>OZ005651.1:170420804-171848304 GCA_963930645.1 Salticus scenicus
ACCATTTCTTTGAATAACTTGAAACAAATAATTTGGCATCGAGTTAATTAATTTCTTAAGAAAATATTTTGGAATATTTTCTCATTTCCCCATAATGAACACTTCTAATACATATGTTGAATGATATTGTTTCTTATTTCCATATGCTTAACGAGACAAAGTACCCCACATGTTTTTTATGGTGTTTAGGTCAGGGCTTAGTCTTCGCCAAGGTATAGTATCAATCTTCCCTCTTTTAAACCACTCTTTTCTTGATTTAGTTGTGCAACTGAGAGCATTATCAACAAGATAATGCTCCCAGCCCCCAGTCATACAACTTTCATGCCAGTAGTAGTAATTGCCGTCTGGACTATCTAAATATATTTTTTTTGTCCTAAAAGAATATATTTCTCCCTGTAGAGTTCCAGGACATGACTTAAGACAAAATCCTTGCGAGTTCTACAGTAGACAGATGGGAGGCGGTTCCATTATAGTGCGTGGTGCTATCTCATATGCAGGAAAATGCGATCTCCAAAGAGTTAAGGCAAAAATGAACTTGGACAGTTACTAATGGATGCTATTTCCAAGCGGAATACGCTTCAGACCACTTTTAAGAGGTGCAAAATGGAAGTTTCAAGAAGATAATACTACCAGCCATACATCTAAATCAACAAAAGAGTGTCTCAAAAGAGAAAAGATTGATACTATACATTGACCTAATCAAAACCCTGCTCTAATCTCCATAGAAAACCTGTGAGGTTATTTGTCTCGCCAAGCATAGAAAAATAACAAACAATATAATTCAACTTATGAATTAGAAGTGACGATTATAGAAATATCGATCAATATTCCTGAATCTTTCCTTAAAAAAATTTAACTTGATGCCAAATCGTGTGTTTCAAGTTATTCAAAGAAATGGTGGGGCAACATCTTACTAAATTTGCAAAAACTGTACCTTTTTTTTTCGTCCTTTTGGGGTTCTTATGATTTTGTAAAAGTTATTTTTGGCACTTTTTTGTTTTATTGATATTTTATTTTTTCTTAATTAATTCCATTTATGTTAATTGATTCATTTTACTAAAAACTTGATGTACTAGCATAGAATGTTTTTTGATTTTCATTGAAATATTTCTTTTATTACGTCAGTAGCAAAATATGTTGTGGTCTTATTCTTTTGTAACAGACTGTATTTATTTGGATCTAAAAAGGAAATGATATACAGTGCATTTTTATCAGTCACTGCGAGCAATATCTTGAGCTACGAATGATATAGTTTGAAATTGCATGGATCAGTTTCAAGTTGAATGATCCACTCAGATTATTAAAACACTTAGAAATCATTAAGTCAAAATTCTTTAAAAAGATTAAACTTGAAAATAGAAAATGGATTTTTAAAAAAAAATTCCAATATTTCTTTGGTTATGGTTACTAGATAATATGTAGAACTAACTACGAACAAAAATATAATGTGTAAATATATGATACACATTTTCTCAGGTTATTCTAAGTATAATGGGTGTGTAACGTTTTCAAAAATTTTTCTTGCAAACAGAACATATTTACTTAACTTCTCCTTTGAGAGTCATCATCTTCAAAAACTGTAGACCGATTCGAAGCCTATTTGAAACCCTGAAGACTTTTTATGTAGTATTTTTGACAAATAAGAACTTTTGCACATATCAGTTTTAGAAAACGAACCCGGTTCATTTTTTCAAATAACAATTTTTATTAAAGTATTACGACATAATAACATGATATTAAATGTGCTAGAGAATTCTCAAATCATCTTTAATTTAAAAATTGCAAGGTTATATGAAATTAAAGTTATTAGACTGTTGATTTTTTTATACAAATTTAGACTGTATTCTTTTAAATCCGAAAGTATTTTATTTAAAATAGACTTTTATACATACAACTTTTTGCAAATTAGCAATCATCATAATTACAGCTTTGATTGATTTTTAGGTTAGTTTCTTTAGAAATCGACCTATTGCAATCACTTTGTTTATCTATCTATTTATCTATATATAATGATAACTTTGTCATCACGATAACTCCCGAAATAACACTCCAAATTGAACCAAATTTGAACAGCGAACTTATCATATAAATATCTTGCATGAGTTCGTAGAACAAGTTGCTTCGCCTGTTTGTTTTCAAGTGGCGGCCGCTAGAAAATATCAAAGCCACATTGTAAAAAGCGTATTTAAGGCCGGTATTGATTGAAATTTGATGTAAATATAGACCACATAAGGGTCTCAACCAAGTTTATTAATGAACTTTATCCAACATTTTTAACAAAGTGGCGGACATTTTACATTAAGTGGGGCCACTTGAAATCAGATTACTACTTGAAAATTTAACATCACGATAACTTCCGAAATAATACTCCAAATCGAACCAGATTTGAACACTGTACTTATCTTTGATGAGTTTGTTAACCAAGTGTCTCCGCCATTTTGTTTTGTTTTCATGTGGAGACCACTTGAAAATTTCAAATTTACATTGTAAAAAGCGTATTCCGAATTTGTTCGAATTTTGATGTATATATAGACCATATAAGGGTTTCAACCAAGTTTATT
Source organism: Salticus scenicus (assembly GCA_963930645.1). Taxonomy (NCBI): domain Eukaryota; kingdom Metazoa; phylum Arthropoda; class Arachnida; order Araneae; family Salticidae; genus Salticus; species Salticus scenicus. The sequence continues at coordinate 170,423,366 of OZ005651.1, forward strand.
AATAAACTTTAACCACCATTTTTAACGAAGTGGCGGATATCTTAAATTGAGCGGGGCCACGTGAAATCAGGAGGCTACCACTTGAAAACTTATCATCACGATAACTTTCGAAATAATACTCCAAATCGAACTAAATTTGGACAGTGAACTTACCTTATAAATATCTTGAATGAGTCTGTTAACCAAGTTCCTCCACCATTTTGTTTTCAAGTGGAGATCACTTGAACATTTCATATTCACATTGTAGAAAGCGTATTCCGAATTTCTTTGAATTTTAATGTATGCAAAGACCACGTAAGGGTCTCAACCAAGTTTATTAATGAACTTTATCCGCCATTTTTAACAATGTGGCGAATATCTTAAATAAAGCTGAGCCACTTGAAATCAGGCTACTACTTGAAAATTTATAATCAAGATAACTTCCGAAATAATATTCCAAATCGCACCAAATTTGGACAGTGAACTTATGTTATAAATATCTTAGATGAGTTTGTTAATCAAGTTGCTCCGCCATTTTGTTTTCAAGTGGAGATCACTTGAAATTTTTAAATTACTATGAAAAATATATTCTGCATTTGCTTGGATTTTGATGTTTACATAGACTGTATAAGGGTTTCAACCAAGTTTATTAATGAACTTTATCCGCCATTTTTAACAAAGTGGCGAATATCTTAAACAAAGCTGAGCCACTTGAAATCAGGCTACCACTTGAAAATTTATAATCACGAGAACTTCCGATATAATACTCCAAATCGAACCAAATTTGGACAGCAAATTTATCTTATAAATATATTGAATGAGTTTGTTAACGAAGTTGCTCCACTAATTTGTTTTCAAGTGGAGGGCACTTGAAAATTTCAAATTCACATTGTAAAAAGCTTATATTTAAGACCAGATTTGCTTGAATTTTGATGTATACATAGATCATATAAGTGTCTCAGCCAAGTTCATTGATGATCTTTATCCACCATTTTTAAAAAAGTGTGAACGTTATAAACAAAGTGGGACAACTTGAAATCAGACTACCATAAAAATTTATAATCATTTTATGATAACATTTAAATTCTGATTCAGTTCGAACCAAAGTGGAACAATTAACTTATCATATAAATATCTTGGATGCAGCAGCGCCGACTTTGAAAAATTTCTGGGGGGGCTCGAACCAAGGCCGTAGCCAGGATTATTTTTTGATGGGGGGGGGGGGGCATCACATTTCTAATACAAGGTCATCAAATATGGTATAATAATGTACACACACTTACCCAAGGAAAAGAACATATACACACACAAACAACGGCCTGATTAACACAGGGGCACGTGCCAGGGGCCCTGAGTAGCAAAGGGCCCCAAAACTGGTCCTGAAAATGCCGTCATATTTTTTGCCATTTAGTTTATAAAATTATGTGAATCGAATTTATAAAACAAAATTAAGAGTAGCAGGGAGGTCACTGGGATAATACGGCCATCGGCCACTTCAATTTGAAACCAATATTGTGATTATGGTTAAGTTAAAATTGGAGGGGAAAGGTAGAATCTCGAAATAATGCTATATCTTCTCTTTAAGTTTTAAAAACAATATTTGTTCTTACTTTTCATTTTTACTTAAAATGTTAAAATTTCATAAACTATCTTTAATTAAATTTTAATAGAATGGAGTAGAAGGCTGATTTTTTACCAACTATGTGAAAAATACCAGAGCCGGGAATCGAACCTGGGCCATTCCGAACGTGCGGATGCTCTAACCACTGAGCTAACCTGCTCGGCACTTCTCACATAATTTACGTTGGCAAGGTCACCGAGTCTGCATTAGAGCAGCTATGTCAAGTGACAAATTTCAACATGTCACAACTCCAATAGGCTATAAAATTTTTCCTTAATTTTATTTTTTTAACAGCTGTTAAAAAAAAAAAGTTCTAAATATATTTAATTAAAAGCGGAAGACCCGGGTTCGATAACCGGCTCTGGTATTTTTCACATAGTTGGTATAAAAAAAATCAACCTTCCACTCCAAAATTTTCTGAAATGAACTTTCAGGGTTGATGAATAAATTTCTAAATTAAATTAAAATTTCGTGGTCTATTGGAGTTGTGCCATGACTATTAATGTCACTTGATATAGCTATGTGTACAGACTCGGTGACTTTGCCAACGAATGTTATGTGAGAAATGCCTAGTTGGTAATCAGCCAGGGTAGCTCAATGGTTTGAGCATCTGCACGTTTGATACCCGACTCTGGTATTTTTCACATAGTTGGTATAAAAAATCAGCCTTACACTCCTTACTTACCTAAAAATTTCAGCAATGACCTTTAATTATTTAAGGCAATAGGACAAATGAAGTTAATATCACTACGTTCATATTTTTCGAACTATTTATTACCTTTTTCTTACCCATAAGATATAGTATTGTTTTTGGGTCAAATTTTATAAAAATGAGTTTTTGTTATACTTACACGTTTTGAGGTCCCTTGAATCCAAAAATCATGTTTTTAGAAATGTTGGTGTGAAAGTTATCTGAATAATTTTAAATGAACTTTTGAATTTAATAACAGATTTAAATTCTACAAAAATGTAGGTAAAGTAATGAAACAGGGAGTTGAGGGGTGGTAGCCCCCCTTAACCCCTGTGTGAGGGGCCTGCCCCCCTCACACAGAATTGCTTGTCAAATAAAGCTGTTCCGAAGCCTAATTTGAATTGTTTTAACATAGGTTTGCATAACAGTCCTCGCTATCTTACCCCTTAATCTCCAATCTGCATTTATAGTATTAAATTTTAGGGTAGTCGTGTGAGTGACACACCAGATTATCAAGTTTTATTTTCCTAAAATAAAAAGTTTCATAAAAAAAAGGGGGGGGGGCAATATTGTATACCTTTTATTGTTTATAAATTCATGACTTACATCCAAAAAAGTTCATTTTTATTTAAAAATGCCAAGGAAAAAAGAAGCAACCAAATAAATAAAATGCAAATATAAAATTAATAAAATAAAAAATGTAATAACAATATGGCAGGGTCTTTTGTGAAAATAGTTATATTACTTTGCATCGATGTTTCTGAAAACTTTTGCTCCTCATGCACAAACCATAAGTGATTGAGATTTCCATAGCAAAGCAAAGGGAATCATCTTCCTCTAACTCCCCCCTGCGCCCCATACAGAGACTTTCAGCCTTTCTTGTTTTTTTTTTTTTTTTTTTTTCTTAGTCGATTTATGTCCATTTTCAATTGCAACAACCTTACTTTACAGCTATGATTTTGGTAAAAACTAAATGAGAAATAAAGGAAAGAATTTCTTGTTTAATAGGGAATCAGTATTCAAAATTTCTGGGAGGGCTGAGCCCCTACAGAAAAATTTCTGGGGGGCCTCGAGCCCTCGAGCCCCCACATAGTCGGCGCCACTGCTTGGATGAGTTCACTGGACAACTTGTTGCAACATTTTGTTTCCAATTTGCGGATACTTGAAATAAAGCTGCCACCTAAAAATATGCCACCACGGTAACTTTTAAAATACTAAACTTATTCAAACAAATGTTGGATAGTGAACTTACGATTCAAATAACTTGGATAATTTCGCATGGTAACTTGCTACGCCATTTTATTTCCAAGTAGTGGCCACTTGAAAATTTGTCATTTTAATAACTTTTGTAATATTGAAACAATTCGTATCAAATTTGGGTAGTGGATTCAAATATCTCACATAAGTTTGCTGGGCATCTCACTCTGCTTCTTTTTTCCAAGTGGTGGCTACTTGAAATCACAGTGCTACTTGGAAATTTCTTATCACAATAATTTTTGAAATACTGAATTAATTTGAAGCAAAGTTGTATAGTGAACTTATCACATGAATATCTTGGATGATTTCGCTGGGCAAGTTGATCTGCCATTTTGTTTCCAAGTTGCAGCCACTTAGATTGCCACTTGAAAATTTGTCATAAGAATAATTTTTGAAATACTGCACTGGTTCGAACCAAAGTTGCTTCAAATATCTTGGATGACTTTGCTGGACAAGTTGTTATGCCATTTTTTTTCCAAGTGGCGGCCACTTAAAAATTTATTATCTCGATAACTTTTGAAATAATTAATTCGAACCAAAGTTGAAAAATGGGTTTGTCATTCAAATATCTATGATTTCGGTGAGAAAGTTTCTCCACGATTTTGTTTCCAAGTTGTGGCCACTTGAGAATTTGTTATGGCGATAACTTTTGAAATACTGAATTTATTCGAATCAAATTTGGACAGTGGACTTATCTTACAAATATCTTGGATTAGTTAACTGAGCAACTTGCTCCGCCATTTTGATCTAAGTGGAGGCCACTTAATTTGTGAACACGATAACTTTTGAAATTCTGAGTCTACTGTACAAATTTAGTTCGAATTAATTCGAATCAAATTCAATCTTGTTTCCAAGTGCCTGCAACTTGAACATTTTAAATTCACATAAGAGGAATTTATGAACCTATTTTCTTAAAACTTTATATGTACATAGCCTACATCATTATTTCTACAAAAAAAAATCAACCTATCCTTCCAAAAGATCTGGTAGGACTTGTTTAATAATGACATAGAGTTGTTAAATTTTGTATAAATAGTATATATATTGACGTGTATGAATATTTAACTTACTAAAAATTTCTCTGAAACTATTTAAATTAAAAAATGAATAAAATTCAAAATTTCAACTTATTTGATGAAACTTTAACAGGCTTTATGCCGAATAATTTTTTTTTTTTTCTTTTCCGTTTAACAATGTATTCCTAACACATTTAAGTATTATTTTGTCGATTCCTTGGTAAATTAATTTTTTTAAATGATCATTGTTTTACTGCTGAAAATTTGCATAAAATTACAGCATTTAAATATAAAAATATATATTCGATCAATTATTTCACAAAGTAATATGCAAATGTCTTTAAAATATATTATTAAACTATAATGCTGCAAAATCGAGAAATAAGTTAAGAATACGTTAGCATGGAACATTAAAAAAATTTTCGATAAATGAATAAATAAATAAAATTTTATTTATTTATTTATTTTTTAATATAAACGGGTTTTGAGAAATTTTAATATTCTTATTATTGATTCACTTCAATGCATGTCTATGCAAAATTTGCTAACTTGAAAACACTAATCTACGAAAACATTCCATTAACACACAGAACAAAATTAACTGTTTTCATTGTCAGACATAACATTTAGAAAGAACGTACTTCTTCTTCTTCTTCTTCTTCTTTTTTTTTTTTTTTTATCTAATATTTTCTCTATAATGATAATCGTAAAATATCAGAAAATAACCAATTAATCCTATATTTATAGGCCCCTAAGTAACAAGCAATCTGATGTAAAAATTTTAACTATATCTCTACGGTTAATTTTAATAATTTCTGAAAATGTTGTCGCCATTTTACCCTTTCTTTTTATCCACACCGTGTTTCCTCTACAGCTGCCACATAATCCGCATGAGAAAATTCTGCTAAGTAGCATCTGAATAAACGAGAGTTTTTGCAAAAAATATGCAGCTGGGTTTTCTCATCGACCGTGATTTTCGGATTTTCGGATTTTCGGATTTTTCAGGCTTATTGAGATAAATAAGTCAAAATACACTTCTTTCGGAACAAACTTAGTGCGAAAACATATTTTGGTAACATATAACGCGGTGATATAAACAATTTTTATGTTTGTGAAGCAGAATAAAATAAAATAATCTTACATTTGACGTGACTGGGTGTATTTACTCATAAATAAAGAATTCTGAGCTTGTTGAATGAACTCATTTCCAAGTGAAACTTATTTTGGCGGCATATTTGCGCTTGTTACTCGATTACATATAATATATATTTTCGATTAATAATTTGCTTCAGACGTTCCCTTTTGTATAAATTTTCTGAAAGTAATGAAACAGATTTGTGCCCAACATTGTTTGTTTATTTATCTACTTTTGGCTACAATTTTTGAGTGCTTTGTATATTCATGAAATTGTACGAGTATTTTAATCTAAGTGATATTTTAAACTGTGAAATTTTTAACTGGCGTGCCTTTTCGTTTTCGACTTTTTCAATTATATATTTATTAAAAATTAGTTTTTAAATTCCTTATTATATTATCGATTCATATTAAATATTTTGTATGAATCATTGATAATCCAGGAAAAAAAGTAATAATAAAAATAAGTAAATGTATAAACTGTCAAGCCCCACCAGTAAATGAGAGCTTCTCCTGTCGAAGCTGGTAGACCAGAAGTGCGGGGTTTGAACCCACGCTTGTTAGGTTACGCTTGCCAACCAAGCATTCGAATTTTTTCTAAACTCGCATAAATACGGGATAGGAGCCCTATAAAAGATACCGATAGAGGGCACACCATCCAGACCTAGGACACTCGTGTAGTCATTTGGCCTTAACCTTAACACTAACACCATATAAGCTAACAAATAACATTTATTGTTTTGAAATTAAAATTTACGTATTATATTTTCCACGGTTAAGTCTGGTTATACACAGAAAATATGCATATAATAACAATAATTCAGTTAAAATAGATGCATTTGAATTAAAACTATTTTTACTAGAGAAACTATGCCTCTCTTCAAATTGCGATCTGTGTGTTATGACATTCTGAGTATTTCGGGATATAAATTTGAAATAATGTGCATAAGGAACTATTTTTCAGAAGCTATACAAGTGGAGGGTAGTAGATATGTTTCGCGCAGGTACAAGGTCATTTGATGCTCCGAAAAATATTAATATTTATTTAGTATAACTTCAAGAACAGTTTTTAGTATAGTTTTAAAGGTGACCCTTATGGAACGTATAACTGAATTTTATCAATACGTACAGATTTTCTACTAATCTTCTCCCTATGAAGATAAAAAAAATAATGCTTCCATAATTCTTTTTTTTTTTTTTTTTTTAAATTAAATTTTTTGTAGACGTAAAGACGAGTAGCTTTCTTTCAAATTTGAATCTCACCTCTGCTATATTTTATATTTATTTTTCTTCTGTATTTAATTACAAAACTGCAAGTATGAAACATGAACAATTATAATAATATTAGTAAGTTTTAATATTACTAATATTTTTCATTGTCTAAATAACAGATATCACTTAATACAATCTATTTGATTTTAAACTAAATCAAAAATCTGAATGCAGCAAAAGTATAAATTTTGACTAGGAAATTTGCCGTTTAAATTATTCCTTGCAAAAGTAAGAAAACAAAGAAAATCGACAGATGACGCACTTTTATTTTTACTTTTATTCCTCGTTATTTTCAGGAAGAACAAAATTGATTTTTTTCTAACGTGTATTAACTGTTTTAATAAAATTTACGACATAAATTAATTATGTATATGCCTGATTTATACTTGAGAAAGGCTGTTTAAATGCATTATTCATGATGTTAAATGTATACTATTTGATAAAATTTCAATACATATTGACATTTCTTCTGAAGAAATGTGTCATTTATTTTGGTTAGAGTTTTTTGTAATACATTCGAAGGTCTTTTATATGTAAATATTTTAATAATGAATAAAATCGTACGTAGAAACAGGCTTGCTTTCTGAAGTCTCTTTTAGCAAAAAATAGATAAATAAATAAAATAAAAATAAATGAAATGAAATGAATAAAATAAAATAAATGAATAATTTAAAATGAATAAATAAAAATAAAAAATTCTTTAACGTACTTTAAAAATAAATAATGCTTAGAAAAAAAAATTCTAATTCACGAACATTTAAGATCGGGTACAATATAATTAATTAGTCTTCAGGTAAAAATAACTCATATAGAATCATTAGAATAAGGAAACTATAGCATTATTATATTATTTACATTTTTTTAAACGTTTTTAACGTAGTTATTGTTGAAGAGAAGTCTGGAAAATAAAAATAAAAAAACGTTAAAGTGGAGATTTTTTTGTTCCACAAACCAGGCATTTGATGAAAAAGAGGCATGTAAAACAATCTTCACTGAATTTTATTCATAATTTTATCATTTAAACTTTAAAAATGGAAGCTTCACAGTACTTTATAAATTGACAAATATGTAAGTATAAGAATGAAAGTACAAGAGTACAGGAGGAATAATAGAATCACAAGAGCGCAAAAATTAGATCCTTATAGATCGACAGGTAGCAAGCGAGTGAATCTTTTTTGTCGCGAACATTTTACTCGCTTTGTACAAACCGCAATACTTTCAGCCAAAACAACATCTCTTTTTTTTATTCGTTAAGGACATTTACTTGGTCTTATTTAAAAAGTTATTTACGAGCAGTGTTGGGCATAATTGATTAAAAAATAATTGAATTACAATTAAATTATAATTATTTTACTGTCAATCGATTAACAAGTAATTGATTGCAAATAAATTGTTAAAGGAAAAATGGAAATAAATTTTTCCATTGGAAGATAAACAACAAAATTTATTTTTCGAGCCGAAAAAAACCCTCATCTTTCTCCGGTTAGTATTAGGTGAGTTGCACTTTCATTACTATTTCTCATGACATTGAATAAAATTAAAAAGAAAATCTGGACAAAATATTTGAAATGCAGCACCTTAATTAAGATTAGGTTTTAACAACAAGAGAACTGCAATGCTTCACTGAATGATTTTATCATAAAAATTATTTCAATAGAATGATCTGTTATTTTTAGGCAGAAATTATTTAAAGATATCACGAAAGACTATCTTTAAGAATTATTTATTGAATATTTTTTAAATGTAGGACATTTTTAAAAATTAATTTTACTAAAACAATATATATGTTATTTTTCATATAATTAGACACAGTGGCTACCAATATTGGCCTATAAAAAGAAAATGTGAGAGAAAGAAGACGTTTAGAAAAAATCACGACTAACAAAAAAAAAAAAAAAAAAAGGATTTACTATCAGTGAGTTTAGAGTACGTGAGCAATTAGCTCATGTGCTCATGTTTCTTCAGTGATATGGTATCATATATAAGCTGGAACTCTGCATCATATAGTTGTACCGCATCCTTAGTTACTGAACCACCACATCCCTGACAATCTGTCACTTAATGAGTCGGTTCTAAACGGTGATGGCGAGCAGGAATGATGAACTTACTGCCTTGCAAATACCAAATATGTAATACACGTGAGACTGCTATAATGGGGTAGCATGTGTGAGGTTAGACAGAATTCACCTACGTTCTACACTCCATTTGCATCATCACAACTGAGTGTGTCCCCATAGATTGATTTATACTCCCATGAAAGCTTACAAAACGATCCATTTAAAATCATCTGTGGTTTTTATCACTGTAACTTATTTTCCTTCGAAGACTGCTATGAAATGGTAGCATGTGTGATTAGATGCAACTTTATATATCGTTTGCGTCATAATTAAGCGTTTTAGGCGGAATAACATATTGAAAACCATCAATGTTTTTAACATTATAACTTATCTTCAATCAGTTTCAATAAAAAAAGTCGTGAAAGCATATAATCTCTTGAATTTTGAACTCAGTTTTTCTCATGTCTCCAGGAAGCTTTAAAACTCAAATGAAGTATTAGTTGAAAGTCTAATCCACCGAAAGGGTTTGATATATCCTCCTACAGGCTATTTCCAATAAGGATCTTGGCAGTCTCTTTTATCAAAACATTAAAAACTTTTTAGTAAAGAAGAAAAGCTATTGGTCATTCCGGTGCCCCAACAGCGGCTGAGAGTTACTGATCTCAAAACTGGAAAATTATAGGTGCCAAGTTCGACTCCTGGTCGTACTCTTCGGCTAAAACGATCAGAGTTTCCTGTGGTTTTCACCGATAGTCCTGCAAATAAGACCCTCTTAGAGAGACCCTATGACCCTCTTAGAGAGTGTGGAAGTCTTTCCAGCCAGACATAGGACCATAGCATAATCAATCGTCCCTAACCACACAACTGCAGGTGCCGGTTTCATACGCATGCCCAAGTCATACGCGTCAAATTAAACGTTCGATGTTTGCTGTGGTTTCACGAAAAGCCGCGAAAATATGGGCTAGGATTCCTTTGAGAGAGCTCCACGGAAGTCATTCCTGCCAGACCTAGGACTATAGCACAGTCAATCATCCTTAACCACATGTCCACAACCACAACGTACTGGAGGAGCCAAAAAATGAGCCTCAGTTTTAACCCATATTTTTTAAAATAATAATGACCTTTAACTACTTTTTAGCACAAAATGTCATTATTATATTTCTAGAGATAGAAGATTTTCTAATAAAGGGAAAATAACCTTTTGCATGAAAATTAAATGAACAGAAAATTACCAAATATATTATTTCAATTTAGCAGCAACCTAAAAATACAATTCCTGTTGCATATTTTATGTAGTAGTAGTTCTGTGTTCATAAAAATAAAAAAGATTTTTTAGATCATTAATTCATAGTTTTCGGCTTTTCGATTCGGTCGTAAATTGTTAAACGTAAAACTCACTAGCTCCACATATATTTTTTTTTATTATTATAATTTTCTGAATATTAATGTGTTATCTCGTTTAATCGCAGAATATTACATATTATTTTTTAAGAACTGGAGCTGCAAAAGAATAAAAATTATAAAAATAATGTAGATATATAAATAAATAGCATTGTTTTAAAACCCTACATGTAGAACTTTATGGAAAAATCGAAAATATTGGCAACTGTGTAACATTGTACATGTTTTTCTGAATAACAAATATTAAAAAAATGTGCTTGTTTATCTTTTATACTAATCGCTATTACTTTTTCAAATAGACTTTTACAGTAATATTTTTCAGTTATCTTCGAATAGCTTTATAGAATCCATACTATAACTCTGTGTTAATTTTGTTTGAAATTATTTCTGACACGCATTGTTTGAAAGAAATAATGATTTTTCTTCAAAAATAAATCACTGCATATAACAGAATTTAAATGAAACGTACAGATTCACTTTAGTCTGTTAAATTAATTCATGGAATGCACGTTATCTGTCATTGAACCAAAGTTTCAGTTTACACATTTAAAAAAAAATGCTATAATGTTACATGCGTGATTATGAAAAGTAGATTGAAAAGCAATTTGCTGTTACTGTTCAATTACGTCTTTTGTACTTTGAAATTCAGTTGCACGTAAACTAATTTCATGTTTATTGCTTTTTTCTCCAGTTTTTCGATATTTTATATCTTTTACATATCAAAAATTCCAGAGTGGCTCCATTTCACTTTCCGAATATTTAATAGTTATTAAGCGTTTAAACAAATTTTAATCAGGAAATAACTCAGTAAATTAAATAAATTACTAAAACTTAAATAAGAGTATGAAAATTTCGAACTAAAATTTCTATGATTGTACAATGGCCCATAATGAATCAGAATTCTTTTTACGTCCTTGCAAAAAATATAATTGATGAGCACAGAATTTCTTGTAACAATCATTCTGTAGCCAATTCTCCAAAACATATGCATTTCAGTCTCTTTTAAATAACCTAATGAATTTTAAATAATTATACCCAATAGGATAGCATACGTGTAAATGTTTTATACTTGCTTGTAAAAGAACTATGATTAATATACACATGGTTTCTTGTAATGGTAATACATTATAAGCAATGTAACAAATACCAGTTTATTATTATTATTATTATTATTTCAAGGAATTTAACATTACTAAAATAAACTTATAATGATCTTACATTAGAAAACTATTTAATTACTTACAAAAATATCTTATAATGATCCTAAATTAGAAAAACAATGTTTTATCCTGCTTTAAATAATTTAGCATTACTAAAAGGAACTTCAAATAATTTCAATGTATCGACCTCATTGTATAACAATTCCACTTAGTATCCACTGTTATTGGTCCTACAATCATAAAAATCTATTCAGTTCTAGCGACAGTGACCTGTAACGCTAGTTTTAGTTCAATTGAATAATGTTTTTACGTGCATCACGTTTAGTCACGCACATACACACATATGTATGCACACATTAACATTCAAAAGTAAAAATGAATTCAGGAAAACCACGAAACTCATAAATGCACCAAAATTCCACAGTCGAATTTTTTCAATACAATACTTTCCTTGCTTGGTATATGTCTGGATAATAAGAAAGAATGAGAGTTTTGAAGTTTTATATAATACACTCTAAGACAAAAAAACGACGCACCAAGAAGGAGTAATCCGAATGGACGAAAATTGGTAGATGCAATGTACATGTGGAGAAAAACAAATGATTACAGTTTCAGAAATTTAGGAGGATATAAGCAAGAGAAAGAGCCTTACAAAGTGAACAAGTCAATAACGCGTTGGCCCTCTTCTGGTCCTTATGTAAGCAGTTATTCGGCTTGGAATTAATTGATAGAGTTGGCAGATGTCCTCTTGCGAGATATCGTGCCAAATTCTGTCCAATTGGTGTGTTAGATTGGCAAAATACCGAGCTGGTTGTAGGACCCTATTCATAATGCTCCAAATTGCTCCAAATGTCCTCAGTGGTAGAGAGATCCGGCGACTTTGCTGTATATGTTCAAAATTTCGTGATATGAAGGACAACAAAACGATACGTAGAATTTCGTTAACGTACCACTCTGCTTAAAGATGCTGCGGATAGCAACCAAAGGGGTCCTTCTATGAAATGAAATGGCCCCCAAGATCATTATTCCTACTTCTCGGGCTGTATGGCTGGTGACAGTCAGGTTGGAATCCCCCTTTATTTCGGGGCGTCTTCAGACGCGTCTTCGCTGGTCATCGGGGCTCAAATTGGAGTGGGATTCATCACTGAAGACAATTCTACTCCATTCAGTAACATTCCAGGTCGAACGTGCCCGATATCACTGCAAATGGACATGGCAGTGTACAAAGTTTAATAGCAGTCGGCAGAAGGGGGCACCGTGAGCTCAACCCCATTTCTCTGAGCCACCTATTAATGGTATTTGAAGTCAGTGAAGTACCAGTTGCACGTAGGATCGATGATAACGACGAATTTGGGGCTTTGAGTACTGCTCTGATGATTGATCGGTTCTTACATTCTGTCCTATCTCTAGGCCGACCGCTTCGTTCTTAACACTATGTTCGGCCATGGTTCACCCATTCCTGCCAACATCATCTATTAGCGGCATCGCTCCTATCCAAATGTCAAAGAATTCGCAGATTAGACGCACCGGCTTCTTTGAGCCCAACTACACTCCTCTCTCAAATGCTGACATCTGCGCATATTGTTTGCGTACCTGTATGCCAGGCATAGTTAGTGTCTATCTGAGTAGACGGAATAAAATTCTCAAAGAATTTATGACCAGGAATCAAAATTTCTCCTATTAAAAATCCTGCCAGTTGTACTGTTAAAATGCGCTGTAGCGTCACATGTTCATTCATTGGCCACCAAATTATTTATTTATTTATTTATTTATAAAAAGGTAATTTGCTTACTAAAATTTTTTTTACAACTTTTTGATACTTAAGTCATCACATACTTAATTATTTTTACAAAATAATTCTTCTTATGAAATCATAAAACCTTTGTCTCATGGTAGCAAAACCAGATAAAGCTTTGAAATTTGTTTCTGTAGTCAAGCGAATATCGAATCTCTTTCGAATTTTAAGCATTTCTTTAAATTTTGATTTGCATTCAAATTGATATATATTTTTAAGTTTTAATGGGCTTTAGAAATTACCAATTTACCCTGGGCACCTTAAATCCGGTGCTCATCTTCCCTTCAATAGACTTACATTAAAACTCAAGGTTTAACCTTTAATGGGAAAAAAAAAATTCCATAAGCATTTATTTCTTGTACCGATATTATTATGCATTTTCCTCACGTTCTCTTTCAGTTATAAGGCTTTTTCGGTCCAGTCTCCAGACGACGATGCGTCGATTTTAACTCCCCATCTGCATAACCCTTGTTATTATGCAATTTGTTTTTGTTTTCCAAAATTTATGTTGTGCTAGAGCAGATGGTCTTCTGCATTAAACAGCAAAAGTGCAAGGGCGGACCGATTAAAAAAAAAAAAAAGAAGAAAAATCATAAATATGAAAATGCGCAGAAATAATTGTGATTTGTGTAATTGTTTAAAAAACTGAGAGAAAAAAAAAAAAAAAAAAAGACTTGAGAATATTAACATACCAGTATAGGGGTTATCCGTAATGTTTTAACTCTCATTTTCATGTTAACACGTTGTAACAATTTTCAAATTTTGGACATTATGAGTTTTTTTAAAACTCTTATAAGTTTGATAATGCAAGCTTTTCTTTTCATATTAGATCACTTTATTTTAACTTTATTTTACACTCACTTTAATAGTAGCTAATGTTTAAAATATGTTAGTGAATACTGGTAAATTATGACAGTGTTACTCATTCAGTGTTTTTCTACAGTGTATGCATGAATTGTTCGTTTATTTAGGATTTAAAATTAAAATTCTGATCAACTGTATTGCTGGACATTAAAACTGCTGAACCGAGAAGAAATACAAATAACAGAATGATATTTATTCGAAACATAGTAGAAAAAACAAGTGGTTAAACTTTCGGGGAATTTGGAGGTATAGGTCCTGAGAAATCAGTTCTCAGAGCAGTCACAGCATAACAGCATGTTCCACCTAAGCATGAAGTCGAACAGATATTGGATCGCATGTACAGGTATAGCAGAGCTTCAACCAATGCCACAGATCATCGACTGAAGAGTGATGATGTGCTAGTCCGTCGGCAACCATTGACCAGCCGTTTTCAATTGGTGAGATATTAAAAAAAGTGTGATGGACAAGAAACATTTGAAAATGCTCTGCACCTAGAAAGTTCTGAATATTTGCTCTTAGACTGTTCTGCGGAAATGTAGTGTTAAGGATTATACGAAGAAAGGGCAAAGCCATTGGCTTTAACACATTAGAAATGTTAAATGAAAAGTAGACATAGCGTTAAAAGCACAAATGAAAAAAAAATTGCGAACTAGTATACAGCCGTGTCTGTAATTCCGTGTCTGTCCATCTTCAGTACTAGTGGAGAATGAATTTGAACAAGATGAAAAGAATAAAGAAACGAAAATTAAAAGTTAAATCCCCAGATCTTGCCAAGACCTGTCAAGACCTGTGCTTCAAGACATGTGTCAGAAAGTCAAGTTGTGTAAAGTGTCACAGGTAAAGCATGGTCCATAACCTGGGCCAAGAAGTTGTGTAAAGTAAGTATCACGGGCATTATAACCGATTACACAAATTGCCTATCTGGCCCAGGTCTTGGATCATGCTTTCCTGGCAAACTCCGAGGTTTTAACTTTTAATTTTCGTTTCTATATTCTTTTTATCATTTTCAAATTCATTCTCCACTAGTACTGGTATGGCATGCCGTTAAATACACGTCTAGATTACCTTTTGTTCGCATCACCGGCAGTATGAATAGCGTCAATTACATTTCTGATGTGTTAGGGGGTGTAACTCTGACTTGTAACCGAGGCCTGCGTAATGTTACGTTTTAGCAAAATAGTGCCTGTGTTATCCAAGCTTTCCTTGATACAGAACATGTTAGACTGTTGTTCTGCTCAGCACTTTCTACTGATCTTTCACCAACTGAAAAAAAATCAGGTCAATGGTTGCCGACCTGTTATGTCCCCAATCTTCATTACTGAGGCCAGTTAACTGTGGCATCGTGTTAAAACTGTGCTCGACTTCATACCTAGGTGCTTAAGTACTGCTATAGCTACCAAAGGTGGCTGATTTGGATATTGATTTTTCGGGGTATATACCTCTGAATTTCCTGAAAATTTAATCACTTGCTCTTCCCAGTATGTGTCCAATAAATACAATTCTTTTACTTAATTTGTTTCCTGGAGTAACAATTTTAATGGCCAGTTATACAATGCAGCGCAAAAGTTTATGCACACGCAATTGGATTACAAATTCATGTTTCGAATTCGGAAACCATTAATTGAAAGGATGGATGGATGGATGGTTGGGTTTTGCGTCGCACTAGTGCTGCGCAGATGGGCAATTGGCGACGGTCTGAGACACACCCCTAGAGGTGGTCCGGAGACATGCCATCACAATTTTGATCCTCCACGGAAGGGATGGCTCTCCCGCTTTGGTGACCCCCAGAGGTATAATTTTTGATGGGAACATGGAGGACATTGCGGCCACGACAGATTTTACGCGCACCATCCACCATTAGTGTACACGACGGTCTTTGGCCGGCTCGAGTACCGAACCCGCAATCTTCCAATTACGAGGCCGGCGCTCTACCGACTGGGCTACCGCGGCCCATTAATTGAAAGGAAAATTATAAATTATACAAAAATCAAAATTGTGGTATCGCAAAAATTTATGCACAAAACCAATATATTTATATTTCACAAAGCACAAAAGTCCTTTGTGGTCTATGGTGTTTCTATTGCACCTGATGAGATCAAATACGCGATTTTTCATTGATAACACGAGCTTTCGGAAGGTTTCGGGAGCGAGTCAGTACTAGGCTTCCTCGATCGCTTATTTAAGTTCTTGTACTGAGTAATACTGTTTCCCATTTTAGTAGACGTCACGTGAGAGGATTCTCCAGGTGTTTTCTATCGGATTGATATCTGGCTGAGTACTGGCCAGTTCATCACACTTATATTTTGAGATCTAAGACGATATTTTCAGATCTAAGTTATTCTTTTGTACAGCAGTAAGTGACTATCAACGCATTGTCCTGCTGAGAAGACCAATTGGGACCACCTAAGAGTTCACCAAACAGCAACAAATGCTCACTCACAGTTTCCTGATACTTCTTTAAACATTATCTGCCATTTGGGAAGCACTGTCCATTATGTAGCGAAAAGCGTCCCATACCACGAGCGAGCCACCATTTCGTCGCCTGCTGAATATGTTCTTCGGATCTTTCTTTTAGTCACGCCAATCGAATGAGAACCCATCTGGACCATTCAAATTCCATTTATTTTTCGTCAGAGAAAATAACACTAATCCATTCGTCACGATAATACGTGTGCGCTGTTTAGCACATTGTAGTCTTGCTTGTTTGTGACATTGTTTCAGAAAAGGCTTATTTATTTATTTATTTTTTGGTAAATCCTGATTCAGTTATTCGTCTGCGGATGATGTCACGTGAAATTCTTGTTCTAATTCGATTTTTTATCTGATTAAGAGACAAATGGACAGTTCGAGCCTTTCTTTTAATTCTTCTATTCTGAAGAAATGTGTCTTTTCTTGGCCTTCCTGGGCAATTTTAAATTTTTTTCCACGTTACGAAATAGTATAAATAACACGTTTGGACTGATTCAAAATAAGTGATATTTGCAAAGCGGGTTTCTTCCGTTTTCAGCTTCCACACTTTCGCAACTTCTTCAGACGAGAACTGCAGAAATTTGGCATTTTACTAACTCGTTCAGCGGTGAGTCTTATCTCCTACACTTTATAGTCTAGGAGGTAAGACTCACCAATCCTCCACCAATCACGTTTAAAGAGATATTTGCATAAAACTTCATTTGTGCTTACACTTTTGCAACATCACAATTTTGATTTTTTTATTTTATTTTATTTTATTTTATTTTTTATTTTTTATTTTCCTTTCAGTTAATTGTTTCCGAATTCAAAGCATGAATTTGTAATCCAGTTGTTTAGATACAGTAAAAATCTCGAAGAATTCCGGTGTATATTTTTCATTTTATAAAAAAAAATTAGCTTGTACTTAAACTTTTGCGCCGTACTTTTATATTGTGTATATATGAAATACATCTTCACGTTAAAAAGAACGGTTTAAATGCGTAAAGTTATAAAAAATACCGTTTAAAATCTGTGCTTCTGTGAATTTCTCTATTATCTGCCGACAGATATAATATTATCAAATCAACTAAATTCCCTAAATATCCCAAAAGCTAAAAGAAAGAGGGGGGGGGGAGGAAAAAGAAAGAAAGAAAAAGAGAATTTGTTATAATAAATCTCATATTCTGATGTATTAGCATAGAACGTTTGTAATATCTACTCTTCCTTAATGAAATATTACTTACAAATTTTGAATAAACACCATAAAATGCAATAAACTCGCAACAATTGTTTCGGTTCGAAAAAACACACGACCCTTCATCAGGCGAATAAAGTAAGCACGAGTACTGCAGTCAAAGCGGCAACGCATTTTATGGTGTTTATTCAAAGTTTGTAAGTAATATTTTTTACAACGCCAGTTTTGTGGTGCTTTTTTATTAAATTCCTTAATGAACCCTACGAAAATAAATTAGCAACTTACTAACAGTTCATTTTTTAAACCATTTACTGTTATTGCTGTATAACGCACGAATTCTATTAAAAACCGAGTTGCATATCTTATCTAAATATTTCTCTAAATCTCCATTTTCCCTATTGGGTGGTGTTGGTGTTTTGGATTGAGAACGATTGACTAGTTCACCCTGGCCTGGGTAGAATGCCCTCCATGACGTTCCTTCTAAGAGCTCGTAGTATTCACGAAAGTTCTGGAGAAAACAACGAAATATTCCTAACCTGCGTTTGCGTGGCACCTGTCGTCTTCAAGCTTTGAGAGCAGAACCTCTCCGCCGCTTGCAGGGCAAAGCTGGAATTAATGTGTGTAGTTCTTAGATGGTTTAATATTTTCGCCTTTCCTGCAACCTTTAAATTAAAGTTTATAATTACAAATTGTCTTATATGCTGTATAAGGGCTTTGGATCGAGTTTGCAAAATGTTTGAGAGCAACTTTTAATGCAAATAACTTTTACAACTGAAAGCGTTATGTTAATATATAATCAATAATTTTATTCTGTTCCGTTTTACCATCAAGTACTTATGTTTTAATTTATTTATGATTTTTATTATCATCTTTTCAAAATTTTATTTTTGAATGTTTTAATTTGAGAATAGAATCGAAATAAAATTCAAATAGTTATTGTTAAAAATTTACTAGAGATATCTAAAACATTTTAAAACATCTTAATATATAAAAATCTATGTGAATCTCAAAAAATGACCAGAAACACTAAGGTAAATAAAGAAAGAGTGAAACTTTCTGACGAAATAATAAATATCTTGAATATTCTAACAATGGTAATATATTAAAAACTTCATTTGTCCTTAAAACATATTACTGAGCTGTCGCATAATAATATATTTTTTTTTTTTTTCTTCATACCCACTGAGTTGATTACTTTAACTATAACGATATTTAAATTATTCACTGCTACTCTTTACTTTTTTTATGGTATTTATTTTGTCAGGATTTTATGCGATAGTTCAGTTTTATGTATTTCAGTTAGGTGTGTTGGTGTTTGGGATTGGGAGTAAGGTAAATTGACACCGTTTGTGTCCTAGCCCTGGACGGGATGCCCTCTGTGAGAGTTTTTCTAAAGGAATAAACATATTCCACTTTTGACTATTGTATAGGTAAATGTGGCAGAGATACCGATTATATTGCCACTCAAATTGAATATATTATATTTATAACTGAAGATTATATACCATTAGATTAAAGAAGTATCCAAAAAACGCTTTTGCTAGAAGGTGAAACACGCAACAGAACTTGATTTGAACTGTAACAGAAGCTTGATTTTACCCTTCCTTCCTGCTACTTTATATTTTCTCAGTAGAACGTCCTTTAAAGCTCATTAATTTTTTTTCTTTTTAAGTTTGAGCAATAATAAAGGAAAGAATCAGCTTTAGTTTTCACCTTTTGGACATGTTCATATTATATTATTAAATTAAAACCATATATATAATAAAATGCAGTGAATTTAATTTTTAAATTTCTACGAAAAAAGAAAAGAAGAAACATGCTTTGCAAATTTTTGAGCAATCTAAATTATGATCATAATAATAATAATAATAATAATATTATTATTATTTATTTTCCGTACCAATTTTCAAAATTATGAATAATGCTATTACTTTGCACTAGATGGCAGCAGCAGAGAAGTTTCATAAAGCAAAATTCTGGAATACTACTACTTATTATTTTTAATCTTTCTTCTCCTCCTTTTTAAAAAATGTTGAACATACATAACAATGTCCGATATGCAAATCAATTTATTCTTGAAGAAAAAGAAAAAATCAATCCAATGAGATTTTTGTTGGAAAAAATTTCATACTAATGATTATTATTATTATTTATCACGAACTTTATGATATTTATATGTAAGATAAGATAACATCAATAAATTTTATATTATAACCAATATCTAAAAATTTTTAACTCCCCCGAAAGTATAATTTTTTGATAAATCTATTCTGAAAGAATAAGAGGTTATAAGAACGAAAATGAGTCACCTATTCAGATTTCAAACGACCGTGACAGACTTGAGCAACTCCCCACCCAACCCCCCATTTTATTTTTTTATTTTTTTATTTTTCGATTTATTTTTATTTTTATTTTTTCCCCCTTTAGTTTTCACTTCTTTTCTAATATTTATGCATAATTATTTTTTTTTCTTCACATTATTTTTTTTCCCATAAAAATTCAATGATGCAAAGGTTAAATTTTATAATTCAAAGTTTAAGAAATTAGTTAATCAAAATGTGTTAAAATGACAAGACACAGATTGTTCTGTTTAAATAAATAAATAAATAAATAAAAATGCTAGGCTCTGGACGATTGTTTCGACTCGAAATAAAGTAACGAACCTTCTCCAGGTGAACAAAGTAGGCACAAATGCATTAAACAAAACGGCAACGCAAACAATTGTTATGAGTTTTGCGCAGTTTGTGGTGTTTATGTAAAGCTTTTTATTGGGGGTAGTTTTTAGAAAGGAGGCACATTTGTTTTAGGGTCTATATTATTTTATTTTGTTTATAAGGAGGGGTTATAGCAAAAAATAATGAGACAACTACGTGTGAAAAATGCTAGTTTAATCATCGCATAAAATAAAGGTAAGAATTCATTTGGTAACGTCCTTATTTTCTCTGCATTTAAGTATCGTCAAATGGGTTAAGAGTTTTTTTTTTTTTTTTTTTTTTTAAGATTTCACTAGTGTTACACTATGAGCAATTTGGCGACGGTCTGAAAACCACCCCCTAAGGTTAGTCCAGAGATATGCAGTCACCCCCTGCAAGGACAATGACTCACTCGCTTCGGTGACACCCAGATTTAAGTATCGTCATTTAATAAGCTTTTTGTTAAAAATCTGCATAGGTGTTTTCTTCTAATGTTTACTGAATTACATTTCGATAGGTTACCCAGATGGCTTATCGTATAATTGGTAATTGGTTTAAAAAAATAAGAAAACTGTATCTGTATCGCAGGCTATCCTGCTGCTTAGGGAAGATGGGTAATGAATGGGCTAATTTTTGGCTTATTTATTTATTCGTTTTTGTAAGTTTTTCTAATCAGTTTCTTTAGCTCAGAAGGATATGATTTTAATTTCTTTACTTATTTGGTTATATAAAAAGGTAACATAAATTGATTTATAAAATGTCTGCAGGGAACGATCACGAAAAAAAATAAATAAATAAATAAATAAATAAAGATATAAAGATATAAAATTTCAACTCATTCAGCTTGGTGAGGAATCGGTCAAATAAAAGTAATCAGTCTTGCTGTCCATGTGGCCATTTATCCTAAGGTAATCTACATGAAGGTAGTAAACTAAAGTTAATCTTGAATCTATCTTAAGTTTAAATAGCGATTACCTGGTCTTTATTTTCCTGACTCCACCTTTCCCGAGTAGACCGTGATAGCCCAGTTTGACGAGTGTCGAGTCATAGTCTTCTAAACTAAATGCCGGTCTCGTGGCTCGGAAACTTGCCAACAGTTCAAGCGGTAGACAGCGCCACCGGGTACAGATTGCGCGATTTTTTTATTCAACTGTCACCAATAATTTTAAGAGGTGATATATGACATATATAATCGACGTTTCTTCGATTATATTCAGCTTGTATGTATATCAAATCCTACTTTTAAAATTTTTTGGTGGCTGTTGAATAAAAAATTCGCGCAATATGTACCAGGTGGCGCTGCCTACCGCTTGAACTTTTGTCAAGATTCCGAGCCACGCAGCTGGCATCTAGTTCAGGTGGCTACGGGTTACATACAAACGGAACCCTTGCAACTTCGATGACGTAAATTTTGCAAGTTTTTTGCAAATACAGTCGGCAGCAAAAGTATCCGAGCATTAGCAAAAATTCCTATGTAAAAAAAAGTACACTTAATGCAGTTTTGTTAAATAAATCCTTGTCGAATCCTGTTCTTAGTCTGCTGCCGACCGTAGTCATACATTTGGAACGCTTGCAAACGGCTTTGTAACCAGAAGTGTTTCATTTGTATGTACCCCTATGGTCGAGCTTGTAATGGGCAATATCCGTTTTTTGAGTTCGAGACTAAATCATATCTAAAATGAGATTTCTGATTTTCCATTTTCCATTTTCCCATGAATTTCTCTATATAGGATGCAAGCATTTCTCTATAGAATACAACTATCTCCCCATACAAAACATATATAAATATTATAATGTTGCAGATTTCCCTGCAGTGATCACATGTGAGCGGCTTTATGACGTAACACGGTTTGTTGGTTGGGTTTAACGTCACACTAGTGCTGTGCTATTGAGCAATTGACGTAACACGGATTTGTGACTACATTTTACATTGACTACATTTTACAGCAGACCCCGGACTAGTAACCTTTTGCTCCCGAACATCACATCCCCACCAATTCATTTCCCAAATCGACAGTCTCCTTCCATCAAAGCCGGATTCCTCTACCTCCCACTGTCACGGAATTCTGTGCTGTGTCCCAAGAATCAGTTGCCAAGAAAGCGAATATCGCCAAAAGAAGGTGCCCATTCGCCCAAAAACCGCAGTGATGTTAGCGGAATTTTTCTCCATAGCAAGTATAAGGAATCCATACTCTACTTTTATCAGTACTCAATCGATAAAATCCATTGGAAATTTGAGGGTTTAGAAAATTGCGATGGAAACCACCACAAGAAATACAGTCGGCAACAAAATTATTGAAGCCATACATCCACACTTTTAGTTTGATCGCTAATTTTTATTATCAACTAACTTTTTTATAAACGGTATAGGTTAGTTGGTTGGTTGGAGGGGCTTTACGTCTCACTAGTGCCGCGCAAGCTAAACGTTACAGGACTAAGATCATGACTCGACTAATATTTACTTAATAAAACTGTATTAGGTGCGCAATCTTTAAGTAGGAATTATTACTAGTGCTTCAATAGCTTTGCTGCCGGCTGTAATTTTTAGAGCTTCGCCAATTATCCACTGAATATCCCGAGTGTGCGACGTTAAATCCACTCAACTCCAAAGGTTAATTACAGTCGGCTGTCCTCCGGACAGCCCTACCTGGACCTTGGTCCTGGTATAGCTCAACACCGCTCTTCGAGCGGTGAGCTGGGGCTGTACCGCTGTTAAGTCGGCTGCAAAAGTATCCGAGCGCTAGCAATAATCTCTGTCTAAAAAAGTACACTTAATACTGCTTTGTTAAATAAATACTTGTTGAGTCATGTTCTTAGTCAGTCTAAGAATATGATTCGACAAGGATTTATTTAACAAAACAGTTTTAAGTGTAGTTTTTTTATATCGAAATTATTGGCTAGTGCTCAGATACTTTTGCTGCCAACTGTAGAATATACAATGTGGCAAGTACTTATGATCGAATGCTTTAAATACTGCTAAAAAAATTAAGCTTCCCAGTTAGCTCTGCGATCGAATTTTTTGCTCAAATCGATAAGCTGATTGGCTTTTCCCTGTTTCATCTGCTCAATCACGTGATCTAAGCACATAATTAACCAATAGGAAATTTTTCAAGCAATAAATTCGATCACACTGACCTCTGGTGAGAGGCTTAAATTTAAGGCACTGATTTGCTGGTCGATTTCTACAATATGGCTGTTATTCACCAATAACTTCAACTCCCAGTTGAACACAAAAATTTGAAAAGCGTATAAAGGCGGGTGCAAATTTTCAGCAAATTTTGACGCGTTATTTCTGCCATCTAGCGGTATAGTAATTTTAAGATTTTTCAGGTGAAAATAAACCAATAAGTGACTATATGAAATCCTCGACGCTAGATGGCAGAGACAGCGTGCCAAATTTTACTGGAAAGCTGTGTACTGCCTTTAGACGCTTTTCAAGTTTTTGCGTTGAACCGGTGGTTGAAGTATGGTAAATACGGCCATGTGTATTCTAGGCGCTGTAGTTGGGGAGCTATCCCCTCCGCTGAGGAACAAGATTGTGATGACATGTCTCCAGACCACCCTTACCAGGCTGTCACCAATTGCTAAGCTGACCAAATGTCTCCATTTTCTGGAGACAGCTTTTATATTGAAGATATTTGCTAAGTTTTTTAAAAAATTGTAGAAAATAATTTATTTATCACTGATATTTTATTTTTAGTCTTTATTTATTGAAAGAGAAATACATTTGTAAATGGATAATTGTAGCAATTTTTAACGCTTCTCTGTTATAAAAGTACTCTAATCTGGTCTATATGCCAATTGTTGTAGCAGGGCCGTGCCTACAATTTTAGCCGCCCTGGGCGAAAGATTTTGCCGCCCTCCTAGGCAAAAGATTTTAGCCGCCATACTAGGCACTAAAATTATTTCCCTCCTTCTGCTTCTGAAAACTATCCTTTAAAGCCAAAAACTGCCGGGTTGCCACAGATGAAAAGTTATCAAGTTTTTTTTTCTCTGTTTTAAAAATAAGCCTCCAGCGGCCGAGTGGTTATGCGCTCAAAGCTGGTAGACATGAGGTACCGGGTTCAATCCCAAGTGGCGCTTGTCGGCCTAGCCGATCGGAGTTTTTCATGGTTTTCTCCGAAACTTGCGTAAATACGGGCTAGGACCCCTTAGAAAGACCCCCACGGAGGGCACACCCCCTCAGGTCTAGAACCTACAGCAGTCAATCGGCCTTATTCCCAAATCCAATCCAATCCTTCTTTTAAAAAAATCTAACAATTTTAAGCCTAATTTTTAACTGAAATTTTGTCATTTTTAGCCGCCCCTAGCTGTTAGCCGCCCTGGGCGACCGCCCCGGTCGCCCCCCCCTAAGCACGGCCCTGTGTTGTAGCACTAGTGCGAAGTGAAATACAAACAACCTAAACCAATTACGAGCTCGGCTCTTTTCCAACCAGGCTAGCGTGGCCCTTCGTCCGTTTGGAGAAAAGATAAGGGCACCATGAGAATGTGCGAAAGACGAATTAAATGATTACGAAGTTGTCAAAAACACCTTAGATACAGCAATTTGTAAAACATTAAGATTAACACCTAATATTAACATCATTTTTTTTTTATTATTATTAATGTTAACATCTAATGTTAATTAACATTAACACCTTGGTGACATAGTTGTGACACAGTCATGTAGTATGTGACTGGGCGTTGTCTTTCTGGTAAATAGCACCTGGACGACGTGATAGCATTGGAAGTACAACGGACTGAAAAATGTCGTCAACGTACCTACGACCGGTGAGAGTACCTCGAAGCACGACTAAAGTGAACTGCGGTCCTAGCTAATCGCTCCCAGACTGTCCTACCAGGCGTTATGTCTGTGTGCTGCTCGGTAACCAATACTGAACTGAATCGTTGACCTATCCATCTCCACACACGTATGCGGCGATCATCGGCACTGAGAGAAAAGCGAGATTCATCGCTAAAGATGACGTTTCTCCTATTGGACATTGACCAACCTCCCTGAGACGACACTGCCTATGGTGAGGTGTCAGTGGCAAGCCTCTTAATGGCCGTCCAGACCTGAGCCCAGAATATCAGAGTCGTCTCCGAAAGGTAACCCTTGATATTACTGGATCCCTGAGAGGGACAATTGACGTTGAATCGCTGATAGCGTCATTGTTGATGCAGACGTGGCTGCTTTTCTGATTGAGCGATCTTCTCGCGCATTAATTGACTGGGGACTTCCAGAACCACTATGACGACTGAATCTTATTTCTCTAAGACACTGATTCCAACATCTGGCAACTACCGTATCATTCCGACCAATAAGCCAGCCCATTCGTCCGTTCCACCAACCAGCTTCTCTGAGGCCTCTCTCAAAGTCAGACAACTATTCGTACTAGCATAGCTGTCAATATTTTAATTTATTCCGGCGTAACTTTAGCCCCGCCTCTAATTCGTACCACTTATTTTTTAAAAGGAATTTTTTCTTATTTTATAGAAGTTATATATTGAAGAAAATTTTTCTATAAATAAAGTGGTGCGAAATAAAGGCGGGGCTAAAAGTACTCCGGAATAAATTAAAATATTGGCAGCTATGGTACTAGCACCGAGTACGTCTAAAAGGCATCTTTGTTTAAAGTGTCGTGTATCTAAGTGATCACTCCGGTTCTAATTTCCCGTCACTGAGTGCACTGGTCCCTTTAAATGCTACTCGCTGCTCAGTTCATACGCGCGTTGCATGCTTCTACACTGCTCATTGGAGCTGCAAGCAGAGTTCCCAACTTTTATAATTTATTCACGAGCATATTTAGCCCCGCCGCTTTTTCATACCGGAAATTTTGAAAAATGATTTTCTTCTTATTTAATCGTTGTCACATATTAAAGAGAAATAATCTACAAAATTTCTGGTGCGAAAAGAGAGCGGGACAAAAATGCTCGTGAATAAATTATAAAAGTTGGGAACTCTGGCTGGAAGTTAGATCAAATGAATAACACGTCGAACCACATTTGAATGCCGAGTCTCATCGCAGAAGCTCAATTGTTATATATATATATATATATATATATATATATATATATATATACAGTAAAACCTCGTTTATCCGAGGAAATGTGGACCGAAGGTACCTCAGATAATCGAAAACTCGGATAACAAGGACTCTGTCGTAAATCGAGTGGGAAACATACTCATGAAACATACGGCAAAGTTTAAAATGGATGAAATCGTAGTTAATGAAGTAAAGTAATACATGTATTACATATTTAAATGTAGTCAGTTAAAAATACTTAAAAATAGTCAGTTACAATACTTACATATGTAAATTATAAAATACAATACTGCATAGTAAAAGTTGTCAAAGTTATCTATGCCATTTGTCAAAAGCCATGCCTCCTCTGGGGCGTAGACTTTTCGAGACTATCTCGGTTAATCCGGAACTCGGTTAATCGGGGCTCGGATAACCGCGGCTCTATTGCATATATAATACATTAATGAAACAGAAAATTCCTTTTGTTAAATAAGTATACATTTTAAAGCAGTTCACATATTATTTCACCTTTTCTGAAGAAATTCAAAGCTATTCAATACTGAAACAAGAAAAAGTGTTGTTTTGAAGTATGCACTGCTGGTGCATTTTTAGCTTTGTTAAATATTAATTTTTTGAGTATAAAAATGATTCAATTATACGTATATATATGTATGTATATATATATATATATATATATATAAGTATATATTGGTACAGTCTCGTACAGTGAGAGTTTATCGAACACTGATTATAGTTACAACTTCTAAAATTTATAAAATTACATAAACAACAGTCGGAATATGTTCTTAAAGTGTCCACTACTGGTACATTTACCCTGTATATGTCGAAGCAGATCAATATTTAAAGAATTAAAGCTGAGGTTAATGATTTTCTATCACACTATATTTAATATACAATATAAATAAATTATTTTATAGCAAATATTCTGTTCCCTATTTTTTTTTTCCATAAAATGTTCGAACATACGCAACCAACGTTTTTATGTACTTCTGTCGAAAGATGAAACAAATTTATAAAAAAAAATTATTTATTCTTTAAAAAGTATGCAAAAGAATATCCACTATTAAATGTAAAATCTACTATGCGCAGCTGGATATAGGATGCGTGTATTTGTAGACTGCTGTGCTGTTATTTGCACCACTGAAAAGCTGTTTTAATCTTCTGCTAGAACAAAACATCTTTCGACAAATAGTTTTCATCGAAAGAGCTGCAGGAAATGTAATGTTATGATGAATATCGTTTTCTACTGTCAAAGCTAAAAATCTTTATAAAAGTGTTTTCATGTCATTTTATTTATCTTAATAATTTCTTCTTCTTCTCCTTCTTCTTATTACTTTTTCATAAAGAAATGAAAAATTCATTGTTTAATATTCATTTTAAGCTTCTTTTCATTTAATTATAAATAATATTTTATTAATCAGGTGACTTTTTTAAATTTAATTTTAACTTAAATCATTTTAAAATGATGAGAAATATTATAGCATAGTTTGTTGTACATTTATATTTACGTTTACGTACATATATACAGGGTAGTTTTATAACTTAAGTTCGTGTATTCAGAAAGATCTAGAGCCCGCTCTATGCCTCTCAACGAAACATAATTTCTTTAGCAAAAATGATTCATTAGCAAAAATTTAGAAAGATGCGCTGAAGATCGTAAAAAAATAATAGTATTTAATTTTTATTAGTAGGTGGCGCTGCACCAACATCTAAGGCTATTTTCTGATTTTTCTCTTTCTTTATTTTTTTCATTGAAGCAAAATTGAATAATGCATTTGATTTTCCTTATTTACACTAAAAGCACGGACGAAATTTAGTTCTTAACGCACAGTCTTTTTTTAAATCATTGAAAACGCTATCATTCTCTCAATTTTGATCACTCAACAAGAAAAATTACAGTTATCAAGAAACTCCTCAAGAAGATGACTCATGTATTCAAACTTTTAACGAACAGTGATGTAACAACTTTGAAACCCTTAATATGTTTCATGTCAGATTAAGATCTAAAATGAAGTAACCAGTGTCTGTGATTCAATTGGTACTGAACAAGTTTATTGTTGCTGAAAAGAATTAGGCTTTTACACTTTGCAGAAAATGTTAACTTTGCCAGAAAGACTGTTCTTGTAAAATTCTTATTTCAAAATAACAACAATGCTGCTGCAGCTCCTCGGGAATTCCAGAGATAGAAAAATATTAGATGTAGACCAATGTCTGATCGTGAAAGTCACAAAACGATTAAAATATTTGAGTCAACAGGAGGTCTTGACACTTTTCTTGGCAAAGAATGAAAACAAATGGACATTTTTAGACTTGAAGATGTTGCTGTTGTTGCAGTGCATTTATCAAAATGCAGTCGTCATATAAAAATACAAGTGTGTCAGTTATTACAAATGAAATCGACATGCTGATTTCCAGAGCGAGAACGGCAATACGTAAATATTGTGCTACTATTTATTCAAGATTCAGAATGTGCAGCAGCTGCTACAGGGTGATACAGAAACTCGGTTAACATTCGCATTAAAATTT
The DNA here is from genome assembly GCA_963930645.1 of Salticus scenicus. Classification (NCBI taxonomy): domain Eukaryota; kingdom Metazoa; phylum Arthropoda; class Arachnida; order Araneae; family Salticidae; genus Salticus; species Salticus scenicus. The sequence continues at coordinate 170,452,501 of OZ005651.1, forward strand.
ATTACATTAAATAAAAATGCACTTCGTCGTTCATTAGAATATTCCAGGGTAAAAGAGTCATCTATATTCATTAAACGGATAAGGGAAAGCAAATGTCCGATTTCAGCGAAAGAGAATCCTAATATTGTTCAAGAAGTTTTATTACATGCAAAGAATAACAGTGTAATGCGATTTTACTGCTACTATTGTGATAAGACCTTCTCTTTTTGAGGTATCAACACCCACAGGATCAATTAAATACTCCATAAATGGAATCAGCAATAGCAGAATAATGTCAATTTTTTTTTATTATTATTATTTCAGAGTTCCAATAGGGAGATTGCCTTCAAATTACTGTTTTATGCAAGTCAGTGTACCAAGTCACGTTACTCGCTCAATTAAAACTTTCTTAAATTTCTAGCAATTCTAACAAACTTGAATAACCAAATATTATTAAATAAATTCTGAAAATATTTATGGACGCTAGGCAATTCCGATTTGAATTCAGCAGAGTGTAATAAGATACCTACTTTCCGGTGCTGAAAATAGAATTTTGGCTTGTTCATTGTAAAAGTGAATTAATTCCTAGCAAATGGATTTTGAAATAACGTGCTTTTTCCAAATTTATGTGTAGAGGAAAAAGTCAATATTCAGTACGCATTAACGATTTCTAGTGTTTAATACATATCAGAGATATAAGAATTTATAAATTATAAGGAAAATAATTTGAAGTAACTTAGAAATTTTATTTTTATAAGGAGTATTTAGAAATTTCAGTTTTCTAGAAAAAAAAAAAATAAATAAATAAATAAAATAATGCCATTTATGGGATTTTAATGCAATTATTGGAGTTTCTTCCCTTTTATGATGAAATATATGTCTAAATGTGATACAATTAAGCAAAAATATACATATTTAAAAAATATGGAGCTACACCATACTTTTACAATGAGCCGTCCATATGTATTTGTGGATTTAGAAAGCGTGGACTGCCATACAAACCGAAGTCATACACACTTTTCAACTTTGTTGAAAAGTGTTAAAAGTGGAATCATTAAAAATAAATAAATTCATTGAATCAAATAACAATAAAGCAATGGAGGAAAATAAAACTAGTTTTAAATGAAAAAATAAGTTATGCTAGAAGCTAGAAAGAAGAAAAAAGTCAACATGAGCAACTTTCACGGAAAATTATATCGGAAAAAACCATTAGTGATATTTTTGAAAATTTTAACGGTGTGAAATGTATTTTCTTTCAAATTTTGACTCTGTGTATCTTTGGTTTTTAGTTGGTAACAGAATTTTTTTTATAAACTGTTCTGCTATTAAAATATTAGGTGTGCATGTAGAAGTTACGAACGATTGACTGCACTTGGGTCCTAGGCTTAAATCTCAGTAAAGCAATTTTTTTTCTTCTGGGGGGGGGGGGGGGGGTATGTGTATGCGCTATTTGTACCCAACACGCATTATACAGTGATTTTGCGAAATATCCCCTTCCCCCTTTTTGAGATCAGGAGCGAGGGGGGACAAGAAATATTTTTTAAAGTATGGTTTAGTTATGTGTATACAACACATACTGTAAAGGGATTTTGTGAATTCCCTCTTCTAGGAGTGGGGGCAAAAAGACTGAGGTTTTTGACTGATTTCAATTAATGTTTTTATTTATTTATTTATTTATTATGAGAATTTTATAATAATAAGTTATATGTAATTACGAGAATTAGTTTAAATGTAGTGACTAGCGAAGTAGGCAACGCCTGCTAGTTTGCTTATAAAGTGTTTATAATTTTACTATCAATTATGTTTACGAAACGTTGAAAAGAAAACAGAGCTTATTTTCTTTGAAACTCCGTTTAATAGAAAATCACCATTTAAAAAGATTTTATAAAAAGTATTTTATCTCAATTAAATTTATTGACATTTCTTGCAACATGTATAGAAATAGTGTTAAACACCTTAACGTAGATTATTTAAAAGAAAAAAAAATCATATTTTAGAATAATTTAAAATATTTTTTCACCCACAAAAGAGTTCATACATAAACGAAAAGAAAAAAATAAGAAGACACATTTATATTTATAATATCTCAAAAATATTTAAAATATAAAGACACATAAATTACATCTTAAAATACAGATAAAATTTACCCACAACTATTATCTGTACCCTTTTTTTTTTTTTTTTTTTTTTTTTTTTTGTGTGTGTGTGTGTGTGTGTGTGTGTTTTAATACAATATTTGAAATATATTACTTGAAAACTTAAAATAAAAATTTAAATTACACAATAAATTAGAAAGTTTAGAGCGTGATTTTAAACAAGTTTTCAAATAGTAAAAAAAATATTAAATAAATAAATAAATAAATAAAATAAAAGTTAAATAAAAGGAGAGCGAGATGCTAATAGTGTGCGATTAGCAAAATTGGTAAAGAACGATTATAAATTATAAAAAAAAAAAAAAAAACTTTATTGTTATTATTATTATTATTATTATTATTAAGTGGGTTAAAATAACTTTTAACTTTTGAAAACATAAATAAGAATTTATATCCAAAACATACGAAAAATTAAAAATTAAAAATATTCTAAATTAAGCAATAAATCATAAAAATTATAGAAAACAGGATTGCCACAGGCGACTTTTTTCATATTCTTTACGAACTACTATTTAAAAATAATAAAATTTATAAAATATTTTCTCAGGTAAATCTGCACTTTGCTCGCATAAATTTATTACAAATTTTATGTTATGGAAATAGTGGTTCGAAAATAAGAAAAAAAAAAAAAGTCTCCTGTGGCAGTCCTAAGAATGTTTTGAAAGAAGCTTTGAATCATAAAATATTTTTTGCTTTTCAAAAAATAAGAAAACATGCATGCTACAAAAAAAAAAAAAAAAAAAAAAAAAAAAAAAAGAGTAATTAGCAAAATTGTTGAAGGTAATATCCCCTTTCTTTATTTCTCTATATATATATCTATTCTTCTTCTTCTTCTTCTTCTTTTTTTTTTTTTTTTTTCTTTTTTTTTACTTATATTACCCGACTATTGTACGTAATAGAAGTATTGTATTCGGTTACAAATTGCGATATTGAGTTTTCACTTGATCTACATGTTTTAAGGTCTTCTGAGTCAAAAAAGTGGTTTTTGGCAATTGGTCAGTGTGTATATGTGTATGTGTGTGTAAATGTGTGTGGAATCTCTTGTCGAATCATGTTCTTAGTCAGTCTAAGAACATGATTCGACAAGGATTTATTTAACAAAACGGTATTAACTCTACTTTTTTTACATAGGAATTGTTGCTAGTGATCGGATGCTTTTGTTACTGACTGTACCAGTTTTCTCTTTTAGGAAAATTGCTAGGTATCTAATTTGTTAAATCACTTTTATGTCTTGTGATCACACTATTTCTAAAAAGAGTAGGGTAGGCTAGTCTAAGTGTACGCAATCCCAACAGTCATGATTTTGTTTGCGACATGCGTCTAACTTCAGTTTTATTTTGAAGCGCAAGCTAGTGAGAGGTGCTGTGCAATATATATATATATATATAAATCTACAAAAACACAGAAATTACGTTAGTTTAAATGTTTTTACCTATTTCCTTAAATATTTATAGCATTTTGGGAGTATTCTTGTGATAAAACTACAAATACACTCATGTTTGTGAAAATTCAACACCATGAATGGATTATGCAAAATAAACGAAACTTTCAGGAAATGTAAAGTGAGGTAAAGTATTCAAATGATTAGAACTACAAATCGATTACGCATGCGTGGAACGAAAACCGACTCCTTATCAGTCGCTTGTTTCAGGTATATAAAGGACTGTAAAGGCGCGATGAAATCTGTTTATCGTCTTCTGTCTGTGGTAAAAGTTTCATTGGTGATCAATATGCCTCGTCAAAAGCGGAGGGTAACATACCAACAACTAACGGAGTTCGTACGAGGCCGCCTCGTTGGTATGCGAGAGGGTGGATTTTCGTATCGAGAAATCGCAGCCCGCACGCAGTTTAATGCCACAACAGTGATGCGTGTTTGAAAGAAATGGACAGAGGAGAATCAAAAGAGCGGGTGGTGCAGTGGTAGCAGGCTTGACTTGTGATACAGAGGAGAATCAAACAAGCCGAAAACTTGGCAGTGGGGCACGCAATAGAAGAACGGCACGAGACGACAGAGACCTCATCCGCATGTCTGTGACGGACCGTACAGCGTCTTCTCGTGTGTTAGCACAACGTTGTAGGAAGGCTACAGGTGTTTAGTTGTCTAGGTCCACGGTTCGTTGCCGTTTGCTGCATCATGAACTACGTGTAAGGGTTCCTCTACCTACGCAGGATTCCCTTCTCACTAAATCACAGACGCCTCCGACTTGAATGGGCTTAGCAACACAGCACGTGGTGTACCCAGTGGCAACAAATTGTTTTCTCCAATGAATCTCGCTACAATCTGGAGTACAATGATGGAAGAATACGCGTCAGACGTTACAGGGGGAAACGTCTGCTCCCACAGTGTGTTATCCAGCGTCATACAGCACAAACGCCTAGCATCATGGTGTGGGGAATTATTGAGTATAATTGTTGATCCCATCTAGTGCACATTGCGGGCAACCTCACCAGTGATCGCTACATAAGGGAAATTTTGGAGCCAGAGGTCCTTCCCCTTCTTCGACCCATTCCGGGTGCTGTATTTCAGCAGGATAATGCCTGTGCACATGTTTCTCAGACTGCACAAGCCTTCTTCAGTGCACAACAGGTTTCGCTTCTTCCATGGCCTGCTTATTCCCCGGATATGTCGCCCATCGAGCATGTCTGGGATTTCATTGGTTGGCGACTCGCTCGTACAACTGGTGGGTCGCACAGTAAGACTGACCTTCGGCGTCAAGTCGAAGCCATCTGGAATGCCATTCCCCAGGATTACATTCAGAACTTGTATGATTCAATGTCACGAAGTGTACAGGCTCTCATTGCTCACAATAGCGGACACACAAAGTACTGATGTCAAACGTTCTTTTTGCTTTTTTTTTTGCCTTGTACATTTGATCGTTTCTTTGTACCACTATGAGTAATATGTGGAATAAATTTCATTAATTCCTGACAATTATTTCATGGTGTTGCAATTTTCACAAACATGACTGTATTTAAAATGAAAAGATTATGGGGCTCGATCTGCAAGAAACTAACATAAGAGTGGCAGTGAGAACGATTCAGGCCGATGGCAATAAAGGGCATTGCACTTCATTTGATTAGATAATCGTCAATGTGTACAAGAGTATTCCCTTGTGTATGTTACAAGAATACGCACGTACTCTTACACGTAATTTTTATATTAGTTTTTACATGCATCGTAATTTTTTTTCTTTTAACAGGATGCCTAGGCAAAAAAGAAGTACTCAAAGACTTCTCAATGCGATTGCTATTTTGAAAAGTCTGGCGAAGTTATTGAATACTTACAAGTTTCCTCCTGATGCAGTTTACAATATGGACGAGACTGGGATCTCCACGGTGCCAAATAAACCATCAAAGGTGATTTCAACAAAGGGGAAGCGCTGTGTCAATAAGATTTCCAGTGCTAAACGTGGTATAAACGTAACACTCGTAAATGCAGTCAATACTTCTGGGAATTTTATTCCACCAGCATTCATATTTCCTCGCAAGCGTATGAAATCCGAACTTTCGTACAGAGCTCCGCCTTCTTCTGTAGGAATGGGGTCAGACACGAGCTACATAAACAACGATTTGTTTGTGGACTGTTTTTCTCCTTTTAAAGATTACGCAAGGCCTAGCAAAGACAATCCAGTACTATTGATATTAAATAACCACACGTCACATTGCACCTTAGAGGCAGTTAATTTCTTCCGGCAAAACACATTTATGCTCTTACAATACCACCTCACGGAAGCCACAAAACTTAGCCACTTGATTGCGGCATCCATAACAGCCTCAAGGTTTTTTTACGTATCGGAATGTGAAAAATGAATGCGTAATTATTCAGGTCGAGTAATAACAGTTGACCAAATTGCTGAAATTTTGACTCTGGATTATCTCAAAGCAGCTACTCCCACAAATGCCATATAGAATTTCAAGGTATCAGGAATAGAACCATTAAACCCGAACATTTTTGGAGAAGACAATTTTTTACCCAGTGCAGTGACAGAACGGCCTTTGCCGAAAACACAAGATGAACAAAATTTAAATCCAGTTTATGATCCAGTACAACACTTTGATTATGAGGAAAACGCTACATCTGCCGTGGCTGACGATAATGCGGATCTAACTAATGAGGTGGTAGAGCAACCTCAGGCTGGCAACTTAGAGAGGATTGAGAAGACCATCCAGGAGCAGAACAAAACTATCAATGAAAAATCAAAGGAAATTACTGCTTCAGCTAGTAACAACAGTGTACCGGGCAATTCCTCACTGTACTCATGCACACCAAAGGAAATATTGAGAAAATTTCAGGGTGCGAATACGTCATTTAAAGATAGTTAAGACATTTTGAGAGAAAGAGTGCATACGCCACTTGCTTGCATTAAAAATAAAGGAATTAAATTGCCTCACGTACCGCCTGCAGATGTAGCCCCACTGCCACAAGCTGAAGTACTCTCGAGATCTAACCGCAAAAGAACAAAATCAGACATTTTGAGTGGGTCTCCATACAAGTAGGCTCTAGAAGATGATTCGGTTTCTAAAAAGGTACCAAAGAAAAAACCAAAAAGAATACTAAAAGAGCCAAAAAATGGTTTCAAGTTTCAAAGAAGACACATGAAAAGAAAATATGGAAATGTCCACCATGTGGTGAAGTATACTTAGATAGGGTGTTCCAAATACGAGGAGTGGCGGCATGTAGCTTGTGCATGTGCAAGCTATGAAGGTAAAATAAATTTTATGTTTGATCACTGCAAGTAACTTAGACACGAATTTTCAGATAATTTTTCCTGCGTACTCTTATCCAATAGCACTTGTAAAAGTACACAATTCTTAGTTTTGTTATTTTTTATTTTTTCCAAAGATATGGTATATTTTTATTATGTTTTATGTTATTTTATGAAAGATGTGTTAATTAAGAACAAAATAAAAGTTAAGCTGATTATCTAGAATTTTATATTTTTATTTTGGAACAGTTTGAAACTTAAGTGCGAACTCCTAGACCAGCCTACCCTATATGTGAGTAGTGGGTAATGGAAGTCCCGTGGTTGTAACACACCATATTTTTATTTTTATTTATTTTTATTTTATTTATTTATATTTTATTTTGTAAGGTGTATTAATTTGATTTGACTATTGGAAAATTAAATAATAATTTGAATAGAAATAATATTTTTTTACTCAATATTTACAAAACAGAATTTTAAAACTTATGAAATAAAAATAAAATAACAAGTAAAAATTAAATCAGAAAATTTGTTGAATGATATAAATCGAGAATTTAAACGAGAAAAGTTTTGGAAGGGCTTAAAACAAGCTTTGGATTGTGAAATATTTTCCTTTTTAAAAAATTAGAAGACATGCTATAAAAGAAAAACAAACAATCATCAACAAAGTTCATGTAAAATATTTTAAACTCTATACTAGTTTATTTATTTGTTTATTTATCTTTTTTTTTAAGAAAGTTTCGTGAAGCACCAGTTCAAATCTGTAAGGCCGCTATTATATCGAATTTGGGTAAGCTTGCGTGCAACCGTTTACCCAAATCGTATAGCAGAGGCACGCACAATCTCTCTAATTGTACGTAGAGACAATTTTCAAACAAAGGAGAGTTTTTTTTTTTTTTTTTTTTTTTTTTTTTTTTTTTTTAAAGCAGAACTCCTATTAAGAACATTAGTATTATTGAAAATAATATGCCGAAATTAATAACTGCGATGTTTTTTTTTTTTTTTTTTTTTTATTTATCTCAACAGCTATGCAGCTATGCCTTTAATTATATTAATCGTTTTACTTTTATTTAAAACAAATTCTTTAAGCGTTACATTTTGTATTAGAAAAAAAAAAAAAAAATGAATAAATGTTTGATTTATCTTTATTATTATTATTATTATTATTGCTTAGGCTTCCGTTTGCTGCAGTGTGTCTTAAAATCATTTTTTTTTTTTTTTTTTTTTTTTTTTTTTTTTTTAGTAACTTTAAGTTTAGTCTTAATAATTACAAATTAATTGTTATTTAAAAAAAATTGAATGTTTCTTGTTTCAGTCTTTTAAGTTTTTGTTTTTAAATAGCTCTTTCACATAATTTTGATTTATTTTCAAATAACATACAAAATCAAAAATATTCATCATTTTCACTCGACATTTTTTTGCATTTCCTTTAATCTTCTACTTTAACATAAGAAGTTTTTCATCCCGATTTATTTATTATTTTTGATTCATTTCATTTCAATTTTCTTAAAAAGAGCATGAAGTGTGTATGCGATTCTCTACACGTATTACATTAGTCTTTTAAAAAACGACAAATTTATTGCTAGCATGCCAAATCTATTGTAAAATAGAAAAACACTCTGTTTTTAAATCCCTATTTTATTTGATGGTGTAGTTGCCAATATTTAAAATGTTCAATATTTAAAAAATCCATTGAGCTATATTTATATCAAATTTTGTAGCGACGGATCTTTACTTTAAAATCTTAGATTATTTACAATCACACACACATATAGAGGCAGTTTTTAACAATTATTCTTTGAGATAAGTAGTCACGAGTAATCAGTAAGGAATTAAAACTGTATACAAACAACAATCACACTTCAAATATATAACAGGGCTCGTGCGATCTTTGAAAATCTTTGATTTTCTCTATAACTAATTTCGTATAACTATTTTTTATTTGATAAATTCCTATAAATTAAAAAAGAAATTTTTCGTTCAAAAATATCAGTAGAAGATTCCTTGAAAAATCGCTGTTCCTTGCGAATATTGCATAAGTGCAAAATTATTTTTGTGTTTATTACACTGTAAAAATTTTTAGTGTAACTGTACACCAAAATTGGTGGCAACTACTTTACACAAAAAATGGTGTAATGAAATTTCTGTTGTAACGAAACGCCTTTAATTCTGGTGTAGGAGAGCTTCAAAAATTATTGGTGTTTCATTACACCAAAAAAATTTTACTACACCATTCTGGTGTATAATAGTTACCACCATTTTTGGTGTACAGTTACACAAACTATATTTTACAGTGTAGTTCATGGAATATCTTCCGCCATATCATTAAAACATAAATAAGTTACAAAGATACTTTGCTAAATCCTGTGTGGTGTATAATAGCATTGTTTCAACTTTTACTAAACGCAAAGCAAAATATATTCCTGTGTACCTATTTAATGATAAAAAAAATTTAGTTTTACAAAAATTTCTTTTAACTGTATTTTTAAGATCTAAAAGTTAGTCTGACATTTTTATAATAGATCCTATTTTTATATTTTTTCGCTAAAGTTTGTGGAGTATGATTTAACATTTTAATGTAAGTCCTAATATATTATAGAAACAGAGTTCGTGAACCTTTTCGATTCCAAGGACATACTTAATTCACAAATTAAAAATCCTGTGGAACATAAATATGATTTATAAGGAAACATAACTTTATCTGTATAATAATAATCATAAAACGAATCAAACCCCTTCAAGAAAAGTCACATAACTCTAAAATGCAATATTTGAGAAAATTCAGCTTAAAGATAACGACAAAGCATTGACTAGCCTGCAAGAAAACTGACTCTCTATTTTGAAATTTATCAAATTTCGAAATACAGTTATGCCTCTTTTCGTGTACGTTGGGGTACATCATAGATATTTTTAATGACATAAATTCAAATTTACCAATTATTGACTTGTGTCAACTTCCTTGCTGCGGTGCAAAATGCTCTTTTAACCCTTTCCTTCCCCGTGATTCCAATTGGAATCATAACATTTCAGATTTTCTTTCTTACCATCTAACACTCCCGCTGATTCAAAATGAACAATATTAAAATCCATATACATTTTCCCTTCGAAAAATACCTATTTTGGATGACTTCACTATCTTTGTTGATAATCGAAAGTATATTTTACGCTGTACTGATAATAATATCGGAATCAGTTTCCTGTTTTGGGCAATTTAAGTAAATTAACGGTTTGAAATATTTTTTTTAAATTCTTTAATGTTTATAATATGTATTTTAATTAATTACAATATGTTATTCTCCAAAATTTTTATATTTTTATTTATTGAAAAGTTATGATTTTTAATGGCATCAGTGATTATATTAAACACAAATAAACATCTATCAGTTGCTTTGTTAGCTATATTAATTCGTACTCTGCTATAACTCTTATTTAAAAAAATATTTATATACATTGCGTTTGAAATAAAGTTATGACTAAATATAAGATTTATTATTTTATGGAGGGAAAAAGTTGGGAATGAAAGGGTTAAATATGAAATGAACCTGTTTAATATAGAATACTACAAATTCTTACTCTTTTTCTTTTTACAAGAAAATCACAAATGCTTTTTTAATCATAGGAAAGATGCATAAAGATTTTTTACAATAAAATACTTATGAAGGAAAAATTTTAACAATCTTTATTAATTCTATGCTATTAGAAATTCAGGCGAACGATCTAATTTCAGTGATAATAATTTGCTGTTGCCATACGTAAAACTATATTTACAAATCTATCAGTATGTATGCTGTTGCATTATGAAACTCTTTAAGAAAGAAGTTATTTTTTTATGTACATTTAAAACTTTCTAAGAGCTAGAAGAATATGGTAAATTTCAGATTAATCTATGGATATGTATCAAATCCATATGAGAAGATTTAATTTTTATTGATAGATGCTTCAAAGTTTGATAGATGCTTCCCGTTTATACTTTTCTAGCTCATCTAAAATATAAAGTTTAATGTTAATCACTAACCACATTTACCCATGTATAAAAAAGCAAGTTATTTACTATGCTATAAAAAACCAGAATCGAAACACACTCCCTCTTTCCCACGTTTCTGTCTTTGAATCCCAGCTCAAACACAAACAAAAATGTAAAATCGAAACATCTGCCATAGTGTAAACAGTCACTGTATTCAGGGAAAAATAGTTTTGTTTATTATACTATTAGCAGGCTACGCCCGTTTCGCTGGTCACTATATTTAAATGAATTTTCAAAAGAATTGAATCACTATTTATTTTTTTATATCACATTATAAATAAAAACTAAAAAAAAATTACCTACATTGAAATCGCTCTAAACCTCGCTTCGGGAACATGTTGCCTACGTCAGCCTTTATTCTGCGTAGTGGTTAGAGAACCGGCAGCCGGGTCTCTATTTTATTCCCGGCAGTTCTGACGCTTGCGCAGTATGACTGCTGGGTGATTTATTATTCATCTGCCGGTAAAGTGAACGACTCTTATCAACATGTACTTTTGATAATTCATATTGTCGCATTTATTTGTACTGACCATATTTTTATATTTTAACTCTCTCTCTTTCTGTCTTGATTTTTCTCGTTAAATATTTGTTTCATTATTCAGTTTTATTTTATCTTTTGTTTTTTGCTTTATCTGCTACGTTGTCTTTCGTTAAATAAGTTAATATAATTAAACTAAATAAATATATCAAATTGCTACAGATATTTCTGAGATCTTATGTTACTCCTCAATGCAAATTACAAATAAAAATTTAAGAAAACTGATAATGTGCATAATTGAAATATACGTGTATAAAATGGGGGGGGGGGGATTTTACATTACTCAAAACCATCACATTTCTAATGTATTGTTATATTTGGATTTTACAAATTAAAGTTATTTTAAATACATTTAAATTAATTAGTGTCGTAAAAGAAAATTTAATTTTTGAAGTTTACATGGTTTATCGAAACATTACTCTAGTATATTAATATATTCTTTTTTTTTTTAATTAAATATATTTTTAAAATTTTTAATTTAATCAGTATAGTACAAAAAATTTAATTTTTCAACTTTTCATGATGTCTCCAAAGATCATTCTAATTTATTATTATATTTGGATTTTTAAAAACTAAATACATTTTTTAAATCTTTAATGTAAGGAATACAGTACAAGAAGTTTAAGTTTTAAACTTTTCATGATTTCTCCAAAGATTTTTTTAATACACTAGGGGGCTCTGCCCCCTGCTCGCTCCGCTCACCAACCCCCGAGGAAGGCTTTCTCTCACCCCGACTTGCTTCGCTCATTAACCCCTGCTGGATTTTGCCCGACTACTCGCAACTTTGCCTTTCATTGAATTGGAATATTAATAATACATAACACGAGAGAAAAGTTGAACAATATTATAGAAATCCACCATATATGGTATCACATTGAAATACACAATATTTAATATTATATCGTTTAAAATATGTGAAAAATCTGTCTTAACGTTCGACAGTTTAATAACAATTTACCATTATTTTGAGAGAAAACATATGTTAAACAGCTAGACACACAAAATAAACAACGATAGCACTAACTGTTTAGAACAGAGAGAAATTCTTATCTAAACGATTTAGCGCTACAGCTTTGGTATACGATCCACTTGTTAAATTTTTGTCACTGTTGGACGATGAATTTTTCGGGTATTATTGCTTGATTAAAGAAATTATGAACTTATTTTTTCTAATGTCTATATTTATTACTATTGAATTTTTTTTAGTTAATTTAGGGCAATATGTAACACTCTGCATTTATTTCTAATGTACAACAAGGTTTAAAATGGTGCTTACAACAGTAAACATGTAACTTTTTAAAGTGCATTTTTCCTAGAATATGATTTAGTCAGATCTATTGAAATTAAATATCTTATGTGATTATTTTAAACATTTCATTAGTAATAGTACGACAGGACAATTTCTTTCAGATAGCGATTTTGTATTGTCGCCATGAATGTGCCAAGATGCCCGTCAATATCTGATTTTACCATTTCTTAAACTATATTAAATACTACGTTAAATCGGGGGGAAGGGGGGGTTCACACTTTTCGAAACCTACTTATAAGCGAAAAATTCATCCTTCATTATATTGTAAAAACGAATTGCCGATTTGGAGTATTCAACATAGACCATCACCATTCATAAATTGGATGGCTTTTGAATGTTTCTTGACAATATTTTCTGAATAAATATTCATGATGGCTCCTGAATACATGTTGGCGATATCTACTGGTATATATTGAACATGACATCGATATCTCCTGAACTTGTGTTAATGATTGGCTTCTAAATGTTTGTTGGCTACAACTTCTGGATGTGTACTGGTTACACCTTGATTTTTTTACATATATATTATATAATATTGAATTTAGAAAATAAAAAATGCGTGTGGAGAATGAAACATAATGATATTGGATAATATAATTTAATTTAATTTATCGAGACATCAAAGGTACAGGAAAAACTACTTTAACCATTTTCTTTCTAATAGTACAGATAATATTTTACCTGGAGATATTTTGTATATTTAGCTCAAATAAAAAATGTTCTTCTTCTTTTCTCTCTTGAATTAAGTTAAAAAATATTTAAAATAAAATTGAAAAAAAAAAAAAATGTGCTAAAGCAATGAAACAGTTTAACCTCTTGGCGAAATTTTAAATTTGGCACCGAAGTAGCTTAGACTTTTCTCGCAAAAATCTTGACATGCATAACTGAGATAGATAATTTAAGTCATCGTCAAAATAAATGAAAAATTTTAAATCTGGCAGTGAGGTCCTGTATTAAACGTAACTAAAATATTTTAGCAATGCAGTTACTTCATTCCATTACATGGAATAATAGACAAAAAAAAAAAAAAAAATCCTGTTGTATTAAATTAAATTCTGTTTTCTGCAAAGTTTTACATCAATGCTTAAAACACAAAAATAGGTTGTGAATTTTATTATTATTATAGCACTATTTTATAATTTTTCTCGGTACTTACGTATTAACGCCACCGCAGCAATCTTGTTGTTCGCACACAAGAGACATAGGGGGACAGCAAGATATCTTTTGGAATCTTATTTATCAGAGTGAACATCTATAGTATCTCCCCACAACTGAATTTGCGATTTATATTTGGCGATTATGACTAAATCATAAATCTGAAAATCATAAATGATAAAATCATAAGCTAAATCGTAAATCATAAGCTAAATCATATAATCATAAATCCAAAATAAGCAGCCTGCAGGCTGCCATATTATATCTCAAAGAGTCCAGAACGACATCGCTATCGTTCAAAACGGCGCCAAAGAAAAATCGCCAAATTCAGTTGTGGGGAGATACTCTAGTTGTACCTAGCTGCGGTGGCGTTAATACGTAAGTACCTTTTTCTCTGTATTTAAGGTATGGCTAGAGTTAAAATGGCTATTGTGGTTGCGTAAATGAATTCCTTGGCGAAAAACGTACGAGTTTCTTCATTTCTAATTTTTAAAAATAGCTTAATTGGTCATAGTAAAGATCCATCATTTTAAATATATTTTGAGTGAAAAAACTAAATCTTTATATAAAGTAATCTATGTTGTTGTCTCGTAAATTTCATTTTAAAAAATTCTGGGCTTATCTTCTAAATTCATACCGGAACAACTATAGTATTTCCCCTCAGCTAGATTTGGCGATTTTTCGTTGGCGATTATGGCTAAATCATAAGTCTAAAAATCATAAATCACATAGCATAAATGATAAAATCGTAAGCTAAATTATAAATCATAAATCCAAAATAAATAGCATGTAGGCTGCCATATTGTATCGCAAACAATCCAGAACGACATCGTTATCGTTCAAATCGGCGCCAAAGAAAAATCGCCAAATTCAGCTGAGGGGAAATACTATAGTTGTATCTTCATACCAATCGTTGTTTAACATAATTATTATATTCATTACTAAATCTTTTTCGCCTAACGTTAAAATAAAAACTAATAATATAAACTAAACTAATTGTATAAACTTAACTAATAATATAAAATAAAAATATAAACCAATTTTAATTTCATTTTTATTAAATTTTTACTTAATGTTTTTAAAATATCGGTTATTTTCATGTTTTGCTATTCTAAATAATTTTTTTCTTCTCTCGAGCATCTCGAAGATGCTAATATTTCAATTTTCTTATTTACACCATTGATCACATTTTAATTTTCCTGAGGAAAGTGACGTCAGAGACACAGAAAAAACGTCATAAGAGAAACTTTTCCCTCCGGTGGCAAATAGAGTACCTTCATAAACTCGACGTTTTTCTTAATAACTTCGTTAATTAAAATGATAGAAATTTCTAAGCAGCTGAAATGCCTTCCTTGAAGCAGTCGGAATACACTGATACCTCTCATGATGATACCTCTCATGATTACTTTGCCCTCCTCGAGGAGATGCTGTCGCAGACAAAAAAAATTGACGCCCGGGACAGTTACTTTTTTTTAATATATAGAGATTATATTTAAACTATTAAAAACTAAATATATTTTTAAAATTTTTAATTTAATCAGTATAGTACAAATTTTTTTATTTTTAACATAGCATGATTTCTTAAAAGGTTATTTTAATATATTATTATATTTTAATTTTTAATAATTAATACATTTTTTAAAAATTTATTTTAATTAGTACAGTAATAAATAAATAAATGAATAATTTTTCAACTTTGCATGGTTTCTTCATAGATTATACAAATTTATCATTATATTTGGATTTCTTAGAAACTAAATATATTTTTTAAACTTTAATTTAATCAATATAGTACATGAAATTTAATTTTTAAACTTTACAGGATTTCTCGAAAGATTATTCTAATATTTTATTATGTTTTGATTTTTAAAAACTAAATATATTTTTAAAATATTTAATTTAATCAGTATAGTACAAAAAAGTTATTTTTTTAACTTTGCATGACCACTTCGATGATTATTCTAATATATTATATTTGAATTTTAAAAAACTAAATATAGTTTTAAAAAATAATAACTCAATCAATTAGTACAAGAATTTAAATTTTTCAACTTTGCATGATTTCTTCAAAGTAGTTTCTATTATTATATTAGGATTTTCAAAAACTAAATTATTTGAAAAAATTAATCTAAAT
The DNA here is from genome assembly GCA_963930645.1 of Salticus scenicus. NCBI lineage: Eukaryota > Metazoa > Arthropoda > Arachnida > Araneae > Salticidae > Salticus > Salticus scenicus. The sequence goes on from OZ005651.1 coordinate 170,468,499, forward strand.
TTTAATTTATTCAGTATAGTATAAGAAATTTCACTTTTCAAATTTACATGTTTTCTCCAAAAATTAAATTTTAGAAAACCTTTGGTTTCAAACCATTTCGAAAAATGGCAGCATGGATTGATTACAAAGTTGACTGGTTGAAAAACTGCTACCGGCGCTATTCAATTGTTAAAATACACATCAGACAATAGACATATATGCTTCACTGACGCTATTTATTGTATACTTTTAGGCTGAGATTGCGGTGCCTTAGTCTTACGATTGATCTTAATCTTACGATTGGTCTTAAGAATGGTCTTGTTTAAGAAACATCTTAACTTGGTATTGCGGTGCCTGAAGCCTAAGTCCTCCGCGAGTCCTTGCAAGAGAACGAAGCCTGCCAATAGCCAGCCATGCTATGATTGCGCGCGCATCCAGTTACGATTCAACAAGATAGCTCTGAGGTTGTCATAAGATAGTGAGACACTGAAATACGATTTGCGTTTTGTTTACATCTTAAGACAGAAGTTACGCTTACAATAGGTTTAAGCGAGGCACCGCAATCCCAGCCTTACGCATATATCTGTTAGGAATAAGAAACATTAAAAAATATTCATTCTCTGTGTCACCCGACGTAAGCACAGAAGACTGCCGGGTATATAATACTTACCCGGTTACCGGTTCTCTAACCACGGCCTTTTTCTGCCCCCGTTGCATCGGGTCCAAGTTCTCACTGCCTGCAGTAAGACCCTTCCCGGGCACTTCGATTTGGTTATTTATCGACGACAGTGGATCTGGTATTATTTAATAACTACGATTTTAAATATGACTGTATCTCAACATCTATTAAATATTTTAGTTTTTGAACCCTGTATTTTATAGCCGCTCTTTACACTGTATTACACTTTGATTCCGAGCAATATAATAGATATAAAAGTAAGTTTTCTTTTAAAAGGATTAAAATACATAAAAAACAAATAAATTTTAATTAAGCTTATTTTTAATCAGTTCAATAGTTCCTACTATATACTACCATTTTTTTCTCCGATAAATACTACAAATAATAAAAAATACTAAAAAAAATCAAAGGAATTAATTAAAAAACTGAAAAATAAAAACGTTTTATAGTATAAAATTTATACATAAATATAACTGTTATCAATTTGTTTTTAAACTTAAAATTTAATATACTTAATTTTTTCAATTGCATTACCATTTGATTTTCAATAAATATAATAAATTAAAAAAAGAAGAAAAAAGATTTCGCCTTCAAATGAATGAAATAAATGAATAAAAAATAAATAGCATAATAGCATAATAACCGTTGCTAAGATGTGCTGACGATTAAAATGAAGGAATAAACTGTAGAAAAATGAAACTTAGAAGCTAATATTTACCAGGTTAATATTTTCATATTTTAATTAATTTTCAAACATCTAAACAAAAGTTCGAAAATTGGGCTTCGAGGTGCATCAGAACAGGTCATAACGAACCATCATGCAAATTTGTGTAGCTCTGCGATCAGCCGTTTTCTTGAAGAGCTCAGGATATATGTACACACACACGTCTTATTTTATTATATATATATAACAGATGCAGATGATTCGTTGTTGGATCTATATCTGTGTTAATAATTATGTTTCAAACAAATAATTTTTATCAAGCTTTAATAAGATTTAATTTATGAAAACAATTGTGATGGTACGAACTGCATTTTTGATTGATTAAAAATATTTGGATGCAAAATTATTTAAAAATCAGAAAAAAGCAACTCAAATATATTTATTACTACAACGGAAAACTATTACAAAATATAAGTTTAATGCTACAATTAAGTATCACAATAAATCAATAGTACATACTGATAAAAAAATATTATTAAACAACTGCTTTAGTGACTTAAACACATACACATAGAATATTATTAAGAAACGATTACGAATGAAATAAAACTGGGCTTAGTAAAGCGTGAATAACATATAATAGATATAAATCTTATATTAAAATTCATTGGTACAAATACAGAGGAACTTTTAACTTTATTTAACCTTTTAAACTTTATTTTAACAAATTAATATACAAATATACATACCTGGGGATATGTAAAGTTAAAAATGGCTTCTATAAGTTAATCATGTCTGCGGAAAAATGATATTCCAAAACAAAACAACAAACTGATGATACCACCAGACAGTTTTTAAACGAACTCCAAAATTGGTGTTTCGAGACAAGAAAGTGAGTGTAAGCAAAAGATTTCAGGTGTGAGAACGCAATATAAATGTAGTTTACACTATTTAAAATGTATCTGAACGCTTGATTCGGTGTTTGTATACCCAGTTTTAGGGTATTTTAACAACCTAATTTTGAAGCGACATTACTCCATATTTTTTACAGTGTACAGTTTACGCTTAGTAAAAATTCGAAAAACTAAAGAATTTATTTTAATAAGATTGTTCCAATTCATTTTTTTTTAATGAATAGAGCAAAGTAAATTTTGGCTATTGAGTTTTCATAAGAATTACATTATGTAACAAAATTTAGATTTAAAAATATAAAAACTCTTTTTAGGCATAAAAGGAATATCTAGATAACTTAAATTTAAAATATCTATTTTCTTCAGATTTGAAAGACTGTATTAAAATTATTGAAATTATGGCATTTATAGTACAATTAACTGCTTTTAGTCGTGTCTCACTTATTCTAGTCATTTAATTCTAGTCATCCTATTTTTAATCATTACATTATCATTCTAAATTATTTGTATTCGGATAAGTTCAATAAATTACTAAAAAATCAAACACGTATATATAATTTAGGTATACATAAAATAAAATGTATCAAAATTAGATATCATGGAAGATATCATAAAATTAACTATAAAAATGGTTATATAAGACTGAATAAGGCTAAGAAGTTTAATGTAATATTTGAAGATTGACACTTCTGTACTTGTCTGTTTAAATAAAATAAAGTACTTTTTGAAAAAGAAGCTCAGGTTAATATTACCATGTTAATTTGAAAAGACTTGGGAGAAAATACCGAAACCTATTTTACGAAAATGTTCAGGTACACTATTGCATAGATAAAAATGATCATTTCTTTAACTTTATAAAATTCTCACATACTAAGATTAATATACATTAAAATGAAGTTATCAATGACAAAATATTCTTTAAGAAGTAGTTGTTGGAAATTTTAACATACTTTGACAGTTCTTAACGTCAAAAGGTTAAGAGTCATTATTCTGGATCATCAACTTACAAATGCTTTAGATTTACTGTGAAATATATATACAGATATAGATTTAGCTATAGCTATGTATGTATGTATATAGATATGCAGGGAGATAGATATATTAATAGATTGTTAAGTAGATATATAGACAGATAAATAGATATATGTTCTAAATAATCTTTATTGTTTAACGAATATTTTTTCATAACTAAATGTAACATTTTGTTTTATAAATTTCCTACAAAATACAGAGGGTAGGGGGAAGGATAATGAGGCCAAATAGAGGCTAAATATTATTTATCAGTGAACTGAAAATAAACGTATAATTTTTGGTATAAAATATATCAGAAATTTTATAAAATGTTTTCAATACTCAAAAAATAATACAACATAATAGATTTTATTATTAAATAAACATTTTTTTTAATGACGTTTTTGTATTTTTAAATGTTGTTTTAAATAACTATAGAGAATATGAAATTGAATTGAATTAGGAACGTGTAGGGAAACAAAATGAAAACAATACTGTTTCTTGGAACTCTAAATGTCTTATTTTAGTAATCGGTAATTTCTCTATAAATCCTAATAATTTTATTTGATCTGTATATTGCATATTTTCTCTTGTATCCAAGCAGGATCCAAATTCTGATATATCTTAACTTGATATAACTTAATTGTTCAGTGCCACGATAGCTTGAGTAAGACATCGGAATGTAATTTACAACCTACGAACTTCATGATCGGCTAATATTTATTTTTTCTCCTGGCAATGCGATTGGTGACGGAATAAAAATAAACCAGAAATGGACAGAAAATTTTATTATATTATTTTGGATAAAATATTTATGTATATCCCATTTATCCTATTAATCGTTTCTATTATTTCTGCATAACATGGCTCGCTTGTATCCAATTTCTTGTTGAGCGGTTATGTATTTTATGTGTTCTATTTAGACTCTGTGCCCCCCCCCCCTCCTAAAACAGCATATAGGAAACAACGGTTTAAATAACATATTTCTGACTGTAGCTATTCTTAGAATTTGAAAAATGTCATAAAATGCCAAAAATGTCGAGGAATATTCGAAATAAAAGCTTTTGATTTTCCTTTTCACGTATGACATGCGGTGTGTTGGGGTGTATTGCACGGTTTTGTTTCAATAAATTAAATATATTTAACAAAACTTTGTTTTGCAAGGAATACCATAAGTAAGGAAAATGCATAAAAGCTTTATTTAAAATGGCATTTAAATATGATTTTCGAAAGTTTTAGATATTAGAAAAATACTTTCTTTCTAAAATTATAAATCATTTGTTTGTTATGAAGAAATTTCGAGCAATTTCATAAAAAGAAAACAAAAATGCATTTTGTATAGAAACTGTAAATAATTATAAATTATTAAATAAATAAATAATAAAATATACGTTATTATCACATATAAATATATATGGAACTTAGGTGAAATTTACCTTTAAAGTAAATATATCAAAAAATATTTCTCTTGGATATTATTCTAAATTTATCAGATTTAAAATAAAATAATAAATAACAGAACACGCATTTAAAATTTTTACAGCATACATATGTGTACATACATAAATGTGAGCAAAAATTTTTTTTTTGTTTCATATGCAGATAAGTTTATAAAAAATCCTATACTCTAGTAAAAAAGCTTATAAAAACTGAAAGTTTTGAAAAATGTCGTAATAGTGTTTCTCCCTATAAAAAACATAACTAATAAATATGCGCATTGCAGAAATCGAAGCGTAGTAATATGGACTATAAAACGATGAAATATAAACTTGCAAGGAAATGCGAGTTTTGATTTTTCACGAGCAAATGCTAAACAAATGTACATCATTTCTGGAAAGAGACTTCAGATTTTATTTTATTTATTTATTTATGAACTTACATAGTTCTTACCTTTTGAGTCATATGTATTATAGTTTAAAAAAAAAAATGTCGATTGTATTTAGAAGTATCAATCATTATATTAAATTTTAAATTTTGCATGCACATTTGTTTGATAATGATGAAGAAAATATTCATAAAAAAAAAAAAAAGAGAGAGAGAGAGAGAGAGAGAGAGAGAGAGAAAAAGTAAAAATTTTTATACTACGTGCAAATGCAGTACTGTAAGGATGCAGATGAAAAAAGTAAAACCTTAAAATTTCATTCAATACAAAAAAAAAAAAAAAAAAAAAAAAAAAAAATTAAATCTAGAAAGTCAGGCGTTTAATATACGGACCTTTCCTGCACACTGAATTCGAAATCACAAAAATGTATTTTGTAAAACTTCATCAAGTTGTTAGGCCTTTTTTTTTTTTTTTTTTAATCTTTTTATTGAAATTTCCCCCAATCTTAAAAAAAAAAAAAAAAAAAAAAATGTAAACTACAGTATGAAAAATAGATTCCTACGCTTCAGCAACAAATGGTTGCAATTTTGCTGCAAATAATAGAGATTTGGTGCTCTGTGTTTCACAATTTTAGTAGTAAGCATTCCTAAAATGGAGAAAGCACCAAAATATAAGTTGCAGCGAAATCTGTCGAAATAATACCAACTTATTCGTGAAACATTGAACTATTATTTTTAACAGTGTACATTTTCACATGTTGATTGTAACTACATTGATGTCTCCGTGATCAACCAGTTTTAATTTATTTAACATGCACTTTAAATTTAAGATAACGTTTGTTAATTAATTTTAAGATTTAGATTCAAAAATACAAAAACTGTAAAATTCCACTCTAGTGTATTTTTTAAATATTGTTGACTTTTTTGACTTATAAGAAGAGGTCAGGTGATGGAAAATTCAGTTCGAGAAGAAATTGCGAGTAATTGTCGTAGATTACGATGAAGGTAACAACATATTAAAGCAGTAGCGTTCACTAGCTACACAATCTCAAGTAAAACCTATTTAAATTTTCAGTAATTGCTTAAGTACAAGTTATTTCGAAAAAGAGTCAACACTACAGTAGCGTAGATAATATCGTCCGTGGCTGAAATCTGGGGATCTTGAGTTCGATGCAACCTAAGGTAGGGTGACCTCGAATCCTGAGGACAGTCCACAAAAACTACTCTTCATCCCCACAATATTGGAACACATTTGAGGACGCCGGTTATAAAGTTATTAATGTTTTACTATAACAATATGTATAAAATATAAGCTGAAATAAATGCTTTCCGGTACTTCAAATTACTAAAATTTTACAATTGAAAGTAATTTATTTATTTTGTTTTTGAAATTCGAGGATACTGTCATATTTGTTCTCAAATCCAATTAAAAATTCTGTTCGTCCTAATCTAAGAATAACTTTTTTTTTTTTTCTCTCTGTTTTCTTTTCTTTTTTTTTTTTTTTTTTCTTTTTTCTTTTCCTTTCTCTTACCCATAAGGTAGAGAAAGTATTGTTTTTGGGTCAAATTTTCGATCGCGAGATTTTGTTATAGTTACACGTTTTGAGGTCCACTGAATACGAAAATCATGTTTTTAGCATATGGTCTGTGTGTGTGTCTGTCTGTTATCAGCGTATCTCAAAAACAAATTATGGCAGAAGGTTCAAACTTGCTATTCTAAATGTGTATCATATAGGGATGCTACAGTAAGCTTTTCGTTAAGATCAAGCAAAGGGACAATCAAGAGAATTCTAATACATTACGTCTATGGGGGAAATTGCAGGTAAGTAGAGTTTAACGTCTATAGACTGCACTAAACAAAATGAAACGAAAATATATTTTTTGTAATAGAGATAGTTAACTGGAAAAAAAAATTTGTGTATGTAGGAGCCTCGCCTCCCCCCTGGGGGGGGGAAGTCCCCCCTCGAAGGGAGTAAATTTTCATGATGGGTATCTTTCAAAAGAGCTCGCCAATACCTTTAAAACGAATGGTTGAACCATCGATCTGCGATAATTTAAAACAAAGTTATCGATTTTTTTTACTTTTAAGGAAAAAAAAAAAAAAAAAAAGAAAAAAAATCGCATTTTTTTTTTAATATATTGAAAATAAAATGGACTTTTTTTGGATATTTGGTGTTATACTACTTCTCTAATATGGAAATCATCTGCATTATCATAAAAGATAATTTTTTTTAAATAATAATTTTAATAAATTATTTTTTAAAAACAGAATTATTTTTTAATAGCCGAATTAAATTCTATATAAATGTAGGTGCATTCATGACACGGGGAGTTGAGGGGGGCGGTAGTCCCCCTCACACAGAACTAATTATCATATAAAACTCTTCCGAAGCCTAATTTGAATTCCTCAACACAGGTTTACATAACAGTACTCGTTATCTTACCTCTTAATCTGCAACCTATATTTATAGTATTAAATTTCAGGGTAAGAGAAAGTCGTGTGAGTGACACACCAGATTATTTATCTAAATATTCCCCCCCCCCCTTTTTTTTTTTATTTTATCTATAGAACATTGCTAAAATCTGATTTGAAAATTATGGAAAATTAAAAATATTATAAAGAAATAATAATTAATCTCTATTATACAGATATATACACACAATTACAATCCAAACAATCTAAATATTTTCTTCTCTGATGAATATAGCTTCTTGAGAAATTCAGAAATTGAACTTTTTGTTCGCTTTCTGATAAACTAGCAGTATTTTCCTTAAAACTAACATTTATCAATTGATAGTGTTTTCACGAACTTATTTGTATAATAATGAAACCTGTTACAAATAATATATATTTTAACTACAAATTTCAAAAATTAATTGACACTTTACAGGAGATATTTTCTAGTTTTACAGAATAATAGTTAGGTAATTGGGTTGGTAGAGGTTATATAACAGCGAACAAAATATTTTTTCTTAAAATATACTACCTACCAATAAGTATTTGAAAACTTTCCATTTTAGACATTTTGTTAAATATCTAGAAAAGTTCTTTAGGAGTCATCTTGAAACTTTGGTAATGTAAAGAACATGTTGTACCTCATATTTTTAAGTAAAAGTTGTGGCTTGAAAAGGAAAAAGGAACCAGTAAAAAATTAAACAAAAGTCAAAATGTTTTGGACCACCCTGTAAAAGGTAATACCTTAAATTCGTTTTGGCTGCAACATATGATTATGAAGATTTTTCTCATTATCTGTAAAAAAGAAATCTATGAGGCCACCACATATATTCACGGAGATGTAACGGTTTCTTTAGAAAATTGAAAAAGCAATCTCCACATTTTAAATTATAACACGAACAGTATTAGACCCAGTGTAAAGTCATTTTTAGAAAATATGGCGTACTTCCTTAGACACAACATGCAGCAATCAGAATGCAAAAATGTTAAATATTTTGCGAAATACGAGAACTTATACTAAATAATTTTTAACTACGCATGCGCAAGCTTTATAAAAAATTCATTTGCATAATTTAATAGCCAAATGTATTGAACAAAGTATATGAAAACCCCAAATAAATATCACGTAAATTCAAAACGTTACGAGAGATAGAGTGAACAGAATTTAAGTTTTTCTCAAGAAGAAGAAAGATGCTAGGGTTTTTTTTTTTTTTTTCAATAGTTATTTACAATCAGCGAAAACACTGTACTACCATTGGACATTGATTAAAACAAAACAAAAATGTTAGTAAAGTCCCTTATAGTTTAGCCTTTATTTTAAGTAAACTGGAATTCTGTTCATTCTATCTCTTGCGACGTTTAGAATTTACATGATATTTATTTGGTGTTTTCATATAAGTTGCTCAATACGTTTGGCTATTAAATTATGCAAATGAAATTTTTATAAAGCTTGCGCATGCGTAAAAAACTATTTATTAAAAGTGCTCGTATTTCGTAAGATATTTAACACTTTTTGCATTCTGATTGTTCTATGCTGTGTCTAATATAGTATGTCACATTTCCTAAAAATGGCTTTTCACTGAGTCTAATACCCTACATGTTATAATTAAAAAAGTGGAAATTGTTTTTGCAATTTTTTTCCTCATAAAATTTTATGCACACAATGAGAAAAATCTTCCCAATTATCATGGAATATACTATTTTCTGTGCTGTGATTAGAACATTCAAGATTATATTTAATTCAATAACGTGGTGTTCACTTTTTTTTCAGTATTCAGAGTTCTAATGAAATTTAATTCCCTTAAATTTAATAGAAATTATGATCTACTAGTATTTCAGATATTCAAAAAGAGCCTCTAGAGTGCAAATCAAAATACTTTTAATTATTATTTACTTATAATTATTAATCCATAATTCAAAATACACTGTAGATACGAGAAGATGATGATTTAAAAAAATAATACATACCTTGTTTAAATATTTCCATCTTACTGTTCTGGGTTATGCGTTTTCTTTTCTTTTTTTTTTTTTCTTGAGAAAAATTATCAAGGTATTGTCAATACGTTTTATAGTTAAAGAAAACAGCATTTTACTGTTCATTTCGATAGTTGAAAGAAAAAAAAAAATCAACTTTAATAAAAAAATGTCAAATAGCCATTAACTATCTTTTGTTTTTCTAGAATAAAATGAACGACTCAGTTTTTACAACCCCGATATGCGGCATGACTAAAGGCTGAAAATTTAAATAATAATAGTTAAAAACGAAATAGGTTAAGCGAAATGCATTTCTGTACTTTTTAGCTGAGATTTTCCATGGGTCTTCTTGAACTAATTTTATTATGGCTAATGACTTTAATATTTCCAGATGATGAAAAGTTATCCTTGTCGTTATCCTTGTTAGACCTTGTCGAGGAGGTGAGAACGAAGAATGCTGTTACATTCAATGAGGTACCGTAGAATAAGAGACTTAATCTCAAGCGGACACGTAATTTATATCATAGGGCAAAAAATTGGCCTTTTTTCTGGTTCCGAACTACGCAGATTTTCAATTTATAAAAGGAAGAATTTGTATCTATGACAAATTCGTCATATAATAGATAAAATTAATAAAAGGATGAAGTTTCGCTGAATTAACTACAGTCGGTAACAAAAGTGTCCGAACACTAGCAAAAATTCGTATATAAAATAAGTTGAGTTAATACTGTTTTGTTAAATAAATCCTTGTCGAATCATGTTCTTAGACTGACTAAGAACATGATTTGACAAGGATTTATTTAACAAAACAGTATTAGCTCTACTTTTTTATAGGAAATTTTGCTAGTGTTCGGATACTTTTGTTACCGACTGTACAAACCCTTAATTCACTGTATACGAATCAATACTGTGCAATCAGAAGCACTGAATTATTTAACTTGATTTTGAAAGTTGAATAAATTTACTTTGAGTGAAAAACGTTTGTACAAAGAATCGAACCTGAAACCTATAGCTTAACATGCCGATGATCTACCACTGAGCTAAGTCGGACTAACATATTTCATTCGAAATCGATTTTATCCCCGAATTGCCAATTTTTTCGATCTAAATATAATTATTCAACTTCCTACTTGAAATTTATTTAATTAATCAAGCTGAAATAAAAAATCTAATTTCAAATATACATAGTCATTGAATAATCACTATCACTTACTCACTTTTGTAGTATAACGCTGAATTATCACAACCGTTAATGTCCCAAAAGTGCTTATTTAATGCTTAGTATAGGAATTATTTTGCAAAAGAAACGACAAATCTTCGTCAGATGTTTTTCTGAAATCTCTTTTCTAAACTACTTACTTTAATGAATGCATAAGCACTACGAAATCTGTATCAAGTATAATCCTGTACATTTCTTCACGAAGCTGCAAATGCTTGAATGTTTAAAAATGTTCTCGCTGAAAATAAATAAAAGCAACATTGGTAAACCTTCAAACACATTACGCATAATTCATCGAATTCCGCCGAGAGTCATTCCTCTAAAAAATTCTTCAGTCAAAAACTTCTTTCCAACTTAATAGAACACATGGTATATCGTCATTCAATATGTGAAACAAGCTTTATCTAAATAAAATATTTTTCTATTACCTCTTTGTATGTAGAATGAATAGTATAGCACCGAGGTTATTTACAAATGTTTTAAGGATTAAGAAAAAATGTGAAAATAACTATATATATATATATATATAATAAAAGAAGATGTCTGTCTGTCTGAGCATCTATACGTTCAGCCCCCCACTGAACGTAGAAGTACAAAAATTGACATACGGGTGCTCAAAAGTCTTCCTAAGGGGATAGTTAGTTATTAATAATTTAGGAATATTTCCTATTTCTTTACAATTGGTTGACATATTTCGAATTATCAACGTATTCGTTGATATTACGTTAAAAATTCGCAAAACTACGAATTAATATTGCGAACATACAGTAGTGGACAAAATTGTGGAAACCTTTTGAAAAAATTTTATTTTAGTGGTTTGATGTCTAATAACACCACTTTTTTTTGTACCAACTCTATAAAATTATATATCATTGGAAAGGTAATTTAATCAAGATTGTAAAGCAATAATATTTGTTCAATTATCTGTATTATATCAAAAGTTATAGCCAAATAACCAGAAAAAAGAAGCTCAGCTTGCTTACGTTTATAGGAAGTAGCTGTCCTTTATTTGAATGTAGCCAATGAGCATGAGTTTTAACAGAGCCAGTCAGATGTCATCTTGTTCTGGCAATGTTTCGGCAATGAGCCAACAGGTCACAGGACATTTATCAGTGTGTATTGTAATTGCTATCAAGTTGGATTTTTGTTTTGTGCTTTTTTGATTTACTAGTGAGCTTGTGAAGCGTAATAATAATAATAATAATAATAAAAATAATCAGTTTAAAATTAAAGAAATGGCGCAAAGAGTTGACTGGTCACCTAGGAAGCGATGTAAAATAGTAACATTAACTGAACAAAGCTACAGTTATGAATAAATTAGAAGAAATATTGGGGAAAACGTAACCAAAGGTGGCATTTCTAAATTTTTGAAGAGGTACAAGGAGACTCGCTCATTAGAAAACCAGACTGGCAAAGGCAGAAAAAGGTGCACAACAGCAAATGACAATAGGAGAATTAAAAGACTGTGCCTAGGTGACAGAAGAAAATCATCTCGGTGTATACAAGGGGAAATGTTGCAATGCAATGTGACGGTAAGTGCAAAGACTGTTTAGAGCAGACTGCATGAATTTGGTCTAAACGCTAGAGTTCCCCCAAAAAAGCCATTTTTGTCTCTGAAACAAAGGTTGAAAATATTAAACTGGGCTAAAGCTCATGTTAACTGGACAACAGAACAATGGGACAGTGTAATTTGGAGTGATGAGACCAAAATCTCCCTGTTTGGTAGTGATGGCATAAAATACATATGGAGAAGAATTGTAGAAGATGTCTATCCTGAGTGCATTACACCTACCGTGAGACACCCAGTTAATATTATGATTTGGGGTTGTATGACATCAGAATATAAATGCCCAAAGATACATAAATTAAATACTTGGGCCCAAGCTGCTGCCTTCTGCACGTGATCTTTTCCAAGACAATGAATCATTTATATTTCAACAGGATTCAGCTCTATGTCCTGTTGCTGGTGTGTGCAAGAAGTGGTTTCAAGATAATCATATTCAACAGCTGGAATGGCCTGGGAATAGCCCAGGCCTTAACCCAATCGAAAATCTATGGAACTTGGAAGGAACTTGTTAGACAAAAGCAACCCAGCAATAAAACCCAATTAACAGAAGCAATAATTCAATCTTGCTTTCATGTTATAACAGCTGCAGAACTAAAGAAGTTGGTTCACTCCATGGGAAAGCGCTGTAAGGCCGTAATCAAGGCTAAAAGTTATCCAACTAAGTATTAACTGGTATGGTGAAAATTTTTGTATATCTCATTTTTTCTATGTATATCACCTTTCTTCGTTATAAATGCAGTTCTATTAAAAAACTATTCTTAAATATTAATGCTTTACAATCTTGATTAAATTACCTTTCCAATGATATATAATTTTATAGTATTAATAAAAGAAAAAGTGGTATTATTAGACATCAAACCACTAAAATCAACTTTTTTCAAAAAGTTTCCACAATTTTGTCCACTACTGTAAGTTAATTAACCTCATACATAGACTGATACGGTTCGATTTTAGTCGTTTTGCGAAATATATAGAAAAGTAGTTGATGAATCGCCTTGAAACGTCGGGTGGATAAAGAACAGGTCTTATTTCACATGTTTCAGAGGAAATTCAAAAGCGACCAGTACTTAGAAAAAGCCGAATGTTTAGAATTCCCCTGTAAAAAAGTAATGTTTGAAATGCGATGAAGAAATGTGATTATGAGACTTTTAGTAATCTGTATTCATTTTTATCAGAGTAGCACGTATATTTATGAAGACGTAAAAGTTTCTCAAAAAAAAAAAAAAAAAAAAAGAAGTTCCCCCTTTTTATTAAAACATCCCGGGTTCTCAATGCAACACGATTTTTAGTAAACATAACATTTTATACTAAACTAGAGTGACCATATATTTTCATTGAATTTGGGGACAAATATGGCGGTGTTCTCAAATTTCGAGGACAAAAAGCAAAAAAATAATTAAATCACCTTAAATTGTAAAATTTTAGGAATTTTTATGTATAAAGCACCTAAAAGAACTTATTTCAGCTTATTTATTATACATATAATAAATTATTATAATAAAACATTAATAACTTTATAACCGGCGTCCCCAAATGTGTCGTAATTTTTTGAGGACGAAGGTAGTTTTCGAGGACGTATGGTCAGCCTACACTAGACACAAAATATTACAATGCGATTATAAAAATATTAACCATCCAATGAATAAAATCGTTTTTACTAAATAATTTCAGCTGCGTATGTGCAAGTGTTAACAAAATTACTCTTCTATAATTCATTATCCAAATATATTAAGCTACTTATATGAAAGCACCAAGCAAATATCGTGGCAATTAAAAAAATATTGTCGATATAATTAACTGCATTTTAGTTCCTTTAAAAAAAAAAAAAGAGGACGGGGGGATTATCTACAGATTGGCTTCCAATCAACGTATACTATATTACCATTAATTGAATTAAAATAAAATTTTGGTAAAATCTCTTATAGTTCTGCCTTCTTGTTAAAGGAAATGATGTTCTGTTCATTCTATCAATGATGATTTTTTTTTTTTTTTCACAATATATGCCTATGGATTTCATAAGCTAATAATACATTTAGCTAATAAATTATGTAAAAGAAATTTTGGTAGCGTGTAAGCATGTGCAGTTAAAATTATTTAGCAAAAATTCTAATTTTTCGTCAGATATTTAATGATTTTATACAGTAGAGCCTCGATTATACGACGTAATGTAGACCTATGGTACCTGGGATAATTGAAAATTCGGATAACACGGACTGTGTCGTAAATCGGAAGGAAAACATACGGTGAAGTTTAAAATAGATGAAAACGTAGTCAATGAAGTAAAATAATACACATATTACATATTTAAATGTAGTCAGTTAACGATTCAATACAATACATACATACATAAATTGTAAAATATTGAGATGTATAGTAAAATTCGTCAAAGTTATCTATGCCATTCGTCAAAAGCCACGCCTCCTTAGAGACTACCTCGGTTAACCCGGAACTCGGTTAATCGGGGTTCGGATAACCGCAGTTCTACTGTATTATTATTGCTGTATGTTGTGTCTAATGTAGTATATGTCAAGTTTCCTAAAAGTGACACTGCTTTAGGTTGAATACCCTGTATGTTATAATCAAAAAACGGGCTTTTTTTTTTTTTTTTTTCTTTTTCTTTCTTTTTTTTTTTCCCTCAAAATTTTCTAATAAATTACTTTATCACCATGAATGCACGTGATATTCAGATACAAATAAATGCAGATAAGCCTCGGAATCACAAGCTACGGATACAGCACATCTCAAGCATTAATTTTGACAGGGTAATTTCCAAACATGGTGTTTTTTCCTTAATTTGTTACTGGTCCCCTTTTCGTCTTCATTAGAAAATTTTGTATGATGCAAAATATACGAGGCATAACATGTTCTTTGCGCACTCGAAATTGCAGGATACTTCTTCTTTTTCTTTTTTTTTTAATATACTGATTTTTCTCTAATAGTTGGTAAAAAAAAAAAAAAAAAAAAAAAAAAAAAAAGGAATAGGTTAGACTGATCAGCGTAAACCATTTTACATTTGATAATATATTTTTTTTTATTACTGTGATATTGCTATTAAAGAAATTTTTGACTTATCAAAGGGAAAGGTATAGCAAACGTTCCACTAGTATAGTAATTTAAACTAATTTAAACACCATGGGAAAAGTTAGATACTTACCATAAAAATAAATGAAGAAAGAAATAAAGAAAAATTGAAGCACGTCATGTATCAGGAAACAGAAGGACGCTAGTATATTTTAAATGATGCTTAAAGCTATATTTGTATTCACAAATATTCCTTTGAAGGAAATAAGTATCGACCCTAAAAATCTGAGTAGAATTGTAAATATGCCAAGATATTTTTTCGAACATAGGAAAAATTAGTTACATTAATTATTTAAATTTAGTTGTCTTTCTTCTTTTTTCATTTCCTTTTTTTTTTTTTTTCTTTTATTCCTTTTATTTTTTAAACTTAAAACGTAAAATTTCTGTTTTTTTTTTTTAATATTGGGGGGGAAAAAGTTTCTTGTCCTTTTTCTAAAAGACAGATAATACAACAATTTATAAATTCGCCTATTGCTAAATTTCATTTCTAAATTCAAATAACACGCGAAAGACTACTTTATATTTTATTTTAGCTAACGAAGCTTGGAAATGAAGTTCGCTTTTAAACAATGTTTTACGATTAAGGATTTTTGCATTGTTTACTATAGGGTGATATGGAGTTAAGTGTAACTTCAAGTGATATGCTTATAACTCAACTGATAAGTTAATTTGGATTAAAAGTCATATTTGTCTCTTTTACCCTTTTGCTGTTATAATTAGCCGTATGAAACCAAATAAAATATGAAACATTGATAATTAAACTTAAAAACTTCATCACACACCATAAAAGTAATGTAAGCACTAGCGGTTTCGAAAGGACGTGGTCTTTTTTCTTCAGGTGCAAAAAACACGTGCTACTGTCTTGGATGCAAAAGCAAGACTTCGAAACCGGTTTACATTAATTTATGGTGGGTGAAGAATTTTTAAATTTTAATTATTTATTGTACACCAGTTCATTAATTTATTATCGAAACAGTGATAGTTTTAGAAGTTTTAAAAATTGCACACATTTCCCTCTTTGATATAATTCCCCTCTCAAATTTGGATTTAAAAGTCATCATATATGTCTGTTTGAACCCTTTTGTAGTTATATTTAGCCTTATGAAACCAAATAATGTATAAAACATTAACAGTTTTAGAAGTTTGAAAAATTGCACATATTTTCCTCTCTGACCGAGTTTCCCTTTTCAAAATTTGAAGCTTTGATATTGCTTTACTTGTGAAGTAAGCTCCACAGTGTTTGTTTAGGAAACTAAGTTTGTATGTAGGTTTTGGACATAACTTCAGATTTTTTTTTTTTTTTTTTTTTTTTTTGGTAAAGCTTTCTTGTTTTTCTTCTCCCTTGCTTGCACTTACCCCAGGAAATTAGTATGTCGGGGAAGAGAAAACAGGGTGTTTACAACTGTCACAAGCATATCAACTGTATCACTTACTTTTTTTTTTTTTTCTTTTTTTTTTATACTTTCCTTTTTCAGTTTTGTCTTTTAATTTTCAATGAAATCTTGTACATTTTAGAGTTTCGTTGAAGTGTTAAAATATTAAGAGGTGAAGTGTTAGTTGGAGACGTACGGAAAATTGCGCAACTCTGTAACGATTTGAGATATATTAAAAATTCAAAAAGTCCCATATTCTTGAAACTACATATATATATATATATATATATATATATATGGGGCAAGTGAACCTACTGTATATGGGTATAGTAGGTCCACTTGCCCCAAAGCATAGGACAACTGAAACTATGGAAAACAAAATTTTCATCATTTTTTTTCTTTGAGCGTCATACTGTAAATTATAAAAGCTCAAATATTTTAGAAAGCAATTTGTTGTAATTTATGCTTAAAAATTTTCATAAGTACAATAAAAACTAAGAAAAATGAGGTCAAAGTCGAACTACGCCAAAACGTTGTTATAGTTACAGGGATGGAACACGGGCGCAGAATTCATACCACTATCAATGTAAGAAAATTTTCTACCTCTTAAATCAACGATATTACACGTAGAGAAATTTCTTACACAGATTCCGGTATGAATTCTGCGCCCGTGTTCCATCCCTGTAGTTACCCCACTTCCTACTGTGCTTAAAAAAAGAAAATAGTTTGTTTTGTTATGTGATAACTATGAGTTTAATCTGTTTTTGTACATGAATTTAAAAAAAAAAAAAAATAAGCTTAAGAGTGTTGTATGGTCGTTTCATAATTTTTATTTATATTGGAAATTACTTCTATAATTGTTCCGTACTTTCTGGTAAGTTTTAATTTTCAGAGGGTATTTGTCCGCGTGGATATTGACTATGGGTCGCTAAACTATCTTACACCTATTCATGAAAATAACTGGCACTTCATTAAATTTTCAGAGATTTTAATAAAGTTATAAACGTCTGACTTAGGTACTTTTATTTTATTTATTTATTTTATTTATTTATTTATTTATTTTTATTTTATTTATTTATTTATTTATTTTTTATTTTTATTTTATTTATTTATTTATTTATTTTTTAATACAGTGAAAGTTCAGACAAGAAAGTAGACTGAAAACGCTGCTCGCTTTAACTGAAATATTTATTAATGTGCTAAATTCTGAGAAAAATCAAATGACGTATTGCTTCTGCATTTTGTTGAAATGCAGATGTTTAAATTATAAATTAATTAATTTAATATACAAAAAAGTATAAAATCACTTTTAAAAACACGTAGATAAAATTTTTTTAATTAAAACCAGACACAAAGCTTTTCGCTATTATCAACATAGCATCATCAGATGTACTTAAGTAACATAGTAGCCAGCAATATATAATTGAGAAGTTCAATATGGTTAAAGTTTAAAAAAAAGTTCAGTCCACAAAAGGTCGCACAGGAACTACATGGCAAAAAACTTGAAAAAAAAAAAGGATTTCAATACAATTTTCAATGATCTTACGAGCATAACGTGTGCCATATTTTATGAAGAGATGCAGCATCCTTGGAGTTAATAACTTTATTGTACTTGATAGTATTTATTGCTTCTGTCATTAGAAGGTCTTGAAAGTCACGAGGGGCTGAAATTACTTCAGCCTGGGTCCACAGAAGTATAGCTTTAGGGTGCTCGTAAAGAAATTCAACTAGAATAGAGCTTTTTTTCTCTTTAACATTTGGAATGTAATCATTTATTCTTGCTTTAAGCGTGCGTCGTATTTGCCCAAGGTAGTGAAAAAGTTCATCATTATATTTAATAGGGATTTTATAAACCCCACCAGTAAGTTTGTTGATATCCCGGTCATTAACAACTAGGTTTTTAATAATACAGGAGGAGGAGAAAAGAATGAGTAGATTAAATTTACGTAGAATAAAGTGCTTAAAGTTTTTAAATTCATTACAGAAAGGTAGACTATTGGTATATTTAATTTTAGGATTTTGGTTAATACTAGTATTAGTATAGATTTTATTTTTGACCCCATTGATAATTTTTAAAATAGTGTTTTTACTATACCCAACGTTAATACCTAAGTGAATAATTTTATCAATTTCTTTATTTTCGTTAAACTGAAAAGAAGTATAATTAATAACACGAAAAATATAAGAGAGAAAAAAAGCTATTTTAAATTCATTAGGGTGAGCGGAAGAAACAGGGATTGGGCAAACACGACGCACGCTTAAAGCAAGAATAAATGAACACATTCGAAATGTTAAAGAGAAAAAAGCTCTATTCTAGTTGAATTTCTTTACGAGCACTCTAAAGCTATACCTCTGTGGACCCAGGCCGAAGTAATTTCAGAGCCCCTCGTGACTTTCAAGACCTTTTAATGACAGAAGCAATAAATATTATCAAGTACAATAAAGTTATTAACGCCAAGGATGCTGCATCTCTTCATAAAATATGGCACACGTTATGCTCGTAAGATTATTGAAAATTGTATTGAAATCCCCTTTTTTTTTTTTTTTTTTTTTCAAGTTTTTTGCCATGTAATTCCTGTGCGAAATTTTGTGGACTGAACTTTTTTAACTTTAACCATACTAAACTTCTCAATTATATATATTGCTGGCTACTATGTTACTTAAGTACACTTGATGATGCTATTTAGATAATAGCGAAAAGCTTTGTGTCTGGTTTTAATTAAAAAAAAATTATCTACGTGTTTTTAAAAGTGATTTTACACTTTTTTTTATATAATATGTGTACACGTGAAACGCTTTCTAATTTTAATTAATTTAATATAATATATTACATAAAAAGAAAGAAAAAATGTGCACATCTTGAAAAAATATTTTGTGTAAGAGAAATACTCTAGTCAACAAATATTTGAATTTCAAACATTTAAAACTTGGTTGAAAGATAATAGCTCTTTATTAAAAAAATAAACGAATAAATAAATGACAATTTAAGTGTTGCAAAAGTGTAAACTTTAAAATTAGGCAAATGCAGAAATGCATCGCTCACTCAAGCGCAAGAATTAATCTTATTAAAAATAGCATTTGTTTACTTATGGTGCACGAAGTTAAAAATCTTAATTATTTATTAATTAATAATCATAATTAAATCATATAATAACATGTTTATAAAATGCACCCATATAAATTAAGAGAAAATTATTTGAAAGGAAAAGATGATATTGAATACTCCCTAAAGTGAACTGAGTGAGATACTAGAGCTGTTTATATCTATATATATATTTGCTATAATAAATAAATAAATAAATATTTAATATAAGGACTGAAAACTATGTGAAACAAAGGCAAAAACCAAACAAATGAAACTGAAATAACAATTAGAAGGAACAGTGGTCACCATGGTTTAAGACGGTTTATATATATATATATATATATAATAATTTTCAACTGCAGCAAAATTAGTAGTATTTTTTGTAAAATATAATGTAATAAACTTTACAATATATATCTTTAATTTATTCATATTTATTGTTAATTCATACTGTTAATTCATATTCGGTATATGTTTCTAAGAGAATAAAACAAAATGTTAACATATATATATTCTGCTAAGATATGTTTCAAGAAGCAATCAGTATCCATTCAACATCCAGATATTCTTTAGTTGGGACTTATACAATTATGCTCTTATTCTGAAATTTTGATGATCCGCGATTCCCCAATGATAAGCTGATTACTTATATGCCATTACAGCTTTCTTTAATATTAGATACTCTTATGATAGATTTTATTAATATATTATAGTTTTAAGAAGGAAAAATCAGTCTTTGATAAGTTAGTCAGAAATATTACTTATTTAAATTTTCCTTGAAGAACAATCTTTAATTTTCTAATTTATTGTTTGAATTTTACTGTACTTTAAACATCAATTGTTCATTTGGAACATTACAAAGGTTTATTATTTTTTATTTTATTTGAATGTCTGTGTATTCAGGCAGTTTTAATATAAAATTATAACTTTGCGTAACATAAATATTTATTTATTCAAGAATTTTACGGCGCACCATGCTACTGTTCATAACTTCAAAATAATATATATTTTTTTTTTCAAAGTTTTTTATTTTTAGAGAAAGACGACCGTTTAAGGCACTCCATATCTTTCAATAGCTTTCGGCCCGTAAAAGAAAACATCATTAAAAAAAAAAAAAATAAAACATACCAAACCAATAAATTTTAATTTTTTTTTTTTTTTAAATAAATGGAATTTTAAGAACTATTTTAAATGCATAATTATTAAAAAAAAGTCGACTGTAAATTAGTGGTACCTTTTTATGGATAATGCTTCACAGCTGTTAACGAAGGTTTTAAGTTTGTTGAAAAATATCGCCGCGCATTGGGTCCAACATGTGGGCGGCCATGCCTGATCGATAGCGCCTTGCGCCGAAGCATTGGCTCACGCCGAGAGTCGGGAAATATAAAAAGGGAATTTTGAGATGCGCCTTGAGATCAACAGGCGCTTAAAAGAGCAACTTAAGAAAACACTCCAACACTTCTCCTGGAACGTGAGCACAATCCGATCATAAGGTAAGAGAATTCCGATAAAGAAAATTTGTCACTTAAGATAACTACATTTTTTTGGTATGCATATGGCTTATCAGTTTTCGAAAAAGAAAATAGTTAAAAATAAAAGTAAAAATAAAAATGAAACTAGATAAATAAAATTATATTTTGATTTGCCCTAAAACGGAAGTAAAACTTTTCTTAGCAACACAAAATTTTGTTAAGTATTTTTGAAAAATAAAATTTAACATACAAATATATTTTTTCCTATTTTATCAGAGCCGTTGTATTTTAAAATGAATATTTACTTTTTCGTCCAAAACTTTATTTTGCAACCTATTTCAAACGCGTAATTAATTTAAACAAGAATAGCTTAAACTTGTCAATAATAAATAAATAAATAATAAGAAAGAAAGAAAGAACGAAATTCTTTTTGAAGTTATCACAGAAGTTTAAGTAACGGAGTGAATAATTTTCTCCCATATGTTAACTGCCAAATTGTTAAAAATTTTCTGTTTTTAATATAATGTCGACATTGATTTTTTTTTTTTTTTTTTTTTTTTTTTTTAGTTAAGATACAAGTATCAAGGATTATTACTAGATTGTTACTACTTAATTTTTATTCGAGTATTAATATTTGAATATACATTGATGGTGAATGATTGTATTTTTAACTTTTGCTTTTAAACTTAGAATATTAAATTTAGTTTTGCGGCTAAATCATGCCAGATGTTTCGGAATTTCGACTTAAAAAGTTCTAAAAAAAAAAAAAAAAAAAAAAAAAACATGTATTTTTCTATTAGTTATTACTGTGCATTTTTTGCATAAATAAAATTCGTAATTTTAATTTAGAAATTCCGATAAGTGATTTTTTATTAATAAAGTATTAATATTTGTGCTTTCAACTAATCATGTTTTTATTCATATTTTCACTTATGCAAAAATTTTAAATTTTAACTTATGTGCAGTATTTATTGGTAATTACTTGCTTCATAATTATCTGTGAATAAATTATAACATTATTTCTGATACAAAATTTCCCTTGTAATTTTTATAATTTTAGTTTTTTTTTAATAGTAAAGTACCCTAATTCTCTGTAATAATCCGCAAGTGAAAATTTTCTCTATGAACAAACTCATATGAAGTGCAGGATATTGACATTACAATATCTTTCTCTTCTCGAGTCTGCAAAGAATTAATATCATATGTAAATAAAATAAACGATCTCGTGTAAAAAAAACTTTATTCATTTCTATGTAATAATACTAATACTTGTTAAATTTTTTAGGCTTATTTTGAAAAAAAAAATTACGCATTTAAAAATTTTTAAATGTGAAATTAAGACTTTTAATTACACAGTAATAGGAATAAACTTCGAGTTAATGTAAAATTAAGAATAGATTAAACTCCATAAGTATTAAAAAAGAATTGTATCACTTAAATGAATCTACTAAAACTTATATTTAAAAAATATATACTGAAATTCAGAATCTTTAGAATTATAGGATTTTTTTTTTCATCACTTTAATATAGTTTTACCATCATGGGCGCAACCAAGTTTTTATTATTTACAGGACGGCAAAATCTTCTAAACTAAGATACAGTCGGTAACAAAAGTGTCCGAACACTAGCGAAAATTCCTGCGTAAAAAAAGTACACTTCATACGGTTTTGTTATATAAATCCTTATCGAATCATGTTCTTACACTGACTAAGAGCAGGATTCGACAAGGATTTATTTAACAAAACCGTATGAAGTGTATATTTTTTTACATAGGAATTTTCGCTAGTGTTCGGAGACTTTTGTTACCGACTGTACCTAAAATGCATCGTCATTCAAGATTATATATATAAAATCAATGATATTTAAACTAAAAAAATCTTATTATTGACATTTTAAAGTGGTATTTAAAACAATTCCCAGTTAAAACGCGGCGCTGTAAGGTCAGCATTACAAGAAAAATCAAGTTTTTTAAAAATACAATATGTGGATTACAGACAGGAAATTAGTGTACTTAATTCTTTTCTAGTATTAATACTTGAATATACATTGATGGCAATGTTTGTAGTATTTTTAATATTTCCTTTTAAGTAGAGAACAATAAAATTTGTTTTTCTGCTCAATCATGCCAGATGTTTCGGAATTGTGGCTTCATTATTTATTAAAAAGTTTTGAATGAAAAAAATATATTTATCCATTTAAATAATAATGTGCATTTTTTTTTTTTTTTTTTTTTTTTTTTTGTAAAAATAAAATTAAGAATTTTAATTTAAGAATTTCCAATAAGTGATTTTTCATTGATAAAATATTTATGTTTGTTTCTTCAACTAATGATATGTTTTTATTTATATTTTCCCTTGTGTAAAAATAATTTTCATTTATATGCAGTATTTATTGGTAATTTCTTCTTTCATAATTATCTGTCAATAAACTACTATTACTTCTAATAGAAAATGTCCCTTGTAATTTTTATGATTTTAGTTTCTTTTGAATAGCAAAGTAATATTTTATAAAACTTATTTTTAAATGCAAAATACTTGTACAATATGCTAAAACATATTCTACAAGCATATATTTTTTTTTCTTCTCTACGAATAATTCAGAGACTGAGAGAAATATGTTTTGTTAATCAGCGACAGGGGGAAACTAGTTTTCGTAAACAAGATTAATCACATTTCAAAAACCTTATTTCATAAAATCCATTTCGTAATCGAAATATGACAAATCACATTTCGTAAGCGTTTTGTTCAAAGGAATGGTTAAGTAAATGTCTTATATTAAAAGAACAGCATTTTATTGACAAATACAGGAAATCAAGTAAGAGTGAATGGATTTAAATAACAATACATGTTTCGTTCGAATAATATTTAAAATAGAGAGGTTGTATTTAAATATTTTAAGATTTTTTTTTCCCTTTTACAGTAGGGTTTTTTTTTTTTTTTTTTTTTTTCTTCTTAACTTTTCTTTTTCACAGCTTCAAATCTAACACACGCACGCAAAAAAAAAAAAAAGAAGAAAGGAAAAGAAAGAAAAAAGAAAAAGTTGAGCAGAAAGAGGAAATTAAAATTTTTTATCTTCACAGACTGACTTTCTTCAAGTATTAACTATGCAAAAATACTTTATATTTCCTTAAAATTAAATTTAAATATATTTATTTAACTATCAGTAGCATTTATCATAAGTCATTACTTGAAAAATGATCTCTAAAGGTCGTCATCGTTTATTTTTTCCTTATGTATATGTGTATAATACACAAAAACACACACACATATATATAAGAAATGAATACATACATGTGATATAAGTATTGAAAACTATGTTAAACAAAGGCAAAATTCAAACAAATGAAACTGAAGTAATAATAAAAAGGAGCAGAGTCCACCACAGCTTCAGACGTGTGGAGCGGGTTGAATTAGTTCGTTGGGCGCTCAACTTTTCCTGAACCCTCTGCAAGACCATATGATAAGAAGGAAAAAAATGAAAATGAAGATTTTTATGTAATTTGGTGAAAAATAATTATTGTTTTAAAATTATTGATATTTATAAACCAAATTTATATAAACTAAATCATTCACCGCCTATAATATGATTTAAAATAATTATGGATATTTATAAATCTGTTTTATATAAATTAAATCAATTATATATATTACATTTTAAAATACTATCCACTCTGTACAGCTATACTTAATGATGACAAATCATAATCATAAAATACCTTCATACTTAAGATATTTGGAAAATGTATAGAATCTCCATTCGCAACCAAGCAGCATGATAACAAAATGGAATATGTATCTATAAATTTTTCAAGACAATGGCGATACCAACTCTTCTATATGGAAGCGAGACATGGACGCTCAAAAAGAGTGATGAAAGAGAAATACAATCTTCAGAGATGAAATTTCTAAGGAGTGTGAAAGGTTGTTCTATAATGGATAAAATAAGAAATGATGACATCAGGAAGGAACTAAAAACTAAGCCAATAATACATACTATAATAAACTATAGATATAAGTGGAGAGAACATTTAGAACGAATGTCAAATGACCGTATACCAAGGGCAGCTCTAAAATACAGGCCAAGGGGGAGAAGAGATAGAGGAAGACTCCGTAAAAGATGGATTGAGGCCGGAACAGGCTTATAGCCTTCAACCGCGTTGGACATGATGATGATCTTTATACTAGACTACTGATAAATAAATTGAATTCTAATTTTAAATATAATGCTTATCATATTTCTTTTTATTAATAGTAATAAGTGCATATATGGTATTCAGTAACTTTTTAGTTATTCTTTTAGCTTATATAAAATGATATTTTTTATAAATCTATGCGAGATTTTAAACTTTAGAAATTTAAGAGATTTTGAAGCTATTTCGAATTCAACTACTAATTTTGCCTGACAGATACATAATATACATAATCTAAGCATACGATAGTCTGTTGTGGTCACAAAGATTTTTATAATCTAATATTATGAGAATCAGTTATGAAATTTGAAAGAAAGCTATTGCTTGCATTGTGAATAGTGCTTAAATAATCTCTGCAGCATTCTTTATATAAGGTAAAGCTAGGAAATATTGCGCACACAGGGGATCGGCAGGAAGGAGTACAATGGGTGCTCTGAAACTCCAGGTAGTTCTACAATATCGATAGCGGAGTGCCCACTTAAATGTGCACGTTCATTGCTCGAACAGTCTAAACGTAAACGCGGTTATTTTGTCTCGTTTTCAAAAACGTTTGCTTAAATTTTCAAAACCCTTTTTAGGAATTTTTATAGGTGGTAGTATTACAAAATATTTTTTAATTAAACGATTTCCCATGGACTCGTTTATAAATTTTACTTCTGGCAGGTTGCTGCATGAAAGTTGCATTATTTATAACAACGAGTGTGATGATGATAGACAACGACAAGATTAGGTCAGCAAACAAGAAACCCTTCAAACTGAAAATTAACTTTATTGGTTTTAAGTTAAATATATTATCTAGTAACTAAATGCTACTTTTATTATCTAGTCTTGTTTTTTTTATCTGCTTCTTTAATTTATTTTCTTCAAATAAAATTTTTTAATCCTTTTTAATTTTTTTTAAATTATTAAATTGAAATACCTATATGTAATACAAAAATATTTGTTTACAAAAACATTATACTAATGTCATTTAAGTGCAGTTATCATAGTTAACAATTTAATTGTACTTAAAATTAAACGCAATCTCTCCTATCCATTAGCGCAAGCTCTCCTACCCTATTAGGAGAGATTGCGCAAAATAGCTCTCTTCGTTTTATTACAGCTGTTGCTTTAAATCATAGTATAACAACAAAATAGTAATGGAAATACGTAGAAGAAAAGAAGGAGCACTTCAAATCTATGCACCAACAGTTTAGCAAAAAATGAAAATTTAGATTTTTGATAACGTTTTGTTGAATTGTGCGCAAACTCTCCTAGGTTTACCTTAATTACATTTTAGTAACTTATATACAAGAAAAGGTGTTTAATAAATCAGTATGTATATTTATATATAATCGTAAATTGAGATATGTGTCGCTTTTAAATCTAAAATGTCATTATTCTCATTCTTATTAAAAAAAAAAAAAAAAAAAAAAAAAAAAAAGCAAAGAAATTTACTCAAAGATAAATTATTTCTTTTTCTTTATAAAACGAGAGCATGAAAGATTGCATAGATTCTATTAAGATAAAATAATCTAATTTTTTTTTTTTTTTTCACGAATTTAAAACCGCAATTTATTATTTATTATGTAATTAAATTGAATTTTGTTAGAGGAAATAACGTATTTATCTAAAAAAGAAGTAATATTGAACTCTCTAGAAAAATATACAAACAACCTACTAAATAACTAAGATTAATTTTTCATAATACTCAATATATATAATTATAATTACTAAAGAAAATATAATTTAAAGCTTGTTTCATATAATAAATAGAAAATGCAATTTAAGGCTTAATGATTTATTTTTAAAAATTCATTTATTTAACAAATAACTGAAAATATAGACCATAAGAAGTTTATGTCTTATTTTAAAAGTTTATGTATTTATTTTTCAGAAGCTTATGTATTATTTTAAGTTTATGTATTTTTTTTTTTTTTTTTTTTTTTTTTTTTTTACTGCTGTTCTGTTCGGGTCTCCTTGACCTGAGCATATTTTATTGTTCTATAAAAATTTCACTATAGAAATATTTTCTTGATTCTTTGTGAATTTGTTAATTAGGAATATGTGTAATTTTCCTAATTTTTTTTTTTTTTTTTTTTTTTTTTTTTTTATAAATCTCTTACATATAATTTAAAATTGCACTATTGTACAGAAAATGAGAAGAGAACAGCAGGGTTAAGCAGCATGTTTATAGGTACTAATTTTGCATAGATTTTCGTTAGTTTTTATTATTAAATAATGCAGTACATTTTGCTATTAAATAATACAATTAAATAAAACAATACATTATCATAACTGCTCGGCTGCACGGTAAATAATTTTGTAAATTAGTGAAAAATTTATTTAAAGTCTCTGTAAATGATGTTACTTAAGTCTCTGTTAAAAATAAAGAAGCGAAACTCTCAATCACCTTCGTAAAATTTTATTTATATTTGTTTCATTTCTTAATAAAATTAAAAATAAATTCTACTTAAGAAAAAGTGTTATATTATAGATCACTGATATACTCGCCGCAATAATTAATAAAAAATAGCATTCAGCATTATGTAGATATAAAATATATTATTTAACGTCCCCGTTTACTTTTCGCTATAATTTTACACGAGACTTAAGATAAATAATTTCGAACGGTTTCTGTTGAAATTTTAAACATGGCTCCCATTTTTCTACTCTGTTCTCACTAACTTTCCTCAAAATTTTTACGCATCAATAAGTGGTCGAGCAAAATAAACTACTTCATAACTTGAACGTTATTCTAGAGAAACCATGTTTTCGGCGTAAAGATATAGTCTTAAATGTAATGTAAAGTGATACTCTGTCTTGTTCAAAATCACTATAAGATTTCACAACTGAATCTTTCTATAGATTTAAATATTCCCTTAATAATTTACTGGAAGTTCCAAAAATTCAATATTTTACGGAAAAAATTCAAGGATAGTTTATATATACATAACAGTGGAATTGTGCAACTTTACACTGCAAGAAAAAAAAATGTAAAATTATAAAGAATATCCCTCATCTTGTGATGTGATAAAATCAAGCACTCGAGTTGTAAAAAATTTTCAAGCAGAACGTGCTGTTTTCTTACATTCTCTATGACATCACACAGCCATGTGACGCAGATACGCGAATGCGCTTGAAACTCAAACTAAAGCTTTTAAATGTTTATTACGACTTCCGCTATGATAAACGGTAAACGAAAAAATGGAGGATCG
Organism: Salticus scenicus; assembly: GCA_963930645.1. Lineage (NCBI taxonomy): Eukaryota > Metazoa > Arthropoda > Arachnida > Araneae > Salticidae > Salticus > Salticus scenicus. The sequence goes on from OZ005651.1 coordinate 170,497,176, forward strand.
AAGCTGTCATTAGAATTCACATTAGGTCCAACAACAAACAAGTAAGTTATAATTGTTTTAATTTTGATTTTATTTCTTCTCTTTTTTTAATTCTGTCAATATAAGTTTCATAAGCGTCTACGTTTCATTAATGAAATCTAATCTTAATTAAAAGATCTCTCTCATGAAACTCCATTTTGAAATATGAGTAGTAAAAGTTACAAAACAGAAAATATTTCCTCCCGAAATAAAACTATTAAACAACAACTTTTCCAAACTAATTTATTTTTTAAATGATTTAGATTAATATTACATACTGGGGAAAAAATGATGTATTAGTTTTTAACTCTGAAAAATATTATGGCATTCAAAATAAGAACATTATTTGATAAATACTTAATATCGCACTTTTGTGCAATTTTTAGCATTCCATTACAATATTTTTTTCTTTCTTTAAATTTCAGGTTTCCTTTATTTTATGCATCATGATTACATTTTTAATTTTTTTAATTTTGTTCACTTTTTTAGATAATTTCGATGTAGTTTATTACGCAGAATGTAGTTAAATTAATATGTAGCTGATTAAAAATTGATACATAATTATTTTTAAAACAGAACCAGCAATATAAGACCTTTTTTTATTATGTATTTAAATGGTTAAATAATTTTATGTTGAAAATAAATCGTTACTGTATTACAAATTCTAATATTACTTTATAAAATAGAATTTATTGAAAGTTATTATACATATTATATTTCCTATTAAAATGCATAACATCTTTAAACTTATATTGACAGAATAAAAAAGAGGAAAGAAATAAAACAAATTAAAAGAAATAAATCTTTAAAAGAAATAAAAAGTAAAACACATATAGCTTAAAATAAATAGAAAAAAGAAAAAAGAAAACTAATATAATCCTTTTTTTTTTTTTGAATGAAAAAAACAAATACAACACAGCGTGTTATAAAATTACAACACCGTCTTTGAAAATTCATGCACGTATTTATTTACAATACACTTGAAATTTACCGCACATGGTGCTGGCGATTTTTTTACCCGCACATTGTGATGTAATCTAGCATGTTCATTTTTTACGGTGTAAATATGCTGCATATCAAATTGTTTTTTTTATAATAAATTTGCTATTAATCGAATGTACCTAAATTCCCCTTTTTCGACTACTAAAAGTCATTTAATGACACACAAAACAATCTTCTTAACTCAGTTAAACTTAACTTCTTAACTTAGTCAAGCTCTTTTACGATATGTTTTTAAATATGGCTTTTTCAACATTTTTTCAAAAAACGTTGTGCTAGAGGTTCATATTTTTCTGTTTAACAGTGTTTTTAGATACTCAATTTTTAGATTCAATTCATTATAAAGACTATGTCTTTCTTGATATTATCCTTAATAGCTTTCTGATGTTCTCCAAAAAAGTTTTCCCCCTTAGAATTTCTTCTCTAAAGGCTATTTTGCATCTTTAGAAAAAAAAAATATAAATAAAATTTTTAAAATCATCTAACATTTTCAGAAAGTAGTTTATTTATTTATTATTTTTTACCGCTCAGCTTTTTATATCGTTTTATTTAATAGATGGTGCACTGCACTGTTTTTGCGGAAATCGTCATGCAAGAAGTTTTTTCTCAGTCCTTGTAATCTAATCTTAAGTAGTAAATGGGTTTTTTAAACAGAATTTTGTTTGGAAGATATTCTTCTCGTTCAGACATATAATGAAGCCGTGCAGGGCCGTACTTCCTGCATAAGGATTTAAAATTTTATTAAACGTCGTCCTACTGAAGACTCGTTGATGTTTAATATTTTTATCCTTTCTCTAACTTAAAAATTTCTTTTTCTTTGAGAAAAGATAAGCGTTTTATCATAAAGCGCCAGTTGTCTTTTCCCCGCAAGAGTTAAAATTGTTGCAAAACTGCATATCAAATTGCTGTAGAAGCAAATCGAATAACAATAAAAAACACTACTACTACTACTGATAAATAATAATAAATAATAACAATAATAATAATAAATGATGAATGATAATAAATAATAAATAATAAATAACATTAATAATAATAATAATAAGTAATAATAGCAATAGGAATAAGAATAGAAATAATAATCTGAAAATACCAAAATCTTTGCATTACATATTTTTTAATCGATTAATTAAATTTGTTTTCTGGTATGCATTTTTTTTTTTCTTCTTTCGCTGACATTTTCAAATGCATAAATTATTTAATTAAAGTGTTTTCATCTTTAGCTTTTATTCAAACAAACATTGCTTTTAAATCAAAATCCACCATTTTTCTCCAACTGGAGATGACAAGAGATTAAAGGAAAACTTTTCTGGCTTTCTTTTGCTGCTTTTAATTTCATACGGGATAGTTACTCGTTTCTGAACGAATCTAAAAAATAGTTATCTATAATTAGTGTTTCATAAAAAGTTTTTTATTTATTATTCTTTTACCATTAATATTGCTTGAAAATATTGAGATTGTAATAAAATAACATGAAATACATCAGTAAAAAATGAAATATAATTAAGAAAAATAAATTTTGCATGAAGAATTTACTTTTAATTAATATTTGTAAAAATAACTTTTACTTTGAAAATAAATCGGGAAAAAAAGAAGTTTTATCTGAAATACGAGTGGTTTATATAGATTTTACCGAAAATTAATGCAGAAGTATTGAATGTTTTCATCACTCATTTTTCTTTGAACATTTATTTTAAAAACATTTGTCTAATAAAAATTCTTAAAATAAATGAATCTCAGTTTAAATGTTTGTTTTTACGATAAATTTATTCCTTTATTTATTTATTGTGACAGTTTCAATTTAGAAGACATGCGTTTATCGAATGTTTTTTCAAGAAACTTAAATGACAGATATATTATTACTATTATTACAAAATATTCATAAAAATTTAATGTAACTCCATGTATAAAATTTGCACTTTATACAATTTTATTAAAAAATAATTATTGAAGGCAAACTTTTTCAGAACAGTTTACTGAAACACTGCCATTATTTTCTTTCAATAAATATTTTTGTCACACATTCACACATATAGATATGCAGAAATTATCAAGTTTAGCAATGAGAAATCCATGGGCGTTGAGAATAATTGCACAAATGACAATTTAGTTGTTTTACGTATTTTGTTATATTTAACATCAAAAATAGGTTTTACAAAATTTAATACAGTTTTATATTGAAAAAAAAAAAAAAAAAAGAAAAAGAAAGAAAGAAAGAAAAACAACATTACCAGATTTCCCTTGTACAAATTTCAAACTAAAACTCGTAGCGTTATAAGAATTTTTTTTTAGAAAGTATATATATTTAAACACATGAAGTTTTTCCGGGCTCGGTTTATATATTTTTTTCTGTCTTTAAATTATCCCTTAAAAGATGATTTTTATGCTTGCAAATGATATCTGTTTAAAAAATTAGCTACTATTCAGCTGATCTTACATATATAGTACAGTTTCTCCTCTGTGAGGTATCTTTAGGATTGTTTTCTTAGATCCAAAACATCCTGTGGATTTTATAAGAAGATTTGCTATATAATAATATTTATTTACGATAAATATTTTTAAAAATAGAAATAAATAAACACAGATTTGCAAGCAATATAGGGGGTTTGCAAACTAAGGCAATTTTCATTAAAAATTTATATATATATTAAAATTATTTCTAAATTTACGTGAACAATCTAAGTGAAAAAAATCTAATACACAGGCCCGCTTCAAAATCTTGTTAAAAAAAAAAAAAAAAAAAAAAAGAAAAAAAAAATGAACTTTTAATATTAAAATATTCGTTTGTTGCAACGTTTGTCCATCGTTTTGCTGCAACGTTGACCTTAACTTTTAATACTGAAGCAAATGTTGAATTTTTCTATCTTGTATTACACTTTGCAGGGAAATGAGAAAAATCTTTGACTGTAACATGCAATATATTTGGCTTTATTCGAGAGATTTCGGAGGGATTAGCAGTCTTATCTGCCACTAAACAAAATGAGCTATTGTAATATACTTGTGCCATAATATCACAGAAAAGGAAAAAATGAATAAGCTGTCAAGCTGATATCCATGTGACATATTCATGCTTATATTCTTTTTACATTATACATGAAATAGATGTCTAAATATAATCCAAATTTAAGTATGATTAAACTAATTGCAAAACATTTTTATATACTCAATTCTGATCATACGAACACCTTATTTAAAATTATCGAGCAAATTGTGATATTAATGCAAATTTATTAATGAATATATATTTTAACTCAACCTTAACAAATATTTAATTATTCATACCAACTATTTAATCAAAACGAGCAAATTAAGTATTAGAATAAGGAACTAGAGAATAAAGATGTTTATGAAATAGTAAATTAAATAACACCGAAAAATAAATAAATAAATAAATAAATAAATAACTGGACTAAAAAGTTTTTCACTTCGTATTTTACTCTCTCTCTCTCTCTCTCTCTCTATCTCTCTCTCTCTGTGGTGGGAAGACATGCTTTTTATGCTTTTTAATAGAAATGAGAGCCTTTGAGTGTCTCTGAGCTATATATATATATATATATATATATATATATATATATATATATATATATATATAAAGCCCATACGTGCTACTCAATAGCTAGCTAATGCTAATTTTGTAATATTTAATGAAGTAATAGAATTTTCTACTGTTTAGCTGGTTTTGCGCGTTGCTTTGTGCATTGTATTAATTTAATTCTCTAATACAATTTTCGAATGAAAGAAAAATACCTTTAAAAATTCTGGGAAAAAAGGTTTAATTATAATTCAAAAGTAATCGAGGTATAAATTTAAATTATATTTGCTATTCTTCAGATTTTTCCACATAACCACCATCCAGAGTTACATATGTTTCATCTAGCGCTTCTTAGCCTTTCTAAGTCCATCATCGTAAAAAATACAGTAGATTGTGTAGAACTCGGTATTACTTCAGTTTACGATTTCCTGAAACGAAGCAAATCTACAACAATAGCTGTGATTTACAAATTTTGTACATAAAGAACAATTAATGTTCGGAATAATTTTTATCCAGATATATTGGTTATTTCTTAGTAATTTCTAATAATTGAAACTTTACAATATTTCCTCGTATAAATCAATTAACGAATGTTTGCGTTTTACTTTAATTTACGGCTTCCTCATATCAAACAAATCAACCTTAATAGCAGCAGTTTACAACATTATATATGTAAAGATCAACTTATAAACAAACTAAATTTCATCACTTCTCAATTATCTAACAACAATAATAATAATACCTTTACGATACCGACTCTATGTATTGAGTATTTAAATAAATATATATATTTTTTAATTTACTCATACGAATCTACATTATGAAGATTAATGCTTATTTATATATCATATCCGATGTTATTATGGTCCGTTATATTATATATTTTATTGTTGACATAATTTGTTATATGGATTTAAAAGACTATTTTTGGTTAAGTTTTAATAACACCCTTTGTTATTCGATAAAGATTTCCTTTCTTCAGAAATATTTTTAGAACCTTTAAATGTTCGTAAGTCTTTCAAAATTATCAACTAATCGAAATTCAAATTACTTTGATACATATCAATTTAGTTTTAATATGCTAATTTTGAAATTAAACCATTGTCAGCTTGGCATTATTTCGTCCACCTAATTCTTATCTCAATTTAAGGAAAGCATTCGTGTCATTTGAAGTGTAATGTAATTTCTAAGCTGAATAAATGTAACATAATTAATAGAGGACAATAAATATTCTAAGTATTAAAATAAAAATACCAACGTGTAAGTTAAACACATTATATATATTCAATAAACAACGCAAATTTTAAGTAACTGTTGTATTAAGTAAAATATGACAAAAAACAAAATAATTAAAAGAAATGTGGAATAAACATATGAATTTTGCAACTCATGAAACATTGCAGATATTCTAATAACTAACCTAATTAAAAATGTTAATATATGCAAAATCTGTTGTTTAGCCCTTTATCTACAGATGGCGCTTTAAAATCTCATTAGATTAAAAAGCGTATAAAATTGATTTTATGGAAGGAGTTTCAAAGGTGTTGATGTGGATCGAAATACTTTATTTTAATTTCACTCTATGGCACTAGGCGTTAGATGAAGCCTTTTTTTCTCCACAAGAGAGATTTATAACGTGTTATCGCTATAACTGACTACGATTTTTCGTTATCTTTACGTGTTATAATTAATTTATATATCATAGTTGCCAAATTTTATAATTTATTCCAGAGCATTGCCATTAGCGCTTTTTTTCACACCAGTAATTATGAAGAGTTACTTTCTCCTTAGCTAATCGTTATCACATATTGAAGAGAAATATTCTACAAAAGTTCTGGTACGAAAAGAAGGTGGGTAGTACCAATGCTCCGGAAAAAATTTTAAAAGTTGGCAACACTGATATAATACTGAAGAATCTACCATTAATCTAAGAAAAGAGATAAAGGTGATAAAAAATTAAATACTTTTAACATTTTTTTCAAAGTCCTAACCTTTATTTAAATGAAATTGGAGTGTAAAGGTTGATATTTTTATTTATTACCAAGTATGTGAAAAATACCAGAGCCGGAAATCGAACCCGGGCACCTCCGCTTAATCGGCTCTGGTATTTTTATACAAACAAGTAAGTTATAATTGTTTTCATTTTGATTTTAATTCTTCTCTTTTTTTAATTCTGTCAATATAAGTTTCATAAGCGTCTACGTTTCATTAATGGAATCTAATCTTAATTAAAAGATCTGTCTCATGAAACTCCATTTTGAATTATGAGTAGTAAAAGTTACAAAACAAAAAATATTTCCTCCCGAAATAAAACTATTAAACAACAACTTTTCCAAACTAATTTATTTTTAAAACGATTTAAATTAATATTACTTACTGGGAAAAAAATGATATATTAGTTTTTAACTCTGAAAAATATTATGGCATTCAAAATAAGAACATTATTTGATAAATACTTAAGAGGAAACTTTTATGCAATTTTTAGCATTCCATTACAATATTTTTTTCTTTCTTTAAATTTCAAGTTTCCTTTATTTTATGCATCATGATTACATTTTTATTTTTTTTAATTTTGTTAACTTTTTTAGATAATTTCGATGTAGTTTATTACGCAGAATGTATTGATAAAGCTTTATTTATTTATTTATTATTTTTTTTTACTTGTTTATTTTGTAAAATTAATATGTAGCTGATTAAAAATTGATACATAATTATTTTTAAAATAGAACCAGCAATATAAGACCTTTTTTTTATTATTTATTTAAATGGTTAAATATTTTTATGTTGAAAAGAAATCGTTACTGTATTACAATTCTTATATTACTTTATAAAATAGAATTTATTGAAAGTTATTATACATATTATATTTCCTATTAAAATGCATAACATCTTCAAACTTATATTGACAGAATAAAAAAGATGAAATAAATAAAAGAAATTAAAAGAAATATAACTTTAAAAGAAATAAAAAGTAAAACATTACATCACCGTCTTTGAAAATTCAAGCACGTATTTATTTACAACACACTTGAAATTTACCACACATGGTGCTGGCGATTTTTTTACCCGCACATTGTGATGTAATCTAGCATGTTCATTTTTTACAGTGTAAATATGCTGCATATTAAATTGTTTTTTTATAATAAATTTGCTATTAATCGAATGTACCTAAATTCCCCTTTTTTGAGTACTAAAAGTCATTTAACGACACACAAAACAATCTTCTTAACTCAGTTAAACTTAACTTCTTAACTTAGCCAAGCTCTTTTCATTTCATTTAAATAAATATTCACGGTTGATGAATTCATGAATAAAAATTTCTAAGTCCTAACCTTTTTTCAACCTTTAGGTACCAATAGGACACTGAAACACTCCGTCATTAAATTCGTATTAATTACTATGGTAAGGAGATATACATAAATTTTACTGTTTATAGTTTTAAAATTTCATATTAACTAAAGATATATATTTGGAATACATTTTTTGTCTCTTTCACAATGTGGTAAATAAAGGGTTAATTTTAAGCTTTTTTTTTCTCTCTCTCTCATATATTGTAAAACCATTTTTGGATCACAAATCCGCTATTTCCATTTATTTCTTCATATATTATCAATATTTTTAAACATATATTATTCTGACGTTAAGCTTGTATACGATGGTCGAAATAATCCACAAAAAAAAAAAAAAAATAATAATAATAATAATAATAATACCGTAGCTACTAGGAATTTAAATGAACACCAATTTTATCATTTGGGAGATTCTTCTATTATTTTGGTTGTAAGTAAGTTTCTGTTTTGAAACACTGATTAGAATATCATAATTTAAGAAATATCTCTTTTATTGTCATTTGCCATTGTCTGAACTCCAAATAATAATAAGAAGAAGAAGAAGAAAAAGAAAAGAAAAGAAAACATCAAATGTTGGTATTAAATAATGATGAATAAGAACTTTATAAACAAACATCATAAAGTGCAAAAATACTCGACATTTGTTTCGAGTTCAGTTAATTAATCATGGACAGTGTAATACATGGATGTTGTATTTGGCTAGAAACATCTTGATAGACCAAGCAGAATGAGCTGGGGCTTTTCTTTATGGAGAATCCATGATGTGTTCTTCCTCAATTCGGGTCATTTTTTTCTATTGTCAATGGACTTTATGTACAAGTGGCAACGGATGCGGGTATTTACCTATCTCAGCGACTGGTATTGGCTAATACAGCAGTAAACAAAAATTTCAAGCTCAGCGATTGGCGTAAAAACTTTTATATACCCGCAGTGACGTGTGATGCACAGTGAATAGTTAACCGGCGGTCAAATCGAATCAGATTACCGACTTCTTTAATATTTTCATTCATTTTTGAAGTGGAACGACGACCTAGACGTGAATCATTTTCACTATCTTCTCGTCCATCTTGGAAACGCTTAGCTTAGACCACTCAAAAACTCGCGCACGTAACAAACATTCTTTGCCACACACTTCTTTTAATAAAAGACATGTTTCAGTAGCACTTTTTCAAGTTTCACGCGAAATTTCAACGATTTGTCGCTCTGTTGTAACAGTTATCATTTTACCGGCAAAACAAAACAGCTCTTATACAAACGAAGGTCACGGGCAGACTAATTTGTTTACAGACACAGAAGGCGACGCACTCGAAAACAGCTTTTATACAAACGGAGGTCACGGGCTGACTAATTTGTTTACCACAGAAGGTTGGTTGATTGGTTGGGTTTTACGTCGCACTAATGCTGCGCATTGGGCAGTTGGCGACGGTCTCAAATACTCACCCCTAGAGGACAGACACAGAAGGCGCCGCATTTGAAAGTGAAAGCTTCATCTACAGAGCTGTTGGTTGTTCGCATTAGGCGCATGCACACTTTTTCTGTTGAAGCACCAGTCTCTTTATTTTATACCTCGTATATACAAAAAAAAAAAAAAAAAAAAAAAAAAAAAAAAAAAAAGGAAGATTTTTTGCATTACTTTAATTATCACTTTATTTGTTGACCGTAAGCTATAAACTTTTACCTTTAAAATAGAAAGCTTTTTGAATTTATTTCTGGTGAAACACTGTTTATTCTAATTGCAGTTTTTTTTCCCTTCATATATTCCCTTTTATATTTCCCTGCCCCCTTTTTTCCCCTTCATATAAAGCAATTTTTTTTTTTTTTTGTTGTTGTTTGTTTCCAAGGATTAGTCACCTTTTATGTATCTTGTATAACATCGCCTGCCAAAAAATGAAACCTTGGATTTTTTAGCTCAGTGTTGGGATGGTGAATCCTGATGAATTACTTCTACATTCTGAGCAATTCATTTTATTTTATTTTATTTATTATTCAAATATTTTTTCAAATCTAAATTTAAAAAATACTGGTCAAACTGGCTTTTGTGGGTCGTTGTGACAAATTGTTCATCTGTTTATTTTTCGTTCTCATTCTTATTGCTACCATAATATATATATGATATCCAAACAGATTTTTAATTTTTTACTTATTAGGGATAAGTTAGTAGTGTACTGAAAAGAAAAAGAAGAAAAAAAAAGGTTGAAAATGAGGCAGAAAATAATTCTACGCTAAGAAAAAAATTCGTTTATTAAGTTTTCCTTATTAAAAAAGTTATACTTTTGTAATTTTTACACGACCCTTTATTCAAATTTGGGGAATTAGAAATGTTTAGTTTTATATTTAACAAGACCATCGGGGGAAAAAAAAAAAAAAAAAAAAAAAAAAAAAAACGCATCTGTATCTTTAAAAGCCACTGAAATATGATACAGAAAAAAAAGGACATACCTCATTTCGTATCATTCAAAAGGCTGTTTAGACATAATTCATTAAAAGACTGTTTCTATGATGAAAAACGGGAACATATACAAATTAATAATAAAAATTTTTAGATCAAAAATACGATAACTTGTGTCATAAATAGTCAAAAAGCACTTTAAAAGAAGTCGAGTTAAACAGTGGCTTTCCTATGCAAGTCGCAGGACTCGTGTAGCCCTCGGTTTTATTTTATGCGGTCTCCAAATTGGGGTTCATAATAAAACATTATTTATACAGATAGATACGCATTTTGTAAAATGTATTTTATATATCTCTATATATTAAAAAAAAAGTTACATTAAAAAAAAAGTTATCCTTTATTATTTTAAGAAGTAGGTAAGAGAGAATTAAAAGTTAAAGCAGTAGGAGATTTTTCCAAATTAAAATAGTAATAATAATAATAATAAACCTTTTTCCGTTTCAGGTATCTTCCAATGTGTAAAAGTATTATCTAGATGTACATTAATAAAATCTTTTTGTAAAAAAAAAAAAAAAAGAAGAAGAACAGACTTCATAAAGCAACTATTATTCAAACAACTAAAAATAAAATGAAATTGTAAATTGCGACTAAAAGTATGAAATAAATACCTTCGCCAAACAACATAAATTAATTAATTTATTTATTTATTATTAATATTTAATCATAACTTTTGAAGTGGGCGCAAAATTAAATAAAATTTTATTCTTTTTTCACAGATTTGTTTTTAGACCGATAGCTACAAACGCTGTTCTCTCAAATGATCCGTCTTCATAGTTTCCTTTATTATTTTATCACTGTATACAATTTGCTCATTAGTTATATCTACGTAGATCAGTGAACATCCTTCGCAATTCAGTATTTATGTTTCTACGAAGTTACTAGAGTTTTCTTCGTAAACTTGGTCTAGCGTTGATATCTGTCGTCTTTGGCGGTTTTTTTTTTTTTTTTTTTTTTTTAATGATCAAATTGTAATACAAATTTATACACGTGAGATGTATATTTTCGTAATATGTCCTTAGCGATGCTTGTATTTGGCGATCAAAATCGTAATACGAAAATATACAAATCAGATGCATATTCGTGTGAAATATTGTTTCATATTGTTGATTATTTTCTTAATGTACGTTATTAAAATAAAAATGATTTTTGAAAGGAATTTAAATATGTTCGTCAGAAAACTTGGCGGTCTTTTTCTTTTTACGCTAAGGACGACAGATATCAAATCTGTTCCATGTATATTATTCGAAATATTGTTTCATATTCTTTATTGCTCTCTTAAAAACCTTATTAAAATAACCATAATTTTTGAAAGGAATTAAGTATGTTCGCTAAATAATGTGGCGATTTCTTTTTTTTTTTTTTTTTTTTTTTTTTCCCGCTCAGGACGACAGATGCCAAGTCAATTCAGCAAACTTCTGAAGCTTACGAAATCTGAATTGTTTATTTGAATCAAAGTAGTTTTCGGCTATGTTTTGCAGATGCCACAGTGAGATGTATATTTTGAATAGAATTTCATTTTTGTATTGAATAAAACTATCAATTTTTATTTAATTTTGCGCCGATTTCAAAAGTTTTGATTAGTTGTAATGTTTATGTTGTTTGACAAAGGTATTTATTTCACACATTTAGACGCAATTTACAATTTCATTTTATTTTTAGTTGTTTGAATAACAGTTGCTTTATGGAGTCGGTTCAATTTATTTAGAATTTTTTTTTTTTTTTTTTTCAGTGAAAGTGCATTCTTATATCAGAACATGAAAGTACGTTCGACGGTGGTTTCACATTTCGTAACCTTGAAAATTTATACAACCCAAAAAATGGTAATTTTGAGTTTGTGTCACTGCAAAATATATAAAGTGCTAAGTTATATATCCATTTCGAAAATTATCCTCTCGAGAAGCATTGTGCATGTTTTATTCTAGTCGATGCCTTATCTCTAAGTTAATTTTTCTCAAATATTGCATTTTTAATTTGTGTCATTATTCTTTCCTTTATGCGATGTGACAAAAAACTATTTATTGAATCAACATACATTAAATTAAAAGGATTTTAGAAATGTAAATAACTGATGCGATGCATCCGTAACCAATAATAGGCACGTAGTATAAAAATGTTCATATCAGTAAAGGTACGAAATACAAACGTTCAAAAGAAAAGCAGCTTGATAAAGAATCGATGATTCTTTGTTATTCATATAGCACTGTCGAATGAGGCTCTAGAGCAAAAATTACAACATATATCTTTAATAAATTAAAATAGACGTAGAAATGATATAACGATAACCTCAATTGCAATGCATATCTGGATTCTAAATGAATTTTACAGAGCGAACGTTTCACCTGCTACGCTAGAAAGTGCGCAGCTTATAGTTCAAACGAGGATCCAAATGTACATTGCAGCTGAGGACAGAAGTTTAGACAACGAAATAGAGATCTTTTTGATTTCTAAAATCGCTTTGGCACATTACAGTGCAGGAAACTGCGAACAAAAAGAAGCACAGTTAAACGTTCTGTTTTTAACATTCATATTTATAAGGCGTCTTTCTTTATTAAATTGATTATTCTCTACTACTTTGTAATTTACTTTTTCCTCTTACCTTGTACTGTTTTCGAGATAGAAACGCTAACTCTGCTATTTTCCTATTGTATTTTAAACTACATAGCATGCGTGTCACCTGCTACATTACAACGTGTTGAATGTAGTTCAAGTGTGCACACTATAGGAAATTGCGAACAAACAAATGCACGTTTTAAGCGTTCTATTTTTATCATTAATGTATACAATCTGTCTTTTCGTACTAAATTGATGATGCTCTACAACTTTGTAATTAACTTTTTTCCTCTATCCTGAGCCGTTTGTGAGATAGGAACGCTAACTCCACTGTTTTTTACCAGATAGCGCTGTAAGTAGTTGAATCTCGTAGCGCATGGCCACTTTACTATACCTACATACCACATTATGACTATAGCTGCAACCGTTCAGCAGTTAAAAGTGCTGGAACTGACTTTCTTGAGTACCCTGTATTTTCTATAGATCGTAAACATATTACAATGGGACATGTTTTAGACCAAGACCTTTACAACAAAATAAAAAGTATTAAAATCGGAGCATCCATTCGGAAGTTATGAGCTAACAAAAAGAAAAAAAAACATGCGGTTTGAATTGAGAACCTCCTCCTCTTCTTTTTTTAACAAGCAATTATACCAAAAAATTCATCGCGAAATAGTGATACAAATTTAAATGTCGTCAAGGGCTACTAAAGCTGTAACGCAAAATGGTCTAGATATTACGAATTTCTTCCTATTCTAAAAAAAATATATTGATTTTATCATAATATTTCATAAATAAAAAAAAGTATTAAATATTATGTATTTTAATTTGACATTGAATAAGGGGATTTCTATAACATTTTCCTGCTTTTGTCTTGAGTTATGCACTATTAATATTTGTATTTAGTGAAAGGCAAAGCAGCAAATAGGCTGGCAGAGCGCCGCAGGGGTTAATAAGTAAAGCACGTCAGGGGAAGGGGAAGCCTCCCTCGGGGGTTGGTGAGCGGAGCGAGCAGGTATATATATGTATGTATGTATATGTATGTATATAAATTAGTAATTGCTTTTAAACTCTAATAAAATAAAAATATAAACAGGCAGTTATGCAGAACAAACATCTAGAACTTAGGATATGTTTTTAATTAAGCATCTGGTATAAAAAAAGATTCTGAAATATTTTAGTTCAACAATTTTTTTTATAATAAATATTAAATGCAGATCTCATAATGCAACTGGAAATCTCTGAGAGTTATGATCTGTGAGTTAATTTTTTAGAACCCCGTTTTGAGAAATATCGTAAATTTGAAAAAAAATTTTCATGCATGAAGTTCTTTTTCTTTTTTTTTCTTTTTTCTCTCTAAATAATGTATGGCAATTTTAATTAAAAAAAAAGACAGATAGACAGATAAAACATTGAGGATATATGATATGATCATGAATCCAACCAAACACGAAAACATAGTTTTACTGTAAATATTATCATACATTATACCGATCTATAATATGTCACAAATATTTACATTTATTTTTTATCTTATGCACCTAATTTTGTATCAAGTATAACTCATTCAGCTTTAAAACACAGGTATGTTCTTGTTTTTTTCTTGGGTGATAATAATCTTGCATTAAAAGTGAACACTTTTTAATTGACAATTTTTGCCTAGAAAGGTATTATAAAATTTTGAAAAGTGTAACTTTTTGAAAATTAGCTGCAAGAACATCTTTTTTTTTTTTTTTTTTTTTTTTTTTTTTGTGCCTTATTTTGTACATTTTTGCAAATTACATTACCCATTTATCTCTAATAGGTAAATAATTAAACAGAGAATCAATCTTTTGGGGACACCCTGTATTTATACATTTCATCTAAACATTTAAAGAAACTTTCATGGTAAATGATGCTCGTGAATCATCGAATTTCGCTTTAAAAGCTTCAAATGAATAATTCAAAGAAACATTTAAGCTTTCTTTGACAAATTTCATTAATTTGAAAGAAAATAACTCCCACGGTAACTTCTTTTATTCATTGAAACTTTCGCTCTGCTAACTCATAAAAAAGGAAATACGATGAAAAGGTAATAAAGTTCGCTCACTTACATTTAAAAAATGTTCAATGATTTATTTGAAACGTTTCCATTTACGTGTTCTTTTCACTATTCGAAAAATACTTATTTTTCTATTTTTCGTTTTCCTGAGATTTAATGCAAAATATATTCGTATAAACTTCCAATTTGTATCATTTGATTCTTTTTCAAAACTACACCTAAACAAGTTACAAAAGGAGAAATAAACATAAAAGGTAAGGTTTCAAACAGTTATTTTTTGCTTTTAGAATACTAGAAGAAATCCCTTCAGGGAAATCATGATGCATTGTTCTTTGGGGTATTCAGTTACTCTTAGAAAGTAACTTAATTCTGAAAATTTATCCAAACAGTTTTCTTTGCTAAGTCAAGAAAAGCGATTAATAAAATGCTTAGATTATTGTCAGTGTTGCAAAAGCATCGAAAAGAATAAAACAAATAGGCCGTGTCTATGTCTGTTTTCCCAAACTGTCTTTTGGTGTGTAAATAAAATAAAGAGGGAGCGTATTTAACAATATTCTTTAGATTAAACTACAGTTTTATAATATAATTAGCTACTTCAGGTAGCTACATGTAGCAGTTTATTGTATAATTTTATCGAATTTGTTTATTACTTTTTACACTTTTCGTTCTATTCTAGTACTGTAGGGAAGAGAAGAGTAATTAGTTTATTATTTATTACTACATTAGTTATTATTGAAACATTAGTTAATGCTCAGACAATTTTTTTTTTATTTTTCCGTTACTGACATAGAAAGTAAAAATTTCCTTTTCTACGCAATTTGACATTTTTTATTTAATATGTATTCAAATTGAAGGGTACAGTCGGTAACAAAAGTGTCCGAACACTAGCAATAATTCCTGTGCAAAAAAAGTACACTTCATACGGTTTTGTTAAATAAATCCTTGTCGAATCCTGTTCTTATCAGTGTAAGAACAGGATTTGATAAGGATTTATTTAACAAAACCGTATGAAGTCTACTTTTTTTACATAGGAATTTTTGCTAGTGTTCGGAACCTTTTGTTACCAACTGTAGGTTTACTTATGTTTATTTTCCATTTATAATTTTAAATATTTTGTGAATATACATACAATTTACATACACATACACGTGAAATAAAAACATTTTGTATGTATGTGTATGTGTTTACGGGGTAGTCATGCAAAAAAATCATTACTGGTAAATAAATCCATAAAAATCTTACTATACAGTCGGTAACAAAAGTGTCCGAACACTAGCAAAAATTCCTATGTAAAAAAAAGTAAACTTCATACGGTTTTGTTAAATAAATCCTTATCGAATCATGTTCTTACATTGACTAAGAACAGGATTCGACAAAGGATTTATTTAACAAGTCCGTATGAAGTGTACATTTCTTACATAGGCATTTTTGCTAGTGTTCGGACACTTTTGTTACCGGCTGTACCTTCCCTCCTAAGAAAAGGAAGGAAATATAAAATATATATATATGTGTTGAAATGGACATTTTTTGGTATGCAGTAGAGAGTAATAAAGAACAATTTAGTTCAACAGAGAGCACGCACTTTCCTTCAACATGCCAGTTTTAACAAAATTTGTAACGAATAGGTAAAAGTTTGTTATTTAAATGAACGAAAGATTGACAAAAATATTGTTTGTTTATTCGTAAACTCAGAAGTTAAAATGAGGTACAGGCTCTGCAAACGTTGTTCAGAATATGATGTATAATATTAAAAAAAGAAAAAAAAAAAGCGGGTTGTAAATGGTTTTAATGCAGTCACCTTACTTTATCTGTTTTTGCAGAGGCGCACGACGACAGAAGATTGGCATATTACGAACAATGACGATTATCATATTTAAGGTTTAACAAAAACTACGAATAATGATGGTTTTCATATCTTCTATGTATCAGGAAAGTACTGTCTCAAAAATTCCAAGCACCGGATGTTATATCGATTTTATATGGATGCCCAAATTGTAGAAAAGAAAATCATAAATGGTGTTTCAATTATGAAAATGTCACGGGTAGTCGCCCTAGCAGATTTGCAGTAACGCAATACGCAATCTGAAATTGGATGAACATAGATTTAACATGACTTCCCAACATCATGCAAGGATATGAGTTTATTGCTTTTCAAAGTGCTGTTATCAGTACTTTGATAACAGTGTCATCTAGAGAAATTTCTCCTTTTTACCGATCATGGTCATGGAACTTCACTTAAGTATTTTTTTCGTTTCTTAAGATAGTTAAAAAAGAAGATATAGAAGTCAAATTTCCAACATTCGTTTTACTTCCAAAAAAAAAAAAAAAAAAAAAAAAAAAAAAACTCATTAAGAGCGAGACTTTGGCAATCTTGAAATAAAATATGTTTAATTGTCGATCACGATCAACTTCAAATAATGCATCATCTTTGGTGAAAAGCTCATCTGGTAATTTTGCGATAAGGTAAAATGCTGTATCTTATTAAGCTTTGTGACGTAAATAAATCTGTGTTGTTCTTACAAATTTTCAAAATTTATCACAATCTACATAGCCATGAGATTTTGAATCATCTAGTGTTAGCGCTTTTGTTTTCAGTTAAAAGGTGCCTAAATCCAATCTTTGGTTAAGCCATAGATGTTCGTAGTAGTTCGGAATCCATTTTAAGCAGTAGATCCCGGTCTAATTAGTCGTAGTGCGCAAAAACCGTAGAGCGAACCATCAAACTTAACCAAACCGTGAAGTTTCAATTGCTGCTTATCCTCAGATTCTACATGCAGTGCATACCTATACACTATTTTTCAATTAAATAATGCAGTCGCAAGAAACTCAGAATTACATGACGTAAAATGTTTTTTGTTTCGGTTTATTATTTTACTATCTCATTTCGTTACGCTTAGTATATATGCATAGCTGCCAACAATTTAATTCATTCCGTAGTATTTTTAGCCCCACTTTAATTTCGCACCACTTTATTTATAGAATAATTCTCTTCAATATATTAGGTCGTTACAAAAGTTGGTGCGGACGTGGATCATTTTATTGCCTCCAAAGACGAGAGCTTCTATCACCGTGGTATACATTTGTTACCCGAAAAATGGGCAAAGGTTGTAGAAAGTAATGGAGAGTATTTTGATTAAAAATTGTCATTTGATTTGATGTATTTTTATGAAATGATGCAATAAAAAAACCACACGAACGTTTGCAACGACCTAATATAACTAGGATAAAATAAGAAAAAAATATTCTTAAAGAAAGTGTTATGAAATAAAGGCGGGGCTAAAAAGACTCTGGAATAAATTAAACTATTGGCAGCTATGTATATGTTTCTATGCTTCTTTTATTATGCTAGTCTTTGTACGATCCTTTGTTTTGAATGCCCGTTTGAATAATGAGGCTTATCAAGTCAGATCCAAGCGATATGTAGTACTTACAAAGTATCGGGGATAATGAGCATTAAGTCTCCATTATGTATAAACTGCATATTCACCTATAGTAATCTGAAAAGAACAACAAACAGGAGTACTTATTTCAGAAAAATATTGCTTCTTTAATTGGCTGTGACAGCAAATAAGACAACATTAGACAATTATCATAGATATCTGTCAAAACTTTTACAACAAATCTCACCTAATACTCTCATGAGCCATGGATGTTGGACTTGCCTTTCTCCCACTTCTTTTAGGGGGACGTACTTTTAGTGGAAGAGCTGAAAATAATTTCTCATGTAAATTAAGTATTATCATTCAGTAAGGGCCCATCTGGTTGTGGAATGGTTAGCGCTCGGATTCAGACCGCAGATGCTGGGTTCGAAGGTCAGGAATGTTCGCAATGGTTCGAAATCAGTTTTAAACGGTTACTCCTGGTCTACTAAGCCTTAATGTGAAAACAAAAGACCGCAGAGTGACAATTTAAACCTATTTGAGTAAATTTTTCATTCTTTCAATTTGTCCCTTCTAGTGAGTATGAACTTAAAAAAGAATATTATACATAATTGTATTTTTAAATCATCGTTATAGTTAAACTTAGCTCCTTAATGAAGTTTGTAACGAACTTCTATTACATATATTTTTCCAAAGATCGTTTGTTAAAAGAATTGTTTTTCTCATAAATATTTTGAATTATTTTTTAACGCTTGTCTATAGCACAAAACAGATTAACGTTTTGAAGGCCCGTGGAAAGATTAATTTACTCTTTTGAAAAGAAACGACGGAAAAAGCTTATTAGCACATTTTTTTTCTCCATTCTTAAAAGTACTGAATAAGGATATAGCTTTCAGTTAATTAATTAGTTAGACAGTTTTATTGATTTACCATATTTTTGAAAGGATAACGTTAAAACTTTTTAAGCTATATTTTAGCTATATTTTAAGCAAGAGTTTTTGACATTTCTTTAAAATTCCAATACATTTTTAAATATTATTGTAACATTTTTTATCTAAATTATACATCAAATTTAATAAATATTTTATCAAAATTGTATATAATGTATTCAAAATTTGAATATTAGTTTACAAAATGCTGTAAAAAGTATTGGACAACAACTGGAGTATAAACTACACGAAAACGGTAAAAACATCAAATCACCATTTTTCTCAAGGTTTTGAGATTTTAAAATTTCTTTATCATTTTTGAGTATCAAATTCTTCAAAATAATAATAAGAAGAAGATATTTCTAATAAACGCACATATACATTATATATATATATATACATATATATATATATATATATACAGGGTGTCCAAAAGTCCCACCCCGTCCTAACTCGAAAATAAGTCGAAACTTTGAAAAATGGCGAAACACGTGTTCAATGAATTCAAGAGGGACCTCTTATGGTGAAAAAAGTTTGGGCCCGGGGATGGGGAAGGGGGCTAGAGGGGCCACTAGGGAGGGTAACTTTAAAATTTCAAATAGGAAGATATGTCTTGTGATACATCCCTGGAAACGTCTCTTCAAGACAATGAATTTGATATAAATAGCTTTGCCCTACGATGATTATTGAAGGAGATACATGAGTTTTTATACTTTTGATATGTGGATTTTATACTTATGTATCCCCCTGCAGGACAAAACTATTTATACCAAATTCATTGTCTTGAAGAGACGTTTCCAGGGATGTATCACAAGACATACCTTCCCATTAGGAAGTTGCACTCCCAAAGTTGCACTCCCTAGCAGCACTCCTACCACCCCCTTGCCCGGGCCCAAGCATTTTTGGGCAAAGTATGTCTTGTGATACATCCCTGGAAACGTCTCTTCAAAACAATGAATTTAGTTTAAATAGTGTTGTCCTGCAGTGATTATTAAAGGGAATACATAAGTATAAAATCCACAAAATCCCCATTTCAAAAGTCTAAAAACTCATGTATCTCCTTTAATAATCATCGTAGGGCAAAACTACTTATATCAAATTCATTTTACTGAAGAGATGTTTCCAGGGATGTATCACAGGACATACCTTCCTATTTGAAATTTTAAAGTTGGCCTCCCTGGTGGCCCTCCCTATCCCCCCCCCCGGGCCCAAACTTTTTTCACCAAAAGAGGTCCCTCTCGAACTCATTAAATACATGCTTCGCCATTTTTCAAAATTTCGACTCATTTTCGAGTTAGGAGTGGTATGTGGGACTCTTGGAACACCCTGTGTATACGAATTTAGTTTACTTAATGATGACTTATGAAAAAATGATGGTGGAATGTAATAACATAACAGAAACTGTGTTAAAATAAAACATAAAAAATCTGATGTGGGTACCACATGACTTCCTTATACACCCATTCGAATATACAGAGTGATCGGTTTAAAAGAGTACCCGTTGTTTTTTCTTATTACCCTTAAATCTGACGGATGTGACAACTATTCTAACACTGAAGTATAATTCTTTGAACCTTGTTTAAGTGTGGAAGACAATTTTTAACACCGTTGGACTATTACATTATTTGTGAGGAAAAATAGAAATGAAGACGCACAGTGTTACTTAATCCTGTGATAATTTTATTTTTGAAAAACATAATTTAATTCAAATTTTTTACATTATCATTCCTTACATAAAATGTTGAAAATGTTCACCACCATTTTGAATGCAAACATGAACACGTCGAACCAAGTTTTTTGACACACTTCGCAGCATTGCTGGTGTTATTGAGGAGATTTCTTCAGTTATGATCTGTTTTAATTCATTGATGTTTGCAGGACTTCTCTGGAAAACCCTGTGAAATGATAATGTAAAAATGATAATGATAATGAAAATGTAATGTAGGAATGACAATGTAAAAAATTTGAATTAAATTTTGTTTTTCATAAATAAAATTATCACAGGATTAAATAACATTGTGCATCTCCATTTCTGTTTTACCTCACAAATAAAGTTGTAACAGTCCAAGAGTGTTGGAAATTGTCTCTCACACTTAAACAAGGTTCAGACAATTATACTTCAGTGTTAGAATAGTTGCCACATCCGTCATATTTAAGGGTAATAAGAAAAACCAACGGGTACTTTTTTAAATTGATCACCCTGTATATATATATATATATTCTTATGAAAACATTCACATTTTTGTGAGGTAACTGATTCGAAAAAAAAAAGGCAGGTTCCAGCCTACGAAAATTCCTGAAAACAAGCAAGGGAAAAAGAAAAAAACGCTTTTCCAGCCACAAAAGTCACGATAATTGGATTATATATACCGCGGAGACAAATATAGTTTTTTTTTTTCTGAGGAATAGTGCTCCACAGCTTATTACAGAATCTCTCATTGCCAAATAACAGCTTGAGTTCAATAAAAATCATACAAGTATAGATGGCTTACTTTTTTTCTCTTTCGCGAAAATTAGTGACAATAAACGATATATTTTATTAAAACAATTAATTCTGTTAAAACTGAGAAAAGGTATACTAGTTTTGGCTAACCTGAAAAAATATTTGCCGCCAAATGTAACCGCTAATCTTGCAAAGCTTGTAGCCAACGCAGATTTTGGTCTTGGCATTAATTTTGGCAGTTTGGCATCGAACTTGGTGACTTAGCGACCGAATTTGGCAAAAATTTGTAGTTTAGGGTTGCCAACGTTTGGAAGCTCTAACTTCAACAAGAACAGAATTCTGGAATTCTCCGGAAACTTTCATTGATTTGTAGAGCAAAACGGAATTTTTTGAAAAATCTATAAGTGACTAACAATACTATATAAAAGAAGAATGATTATTGATGATTGTAGATTAAAACTTGCCTATAACTTAACGTGTCACTTACCGTATTCCTGTAAAAAAGGAAACTGATGGTAGTTTTTAACACTTTCCCACAAGGTTGAAAAGGGTTAATGACTTCGGTTTGTCTGTGTGTCCGTCCGCCTGTCTGTCCGTCTGTCTGCCTGCGCTCTAACTCCCGTAAATATTCATGGAATTTCCTGAAACTGATGTATGTTATTACTATCGGATGTTTCTTATTGAAAATTGGAGTGAATACCTCTACTAGTTTGTGTACAGGGACACTAGAAAGTATTCCAAAGCATTGTGTTCTGTGAGAGGTATTTCTGTAAACAACATTTTAATATCTTTACTTTACACAAATCTTAATGAAATTAAAATATGTTATTCATATGCACAAAAGAAAATCTTTCTATAGAATAAAGTATGATTAGCATTAAGATTTACAGAGCCACAAAAAATATTCAGTTAAATTAAGGGATGTCATTGGAAATTTCCTGAAATTGCATTTTTGTTTACATTAAGCGTTTTTAAAACTTTCTAAAAATGTTTAATTATGAATATGATTTGAATTTTTGTATGTCTGTCCGACTGTCTATCTGTCCTTCTGCCCTCCAGCGTCCGTAAATATTTTCAGAAGTTTTAAAAAATTACATTCGTTATTCAAGTTCACTATGGAATGTTTCCTATTTAAAATCGCAATAATAGATTCTGTATAATGGTTTGTGTACAGGGACGCTCAAAAAATGCCATTGCGTTATGTTTTAGGACAAAATTTAAATAAATCCCATTTAAATAACTTTCTACTGCAAAATTCATTAAAATAATAATAATAATAAAAATAAAACATTTATTGTTAATATGCTAAAATAATGTTTTGTGTAGAATTGGATATAGTTAACCTATCAATTTACATGGTTGTACTAAAATATTCAGATACATTAAGGGCTGCAATTAGAATGTAGGGGCAGCATTTTCTTTTTCGTTAAGCAATTTTAACACTTTGCAGCGATGTTTAAGTGGGATTATGAATTCAATTAGTCCATGTGTATGCCTTTCAGACCTTTTGTCTGTCCGTTGTGTGCATGGTAATAGGTTGTGTGATAACGTAGGCAAAGAACATTGAAAATTATACGATACAACAAGTACGCTCAGTTGGAAAGTGTTAATAATCAATGCGCACCATGTGTTTTTTCACTCTTGTTTTATTTTCACGAGGTTGGGCGTTGATTCAACGTCAAATTAGGCATTTAAATGGGGCAAAAAGTGGCAGTTAAGGATTACAAAGTTTGGAAACTTTAACTTTAATAAAAGCCGAGTTCTAGAACTTTTTATAATGATATACATTAGATTCTAGCTCAGAAACTAAAGAACCATTTCCTCGAACACTGAAAGACTAGAACCTGCTTACGTTTTTAAGATATACTTTCTACAAGCAAAAATGTAGATGACTTTGTGGGCTCTACCTACGGACTGAATATTTATTAAGTAAAATCCCTTCTTCGACTTGAACCTACTTATGTCTTTAAGAATTACTTTCTACACGCAAAATTATTAACAACTTTCATAGCAACACCATTACGGGCTCTATCTATGCGTTGAATATTCGCTAAATCCAATGCATTCGTAAACCAGAACTTGCTTATATTCTTAAGGATTACTTTCTACTTGTAAAAATGTCGAAAAGACAAGTTCATTACGGGTGATATCTACGGGCTGAATATTCATTAAATGAAATGCATTGGTTGACTACAACCTGCATATGTCTTTAAGAATTACTTTTTACATGTAAAAATGTCGAGAACGTTCATAATAATATCATTACAGGCTCTATCCACGATCTGAATAGTCATTAAATATAATGCATTTATCGATTAAAACCTGCTTATGTTCTTTTTACAAGCAAAAGTGTCGACAACTTTTATAACAATATCATTACGGGCTGAATATTCAGTAAAGCGCATTCGTCGACTAGATCCTTATGTCTTGAAAAATTACTTTCTACACGCAAAAATATCGACAACTTTCATAACAATATCATTACCTGTCTATGGGCTGAATATTTATTAAATAAAATGCATTCGTCGGCTAGAACCTGCTTACGTTTTCAAGAATAACTTAACTTCACGCAAAAATGTCGATAACTTTCGTAACAATATCATTACAGTCTCTATCATTAGCTTCATTTGTAATTGCTATGATGGTATGTCATACATATGTAATGGGCAAAACTTTTGTATTTTTGGCTATTATAAGTATGATTTTCGTACATAACTCTAAAATGGAAAGTCGCAGTAATACCAAAAAGGGAGGTACACAACTAGATGTCATAACAAACCTATATACCAGTTTACAACGTTCTATGTTCAATTGTTTTGGAGTTATGCGAGATACACACACATACATATACATACTTACATACAGACGTCACGAAAAATCGTGTAAAATGGTAGATATCTCTAAAACGGGAGCTCGTATTAAGACCAAAGTTGCAGGTGTACAGCTAGACATCATGAGAGATACGAATATAAATTTGTGACATTCTACGATAATTTGTTTTTGAGCTATGCGAGATATAAAATCAACTTCACAAATCAGGATTACTATACTTCCTTACACTTTATATAAGGAAGAAAAATGTTAAATTAAGCGAAAAATTCAATAAATACAATATTGCATAGATGCCAACAATTTAATTTATTCCGGAGTATTTTTAGCCCCGCCTTCATTTCGCTCCACTTTATTTGTAGAAATTTTTCTCTAATATATAACTTTGATAAAGTAATAAAAAAAAAAAAAAAATTCTTAAAAAATATGTGTTATGAAATAATGGTTGGGCTAAAAATACTCCGGAATAAATTAAAATGTTGGCAACTATGGTATTGTCTTCATCAGCAGGTGGGAATACTGCAGAATATAAATAAAAATTTCTGGATATCTTACATATCAAAATTACATGTTACCAATAGCAGTCTCTTGTTTTAAATAATAAACTTTGTAAGTGGTGAAAAATTTAGTCCATAAATGGAGTAATTTCTTCCCTACCAGATAATTTTGATGAAGCAAGCCTATCATGAGCGCCCTGTCATAATAAATGCTAATGAGTTGTAAAAAATTCAACTTTTAAAAGATTTAAAAAAAAAAAAGACTTTTTTTTTTTTTTTTTTTTTTTTGTACTTATTTGTGGTAATTGCTGTTAACCTCTCCCTCCCTTCCTACCCCCACCCCCTACTCTTTATTATTATTATTATTAAAACTCCAGACTATTGAAATGGGAGAAAAGTACGTGTGCGAGAAAAATATACCATTTAAGTTAAAATTTCTCACGACCATAATGATATATTTGTTAATATGTAATATTAGTTAATTAGCCTAAAAAGTCAAATAAAATTTGCGATCTTAATTCAAGTTCGTATTAAATCGGCTACCTAAATTGCAAAATTCAATCTTATTAAAATAAATTATTAAACAGTAATCGGAAAAGCTTAATTTCTAAGAAAGTGCTTTCTACCTCTAAATGAAGTGACGGTAATTTCATTTTGTCAAATTTTCATATTATCTTATCACATTTATTTTATTCACACCATTAATAATAATTAAAAACAACAGAGAAAAACTATTAACTACTACTATAATAAACTATTAACAGGAAAAAGAAGAGCAATTATCTTCTTCGCTAAGAAAATAATTAAATGTGAACTAATTATTTCCTTTAAATAGCCGAGAAGAAAAAATCCGTTTATGGACATGCATAATCGATTTGTATTCGAAATCCTTTGGAACATTACTTACGTCTAATAGCAATTTAGTTATCATTCAATATTTCTACAAATAAAAATTAAGTAATTATATAATGTAAATCAGGAAAAGGTGTATAATAAGTAACACGAAATTTTGGTTTTGTTTACTTGTCTTTTTTATGAATATAACAAAATGTACAAGGAAGATACAACGATCTGTAATGTAGAAAAAAAATACAACTCTCATATGGATAAAAAGAAATTCTTTTATTAATATAAACGAATTAGTTGTCATACCTTAACCTTATAAATGGAAGGATATTATTATTGAATGTTATAAAAAGAAATGTTTATTTGACGTGTCAAAATATGAAGATTGTTTTAGCAAAATTCTTTTCTATTAACGGAGCCAGCAGAAATATTTGTTAGACTAGGATTAAATCAGCAGGTAATTTTCAGAGGCATATTAATTTAGAATCATTATGATTGTTAGTGCTGAAAATTATTAAAGTTTCTTTTCTTTTCTTTCTTTCTTTTTTTTTTTTTTTTTTTTTTTTTTTTTAAGGAAAAAATTGTCGATGAACTAAAATTTTAAATAACAATTAAATTCAATCCGATGTTATAAGCCCGTACTCTCTTATCTTAGCAAATACAAGACATACATACCAAGCAGTCAAATTAGGAAACGTCGTTTAAAGAGTATTGG
The DNA here is from genome assembly GCA_963930645.1 of Salticus scenicus. Lineage (NCBI taxonomy): Eukaryota > Metazoa > Arthropoda > Arachnida > Araneae > Salticidae > Salticus > Salticus scenicus. The sequence goes on from OZ005651.1 coordinate 170,523,754, forward strand.
ATTACTTTTATTTAAAGTTTTATTACTTTACGTAGAAATCTGTTTTATATTTAAAGAAGAATTTTAAAAGTTAGACTAATTTTGTTGATTGTGAATCAGATATAAGGTTACGTTAATGATTATTATTTTAAAAAGTCTGACATTTTATATCCAAGATCTCGTAGACTTTGGCTCTCTCTTTTCTTTCAAAATGTATGGATTTCTCTTTCAAAATAAACCCTAATTTCAGCTACTGTTGCGTTAATAATAATAATAATTACTATTATTATTATTTTTAATAAATTTTAATAAACATGTGCAAATAAATGAAGATTATAATTAAGAAAACATTTAATCTTTGTATTAAATTTTCATAGTGATTTTTTTTTTTTTTTTTAATATTTAAATTAGTAGTGTATCGTTAATAATTAATAGTGGTTAAATTTGGTTAATAACCATAGATGGTAACAAAGAAAAAAATATTTTAAATATCAAAGTAGCATTTTTAATTTAATTTAATTTAATTAATTGTTTATTGGAAGAAAATAATGTAATCAGGTAATTTAATTTTTGCAGTATTTTGTAAAAAATAAATTCTTTCTTTTTTTTTTTTTTTTTTTTTAATGATTCATTTTTTGTTTTTGTTCTCTAACAAACACGAAATAAGGTTTTTACTTTTTATTTTTATAAGCTGACCAAATGTCCCCATTCTCTGGGAACAGCCTTTATTTTGAAAGCAGCTTTCTAATTCTTTAAAAAATTGTAGAGATTAAATTATTTATCATTTATATTTTATTTTTGGTCCTTATTTATTAAGAATGAAAAAATGCATACGTAATTGCATAATTGTAACAATTTTTAATACTTCACTGTTATGAAGGTACTCTAATCTGGTCAGCCTAATTTTTAACAATGCTACTAAATATCTTTTACAGTGCTGGAGTTTTGTCCACTTAAGTCTTGTGATTTATTTCTGAATAGTTATAAAAGAAAAACTTCGTTCTTAAGCAATTCAAAATTGTGTAAATGATGTGAATTAGCAATACAAGTCGGTCATAAGTTATCAAATATATGTAAAGACATATCCGCAAGCAATGGTATTTTTATTTTATATACGCAGTTGATTATTTGAGATATACGTTTTATTATATTTCATAATTTTCTTTAATGTAATACCATATTTTTACATTTAAAAAAAGCTAGAAATTTTTTCTTGAATAATTATTTTATAAGTGTTTTCGGCAGAAGTGACAATTTTCAAGTACATATAAATCATATGACTCGATTAATTATTTTCAACACTTGAAAACCATTTTATTTAATACACACGACAGACACTATATTAATTGATAGAAGAAGAGATAATTCCTTTCATTAATATACCATTAATTATTGGAAATTAGAAATTACAGGGCATCTATTTTATGATTAACTCTTATGTATTTCAAATTCTGCATGAAGACGGAAATTGAGTTATTATAAAAAGAAAACTAAAAAGAAAAGAAAAAAAAAAAAAAAAAGCTTCGCCACAATTTTGCAGTAGATCGTCATGAGTCACTAAACAAAATGTCCGGCACCATCTCATTCAAAATTAAATCCCATAAAGGAGAGGATCTTAATTTATGAATCGCGCGCGCGAGAGAGAAAAAATTTCAAGTGATTTGAATCTCAGATAACACTATGATTGGGTCTCGCCATATGTAGGAATTGCGGAAATGTTACAATGCAATTGTTAAGGGTGTTACTGTGTAATTGCAAATGTAATCATTATATTTTGCACAAACATAAAATATTCAAGTATTCTTATCAAAATTTCAAGCAGTCTAACAATTTTTAAATTCAAAATAAAAGTAAATGACTCATTCTAATTTTTTGTCCATATGCATATCATAAAATGGTTATTAAAAATTAAAACACAAAACTCACAAATAATTTTATGAGTTAGCTTTCCAGTGTAATTGAAGAAGCACTGCATTAAAAAGAACAGAGAGTTTTGAAATAAGGTATTAAGTTTTCACTCATGGCAAGAATGATTTAATTAAGTTTTAAAAAGAAAAAAAAGCTCTTAAAAAAGGTATGGAATTTTCATTCATGGTAAGAATGATCTAATTGATGTTTTAAAAAGATCTATGATATTTGAAAACATAATTGTTTGGATCAATACGGGGCAATATATTGAGAAGAGTTTTAATAATTTTTATTATTTGATTATTTAGTTTTATTTAGTTAGAATAAAAAAATAAAAATATTGCAAATTTAAGAAAACGTAAAAATTGGTATTTTAAGGCGCTTTTCAGTTCTTAAAATTAGTCACTTAGACCTCTACTAAAATTAAAAGAGGTGTCACCTTAAATAAAAAAATAAACCAAATATTAATGTCAGCTAAAGCGTACCTCATTGTTTCACTTTCATTATTCGTGCTTCATATTTGACTAATAATAGTTTTTTTTTTTTTTTAAGTTTAAAGCTATAACAGAAAACTAAACAGTTATCTCTCCCTTTTTTCATTACTACACTCACGTTTGTGAAAATTGCAACGCCAAGAAGGAATGTGAATATAAGAATGATATTTATTGAGCAAATACATTATAGTAGGAAGAACAACAGATTAAATTTCCAGGAAGTTTTGAGTAATATATCCTGAGAAAACAATACATAAAGCAGCGGCCTCTAGGAGCAATAACTATATAGTTATCTGCCGAAGCATTGAATCGAACAGCAATTGTATGACATATTCGGGTACAGCACTTTATGAAGCTTCAACAGGATGCCACAGCTCATAGACCATAGTTGCTGGTGAGTAATGGTGGGCCATGCACTCTCTTTTCAACGATTAAACTGTCGTTTTCATTGGTGTGAGATCAAGAGAACACGCTGGCCGGAGCAACGGTTGAACACATTCTGTATCAGGGAAGGTCTGTATCAAGAAAGACAGTACAGACAACTTGCAGTCATGCATTATTCTGCTTAAATATTGCGCTACGGAGGCCTTAAATATGGAGCAGAGGGGCGGGCCTTAACTCACCAGAAATTTAATGGCCGCTATTCAGAGTGTCGGGAATGAGAACAAGAAGTAATCGAGACGTGTAGCTCCCGTCGCTCAGCGCTATATTTAAGGGGTCCGAAGCGCATTACTTAAACAGGACAATGCACGACCGCAAGTTGTTCATATTGTCCGGACCTTCCTTGATGCAGAATGTGTTCGACTGCTGCTCTGGCCAGCGCGTTCTCTTGATCTCTCACCAATGAAAATTACTATTTAATCGTTGAAAAGCGAATGTCCCCCACCCCTCCCACCACTCACCAGCTTCACGAAGTGCTTTTCCCGTACATGTCATCCAATCGCTGTTTGATTCAATGCCTATGCAGATAAGTGCTGTCACTGCTCACAGAGATCGCTGCTTTATGTACTGTTTTTCAGTACATATTACTCCAAATTTCCTGAAAATTTAATCAATTGTTCTTCCTACTATAATCTATGTTCCCAATAAATATCATTCTGATATTCCCATTCCTTCTTGGTGTTGTAATTTTCACAAACATGAATGTATATTAAATGCGTGTCACTCAATAATGCAATGTACTTGAACTGAATAACTGATGTTTTCTTTAATTACTTAAAATAAGTATCCACAAAAACCCTACTGAATTCAAAAGAAATCATGTAGAAAATTTTTGGTAAATTTCATTTTCTATTGTACTTAATGTTTTTTCAATTGAACAAACATTTGCAGCACGCATTGCAAATCTAATATTTTAAGTAATAATCTTGACTTTTATTAATATTTTTTTTTTTTAAGTTAGAGTTTTATACATCAGCTATAAGAACTCTTTGTATGTATGTATACTAGAAATTTTAATTTATAATTTTTTTTTTTTTTTACTATTTTGTAACGACTTAGTAACTTAAAAAAAATAAATATTAAATTCAAAAGTAAAATAATAATCTAAATTTTAAAATTTAAAAATTTAGTCCTAGTTAAAAATAACATTTCATGAAATATTCTGCATAATTTAAGCTGAATTATTTTATATTGATAAAAATTACATTTATCTGCCATAAAACTTTTGCTGTTACAGGAAAAAAACAATAATGTTTTTATTTTTGCTCCTGATTCGTTGCCAAAAAGCTCAATTAGTTAAAATTTAAAGAAAATGAAAAAGAAAAGAATTCAAATAGGAAATTTACCTTTAATAAAATTTGTTTAATTTTATAAATGAAAAGTGTTGGGGTTAAGGCCGAATGACTACGCGAAAGTGCTAGGCCTCGCCTGGATGTTATGCCTTCCATATGGAGGTCTTTAAGGGATCCTAGAGTCTATTATCGCAAATTTTTGGTGACAACAACGGAAAATTCCGAACGGCTAGACCAACAAACGCGATCTAGTTAGTACCTGACACCTCCTGCCTATCAGCTTTGAAAGTAGAAAATTTCGACATCTGGTAGGGCTTTATCGGTGAAAAAATAAATAGGGGAAGACGAAAAAATCATTCTGTATTTTTCGACCCAAATTTTTTACATATTTAAGATTGTATGAATTTATTTATTTATTTATTTATTTTTTTTCAAAAGTATTAACATTGATTGAATAAAAATTAAAATTTAGGTAAAACCCCTTATAGTTTTACTTTATTATTATTATTTATTTATTTTTATTTATTATTATTATTATTATTATTATTTTTTTTTTTTCAGGAACACGAATTCAGTTCATTCTATCGGCAATAAAATTTTGAATTTTCACGAAATTTGCTTGAGGTTTTCACATAAGTAGCTCAATACATTTCGCTAAGAAATTTACAAATGAAATTTTGCTAACGCTTGCGTATGTATAGTTAAAAATTATTTAGTAAAATTGTTCACATTTAATTAAACATTTAATATTTTTATATTCTAATTCCAGTGTTGGCTGTCTTATGTAGCATGTTAAATTTTCTAAAATTGGCTTGGCATTGGGTTTAATACCCTGAATAAAAGCAAATAACTTAAGCAATTAAAATAATACATGCAAATTTTTAACCCGTTAGTAGTCGCTAGTTGTTCGATTCGTCGCCCATTCCTTCAGTGTTGCCAGACTTTTTTATTCAATAGCCGCAGAGCCTGATTAAGGGGGAAGCACACATTATTTATACTTACACCGTTATTTTTTAACAAATACTTTCCTATTATAATAAACTCAAAATTCTCATTAAAAATTATTTTAAAAGAATTCTGGTGTCTAATAACGGTGAGTAAATTGGATTGTTTCACACCGTTCATTTTTTATAAAAAATATTTCCTCGTCAAAGCGTGGAATTTCTATGACATGAAGTAAAAAATAATTGTAAAAATATTCCGGTGAGAGCGGAGATAATGTGTGCTTCCCCCTTAATCAGGCTCTGAATAGCCGCCAAAAATTTTTAGAAGTGGCATTTGAAATACATAATCGATGATTATTCGAGTCGATTCGCTTTTTATGTATATCAAATGCCACTTCTAAAAATGTTTGGTGGCTATTGAATTGAAAAATCTGGTAACACTGAAGGGATGGGCGGTGAATCGACTAACTAGCGCCTACTAACGGGTGGAAGAAACCTTTACATCTCCATAAATATATATGATAGTCTTATAAAGAAAAAAGAAAAACAAAATGGGTAATTTGAAGAAGCCTCATAATCATGTGCTACAGGTAAAACGCATTTCAAGCATTGCTTTTTACAGGGTGATTCCAAATAATTTGTCTTTTATTTATTTATTTATTTATTTATTTTTGGTCCTACTTCTTTTTTTTTTTTTTTTTTTTTTTTTTTTTGCGACAAAACATTTTCAGAAATTATATGAGCTATAACAATTTTTTTTACCCTTCTTAATTTTCAAGAAAATTCGCAAAGTACTTTTTGAGGTATTCAACAAAACGTCTAAAATAAGAAAGTGTCACGTCCTTTTTAGAAAGGTGGTGTATGCTAAGGGAACCGGATTAGTATATATTGGAGCACATTTCCTTCTGTATTGTATTACTACTGAAATAGTCTGCGCCTTTCACTTGCATTTTCTGAAGGTTTTATACGCACTGTAGTTTTTTTCATTTTGGTTTATTTATCGAGTGCCAAGTCTATTTTTAATGTTTTAAATAACATTTTATGGTATAGTACATGAGTTGTAATTCCTATGAATGCAAAAGCGAAATAGTTTCACAATTTTTTAAACGTTAAAAAGAATAAAATAAGGCCGAAAAGTAATGCGGTACGCACTGGTTATTAACATTTTCCAACAGTACGTACTCGCTTTATTGTATAACCTTCCATGTTCTTTGCATACGTTGTGACACAGTGGACAGACAGGAGGACAAAAAGGCAGACAGATAGACTAATTGAATTCATAATCACTGTTGAACATTGGTGGAAAATGTTAAAAATGATTAACACATACGAAAATGCAGCGCTTAATTAATCTGAACATTTTAATGTAGCCCTGTAAATCTGAAGGTTAAGCATATCATATTCTATACAAAACATTAACACATTACAATAAATACCAATTTCTTTGTGATTTTTGCAGTAGAAAGTCATTTAAATGTGATTTTTAAAAATGTCTCTCCTAAAACACAATCCATTGGCATTTTTTTAGGTGTAGTTGCACACAAACCAGTTGTACACAACCTATTAATGTCACTTTAAACAGGGAGCATGATGAATTTAAATAATATATATCATTTTGAAGAAATTCTGAAAATATTTACAGACGCAGGAGGCGGGCAAACGAACGATAGACAGATGGACAGCCAGACATACTGATACACTAATTCAAATCATACTCACAGTTAAAAATTGTTAGGAAGGGTTAAAAATGCTGAATGCAAATGAAATGCCATTCCAGCAAATTTCCAATAATAGCTGTTATGTAACAGAATATTTTTCTGTGGCCCTGTAAGTCTTAATGCTAATCATACTATATTCTATCATAAGCATTTTTTTGCACATGTGGATAACATATTTCAATTTCATTAGATTTGTGCAAAGTAAAATTATTAAAATATGGTTTATAGAAACTCCTCTCATAGAACGCAATGCCTTGGAATAATTTCTGGTGTCCCTGTACAGAGACAAGTGATGGTACTTACTCCATTTTCAACAGAAAATATTCAATAGTGAACTTGAATAACATATTTCAATTTTATTAAGATTTGTGTAAAGTAAATGTATTAAAATATGGTTTATAGAACGTAATGCTTTGGAATACTTTCGGGTGTCCCTGCACATAAACCAATAGTGGTATTTACTACATTTTCAATAGAGAAGGTACAATGGTGAACTTGAATAATATCAGTTTCAAGAAATTCCATGTATATTTACGGGAGTTAGAGCGCGGGCACACAGACAGGCAAACCGAAGACATTAATACTTTTCAACCTTGTTCGAAAGTGTCAAAAAAAGGAAAATTCTAACACATAAAAGAAGAATATAATTCTATGTACCGTAAGGGGAAAAAATAATAAAAAGCTCAATTTAGATATTGTTTTTAGGCATTAGAAATACTATTAGCATGTGGCATATAGTGTTATACCTTGAAGTAATACTTAAACTCTATTTTTTTCTTTTTAAATTACTTTTTACATATGAGGAGCAAACATTCAAACCGTGTTTTCTCTTTCGAATACAATTTTTCGAATACAAGTTTTCTCCTTCAAATACAATTTTTACAGAAAACTGATAAATTAAAAAATAACCCTTCTTAGACCCTAATTATCGTTTGTTTAGTTGTATTACTGGTTACTAGTAAGACCAGTAGGCATACTTTACTTAATAAACTTAAAGTTAATTAGAAAAATGCATTTGAAGTTTGGAGAAAGCATGTTTTGACCAAAACACAGAGAAGAAAACATGTTTTGAATGTTTCCAATGTAGATAAAACAATTTTTGGAATGAAAAAATATGTAACTCGAATATTGATGAAATAACATTTTTAATGAAATAAAACTAATTAACAGAACAGACTTTGTTATGTAATTATAAAATAAAGTTAAATATTTCCACGTGAAAAATCATCCTGCAAATTATAGGGAAGAACTAAAATTTTTAAGCCAATTTGAAATTTAAATTTTTAAACCAATATCTTCACATAAGAAGTTGCATGCTTCCTCTGTTTCTTCATATTCTACATGAAATTTATTAGTAATGATATCTTTATACCATTTAAAATCAGGCTGGTTTTTCCACTCTTCATCATACATCAATTTTAAAAGTTTGCCTACATCATTTTTCTTTTCAAGTGATATTCCATGACTCAGAGGAAGACATTGTAAGACAACATTTCGTATAATAGCAGTATTAATCCCCTTCCTAAAATGTTTTGCTCCAGGTTGTTCTTTTATATCTTCGAATTTATAATTTTTTAATCCTTTGACCATTACGCTTTCTCTATTTTTTTCTAAAACTATTCTTTTCAGTTCTGTTATGTATGGTAAATTTTTGAAATAAGCATTAAGTGATTTTATATTATAAAGTTTCCAATCAATCCCCAATATTTTTACATCACCAACTTTCTGATACAGTTCGTAATATTGTTCCTTTGATGCTATTGTTACATTTTTTCTAAGGATCATCTCAACATGACCGAATATACGATCTGCTGGAAGGAAAGAATGTCTTCTGACAGGAAAGTACAACAGTATATTTTCAATGCTTGACGTTGTAGTGTACAAAAAGTGCAAAAGCATTTGAAGAATTACGTTATTTTTATTTTGGGCAATACACACCCATCACTAAAGAGCCGCAATTTTCTTTTTACCTTCAAGGTCCATTTTCTTTAGGTGACAATATATAGCCGACGATATTTCAGTGCTGCCTTTGCCTACTAACTCCTCAGACCAAGTATAAAATGTTGAATTTAGAGCATCCAAACTCATTATGCATAAGCTGTAAAAGCTGAATTGCCTTAAGTAATAGGCATAAGGCATCTTGAATACTTGTTTTTGGCAGCAGTTGAATCTGTTGTAAATCAAAACATAAACTAATGACTGATTCATCTGTATTTTCTTTCATAATGGAATAAAATGCATTGGCTCATACACTGTTAAAAAATGCAACATTGTCGCCAGAAATTCTCTGTAATTACAGAAAAATACGTTTTGTCAACGTAATTTTTTCGTATTTTCCGACTTTTTTCTCAAATTAGAGATAATTTCTGGCAGCAAAGTGGGTCGCGGTAGCCCAGTCGGTAGAGCGCCGGCCTCGTAATTGGAAGATTGCGGGTTCGGTACTCGAGCCGGCCAAAGACCGTCGTGTACACTAATGGTGGCTGGTGCACGTAAAATCTGTCGTGGCCACAATGTCCTCCATGTTCCCATCAAAAATTATACCTCTGGGGGTTACCGAAGCGGGAGAGCCATTCCTTCCGTGGAGGATCAAAATTGTGATGGCATGTCTCCGGACCACCTCTAGGGGTGTGTCCCAGACCGTCGCCAATTGCCCATCTGCGCAGCATTAGTGCGACGTAAAACCCAATCACCAATCACCAATCTGGCAGCAAAGTTGCATTTTTTTTTAACAGTTTAGTATATGAATTCGTTTGTCAGTCATATGATCTACTTTTTCTGTAGACCCTGCAGGACAGGACTTTACATTTTGATCAAGTAAAGAACACGTGCTGCAAACATCACTAGAAGGAGACTTAAAGCCTATATTAAATTCATTTAGGAATATTCTCCTGAACATAGCGAAATTAACTTTGTCCAGGTCATCGTTGCAGTTTTTGTTGTTAACTTCATGCAACTTCATGCAACTTCCTTATACTTAATGTACAGTGCAAATACAATCGCTTCGATTTTTGTCTTCCATAATGATTTTCTGTTGCCTTTAAGTTTGAGATGAATTCTTTTACATTTTTTTTTATTATTATTATTATTAATGCTTAAGTGGCTTTTTCTATCCCCTCCTCTTTTTTTCTCAACAGGTTCTCTACATGCACTTTATCGGCTATATAGTAATAATATCGGCTGGCCTTGTACGACCTATTTTAGTTATAGCCATGAAATTGTTTTTACACGCAGGAATTCTTCTACCACTGCTACTAGTAATAAATATGAAGCAGAAAATGCATGCTGTGAGTCAGATGATTGTGATTTATTTTGGGTTGGGTTATTAGGTCTACGTCGAATTACATTTTTTGTAACAACCAATGAGGCTATAATAGAATCTTGTCGCTGTTAATCCGCAATTTCGTGAAGTCTATCCCGAAACTTCTTAACGTCATTAGGTCTAACATCAGTGGATGAAGAAGTATTACTAGAATGTTTGCATGGAGCATAAACGTTGTTATCTGAAAATGCTGAATATCGTTTTTTTTTTTTTTTTTTTTTTTTTTTCGTTTCTTTTCTTTTCCACCAATTCTCTGTCTTTTTCTAGTTCCATGATTAGAAGTACTCACACCATCTATTAATTCTTCCATTTGCAATTAAAAAAAAAAAAAAAAAATTTAAGCACACGCCTCTAAAATGAAGAAAACAAGATAGAACTAACGAAATAAACAAACATAAATATTAAATAGCTGGTACATGTACGAGTCACGCGACTAGAATGAACAGTTCTGACTGGTTAGCTGGAGAAATCACAGTTTGACTGGAAACAGGCTCTGAAGGAAACACTGTTTGATTGAAACCCCAACATTCTAAGAACGTTTATAATGTAATAAAAAAAAATGTTTAAAAATAATAGTATATACTTTTGTGCTATTTAATGTTGAGTTCATAGAAAAATCACTAACTCTTTTTTTTTTTTTTTTTTTTTTGTGTGAAAACACAGTTTGAATGTTTGCTCATCATATATCATAACCTAGCTCCCTCACACGTGATTGGATATCGGTTGAAGTCACTTTGCGTGCATGTACACTACAAAGTCTTAGATCATTGAAAATTAAATCCATTCTAATATTTATAAAATATGTTAAAAAAGTAAAAATGTAATATATAGTCATATCTGAAATCCCTGAATCTTTAAAGAAAAGAAAAAAAATGGTGGCATTTTGAAAGAGCATAAAAAGATCTTTTTACTAGATAATTTTTGATATATGTATTTCAGTTTGAAACTTAAACAAAGGAACAAAAATTCTAATAAAATTTTCTATAGCCCACAAAGGAACAAAATTCTAATAAAATTTTCTATAGCCCACAAAGGAACAAAATTCTAATAAAATTTTCTATAGCCCAGAATACTCCCAGACAGCACATCGCTTCCCCAGGATATCTTCAAGATGTCTTCTGGATGAAAAGACATCTCAGAAACGTCCTTAAGATGTACTGTGGATAAGTTAAGCCTAACTGTGCTGTTAGGGCTTAATGTTTAACACTAAATTTTTCATCGATAATGTAACATTAATTTTATTTTAAAATATAACATTAAAATTTATATATATGTGTGTGTGTGTGTGTGTGTGTGCGTGTTGTGTATGCGTATTTTTTATTTATATATTTATTTATTCTTATTTTATTAACTTATTTATTTTCTAAAACTATAATTCATGCTTTTATGAAATTTCTGATAAACAACAACAAATGAAAAAAAAAAAAAAAATTACAATAAATATTATGATCATGTGAGTGGGATATTATCGAATATTGAAAAACATACACATGCCGATAGATTTTTTAAACAGTTTTAATTGTTATTTTACGATATACTGATGCGTCAATATGTTTCCTTCAGAAGAAAGAATGACAGGCTAGTTTATATCAAAATTTACAAAACAATATTGCCCAACATTCCGTTTTTTATTGCACAGCCTGCCATTTCAATTTATCAAACTGCAGAAATTGGCATTAACTCTGTTAGAAAATTTATTCGGGTCTCTAGATTCCCCTTGCCATTAGCGCATACGAGACAGACAAACACTGATTGCCCAAGGGTATATGAAATAACAGAGAAATAAAATACTCTAACCAGGAAGTCTTCCGCACTTGGGGAATACAAACATCAATGTCTAATATTTTTTAACACTGTAATACAATATTTCTATCTAATTTTAGTTTAGATAATTTAAAATGTTATGTGTGAAGACGGGGGCAAAGAATAATAATTAAAAATGTCTTCATGTTTTTTAATGGTATGATTAGTTCATATAAGAATAGAGTAAAGTGTTGTTATCATAGTCATGGAGGCATAATTTTCCACTGAACTATGTATTAGAAGACAAAATTTAGATATAATGAAATTTTTCTTTTAAATTTATTTCATTGCTCTCATTTTAATCCTATTTTGATATTAAATCGATAAATAAATTTAATCACATTAACAATTTAGTATTTTCAAACATTTATTCTTAAACTAAACAAATTGATTGTGTTGGTTTGCGGTTTGAGGCTAAATGTCTACATGAAAGACCTAGGCGGGGAATTTCCTCCTTAAAGGTGGTCTTTCTAAAGGTTCGTGACCGTATTTACATGATTTTTGGAGAAAACCACGGAAAACTCTGGACGATTAGGCCGAAGAACGCGACCAGGTTTTGAACCCAGCATGTCCCATCTGCACTCTTCAGGAGCAAAATCTCTCGGCCTTTTGTTTGGAAATGAAATAAATGATTTGTACGACATTTAGTTCAATATATGTGTTTTTTAGACTGAAACATGAAACTATTTTACTTCTTGCCTGTAAAATATTTTACAAATTAATTTTATTCTGAAATAATTAATATATATATGTATATATATATTGGAATATGCTATATTAATATGGTTTATATCCGCGATATAGTCATTTAAATCAGCCTTAATCGTCCACAATCGATCAACTGCTTATTTCCTAACCTTTATTTCTGAATGAACTTTATTCCGAATATTTTTTTTTTCTGAATAAAGTAACAGAGATAATATAAAGAAGAAACGGGTATTTTCGTTACTATTTTTTGGTATCAAAATGCAAGGAGGTAATTTATCTATCATTTATCTTATTTCTATGATTCTTATAAGATTTAGATTGATGAGCAAAATTATACATTTTTTCTTCGAAGAATATAACGTGGAAATTAAGATAGCATTTCTTCTCTTACTTATGTATTTTATATATATATATTGAAATAGATAAATAATATGCTTGATAGTAAGAGCTGAGATATCTCTAATATTGTTCTTCTAATTATTAATATTTGTATATTAAATAGAATAAATAGTATTATGGTGTTAAAAAATAGGGTAAATTTGAAATAACTAAATATCATTATTTAATTATTATTCCCTCAAAATAAAATTTGGTTAATTTGTTAAATTATAAAATATGCAACACTCTAAATTTCTAATTTGAACGAAAATTATAGTAAAAAGAATTTCAAATATCCCCTTTAATAAAATAAGAAATGTTCATCTTTTAAAATCTCTTTGATGTAATCTGTCAATGTATCCTTCTTTAAATATTACTAAAACTAATTCTTTTTGGACGAAGTTAGGTACTAAATCATACAGAAAAATCGACCTTTTTTCAAACTTTCTTCTAAAGGGCTATAAACTATACATCTTTTTTTTTCTAAAATGGAAAGTCCTTTGAGAAGTGAAATGAAAAAAATAACTAACTATTGTAAATTATTCCTTTCTTTTATTTCAAAATGAATTGCAACAATATATAGATTTCATCCATCTCAATCTTGTATTTATCTCAAAATCTACGTGTTCCTGTAATCCTTTCTTTGCATTTGCTTATGAAAAATATTGTTATTTAACGCATATCAATCACCATCAAATTTAAATATGTTATCCTGTATTTAACTTCATTCTTCTGTAATGAAATTCTGTTTCCATGTTCTAGAAGTTAATAAAATGGCTAACGTAAATAACCTTCTATGAAAAGAATATTTAAATGTGGATTATATATCAAGGAATGAAATATAGTGTAGTATTGAATACATAATTTTCTGTACATTCTTTAATAGTTTTAATTAAGTTTATTCATCTATTGTTAGCAATTGATGACTAAAAGGATCAATGTCTACAAAACAGTTTATATTTGAAAATTTTCTGTGTGAAAGGAGAAAGGAAAATTCAGCAAGATTAACAAATTTTCTATAGAATTTTGTGTGGCAACGGAATCATTAGAAAATAATAATAATAATAATAATATTAAATGAATATAAACAAAATAAAAATATGATTTATCATACTGATTCGAACTTGAATATTAATAAAAATTCCGTAACTTCTTAAAATATTTTTAATAAATTAATCTTAATATTCAGTGTTATACTATCACGCGAAGTACTAGAGTTGCAAAATCAATCTAACAATGAAAAACCCGATCGTTTAACCTCCAAAATGAGAAGCTTTTAATTCAGCATAAATTCTGTGCAAATAATAACCAATTTTTGAAATAGTATCACCTATCTATATTTCTCGTTAAGTATTATAAATTTCTGGAAAAATGTTGTTGAAATATTTGCAGCATTGTTAAAATTATAAGCAAAAACTTGATTAGGTTTGCCATAAGTTACACTGTAGTTAAATTATAGCTAAGAATTGCTAGGTTGTTTAAGGCAAGTATTCTTAGTTTTCTATGCGCTCCCATCATTTATTTATTTATTTATTTATTTATTGTTAAAATAGTTACAGAGCACCTTGCATATACCTGTACATAATATTTAATCATCTATTCTTTTTAACCAGCTGTAGTTAATTTGCAACTGATATTTTCCATATTTGTGACCTTATAAAATTTTAACATTTTTCTTTCTATTTTTCGCATAAAAAAGAAAATCTTACTCCTATTTTCAATTCATGCTTTGTAAATACTCAAATTTTAGAAAAGAATTGAAAGCAAATCAGATATTGTAAAACGTCTGGTCATATGACGCGTTGCGTGTCAAATGTCAAAACGAAGTATGTCTTGAAGAAATCTTCTCATTGCAACGTCCACCTAGCTGTCTAAACTGTCTAAGTGTTTTGAGATTATTTTGTAAAATTGTTCGCAAAATGTGAACTTTGTATAATCTAAAACAAAATATCCTGAAGAATGTAGTTGTAGAAAAGGCGTTTATGTCAGGAAAGTTTAAATATTCGAAAGATATTCTTTAGTTTTTTTAGAGTAAGAAATATCTGAAAATGATTGCATAAACAGAGTGACTCTACGGAATTTGTTTTAAGTAAAATGTTAGGAACTAATGAAGTTGTGTAGACAAGCAATTGTTTTATTTTCTTTTTACTCTTTATGCTGTACACTCAGTACAAAATTTTTGCCATAAACATAAAACATGTATTATTTCGAAAAATAAATGATTTATTGCGGTAAATTTTTGAATAGCAATATTTTTTAATAGAAAATAGCAACAGATAGAAACAAAAACAAAATATACATTTCATTTTAAACAAAAATAAAAATAAAAATAAAAATAAAGTCGACTACAATATAACTCTATGCAAAATTATAAAATGTAAAACTAATACTTTAAATATATACTAACGTCTGCAATTTTAGATTATTTTAAGAACATTATAATGTAAAATAATAATAATAATAATAATAATAAGTACAGTAGAATTAAACGGGTTCTAGACCAAAGTAATGAATTAAGTGATACATCATGACGGGTTTTTGCATTAAAATTAACATTATGCTAAATACTTTAATAATAATGAACGAAGTTTATCTTTTGTTTCACTGTAGAAAGAAGTATTTTCTAATTTCAAAAAGCTGTGTTTGTTACTTAAA
Source organism: Salticus scenicus (assembly GCA_963930645.1). Taxonomy (NCBI): domain Eukaryota; kingdom Metazoa; phylum Arthropoda; class Arachnida; order Araneae; family Salticidae; genus Salticus; species Salticus scenicus. The sequence goes on from OZ005651.1 coordinate 170,539,393, forward strand.
TTTTAGACACTGCCTAATCTGTATTTTCAAACAATGCCTCTTAAACTCATAGACATACGTTTGGAAATCAATTAAATGCCGTTGTATATAATTTACATATGTGCTACATGTATCACTTTGATACGTAAATAGTATTAGCAAGAAATAAAGAAAGAGTTTGGAGATGCTCTTTTAGCAACTGAATTTGAGAAATATTTTTTAGAAAGTTACTTTAATAAGTCGCTACTTGCTGGGCAAACTTTTTTATTATAAATTTTGAAACTCCATTATCGGAAATATAAATTTACATCAGAACACAAACAAAATCTATAATTTGGTATTTATTATGTCATAAAAATTTGTGTTTCATACCACCAAGGAGGGTAATTTGATGCAGATTTCATACTACTATTTATGATGAAAAATTTTCTTCCTAGTAAATCGTAAATTGAATAAGAAGAATATTTGTTTCTGCAGATAGTGGTACGAGTTCTGCAGTAAAATCCCATCTCTGTATCATTTGCATTTAGCACTAGTGGAAACAAAGCACATGAGAACTAAAAAAAAAAATACATTTTTCTTTTTGAAATATTTATTCGATATTAAAGATACAATTTTTTTTCACACTCTGCCAAAGGACATCGGGGATTTAAATACATTTTAAAATGTACCCGTGTTTCATAAAAATGTAAGTCAGAAGCGGCAAGCACTGCAAGTCGAAACATTCTACCGAAATTACTAACAAAACACCCAACTTCGAGCCACTGTGTCATTACATGCCCGTGTTAACATGTTAACTCTATTATTATTTTGTTATTTTCTCACGTCGAATATTACCGGATAGAAATAAGACTCTACACCACTTTTGCATTCTGTTTGCCCTATACTTATAAGAAATGTTCTGAATGTTAAATTTATTAATATTAAATGATAAAAATGATACAGATATACGTATTTTCTAGTGTTTCGAATTTGTTCAAACATTTTACACAAAATTTGAATGCCGAGACCATATCCATTTGCTCCCCCCTGCCCCCCCCCCTTCCGCTAATATTGGGTTGAATAAAAAGTCACTGCGTTTTTTTTCCCCTGTATTTTTCAAAGTCATATATTTAAATAAAATTTAAAGGTCAATTAATGATATATGTTCCCTTTTGTTCGATGACATTTAGCCATCGTTCGGTGAACTTCATAATTCCCCGTTCGTAGATGGACCTGTCTTTATTTGCGAAAAACTAAACAAGGTACTGATTTACAGCCTCATCTGAATTTAACGTTATTCCACGCAAGGAGTTTTGAACAGGGCTAAACCAGTGAAAGTCTGACGGTGCATGGTCAGGCAAGTATGGTGGAGGGGGCAACACATCCCATCTAAGATTCAATAATTTTTGACGGGTAGCCAAAGATGTGGGCTGTCTGGCGTTGTCGAGATTGAACACTACCCCTTTACGATTGACGAGCTACGGACGTTTCTGGAGGAGAGCTTCGTTCAAACTGTCCAGTTGCCTACAGTACACATCCAAACTGATTGCTCCATTCTTTGGTTGGAGCTCAAAAAACACCACAACCTTCCAATGCCACCTCACCGAGAGCATAACCTTCCTCTCGTGAAGTTCTGCTTTTGAAGTCGTTGACGGTTAATCATCACCTCGGGACCAAACCCGTTTGCGCACCACATTGTTGTAAACAATCCACTTTTCATCATCAGTTATCATTCGTTTAAAAAAAGGACAGTTTTCTTCCTGTTTCATGAGCATATCGCAGATGTTTACTCGTGCCGTCAAATGAACTTCTTTGAGTTCATGAGGAACCCAAATATCGAGCTTGCTTACGTATCTCAGTTTCTTTAGGTGAACGTGAACACTTTTTTGACTGATCTTCAATGTCTCTGCAATCTCTCCTGTCGTGTAACGTGGGTTTGACTGGATCAATGTCTTTATTTTGTAACCATCAATCTGAGTAGGCCTTCCTGATTGAGAAGCATCTTTCAAATCAAAATCACCAGCGCGGAATTTCTTCAACCAGTTTTGGCACTGACGTTCCTGTAGAGCAACGTCACCGTAAACTTTACGCAATTTTTCACAAGCTTGAAACTCGTTTTTCGCTTTACAGAAGTAAAACAGTAAAATATGGCGAAAATGAACAGTTTGGTTTCCCATGTTCAACGTGCTGTCAAGTATCCAAAACTCGACGAAATCGCTCAATTTGTTCTTTACAATGAAGCTTAAATTGACAGCTATCAATGACGTAACAACTACTATTGCAAATGCTTCAAGTATTTCAGAAACTGCATTACTGCCATCTGTTGAACAAAAAAAAAAAAAAAAAAAAAAAAAAAAACGTAATGATTTTTTACTCAACCTAATAATACAGAGTTATTCAAAATTACGTACGGTATTTTTAAAGATTGTGATATATACATATATACATATTTTTACAGAGAACTGCCAGAATGGGCTTAAAAAAGACAACTCAGATATTCTCTTTTTCTCGTGGCCTGAGTTGAGTACGGAAGATGTGGTAGTGCTGTAATAGCTAGAACGAAAATTGCACAATTTTTCAGTTTTCAAAGTATCAACATTCATAACAAAAATATACACATTTTACGTATTTAAAAGAGTCCGTTTAAAGTCCTTTAAATGTGTTCCTTGGAGCATAAATTAAAATAAACACAAAACATGCGTTATATTAAGGTCAAAATTGACCCCATAGTACTAGGAGAGTTAAATATGGTGTTCAGAGGAAGTCCCCGGTAGCCGTACTCTAGCTGTCCAAAGACCGTCATATACATTGATGGTGACAGATGCACGTAAAATAAATGACTTCACTGTACTCCATGTTGCATCTCTGCTGCGGAAGATTGAAATTGGTAAAAATTGGCATGGCTTCAGACCATCCGTAGGAGTGAATCCTAGACCGTCGCCAATAATGCCCACTGCTTAGCTCTAGTGCGACGTAAAACCCAACCAATCAGGGGCTCAGAGAAAACGTATTTAATTTTCTTGATATGTGCGGCCAAACATGTCGTAGACAGTATAACTCTTCTTTTAAGTGAAATAACAATAACATATTGGAAAGTGTTTTCTTTAAAAACAATTGAAGATTTAATGAAAAGACACTTTTATTAATTCTTCTTTAGTTCAGAAGATTAATTTGTTGATACAAGCTTTAAAATAATAAAAACAACTCCCATGATTAGTTTCAATCTTTTTTTTTTCTTTATACATGTATATATATATATAAAGTCTTTTATCTTAGTTTTGCAAAAACGTTTAAATTTGGGATTAATTTCATCTTCCATTTTGACTTATATTTATATAATTCTGATAATAATGAAATAATGATTGATAAAAGGTTGAAAAGTATATTTATGTTGGCCTTTTTTTTATTAATATTATTATTGGAGAAATGTAATGCAATCAAAGTAAAGAAAAGTGTGATTTTACTTACTTTACTTTTTTGCCTTAGTACTTTGCTAATACGTTTATGGCGAGAAAAAGCTGGTTAATGGGATTTTTTTCCTTCTTTTATATCGAATTCCAGATGAAGGTAAGTTAGTGCTCTTTGCAAGAAAAAAGTGGATTACATTACTGTGACTAATGAAAGGAACAGAACTTACAGTTTTAATAACAATGTAAATAATTTTATTGTACTGCAGTTTAGCAGCTGACTGATAATTATATTCCACCTATGGAACAGAAACTCCCTTCATATAAATTCAGAGAGTATTTGTGCTCATTTGAAATCTTTAGACACAAATACATAATAATTTAAATGGCATGCAGTTAAACTTTGGATATAATTGTATAAATAATTTGAAAACTTATATTGGTATGATCTATAAAAAAGAAGATCATAATTTAAATACATACACACGCAAAAAGAAAAAAATAATAATGAAAACTTACAAGTTCTTAACATTTATTTCAAAGGTTTCATAATTATTATTATTAAGAAAACAAATATTTCAATCTGATTTTTTTTTTCCAATATATGAAATACATCAGTTAGTTTAGAATTAAATTTCGTTAAAATCCAATTCCTATTCATTTTAATTAAAAAGGAAATCATAATATATGTATGTTTCGCATTAGTAATTAAACCCATACTTCAAATGTTGGCTTAAAAATAGTTGATACCACTAAAAAAATAATTTCTAATTTTTTTTTTTTTTTTTCTAAGTAAGAGTTTACATCAAGCATACATTCATATTATGTTATTCGAGATCATTACAGATCTATATCTATATTCCTGAAAGAGGGACATATTTTCTATAATTGATTTTGAAAGTTTTTTTGCGAATAATGATTTTTTTTTTTTTTTTTTTTTTTTTTGTGAGTCTAAATGCATGTTAATAATTTTCATTTCTACTTTGAATATTTCAGTTCTGCTGTACGTAATATCCTGCTTCTCTCAGTCATGAAATACTTCACTTGCGGGATCATCACCTTGATTCTTTTAGCTCAAATGCCATTTTTGTGGGCTTACATGGCCAGTACAGATGAAAGTAAGTATAAAAGTGGTATACATTTATGAATTTTTCCTTTTTTAATTTTTTATTACTGCTAGAATATCAAAAAAAATGTATTATCAAATCACAAGCACAAGAAGCAGAATGTGATGTACTGTAAAGCAAACAAATTAAAATGCCATGTAAAATATACCAAAAAGAAAGAGATTGTATGGTTATGTAAAAATAATACATCAAATGTACAGTTTTATATCTGTTAAAATGCATAACAAAATATATGTTTTTTAAATATAAATATGTTTTTTAGCTGGGGTTCTATTTGAAATTTATGCTATAGTAAAACTCTAACGCTTGCTGTGTGGATTCGCGAATTCCCCCACAAATGGGGGCCGCGGTAGCCCAGTCGGTAGAGCGCCGGCCTCGTAATTGGAAGATTGCGGGTTCTCGAACCGGCTCGAGCCGGCTAAAGACCGTCGTGTACACTAATGGTGGCTGGTGCACGTGAAATCTGTCGTGGCCGCAATGTCCTCCATGTTCCCATCAAAAATTATACCTCTGGGGGTCACCGAAGTGGGAGAGCCGTCCCTTCCATGGAGGATCAAAATTGTGATGGCATGTCTCCGGGCCACCTCTAGGGTGTGTCCCAGACCGTCGCTAATTGCCCATCTGCGCAGCACTAGTGCGACGTAAAACCCAACCATCCATCCATCCCCCACAAATGGCTCCTGTTAGTCCTAAATACATCCATCATTCCAAGTTTTTTCGTACAGCGTATAAATTAAACACGCGTTTAAGTTTTTGTCTATTATAATTTAGCCTTTTATGAGACTAACGAGCTTGACAATTTCCGTAGACGTTTAAAGCAAACTTACATGCTTTTTGTTTCATGAAGTTTCATGAAATATTTTAATTCAAAAGCAATTCATTAACGATAGAAAATGAATTCAAATAACAAAACTTCCTTGCCAGTTTTTGACTTTTAAATAAAAATAATAAATGTTGTCCTGTCTTCTATTCTCGAAATAAATAGCCTGGGGTAAATTTCGATATTCGGACCGAAGAATTTGTTTGCCTACAGGATTTTGATACCTAATTAAAAATACAAAAGCCAAAGATAGTTTGTATTACGTATTAATGCCTCCAGTAAATTAAAGTTTATTGATTATCACGATGTGACACTGCTAAGTATGTAATTTATTTTTTAAACTTAGAATAATAAGAATGGAGTTAATATCATAATTTTTTTAATTTTGAAAAACTTGGCTGTAGCATGTATAGCATAATAATGGTGCAAAACACAATGCTTAAAAGATTTGTTGAAAAATTTTACCAAACGTATCCATGATTTTCTAGAAAAAATTAAGAAATAAGAATTAGATTATTTAAATATTTTTAAGAAAATTATTGGGAAAAAAAATTATTTATTATAATGTTATGATAACAAAATTTTTTCAAATCAAATACATTTTCATATTTAAAGATGGTTTCATTGAGCAATATAGAGCATGCTTCTATTAAAAAATGCTGTTTATATTTCTTTATTTTTACAAAATATGTGTCAAAAAATAAATAAATAAATATAATAAATAAATAAATAATGCATTGTTTCTTCTTAGATGTGCCAGCCGCGGATAATTATGCGGATGTTGCTCGCTTGTGGTATTATGCTCGGAAGTAAGTGAAGTATTTTAATACAATTTTATTCTGCAGTACTGCTTGATTGAATAGCAATATATTTGAATGTGATCACTGTTGGGTTAGATTAGTAGATAAATATGTCGTTCACATTAAGATATAATGTCAAAGTTAATTCAGAAAAAAAAAAAAAAGTATATAGAGATAGCAGATTTCGAGGCAAATGTTTCCGATTTGCCTGCAGTAAAATAAATGTACGATTTAACCGTGATTTATACTATGAGCAATCTAACATTATTAGTTTCGTCTCGATCCATGTGATGGCTGAATAATCAGCAGTCTGACTTCCAATTAACAGGTGCCATTTGAATCCTGATTCAGTCATAGCGAATCGAAATCCGCTTTCAGCCGTGGATCCCTGTCTAACTAGCCCTACTGTGCGAAAAATGACCGTAAATAACAAAAGAAACGATTTCATCTCGATTTTGTTAGATTGTAAAATGTGAAAATACGTATATATTCAAAATATAGTTGAATTTTGCAGACAATTTTCAAATTATTAGCAAAGCTATAAGGTACGTTAATATAATATTTAGCATTTAACTATGCATTTATGAAATATCATTTTAGATTTTCGTTCTATTTTGCAGTAAAACACAATGATCACAATTCATATTTATGTATTTAGTCCCCCCCCCCCCAAAAAAAAAGTAAATAAATAAATAAAATTAAAATTAAAATAAATTAAAATAAAATAAAAATAAAATAAAAATAAAATAAAATAAAATAAAATAAAATAAATAATAATAATAATAGTTTGCAGGTTTCCAAACATTGGCGCTTGCTTGTTATTTTATGATTTACTTTCTGTTTAAAAAATTTCACAAAATAAATCTATTAAAAAACACATGTACTTATAGATATTTTCAAGTAATGAATTTCATTCCCTTAATAAAGAACAATAAATATCACATTTATCAAATCTATTTTCTATAAAAAAAGATATGTATATATTTTTTTTTCCATACCGCATAATTTATTGAAAACGCATTTTAATCAATTCTAATAAAAAAATGCTTAAGAATCTTTTTACTGTATTATTAAAATAGTTTTTTTTTATAAAAACAAACGTTTAACTATATTGAGAAAAAGAAATATTAGTTTTGGGGAATATTTTTAAACTACTCTTGAATAATACTTGAAGAAAAAGTACCACCCTCGTTTTTTATTAATAGATTTGTAGTTATTAGTAGATAAAATATAACTGTGAGATAATTAGGAAAGCAAAGTCTTATGAGCAATATGAATTTATTTCTGCTTTAATTTTTTTTTTTTTTTTTTTTTTTTTTTTTCTTTTCAAAAGGCTTTTTAGCTGAAAATAACCATCAATTGGGTTATTATCAAAACTGTTTAATGAAAGAAAATATGTTTATGTCATTAACAAAAATCATATAAAAGAAGAATAAAAAATTAAAATTTAGTAAACAAAAAAAAAAAAAAAAAAAAAAAAAATTAACTCTCAGTTTTAAAACGCTTCAAGAGTGTCTTCATTAATAAAATTTAAAACAAGTCAAAGGAATGCAATCGCTTAAAACAGCATAAAGGAGAGAGAGAGAGAAAAAAAAAAAAGAGGGGAAAAAAAAAAAAAAAAACATTCACATTAGTGAACCAATAATTGCAGGTATAAAAAAAAAAAAAGAGAAAGAAAGAGAGAGAGAGATGCTTCGAATAATGTATCAACAGTATTTGAACACAGCACCTGTTATCATATGTTATTTTATGACTAACTAGAACACTAACCATTAATCCACCAGTCGAGCATGATATAAAATGCAGTGCTTAAAGTCATACATATATGTATTATTGAATATAAATATATTTTACTATGATAATATTTTCTGTTATTGAGTAAATGTCTTTTTCTATCCTATAAAGACATTTTCAAAAACTTTAACTTATCAGGAAGTCTAGAATAAGAAGATTTTATTTTTATTAAAGAATCTAATATCATGTCAACATATAATCTCATATAAGATATTTGAACTTATATTTGAACACGTAGTAAATAAGTTCTCATTGTTATTTGGAGCAATTAAATATTTTCACGAATTTCTAAATGGTTACTTATGGAGGTCTACATGAATTTATTTATTTTGAAATATAAAATTTATACAGATAGAAACTGTATATTTTATATATCAAGCAAAATATTTTGATATCTTTAATTTTTATACGCCTTATAAATGCGTAACTCTAGACCAGAAGAAGTATGGCCATCAAAGAAGATTTTAATAATACCTGACATGTTTCATAGTCCATCAGAAACACATGTTAATCTTTTAATATTTTAATAGGCTATCAGGCACAAATTTTAAATAAAAAAAATATGTCCTTGTTTACAAAAATTATTTAATCCTCTGTAATAAGCTGAAAACTTTTTTTTTTCCTTAATATATCCTTTCATACAGCTAAGTTTCATAATATTATTTAAATTTTCTATCCTATCCTATCTTTTTTCTTATTATTCCTTTTAGCTATAGATTTTACTTCTACAGTTTTACACAAGATGTTTAAAATATATTAATGTAAAATGTTTCACGTAGAAGGAAAGTATAGTTGATACGTTTTTATAGTATGCTTGCTCCTAGCAATTTGTTTTGTTCCTAAGTAAACCAATATTTGGTTATCTACAGAAGAGGATTGCTGAGAAAATTATTATATAATACATAGAATGACTTTTAAGTATTTATTAGAAATTAATCGAATTTACATTTTTATTTTAGTTTCATATATATATATATATATATATATATATATATATTAATAAAATTCAAGAAAAGTGTAATATGTAAGGTAACTTTACCAGTAGTGGGCATTTTAAAGATATTTCCCACCCATTGTTTACGTTACTTTTGTTCTTGATTTTAGAGAATAGCGAAAATCAGTGTTCAATGCATCAATTAAATCTGTCTTTACATGACTGTAAAGTGAAAAATGCCATTCAAGCATTTTTTATACTTAAATTTTTTCGTGGACACATAAAAATTAGTAGTGGACATCTTTCTGTTCCAGGAGTAGACATTTTTGAAACTTAGCAGAAAAAAGCTGAATAAAAAATCAAATAAAATGGAAATGTATATTTAACAAGGTCGTAAGCAAGGAGGGGGGGTGACGGGACCAAGCCTCCCTCCCGAAATAAATGGTGAAGAACTGTGTTCCTGTAGGCTTCATGTATCAGGCAAACATAGCTACCTGAAAAAAAAAAGGTTTAAAAAATACTAATCCACATACGAATAATTAGACAAAAACTAGTAATTCAATTTGGCTTCCCATTATGTTCTTTCTTTTCTATATTTAAACTCTATAGCGTCATAAAACTCATTCAACCCATTCAATCTCGCTATATTTATTCGCTCAGTTTCATCCACCTTCTTGCTATAGCTATAATAGACTATCCTACGTCATGAGTTCAGTCTTTTTACTTTCTTCTGCATTCAATAGAAGAAAGTATTGGGTTCGAAAAAAAATTTTGACTTCCGGTTTTCGATGAATTTATATGTTTTGAGAGATCCAGAACACGATTTGACCCTTTTTAGAAAATGTCTATCTGTGTGTGACAAAAATTTTGTTCCAACTATATCTCAGGAACTATTGCACTGCACAAAATTATACATAAATTTATATGCAGTTGCACCATGACATAAATTAGTGCCTATTACTCTTTGGGGAAAATCGTCCAACTGGTAGAGTTTCCATCCTGATTTTTCTCAGTCTTTAACTTGGCAGTATAGGACAAAATTTCTTATAAATGTACATAATAAGAATTATTTTTAACGAATCATTATAAAATTGAAAAGAATTATTTATAATAGTAATAATCCAGTAGGCAAAAATTTTTGGACACATAGGAGCAACGCTTCTCCCCTCGGGGTGAAGTTTCCCCCGGAGGGGAACAAATATTCAATATGGGTATCTTTTAAAAAAACTCGTTAATATCTTTAAAACGAATAATTCAGTTATTGATCTATGATAATTGATCTATGATAACTGATCTATGATAATTCCATTTTTTCCATTTTTAACAAAACAAAAAGGAGAAAAAATAAAACATTTTTTACACACAACAAACTAACAATATCTTTATTATTAGTGAAGATAAAATTAACTTTCTTTGAACATTAAGTGTTATACTTCTTTAAGAAACAATTCAGCTGCATTCATCATGGAAATTAATTTCAATAAATAAAATTTTTAATAAAATTATTTGTATTGAGTGAATTTGTGTAGGAAAATATAGAAGAAAGGTTTGTGTGCAAGAATGCCACAAATATGACCTGGGTAGCAGGGGGCTATAAAACTCTCCCTGAAAGTGCCATTTAGCCTTTCATGCCCTAAAAATGGTATCATATAATGCAAATCCTGCCATACTCCCAATAAACACATGTTTATATGTACCTATGTTTATTGGGGCATATTACGAGGGGGGGGGGGCTCAGGAAACTATGTGTGCCCCGGGCCTCACATGAAGTTAATCAGGGTCTGTTTGTGTCAAGGCCCGATTAACTTCGTGTGTGGCCTGGGGTAAACATACTTTAGTGCCCCCCTCCCCAATCGTACTGTGCATCAACCAGCAAAGGTAAATATATGCCTGTATATGAGACTAAAATGACAGAATTTTGCATTTTATGATACCATTTTTGTCAATTTTAGAGGCAAAATGACATTTGCAGGACCAGTTTTAGGGCCCTTTACTACTAAGGGTCCGGGGTACGTGCCCCAGGTGCCCCTGTGTTAATCAGGGCCTGGTTTGTGTGTGCCTATGTGCTTTTCTTTGTGTATGCATGTGTATATTATTATAGCATATTCGGTGACCTTGTATTAGAAATGTGATCCTCCCCCCACGAAAAAAAATCCTGGCTACGGCCTTGATATTTAACTAACAAAAGGTATTTTCTGTAACATCAATGAATTAATAGTGAAAAAAATTATAAACTTATATATCAGAAACCGGAACAAATTGCCTCTGAAGGATTTAACGATTTCAACTGGCGCATTTAAACGGCAATTCTTCAATCAAATTTTTTATTTAAATTGGCTCTAAATTTGTTTCTAAAATTTTTCCAAAGTGATAACAATTGGAACAATGGCCGCACAGGTGGTCGAGAAGTTCTGTTCTGGAAGATGGTAGACAAAGAAAGAAAGTAGAAGAAAATGTCGGGTTCAGTCCCATTCAGGTTCAGCCAACCTAGCCGTTCAGTGATTTTCGTGGTTTTCTCCGAAATTCGTATAAATGCTGTCTAGAACAACTTAGAATGATTTCCCCGCGGAGGACATTTTAGTTAGGCTTAGGACCCAAGTACAATCAATCGGCCTTAATACTTGCACTTTGCACCTGCATTATTTGGAACAACATAACCGCCGTTCCTTTCATTTATTTATTATTTTATTTTATTTTAATGAGATCATGGCCATTCTGAACACATGAGAAGGTCCTGGAACTGAATTACTTAATCCTTTGCTTTAATATTTTGAATACTAAAGTCTAGTTGCGAATCCTGGGCGAATATTTGAAGTTCCTATAAACAGATCACTAGATAGACCTCTAGTGGGCAGGGCTACCCTCAGAGCTAATGGATAAAGATGACAGACCTGCCGTGGCATCAGTAGCCTACACCTAGGAAAGTCATATACTATAGCAAAAGTGAAAATGTAGTACAATAAATCAGTTCTAAATTTCAATCATATCATCACACTTAAGAACGTTATGCGCTATCGCAAAATTAAAAATTCAGTGCAATAAACAAAACCTATATAATTATTTTAATCATATAACAGCAGAGGGTACTATAAATCAGCCCAAAGTAAACAATCATTTAATAACGCAATGTATTAGTAAAAATTCTTAAATATTATAATAGTTCAAGGTTTCAACAAGAAAATGGTGCAAATTAGGCATTTTTAGCTACAACCAATATTTTGATTCTAATTTCAGCATTTCAGTGGTGCTTGCTACTGATGTGAAACGTTTAAAATAGTGAAACATAGCAATAAAATACTGATTGCAGCTAAATTAAAACCAATTTTCTGGTGAATGTGGGATTTTTTTTTTTTTTTTTTTTTAACATGGTAATGAAATTACATCTTTACAGTGAAATTACAATAAACAGTGGAGCGGGCTTTATAGTGACCGTTCCGTTCCGCTGTCTTCAAGCACTGAGCCAGAATATAAGGAGTAATAACTATCTATTGAATAGCAAATTGAATTGAATTGAATTGAATATAAAGTTATCACTCTTTATATTCTAGCTCAGTGTTTGCGTACAGTGAAACGGAACGGCCACTATAAAGTCTGCTTAAAGAAACTAGACTATAAGAGAAAAAAAAACATAAACAACAAGGTTTTCACCTATCCACTATTCTTCTAAATGTTCTTCCCCCACTATTCTCGAACATCTTTTTAAATTTAGGCTTATTTTATGATAAAAAAAATCTCTATTCAAAATTAGTGGTAGAGAAAAATAAGAGTCGTGGGAACCCTGAACAGAAGAAAAATCCGAAAGTTTTATGCTTGTTATGATATAAAATTTCCATAACACCAATTGTATTGTAAAGATATGTTATTTACTTCGAGAGTGATTTTCAAATGAATTGCTGTTTTCAGCTTTACAAAATTTGAAAAATCTACTTACGTGAAATACAAAAACTTCCACATTTATGAATTCCTTATAATTATAGTTTTCTAAGCAGGTGATCATTTATGAGTGTTTTGACTTATACTTATTTTAGAAAATTCAAAATGAATCTTGGCAAGTCACTGTTTTTCTAACGAGTGTTACTTATAAAAACATTCATTAAATTCCTTTGTATCAATAATATTAAATTTACAAACCCAGTTTAGTTTACTTTAAATACTTGGTGAACCCAAAGTGAAACTCGGCCATTAAAATATTGATGCTTGGCCGACTATTTTGGAGGTAATTCAGACTTTTCCACAATCAACAATTCAAGATGGTAATGCAACTTGTTACATGACTCTTGTAGTACGTTTATTTGATTCAAGTCGTTAAAATGACCTGTCCATTCCCATGAGCATCTATAATTTTGTAAGTTATCATAACTTTTTTACTTGAAGTTAAATTAGACAAAGAATATCGTAGAATTTCTTCTTTACTAGATCTGAAAATGTCCGAATCTCAATCCGCTCGAAATTTTTTAGTCTATGAAAGAGGGTGGGAATTCAAAATTTGTAACCTACAACTTAAGAAGAACTAGAGAAAATTATTTATGATATTTGATACAGTGAAATTTCTGAGTTTCATGTTAAAAACAACTGTAAAATTATATGCCATTGTGCATTAAAGCAGTAATTCCATATAAAGGTGGAATTATCCAATGCAGAATACATATTTTTATTAAGTAATTGTTTAGATCTAAATAGTTTTATTTCATACATTAAAATATAACGTGTTTATTTCATACAATAAATCATAATAGAATACAAAGTATATGTTTATTATATTACATTTAAAAAGAACATTTTATGAACATTTTTATTAAATACTTCGTAGAGTGTATTAAAAGGAATTACCAAATCAAAAATGTACATAGGTATCTTGTTAGGACTTCCGTATTTTACAAACATAACAGTTTTATTTGTTTCAAACATTAGTTTTTAAGTTATTACAAACATAAAAGGTATAAGTCAATTTTTCTGCAGTGCGGCCTTTATTATTATTATTATTATTATTATTATTATTATTATTATTGGCCCTTAGTGTATGCTTTCACGCGAAAAATAAAAATTATCAAACATTAAATAGGCTCATTCATATGAAAGAATGACGTCCTTATAACTTTAAAATAAAATAATAATAACAAAAATTGAGAATGTTCCTTCCGAATCTTGTTTCATAACCTTTTTTTTTTTTTTTTACTATACCTCAATTTTAGATATATATATATATATATATTAGATAATTCAGCATTATATTAAAAAGCTTTACTTGGGCATTTTTTTTAAATTTTGATGCTGAAGTAGTTCGGACATTTTTCGCCAAGGACTCTACTTTCGCTACAGCCGTAGCGCATCAAAAATATAAATAAATTGTAAAATATTGAAAGAAAAAGAAAGGAAAAGAAAGAAAGAAGCAGAAACAATAATCGCATAAATTATGTATTTTTGTCTAAAATGGCGACAAAAATTCAAAAAGGGGAGCTATATTAAGGCTGTACCATGATGAGGTTTACACATTTATTCCATAATTTTTCTTTATACCAACAACTATTAACTAACCATGAAGTATATATAACCACAAAAAATTAATTGTCTCATGCGATACACGTAGCCGATCATAGCATATTGAAATATTATATTTGGTATGAAACTGCTGTCATTTTATTTTTAATTGGGTAAATCGAATAAATAAAGGAAACAAAGTGAAAACAAATATTATGTACACCACGTATAGTGTTGTTCATATGTAACTAGGATTCAAATATAAAAGGGCTACTTCAATTTCATCGATACTGTCCGTTTTGAAACTGTCATCTAATAAGCAACCAAATGGAAGTTCACTGGTAAGCCATTGTCGCAGGCATAGGGACAGGTTTCCCAACAGCACCCGAGATTTTGCGGATGAGCAAGTTGCTGCCGAAGGCAGCTTGTACCCACAGCGAGCTTTTGAGCAATTTCAGTATTTATTTTTATTTTTTGTTTATAAAGCGATATAGAAAAGAGTTTTTTTTTTTAATATAGTGACCAGCGAAACGGGCAAAGCCTCCTAGTAATAATATACATATAATACATTACAATGTCATCATTTACTTTCATAGATTTTGTTCAAAAATATCGATTTCTTATTGAAACTTATTGAAAACACGATTCGCTTTTATTTTTAATTCAAGCCGTGAAAATATGCATATGGTTTGTTTAAAGTCTATAAAAGCAATATGTTAGTAATAAAAACAAATAAAAATATTGTAGGTATTTAAAAGCAAATTAAAATGTTCGTATGTGCTTTGAAAATAAATTTTTCAGAGTTAAATTGTGCATAATAAACAACATATACTAAACTGTTTTGTTTTCACGTTAGAATTTTGTATTAGTATATTTTTAAATAAATAAATGTATTTCTGAATTGTGAATTAATATAATTATGAGTTAAAGCTAACGCAATATCTATAATTGTACATTTATTTATAAAATGGTTAATCATGAGTGTTACTCTTATTTCAAGAGTGTTAGCTTTTCCAATTAACACTCATGAGAGTAACACTCATGAGATTTACTAAAATTTCTTTACTGTAATAAATTCTACATGTTTTTATAAAAATTCATTTAGGCCTACTGGTTCCTAGACAAAATATACAGCTTTGTCTAATTGCACATTTTTATACTGTATAAAATAATGAACAAAAAGTGGGTAACACTCTTGAGAGGCAATAAAAATACTCACCACAATGAAAATCACGTTCCAATATAAAACAATTAAAGAAAAAAAATTATCCGTTTCTAATTTTGCAGATTTTAAGAAGGAACAATATCGCTTTCTTACTACAGTTACCGACTGTAATATACAAATATTTTATAAGTCAAAAAATAATAAGTTCCCTGAGGTAACACTCTTGAGCTGCATGTGTAGACACAAATTATAATTAAATTTTAAAATAGTACGTTACCATTTTAATAAAATCGTTTGCATTTTTGTTTAATTGGCACATATTACTTTATTTTTAAATTCATATTTAAAATAAAAAGTTTTGTGAAATATAGAAAAAGACTGAAGTTTTATGGATTTCTTTTTCAGGACAATGCTGAAATTTTCATTACTTCCTACGTAAAGTAATAGAAGATTATTATTTTAGAACTCTGAAGAAATGTAATGAGTGCACCGAATTAAATGTAAAATGATGTTCATTTTCATACTTTTATAAAGTCAAAATAATATGTTTAATACACGATATTTAAATTAAAAAATTAGGGCATGACATCGACAATTGATTTGAAAATCACTCTCAAAACTTTTTCAGATGCTAATCGCCAATTATCTTGAAAAAGTTACGAGCATAAGTTTTATTGAAGAATTTTGAAGATTTACAGAAAGTATTTTACAGAAATATTAGGTGCTGAGTCGTATTAGAGAAAAAAAAAAAACTAAAAGTGAGTTCATGTCAGCAACAAACGCCCTATTTAGCGATTCTATAATTGCGATTTTCATTTACAGGTTATTAAAGTGATTGATTTGATTTATTTATTTCAATGTTAATTTCAATTAATACAATATTCTAACGACTTCATTTATTTTTATCGTCTGCAAATTAATGTAAATGTACATGTGGAGTAAATTTATCAAAATGTAATGTAATGTAAAGAGTAAATCTGAAAATAAGTTTGCATTATTTTAATTTTTACAGTATGAAATTACATAAAATAAAAGAAGATTTGAGATATATAAAGAGATAATATTGCATTCTAAGAGTTAAAGCAATTCGATTTAGCTATTTTCTGCGACATTAATGAACAAGAGTTAATTCAGTTTGGCTTAGACTTTTTTGTACAGGGTGGGCAAAAAGTCCGTAAAAAAGTCATAAAACCCGAAAAAATAAAAAAATAAATAAATAAACGGTTTGCAGGTTTAGCATCGATAAGTCACGGGATTTTTTTTTTTTAAGATAAAAAAAAAAAATTAATTAAAAAAACAGCCTATAGGTGGCGTTTCGTATATAAGTGAAAGAAAAGACCCGAAAATGACAAAAATAATGTTACCAAATCATTTATTATAGCAATATGTGTCTCCCACGTCCACAGGTGATAACATATTGCAGGCGTGTCATAAATCCAGCTACGGCAGAGCGCAGCATGTCCGGTTGTATACATGACAGCTCTCGGCGGATTGCATCTTTAAATTCCGACAGATTGGATGGGCGGGATCGATACACCCAGGATTTTAAATGTTCCCATAGCCGGATCAACAGCGTAAGTATCTATAATCGCCTGTCTCATTTGCATATTTCCAACTAAGTCTTTCGTACTAACTCCATCTCTCGGCTGTTTTTTTATTTTATTTTATTTTTTTTTTTTTTTTTTTCTTATCTTAAAAAAAAATCTCGTGACCTATAAATGCTAAACCTGCAAACCTTTTTTTATTTTAATTACTTTTTCGGGTTTTATGAATTTTTAAAGTTTTTACGGACTTTTTGCCCACCTGTATTTGGCGTTCAAAAGTGAAATTTAACAATTTTGTGTGTGTGTGTGTGTGTGTGTGTGTGTGTGTTCCGTTACGTTTCAGTAGCTAGAAATTTGACAGTGAATTAAGTACAATGTAAAGTAATTTATGAAATTTTTCAAGCCAATTGGAAATTCCTATTTTAAAGAGGTTTTTTTTATTTTTAATATTATTATTATATATTATTAGAAGAATATATTTATTCATTTGGATGAGATAAATATTTTGCTTATTTTTAAAATAAATTTCTTTCTGTGATTTCATCGTAGGAGAAGCTGTATCAAGCGTGGCTCAAGCTGTGACCATCGTCCAGATGATTGCTGTTACAACTCTTCTTGCAGATGTAACTTGTGGGGAACCAATTGTCGATGTCAACGTATGGGTCTATTTCAGAAATGGGGAAAATAATACATTTATTTGACAAAAGTTATGATTTCTCCGAGTATGTTTGTTTAAGGAAATGCTTATTCGATGTTGTTTCTTTCAAGAGGAAAAAATATTCTTTCTTTCATAACTACTTTAAAATTCACACACAATAATATTTTATTCTTGTAATCCTTTATAAATATAAATTTTTATCCTTCTCTTTGTTGAATGCTCTGTCCTGTATCTGCGTAATGTCAGAACTATGTATTATCACCTTCTGTTGTGCAATATAGTCTATCTACTCCTTAACTTTAATTGAGTATTTTCATCATTTTCTTTTTCAATTGCTAAATGAATGAAAAATACCCACTTATGTATTTTATCTCATAAATGTGCAAATAAAATAAAATTTTTCTAACGGATTAATTCTTTTTATTGTTGATGACGATTATTTTTATTCTTACATAAATTTGTTATATTTAAAGAAAACTAATTAAACTAATATTTCTGAATTCATCTAAAATATGAATTGTTTTTTATCAATTAAGCATAACAAAAATCACATTTTCAAAGAAAAAAAACTTTTATTTGTTTGTTTCCCCAAGAGGTTAACCTCACTTTGATAAAATTTCTGTACTATTAACTTTTTCGAGTAAAATAACTTGGAAATTTGGAACTCACAAAAAGTGCTGAAGTAAATATAAATAAAATTATTGTAATAATTACATGAGAAGATGAAATAAAAATCCAATGAAAGAAAAAAAAGTCATCAAGAAGAATGTAAAACCATAGCCTCCTAAACTAGATGCCTTCCGCGTGGCTCGGAAACTTGGCAACAGCTCAAGCGGTAGACAGAGCCACCTGGTACAGATATCACGCCTTTTTTATTCAACAGCCACAAAACATTTTTAAAAGTGGGATTTGATATACATATAAGGCGAATAGAATCGAAGAAACGTCGATTATATATATCATATATATCACTTCTTAAAATTATTGGTGACAGTTGAATGAAAAAATCGCGCAATCTGTACCAGGTGACGCTGTCTACCGCTTGAACTTAGGGACCCTGGATAGAGGGTATCATATATAACAGGCTGAACAAACATGGCGGATCATCTGGCGGGTCAATGTCCAGTCTCTTATCATATAGGGTCTCTACTTGAACTGTTTCCAAGTTTCCGAGCCACGCGGAAGGCATTTAGTTTAGGAGGCTATGGTAAAACAAACACAGAATAATATAATCACTCAACGTTTTATCATTTATCAAGATTTTTCAATAGTTAATTTCTTCTAACGCTCAGTTGATGAGGCTATTTTTAATCTATGCCACTTAATTTTCTGTTTCTTTAATTTGTTTTTAATTGCTGAGATTGTTAAGAAAATTTTCAACAATTAAAAAAGGCAAAAAATGACACAAAGATCAAACTCAATATATTTTAAAAGAAAAATTAATTAAATGCTGAAATATGATCAATTCAAAACCCATACTCCCCTAATTTCGAACGTGCTTTTGTGTGTGATCTCCAGACTGTAGCAGAAGTTAAAGAAAGAAAATAAAGAAAACTAATTACTGAATCATCAGGCGGGTAATAAATATATATGTTTATACAAAATGCAATATACTTCAGACAAATAGCTACAAGTTGTGCTACCATGATTTCAAATAGTTACCTACTATACATTACCCGCATTATATCAAGAAAAAAAAAAAAAAAAAAAAAAAAACATAGGGGTAACAACATAATATAATTAAAGGAAAAGATACCTGGGATAAAATTTTCGTCCAAAATAAGCAATATGTTACGTTTTATGTATAAAAAAAATCTAAATTAATAATTTTGATGGATGTTTTAAAAATTAAAAATCAAATGTATTTTTCTAGTGCAGAATTTTTTGCGCGCGATAGAGAAAATTTTTGCTCTATTCAATTATTTCAAAAAACTTATGTATTCTTTCTTATTTCAGTTGATAAATTGTTTTTGAAATATTGGTTTTATTCATTATAATAAATAGATAAAAGCACGTAATACCATAGCTACTTTCACTCTGCCCTCTTGCCTGCATTTCCTCATTTGTGAACGGAGGAATATGAGATTGTTTGAACTGACTGAAAATAAATGAACGATAAAAATAATAACTTAAATCTGGGAAAAAAAAAAAAAAAAAAAAAAAAAAAAAAAAAAAACAAGAACGAAAAATCATGCACTAAGCATTGATTATTAACACTTTCCAATTATACGTACTTGTTGTATCATATAACATTCACTATTCTTTACCTACGTTATCACACAACAGACAGACAGGTTTATATCCTCACTCTTAAATATGTGAAAGTAATTAAAAAATAAATTCGCCCAAGAAAAAATGTCGGGGATAGTCTTGGAGAAAACTAAAGGGCCCCAGATCCCAGGAAATAAGATCATTCTTTAACAGGCGTTCAGATCATTCATTCCGCTTATCCAAGAAATTCTTAGTAAACTTATGTCAATTCTATCGCGTGGATTGGAATCTAACCATGTTAAAATGCACTTAAAAGAAATTCCGTTTGTAGACCGTAATGGCACCGAATTATTCGGTGTGCCTACGAGTACTATACACAAGACATACCACTCAAACACTACACACACACACACACACAAAAAAAAAAAAAAAAAAAAAAAAAAAAGAATTAGATAATCCCTAATGATACTGATCAATCCCCTGCTCCTTAAATCGTGTATAAGGGTACTATAACCGCACTGTGGCCGAAAACGCAAGAAGGGTGAAAAAAATTTTGGACAAATCACGATGTCTTATTTTTGCTTTACCTATTATTTTACTGTAGCACCGATACGCGATACGTATTACTTGATACTGCATGATGCTGTAATTTCTGATCACACAAAAGAGTTCTTTGACCTTTACTTATTAGATTTTTTAAGGTTTTTTTTTTAAATATCTTAGCTAAAAAGTTTTTTTTTTTTTTTTTAAGTTAAAAAACAATTTTTTATTTAAGCTTCTTTATCTGGCGCTCCTGTAGCTCTTGCGCCCCTAGGCAGTCGCCTAGACTCGCCTAATTATAAAACCGGCTCTGTGCAAAGTAAAGTTATTAAAATGTGGTTTATAGAAATACCTCTCATAAAATTTGAATACTTTCGAGTGTCCCTGTACACAAACCAGTGCTTATATTTACTCCATTTTACATAAGAAACATCAGTGAACTTGAATACCATATTTCAATTTCATTAAGATTTGTGTACAGTAAAGGTATTAAAATATGCTTTATAGAAATACCTCCCATAGAACACAATGCTTTGGAATACTTTCGGGTGGCCCTGTACACAAATCAGTAGAAGTACACACTCCAATTTCAATAGGGAACATTCGATGGTGAACTTGAATAACATATATCAGTTTCAATTCCATAATTATTTACGGGAGTTAGAGCGCGGACCGACAGACCCTTGTTGGAAAGTGTTTAAAAAAGAAGAAAAATATTGAAAAATAGTACTTCGGCATATATTATTATTAGCGGAAGCGGATGCTTCACCTTTTCTCGAAATAATTTTTATTCTCTGATAACAGTAAATATATATACATATATATTAATTAGGAATTCCTAATTACTTTTTTTAAAAAAATTATTAAACAGTTTTATACGATCCAGGTTTCAATTACAGAATGAAAGCACTGAAGTTTTTTTTTTTTTTTTTTCATTTAACATTGTATTGAAAAAAACTCGAAAATTTTTTTATAAAATTCTACCCAATTACTTTTTTTTTCTTTGATCTGAATATTTCATAAAAATATTTAAATTTCAAATAATAATTTTCTTAAATTTGATATGTACAGTGGCGCCATCTCTTTTGTAATACAAATACTAAAAATGAGGTATTTGAAAATTATTTTCTGTGTTTTTAATGTTTTTAAATTCATTCGAAATTTGACTAGCTTTCCGAATTTCGATAAATAAATTATGATTAATTTCTATTTTATTTTATGAAATAAACTGCGGTTAACTGCATTAATTTTTTTTCTTTCTTTTCGTTTTATTTGAGGCAAATGATTTATTTTTTCTTAAACTTAAAAAAAAAAAAAACCCTTTTATAAAAATCAGTCATATGGAAAAGAAATTTAGGAAGTATAAGAAAATTGTTTTTAAATACGAGAATGTTTTTGAAAATTTTTACTCAGAATTTTTTTCAAACATTTTCTCAAAACTCTGCCCAGACATCCGGGACCAAATATGTTTTTCTTTTTAAAAAGTCTCGACTGAGGTCTTAAGAAAAAGAAAAATAAGAAGAAGAAGAAGAAGAGGAAAAAAGAAAAAGAAAGAAAGAAAATCTGAGACCCCCGATTAGGCTAAATATCTAATATCTGAATAGTTAGAAAGTATATAAAATTTCCAACTAAATCTCACTTAGAAATCTTTTTTGTGAAAGTAGTCAAAAAGGTTTGTAAATGATTCAATAATTATTCTTTGTGTTAATATTTACTATACCAAATAAACTTTATTAACGGGACAATATCGTTTCACACCAAATTCAAATTTGTAATAATATGCTAGTGTTTAAGAACAATTTTTTATCCTTTTCTAAATTCCTTCCTAAACGATTTTTTTTAAAGGTTTTTCTAAGTTTAAATTTAAAAAAAAAAAAAGGGGGGGGGGGAGAAATATAAAATACCATTTACCTCTAATTGGACGAAAAAATTATGAATATAATTAGTCGCAGCACAAAATAAAATATAAATTAACCATGATTTGCTTATAGAAATTCGTAAAGCTACTTAAATTTCGGACGAATTTAAAAACATTCGCTTGTATCAAAAATTAAGAAATTTGTCAAAAGCAAATATTTCTAATTTGCACAATGTTTTGCAGTTTTCTGAGAATTTGTAATTCCCACTTTTTCCAATAAACTAAAAATGTAAAAATAGGTATGGCGACTAGAATAATCTAATCATAATTGAAGGATAAAATTTTGTAAGTAGATCGAAATAATTAAGTACGATCCTTCATCAATCAAAATGTGTAGGCACGGTTGCAGTATGATAGCAGCAGTATTAGGTAGCTGCTTTCATTCTGCACTCCTGCCTAATTATTTTTACATGATGAACGGCATTTCTTTCAGGATTTCTCCGCCTTGTGTTATGTGAAATTTTTTACTGTAGCATTTTAAGAATAAAAAAAGAATAAGAACCATTAAACACACAAAGTTTAACTGCGGTACAATTTTTTTACTTACAAGTTAATTGATTATTATAATAGCCATGAATATAACATTTGATATCCATTAATATTATAACAACCACTTAAAATTTTTAATAGAAACCAGGCATCGACTAACAAACATTATTTTTAGAAGTATATTTCCATGGTGGTGCCGATATTTGTTCTTTTCACGACTTTGGTGCTCGAACATGGGCTTGAAGCGGTTCGATTGCCAGTCCGAGGAATAATATTTCAAGTTACGTTACTATCAGTTCCACTCTAACTACTAAGACGGATTGGCTTGTGTCTTTGTGTTTAATTACCTTTCAAAATCCTAATATAGAATTATATAAATATCGTACTTTTATTGCACTCCCCCCCTGCCCCTTCCCGAGCTAATAATCTGAAATAAATACAGCGGATGAAGTGCGCTGTTACAAAAAATTCGGACATTTATTTCGAACTGAAGGTATAAACATTTCCATCTAACACATTTAATGTATTTTTCTTTTTCTTTTTGTATTTTTGTATTTTTGTATTTTTTTTTTTTTTTTTTTTTTGTGAGTGCTTATAAAGATTTTATTTTTCGCCTTTCAACAGTAGTTTGCTAGTACGTTTACGGGTAGAACTTAGGCCTAACGCAATTTAATCATGCCTTAAAAATACAGACTGGCTTTTGTTTTTGATATTACTTACTTAAGTTTGAATTAAAGTATGCTTTTATAAGTCGAATCCTTTTTTTTTTTTCCTTTGGGTCCTTTTTCCTTTGGATCCTTTTTCCATCAGTGGGTAGAAAATTGTCATGATAATCAAATATTCTCAATAATAATAAGAACAATATTCTAATAATTAAGTTTAAATGTCTGCGTGTAAAACAAACATATTTTTAGATAACACAAGAAATTCATTGAATATTTTCATAATCAAGCATGCACTGCAAATTTAAAATGCTTTGTTAAAATAGACTTTAACTACAACGTGCAAATGCCTTATCAGTGGCCGAGAAATTTATCTCTCAAAGCTAATAGACGAGAAGGGCCCGCCCGGTCCGAGCCCGGTTCAAATTCGACAACCAGCCTTTTGCAGTTTTCAGTGTTTTTTTTTTTTTTTTTTTTTTTTTTTTTTTTTTTTTGTTGTTTTTAACTAGTGTAAATACGGATAGGACCCTTTAAAAAGTCCCAACAGAGGATATTACACGGAGGCTCTCAGCGTAGGACTGCAAATATTTGTCAAATGACAATAAGGAACTTATTGCAGTTTTATTTAAGGAAAATTTCATTGTAATGTTACATCGTAAAAATACACATATAAACTATAGTTAATGTCATAAACCCCGCTTGTTCTACTACTACTTACAAGTATTTATAATTTACAACATTTTTACTGCTTCATAAAAAATAATAAAGCATAGTTTTGTTATACTATTTGCAGTAAAGCTATTAGCTTTTCATTTTAGTTTATTTAATTAAATGCTTCAGATAGTATGTTCTAATAAAAAGTTTTCGTTTAAAATTTTAAAAAGGATAAGGTTATTATTATTACTTGCTATATTTTTAACTAGCTATAATAAGCTTAAAAATAATAATTTGAAATAAAGATAAACTTGTTTTGAATAGCCAGAAACTGTTTCATAAAACTTTAAACTTAACTTAAACCACGCAGTTACATGCATAAATTATAAAAATTATGCAAGTAAATGCAGCTAGCTGCAAATACTAACGGGAAAAAGGGGGAAGAGAAAAAGCTGTTGAATTACTTTTCCTTGAATAGAAAAATCTTATAAGTTATGTAATTTCAGAAATTTCGTATTCTTTACAATTATTGAATATATAATTTTTATTTTCCTTCTACACAGTAAATCTATGGATACTTAATAGACTACACAACTGAATGTTCAGAATGATGTTTACAAATTTGAAATACAGAGATATGAAGTTCTCGAATTCGAGTCTACTATGTGGTTTGAGTAGGTGCAGTATCAATATCAACAATATGTTTGTCCGTGACTTGCTCTTAAATCAAGTATTCCCCATGTAATTTTAACTTACTTCATAAGAAGAAAGTATTGGATTCGTGAAAATTTTCGAATTCCAGTTTTTAACGGATTTACACGTTTTGAAATGTCCTGAACACGATTTGACTGTTTTTCGAAAATGTCTCTCTGTCTGTCAGTCTGCGTGTGTGTATCATAAACTTTGTGGACGCTGTATCTTACGAATCAGTCAGTGAAATTTAACCAAACTTGGTATTTAGACCCTGACCTAACCTGGTGCTGATTAGTTTTGGGGATCAATCGCTTTACAGGTGGTGCTGTGATCCTGCTTTTTCTAAATTTTTAACATGGCAGTATAGGACAAAATTTCGTGTAAATGTATATAATAAGAGTTAATTTTAACGTGTGATTGTAAAATTGATATGAATTATTGCTAATAGTTGTAGTAAACAAAAAAAAAAAAAAAAAATTGTGCATGTAGGAGCATGGCTTCACCCCCTGGGAATGTAAATTTTCAATATGGGTATCGTAACTTATCAATGCCTTTAAAACGGATGGTTGAACCATTGATCTGTGATAATTTAAAACAAAGTTATCGATTTTTTTTTTTCATTTTTAACGAATAAATAAATAAATAAATAAATAAAGCATTTCTTCCTCTGTTGGCACAAAATTGACTTTCCTTCGGCATTTAGTGTTATATTTGTTTAAGATAAAAATCGTCTTCATTCATCATGGAAAATAATTTTAATAAATAATTTTAATTTAATAAACAATTTGTATTGCGAGAATTAGTGTAGGATAATATATAGAAGAAAGTTTTGTGGTGGCTACTGTATACTAGTTGTAATTGTTTCTAGTACGAAACCAATACATCGATGATCTGGCACACTCTCGATTTCACCAAAGACACAAACAATCCTCATTATCTCTAAAAGAATTTCCAGAATCAGCACAACTTTTTCTCAATACCATTTCTGAGTTTTACTCACTTCAGTGGCTAGCAGAGTAATTAACAATTTCAGAAGCGGTGGTTACATAGTGCAACCATAAATTTTAATTCCAAATTGCAAAAGCTGTTCCCGGAATTTTTTAATAAAATTTTTCTTTTATAACTTAAACGAGTAACTTCATTTATTTCTTGTCTTTTAATATTGTTGGTGATTTCTGGTGGCTGTTGATTTTAAATGAAGAAAATTTGCTTGCCTCTGAAAGGGTTATGAATTAGCATAAACGAAGTCATAAGTTCATTCTCATATGTTTTGAAAAAAATGCTCCGTTTCTAACTCATTTATTCAACATTAGGAAATTTATATGTTATTCGCTATTGTCAAAACGAAATCTTTTAGGCGAATTTTAATTTACTTCAAATTACTTCAGTCAGATCGAAGCAAAATGTGTTAATATAATCTCAAAACTCAATTCGTTTTCTCATTTCACTTTATAGCAGATAAAATAACACACAAAACGGTTGGTATAAATTTCAACAGCTGCACTTACTTTCGCTTTTCTAATAGCTCTTAATTCATTTATTACGGACATCATTTTTCCTCTAGGTAACCTACTTTCTATTGTTCGTTAATGTTAATGATGAGGCTATCTCATTATTTTAGATGACGACTCAAGGAAAGAAAAAATTCTTCTTCTATTTGGTCCCATGAATTACTCATTCAATATTTGATAAATTTTGGAGTGCAAATCTTACTTGTGTGGAATACATTGGTATGATATTTGGTTTTTTACAATTTCTTAACACCCTGACTAGTAAACAGATTTTTATAAGTGCATTGGAGCTTACATGTTACTGGAATTAAAATTCTATTTTCTCTGATGAAGTTTTACTAAATTACAAAGCGACTGAAAATAATAATTACAAATTAAGAAAGTGTAACATGCATGCGTCCATTCAGTAATATCCTGAAGTATGAACCGTCAGCAGTAAATGAGAGGTTCGGCAGACATTATTTATAGATATGAGGTGTCAGGTTCAAAAACAGGTCACGTTCATAGGCCCAGCCGTTGGGACTTTGCCGTGTTTTTTTTCCAAAACTCACATTTATACTAGATAGGATCCCTTAGAACGTACCCCCGTAGGACAATGGTGATACTTGGGAGAATTGTACTTGGATGTATGTCCTGCCTCCAAGGTATAATTCCCTCGAGTAGACAACCAGTCCTAACCCCCATATGACCATACCAGGAACAAAGACAGAGACTGAAGAGAAAAATTACAAAGATCAAATAAATATATTTAAAATATAATACAAAAATTTTGTGCTGTACCCCGAACGCATTAGCGATTTCATTTAGCGCAAGTTAACAATGAGAAAACTGCTTGGAATATGAAGCACGGAAACATTATAACACACACACAAAATAATAATAATAACAATAATAATAATAAAGGGAGATTATAAAACCATGGAACAAACTCTGGGGGGTTATAAAAGAGTACAGATGGAGCATAAAAGCCCTTAGTAACCTTGTCCTTTCTCCAACTATTTCTGAAATATGGTAGATAAGTTAAAAAGTGATTCATCCCCCACCTCCTCAAAAAAAAAAAAAAAAAAAAAAAAAAAAAAAAAAAAAGATTCGAAACTTAAAAACAGTTAGAGATACATCTGGAAAACAGTTGGGGCTGAACAGGTTGATATGGTGATTTAATATTCAACATGGACTTTCTACCATCCCTTAAAGTTTGCCCTATGATTTCAGAATCCTGTTATATAGTTATATCCTGTTACATATGTCTATAAAAGGTTTGAAACATTTTGATGTTTAATAATTCATAAAAAAAGAATGTGTAAACAAACCTATGGCTTTTGTACATAGAATGACACATATATTTTCTTAAGTGCGAAATTTTCCGTATAATTTCCTTTTCCCGTGTGTCAGGCCTTTTATAAACACTCTACATATTCAGTTATATTAAAATGGAGAGCTTTAAGTTTTATGAGATATAGATAAATGTTCACTAAAGGCATTGCACTATATATGAAAGAAAATATTCTCATCAATACCTCAGCTTATTTCACAGCTAATTTCGGTAACCGGATCGATCTGTTCGAACCAGAATGGATGAGAGAAGCTTAAAAGTGTCACTGGAACCAAGTACTGTTTGCGGGAAGTGATACACTAGAAAGCACACACGAAGCAGCTAAATATTTTGCTTTTGTTCAATCATCATAGATTAGCATTAACGTGTACCTTTATAACACAAGTGTTAAACTTGCCGAGACTTTTCCTCCATTAAATTTAGAAGACTTCAATATGACAATTGAAACAAATAGTCTTTCTGACATCAAGTTGAGACTGAGTGGATGAATGTCGCACACACCAGAGCGCAATGCAACGCGCAAAATGGTCGTAAATTATCCGTTATCGGAAAGTGACCCTAGAACTTTTGGATATGTTTACAATGAAGGACGTCATTTTTATTTGCTCCTTGATGAATTTTACAAAAGAAACACAAGTTTTCCATGCCAATTATCGCAGCAGGAGGTTTGACAGAGGAGAAAATGGCCCTTCGAGGCTCGCGCAGACTCAAATCCCCCATCAAAGGAATTTGAATAGAACCGACATTGAGCGAATGGATTGCGCCCTGGTCTGTGCCAACTGTTTGAGCTATAAGTGCCTGGGAGACACTTAAGTCCGGTTTCCACTGACAGTTGTTTGGAGCGGTACTATTCAGAATCTTTTGATGTGGTCAACCGGGCTCAAAACCCTCGAACGTGGTTGGAAGTCTAGAGACCTAGCCCCCGTCTGAGATAATTGAGGGGTCAGAGGCAGATATCTTTGTCAATTTTGCATACTTTCCTTTGAAGTAACTGCGCAATCTGATAAAAAAAAAGGCTACAACTGATGGCAAAACATTTGGCTCTTTGTGTCGGAAGCGTGATTAATGGTTTTTTGAACCTCGAAGTTCCAACCGCAATGGAAACCGGCCTTTAGGGCCGTGTAGAGACATACCATTAAAATTTGTATAACCTGACAACCTAAAGTTTTTGGGCAACTGGAAACCACCAACCTGTCCGTTAAGTCAAGTACTTAATTGTACAGTAATATTATTGATGGTCAGAGACAGTCGCAACTCCGATGCAGAAAAGTAATGATTAAATAGAAATAAGGAAAACAGAGTTCAATACGCGGGAGAAAATAAACAATAGTAGAAAAACAGTCAATCAGAAGACGACAGGAAAAATATAATAATAATAATGAAAAAATATATTTAATTGCCAGATACCAGTATCGAAACCTTATTAAGTCATGAATGTTCTTAGTGGTTTGGAATCCACTTTAAGCTGTAGCTCATGGTCTGGTGAGCTATAATGTGCTAATGACGACCTTAGAGCGATAACCCAAACTAATTCAAACTGAAAAAATATATCAATTAAAGAATGTTACAACAACATATATGTAAGAGGATAAAAGGAATAAAGTCGGAAATAAATAATTTAGGCTTAAAGTGAATGGATTTAATCTCTCACTAGAGACTACCTAACCCAGTTAGAAAATGTTTACACTTTTTTTTTTTTTTTCAAAAAATTTGGATTGTGCACAAAAGTGATTATTTTTAAATATTTAGAAAAGTATGCATATTTTGAGCTTATTTTCTGCATTTTTAATGCATACAAAAATGTATATATTCCATGCTGTTAAAAACTGTGCATGATTTTTGCATAAGTGCATTTTCTGTTTTTTCACAAATTGTGCATTTTTTCTTAAAAAAAAAAAAAAAAAAAAGAAAAAAAAGAAAAGAAAAGAAAACTGTACATTTCAATTTTGCAAAAAAAATTGTGGATTCGAAAACTTGTAACTTACAAATTTGCGCTATTTCTATACATGGTGCCTATTCAAATTTTGTGCAAATTATCCAGATGTATTAAAATGTTGTACTTAATATGAAAATACAAATATTTCACAAAAGGCATTTCCACCACCATTCCACCAAAATGTTTGCGATAAAATTTCCCTACTAAATTACATTGAAAAGTACTTTTCTCGTTTAAAATTAATTAAAAATGCTTTTTAAAAAATTACCGCTTTAAAAATTTATTAATTAAAAAATGCTCTTCACAATTTGTTGTTCTAAGCCAAAATTTCTCATACTTTGATCCATGACGAAATAGAATGCAGTCGGTAACAAAAGTGTCCGAACACTAGCAAAAATTCCTATGTAAAAAAATTACAGTTAATACTATTTTGTTAAATAAATCCTTGTCGAATCCTGTTCTTAATCAGTCTAAGAACAGGATTCGACAAGGATTTATTTAGCAAAACTGTAATAAGTGTAATTTTTTTATATAGGAATTTTTGCTAGTGTTCGGACACTTTTGTTACCGACTGTACATATTTTATTGGAGAAATCGGGTATAGCTATGCAGTGGTCGATTGATGACGGTCTGGAATTTACTCCTCGAAGTAGACTGGAGACATGCCATCGCAATTTTTATTTTCTATTGAGAGGGTCGGATACAAAAGGAAAATGCGAATTAAAATAAATAAACACATAATTTGATTTATAAAATTAAACAAACAGGGAAAAAAAAAGTAGTAAATATCAGACTATTTTTTTTCCCTTTCGTAGAAAAAAAATGAACAAAAAAGAATTGTGCTGAAGACAAAAATAATAAGATTAAATTTTTTATTATTAACTATAAAATAGCTATTGGCTGTTTCGTACTCTTGCAATTTCTCATCTAATTCTTTTCAAACCTTCTCTTCTTACTTTCGAAATGGTCATTTTTAGTATATCTGAAAAAGAAATCTTGCATCTTTTGAAACATATCGTGTTTTTTAATTTTTTGTGGTCTATTTAAGAACTTTATATCAATGTATAATGAATTTAAGTATTTTGCCACTATAGTTAAAAGAGTTTTCTAATACAACTTCCCATATAAGAACTATATGTGCCAGTTACCAAAATAAAAATGTAAATAACCAAACATACTTTTTTTTTTTTCAAATTTATTAGTTTTGTAATTTACTTGCAACATACAGCATCCAATTTATTAGTTGTTTTCTGTTTAAATTAGAAACCTTCTCAGGGTAACAGGAAAGGAATTTAAAGAAGCATTGTTACACTATACCACTATATTGCGTACCAATCATATATTCCACACAATCATATATCCCACAGTATATCCAAATATTTTTAGATAGCCCTGTAAATTAATCACTAATGCTAATTATACCACATTCTATAGGAAATATGTTTTTTTATATATGAATAATGAATCTTAATTCCATCATATTTTCTGCAGTATAAAGATATAAATATGTTTTAAAGAGATGCCTCTCATAAAAAGTAATGTATCTAAAATCTTCAATGACTCCCGTACACAAACTCATAGTGCTATTTATACCATTTTCAATAAGAAACATGCCAGAGTGACCTAATAATATGCATCACTTTCAAGGCATTCTAAAGGTATTCACGGAAATGAAGAATATAAAATGGCAGACGGATAGATGAAGAAGAACCTGATTCATAAACTCCTTTCAACTTTGTTAGAACGTGTTAAAAATAAGCGATTTTACACCAAGAAAAGGTAAATTAACCACCTCCATTTTTAAAAGTAAAATTCGAGAAACGTAACATATCAAAAAGAATTGACGTATTCTTACATAACTTGTGCTAACTTTAGTAAAAATGAAATATACGTTTAAGATTACTGAGATTAACTTTCATTAAAGCATAGTATACGTACATTGTGTATCTTGAGTTAACAACAAGTTCCGTTGAAGAGTTGTATAGATGTATGAAATGTGAAAAAAGCATCAGTAAATTAAGAGTTTCCTCACTAATATGAATTGTAAAACAGCATTGGGATACGAATGTTACAAAAATCTTCGTTCTAATTTGGAGAGAAGCTTTCTGTCTTTTTTCTTCGAAGTAAGTGAATGGTGACTTTGTTTATTTACAAAAAATATTTATTTTTCGTTCGTGCAGATATATCTTAAATTTTTTCCATCTTTCTTTCAAAAATTTCCTATATAATAAAACTGTGCATTCATATAAAAACAGAAGTTTTTTTTTTTTTTTTTTTTTTCTCGCTATCCCCAATTATGGTTATTCACCTACACCTGATATTTATTCAATAGTAGCTTCATATAAATTTCCAGTTAATACATTAACGAAATATCCCACACCTCACTCAATACACAACTATCACTAAAAACGACATGTATTTTTGTTTCATGCAAAGTAAATACTAATTTGGGGCAAAATGAAGGAATTGAATAATGTTCGTACAATAAAGTACCATTATTATTTTTTTTTTCTTTTTTCGCAAGTGTCGGTGCGTTAATAGTTTATTTATATATAAATTATCTATGATTATTAGGGGGAAATTGTAAGTTATTTTATTTTTATACTATGCATTTAATTATTTATTTATTACTTAAATAAGAATTTTATTTTAAACATAGTATTAACACATTTAAAATATCAAAATAAGTAACGCGTGTCTAATCTGCTATATTATACTGTCTGCAGATTCTATGAGTTAAAACATCTTCAGTTGATACTGACTATAAAATAAAAATAAAAATCTTGTTCCACTAGTATTCACTAGGTCATTTCTCAACAGGTCGTATACGAGAAACAGGTTGAGGAAGTTTCTATTGATTTCTTTTTCCTGTATTCAGAACTCTTGCAACTGAGAAGTCCATTATTTATATAGAAAGAATAAAGGTTATAACATTTCTACCTCTTTTCTCGCAAAAATTACTATTATCTAACAGGGTTTTTTTTTTCTATTTAATCCCGGTTATGAGTACTGATACTATTATGAGAATTTTTTAATTATATAGAAATCATATTTTTTAATTCAAAACATTTGCAAAGTGTATAGAAAAATCTGGAAGTGAAAAGAATGAAACGGAATTTATTTCAGAAAAAAATTCGTGCATTTATTAGTTTAATGTTAACCCGAGAAAAACATCAAATTTATAATTAAAGTTTTTAATTTTAGGCTTAATTTTTTTCTCCTTAAAATTCGTGTAATTTATAAATTTTAATAAAACAAAAAAATTAATATAAATAACAATTTTGTGATTTTAAATTAGTAGATTATTTATTATCCTTTATTATCCTTAGAAAATATACACCGTAAAAAATATGCCCTATTTGCTGCCAAAAATTCTTTGTAAATTGAGAAAATACGTTCTGACAACGTAATTTTTCCGTAAATTCCACGTATTTTCTCAAATTACAGAGAATTTCTGGCAGCAAATAGAACATATTTTTTACAGTGTATAATGAATATTTAACACCACAAATCCTATTCCCTTTAAAAAATAAGACAAAAATTTTAAATTTTTAAGAAAAGGATTTTATTTCAAAATGTACTAAAAACTCTAATTCAATAGATGTGAATAATATACATGTATGCAAACCATCAGCTCTGTAGGATAATAGGGAGTGGGTTAAAATTCGATTTTTTTTTTATTGGAGTTACGTGCCCAGGCCCTCAGCCCCCGGTTACTTTAAGTATGTTATTGCTTGCACATGTATTGTCCTCGGAATTATACATGTATGCAAATTCTCAGATTAATATTAGATGACAGGAAGTGGGTGAAATTTATTTCTTAAATTTGAGCCACGCACATAAACATACCAAATTAATAAAACCTTGTTTAAAAAAAAAAAAAAAAAAAAAAAAAAAAAAGAAAAGAAAGAAAGAAAGAAAGAAACAAAAAGGAAGAAGAAAGATGCGTCTTTCAGTAACTCTCCTAAAAACTTACCAAGTGCGTTTTTTTTTTTTTTCCGTAGAGTTGCAATTTCATTTGTAAGTCGTAGTTCAACCATGCAAAGAAATAAGATTTTGCATACAAATATTAAAACTAATTTAAAAATTATTTTAAAAAATGAATTAAAAAGCTAAATACCAATGATTTGAAACCTTACGTATGTGTTAATAAAAAAGCACCACAAAACTGGCGTTGTAAAAAATATTACTTACAAACTTTGAATAAACACCATAAAATGCAATAAACTCGCAACAATTGTTTCGGGTCGAAAAAACACACGACCCTTCATCAGGCGAATAAAGTAAGCACGAGTGCTGCAGTCAAAGCGGCATTTATTGCATTTTATGGTGTTTATTCAAAGTTTGTAAGTAATATTTATTACTTACGTATGTGTGCGTATCAGCACTACATATAAAATTTGAATGCCAAAAATTATTTTTAGTAAAGTATCGATTTCAAACAAACCCTTAAAGAATACATTATAACTATCTACCACATATTTATATTTCCGATATAATTTCTTACGTACATCTTATTTTTTTACTTTTATATTTCTTCAACTTTGTTTTTCTTCACAATTAGTCTTTTCGCCAAATAATTGTAGCAAAAATAATCAAGGCACGATAAAAACAAGAATCTGAAGATAATGAAAACACGACAAAAACAGGAAAATGAATCAATGAAGTAGTTAATGAAATGAAGAAAACATATTGACTAGTGCTGATTAACTTGGAAACTAGAAAAACAAATCTTATAAGTTGGATCTATCCTTCACTTCTTCTTTTCTTCTTTATGCAAATTAAGCATTATAAATAGATAATTATACTGGTCTGCGTATCTGATTTTTCTGGAATGTAGAGTATTTTTTTTTTTTTACTTATAATGCTATTTTCTAATTTGTTATTGGAGAATTTCATTGCACTGTAAATTAATAAGATTATTGAAATGTAAAATAACAACATGTTCATGCATACTATCCTATTTTGTTCGACATAATTTTAATTTTCTAAAATTACATCGAATACGAAGATTAATTTTAGAGTATGGTTTTGAATAATATGTTTCGTTTAAGCAAATTATAATAAAAAAAGAACTTCAAATTTTTTTATTGGTGTGTTTGTGCTGTAATATCAGTCGATCCCTGCTCTCTCTCAATAAAAAAAAAAAAAAAAACTGTTCTGGAGAATATATTAATCTTTTACATTATGTACTTATTAATATATATATATATATATATATATATATATATATATACTAAAGTGTATGCATTCAATCTACTTTTTCATAATGAACGCTAAGGACCACATTAAACGATGTAAAATATACATTATCATTATTAGAGTGATCAAAACACCGCATAGAATAAATAGAGGTTCCGTAACTGCTTTTGAGAAAGTCAGAGCTTGTGTAGAGTTATAAATGAATTTTAATGATTTTTTAAAACTGTTTATATGTTACTACACATGCGTAAAACTGGAAACTAAGTTATTTATTTTCTTAAATAAATAAATTAATTAATTAAAATAAATAAATTAAAAAAATTATGCGAGATACTTCAATAAGAACCTAATTCTCTTATATAAATTGGTTCATTTTTCTTTTTCTGGAATTTAAAAACATTTGATCCATTGTTTATATTCGCTTCTGAACTTATAACATCTCTAAATTAAAAGCAATTCGCTAAAAAAGTGTCCTTATTTGATTCTATATTTTAAAAATAAAACCAGTACTTTCATAAGTTCATAAATTTGTGAATCTCTTCATAGGAGTAACTAATGCGTTCACTCTTTTACATGACCGAAAAGTGTCTTTGTCTTATAACTTTGCCATTTTTAAACATCTATTTGTTTAAATGCACCAAATATTGTGAAGTTACTAATATTTCAATTGCAATTTACGATAAATGAGACTCATTATTCTGCTAAACAATAAATATTTGTGCGCAAAACATCATACTAGTCAGTTCACCTTATAGAATGGTGTGTAAAAATTAAAGAAGAGAAAGCTTTCAAGATATAAAGTCGTACAAAAAAGTTCTACATCGACCCAAATCATGCCATAAAATTACCAAGATTAGAGAATATGAAACAAGTAAGCAAATCTATCCAAAGAAGGAATAAAAAGGATACAGAGACACATTATTCAAAAAACAGTAGATTCGAACATAACTGGACAGAAGACATAAATGTTCATGTGATAAGCTCATGGATACAGATATCTAGTCTTTAGTAGGGAATATGTTCACACATGATTACAAATTACAATGCAGCATTTAAAACACTTGCCTGTGCTTATGACGAGTTTTTGAGACATCACCGCTCACTTTTCTTGTAGTAGAAATGGGAGCTTCGAAATATCGAAATCATTGCTAGTGGTTGACCACGTGCAGTCAAGTGCCCCCAGAGAAGCTCCATATGAGTTAGATTGCCCAGAAACAATTGAAAACCAAGCTCCGACAGCAACAAAAGCTTGCATTATGTTATCTAAGCTTGATTACACAGGTCGACATGTAAAATTTTGATTTTGTAAATTTCACAGATCCTTATGTTTTTTGGTGTGCTAAAACCGAAAATGAAGTCAGTTTTTTTCTATCACGTATAGATTTTTGCCAATACAAAGTGCCTAACAATGTAATTTCTCCCATTACTCTTCCACCAATATAATTATATGGTAAGTTTTATACTATGTTTTCATGATTAATTAATCATGGATACCTATTGTTGTAATAGCGCAGCACTAGTGCGACGTAAAACCATACTAACCAACCAACCAACCTATTGTTATGATGGTATATGTAAGAAATTGTGTCGGTAAGCACCCTGTATTGACAAAAATATGTACGTGATAGAGAAAAATGGGCTGCATTTTCGGTTTCAGCACATCAAAAAACATAAAGTTCAGCAAAAGTCATCAAATCAAATTTTGCCAACTTCAATTTTGTAGGCCTGTGTTAAAGAAGCAATAAACATGAATCGGATTTTATATTGTAGCAGAAACGATTTCATATTTGGTATTTTAAGTTTAATGCAAGCCAGGATCAAGAGTTCAAGATGCTTTTTTAAAACATGAATCAATTAACTTAAATATGAATCAAATAATAGGTGTCAATTATGTGCTATGCTTGTCATAGGGGATTGCATGAATTAAATATCAGCGATATACAGAAACTGAAACCTATAAACTGATATTTTAATTTTAAAATATCCAGTTTCTAACACTTTTACATATCATGATTATCATAACTACTTTCAAATAGGAAACAAATACTTTATATTCTTGATTAAAAAAAAATGAAGCCTATTTTTGAATAAATGGGCTTTTTTCTTAAAGTCAAGTTATTACTAACTTTTGATTTACCATTAATTTCATATTTAAAATAATTTTTATTATTTTTATATTAGTAAAACGGATAACAAAAAAGATTTTTTTTTTTTTTTTTAATCACAGCGTGTTTATTTTGGACTTCATTATATGTGAATCTGGTTCCTAAAACATGAAATTCATGTTTATATTTCAGGCATGCATTATCTGCTAAACTACAACCAGAATAACTCTCATGCAAAACTATCGACATGCATTTTATTTTGTATCTAAATCTGCATGTAACAACATTAAAAAACGTTTTTGTTGATATCTATCGTCAATGACGATGGCTGAATATTTGAATCTTTCACCAAACTTATTTTAAGATACTACAACCTTTGTGAGAGAAACTTATTTCATTAAAAAAAAAAATGTTCAAACAGAGATATTCTTTATAAGAATTTCTTTATACGCTCTCTTACACCTTAAAAAAATTAATGAACTTTTTGCTGTAGCTGCTCAAAAGAAGAAAGCAACGAAGAAAGATATACAAGAGGTTTAACACTTACGAAATTATGTATATAAATGTAAAGAGTTGTCGAATTTTTTTGACTTCTTTTAAAGAAATCTTCAACCCTGATTATTTCGTTATAGGTTTTTTAGAGAATGCCTATGACGTGTCTTCATTATTAAACTTTAATAATTTTTAACAAAGTTTAAAGATGTTTTTGAATTTACTCCTTCTGTCTATTCACGCTTTTATTTCAGTAAATAATTTCAGAATTTCTTGAAACTAATGTATATTTTTTATAAAATTATAATAGCATATTTCTTATTGAAAGCGCTACAAATAGAAATACTGCTTTCCGTACATTGGTTCACGAAAGCAGTTTATCATCATGTAGTATTATATATAAAGATTTATAAGGAGTATTTCTTTAAATCCTATTTTAACATATTTATATTTCATAAAACATAGCATAATAAAAATATGTTTTCCTCGTGCATAACACCCTGCTTCTTATATAATATTGTATCATTAGCATTATTGTTTGTTTTATACGGCCACACAAGAATACAGAGGCTGTTCGCACATTTTTTAGACGATTTTATTTCGCAGTAAGAAAAAATCGTTTGCATGGAGAATTTTATTTTCACAACAGTTATATTTTTGGAAGTTTTATTTATCTTCTGATATTTAGAATTTTTGTTTAGATGCAAAAATGCGCTTTTAAAATGGCAGTGGATGGAAGGATAGGTTTCCGCTCTTTCCAAAGATAGTTTTTAGTGAAATCTTTATGAAAAGCATTTATCAGGAGAAAAATGGAAAAATGTTGCAACAACAGATGAATCTTGGGTCTATTTAAGTGGTTGCAATAAAAAAAGGTCATTTTATCATCACAAAAGTGGAGAAAAAAAAATTTGCTACATGGTTCAAAGCATCAAAAGAAAGTTTTTCTAAAGGATTTATGATTGCCACTGGTTTTTCATACAAGCGCAAGATAAAAGCAAAAAAATGTGACAATAATGTCAAAATCAACTCTAAATACTCTCAAAAACATATTTTAATTCCAATTTTTAAAAATGAAAATCCAGATCTTTATCCACAATGCTATCAATCCGTTGAACTGTATCAAGACAAAACAAGCAGCCATACATCACAATCCGCAATTGTTTTTCTAGAAAAAAAATGGAACAAAAAACGGGAATTAAAACCATACCCTTCACTGACATTCCTGCTAAATCATCTGATGTATCACTGTTGGATTTTTGTGTTTTTCGACTCTTAAAATCAACATTATCCAAACACCGACCTACAATGCTTTGTGGACTCTGGAAAGCCGTTCAAGAGGAGTAGAAAAATATACCTCTTCCGATATTATAAAAAGCATTATTATCATAGAAATTATGATGTAAAATGTTAGTTAAGAACAAGGGCTATCAAACTGAACAAATAAAACTCGAAATATGAGTGAAATTGCTTCAGTACACTCCATCAAAATCGTCTAAAAAATGTGCGAACAGCCTCTGTAATCAGGTACTTTTAAAGATATAAGTGGAAATTATTCGAAATGTGTTTTTAGTTGCGTTACAATTTGTATGTGTGTGTTGTAAAACTGCTTTTACTGTTATTTGTG
The DNA here is from genome assembly GCA_963930645.1 of Salticus scenicus. Lineage (NCBI taxonomy): Eukaryota > Metazoa > Arthropoda > Arachnida > Araneae > Salticidae > Salticus > Salticus scenicus. Next base: position 170,578,451 of record OZ005651.1, read on the forward strand.
AACAAGTTAGTAATGTATTAACTCCTATAAATATCATATTCCGTATTGTGATTGAAGGGTATTAATTTAAAAGACGCTTTGTTTGCACTGAAAAACCTTGTTTTTATACAGACCTTCTTTCATTGTAACTATATCTTGCACGTTCGAAAATATAAATCTATGAAGAATGCATGAATTTTATTTCGTGATTTACAAAAAATGGCAGCATAGAGATATAAACTTCGTGATGTTTAGTTTTCATGAATTTATTAATGTAGTTTTTAATAAAATTCTGTATTTTCCTGAAACCTAACAACTTATTAAAATAGAAATATTTTAAAACATTTGCCAAAGATTAATATTTAAAAATAACGGTTTTAAAAAATACGGACTTTCGCTGCCTTTCCATATAAAGAAATAAATATCATTATACTTCAAGTAAATAGTCATGAGAAATTCTAATTCGATTTAACTGCACACCTTCCTTACCCATTCGATTTGATGTAACTGTAACTGCAATTTTTACTCTATCATTAAAAAAGAAATCTGAAAGGTATTCATTATTCCTCGATTAATATAATGAAGGATTTATTGAGTTCATAGATCGGTAAAGAGAGAAAATAATAGCCATAATTCTTGGAATCAGGGCTGAATGAAAAAACTGGTTTAAAGTTTTCATAAATGCACAGCTGTAAGCCGTAACATTTTCAGATTAAAATAAGCTATCGCAGTCTTTGAAATGAAATCTCTTACTTCTTTTGATTTTATTCTATGTTTGTTTTCAGATTACGTACTAGCCTGCATTATTTGTGAACCATTTCGTTATAGTTCATGAAGGAGATAAAAAATATATGACCTCTTTTTTTCTATAAAGCAGGATACACCAATGAGAATTTCTTGACAAGCGGTTCTTGTGTACTGTCTTCAGTCCGAAATTCGCATTACTTATTACATCAAAGCAGTTTTTGAATTTTTTGGAAAATTTAATAATTTCTCTCTCTCTCTCTCTCTCTCTTTTTTTTTTTTTTTTCTATAAAGGTTTTAAATTTTAAATAACTTAAATGTACATTTAATTTTTTTACGAAAAGAAATATTAACAGTTAATATTATAAAAATGCTCACTAAAAAAAATTCTTTATTAAGAAATGACTATCATTAAATTGTATTTTTATTTATTCATTTATTTTATTTATTTATATTTATATATATTTTTTTTATTTTTTATTTTTTTTTTTTTTTACGTTTATTTAAATCCTAGTAAATTTCTTGAAAGGTACACATATACGTTACCGGCTATGTAATTGTACAACTTCGATTTATCAGTGGTAAAAAGATAGTGTTAAATAAGGTAAGTTAACCTTTGAATGGCTATGTGAAATTACTTTACACCACCCGACGCCAGTTTCTGCCAAATACTTAATTCTAAAAAAAATTGTTGTGATTTCTGTATTTTTATAGCAAACTTTTAGACTATTTTATTACGAATTCTAAAGTTATCAGTTCCCGCATATAAAAATAAAAAAATAATATAAAATAAAAAATAAATGATATATATATATATATATATATATTATGATAATAATAAGAATGTGAACAAAAAATAAACAAATGATTAATTTCCTACAGCAACCCAAAAAAGTGAATTTGGCAACTAGTTGACTTAATTAAAAGTTTTTAAATAATTTGATCAGAATTTTTTTATTTATATTTGGAAAAAAAAGAAGAATACTCACTTTAAAATAATTATGATAAGAATACAAAACATACAGAAACATAACAAAAAAGAGTTTTTTAATGATTGCAATTAAAAGTTTTCTATTCACACTGACAATAACAAACTGAATAAAGAGAGAGAGAGAGAGAGAGAGAGAGAGAGAGAGAGAGAAAAGCTGAATTTATTGAACAGTACACAATTAATGGAATAATTAATAAAATAAATGGCTCAGAATATAGAGGTAATGCATCAAGAGTCACCACCCCTCACATTGAGTTTAAAAAATGCAAGGTTTCATCTTTTGGCAAGCGATGTTACACAAAATACACAAAATGTTACTGAATTTTGCAATTAAAATATTACTTTCAGTGGGAGAAAAAAAAAAGAAAAGAAAAGAAAGAAAGAAAGAAAATGCCAAGAAATGTAGATTTAATCGATTTCTTTCTACAATCATGTAAATTAAACTTTTTTTTTTTTTTTAAGTATTTTATTGTAATTATATTGCATTTTGTATTTTTTTTCTAAGGCTGCAACTGTTACATATTTATACTATTAAGTAATTTTTAAAGCTTAGTTTTAGGTTTTATTTGATATGGTAAATAAATATCTGTTTTTTAAACAATGAATTACTCAGAATGACCTCGAATGTTTGAATTTCCACCTTGTCACCAGAAGATTAAGATATAAGTTTGAAATATCTCTCTCTCTCTCTCTCTCTCTCTCTCTCTTTTTTTTTTTTTTTTTTTTTTGTGTGTGTGTGTGTGTGTGTGTGTGTGTGTGTGTGCGTGCGTGTGTGCGTGCGTGCGTGCGTGGGTGTGTGTGTGCGTGGGTGTGCGTGCGTGCGTATGAGAATGTGTGTATGGGAACATTAAACACAAATCAAAATTAAAAATGCACTTTTTGTCGTCAAACACTGAGACTAAAATTTACAAATTAATTTGAAATTTTTAATGTACACACGAAAAATAAACACTCGTTTAGCATAATCAGATATGTATCGAAATAATTTGCATAGTCTTTCTTTTAATCCTATCACCATGTCCTAGAAGTGGAATATTTATACTTTAGATGAAAAAATTTAAACCGCCCCTAATATTTCTGCAATTGCATTGTTATTCTCAAGCAAACTGTAACACAGTTTGAGCTGAGATGTCACTTGCTATGACCTTTCAAAACACGATATGTATTACTATTTTCAGCGAATTAAAAAGTGTAAGTGTCTGGAACACATCTGGACCCCAAGTCATAATCATTGGGTTAATTTTTATAATATTTCATGTTCACGTGTGAAATGTTCGCAATCACTCGTTTTCATTTCTTTAAAGTTATTAAAATAACATATAAATAAATTTCTCTTCACTGTAATTTTCAAAATCGGTCTTGAAAATCTATTATTAACTAGAAAAGGTATAAAATAAATACCTTAAATGAGTTCGAGCGTCTTTTTTCTCTATTCTTTGCAATAATAATTATATTTAAAGGAAATCATTCTCAAATTTTTGGAATGGCCCATATACTGTCAATGCAGTACGTATTATTCTATAAAAAGTTAGCTTTCGATATTAATTCTTTTGTAATTAAGCAAATTTTTAATTTCTCTACGGGTTAAAATTCATTTAACCCTTTCAAGGGCAAGGGAATTTCGAACATTTAAAATAAAATACCACCAGAATTTACGAACAAGTCCAAAAGAAAACAAACAAAAAACAAAAACAAAATAATAATAATAATAATAATAATAACAATAATAATAAATAAATAAATAAATAAAGGTTATTAACGTAAAATTTTGTGAAAAAAATCCGGAATGAGTTTTGTAGTTGAGAATTAAAATTAGGCGAGAAATGATATATCCTACCACCCCAGAAAGGGTTAACCTTTTTAGAAAACTTCCTAATCTTACGGCAATATGTTTTGTTAATCAAAATTTTAATGGAATTTATCTTAAAAAATTCCTTATACCCCCATACTATATCATCGTCATATTTAAATTGATTAAATTTTGCATTCGGTAATCAGCTGAAGTCCTCAAAGATAAATATTTTTTTTCTGCTGACAAAACCTAGCATTAACAATATTCCAGTTTTTTTTTTTTTTTTTTTTAACATCATGCGAAAAAGAAACATGGAATAAGATATCCTTTTGACAATCATAAAAAACTTGTACTCCAGAAGACCTATATCTAGAAGTGGATTCAAAATGGTGATGACGATCGTGGTGGTGGTGATATGTGTAAACTTACATAACAAAACTTTTTTTTTCCAGACTAGGGGGCTTTGCCCCCCTGCTCGCTCCACTCACCAACCCCCGAGGGAGGCTTCGCCTCCCCCCGACTCACTTTACAGGCAGACTCCCGACTCACTACACATGCAGAGATCTGCCCGCCTATTCGCTGCTTTCTTTCACTGAAATGGAATATTAATAGTGCACATTACAAGACAAAAGCAGAAAATTATTATGGAAATCCTCATAATAGAAAAAAAATCATGATATCGAGACCATTTTGCATTACAGCTTTAGTATATGACAATTTTTATTTCTTTTTTACAACCTTAGATCCGGACCGCGGTACCCCAGTCGGCAGAGTGCCGAGCTCGTAATTGGAAGATTACGGGTTCGGTTCTCGATCCGGCCAAAGACCGTCGTGTACACTAATGGTGGCTGGTGCAGGTAAAATATGTCGTGGCCGCAATATCCTTCATGTTCCCATCAAAATTATACTTCTGAGAACCACCGAATCGGGGGAGCTGTACCCTTCGTGTAGGACCAAAACTGTGGTGGCACGTCTCCGGAACATCCGTAGGGGTGTGTCCCAGACCGTCGCCAATTATTCATAGCGCAGTAATGCTGCGACGTCAAATACAACCTACCTAGTTATCTACCTACCTACATCCATGGATCATATTTTAATTTTCTAAACGTAGCGAAAAAAGTTGATATTTAGTTGATATTATACCCTAGTCGGTAAAGCGCCATGCACGTAATTGGAAGATTGCCGATTCGATATTTGAGCCGGCCAAAGATCGTTGTGTACACTAATGGTGGCTGGTGCATATACAATCTATCGTGGCCACAAAGTCCTCCATATTTCCATCCACACTACAGCTCTGGTGATCACCAAAGCGGGAGGAGGGAAGGGGTATCTCCTCAGTGAAGGATTAAAATTGTGATGGCATGTCTCTGGAACATCCCTAGGGGTGTGTCCCAGACCGTCGCCAATTACCCATAGCGCAGTACTGGTGTGACGTTAAATCCAACGTACCTACCTACCTACGTACAATCATGGATCATGTTTAATTTTCCCGTGTAAAATGACTTCATGACAGAAGAACAACGTCACTGGGAGAATTTTTTTTCAAAATGGCAAACAGAGTACCTTCATAAACTTGTCGTTTTTAGTTAATAACTACTTTAATTATACTGATAGAAATTTCTAAGCAGCTAAAATGTCATCCTTGGAGTATTCGGAACACATTGATACCTCACATGGCGCGAAAGACCCTGCCCTACGCTAGAAGATGCTGTCGCAGACAAAAAAATTTGACGCCAGTGACAGTAACTTTTTTTTAATATATAGAGAAAATATTTTAGACACTTTTGTTCAAACTTTGTGAATTTTTACAATTTGCATTAGCTAGAAAATAAGGATCATATCCTGCTGCAGCATTACTCCAGAATGCCTACTGTCAGGTTGTAGTTATAAGGGTTAAGACAATTGAATACGTGTGGAACCTAGGCCTGTGAGTAGAATGCCCTCTGTGAATGTATTTATATAGAGTACTAGCTCATATTCACGTGAATTTTGGAGAAAAACCACAGAAAACTCAGAACAGCTAGCCACAGATTGCGACCTAGGTTCGAATCCGGGCACCTTCCACGTACCAACTTAGAGAGTAGAACCTCTCGACCACTGGTAAAGACGAATGTCTACTGTTTTCAAATGATTAAAATTATATTTTAATAATTGTATACTTTTTAACCTTATTTAGAAAAATGAAATAAATAAATAATCTTTTTTAAATTTTTGGGGATAGTTCAATTTCATTTCCCCTCTACCGAAATTGATTGCATCATGATACATTTGTAATAATCTATCAAATAATTAGAAAATTAAAATTCGTTCTCAAAACTTGCATTTTTAGATTATATTTTTTTATTTTGATTCGCCAACTCCAATATTCTCAGTAATGGAATTTAATATTTCAATTAGAATCCTATGAGAAAGAAACAACAAATTTCAAAAAGTAATGATGACGATTTAAGTAAATCCAATTACAGACTGACACAGAAAACAGCATTAAGTTTGATTAGCCGATGTATCGACAGTGATGCATTAAAGCATCTGGTTTTGTTTCTGAATGGACATGCCGGCATGGAGTCTATGTTACTGGACATTTTCTATCCGAAAAGACACACTTAGATCTCAGAAACGATTTGTTTGATTTAGTAAAATAAAATGCAGTTATTCAACTTATTTAGTATAATAAACTGTGACATTAATGATAACATCTGTGATAAGCGTATATATAAATGTTTGTTTCGCTAAAATGAATAAAACAGAAATAACAATAATCATTTTTAAAGAGGTTTTGTAAGAACTGTGTGTGTGTGTGCGGGGGGGGGAGATTACAAAAAATGTAGAAAGCATTAAAAATAAATTTAAAAAATCACTTATTCCACTAGCAAAAGAACATCAATTAATGATTTTACGCTTGTCTTTTATATATATAGATAGATAGATACATAGTTTTTTGTTACTTATTTTATTATTTATGCGGAGATAAATCGGCAGCAATAGCAATGAAAATGATTAAAAATTAAATTATGACTTAAATAAATTTTATTCCGAATTAATAAATATCGTTCAAATTATTTTGAATTAGAAAAGGGGGTCTTTGTAGAATGATTTTTATACAGGGTGTTTCAACAACAGAGACATAGCTAAAAGTTTCTTTTTCTTTCTTTTCTTTCTTTTTTTTTTTTTTTTTTTTTTTTTTTTTTGAGGAACAGGAGTGTAAAGGGGGAGTGAATCTTCGTTGGGTGCCATTTTATATTTTTTGCATATATTTTTTTTACTTATGTTTGGTACAAATTAATCAAATATAATGCATGATCATCATCAGTATAACGGCTCATCATCGGTCACTCTGGATACAGCGTCATGCTCTTATCAACAATCTTACTCTCTCTTTACTTTTTCACTTGAAATACTCTCGACCACTAATATATATTACATAAACGCAGCTGAAAACTCAATTAAATGAAAATAACTTATTAAATACATGAAAAATTTGAAGTAAGAGCAACGCATCTAGAACAATATCTGATTAATGAATTAAACAGAGACATATGGATTACTAGAAGATCAAAATCAAAATATAGAATAATTTTGGAAAATTCATTGCCTTAATTGTAAAATTACATTTATACAATCATTGAAACAGGATGTCTGCTGACCCGCCTTTTATTTCCTTCGTGACTTTTCTATATCCATATAGTAATTTTCCCTATAATTAACTGTAGAAACATACTACAGAAGATTACTTTATAAATATAGTAGAGAAAGAGTTATGAAAAATACGAGCAGTAGACACTTTGTAAAATATAGTAAGTAACTTGTTCTAAAAATCTCTCCTCCTAAAACAACAAATTTTAAGATAACAAAATTAAACTCTCAGCGGGAATGCCTTCTCTTACCAATGTGAAAGACTGCGAGTATTTCTTTAATATGCTATTGTAAAATGTAAATTTACAAAAATATAAGCATTAAAATTATATTGTAATAAGTCACTTGTTAATCAGTATAATTTTGTTAAATTATTTTAGCGTAATAAAATACAAAATAAATAGCGTAATAAAATACTATCTCCCACATACGCGTGTCTGCTGAAAGATAGACTAAATCACATAGACTAAATCATATAGACTAAATCATAAACAATTGTAATTCTTATGAACCTTTCTTTTTTGAAGACTCAAATTAACTGGATAATCGCAATGAATTTTTATTGGCATTGACATTATTTTGTTTATTGACATTATTTTGCTTGTCTGTAATAATATGAAATGCATTAATTTCATAATAAGTACAAAACTTTGGTGCACTTGCCGCTTTGTTTGCAGTACTCATGCTTATTACTTTGTTCGCCTAACGAAGGGTCGTGTCTTCTTTCAACCTGAAATAATTGTTGCGAGTTCTTGCATTTTACGGTGTTTATTCGAAGTTTTATACTTATTACTTTTAGGTGCTTTATATATATATATATATATATATATAACATTAATTTCATATTAAAACACAATTTAAGAAAACATAGTTTCAAAATTTCAGTGTGAAACTAAATGAACAAAAATATACTTCCTGTTAATATATATGTTTAAAATGTAATAAAAATTTTAAGAAAATCTTGCATAAATAACTAAAAAGTAAAATCTCTATTGATATATATAACTGTATGTCTTTTTTTGCGTTTATTTCCTTTCTTTCTTTCTCATTCCTTCTCTTTTTATACGATTTAGAAAACGCTAGAGATTGACATAAAAAAAGTTAAACAATGCATTCAGGATTTTTCATAAATCTTGTTCTTTTACAGTAACAATAAATGCGACTTAAACTATTTTGCAATACTTCACATTTAAACAATCAGAGGAAATGCACTGAATTCAATTTAAATAGAAATTTCTCAAATATACTTTATTTCCTATAAATAAGTTGGATAAAGAATATTCTGGAAAGCACTTCAATTCTAGGTAAGTATATTTATATAATCCACCATAAATATAAATGCTAAAATCTTTAAAATCAGCATTAATCTTAAATCAATAATAAAACTATAGCATTTCTGTGTAACAACTTTAAGTGAATACCAATTGAAAAAATGACTAATTAATATGTGTTTATGAAATATTTATTAATTTTTCATAAGTTTTTTTTTCTTTTAATTAAACTAAAATTCAGTCAGCAAAAAAAGTAATTACACGTCCGAGAAGTTTTCGTTTGTAAAATGATTAATGAATATAATTTTATAATAGTAGTATTACATAATTACTAAAATGTATCATAAATGCTAAAATATTTCAAAGCAGCACTAATCTTAAATCAATAATAAAGCTAATACTTCTATAGAATAATTTTAAGTAAATAAAATAAATAAACTAAATAATATTAGTTCATGAAATTTTTATTAAATTTTCATAAGAATTTTTTTTATCAAACTAAAATACAGTCAGAAAAAAAAAAAAAAAAAAAAAAAAAACTATTTGCACTTCCGTGAAATTTACGTTTGTGAAATAATTAACGAATATAATTTTATAATAATAACTTTACATAAGTACTTAGACATTGCAATGGAAATAGATTGCAAGACAATTTAAAAAAAAAAGCACAATTTCTAGAAACGAAAATTTTTCAATAAGCGTTTTAATGATGTTCAACCGTCACGTCACAAATGAGATGAAGCAAAGTTCATCTGCATCTCGTTATTCATCACAGAACATTATTTCTATTGAAAATAATGTAAATAGAGATAACAGGATTTTTTTTTTTAAGAGAGAGAAAGGAGAAAAAAAAAAGAAAAAAAAAAAAAGATTCACTAGCGATTTTGGAAACTTTATAGCTTCTATAGAAAGTAAGGATTTTTAAAACATTAAAATGTCGTCAAAATATGTTTCTGAACTGCTTTAAAATCATTGTGCGAGGATCATTTGAGCTTTTTTTTTTTTTTTTTTTTTTTTTTTTTTTTTAAGAGAGAGAGAGAAAGAAAAAGATTCATTGGTGACTTCGGAAACGTTATTGCTTCTATAGAAAGCAACGATTTTTAAAACATTAAAATGACGTCAAAATATGTTTCTGAACTGCTTTGAATGCATTGTATGAGGATCATTTTGCATACATTACCTACATACACCAGAGATAATTATTTGAGTTACTACTTAAGCGATGCGTTAAAATACGAGTAAAATGCAGTGAAAAAATAATGTTGAATGGTAAAGAATAGCTTTGTAAGCAGAAAAACCATGAATTGCAAAAACAAGAAGTAATAATTTTGGATTGAAATAATTAAACGGGACCCTTTATCAGACTGAAAAACAGGCACAAGTGCAGCGTGGAATTAGCAACACACGGAATCTGCATAAGTGGAAAAGTTAAAAAAAAAAAAAGTTCTTAAGAAGTACTAGTGTGACTTTTATTACATAAAATGTAAAAAAATAAATAAATAAAGGAAGAGAAAACCCCTGGTAAGTTTTTGATGCGGCAAATTTAGTGCTCACTGCTATTATTCACAGAAATATGCATCTTTTGTAGGTAATAGTGTCTGTACTAGTAATATTCCATTCACCTATAAATGTTTTTGAATGCCTAAAACTAGCGATAACACATTAAAGCTAAAAATGTTAACCTAAACTTGTTAAATTAATAAAACAGTGACTTTGTGTCAATCTATTCTTCGTTCTTGTGAATTTTTCTAGTTTTCTCGTAGCCTAATGAAGTAAAATAATATGAAGCACAATCCACGTGAAACAAAAATATAATTATAAAATTATATATTTATATTTTTAAATAGTGTTTACATTAAAATTTATTTTTCAGTTTTAAGGTATATATAATATAAAACTCTACGTGATTTGGTACTTAATATGTACTATGAAATTATACCACATACTGTACTATACTTTCACTATTCCGTATCCAAATATTCATAAAATAAAGTCTATCTACATAACCTTTGTTTAACGGTTTATGAATTCCAAATGCGGGCGTTATACAACTCTTCTGTCCCATCAGTGAATCCAACCGTTGACCTCAATTTTAAAGGGAAGTGATACTTTTTCATGCTGTCACTACTAGTCAACTTTTAGATTTTTCTGAATGTTGAGACGGCTATTGTACTTTTATGACAAGTAATGGTTAAAATTGTTAACAGATTTCTGACCACAAGAAAATAACAAATAAAATTAATAAGTTGAAATCAAATTTTTGAAAATAGAATCAAACACAAGATGTTAAGAATAGATAAATTTCAATCGATTGCTTATTGCATGGTATTTGAATAAAAGAGCGAAAAGTTATCTGTAGTATGATTAGCTTATTAACTCTATTTTTTAGAGAAATTAAAAATAATTTTCAAGATTCAATTCTAATAACGAGTTTACCGAAAGTTGGTTGTTTGGTTGTTTGCATAGGTTTTAAGGCTGATTTACTACGCCAGGGTCCTAGGACTACAAGGTGGAATGTCCTCCATGGGAGTTTTTCTAGGGGGTCCTACCCTTATTTATGTGAGTTTCGGAGAAAACAACGGAAAAATACGAAAGGCTAGGTCGATGAGCGCGACCTAGCCTTTCGAATGAGGGGTTGGTTGGTTTGACGCTCTACTGTCATTTTTTGCATATGACTCATTACGCCAGGATCCACGGCTTAAAGTAGATTCCAAACATCAATGGTTGGAACGGAAGCGGGAGAAAAAAATGTTAATTGCAAGTTTTGTTCAGTTTTGATCCGTTTGTATAAGGAATAACTTTGCCATTTTTGCTTATTTTACTATATTGATTACTATTATTCCACCACAAGTTTTTAAAAAGGCTTGAAAGATTGAAGCAAATTTGGAATTTAAATTTTATGTAATATCTTTTTTAAAATTTGTTGCATTCCGCAATCATTGTGCTATTGTGCGCCTGTTTTAAATTAGATAATACTTAAGTATTTTATGATGCGATTTCTTTATTTTTTTCTTTCTTTCTTTCTTTTATTTATTTATTTATTTTTTTTTTTTAAATAGCATTTTAAAACAAATGACATGCTCAATTAAATTTTGATGATTATAGGTTTAGAAAATTAATAATTTTCCTTCAGTTTCTAGTTTATTTAAGAAAGCTTATTAAATTATTATAATTTGAAATTTTACTGCAATTTGAATGGCTTGATTTTATTTATTTATTTATTTATTTGCGCATAACTGTTTATTAATAAAGCATGGGAATGTGTTTATGACATTTAAAGTACTTCAAGTGTGATAACAATGTTATCGTTACAAATAGAATAGTTTATCTTGAAAAAAAAACTACTTTTCTTATGAGATATTTTGACCTTGAGTTTTGGATTAAGAAAATGAAAAGGGAAAAAAAGGGTTATTTCTACTCCATCTTCTTTATTTTTAAAGCAAGCCATTACCAACGCACACTGTGAAATGTCACTTACTTGTATAAATTTAATTTTCGAATAACAAGCTGTAAAGATATGTGATGCACTTAAAAAGAATTACCGTCTCTATTGATTGAAAAGTTTTCTCAACACTGAAGTAACATTTTGAGATGATACATGACTAAAATATGTTTACAGTTAATGTTTGGTAAAACAGTCACAATTTAATCTACAGCGAAATTTGCAATAATAAATACAGGCGAAATAAAATAAATATATGCCATTAGTTTCATTTTGAATTCTTAAATTTCATTCTTACCATCATAATGTTAATTCAAATTAATATATCTATTAATATGATTACCATATCGCACCCTATCAAGAAAAGTAACACAACTCAAATAATCTGGTGTGTCACTCACACGACTTTCTCTTACCCTGAAATATAATACTATAAATACAGGTTGGAGATTAAGAAGTAAGATAACGATGTTATGTAAACTTCTGTTAAACAATTCAAACTAGGCTTCGGGAGAGATTTATATGATAATTAGTTGTGTGTGAGGGGGCCCCTCAACCCCCCGTTTCATTAATGCACCTACATTTATATACAATTTAATTCGGTTATTAAAAAATAATTCTGATTTTAAAAAATAATTTATTAAAATTATTATTTAAAAAAATTATCTTTTATGATAATGCAAACGATTTCCATAATAGAGAAGTAGTTTCCACCAAATATCCAAAAAAGTCCATTTTATTCTCAATATTAAAAAAAAAAAAAAAAAAATTCTAAGATTTTTTTTTTTTTTTTTCGTTAAAAGTAAAAAAAAAAAAAAAAAAAAAAAATCGACAACTTTGTTTTAAATTATCCCAGATCGATGGTTCAACCATTCGTTTTAAAGGTATTGGCGAGCTCTTTTGAAAGATACCCATCATGAAAATTTACTCCCCTCGAGGGGGGACTTCCCCCCAGGGGGGAGGCGAGGCTCCTACATACACAATTTTTTTTTCCCCTGTTGACTATCTCTATTACAAAAAATATATATTCGTTTCATTTGGTTTAGTGCAGTCTATAGTTGTTAAACTCTACTTACCTGCAATTTCCCCCCATAGACGTAATGTATTTGAATACTTTTGAGTGTCCCTGTACACGAACCATTTGCTTGATCTTAACGAAAAGTTTAGTGTAGCATCCTTATATGATACACATTTAGAATACCAAGTTTGAACTTTCTGCCAAAATTTGTTTTTGAGATATGCTGATAACAGACAGACACACAGACACACAGACATACACACAGACATACACACAGACATACACACAGACCATTTGCTAAAAACATGATTTTCGTATTCAGGGGACCTCAGAACGTGTAAATATAACAAAAACTCGCGTTCATAAATTTGACCCAAAAACAATACTTTCTCTACCTTATGGGTAAGGGAAAGTAAAAAGTAAAAAGCAGTATTTAAGAAAAATCAATTTGAAGATAACGATAACGTATTGATGTTCAATATAATAAAACTAACACCACTGCATCTCAGGTGGATAATTTTCGAGATGTAGATAAGACGCGTTTTGTGTAGGTTTGGGCAATTCATATACATTTTTCAATGACATAAACTCACAGCTGCCTTTTTTTTTTTTTTTTTTTTTTTTTTTGTGTGTGTGTGTGTGTGTATGTCACTTTTCTTACCTGGGCGTATACTATGAATTTGAAAATTAATTAAAGAATTGACTTAATTAATAAGAAATAATTAGAGAATTGAGCATAGTTTTCTAGTTAAGATATATTCTAAATGAGTATTAAATCAAATTAGCTTGAAAGATTTTATTACTAATCAACGGTATTGAATTTGTAATCAAGCAACATAAACTGCAAGAATTCCCAACAAGTCTTTCTGGTTGAGATAATACCCTGATCTTTCGTCAGGAAAAAAATAGGCATGGATGCAGCATGAAAGAGGCAACGCCGTTGTCGTTGTTTCATGCTACACTTTAATTTCAAATGTTGTTTCATGCTACCCTTTTATTTCAACCTGAAACAATTCTGGAAATTTTTACAATGTATAATGTTTGCTCACAATTCTTTTTATTCATTATTTTTCAAAATTAATATTTTAGTGCATTCTAGTGTAATCAAAGGTAACATTGAATGAAACCAATTAAGAATTATTGATTAAAGTGAATGGAGCTTCATGTTTTCTGAAAGAATAATATACCGCTTTAAGTGTTTTTAGTGACAGGGCAGTTATTATTTTCACTTTTTGAAAAACCTGTTTAAAAAACAAATTAAGAGCATATTGATTGTGTAAAAATTCACTTTAAAATGCAATATATTTATTAATATCAAAGTACTGTTTCTTTCAAACGATGGTCGAAGAATCAGTTATATTAATTGCATTCATGTATCTGCTAAATTATTTGCATGCATTTACATAAATGCATGCAAATAATTTAGAAAAATTATTTGCATGCATGCAAATATATTTTAAATTACATATTTGCATGCATTTACATAATTTTAATGTAAATATAGTAAATATATTTTTTATGTATTCTTCATTATAAGTTGTAAATTGTCTTGTTGCATTTTATTGTAAGATTATATCTGTTGTAATATTTTTTTTTCTTTATGACTGAACTATGAAAATTGTATAAAAGGGTAGAATTGCTTAAAAAGTTGCTAAAAGTAGGTATAAAATCGCATATAGCTTGATTTAATATTTATATTTATCAAGCAGATAATTTAGTATGCTTCAGCAAGCGTCACTATTTTTTCTCATATTGCCAAATACGTAATTTTTAATAAAAAATGATTAAAATTCTGTTTTTCAGGCTAAAAAAATGTTTAAAATATTATTTAGGCATTTAAAAGAAATAGAACCATGTAAACTTTCTTAAGCTTTATACTCCTTATTTTCATGGAAAGTAATCAAGTGGTTAGGCTAGGTACTCGAAAAAGACGGATTTGTCATTAAATAAATTTCCTCTTATTTATTTTTTTTCCCGTAATTTTGTATTATTTTTAACAATTTTTGTTTTAGAACAACCCCTCTAAAAGACCACATGGAGACATCCCACTCAGATCCTCAGATCCAACAATCAGCTTTCAACCCTATTCCAACGCAACATCTTTTACCCGCCAGTTTAATAAAATTAATGTAATAAAATAGACTTGAAGTTCTTTCGTGAATTTTAAAATTTTAATGTTTTTCGAATTAAAAACATTCTTGAAAATCTGAGTAAATATGCTGAAGTAATTTTACAACTTGAAGTAATTTTACACAGAAGTAATTTTACAACTACACCGAATTAAAATTAATTGCTACAAATCTCACAGAAGGAATGGTTGGATTATAAGATATTTTTTAATTCAAACTATAGCTTTCTAAACACACGATCAAAAATCATTCATTACGTTTAAAAAAAAAAAAATTAGACTAACCCTTTTCAGTATATCGCGTCTCACGTATAATAAATAACATTATTTTATCACGTTGCACAACTTAGCTGAGAATAACTCTCACACATGTACATAAAGAGTTGAAAGCAAAAGTCGTTTATAATTGTCTTTCTAAGACTTTTGAAAAATGAGTATCCAAGCAGTTGACGTTTTTATTGAACCTGATTATTTTTATCACAACGTTCTATCCGGAAAAAGAATTTTTAAGCGTAATACAGACTTAACAGATAAGTGTATTGATATTCCTTATGAGAATTTGCCATATGTGTATATGTGTTTCTATTTCAGAGAATTAAATGATTAGAAGTGACATATTTCAGTGCCTTCTTGAAAATTTTCATAAAGTTACAATGTTTATTTATTAGAGAGTTGAATTATATATTAATAAAAATGTAGCACATTCCGTCAAAATAATTTTTAGATAATTACATTATGATGTAACATCTGATATATAAACGTACGAAACTATAGTATTTAAGATGATAGTAAAGTTAAAAATTTGCATGTGTGTAAAAATATTTATTTATATTAATTGAAAAAATTTTCTTGATCATAAATAATATTTCATAAAAATTCATAATTTAACTTAAAACAAAACTTATTCTTACTAAGAGTAAAATTACAAATGACAAATTCCGATGTTATATGAAGTTTTTCTCTACTACTGATAATTTATTATTTAGTAATCCTAATGCTACCACGAAATACTTTTAAATATTGGTCTTAGGTAATTTAAAATAGCATTATTTTTATACATTTCAAAATGTAAATTAAATATATATATATATATATATATATATATATATACAGTACGTTTGAAAATAATAAATAGGCGTTTTTAATTTTCTTTAAATTAGGAAAACATGCAAATCAAATCTACATAAAGAAATTGGTGGTGACAAAGTTAAAAATGAATAAAGTTCAAAATTTGTCTTATAAAATCATTGAATGGAAGATATGACCACCTTAAATGAAGCAGTAGTGTTGGTGTAGGGGTTGAGGTTGACTCAGTACACGAAAGTCTTATTAGTCCTCCATTGAATATCCTTCATGAAGGTCTTTCTAAGGGATTCTAGCCCGTATTTTCGTGAGTATTCGAGAAAACCATGGAAAATTTCAAACAGCTAGACCGGCGAGCGTGACCTGGGTTTAAAGTCAGGCACATCCGTCTACCAGATTTGACATTAAATGAAGCATTTAATATCAAGTTATGTTTCAAATTTTAAATACAAATCGTTGCTCTCCATTTTGCATAATATCTAAAAATCCTTTGACTAAGGGTTAAGCATGTCCTTCGACCAGAGTTATTTAATAGACTTAAAAATTAGACGAGCTTATTATTGATTAAGATGACACTCAAAATTAAGTTTTTATATTGAAATATTGTGTTTTCTTTCCAACCTTTATTGTATTAGCCATTATTCTCTTCAATAGTAATGATTGTCTTTTAGGATAAAGGTGTTATTTTTTGTCATAGGCATTCAACAGATTAAATTAAGGTTAATATAATTAAAATAAATTAAATAAATTAAAAAAAAAAAGTTTAATTCACTTAATTTTTGAATGTCACGAGAAAAAGGTCTTCATTCCTTGGATTTCTTCAGATCCTCATAATCCCATCTTTTTTCAAGTGTAAATTCTGACTTGATAGATTAAGAGAACAAAACATCGTTAACTAATCAATATCACACTTCTCACATCACTATAGCACAATTTAATTTTGTACAATAAATAATTGTTTAACAGAGATATTCTATTTCATTTAGAAATAAAAAATAAAAAAAGTTACTATAAGTTCATGTAATTTATGATTTATGATAATAAAACAACAACTTCCTTTGTTCTTTCAATATGTACAAGCCCGGGGACTGCTTTTAATGTTAATGGGGAAAGGAGATTCCTTCCGTGGACAACTTTTATCAGGGTTCCTAGACTATATTCTTGTGAGTTTCGCAGAAATTAACTGCAAACTCCAGATGTCTAGGTTGGCAAGGGCGGCTTGGGTTCAAACTTGGCACTTCCCGTCTACTAACTTTAAGAACAGAATCTCTCAGCCGCTAGTCTGACGTCCAATTTTAAGGGGAGGGGATTACACTTTTTACTCTAAAAATAAATACTCTTATTTCAGTTTCTGTTATCTTCGATTGTCTTTAAATGTAACAATTAATATGCTTGGTAATGTATATATATATATTTATAATGCGTGTAATAAATACTTGTTTTAAAACAAATAATTATATTTCAAAAAAGTAAAACCGGTAATAAATTCATTTCCTAAATACAACACCCCCATTCGCTCATTGCATATTTTTAAAATGTATACACAGTAGGGTTTTACTAAAAAGCAGCAGAAAAGATTTTTTTTTTCCTTCTTCTGGGAAAATAGCTAAATCTGGCTTAACTTTATTCTTAGTTTTTCTAATTCATAAATATATTTTTTTTTATAAAATAATTACTACTCAAACTTATGTACTCTTACAACAGAAATCAATCAACATGATTTTTAATTTTCATCATTTACGCATCCACATTACTTACTTTTTTAATATGATACATTTAATTAAATCGATAAATTTGTAATGACACTTTTCTTTAAACGTAATTTTTTTACTATTTAAATGCTTCCTATTTAATTTTAACAGATTTTTCGACGTTATTGATAAGAATTTTACATAATTAAAAAACATTGCAGATATTTGTGATTTCGTATTTTCAGACTAAAAATAAAGCATAAAAAACAAATTTATATAGCTAATTATTGAAAAAAAAAATCCTTTCTTAAGTATTTGTGTAAATGGAAAATAATAATACACAAAAGAACTGCATTGTTGCCAACTTTACTCTTTTTTCCGAAGCACTGTTACGGCACAATTATTTTTTTTTTTTCAATACCACTTTTTTTAAAGTAATTTTCTCCTTTTTAAATTCTAATTATATATTGGAGATTTTTTTTTTTTTTTTTTTTTTTTATGGTATTGGAAAAAACAAGTGTGTTTTAATGAAAGTAAATTATTAATAGCGTTCCGGAAAAATCAGAAAAGTTAGCTACTCGGGCAATGTACAATGATTTTACATTATACGATGCATTTACTAATGTTTATTTAATGTGTATGTGTAAGTGGATGAAAACGCATTCGTTTAATATAACGCCACAAATACTATGAGAATTTTAAGATTTTAAATGACTTTAAAATCGCTCTTTGGCACCTAAATTGGGATAATATTATTAAAAGTATGAACATGTTAAAAATGCTTAAAATCATTTAAAATTATTCTTAACTAGAAATAATTAACAAACTATGAAAAGGAAAGAATGAGAGAGAGGGAGAGAGAAAAGTTATCCGTTTTAGAAAATTTCTAAAATTGATTTTTGTACGTTTTTGAAATGGAATACTAACAATTTCCATGTAAATGTAATATTTCCTCACATAGAAAGGAAAAAAAAAGAATGAATAACATAGTGGGAAAGAAAAAGAAGAAGAAAAAAAACTGTAAGTGTACGAAAACATTGACTTTTAATTTATTTATCAAGTGCTGTAAGGAATATGGGTACGTCTATTTCATTTACTCTGTCTCATCCCAGGAAGTTCCTGCTTAAAATTGTTTTTCTCAATTGAAATGAAATATGTGTTCGTATACATACAACTACGTAAAAGAGATTCTGATGGATTTTCTCTTGACAAGTCTCGTGATTTTCCTTTTACTTCGCTGGGACTTAATGCCATGGGTAACGCGATCTTTTGAAATAAAAAAAATAAGAGGTTTACTTAAACGTTAGTTTACCTTCATTAAATTTTTTGCATTGCGTGGGATGCTTTTCATTTTCTTATAAATATGTGACGCTGCTTTTCCTCTGTGGCACTTTCTTTAACCATTTCGTGATTTATTTTAACTGTTTGCTTAGCAATACTAAATGACTAAATGAAGAAAATGTTTTCTGTTAAATATTCCTGCAAAGATCATAGAATGTATTCTGTTAAATATTTCTGCAAAGCTCGTAAATTAGATATTTACATATTCAAGGTTACAAAGTAATAAAAAGGTCTGGTACAAGTTACTGGGCAGAATTTTTAAATGAGCCGTCACAAAGTCTGATTTTTTAAGTAAAATGAAAAAGAAAAAAATTCCTTAGTATGTTTTTTTTTTTTTTTTTTTTTTTTTTTTTGAAAAAACTATTCAAATTTTTGGAAAAATCAAAATTACGAATGATTAAAAAATACATATATTAAAAATCGAGAACTTTTATTGAAGAATTAAATAGTACTTGTTAATGTTAACACACAGCGCTAAAAAAGCGAGTTAAAAAAAATAATAAAAAAAAACTGTCGTCAACCAGTGAATTAGACGCTATGGTGAAATGTAACTATAGAATAGCCAAAATGACCATATGTTGCGTTTTCCAATTTCAGAGGACTTGCACAGCTGTTAAAAATTGGTTACAATTTTATAATTCACAAATTTTCAAATGTTTTAAAAATCCTTTTCCTTTCACTGCAGTCGCATTTACAAATCTTTGTATCATAAAAAAAAAAAAAAAAAAAAAAAAAAAAAAAAAAATCCTAATAAACATCATTTGTCTACTTTTTCTAGTAGGATGATCGAGTTTTCAATAATTAAATAAAGACGATTTCAAGACAATAGTATTTTATGGAAAGTACTTTATAATCAATGCTCAATATGTGCTCTTTGTTTCTTACTTCTTACTTATAAAATATAAATAAACTGCAAACTGCAAAAAGTCGATCGGGACATTTCATATCAAACTTACGATAACATTTGCCAACGATACGTTTTAACCCTTTTTATCCCACCGGGACCTTAAAGTCCCATAAAAAAAAGGGGATTTTTAAGTCCAATATTAAATAAAAACAAAAAAGAAAAAAAAAAGAAAAGAAAAAAAATGTAACAGTTTTCTAAATTTAATATGAGATGTTTCTCATGCATAAAAAGATATAATAAAAATGTTTCAAACTATTTTTAAAAAAATAAGGTAATTTGGGATATAAAGGGTTAAAGTATATTTTTACTCCAAAAAGAAAATTCATATAAATGCAATCAGAAATGCTACGCAACATTTAATTTATCAATGAATAAGAAAAAACACTGTGATATTCTAAAAAGCTAAAATTCCAAGACTTCACTTGCCTGCAATTCCTTTTATAGTTGTTACTGCTGTTGTTGTTGTTGTTGTCGTTATAAGTCCTAAGCATTTTTTTTTTTTCTTTTAAAGCTTATTTAAAACAGAAGGTGATATAACATTTCGTTTTTCTAAAAGAAGATCCCATTTTACAAAATCTGGACAAATGTTAATGAAGTATCCCTCAAGTAATTCTTAATTCTAAAGCAAATACCTTTTAATAGACCCAGTTTTTTAATACCTAGAAAACTGCTTTTTTGCAAAATTATTGTATAGATTTCCATTATGAAAACAAAAAAAAGAGAGAGCGAGAGAAAATCAGAATTAGAAAAAAAAAAAAAAGCACATAGTAAAATTAAAAAATGCTTTGCTGCTTGTAAGGCGATTCTTTCCTCTTTCATTAGAATGGTTAAATTTTGCTTTAATTTTCAGACAAAGATACTTGAAGAATTCTTTATCTAAATGATATTTTCTAAAAATAACTAAAGAAAACCAACATAAAATTTTACATTAAAATGACAGTTGTATGCATAAAGCAAATAAGCATAGATTTGAGTATATATATTTAAAAAAAAAAAAAAAAAAAAAAAAAAGAAGAAGAAAGAAAAGAAAAAATTCGATAACCAATAAATTATAAGCAATGGTAAAATGTTACTATAAGATAGCCATACTGGTCATATACCGCGTTTCTCCAATTTCAGAAGACCGCACGGTGCTTAAAGATTGATAATGATTTTATCATTCACAAATTTTTAAAGCTCGTAACATTCCTTTTATTTTTACTGAAGACAGATTTACAAAGTTTTGTATTTTTTTTTATTTTTTAATCACAATAACAATCATTATTCGTCTTATTCTAGTATAACGACAAACAATAAATAAATAATGATGATTTTAAATAGCCTTTTTATGGAAAGTGTTCATAAGCACGGCATATTCTTTGTTTTTTATTTACAATTAATCTTAAAATTACAGAAAGTCGATCTATACACCTCATGTAAAGTCTTAGATTTAAATATTTATTAGCTAAATGTTTATAATGATAGATTTTAAAGAATTTTTATTTCAAAAAGAAAATTCATATTTTAAACATTTAAATTAATTTTAATTGCGACCTTTTCGATTCCTATGGTTCATAATCTATTTAAAAACTTTCTTCTGTAGCTTTTGTTTTCTTCATTTTACAAGAAGTGCCAGGTTCGTATTCAGGTCGCACTCGTCATCCTAGCCTTTCGGAGTTTTCCATGTTTTTTTCTGACACCACGGGATAGGACACCTTTAACAAAAGACCCATTCCTACCACCACGAAGGTCATTCCACATAATCCTGGGATCCCAATCAATTGACCTTAACTTTTTCATCCTTCATAAATACAAAGATTTGTTTTCAAAAAATCTATTTCGAATTTGTTTCTCCCAAGCGGAGGCTTGGTTGACAGTAAACGCTAATTTTCCTGGAGGTAACGAAAATTCATGTCGAACTGTCATTTCAAGAAATCCCCTAACTCTAAATTTTTATCATAATCGTTTGAACTGTTGCCTAGAATATCGGGTTTCAGTTATATTTTACTCAGGTTGAGAATGGGTTACAAGCTACTGCTGATGTTCCCGAGGAAGAAGATAAGTTAGATCAATTTTTTGTCCCAAAAACCTCAAATCCTAAGTTTTTACAAACATAGTTCCAGCAGTTTCAATAGTTCCAGCAGTTCCAACAATTTCCAGCAGTTTTTATCATAGCAGTTTCCATAGTTCCAGCAGTTTGAATAGTTTCCATTTGGTAGCAGTTCCACATTTTGATAGCAGTTTCTAGCAGTTTAAAGTAGAAAACCAAGTTTCTGCCGTATATTTCCCTAGATGGAGTGCGGGTTACCAGTGAACGCTAATTATCCTGAAGAAGCGAGTAATTCAGATCGAATTTTCATCTCAAGAGCAAACTAACTTTAAACTTTACCAAAACCATTCCAGTACTCTCAAAGAAAATGGAGTTTCTGCCTCTTTCCCCGAGTGAGCACGGGTTACCGGCGGACGCTAAATGTTTTGATGATTAGAGCAATTCAGATTGAATTGTAAACTCGAACAGCTCCAACATTTAATTTATATCAAAATCGTTCTAGTAGTTTCTAAGAAAAACCAAGTATCTGCCATATTTTGCCACGATCGGAGTAAAGGTTAACAGTGAACGATAATTTCCTTGAAGAGAAAGATAACTCAGCTAGGTTTGTCATCTCAAAAAAAGCGTAACCATAAGTTTTTATCGCAATCGTTAGACCCATTTCCTAGAAAAACAATTTTCTGCCATAATTTGCCGTGGGCAGGGTAAGGTTTTATAGGAAAGTGATCCTTGCACTTTTGGACATGTTTACAATGAAGGATATTATTTTGATTGCTCCTTGAAGAATATTACAAAAGAAACCCAAATTTTCCATGCCAATTATCGAAACAGGAGGTTTGTCATAGGAGGAATTCGTCCGTCAAAGCTCGCGCAAACACAAATCCCACATCAAAAGGAATTTTAATAGAACCGACATTTCGCGGCGCATTGCGCGCTAGTCTATGCCAAGTTTAATAGTCAAAGTTAATTTTTTGAAGATGAAGCTAATTCAGATTTAATTGTCATCTTAAAAAAAAAAAAAAAAAAACTTACCTTTAAATGTTTATCAAAACTGTGTGAGCGTGGGTGGTGTTATTGTTCCAGTTTATTCCAATTGTCTTACATTAGCGGCCTGGGCCTAAAGGAGGATGCCCTCCATAGGAGTCTTTCTAAGGGGTCCTAACTTGTATGTAATCTAGTTTCGGAGAAAACCATAAAAAACTCCGAATGTCGACGAATGCGACCTGGAGTTGAATCCGGTACGTCCAGTCTTCTAGATTCGAGAGTAAAACCTCTCGGTCACTAGTGAGGCCTCAAAATTCTGTGAGAAGTTTTCAAGAAAACCGTGTTTCTGGCATATTTTTCATGGGCGGAGTGAGGGGAGAGCTGTGGCACACTTATAGGTTTACAACTGTGAATGCTGACTTTCTGTGAATGTTAAGATGAAGGTAAGCAGATAGGTTTCTTACCTCAAAAAATGTTTAACGCGAAGTTTTTATGGAAGTCCTTAGAGCCATTTCTCAGAAAACCAAGTTTCTGCTGTATTTTGCTACGAGCGGAGTGGCGATTTACAGTGAACGTTAATATTCGTGAAGATGAGGATAAGTCGGATGAATTTGTCTTCTCAAAAACCCTTAACCCTAAGTTTTTATTAAAATTGTTAGATTCATTTCCGTGTAGATCAAATTCCTGCCATATTTTGCAACTAGCGGAGTGACAGTTAACAAGAAACATGAATTTTCCTATGAAGAGAAGTCAGATAAATTTAGCATCCTAAAACACCCTTAATTCCAAACTTTGATCAAAATCATCAGAGCCTTTCCGAGAAACTCAAAACACATATATATATATATATATATGTGTGTGTGTGTGTGTATCAATTATTTATAGCTTGGAGGAACCGACCACGACATGTCCAATCCGTACGTTCACGTGGTGCTACTGTTAGTAATGCATTACGAACCAACACGGATGGGCTCTTACCGAGACGCTTTGGCCAGCGTGGTGTGGCTTGGCCAAATCCTCCTCCATATTTGAAAATGTCTGTTTCATATGTACAGTGGCCCTCAGTCCCCGGCAGCCAGACTGTCCCTGTACTGGGAAGCAGCAGAAAAGCAAGACAGTAGAGGGGGCTAAGAATCTCCGGGTCAGCTGCCAGGAATGAATATATGTACTTTAAATTGCAGGTCCTTGAGCTCCGAAAATAGAGACTCCTTGAGCTTGAAGAAGAACTACGACATAGTACGTGGGATATTGTAGGTCTCAGTGAATTTAGAAGAAAAGATGAAGATTTTCTGTATTTGAAGAGTGAAAATATGCTTTATTATCAAGAAACTGATAATGGAAGATGTAATGGAGTAGAATTTTTGGTTAACAAAAACTTAAAAAAACAAATTAATAAAAGCCACAAGCTTTTCTAATAGAGTTGCAACACTCACCATCAAGCTCTCTAAGCGTTATAACGCTGAGATAATTCAAGTTTATTCTCCAACCATCACATGCGAAGACCAAGTTATCGAGAAATTCTATGAGAATGTTCTGAAGGCACGCAGATCCAGAAGGCACAATCTTAAAATTATTATGGGAGATTTCAGTGCACGGATTGGTAGCAGACATTCAAATGAACGTGTAGTTGGTGCATTTGGAAAGAGAACTAAAGATGAAAGAGGACATAGACTGATTGAATTTGCAGAATGTGAAAACTTTTATGTCATAAATTCATTTAAAGAATTCAAAGAAGAAATCAATAAGGAGGGGTCAAAATGTAGGAACAAATGAAACTGAATGCATTCTAACTGACAAGAAATGCACTTTTACTGATTGTGCCGTGATAAATAGATTTAACCCTGGTAATGATCACAGACTGGAATGTTACAAGGTAAAGTTCCACGTTGCATTGGAAAGACAGAAATTGGTGCAAATTCGAAAAAAGAGAATTAAACCACAGCTTCTAAAAGCTAAAAAACAAGAGTTCCAACTTGAACTAAAAAAAATATTTCAGCTGCTTGAGGATACTGAAGACATAAATGAGTTCACGGTGAATTTTGTCAATGTTGTTCTGGAATCAACAAAAAATGTTGCTGGTTTAAAAGAAGATAAATCTATTCAGAAAATCTCCAAAGATACACGACAACTTATGGAAAACAAAAGAAAAATGAAATATAACAAGGAAAATATTACTGTAAACGTTGAATTTTCAGAAATGTGTAAAACTCTGAGGGAAAAGTTTGTAGAAGACACCAGGAAATTTAATTGTAATATGATACAGCAAGCCATTGAAAAAAAAAGAAAAAAAAAGTTTGGAGACTGCAAAGAGAAATCTGTTGCTTGGTAGGAAAAGACAAAAAGTATAAATACCACTCGGAATCAACAGCAAATTTTAAAAGAGGCAGCAAATTTTAATTCAGAATCGTACAGCTTACCAGAACAACTCAGTCGTTCACCTATCTCATCAAATACAAACGACGCTATTCCAGCAATATTGAAGGAAGAAGTAATTGTTGCAATAAAAGTAATGAAAAATGAAAAAGCTTCAAGAGAAGACAAAATGAATGTGAATATTTTAAAAGAAGCAGGAAATGAAGCAATTGAAGTTTTTACTGAACTGTTCAACAAAAGTATAACATTATGTGATGTTCCAAAGGACTGGAAAAATGCCAACATAATCTTACTCTTTAAGAAAGGAGAAAAAGAAGATATTACAAACTATCGTCCAATCAATCTGCTCTCAGCTTTGAACAAAATTCTGATGAAAGTTCTGACAAATCGCTTACAAAAAGAATTAGATGCAGCGCAACCTAAAGAACAAGCAAGATTTTGATGTGGTTAGTACCATTGACCATATTCATACAATTAGAGAAATTACTGAAAGGAGTAATGAATACGAACTCCCTCTTTGTGTGGCCTTTGTGGACTATGAAAAAGCTTTTGACTCTGTATCATCACTAGCAGTTATGGATGCAGTAAGGAATACTGATATTAGTTCAGAATATATATACCTTATTGGAAACATTTATAAAGAAGCAAGAGCCAAATTAAGACTCCACAGAATGAGTAATGCATTCAAAATCAATAAGGGTGAAAGACAAGGGGACTCGATTTCACCTAAATTCTTCAATGCAGTACTTCAAGAAGTTTGTAAAAAACTAAATTGGAAAGAGAAAGGCATAAAAATTGATGGAGAGTTTATAAATCATTTGAGATTTGCTGATAATATTGTATTGCTTACTTACTCATTTGAAGATTTGCAAGAAATTCTTCAAGAATGAAACAAAGAAAGCAAGCTCGTTGTATTGAAAATGAACCTATGCAGTTATACTTATCTAGGAATACGATACCCGTACCTTTACGATGAATGGAACATCATGGAAGAAATTAACAACCGAGTTAAACTTGCTTGGAAGCATTCGGAAGAGATAGCGCTATATTCAAAAGCGACCCTTCTAATTTGTTTGAAAAGAAAATTCTTTGATCAGTGTATTTTGCCTGTATTAACTTATGCTTCAAAAACTTGGCCATTAACGTATAAAACTATGCAAAAGCTTCAAGCAATCCAGAGAAGCATGGTGAGATGCATGTTAGGATTCACCTGAAAAGACAGAAAGCGAAACACTTCGATTAGAGAGCAAACCAAAGTTACTGATGTTATTTCTAGATTTAAGAAGTTAAAATGGAGCTGGGCTGGGCACCTTGCCAGAATAAATGATGATAGATGGACCACAAAAGTCCTACTTTGGATACCAAGAGATAAGAAAAGACCAAGGTAGAGGTCACTGTGTCGTTGGAGAAATGAAATTGTGAAATTCGGAAGAGCAAAATGACGAATAATTGCATAAAACAGGGTGGATTGGAATCACCTAGGGAAGTCCTTTATTCTGCAGTGGATTGATAAAGGCTGAAATTGATGATATATATATATAGGGGAGACCCGTGTACCTAGGGCCGATTTTTTTCAATGCCCAAAAACAGAGCCCTCGATCTGTTTAAAATTATCAAACTGATATGTACATATCTTTAGGACTAATTACTTCCAATTGGGATTAATATAAATACCTAAAATAATAAATTCCGACAAATAGAAGGTTTTTAAAAAAACTACACTCGTGGCCCTAGGTACAACACCCTCATTGTAGGTGGGGCCAAACCTCATTGTACCTAGGGCCATTCTTTCAAATTTAGATTTCAGTTTGTAATGAATAGAAAGTAATCATATAAACATGTTTTTTATAAAAGAAACAATATCAAGTAATATATTTATTTATCATATAATAATTATCATGTTGTTGCCTTAATTTGAAACACGACATTTTTATTTTCTTTTTCTTTTCTTTGGGATATTCTAACAGAATGTTTTTTTTCTTCAGTTTCTTTTTTTTTTTTTTTTTTTTTTTTTTTTTCCTGGAGTGTCTCTTGGATTTCTAGATCTCTCTGATTTTCGGTCACATCTTTTCTTTGATGTGGGAGGTTTTGCTTAGGTTCGTACCTATTAAAGCATGACACACGAAAATATCTTAGATGTTGAAGGTTTCGAAATTTCAACAGGACATGAAACAGAGACATCCAGTTCTATCATTGTTGGTTCACTTTCTTCCTGGAAAATCTTTTTTTTTTTTTTTTTTAATTTATAGAGGGATCTTGTCTTTCAGTCACATTTGAACTTAAATATTCATCTCATCCTCAGTGAATGTGTTTTGATTCATTGGCCATATGCCGGATACACGAAAGCCTGATAGAATGTTTACAGGAGTAAAGGCCTTGCCAATATTTTCAGCAACGTCATATATAGTGATTGGTTTACCAGGGTGTGATATCGAAAATCACATATTCTAAATTATATATTAGATTTCAAAATTTAATTCTCTTCCAATTCATTTTCTGTCTTTATAAAAAGCGATCTAAAATCTGCGGTTTCTCTTCTAGCAAAATATCAAATTCATTATCTCTCTATTTCTTCCAATTAATAAAAGTAAAAAATGTGGTTTCGCTCGCATAATGTTCTGTGAAGTGCAAATCTTTTCATCTCAGTAAAGTAAAACAGAATAAAATATTTCCTGATGTGTCACTTTTGAACATAGAACAGATGCATCCGCTCATTAAATAGAAATTATGTACTTTGTATCGGCTAAAAGACTGAGAATAAGGTTTTAACCATAAATTTTTGTGGTTGAGTTTCTAACGTACATTTCCAATCTTCTCACGAATTGATAACGGTATTTTCGGCTAAGAAACAGAATCGCCAATATATTTTAAAAGATATACTGATTTATGCGCAACTGAAAAATTACTATAGGCTAGGCTGTACTGTGTTTCTTAACTCTTTCGCGACCGCTGACGTAGATTCACGTCATTTGAAAATATAAAACTCCACCAATGGGCGTTTCTTTTGCAATTTGTATGTTATTTGTCTCTAAAAAATATACACAATATTCATATTTGTACAATCAGTATACTATGGATGCAAATACTTTGATTAGAGAGGGTATCATTATAATGCATATCCATTTGTAATAGAAATGTGAATACGAAAAAGTTTGTTTAGAAAAATTGTAACTTATGGGGAAAACGCCCACAGGTGCACCTTACTATCAAAAAGACAAAAACATGCGTTCGCGAAAGTGTTAAAGGGTCTAAACACACTGGTCCTAGGTACAAGGTAGCTATGTGACCCTAGGTACAAGTTTTGGTAACTTCATTCAAAATGCCTTCCACTAAAAAATCCACATGCAGAGAGGACTAATTAAATATCTCATTTATTTCTCAATATAAGAAGCAAAATTATACACTAGAAATGAATGAAAAATATTTGACTTGCCCTTGTAAAATAGCAAAAGAGATGAGCAGCAAAATTTTACTTCAAACCATGTAAATTCATTTTCTACCTCTAACTTGTCAAAACTTTCTCCTCAAAAGTTCCAAAGTAGTTGTAAAAGTAGCAATTGGTGTTGTTACTCGCCCAATTGAGTAATAAAACTTAAAATTAAATATTATTCAAATAAAGTGGGGTGGCCCTAGGTACACGGGTCTCCCCTATTTATATATATAAAGTCACGTAATTAACTCATTTAATGTAAAGGGTGAATAAGAAAAAACAGTCTGATATTCTAAAATTTTAAGGTACCAAAATATCACTTGCCGCAATAATAATAATAATTATTATTAGCATTAGTTTTAAGAAGCGTATTTTAAAAATCCTATTCACAATAGAAGGTGATATATTTTTCTAAAACTAGACTTCACCCTACAAAAACTGAACAAATGCTAATAAATTATTCCTCTAACAATTCTTAATGCTAAATCAAGCTTTTCTTAACTAAACCAATTTTCTAGTACTTTGAAAAATCCTTTAGCAAAAGAGCATTTAAAAGCTTGCATTATTAAAAAGGAGATAATTCCGCAATGAAAAGAAATGTCCAAAGGGGACGTTAATAAATTTTATGCCGCTTGAAATGTAATTCTCCTTTTCATCAGAATTGTTAAATGTTGCTTTCATTTTCATAGACAAAAAATACCCGAGGAATTCTTTTTCTATATGGTATTTTCTAAAAGTTACTCAACTAAACAATCATTAAGTTTTAAACTAAAATGACAGTTTTATGCTAGTGCAAAGTAAATAAACATGGATTTGAATACGCAAAAAAAAAAAAAGTTTAAATTTACTTAATTTTTTTATTTTCTACTGCGGTTTATAATTTTAAACATTGGTTTTGCATAGAAGTATTATATAGGATTCACGCCAACAAAGTGATATGAAGACAATTCTCGCCAAACAATCAACAAATTTCACCAAAATCACACGCATGGGAGACAAATGTATTGCTTAAAATATTTTTATAAACCTATTTTTTTCTATTTTCTATTTATATTAAAAAGCTAAAAGAAAAAATGTATTATTTATTTACAAAATGTCGATAAAAACATCTTTTTACAAAACAAAATTCACATATTTAAAATAAGTTTCTATTTTAGTGTTTTATTTGGCAAGCATTATTCCATTAAGCCCAACAATCGACTTCAAGATTTATCTAAGGAATTAAAGGTATGTACCAGTGCTACTTCGAGTGTGCTTGTATTGTTTCTTTCACACTTGATTTATCCCTACTAAATTACCCCATGGAGAGTCATGTTTAATTATTCCGACCTGAAACAATTGTTGTGTGTTTTACAATTTATGATATTCGTTTACTTTCGTCATGTTTCAAAACCAGACCAGCTATTCGGCTTTGTCTATTTACTTTAAGTTATTAAAATCCTGCCTTTTAAAATTTATGTGTATGTTTAAACCTTGTCTACCATTTTACAGTCGGTAACAAAAGTATCCGAACATTAGCAAAAATTCCTATATAAAAAAAGTAGAGTTAATACTGTTTTGCTAAACAAATCCTTGTTGAATCGTGTGCTTAGTCCGTTTAAGAACATGATTCGACAAGGATTTATTTAACAAAACAGTATTAACCCTACTTTTTTTATAAAGGAATTTTTGCTAGTGCTCGGATACTTTTGTTACCGACTGTATATATTACATATAATTTATGTGATGATGCTAGTATTAGCTTTGTATTTTAATTTTCATGCAATTCCTTGGTGCTTCACACGCGAAAAATCTCCATAATCCACAATCATGAGAAATATTACATAGTTTTTACGGCTGAAATGTATATGGTTAAATATGTATTTTAAACCAGTCCTTTAATTTATAGCTATTACATAGATGCCAACATTTACGCCTTTCGGCTACTAGAAAAATATTTATAAAAACCTAGTTTTTGTTCATTCAGTGAAAAATGTTAAAGAAGCATGTGGTTTTTTTAACAATTAAAATATCTATTGAAATTTATCGATAGCTAAAAAGCGTAAAAGTTGGCAGCTATGATATTACCGCGCTAAAATCTTTAATGTTGAATAACATACGAAGTTTTAAAAGTAGAATGTTGATATTCAATATAATTTTTGTTTCAAGTTATAATTCTTGTATAGTTCTAATATCAATAAATAAGTAAAATATCATTTACGGTATTTTAAAACTAGCCAGACTTCTTTATGGTGATTTAGTCTTGAGATAAAGTCTACGCAGACTAACAGACTGATTAACAAACAGACGGATACCACATCGATTTTCTGAATGTCTGATACCAAACTTAATTTCGAAAACATATTTAAAAAAATAAAATACACGAGGTTCAAAAATTTTATGAGTGCCAAAGCTCCTCATACCCAAAATATGACGAGGAACTATAAACTTTAATTGTAAAAAAATAGTAGAATGTAACCACATTTGATAACATAATTGTTTATTAAATACTACAACTTCTAAATCCTTTATTTTCCGAAGTTTTATTATTATTAACATTAGCCAAGTGTAACTTTAAATGAATGACTGTACACAAATATACGCAAATATACAAAATAATTAGAATAATGCTTTAATCACTATAATTAAAAAAAAAAAAAAAAAAAAAAAGAGCTAAGGATGTCTTTTTAAATTGCTTGGGATAGGATGATCTAGGGTTCAAGACACATAAAGAAAAGTGGACCAAAGTATCCCATGATCTGGAATTAAATATATATATATATATATATATATAGTAATAATTTCTTTTTTTTTTATCATAAAAAATTAAACAAACCACAGATAATTATTGAATGAAAGAACTTAGTTTTTAACAGGAATTTAATACACTACTCTTATAGCAAACTTCAAAACACTACTCAGTGTACTGAAATAAAAAATATTCATTACAACTGTATAATGTGTTTTCATTATAAGATTCGTAGGACTATATTAGGCGATTTAATGGCTAGAAATTGACATAAAAAATGTTAATAGTAATTAAATAATTAAGTCTGGTTCACTGGGCCCCTAGGCCTAACTCCCCCTTCCCCCCTCATTATTGCTTAAAAAGGGCATGTTTCCTTTAGCAACTTTAAAATAAATAATATTTTTTGTTAGGGCGTTCGATACAAACAATATAGCAACAAACTAAAAACTACTCACTTGTCCTGATAAAGTGCTTTTTATAATAAGAAATAACCTATACTATAAATACAAATTAAAAATTTATACACAGAATTAATCAGTGGCTTATAGAACATTTAAGTTATTCACCATTGAAAGATTAATAAAAATGTAATTATTAATTTTGACAATTTTTTTTTTATAGATTAGCACATATATTGAATAATTTGTCACTGAATGTGTCTATTGTTAACCTTATGAAGAATATCTTTATTAGAATATTTACCAAAAGACAATTTAGTCGAACTCAACGAGCTCTCATGTGCTGTAACGAGCAGTGCTGTAACGAGCTCTCATTATAACTAATTCTCTACATACAATATAATATATACATACACTGTTAAAAATTATATGCTAGGCTGAACAAAAACATGATACTACAATAGCTGCAACCATAAGATAGTGAAACCTTGTACCACAATTTGGTGTCTGATTTAACCAAAACTTGGTATTGCAATAGCTCCAACCATAAGATCGGGAAATCTTTACCATGATTTAGTACTTTTTTTCAACGAGAAGTAAAAAAATCATGGTTGAAAGTTTCATCATCGCGTGGTTGCAGCTCACTGAAATTTTTAACAGTATATAACACACACTCATATGGATCATACTAAAGGGACAAAATTTTGTGAGGTTTTGGGATATTTTCTAAAACGTCTCCCAAATTTCCTTCCTAGCTATATTATTGAGTGAATAATATGTATTTAATGCTAGTAATATATTTAAATTAAGAATATATTACTAGCATTAAATACATATTACATTGTTACATTCTACACATATTACTATGCTCTTAATATATTTAAATTAATAGCATAGTTTTAACAATGTCTCGGTTTTGTAGTTTAAGTATTTAAGCGTTTATACAAAGATCTTAAAGAAAGAAAATCTTAAATTGTTCGAATATGAACTTTTAAACATTCTCAATTTTCTAATGTATATCCATTTTTTAAATCACTCCTTTTTAAAACAAGTTTTAAAAAGGAGGAAAATTAAAGAGGATTACTGGATTGATTAGTGACATTTCCAAGAAGTATTTTGCTATTTTATCCTGAGGTAGAATACGACTTACATTTCGAAAAGGGGGATCCACACTTTTCGTTGACGTGATAGTAATTATTTACCACGAAAAATTTGATAACATTAAAAATGTTAATGATAGATGAATGAACGATATTACGTTTGAAAAGCATTAACAGAGCGATAATACAGAATTTGAAATCGCGTGTTTAGTTACTGACTGACCTCTAACCGATGTCATCAGATAGTGAGAGCACATTTTAAAGGCTAGTCCTGGAAATGTTTCATTGGCCAAAAGGATCTGCCCTTGAAGCTGGCAGACGTGAAAGGCTGGGTTCTATCCTAGGTTGCACTTCTCGGTCTAGACGTTCAGAGTTTTCCGTGGCTTTCTCCGAAAATACGAGCTAGGACCCCTTAGAAAACCTCTCACGGAGAGTAACTTCCCTCCAAACACAGCCCTAGAACCCTAACACAGTGAACTGACCCTAACACCTGAAAATGTTGCTGTAGTGTATTTTAATTCAGTCTTTCTACAGTTTCTGTTGTGTCAGCGTGTTACTTGAGGTATCTTATTATTATTATTATTATTATTATTATTATTATTTTTTTTTTATGCTTCAGAAAAGATTATATAAATGTAACTTCCATATTGTGAAAACATTCGTTTTTGTAAGACATTTAAGTGTGAATTTAAATTCAAAATGCGTTGTACCAAATTACTTTTTATTCACAAAGTGTATTCCCTGACAAATTCTAATCAAATCAATAGCAGTGTCTTGACACAGGCCCGTCTAAATTTTTAATCACTTATTTTATCTTTTTTCTATCGCTTCATTGTATTCCCTTTGTGTTCAAAAGAGCATACATGTGTCAAAATTTTAAACCTGTATATCATAAAAATCTCGCTATTCATTTTTAAACTTACAATTTTTACTGTTAGATTATCTGCTAGTTCCACTAACTCAAATTTGATCCCATCCATCATAACTATGTCAAATATTTTTGTAAAGTTTTTAACAATATTTTAATCCCAGAAAAATATAGGCGAGAAATCTATCAAATATTACCAATCAAAAGAAAATTTCTTTGCGTGTTCGTGTTCACTACCTCAGAATTACCCATCTCAAAAAAAAAAAAAAAAAAAAAAAAAAAAAAAAAAGAGAGAGAGAGAGAGTAAAATATAACACAAGTTTCAAAGGTTTATCAAACATTTTTATCGATAGTTTATTTTGTTTTTAATTTTTAGGTCCAACCTTTATTTATTTATTTATTTAGAGAGAGAGAGAGAGAAACGTTGTCGCCATTTGTTTTACACAACTTGCTAAGAAGCCAACTCTTCTGATTTTCTAAATCACATATATTTGTATTGGAATAGTAGTGATAGAAGATTAGTAAGAGTTAGCAACTACACTGAGGAAAAAAATATACCACATTCATTTAGAACGAATAAGTGGTCATTTTCTTAATTTCTAAACTAGAAATATAGATTTCTGAGCTATGCGAATACAGCACGCCAATAAGCTGAATAGACGAAATGATCGAGAATTTCTAGTCTATACATTTCTAGAAGGTGAAACAATATACTGAATATCATGAATCCTTTGTATTCCGAGAAATTCTTGCTTGATTTTCCAGAATTGGGTCATAAATCAGTAGCTAAAACTCACCTCTTGTATTAGAGATTTTTAAATAAGTTTGATCTCTCGATAATACAGTCAAACGCTCTAGAATTCTAATAGGGGTTTTTAGAACTCGCTTTAAAAGAGGACTAGAATTTATAAGGATGACATGGAACTATTTTTACAAGAGCCACAATTTAGATTCTAGATGTC
Organism: Salticus scenicus; assembly: GCA_963930645.1. Taxonomy (NCBI): domain Eukaryota; kingdom Metazoa; phylum Arthropoda; class Arachnida; order Araneae; family Salticidae; genus Salticus; species Salticus scenicus. The sequence continues at coordinate 170,613,343 of OZ005651.1, forward strand.
AGTTATAGAATTTTTTCTCAGTGTAGGACCTTAATTTTAAAGAATATGAAATAGTGTATTACAGAGTCTAAAAGTTTGCAAATACATTAAGAGGAAACAACTATGTCAAAGAACTAGGGGTCTTAAATTAAATTCAGCCCAGGAAACAATTTGATATTTCCACAGTAAAATAATAAATAAATAAATAAATAATATTAAAAATAAAATGCATTGAACATAGCTGGCAACTCCCTCGATTTTATTTGTTTATTTATTTATTTTGTTAGAAATGAAAAAAAAAAAATCGATAACTTTGCTTTAAATTATTGCAGATCTATGGTTCAAACATTCGTTTTAGAAGTATTGACGAGTTCTTTTGAAAATTTATCTTATTAAAAATTTACAGTCAACCAGGTAATACTTTCCTCCCAGTTGGGGGGGGGGGGGGGGAGAGAACGACGAAAATATCCAATACATGCAAAAACATTTTCCCTGTTAACAATTACTATTATAAATAATTCTTTTTAATGCCACAATGACTGGTTAAAAATAATTCTCATTGTGCACATTTTTGAGAAATTTCTTCTAATACTGCCATATTAAGTTTTTGAAAAAATCAGGTTTCAGCGTCATCTGTTGGGCAATTTTCTTCAAAGGTTAATAGGCACTGATCTTTGTGAAGATACAATTACAGACAAATATGTATCAGATTCTGCGTATTTGTGCTTGAGATGAGGTACCAAAAAGCTCTGATTACTACGCACTCAGACAGACAGAATTTTTATGTAAATTATCAACTCGTACTATGATAAACAGGAAGCTGAATTTTTTTACTAAACCAATATCTATATACTGGGTGATTCAAAAGTCACATAAAAAATAAAATATATATTTTTCAAAAACTATTGACCGTAGCATTATTCGGTTTTCACTGAAATGCACAGAAAGACATGTTTTTTTTTTTTTTTTTTTTTTTTTTTTAAGTAGCAAAATATTTATTAAAAAATTAGTTTAAATTTTCTTCATCAGGTGGCGCTTCAATTATAAAATTATTTTTTTACAGTAGCGCAGTGCATCCATCAACCTAATTAGGACTATAAATGCTCAATTAGACTATCGTTATTCATGTAATATATATATGCGTGTGTATGTATATACATACTGAATATAGAAGAATGCAAAAACTGACATAATAATCATAATAATCTATTTTTTATTTTTGTTTATATATACAGTCTGTGGCAACAACAACAACAATAATAATAATCTGGTGTGTCCCTCACACAACTTTCTCTTACCCTGCAATTCAATAATCTGAAAGTAGATTGCATATTGAATCTCAAGATCAATAAGTTAAGATAATAAAATTTAATGTACTTTAAAAATAATCTAAATACGGTTTAGGAACTTTATTTAATTTATAATTCGGTATAGGGGGGGGGGGGCTGCCGTCCCCCTCAACCCCCCCCCTCCCCCGTTCAATTATAGTGCCTACAATTATTTAAAAAATATCAAGGATGTTATTAATTTGCTTTTAATCTTGCCAATCTTGATCAAACTTTTAAGCGGTAATCTAATACGAACTTCAAAATACCAAATTTGAATTTCTGCAGTATTTTGTTTTTAAGTTATGCTGATAAGAGATATCCATACAAATCAACCACTAAAAATTGGACTTTCGTAATCAGGGTTCCATAAAACGTAATATTATACAAAAAACCATAGTTGAAAACAGAACTTAAAAAAATATTTTGTTTACAGTGTGGGTAAGAAAAATTCCCGAGTAGTGTTGGTCTACATAGTAAAGAGTAGCAAAGCACTTCCATCAATTATATTCAATAGAAAAGAACGTTTAGCTCAATTTTGGGAAGCCCTGTATATTGTCTATAAACAATATGCACTTTAAAGAATATTGTGCATTTAAATTTAGTCTTATTTGAAAAACATGTAACACAAAATGATTTACAATTCCAGCATGTATAGTTCCAATATGTCGAAATACTTTAGGTAGCCCTGTAAACGAATGATGAGTGATTTCCATACTACAATCTACACAAAACATGCTTTTATGCGTATTTAAAAAAAAAAAAAAAAAAAAAAAAAAAAAATGTTTGTTTTGTTTTGTTTAAATGAGCCCATAGATGTTACATTGTACTTACCAGAAATTTCCTCACAGTATATGAATTCTCTTGGATGGCCCTGTATACGAACCACTTGCTTGATCTTAACAAAGTTTAGTGTAGCATCCCTATATGATACACATTTAGAATATCGAACTATTTATTCTTGAGATATGCTGATAACAGACAGACACACACACAGACCAATCGCTAAAAACATATTTTATGGATTCACGTATGGATAAAACGTGTAAATATAACAAAAACTCAATTTCGAAAATTTGTCCCAAAAAGAATACTTTCTCTACCATATATATGGGTAGGAGAAAGTAAAAAAAAAAAAATCTGGTGTGTAACGGCCACACGACTTCCATTACCCAGTACTACACACATTATAAACATTTTATATACATTTTTGATTTAAATAAGTAACAAAATTGCTCTATCCGTCAAATAATCCGTACAACCGTTTTCAAAGGAACGCCTTTGCGAGGCCTGAAATTGAGCTATTTATACAGGACGCCTATCAATTTTCCTGAACTAATCAACTATATCATTCGAAAGGATATCTAATAGAGTGTTTATATAGCAAGTTTGAAGAAAATCGTTAGAGCCGTTTTTGAGATACGGACTTACGGTCCCACTTCCGGTTTCCGATATCCCACTTCCGGTTTTTCAATTTTCACCAAAATTTGGAAATTTCATCTGTACACCAGACGTATTTCAATTCTAAAGTTTCGTAGCTCTATCTTTATTAGTTTCTGAGCTATAATAGCCAGAAGATTCTCCACATACATACATACACACATACACATACATACATACACACTGACCAATTGCCAAAAACCACTTTTTTGGACTCAGGGGACCTTAAAACGTGTAAATCAGGTGAAATCCGATATCGAATTTTCAGACCGAATACAATACTTCCATTATCTACGGTAGTAGGGTAATGGAAGTAAAAAAAAAAGCGATACTGCAGAAAAATTGACTTATACCTTTTTTATTTGTTATAACTTCAAAACTAATGATTGAAACTAATGATACTGACATGTTTTTATAATACCAAAGAGATAAAATTATACCTGTATACATTTTTGATTTAGTAATTCGTTTTATTGCACTCTACGAAGTACTTAATAAAAATCTACAAAAAACTTTCTTTTTTTAAACGTAATATAATAAACATATACTTTGTATTCTATTATGAATTATTATATGAAATAAAAATGTTATATTTTAATATGTGAAATAAAATTATTTACTTGTTAGATCTAAACAATTGCTTAAAAAGGAATATGTATTCTTCATTTGGGTAATTCCACTTTTATATGGAATTATTCTTATAATGCGCAACAGCATAGTATTATACAGTTTTTTTAATATAAATTTCAGAAAATTTACTGTGCCATATATCATAAATATTTTTTTCTAGTTGTTACAAAGTTGGAGTTGCAAATTTCTAATCCCTCCCCCTTTTTTAAGACTAAACATTTCCGAGCGTAGATATTTTAGGACTATTTCCAGGTCTGGTAAAGAAGAAATTCTGCGATATATTCTTTGTGGAATTTAACTTAATGTGAAGAAAATTATGATTACTTACAGACTTATAGGTGCTCATGGGAATGGATAGGTAATTTTAATAATTTGAATCACATAAACGTACCATAGATGCTTTGCAGCAAGGTGCATAATCATCTTGAAATTCTGATTGCGAAAAGTCTGAGATACCTCCAAATCGACGAAGCTTTAATAATGGTCAGGCGTCACTTTTATAATGGCCGTGTTTTATTTCGAGTAAATTGATCCATTGAGTATGAAAATTTGTTCAACTCCTTGAAAAGTTATGCACTTCCGTACCATAATGTATGGATAATGTATCATTGTTTTAAGAGTGCAATTTTCCTTATGTTGGTCACTTTTTCGTCATCCAACTAGCTTTTTGTGTCACCTCGAAATAAATTAAACTTGGCTCATCAGAGAAAACAAGTTCAGCCCAATAATTAACTGATATATATATATATATATATATATATATATATTTTACTTTTGGTCAATTGAAGTCCTGTTTTTATTTATTTTTTTTTCCCTTAATAATGGCTTTTTTCCAGATTTTCTTGTTTTTTTTACCTGCTTTCATTGATTGTTACTGCCATGTTTTTGAAGAAATTACTTTGCTAAACACTTTTTTTTTTTTTTTTAACCTTTTCTAAATTCTGAACGTGATAGAAATCGATTTTTTTAAACATTTGCTTTTAAACTTGCGGTCATCTCGCTTGGATGAGCAACGTAGTTGCCTAAGACAAATTTCCAGGTTAAACAGGTAAAAATTTTATATCTTACTAAAAACCATCGCACCAATACTTCGTTAGCATTTAATTATTATGCCATCTTGCGTATTAAAATATTTTTTGATTTTCATTCTAAAATTAACACTTTTTGTGGCATCGTTAATTGCCTTATTCTTGCCATGTTTTAAATACTCCCTAAAATTACAATTTTCCTGTAAATTGCATTTTGATTTTAAGACTGGGCTCAATCCAAAAGTGTATATGGAGGATGACATAACGTCCCAAACTGTATATATATATATATATTGAAAACCTTTTCAAACATTGCAGTATATATATATAATTTGAAATTTTTTAGTACCATTGTAACGCTCAGCAGACAAAAGATAGATGAAAATACCAACAAAAAATAAATTTTAATTGAGATTTATGTCGATTAAAATTATTCACAGTATTAAATTAATTTGAGTACCAATGACTAGTAAAACAAGTTAAAGTACTTACGCAGAAGAGAAATGACACTAACATAACACATAAGCCTAAAAATGAGAGAATTTGCAAATACATTGAATTATTAGATATATATATATATTAAATTAATTTTTAAAACTTATCAAAAACTAGAGTATCAAAAGATTTAATGCCACCGAATACCACTTAGACCAGCAAGAATTAATTTTAACCAAATTAAATTAACCTGTGATTATATATTGCTATGTTACGAATATTATTTTTTAGAATTTCACAAGGAATTTACCTATACATTTCTTATTGCATTTTAGTTTATTGTATCCTTCCTCTCATTTAAGATAAAATATGGTCATTCATTTCTTTGTGCTTATAAAACGGAATATAATTCTAACAGACATCGTAACTTTCAGGAGTTAATATTGACTCAGAAACCTCAAACAAATAAGACATATGCAAGCATGCATCATAATGAACGAAAAAAATGTACACGCATGTATAAAACAAACAATTATACTCCAGAATTCTTCTCTAAGCTGGCATAATTTCTTCGAAAACATGCGGACGGGCTTTTGTACAGAAAATAGTAGTTGTCTTTAAAAGTTTTGGAGAAGTGAATGGTTATCCTCAAGTCTATAATTTCAATTAATTTAATAAATAAAAGTGTATTCTGTTCTAAATTAATGTGCTAAAAATAAGGGAAACACGATGAGTCCGCCACTTGTTATGTACTATTATTTATAAAATATATTTTTCTTGGCGGGAATCTTTTTATTATTGCAATTTGTAACATTCAAAATAAACTAACTGAACTCCTCTCTCGTTTTTAATTTTAAAAGAAAGGTGTGAAATCCGAAAGCAAGATAAATGGTCAACTCGGATTGCTTGAGTTATTTTCTATCTTTTGGTATTATAATAACTGACAATTATATGCCAACATTCTGGGTGCATGGACACGCATTGATATTAGTATTAATACCAATAGTAACTACATTATTTAAATGTGGATGGTGCTTTGAAACATTATAAATAGATAATAATATTATTAATAAAAAATTTTGAAAATTATTATTGTATTTAGAAAATAATAATAAAATTAAGCTGAAAAAATTGGCAAAATTCGCAAGATGTGTGTGTTTCTGTGTTTGTTTATAAATAAATACTTTCGTTATATTACGTAAGTTTTTTTTTTTTTTTTTTTTTTTTTTTTTTTATAACAATTTGATAAGATGCAAAATTACTCTAGGTTAGCTCTTTAGCGATTTCGAAAATTACATCATCTCGAGCTGTTTATTTGTATAAAAAAAAAAAAAAAAAGAAAAAAAGAAAGAAAAAGAAAAAAAATATAAATATACATTCTCTTACGGTGAACAGTAATAATCAAAACACAATAAATATAAAATTAAATCAATCAGTGATAACAATGCTAAACTACACCTACACATTACATTAAAATTTGACGCATCTTAATGTGGAGCAATAGCGCTTCACTGTTTTATGTATATAGTTAAAATAATAAAAAATAAAAATAAACATTCGTAATATAAATCAGGGGAAAAAAGAAACAAACGCTTTGGTATGATCGGGAAATCCGCCATCTGAGGTACATATTTCATATTTGTACGTTCTATGAAAAAGTTATCACAGTGCCTTTGTTTCTGATGCCGAGAGCATTTTAATTATCTTGAGGACTTTAACTATTGGGTAAGTTTGATTCTCCGTTCTAAAGAAAATAACTAACAGTAGTGGCTATAGTAAATTTGACTTTCTTTTCCGGTATTTTACTGTGGCCCATAATATGATAAATTCCATGGAAAATAATATATAATCGACGTTTTATTCTATGTCATATTCTACGTCTATTCTATGCATATTTTATGCCCTTTAACACTTACTTTTAGCTGAATAACTTTTAATTGTATTTAGATATTTGAAAAAGATAACAGATATTTAGTTAAAATGTATTATATTTAGATATTTAGATTTAAATAATAATCGTAAGTAAACATTTAACTGGTAAATTCTAAAAATTGTTGTTAATGAAAACATCGAAGAATTTAGTTGCTCTTGTACAAGGTATAATTAATCTTATACATACGCTATTTTACAATCCAAATGCAATTGAGTATTTTTGTTAGTTTAACTTTTAAAGCTTTAGTTTATAGATATCAATCATTAAAATGAATACAAAAAGTATTAATTATGATGTTTATGAGCGACTTCAAATGCATTCATTATTAATAAAACACCATTTTAGTTATATGAATAAATTTAAGTATATTTATTGAGTCTTAAAAGCAAAAGATTAATTTTTAATTTTGTAAAAATTTTAAAGTTGTGCACATCAGTAGAATTGAGATAATTTTTTATGACTTTTCTGTGTATTTTTTTTTTTTTTTTTTTTTTTTTTGATAAAAACATATTTTTTGTCTCAAAAAAAAAAAAAAAATCAAGCCGTCTCTCATAAATTGCAAGAGGTTTTCTTCTTTATTTATTTTTTTCTTCTCGCCAATTTCATCTAAATGAAAATTATTTTTTAAATGACTTTTCACGTAAATATTCTCCGTATAAGAACATGTCTGCTCTGTAAACGGTTCAAAAGGTATAATATTACAGAATTGTAACAAAAAGATGTTTATTAGTGAGAAGACAAACTAAATGAATAACGAAACGTAAGTTAAGGTGTTATTTATATTTTAACAAGGAAATGATAAGAGTGAAGGCCATTCCTTAGTATGCATTTTTAAGGTACGTGTTTTATTCTCTGTTCATTTTGTGACAAAACGAGCCTTTTCAATCAATATGTTCTTTCTTTATAAGACTAAAATAATGAACAACTAGAAAAACGATGTTAGTCATTATGAGGAAACAACGTAATTTAAGGAAAAATGAATAACTTAGCATCATATCTTAATGCGATCGTTATCATTTTCCAACTAAATAAGACAAATGATATTAATTTAAGTGCAAAAGATGAATATTAAAAGCTGTCGGGAAAAATCACGTAAAAATAATAAAAAATCATCAAAATTCAATTACAGTCATATTTTTATTCTTCCTTGTGCAATGAAACGCTAAAAATTCAGCCTATTTACTTATTTCTATGTACATAAAAAGAAAGTGTTGGATTCATTAAAATTTTTCGACCTTCAGTTTTCGATGGATTTACACGTTTTGGAATGTCCTGAGCAATATAACTTTATGTTTGGTTAGAGCTTGACTTAAGATAATTAACTTTTGTGTGTCACACAAACACGTGGCTCTGTCGTACCATTTTTTTTAAATAGTTAATTTGGCAGCATAGGACTAAATTTCTTATGTATAGAGAGATAGAAGCTATTATTATAAAAAAGCACCACAGACATGGCGTTTAAAAGTAATAAGTATAAAACTTCGAATAAACACCATAAAATGCAAGAACTCGCAGCAATTGTTTCGATTCAAACGAACACACGGCCCTTCGTCAGGCGAACAAAACAGGCACGAGTGCTGCAAACAATTGTTGGGAGTTCTTGCATTTTATGGTGTTTATTCAAAGTTTTGTACTTATTAGATAGAAGCTATTGTCTAACGTAAAGCCAAAATATGAGTTTTACAAATTTTGTTTTATAAGAGTTTTTGTAACTTGCATAAATTGTCCAAAATATAAAATATATACAGATAAAAGAATAAATTTACATGCTTTACATAGGAGGACTCGGGGCGCGCGGCCGCAGTTCACTGGTGTAGTTAAGTGGTGAGTTCGTACGGTTTTTGTGTACTTTATCTATATATGCATATTAAAAGAGAAATATGCATATGCATATACATAAGAAATTTTCAACAAATCTGCGAAATTTCGGGGATCGTTTAAACCATCAACCCCTACTCCCCTTCCCCTTGCCCCAATCGTATTGCTCTTCAATTTTTAAATTATAGCAGATATTTCCTATGAATATGTCGGTAGAGAAAAGAAGTGTTTAATAAGACTTTATAGATTTTAATGCACATATTATAGGTGAAATTCAGGCTTGGAAAAGTGAATTTTCTGTCCTACCAATATTCAAGTAATAATTTAAAAAGCTTTTAAGAGAGTAGTGCAGTGTTGACAGACTTTGCTACTCTTTTATTCAATATTCACCAATAATCTTGAGAAGTGATATTTAATATACATCATAGACGATTCTTTTATTATATATATCAAATATCACTTCTCAAAATTATTGATGACTATTGAATAAAAAAATCGCAAAGTCTGGCAACACTGGATTAGTATTAAATTTAAATAGCAAAATTAAAATATTATACATAGTTTAGATTGAAAATTACAAGCTAAACCTATTATTTTTACCAAGAACTTTCAGTGGGCTTAATAAAGACTACTCTTATTCATTCGGAAATGACGTTAAGTCGATTAATTTGATCTAGAATAAAACAAAAATATTCCTAGAAACAAAATTACTGCAAAAAAGCATTTAAAATTAAAACTAATATTAATGACGCATTACAAAGCAGGATAGAAAAATAATGCAAATTTGAATAACTGAATTCATTTCTTTCATAATAATTTTTGCCTGAATTATGATTTTCTGAATCACTTTTTCTAGAAAAAGGGCGACTTCTTTAAAGGGACATTTTTTACATCATCGTGAACGTTTTTTTTTTTTTTTTTTTTTTTTTTACGAAGGTTCAACTGTATTTCTTTTTTTAACACTCTCCAACATGATTAAAAAGTATTTGTGACCTTTCGTTTGTCTGTCTGTCCACTTTTTAACCCCCTGAAACTGATATATATTGTTCAAGTTCCTTATGGGATGTTCCCTATTGAAAATGGGGTAAATGCTGCCATTGGTTTGTCCACAGGAACACCAGAAAAATTCAAAGCATTGCGTCCTATGAGAGACATTTCCATAAATCATATTTGTCACTTTTATTTCGCGCAAATCATAATAAAATTGACATTAACAATACCTATGCACAAAAAAAACTTTCTATAGAATGCAATATGATTAGCATTAATGTTTGCAAGGCCGCAAACGCAAAAAATATTCAGTTGCATTAATAGCTATAGTAGGAAATCGCTGGAATTTCAGTTTCGTTTTCATTAATCATTAACAATTTTTAATGATATTTAAGAATGATTATTATATGATTAGTCAATATATCTCTCTTTCTGTCCGTCTATCTGCGAGCTCTCTCTAATTTCCATAAATATTCACGCTATCTTTTGAAATTGATATACGATACGCTATTCAAGTTTACTACAGGGTGTTTCCAAACTTCATTTTAATACTTTTATTTTTTGTACAAATCATAATGACGTCAAACCATAACTATGTGCAAAGTTTGTGAGTAATCATTATTGCACGTATTAACATTATAACACGTGCCAACATTTTAATTTATTACGGAGCATTTTTAGAATCGCCTTTATTTCGCACTACAGTATTTATAGAAAAATTTCCTTGAATATATAAATTCGATAAAAAAGAAAAATTTACTCTTAAAAAATAAGTTGTATGAAATAAAGTCAAGGCTAAAAATACTCCGGAATGAATTAAAATGTCGGCTATTAAATAATATTACATGGGATTGTCTTTATTATTATTATTATTATTATCACCCTCTCCCCCCACCCCACAGATATTTTAATTACACTTTATGTTTTTAGTTGCAGTTCCCATTAATGCATTATATACCCTCATGCATTATTATTATTATTATAAATCTTTCAAAATTTCACCATATAATAATTATAAATAAATTATTATAACAATATCGTAATTTAATCTCAGGTATCTACAGAATGCACACTAATATTACGATTGTAAATTTTTCATTAATCTGGCATAACACCTAGAAAAATTTTAGCTTACTCCCCCTCAGGCCCAGGGCCCAGGACCCTAGCTCAATCAACACCACCATTGCAAAATTATTTTAACTCACAGTACAAATAGTAGCAAAACTGCCGTCTAGAGGGCGGTAGTTACAAACATCGAAAAGTGGACACGCGCTATGTTTGATTTCTCGTATTTATCACGGATAATGTAATTGTAAATTTCGCGTTGATTAATTAATATGACTTCAAATTCACTAATCTCTTTCATTTTGAATTGTCATATCATCAAATCATTGCCATATTACAACTGTGCCAATCGATGTATTTCCTATTTATTTTATATTAATGAAACAAGCAGAAATAGCCATGCTGTGCGAAGTTGTTTATTATCGTTGTAATGACCAGCTGATATGTGAATCGGCATTTCCCCATAAATAGCTGACCTAGAGCTCATACAATCTATTATACTGTCATATTCATTTTTATATGAATGAAAAGTACTATTGTAAGTCACAGTTTTTTTTTTGTTTGTTTGTTTGTTTCCCGTGATTAAGTGTTTGTTCATACTGTTCATGACAATGTTTATTCATATTGTCTATAACTTTTGATTTTTGTGAGAATGTAAACTACCCTTACAATCTATATAGTGTTTCAGTATCAAATTTAATTAATATTCAGTAAAATTCTTCTGTTGTTTTAATTTATCAGTGGTTCATAAAAACAATAGATTTTATTTTTCACAGTTTCAAATAAGAAATTGATGTATAAGTGCCATGCAATAATAGAATACCTTGCTTTTCCCTTTAGATCAAATATGGTATTGGCAATAAAAGAAGGGTATCAATAAAAAACAAGAGATATATATTTTTTTATATCTGTGTGTGTATGTGTTGTAATACAAAGATAAAACAATATTTATTTGCTATATAATGTATAGTTTTATCTAAATGTACTGATGAAAGTCATACTTTGAAATAACCGTTTTTGAGCATTGATTTCACATAATGAAAATTAGATCACAGGACATTAAAACAAATTTTATTTTTTAAATAATCATTGTTTTTTGTTTTTGTTTTTTGCATATTTTACTATTCTTTTAATTTAGTTATTCTATCAAGATTATATTATTCTTGTTCATCTGTAGTTAATTAGACAATTTTTTTTTAATTATTATGTAATTAAGATGATTATAAATTTCCTTTACATTATTCACTCAGGCCTCGGATCCATGAGTTGTCAATCAGCTTTAACACGTACACCACTATCCTTTACTTAATTCAAATATTTATTCATAGAGACTTAAACACAATATTAATAATAATATATATATTTTTTTAATGTATATCTGAGTCTAAGTTATGTTTTTTATTGTTGTGATTAGGTTACGTAATGATTTAAAGATTGAAGTGTTTGTATTGTTTTAAAATATATAAGTGCTCATCCTAGTTATAAGAATCTCTAATATAGTTCTAGTGATTTCTTTAATATCATATAACATTATTTTCATTTACTTTAGCAATTAATGCATCAGTAAATGATTTATAATTGAAAAATTTCACTTGAAAATTTCAGATATATGTATCAAATCTGCACATAAGTCACAGAAACTGGCTTGTTTACCATACTATATTTGTGTAAAATCAGTTTTTAGTGGCTTTATTGTTATTTCTGTACTGATAAGTATAAAGGATTTAAGTCCATATTCTTGATTTTTCAGGAGACGAAAAATAAAGTAAAAAAAATGCTGTATAAAAACTTATCCGTTCAATAGTTTTAACCAGGATATTATCATAATATACAATTTTGTGAATAAACTACATACATTTAATTTTAAAATTTGTTTATTTTTAACAGATTTATATAGTTCTAAAAAAATGCCTGCAGGACTTAATCTTTTATACCAAACATGAATGCTAAATTTCTGACTTGAATCTTTTTTACCAATGAATTTTCTCAAATACTAAATGACATGGACTTAAATCCTTTATACCAATCGTTAGAGAATTTTTTCTGAGTCTGACTATGTACTTAACTCAAAATCGATATTTTTGGACTTAAATCCTTTATACTTATCAGTACAGATTTAATGTTTGTTTGTAGGGACATAGCCACAGACAGACAGTATCTGCAGGAGGCTGAGACAAACTTAATAGCTTGTTTTAATGGCTGACACTTAATAGCTTGTTGCTTTCGTTCATAATGAAATTTAATTTCAAAGAGTCTGGAAGGGAGGGGTGGGAATGGGGTTCAGGTCCTCATGGCCTCCCCTCGGCTACACCTCTGTCTGCACAAATATCAGAAGTAAAAATATTTAATAATGTTGAGGGTTTTTTCTTTTATTTCAGATGTTTAAATTTGATTTATATAGTTTGCAAGCATAATTAAAACTGTATTCATAGAATGTTGATGTGGAAAAATAAAATTATGAGAAAATATTTTATAAACATGTCATTGATATCCTTTTCTTTTTTCTTATGAAAACATTTTATCCTTACAATATACTTATAAGTTGTTGAAGCGAGTGTAGTGTTCAATGAAACAAGATTGTTAAATTTATTTATCCAATACGTGTATGAAAAGGAAATGTATGATCAGTTTATAATTTGCAGATGTTTGCTCTTTGACTCAACAAGAACGAATATTTAATTCTGTCAGTTTGTTGACTTGCGCATTTGATCTTGAATACCATTTTTAAACTGTAATCAATAATAATCAGATAATATTGGGTAAAATTTTTATTTGCTCTAAGGATCGGAAAAAAACATCAAGGATATCATTTGATATACAATCTAGCCTTTAATATTTTCAGCACTGAGTGAGTTAGTGTTTCAGAAAATAAATACCAGTAGGACTCTTTCTTTGGTTTCATAAAACTTATGTTGAGTAATTATTCTCACCTAGGTCCTAGAGTAAGCTCAATTTAAAATGACATTTAAAGTTTTTATAATATTTACATCTATTCATTGATTTTTATTTAATTCAGTGTAAATGTATGTATCATAAGTTTACCTCTTTATATTTGTTTATTTTTATATTTTAAATACTGTAAGATTATTTGTTTTCTTTAAAAAAGTAGAAATTTTCTTTAAAGTTTTTATATTATTATTATTTTATTAATGAAGAATATAGATATCTGTAGCTATTTACCATGTTTATAGTTTATGCCTGTATTCTGTAATACCCCTAAAAAAAATTTAGAAATTCGAGATTTTTGAGGTTGTACTGGAAGAGAAATATAAATGATAAACATCAGAATTAATTAAAATAATTCAAATAAGTAAACAAAGCACAAATAATATGTATTAACATTATATCCATATTTAATTTTATTTTCTAATCAAATAATCTTTATATTTCTCCCCTTTTTCTATATTCTTCCTTTTTTTAATTTTTTTTTCCTCCATACCAATATAAGAAGTTAATGTACTTTTGTTTAAGGGATAGACTTACATAAATGTAGTTTTTATGTATAGATGACAAATTTATATTTTGTTATTTATTAAAATTTTGCAGGTTTTTCTGTGTGTAATTTATATATGTGATATAAGTTCCTTCATCCTCCCATCTTGATGCATTATTATAAACATTTTGGAGGTAACATGGACTTAGAAAGTTCTAGTCAATCAGAATCTGATGAACTGTGCAATCTTGATAACTCAGCTATTACTTCTGATTTGAAAAAAGGAAAAAGAGTATGCCGTAAAGGTAATGTTACTTGTAGTTTACATTAAATTCACACAATATTTGATTTGTTTGTTTCAATGGATAATTCTGTAGAAAATATATAATTTTTTTAAAACTGTAAGTACATATGTATATATGGTTATGACATTTTGTATCATTTACGAATAATATATATGCTTGGCCTGAGTTAGATAGGAATATTTTCCCCTGCACATAAATTTTAAAAATCTCATAAGAAGAAGAAAAAAAAAAAGTATAAACATAACAATTTGTTTTCAATCAATTAAATAATACTGATAATCATTTTCGATATTATACTGAAAGCATCTGTATAATATGACATAAATACCATAAATCCTTAAGCAATTTTGTTATAATTAGCTAAATATCTGATGTATCTGTTCCATAATTAAAATATACATTTTTAACATGCATGAATACTTGGATATTAAAATGAATTATTTAATAATTTCGCATACACAGAGTTATGCATACTGGCATGCAACTCGTCATGAAGGCCTCTCAGCACCTTCTGTTCACTGCCCTTTAAAATTCCTTGTAATCCCATATAGTGTTAAAAAGTTTTCATAAAGGAAAATTTTGTTCAATGTGCTTCTTGACGATTGTTCCAAAACTCGCCAAGATGGTTATGTTCTGTATCGTGTCACGAGTTGTAAATTTTTACTGTCTACGTAAAAAGTGCACTTTTTAGTGAACTAAACAAATCATTAAATGTACATCAGAAACAATTTAATATGTAACAGTACGTTGTAAACAAACAAAATCATCATAAAATACACTTTTTCGATAAAATTTTCAGATTGAAACTAAAACATAAAATTACAATCAATTACAAATAAAAATTTTAATCATAAAAATATATGATTGCATGATATAAATGCAAAAACATTTTATTTTGTGTAGTAGCAATCACTAATATGCATGTATGTACACTCTGTATTGCAGCAGCCTCTGTACACTACACGTACATGAGAAGAAAAAAAACATTACTGGGTACTCACCTTAACTTGCTGTGCAGGAATTTAAAAAAATGCATGAAATTTCATATCATAGTAATCCCTAATATGCACCTCTGCGTGTATGGAAGAAAAAAAAAGTCACTGGATACTGCTCTTTGCTGTCTATGAATCTCAAAAATGCATGAAATTCCGTATTGCAGCAATCACTAATACACATGTATGTATACTATGCACACATACATTTAAAAAAACAAAATATATATATATATCATTGGATAACCCTACCTGACTATGTATGAATCTCAAAATGCACAAAAATACGTATCGCAGCAATCATTATGACAAATATATGAACACTTCATACATATGACAAACAAAGCACCAGTTTAAAAGATTTTAAACATATTTTTTATAATTTTTTTTTATAAACACTAAACACAGGCAAAAGGAATAATTTAATAGCACTCCTCCGCCAAATCCTAATCAAAAATGCCAGTTATGAACTTTCTATAAGTACTAAAATACATGCAGAATAAGGCAGTTTATTCCCCCTGAATCATAATTTAAAGAAACATATCATTTTAATGTTAATTTTGCACTTTGTATAATCTTTGGTGAAAATGTGCTTCAGCCTACTGCTTGGTGACTTTTTTTTAAAATCGCCAATTTGGTGCATTTTTGTAGCATTGCTCGAACTAGAATAATTTTCATTCTAGTTCTATTATTTACCTCAAAGCTCATTCACTTCACCAAAATTTCATAAATTAAACCATTTTATATGAAGAAATTGTCTTTAAAATATTTCGTATGTGTTACACCATTTTAAAATCATTCATAGTAAGTAATCAAACCTAAATGTAATAATAATCCACGCAAATGCTTTCATAAAGTGTCCTCCTTACATATAAACAGATAATTAATGTGTGATGAGGCAGGAGAGAAGTAGAGAAAGTGCTCTCTCAATCTCCTATCTTTGGTAAAATAATGCACTCGCATAAATATGAAATATGCCAAATGGATTGAGCACACCTAATGTAATAAATATAAAATATTTTATAGGTAATTTTCTATATAAATTTGTCCTATTTATTAATAATTTAGTGAATTAATATTTAATGTCTAAGTAGAAATATTTAATGTATTTTTGTTTGTATGTGTTGAAGCACTAGTGTTTAAAAAGGGAAGATTACATAAAGTTTAAAATTAACATTGAAATTACATGTTTTAATTTATGATTCAGTGCTATGTAATTGGTTTTTTTTTCTGCAAGTTGATAACCGGTGCTTTTGATTAGGATTTTGGAGGGGATGATATCAAATTATTTCCTTTTGTATGAGTTTAGTGTTTTAAAAAAAATAGAGTACTTTTAAATTTTTGACTGGTGATTTAAAAAATAATTTTAAACCGGTGCTTTATTTATTTATTTTTTTTTTATAATCGGTATTTGTGACATTATTATAATCAGTGCTTTGGTCTTAATGTGCCCAAAGCAGCGCTCATATGTGTCTGATAGTGATTATTATCATATGTAATTTTGTGCATTTTGAAATTCATGCACAGCAAGGTAGTGGTACCCAGTGATTTTTTTTTTTTTTTTTTTTTTCATGTACACGTAACATACATACAAGCTTAATAGTGATTGCTACAGTATAGGATTTTTTGCATTTATATTGTGCAATCAGGTAGGGGTATAGTGATTTTATTTTTATTTTTTTTTCTCAAGTATGCAGAGCATACATACATGCATGTTAGTGATTGCAGCAATACGGTATTTCATGCATTTATATCGTGTGATCATGTATTTTTTATGATTTAAATTTTTATTTGTGATTGGTTAAAATTTTATGATTTTTAACTGAAATTTTTATTACTGTATTTTATGATGATTTTGTTTGTTTCTAAGGTATTTAGTGTTTTGTTTTGCCAAATGTGCTTTTCCTTAGATAGGCAGTGAAGGGTTACAAACCAGGACACAATACAAAACATGTTTGCAAGTTTTGAAACATGTGCGAAGAAACATACTAAACTAGATTTTCTCCAAATTGTTTTCTAGTAAATTAGTTGTTTGTGTAGTTTTGTGGTATATTTTAATTATTGATTTTTCAATTTTGCCTGTAATTTATTTTATAATTTGTTACTCATGTTTTAAATGGATTCCTTTATATTTTATGCTCTATTGATTAAATGATTTAGCTAATGAAATGATTGGGCTGCATTACAGGTGTCAGGTTTAAATCCCAGTTTAGGCATAAACAGGGGTGCAGAATATGTTCGAACGTGCGAACGATGTTCGGGGGAAATTCTGGCTGTCTGGGGAAATTTTGAATAATTATTATCTTAGAATAAAATAAAAATGAAAACGGAAGTAAGAAAAAATTACTGAAAAAACAAATTTTCGAATATTAAACTACAAATTAACAGCTGTATTCTTCTTTTACAAGTGTATTCCCTTTAAATACCCGTTACCCCCTCCCCCCCCCCCCCAAAAAAAAAAAAAAAAAAAAAAAAAAAAAACTTTCAGATAATACGTTGATGCGTTATTTTTGGGGAAATTTCAGAGGTCTGAACATTTTCTGCACCCCTGGGCATAAACATAAATGCCCAGAATTGTTTAGGAATCCCTTTAGCCTTAGGTTCCAGTCTAATGAGCTTTAATATGCCAAAAATAACTGTAAAGTGACATCCCAAACCAAACCATACTAAACATGTTTATAGTATTTTTAAAAGTAAATAAGAATTTTTATTTATTTATTATTAATTTTTAATGTAGTTTTATACTAGTATTGTGTAAAATCTTTTAAAAAAATCATGCCTAACATGGGACATCTATAATAATGAAAGATGTCTGTCTATTTGTCTCTCTGTCTGATCATCTATACATTCAGCCCCTACTGAATGTAGAAGTACAAAATTTGACATATGGGTGCTCAGAAGCCTTCCCAAGGGGATAGTGAAAACAGAATTTAAAAATTTTAATAAGTTGCAGAGATATTAATTAAAACGTTAACCTATGTCAATTAATAAATGACTCAATTTTGAGCTTAAGATGGGTTTAAGGAAAGTTAAATGGCTAAATAAATTAGAAATGACAGTCCAATCGTTACGAATATGGTACCAAATAAAAGGGGTGATTTTTCTGAATCCAGGGGTGCAAACAGCATTTCAAAACGACAATTAGATAGCAACACTGTCAGGCGCCAGTTATGCTGGCTGACTATTCTTCCAGTCAGGAAAAATTGCTCTTTGTCCACGTGACAAGGTACTGGAAATAATAAAAAAAAAAGCAGTTTTCAAATTTTTTTGATTTTAAATTGATTTAAGCAGAAATTCGAAATTGCCCGTCATTATGGCTCACCTGTGTGCAGTTAAAAAATCTAAAGTATAGCTTTAAAAATAAAATAAATAGACATATTTATTTAAATTCATTTTTATTTCATCTGTTAATGACACCAAAAGTTACTTTTAACAGAATAATAATGATTTTTTTTTTTCCCCTCCGAATTCGGCTGTAAAAAAGCAATTTTGGATGTTAATCGCCCTTGATAGATTAGCCATTTTTGAGCCATTAAAATATATCAAAGATATTCACTAATATAATACATCATTCAAAAGTTATTTTAAAGTATTTTTATTGCAGACTATTCAAGTGATATAAACCATTCAAATTCTGTACGAAACTTTCAGACAAAACTACAGAAAAAACAGAACATTTTTATTCTTTTGTATTTTACAGAGTTTCAAATTCAGATTTCCGCTCGCATTTCGTACTAATAATTTTTTAACGGTATATGGCCCGGAATTATGCAAGTTTTGGAGAAAACCACAGATAAGTCAGACACAAATCTTTTTATAAAAATGTTTGTATTACCTTTGTATCTCAGCTTCTAATTAGTATAATTTCATAAGTAATATATTATTTTAAAACTTAATTGAATTGGAATTAAGGAGTAGGGATCACAAATCTCTGCTGCCAGATGACGCTTTAATATGTTAAAATTTTAATACCTCCAATTATAATTATGATTAAGTTACTTATAATAAATACATCATTTGCAGTATATTTTATTGCGGACTTTTAAATTGATATAAGCTGTTAAATTATGTGTGGAAGTTTCAGCAAAAACCATGGAAAATCTAGAACACCTTTATTCCAATATATCCAATTCTAATTAAGATTAAATACTTATATCATTCAAAATGTATTTACAGTAATTTTATTGCGAACTTTTAAATTGACATAAGCCATTAAATTCAGTATGGGAGTTTTGGAGGAAACCGCAGAAAACCCGGAACACCTTTATCATTTTTTATTTTGTGGATTTTCGAATTCCAATACTCCGTTCACATTTCTTATTAAGATTTTTAACATTATTTAGCCCTCAATTATGCAAGTTTTGGAGAAAACCTCTGAAACCTCAGACACAAATCTTTTTATAACAATATTATATATATATATCTTACTTTTGTATCTGAGCTTCTAATTAACATAATTTCATAAGTAATATATCATTTTAAAAGTTTCTTGAATTGGAATTGAAGAGTACGTGTTGCAAATCTCTGTCGCCAGATGGCATTTTGATATTTCAATAATTCAGTATCTCCAATTACGATTAAATTATTTGGGAGTAGATTAGGAAGTCTGTAAGCCACACTGGATTGAGGATTTGCCGCAATCAGAATCTTCAATGTTCCTTTGAGCGAACAGGCTGTTTCAAATCATGAAATGTAAAGGGGCGCCGTAGACGCCACAGAGCGCGAATTTGTTGCAGTTAAAATTTTCAAAGCTATTTGCACTATGAGCGAGCAAGCTGTTGTAAGTTCTAAAATGGGGGCGTCACCGAGTTATGGTTAGAATTTTCAAATATCTTAACATGGTGAGCGAACAGGCTGTTTCAGACACTGAAACAGGAAGAGGGTGCCGCAGGCGCTATCGAACAGGAATTTATTATAGTTAAAATTTTCAATAAAGCTATAGTACCACCGAGTGAGAGTTTCATATGGTCGGATTTTTCAAGGATCGTGAACCAGCTGGTCGCCGAAGGTGGCTAGTATTAAAATAAATAAGCTATTTTTGACTTGAGATATAATCGTTTAAAATATTTTCTGATCCTCTTTAAATTGAAAGCAATACATTTATTAAATACATTTAAAAAATACATTAGCAATACATTTATTTATTTATTTTTTTGTGGAAAACATTTTGAATAAATATGGAGCTGAAAATAAGGATTTCTATTACAGTATATAGGAGAGCAGTTCAGTAAGTATAAGGTCACATTAGTGAAAAGTACAGTTTTTGTATCCCTATTTGGCACATTTTTCACGAGTTGGTGACACTGGATAAGAGCACCTTTTTTTAAGAAGGCAAAAAATGAAATGAATGCATAATACATGCTGGAATAAACAGTTTACAAGCACAAAATCATAACAAAACAAATATTAAAAATTGAATTTCAAAATACATAAAATTCAATAATTCACCAGTTTGTAGGTGCTTATTGTGAACTTTGCAAACCTACAATCAAAAGAAAAATAAGAACCACTAAATACTAAAATTTCAATATATTATATATATATATATATATATATATATATATAAAGTGATGTGGTACTAAAATCTCAATGTACATGAATCACAAAATAGATAAAAATCTACAATATTTAACGTATGTATTGTTGTGTACTTGGGGGTTCGTGAGTTGTCCGAGAATGAAAAGCGAAACTTACAAAAATTAAGTAATTTATTCACAGAAAGTTCCAGAAAAATACAGGTCTATAAACCAAGTATCAGCTTCAATTCAACCAGTAAACACAGCTTAAACAACAGCTGTCAATAGCAAATCCACAGTACAAACTGTATAGCAATAACACATAAAGCAAGTCTCTTCCAAAGAGGCTCAAAGCAATGCAACATTGACAGAAGCTGAACTCAGACTGAACTGACTGACCAGCCTTGGCGAAGAAAACAGCTTTTATATACCCCTGTAGAAAAGTGTGGAAAGTTCCAGAAATTTCCGTATCTCATCAGCGAATGAGATTAGAGCTTCCATATTTGGTATATCCCTAATAAGGATTTTCTCGCCAAGGTCGCCAAAAAAATCGCCAAGGTGGGAAAAAGTCGCCAAATTTGGCACCAAATCCATTACCTGCATTATTGGGGCTTTTTAATGCGTTTTTAAGGGAAAATAAGGCTATTTCAACTCTAAAAAGACTGGAAATGCACAAAATTAGCACTTTATCAACTTACTAAGCCACTTTGAAAGAATTTATACAAAAATAAACACAATTATTTACAATTTTGTAACAGTATGCTATGTATTCATTCACAGAAGAAAAAAAATGTTAGATACCGTAATTTTTTGTATATAAATTGTAAAATATGTAAAATCAATTTCTCCTTGAAGTACCTGAAATTCCAGTTATGCCAACTTTCAATAACACAAGCAATATATATATATATTTGTTATTATTTACAAATATTACTTTACAAATTAATTCAAATTCATAACAGTATCTGTGTTGAGACATCAGCTTTTATAATACAAGCAAATTAGCAAAATATCTCACTTTATTTGAAATATTTATTTAAACACTAATTGAAAAAAAAAAAAAAAAAAAACTTGCATGTTCATGCTCACCATTGTATCTTAGATAGGATCCAGGTGTCTTCTTTCTTCTGCAAAAATAGTTTTTCCTCTTTTCTGCAAAAATATTGTGTTATAAGCACCTCCTTTAAAGTGTTGTGTATTTATGTTTAAGTATGTAAGTAAAAATGTGAGTACCGTATATTTCTGAATATAAGCAGAGAGTACGTTTTTCCCTTCAGAAATTTGCCCAAAATTGCAAACCCGTTTATAAGCCAAATTGAAAAAATACTCTAAGTTTGAGTTTATCGCCAAAACGGCAAAAATATTGCCAATCTATAAAACTTTCAGGATAATCTGTCCAGTGAAATTGCACGAAATGTGTGCTTATCCAATAGAATTCCTTACCTTGCTTAGCTATGATGTAAAACGATCGCATTGTGTTCGCCAACAGCAATAGTTTTAACTCTGGCAACCCTATCCGAAGGGAGGCTAGCATAGGCATCGAACAGATGCGCTCGCACACACAGTGAAAGACAAGTGCCGGCAGCTGAAAATGATAGTCGTTGTAATACCGGGAGGCTTAACGTCGATGCTGCAGCTGCTGGATGTTTGCATAAATAATCCATTTAAAGACCGATTGCGTCGATTCTTTAAAATGACGTATCTAAATTATTTTGTATATTTCTACTTTTGAGTATTTTTATTAGTGCCTCAAGGCAATCTTCAGCAAAAAAAGAAAAATTCTATTAAAAAAACTAAAATTTGCCACTTCTTTTGATAGTGTAAGCCTAGAAACATTTTAAACAGAGATGATTTAATTGTATAAATTAAAAATATGATTGGGAGTCCTGTTTTTTCAAGTTTCTCTTATACTATTTATGAATCAGACAGAGAAGTTACTCCGTTCGTGCAATCTGTCGATGACATCAGCTATCGGCAAGTCAAAAAAAAAAAAAAAAAAGAAATGTAAACACACATGACTACATCCAGCTGCTCTAGAAATAAACTTAAAATTGCTAATTTAAGAGTTTTATATATGATAATTATTTAAATATAAGGTTTAATATCACTATTTTACTTTATATATAGTTTTTAAGCTTAAAATATATGCATTTAGTCATTGTTTCTAATGTATGTTTTTTGCTAGAATTTTGTGAACTCGTAGATAAGCCAACCTCTGTACTTCAGCTTCCGAAAAATTTCCAAAAATTCTCGGCTTATACACAGAAATATACGGTACTGAATTATGTTAAGTATAGGGATAAACATTAATTTAAAATAAATATACAGAATAATAATAAAAGAAAATGAAGTGTTAATCATTCTAATGCATAAATAAAATCTACTAATTAGGTTTTTTTTTTTTTTTTTTAATGAACAGACTTATGCAGTTTATGACAAATTAACAAGTTTTTATAGTGTGAGTGATTAAAAAGTGTAAGTAAATTAGAGATTTTCATAAAAGAGTTGTTTTAATTTTTTTGTTTAAATGTGATAAAAATGTGTGTGTATAAATGTGCGTAGCATAAACGGAGAATTTGTTTTGGGGGGTGGGGTACATAATTTAAGTGAGTGAGTGGGTTTTATATTGTACTAATGCTACACTGTGGGCAATTGTCGATGGTTTGGGACGCATTCCTTAAGATGGTCCAGAGACATACCATCACATTTCTGATCCTCTACTGAGGGATATTCCTCCGTTCCGATGACCCCCATAGGTATAATTTAGAAATGAAAAATGATGGCATTGCATCCACAAAATGGATTTTATGCATTCCAGCCGCTATTTATGGCCTGCTTCACTTACCATCACCGGAAGCCCCAGCCAATGTTGAAATTTTGTTTACTTATAACTCATTAACAAATATATTTTTTTCAATTATGTTTTCACATTCAGAAAATTCACAACTGTTAAATTGCGGACATTTTTTAAAAAGGGATTTTTTAAATTTTAAATGTATTATTTCGAAACCGTAAAATACGAATTTTCAATATGTGAAAATTTTCATTTTACAGTTTCAAAATTAAATATTAAAAATTAAAGAAATCCGTTTTTAAAAAATGTCCGTAAATTTAACAATTGTGAATTTTCTGAATGTGAAAACAGAATTAAAAAATCTGTATTAGTTAAAGAGTTATAAGTAAACAAAATTTGCCATAGAATAACATTGGCTTGGGCTTCCGACGATGGTAATGTACGCAATGGCACATAATTTAAGACACAGTAAGATAATTTTTTAATTGTTCTGCCATGCTGAAAGAAAAGGAAACTTAGACTGTCAATTTTTTTAATTTTTGCTCATTTTTTATGTGTGAGAAATCCGAAGATCAAAAATTGATGTAATGTCCATTTGTACGTTATTTTGTTAGTTTGTATGTCCGTCTGTGT
Source organism: Salticus scenicus (assembly GCA_963930645.1). Lineage (NCBI taxonomy): Eukaryota > Metazoa > Arthropoda > Arachnida > Araneae > Salticidae > Salticus > Salticus scenicus. The sequence continues at coordinate 170,637,659 of OZ005651.1, forward strand.
AAACATCATCTCAAAAATGATTGATTGTAAAAAAGTTGGACCAGTTTTGTAAAAGCATTCACACTACCAGAGAACCCTGTTAAACTTTAGCATCTTACTTTGAAAAATTCATAAGTTATTCAAAATTTAAGATTTTTTAAAATGACAGAAAAAAATATATTTTGGCATAAATTTATAACATTTTGGTTTGAATCAGTTGAGTATTTCAAAAGTTATCATGAGGGCACAGTTTCAAGTGGCAACCTGATTCCATTTGGCCGCAACTTGGAAACGAAATGTTGGACCAAGTTGTCAGTGAACTCAACCAAGATATTTGCATGATAAGCTCACTATCCAACTTTGGTTTGAATTGAATCAGCATTTAAAAAGTTATTATGATTGTAAATTTTTAAGTGGTAGCTTGATTTCAGTTGTTTCGTTTACTTTCAGATATCTGGCACTTTGTTAAAAATGGCAGATAAAGTTCATGAATACAATTAGATGATACCCTTATATGGTCTATGTATACATCAAAATTTAAGCAAATCTGGACTTAAATATGCTTTTTACAATGTGAATTTGAAATTTTGAAGTGGCCTCCACTTGAAAATAAAATGGAGGAGCAACTTGGTTAATGAACTCATCCAAGATTATAAGATAAGTTCACTGTCCAAATTTGGTTCGATTTGGAGTATTATTTCAGAAGTTATCAGGATTATAAGTTTTCAAGTGGTAGCCTGGTTTCAAGTGTCCCCACTTTGTTTATGATATCCACTCTTTTGTTGAATCTGGCTTTAAATATGCTTTTTACAATGTGGATTCAAAATTTTAAAGCGACCTCCACTTGAAAACAAAATGACGGAGCAAATTGGTTAACGAACTCATCCAAGATATTTATAAGATAAGTTCACTGTCGAAATTTTGTTCGATTTGGAGTATTATTTCGGAAGTTATTGTGATGATAAATTTTCAAGTGGTAGCCTAATTTCAAGTGGCCACACGTAATTTCAGATATCTGTCATTTTTAACGAAGTTGCGGATAAAGTTCATAGAGACCCTTATATAGTCAATATGTACATGAAAATTCAAGCAAATGTGGCCTTAAATACACTTTTTATAATGTGGATTTGAAATTTTAAAGTGGCCACCACTTGAAAACAAAATGGTGGAGCAACTTGGTTAACGAACTCATCCAATATATTTATAAGATAAGGTCATTGTCTAAATTTGGTTTGATTTGGAGTATTATTTCGGGAGTTATCTTGATGACAAAATTTTCATTACAGATAGAAAGATAAACAAAGTGATTGCAATAGGTCGATTTCTAAAGAAATCAACCTAATAGTACCAGGATTTAAAATTTACAGTGGCAGACAAAGATTCACACTTTGAAATCTTGAAATATCCCTGAAATGAAAAATCATAAACCAAATCCTTCCACTCTAAAAATTCTTGTTTAATTAATTAATTTACTTTGTTTTCAGTAATATTTTACAAGAAGTAATTCCGTAATAGTTATAAAATTCTGAGTTTATTTAAATGCGTATAAGAAAGAAAATCTGCTCTTCCTCCTAAACAATTCTGTTCCCCCTCATATAAAAATGGTAATACAAATATTTCCCCTCTCCCAGAAAAACACACACACAACAGAGATTATGAAAGAAAAGAAAAAATAAATCATGATGACAATTTAAATTACACTGACTTCTGATTTTGATCAAATACCTAAGTTTTAAAATAAATATATTTTTATAGACAGGAGAAAACTGTATCACAATAAATCAGTCCCTGCCCACTCACTCATTCACTCTCTGCATTTACTGGTCTGATGGTCTGAGATATAGGGTTAATCAAAAGCGAATTTGCATAACCATTTTAAAGTAGGGTTTAGACAAATTTAAGTGCATTTCCATTATTGTTATGTGGCGTTACATTGCTGTTAATGAAACTTGATACACTGTAACACACTAGAAAGGAAAGAATAATCTAAATAGCGGATTTCTCTTGGCAAACGTACACCGAAGAAAGCAAATCCAATTCTTTCGGCTGAAAATATTGTAGCCTGACTATATTATGCTAATTTATTGGACAGTTCCAAAGCAAAATTGGCCGAATAGTGGCATTATTTGTCTAAGAAAAAAAAAAAACATTTTATTAAGGTATCACTTGTTTATACGATTGCAATCGCTAAATTTTTCGGATCATGGTATGAATTGCTTCTTCATCCAACGTACTCTACAGATCTGACCCCTGGGATTTTCTATCTAAAAAAATAGAAGTGTGTAAAATAAGTGGCAGATCCCAAATTTCTTTGATATGTCAAGATTTATTATTAAAGAATGACAATAACAGTGTGCTCCCTAAAACGGTGCCTGGAAACACAGTTTGCAAAGGATCTATTTTGGTTATATCTCACTAAAGGTTATATAATAAAAAAGAAAAAGAAGTCCGCTATAATGGAAAAATATTTAAATATTTTCGTTACATGACTGAGCAAGAAAAATTTTGAACACCTTACAAAATAGTCTTTTTCTGGCTGCACGGATTCGAATTAGCAAATTCAAACACTAAGCATTTTACTTTGTAGAAAGTAAGCATACTATTCATTTTATTGAATGAGCCCATAAATAATAAAGAAATCAAAATTGAAATCAAAAGTGTATTCTTTGTCTGATAATTTTAATTCTAAAATTTAATCCACATATCCCAAGAGAAGTAAATTAAGTAACCCAAGCAATAAAAGTGACACAGCTCAAAAATATAATATTTGAGAGATCATCTTAAAGGTAACAATAAAGTTTTGACTAACCTATAATAAAACTAACATAACTGCCTCTCAGGGGGATAAATTGTGAGACAGAGTAGAGAGGTGATGCTTTATGTGTACGTTGAGGTACTTCATATACATTTTTCAATTACATAAACACAAAATTACCATTTTTTGTCTTGTGTCACTTTTCTTGTCGGTGTGTGATATGACAGATCTTAATTGACTTGTTCATATCATATATCATGGTCTAAAACTTTTTTCGTATTGGGAGCCCCCCCCCCCCCCCTCCGCAAGGCTACGCCTTTGTGTGTGTGTGTGTGTAATAATCTTTTTTCGTTATTATATATTTTCTTTTTTCTTAGAATCAACGCATTTTTCTGGCGTAGGAGAAGAAGTTCCTTTAATGTCTGAAACAGCAAGTTCAAGAGCATGTAGTTTAAAGCATGAAAGTGATTGCTACAGTTTAGAAACTTTTTTCACTAGTGATGACTACAAAAACTTAACAGGAGAACAAATTTTGGAAACTGTTATTCCTGTTATTGAAAAGTATGATACTGTAAGTAAGTTTGAATAATAAGTTTTAAATTTGGTTTTCTCCCCAAAAAAAGTTATTTATAATTGTCTGAGTGAGTGAAGACCGGAGGGATGACTTTTTGCTTTAACGTACACAAACATCAAACCGTCTCAATTATATATATTAAAAGCAAACACGTTTTATTTATGAGACAAAAAATTTTAAGTTAAAATACATTTAAAAAACAAAAATTACATATAAAAACAATTAAAATCAGACGTTTCGAAACCCGTCCAGGTTTCCTCATCAGTAATTACAACATAATATGCAAACAGGATATGAACACTCAAGGAATTTAAAGGAGTACAGAATATTGAGGAGCCAGTGCGCATGCTTCATTGATAGTGTGGAGATGCTTGGCAGTGTGCCAGCATCTATAAAATCGCGTATTTTAAATAATAAAATCGTGTGTATAAATCGCGTATTTTCCTTGAGAGCTGGCACACTGCCAAGCATCTCCACACTATCAATGAAGCATGCGCACTGGCTCCTCAATATTCTGTACTCCTTTAAATTCCTTGAGTGTTCATATCCTGTTTGCATATTATGTTGTAATTACTGATGAGGAAACCTGGACGGGTTTCGAAACGTCTGATTTTAATTGTTTTTATATGTAATTTTTGTTTTTTAAATGTATTTTAACTTAAAATTTTTTGTCTCATAAATAAAACGTGTTTGCTTTTAATACTTTTTGCTTTGTTTGTACACTCAATATTATGTAAATGATAAACAATAACTGAATAAAAATATAGCCAATATTTTTTTTATCACATCTCAAGAATGGGCTCATAAAATATAGATGAAAATCAGATAAGTATTTCTGAAAATTTCTCAGTTAAGGAAAAAGAAAGAATATATATTTTTAGATGGAAAGTCACAAAATCCTCTTCTTTTATTCATTAAAAGTTCACTACCAACCTTTTACTTAAAAATGATGAAAAGGCAAAAGCTTGTCATTATCACTATTTTCTAAGCAAAAAGTTAACCAGATTACATAAAATATCAATGCCATTCAATATTTAACATGTTCTTTGGTCAATTTTAAAGCTTCCTAATTATTCAAAATAAGTAAAATATCAAACACTTCAGTGCTGTAACAAAAACATAAGCTTGCCATTATCATCATTATTTTCTAAACAAAAAGTTATCCATTTTAAAAATAAAATCTTATAAGCAATGAAAATATCAGCATCATTTCAACAGTAACCTGCAATTGGGTTAGCATGCATAACTTTGAGCAGAGCAAAGAAATTATTGAGCATTGTATTCGTTTATAGCTATAATAAATATTGATATGACTCTAAATCTAAAGTACATGGGGATAGGTAAAAAATTTCACAAAACTGACATAGAAATAATTAGATTAGCACACATTATCAAGCATCTTAATAGCTCACTCTCTTTATAAAATCATGAAGAATGATATAAGCAATGATCCACTCACTCAGACTAAACACAAATGTCTCAGCATCTCTAACTAGATTTATGGTGGTGGTATTTATTTTCTTTATATTTTGTTATATTGCCCAATGTTAAATTAACCTAACATAAATAGTGTTATTTTTATGAATCTGTATTATGGCTGAAAATGTGATTTGATTATGTTGTTGATTTTATTTTAATGAACAGTATGAAAGACATTTTGTTTGTAACTTTTGTTCTCATTTATTAGATTATTAAAATGTTGTGTATTTGATTAATCCATTTTTTGTACCACTAGAACATATTGTATCAAATTTATATTGTTGTTTTCCCTTGTACCATTATTGTATTAACTGTTTTGTAAATGAATAGCAAATAGCAATGGTCTATTTTTGTTCTTATCGGATATAATTTGTAAATATTTGAAAGGGAAAAATTTCTTAATGGTGTCAAATTCTTCTCATGACATTATATATATTTCCTAATAAATATCATTGTATATTAGATGAACATAGATTAAATGATTAAAGTTTGTTTTTGTTACAAGATAAAAAAGCAGAAAATAGAATTTATTCAAAAATTTAATTAAAATTTCCTAATTTATAAAACAAATATATTGAAAATTGGCCTACTTGGAAATTTGCAACATAAATTTCTCGTTACGAGCCTGTACCATCTTTAGTGCAGATCTATCAGGTGTGTGCTGGCTTGCCAGGCCTGGCGCTGTAGTCACTCTCTCTTCTCTTTGATTAGATGTTGCCACTTGTCAATGTCCATTGGTTCATTTTGATTGCAACTGTGCATATTGCTAACTATTTTGATTGCCTCGTGATTTACTGTGTAATGGTAGTTGTCATAATTTACCAGTTTTTTAGCATTGTCAAAATCTATTTTAATATTATTATTCTGAAAAAAAAAAAAAAAAAAAAAAATCTGAACAATTTTACCATGTTAATCAAAATTTTAAATAATAATAATCTATTTTGATATTATTCTGAAAAAGAAAAAAAAAAAAAAAATCTGAACAATTTTACCACGTTAACCAAAATTTTTCAGAATAATAATATTAAAATAGATTTTGACAATGTTAAAAAACTGGTAAATTATGATAACTACCGTCACACAGTAAATCGCGAGGCAATCAAAATAGTTAGCAATATGCACAGTTGCCATCAGAATGAACCTATAGACTTCAACAAGTAGCGACACTTAATCAAAGAAAAGAGAGAGTGACTACAGTGCCAGGCCAGGCAAGCCAGCACACACCTGATGGATTTGCACTAATGATGGTATGGGCCCGTACTGAGAAATTTATGCTGCAAATTTCCAAGTAGGCCAATTTTTTCAATGTTTAATAAAAAAGCACCACAAAACTGGCGTTGTAAAAATATTACTTACAAACTTTGAATAAACACCATAAAATGCAATAAACTTGCAACAATTGTTTCGGGTTGAAAAAACACGCGACCCTTCATCAGGCGAATAAAATAAGCACGAGTGCTGCAGTCAAAGCGCTTTGACTGCAGCACTCGTGCTTACTTTATTCACCTGAGGAAGGGTCGTGTGTTTTTTTGCCCTGAAACAATTGTTGCAAGTTTATTGCATTTTATGGTGTTTATTCAAAGTTTGTAAGTAACATATTTTTCAATATATTTGTTTTATAGAATTTATTCATTAACTGAAGTTCAAAAACAATCTTGTTCATTTTTTTCAAATTAATGTTTCTTAAATCTTTTAAAAATCTCACTAACAACAAATCTTTTAAGTAGAATATTCTAGAAGAGACAAAACTATGAATTTCTAGAAACATAAATAATATTCAAATATACAGTATTATTGTTCAATCTTAAACAATTCTTTTGCAAAATTATTACTATTCAACAATTATTTAGCCCAGCACAGAAAATTATCATGATCATGAAAGGAATGATAATTCTAAGTCAGATGACAGCATATTTTTATACAATATTAGTCTCAAAGGAATGATAATACAAGTATTAGTAAATAAATGAAATTTAATGAGAATATATGTAGAAAACAAATGGATACTTAAAAATGTCGAATTTGTATATTATAGTAATATTTCATAAATAAAGTGAATAAGAAATCATACATACCCTGAAGTATTTGATAGACTGGGCAAATTAATTTTTGATAGAGTGAAAAGTGATATGCCAGAATTCAAACTTAGTAACCTTTGTGTTAATGTTCCAACAGTTTATTAACTGATATTAAAAGGAGACTCACTGGATTATTAAAACCAATAAAAATTACAGTGTTAGGAACGTCAAAGAGAAAAAATATAGGAAGTATACAGCTGTTTCGGTAGCCTTTATCATACCGTCTTCAGTGCATAAATTTATTAACTGACCTATCCCATTTTGTATCTGATCTGTAGTATAATGACATGATGACTCAGTTATAAAAATATTGAAAATATATTTAAGATTTGTTTTAATATAATTCTTGTGTACAATTTTAAATTAGCATATAGTGGGGAATGTCCCATTCATCCCAACCACCACATGATCATATAAAACAGGAAATAGGCGTAATGAACAATTGTCAATATTCTTTTTGAATATCATAAACACATTAAAAGATTATGCCTTTTCACCATATAAGAGTTATATTAACTTTAAGCAAATAGTTAATTTCTTAACTACGACCTAATTGAACCAGTAAAAACTTACTTTGGCAGCTGAAAAAGACACTTTAATTTTTTCCTGCCTTTCTATGGATAGCACGATTCTGAAACTACATTTCATGTATGACCTCAGTGCTGCCATATATCAGAAAAAATGTCAAGTTTCTGATGCTTGCAAAACATAAAAATCTAACTATTGTCCCATTCAACCCCACTCTCCCCTACATGCAAGCAAGATTTCTGATTTGTTGTTTCTTGACATTTCTTGCCAATATTGAATTATGCAAGTGTCAACATTAAAGCTGTTTTACTTCATTTTCATAAGATTTTCATTATGAATTAAATTATTTAAGTGATTGTTATATTTGTATCAAATGTGTATCTTCTTTGATTAAGTAATTTTATGTTTTTCAGTGTTTTTCACATTATTCTAAGAACTGTTAATTCTATCAGTGTATTGCAATAAGATGTGAAATTTGATGATTTAGAAAATAAATTATTATTTGTGATTAATTTTTTTTTTTTTTTTTTTTTTTTTTTTTTTTTTTAATGAATGATTTTTGAAATATTAGTTTATCCAAATCTATTAAATTATTTCAAATTATCTTGCAAAGGATCTGCTTTCAGAGGCATAGGAAAGGGAGGGGGCTCAAGCGACTATAGATATAATTTTTTTCCTTTTTAACTTCCTGTTGGAAGAACTAAATACTTGTTACTAGGCTTATATTTCAAAGATTTATTTTATGCCATATATATCTTATTTTGTTGTAACTGTACAAATAATTAAATATTTTTTTTTATATATATAATTATAGTATTTATATTAGATTTATTTAACGTTTTGACAATCAAAAATAAGATAACTCTTAGTTTAATTACCTAGGATGCCAACAACAAGCTATTTCATAGCTCGTTTACTTTATATATTTATGCAGCTGAATGGAAACTCATCATATATGAATAGATATGTAAATATGAATAGATTGCCTCAAGAAAGAGAACAAAAAGCCAAGTTTGGCTTACATAAGCAGAAAATGTATCAATTAATGACCAGAAAATGTAATCATACAAAGCTCATTCAAAATCAACAAGCAAAAAAATATTTGTTACATGAACCATTTACATAAAAATTTCACAACATCTGTTTTTTTTTTTTGGTAACCTGTATGCTTTTTTCCTATTTACTATGTATTATAGTTAGTGTTTTTAGCCCTAGATAACTAAACATTCGTCTAATAGACTACTGATGCCTGCCAGTTTTGCAAATTCGAGATGTTCCCGTTGCGCTCACACCACCTTACTCTGACAGTACCTTCATAACTAGTAAAATGAGTTATCTGAAGGTGATACGCACGGCTGTATACTTGTTACTTTTCAAGATTTGCTCTAATCGTCGTCTAACAGTTGAATGTTTAGTGATCATCAAAATAAATATTGAAAAGCCCACAGAAGACATGACTAAAAGTGCGGCAAACAAATGTAGAATTTGTACTTCCCGTTCGTCTAAGAAACACAGAATGACAAAGTATGTATGCAACTACTTGAGGTCTGCACGGGCCAAATTTTTTAATTTGCTTTCGGGCAGGGCTGGGCTCAGGCTGGGTCAGGCTCGGGCTCAGTTTTTTTGTGTATGCAGGGCCGGGCCTGAATAAAATTTTCTCCAGGCCATGTCGGCCTGAACCCTTTTCTGGTTTCCTCGTTAATCAGCAAGAAAGAAAAATGATAAAATATTTTTTCAGTCATTTATTATACGTAATTTTATAGGCTGGTATGTCATATAAAGTTCTATTTTGTTAAAAAAGTGTCTGTAACTTCAATTTAATTGTCTATAAGTCTGTCTGTCCGAAATCTGATTTTTCGCAAATATTTTTAGCATCCCTCGAAATTAATATTATTTTATTTAAAGTAATATTAGATGGTTTCCCATTCAAAATAGCATGCATGTCACTACCAGTTTGCGTACATGTACATAACAAAAGAAATTAGATACGTTACTGTGTATAAGGCTTTGTTTCTTATGATCTGTTGAATTTAGGTGGTATAAAGGCTATAAAAATCTTTCCGCTGTAACTTTTTCTCTAAGGCTCATTTTCCTTTTCTCCAGTGGACGAAAGTAGCATCATTTTTATCATGGGCAAAAGCAACTTTTCTATTGAATATGGTTGGATTAACATTAAAGCTTTGTTTACCGGAGCACGTGAAAGATTCGGATACATTTCGGTATATAAGAGGAAATGGTTGAAAGTGCATTTTTAGTAGTATTAATCATTTTAAATACCTTCTTATATTGTTTGATGAATGCTAATATTTTCGATTTGACTTTGTTTGTCTTTGTGCCTTGTGTATAATCATGAATTTCTGTTTATATATAATTGTCTTGTAAAGTATCAGCAGTTTTGTTAAAGAATGTGCTATTGTTTGATTATATAAAACCTCTGCAAAACACATACTAAAAATCTTTTTCATAAAAAGGCATTCATTCTTTTTTTTTTGTTTGTTTTTTTTTTTTTTTTTTTTTTGTTATTTTACATATTTTTGAGCCAGGCCGGGTCAGGCCTGATTTTATCGTTTCTTGTCTGGGCCGGGCCATACACTGTTAAAAAAAAAATGGGGGGCCGAGCCTGGGCCACATTTTTCGACATTTAACGGGTCGGGCTGGGTAAGTAAAGTTTTTGTATGGGCCAGGCCGCAGACCTCTAGCAACTACTGCAACAAGGCTATTTGTGGAGAGCACACTTTTAACATCTGCCAAGAGTGCAAATGATAATTTTTACCAATAATTATAACCAATAATTTTTACCAATTTTTATAATTAAAATATTATAATACTTTTTCAAGTTACACTAATTTGTTTGAAATAAATAAAGGAAATGTAAAAATATACTTGTTTGTAATTCATAGTCTATGAGTTGAATGATTAGTTACAGAGTAACACTGATTTAAGTTTAGTTATCTAGGGTTAATGATATAATATGATTAAATTAAATTGACTTTTTAAACCAGAATCTTGAAAAGCATTGTGGTAGTCTACATGTTAAACAAAATATGTAATAATATAGTTTGTAAGTTAATGTGAACCATATAATAGTTTAAATTTTTTATTTATTAATTCTGTTTGACGAATGTTTCAATAAGAAATGTCATATTTCAGGACTCTAATGCCGGTGACACAATTTAGCAATCTATAAGGAATTTGAAGCTTTTTAATATCTCTAACTCAAAATCATATTTCAAACACCACATTATTTATTTGTTCTGTTAGTCCAATTTACACAGTCTAATTTTAATAATTACCCATGAATACCAGTTTTAAACTGAGTAAATTGCCTTGCTATTCTCAGTACTTTTTTTATCATGGTTTTCAACATGAAAGGTGTAGAAACAAGCAAGGCGTAGAAACAAATATGATACTGAAATAAATTTTCAGAAACTGCATTGTGTTTGTTATAATTTATTTTTTTCAGTTCTGCTTTTAATTTTTTTTAAAAATATAAATATATATATATATATATATATTTTTTTTTTTTTTTGTAGTCATCATGCCATTAACTGACACAAAATATGTCCAGTATTCATTTAATAAAAGTACCTCCAAAATATCTTTTGTTTGTGTTTGATCATTTGGTCAGTATCATTCATTGTGAGTTTTTTACTGTTTCTTTTTTCACATAGTATGATTATAAGATTATATATATATATATATATATATATATATATATATATATATATTTTTTTTTTTTTTTTTTTCCACAGAGTGAGATGCTTTGCCAATTCAATGGTATAAAGATTGTAATAATATTTGGAGTGAGCCACTTATATAATTGAATGGTAGAATGTGGTATTCACCTGCAAATTTTTCTGTTTGTCTGATCATTGATGTTGGGTGAAGGTCTGGATTGGTAAGATAGCCAATTTTGCCACTATAGCTGAATGCTATATTGCTCAATTAACAATGTGGCACAATGTTTTTGGTGCTATCAGACATGATAGCAAATATATGTCGGCGATACACTGATAGCATAACAATATTCTGATGAGGTGCTACAGACAGTTCTGCTACTTTACATTCCGTGGCTGCAATTTTTTTTTCAGTAGGATAATGTACAATCACACTTAGCATTCATAAGCAGACAAGCCTTGTAGGATGTCTTAATGTTCCTTCTTCCTTTTTTTTTTTTTTTTTTTGTCTGGTTCATATTTTACAGAAAGCAAATATATGTGGAATCTGATTGGCTGTTTCTAGTTTGTCTGCTCTACTCAAGCCTCACTCAAAGAATAAACTATTTGGATATATTGCAAATTAATTTTTCTTTTCAGTCTGATTAATTAATAAATTTGATAGCTCAGTGGTAGAGTATAGGCATGTTAAGTCGCAAGTCCCAGGTTCAATTCCTGGACATTTTTTGCTCTGAATAAAATTATTTAATTTTCAAAGCATATGGTTGTCAAACCCTCAATACACACTACCCACATGCTAATTTAATCTGTTTCATAAGATTGCTGCTTGCATCGCCATGAAAGATTGTTCTTCTTCTTATGCTGATCACTTTGTATTTTATTGCTGTACTGAAATTATTTTCTTGTAAATAAAATTTCTTACTTACATATGCATTCTATATGTACCAATCACATTCTATCCACTTTTTCATTGTGTTTCATTTTCAAAGTTGATATTTTAATTTTATATTTACTAGCTGTTGGGCCTGTTCTTCATGCAGGAATTTACTTATTGCTTTTAATTTGCATAATTGTTTGTGCACTGATTCGAACATAAATTTTCTCAATGCCCAAGAAACATAATTTCTATTGCCATTTACGTTCCAAAAAACATGTACAATAGCTAGTAAATAAAAAATCGCCAAGAGATTACTATACTAAATCTGTACCTTTTCTTCAATATTCAACTGCATCGAAAATATTAGTTTTTTCTGCATTGAATTTTTATCAAATGCTGAATATATGACAGTGTTAGAATCTGGTATCGATAGCAGGGAATCACCTAATATATATGCGTTATGAAATAGAGAATATAATTATATTTTAGAACAGCTTTAGTAACCCCACTTGGCAAAATTTGGCATTGAAGTAGCTCGGTTGTTTCTCATCAAGGTCTTTTCTAACATAGCTGCGATAGCCATTTTAATTCTTCACCAAAATGGAACAAAAATTTAAATGTCAGCAAGAGGGTACTGTACTAAAGCTGCACCCAAGTTATTTAAAGAACACTGCTCTTTGTGATAAATTAATATTATTTTACTCATAAATTACTTTCAAATTAGCAAAAATACAAAAAAAAAAAAAAAAAAAAAAAAAAATTAGGATGTGGAAACTTATGTATTATGTATAATTACATATTAACTTTCCTCTATAGATCTATCATTATGGTGGATAGAGCATTGCTTTATTATGGGAGTATAAAAAAGTGTGTCAAAAATGAGTCAGCTGATTGCAGGGAAAAGGCTAACTTTTTTGTCAATTATTTACGTTACTGGTGATTATTTGTTTTGAATATATATATATATAATTATTATTATTAAAAGGTAAAGCAAGCAAAACTTGTGTGAAACATTAAATTCAATTTTTCAGCTTTTTTATTTTATTTAATTTTTTTATACAATCATTTAGAAATAAGTATAATTCCTATAAATTATTATAAAAACAGTATTCCATTTTTTTTTTCTTTCCAAGATAACACATGCATTGTTATTTTTTAATTTAAAGAACTAAGTATAGCAGTTATAAACACATTATAAAAAAACTTACTTAAAAAGTATGAAATAATGAACTACTAAAAAAAATCTTACCTATGAATCACCATTGATTGCAATAAAATATGTTTTATATACAAAACAATCAAACAATGGGAAATATGAATTTTTAAAAAAAGCTTTCATAAATAAGAAATCCTATTGTCAGTGTAAGGAAATGCAGAGTTTAGATCAAAAAACAAAACAAAAAAAAGTCGAATTTTTGTAAATATAGTCATTTTAATATAGCTAAATATTTAGATACAAATTTTAATTGGTTACAGAAAAGATTTTTGCTCATATCTGTAAATCTAATTAAAATTTTGAAATGTTCGATGGATGTAATTTTAAGTTAGGTACAGACCTTAGCCTCAGCCAAGTGTCATTGAATTCCATCAAGCCATTTTCACATGATACTCGGTTGATTGAGAAATGTTCTATATACCTCCATATTTCTCATGAAATATGAATTTTAAAAATTGAAAAATCCTATTATCTGTGTAAGAGAATACAGAGTTTACATTAAAAGAAAAGGTCAAGTTTTTTGTAAAATATAGTCATTTTAATATATCTAAATATTTAGATATAATTTTTAATTGGTTACAGAAATGATTTTTGTTCATATATATAAATCTAATTAAAATTTTGAAATGTTTGATGGATGTAATTTGAAGTTAGGTACAGACCTAAACCTCAGCCAAGTATCAATGAATTCCGTCCAGCCATTTTCACATGATACTCGGTCGAATGAGAAACATTCTATTTACCTCCATATTTCTCATGCACACAGATAAAATATTCTGAACTCAATTTGGAGTTCCCTGATGTTTAAAACATAAAGATAATGCAATCTTTCTTTCCATTCAAAGCGTTTTACTGACAAAAGCCTTATGACGCATGAACAGACATTTTTTTTACCCAGATCTCTAAATCTAATCAAAATTTAAAAATTTTTTATACTTATAATTTTAAGTTGGGTACAGATCTAAATTCCTGCCAAGTCTCGTAGAATTTCATCCAGCAATTCTTACGTAATACCCAGACAAAAATAGTGTTATATGCATACAGGCACAATGATCCTCCCCCCTCCCCCCCCCCTCCGTACACAGAAATTTTTCTGAAGTCATTTTTGACTTCTGCGATGTGTGAGACATGAAGATGTCACAAAAATTTTTTTATTTTTAGAAATTTATAGACTAAAATCTAATTTTATCAATGTAGATGCATTTTTAATTGCTAATATAAGGTTGTATTATTTATGCATTACACTTGTCAATGAATCATGTCCATTACCAGGAGGTATTTATCTATAAAAAATATTCAGTATACAATTATAAGATAGAAATACACATAGACCTTAAATAGATAAACTATGCCATCAGTAGGACTTGTCATTGTAGGGAATGTTTTTAACAAGAGGGTATAATCTGATATATTAATTCTTTGCAGTCAGTACCGTATGTCATGTGACCCAAACTTGAAGGGACATTCTTCCATAAGAAAGCACTTATTCTTGTAAAAATTCAAACAATAAAAAATTTCTCCTTTTAAGTGGTTTCTCATAAAAGATTTTTTTTTTTATAATGAATCTATGACATTTTAGCTTTCCAACCATGCATAAATCTAAATGCTTAAATAAAAAGTATGTGTACAATAGAGACATTAAAAATCCCAAAACTACTTTTGTTCTTACAGAAAAATAATATAATCGTTCTGATCTCTTTCTTCAAGTCCGCACTACATGTTGTTTACATAGTGGGCAGATTATGAGGGGGGGGGGTTATGTGGTCTATATGTAAAAGGTCTATTGAAATACAGTAAAAAATGTTTTGGTTTACATTTTATGCTGCCTTTTTCATTTCATTTTACAATTGCCCAGATGTTTTTATTATTTTTATTTAAGTTATTGTTTGATAACTGAAATTATTTTTAAATAGTCATTCTAAAGTGGCATTATTAATTCAATCATGATATGCATTAAATATTTTGTTGAATTAATTGTTTAAAATGTAATGTGTTAAAATTTTTTATGAACTTGTTTTTGAAATGATCATTATAATTTGCTTATTTATAGACAATTTCTCTAGTGACTGTATATTTCCTCCAATATAATTAGATTTCTTTGTTTTTCAAAAGCTATAATTATTTCTTCAGTATTGCTGAACTTAACAAATGCTGTATTTTCTGTACCATATTTAATCTTTTGTCTTTCCGGTCACCCCCCCCCCCTTTTTTTTTTTTTTTTTTTTTTTTTTTTTTAAGAGATAATGTGAATACCTACTGATTCTTCTGATTTAATTTTATCCTGATTTCATCTGATTCTTTAGGATATGTTTGGTTTGATGCTGATTTTTAATAGTGAGTTAATGCCTTTTAATATAGCTTTTAATGCAAATGTATCTACTATTTCTTTTTCATATAAATTAAGCATAAAACACTAAAAAAAGAATCATATCTTACTGCGGTAGACGATCTTTATAATGCAATTCTATATAATGTAAAACTTTTAGACATAAACAATGAATTTTGCAGTTAGGAAGTACTTGTATTTCCACATTGTAAAAAACTGTTACTCTCTAGAAGACTTTATGTGATACATTAGTTTTCTTTACTTTTTTTTTTTTTTATCTCTTTAATTTAGAGCTTTTCAATAATATATATTTAAGAGCCATATAATGAATGATTTGGTCCAGGCATATTTGGACTAGGTTTAAAAAATAAATTTAACAATGAAATTTATAATCTATCCAACTTTTGTTCCAAGAAATGTAACTTTATTATACTCATTACTCAATTTTGATTTATTTCAAGCATATTTGGCCGTGTTTATAAGGTAAGTTTAATGATGTGTGAAACATGATTTATATAATGCAAAATTCTGTATAACACACAACCACATGTTTTTAAGTTTGCATTATAAAAATCTTCTACTGTATATTAGTTGGTGATTATATTGGCATCATAGTAATTTTCATTTAATATATACAGGTTGTTTGAAAGACCTTGATCATGGATTTTTTTTTTCTTTTTTTAAATATTGATAATCATTAGATATGTATAACAAATTGTAAAAGTGTACAATAAAAGTATAGGAATTTATAAAATTATAAAATTTGAAGATTGTATAGGACTCAATAAAAAAAAAAAATTCAGTGAGTGAAATGTCTCTCATATCCTAAAAATGCCATGTACAAAATAATTATATAGCATTAAATCATAAAAAGTACCAAAGATATGTGTAAATAAAGTTGTTGTAGGATTAGTTGCAAATTAAAAGTACTGTAAAAGCACTTATTTTCGCGAGGCTCTAATTTTCGCGATTTTCGCGAGCCCATCGTAATCGTGAAAATTTAAGCCTCGCGAAATACATTTTTTGTCGCACTAACAGGCATTAGAGCTCTCGATTTAATCGAGGGCTCTAACAGGCATGGACGGTACGAATCTGAGAAAAGCGAAGGGGGCGGGGTGATTACATTTTCGGTGCAAAAGGGGGTTCAGAAGTCCATAGTTTGATAAAGAGCATGGTAAAAAAGAGATCAAGAAAAGAAACTTGTTTGGGGTGGAACGTGACACCACTCTCTCAATTTTAGTTTGTGCATCGGCTTTCTTGTAGGATGTGTTGGTTGAGCAAAGGTCAAAGTTGATGCATAAACGCCATTGTAAGCATAAGTTGTTTTTAGAGCGATGGGGAGGGGGGGACAAACTTTTCAGACAAAAGGAAGTTTCTTAAAACGCCTTATGCAAAATGGGTTCTATATTTAGGTACTTTGGATTTTTCAACTTTCGGTTCTGTTCATATAAAATTCGCGAAATTTTCAGCTCGCGAAATCACCGATATCTTCATTTTCGCGAAAATAATTGCTTTTACAGTATGTTATTTTTACTTTCTTCTATATGTAATATAGAGAAAGTATTGGATTCGCGAAAATTTTCGACCTCCGTTTTTTGACGGATCTACACGTTTTGGGATGTCCTGAACACGAATTGATAGTTTTTAGAAAATGTCTGTCTGTGTGTCTGTCTGTCTGTCTGTCTGTGTGTCTGTCTGTCTGTCTGTATCATTTTTTTGTGGACGCTGTATCTCACGAACATATGAATGAAATTTAACCAAACTTGGTATTTAGTTGCACCCTGACATGAACTGGTGCCCATTAGATTTGGGGATCAATAGCTCAACAGGTGGCGCTGTAATCGCATTTTATGCAAATTTTTAACATGGCAGCATAGGACAAAATTCCGTATAAATGGGCATAATGAGAGTTATTTTAAACTTGTGATTGTAAAATGAATTTGAATTATTGATGATAGTAGTAGTTAACTAGGAAAAAAAAATTGTGCATGGGGGGGCATCGGTTCCCCCCCTGGGGTGGAAGTACCCCCCCGGGGGGGTTAAATTTTGAAGATGGGTATCATTCGAAAGATCTCGTCAATACCTTTAAAACGAATGGTTGAACCATAAATCTGTGATAATTTAAAACAAAGTTATCGATTTTTTTTACTTTTAACAAAAAAAAAACAGAAAAATAATCGTATTTTTTTTTTTTTTTTTTTAAACGAAATTTTACCAAACTTGGTATTTAGTTGGTCCCCGACATAAACTGTTGCTGATTATATTTGGGGATCAATAGCTCAACAGGTGGCGCTGTGATAGCATTTTATCTAAATTTTTAACATGGCAGCATAGGACAAAAATTCGTATAAATGTGCATAATAAGAGTTATTTTACACTTGTGTTTGTAAAATTAATATGAATTATTGATAATAGTAGTACGTAACTAGGAAAAAAATTTTGTGCATGGGGGGCATCGCTTCCCCCCCGGGGGGGGGTAAATTTTGAAGATGGGTATCATTCGAAAGGTCTCGTCAATACCTTTAAAACGAATGGTTGAACTATAAATCTGTGATAATTTAAAACAAAGTTATCGATTTTTTTTACTTTTAACCAAAAAAAAAAAAAAAAAAAAAAAAAAAAAAACTTAGAAAAAAATTCTATTTTTTTTTTTTTTTTTTTTTTTTTAATATTGTTAGTGATTGAATATGTATTAATTTTCACAAAAAAAAAAAAAAAAAAAAAAAAAAAAGGAAAAAAAAATCTTTTTTTTTTTAAAATATTGTTACTGATTGAATATGTATAGGAAAATATAGAAGAAAGTCTTGTGGTGGCCACAACATACTAGTTGTTATTGTTTTCATTCATAATTTGTGTATAACCCCTGATATGAAATCTGGTTACTTTTGTTTTTCCTCTGAGATCTTAAGATGAGACATTGGAAAGTAGTTTAAGTCAGCTGTTTGGTCTTGTCACACCTCAGAAGTTTTATTATATAATGCTAAAATTTTGAATGACCTTATTAGTATATGAGATACATTTCACTTGCTAGAAATCTTTATGTGAAAAATTTTAATTGATTTTATAAAATTCTGTACTTTTCTGATACTACTTTGTAATTTATAATTTGAGTCCAAAGTGTAACAGAAGTAAAGCCAAGGGAATGTTTTTCAAATGCTGTGTATGTATGTATGTATGTATGATGGATATCAACATCATGATTGAAAATAAAATGGTTTAGTAACATCCAGTTAAAGTTGTTTAACTCTAATAAATGTAACAATAAATTGTTAAATAGTCCTGCTTACCATATCGAAAAGGATTTCAATACTTTCTTGTTAGCTTTTCTTTTGATGTTTTTAATTATTTTTCTTTTGAGAGTTTTCATTTGTATGGTAAAATTAATTTTATTCCAAGTTTTTCAAAA
This sequence comes from Salticus scenicus, assembly GCA_963930645.1. Taxonomy (NCBI): domain Eukaryota; kingdom Metazoa; phylum Arthropoda; class Arachnida; order Araneae; family Salticidae; genus Salticus; species Salticus scenicus. The sequence continues at coordinate 170,656,554 of OZ005651.1, forward strand.
TTATGCCCAGAAATTTTTTGAATGAGTAAAATATTAATATACTACTTGTTTAATCTTAAACTTCACATATATCACATATACTACTGCAAATGGATTAAATCTTATTTTTATTTATTTTATATATATACACACCTCACATGGTTGGTATCTTTGGTTTGTGAACTGAAAGTAAATGTCACTACTTTTAAAGAAAGAATTTGACTTTTGTGATAATTTTTTGGAATGAAAAGTAATTTTAACAGGATTGCCATGCTACCTGGAAATAGTCAGGGAATTTAAAAATTGACCATTAAAGTCAGGGAATTTGAATATTTTAGCCAAAAAAAAAACTGAATTTTTCCTCCAATGTAAAGTTATTTTTTGTGTTATTTTTCTTAATTTCTGCCATTTTGTAAAACAAGACCTCTTAGAAGGACCCCCATGAAGGGCGAATTTTCTTAGAACACATCTGGAAAACCTGAAAAAATCAGGGAATTTCATTCTTCTATTTGAGTGGCAACCCTGTTTTAATTGCAGTTCAATTTTAGGTATTTTATCTTTTGTCAGTTTTATTTTTTGGTATGTATTACATTAATCACAATCTAGATAAATTTGAGTGTTTTCAAAATAAATTAAATAGTTTTATAACTTGATGTTAGTTATCTTTTCCAAACATATTTTTTTATATGAAATATAAAATCTAGCAAAGCATTATTAAAAAGTAAAAAAAAAATAATAAATATTTTTATTAAAACACAATTTTATAATGTGTACTTAATCATTTAAATAATATAAAATAAAATATTTTTATTAGCATTAACTAGAATAAGTGTGTATATTTTTAACTTTACAACTCATTTTCATAGCCTGGTGCTTTCAATGTTTAATATCAATTTTACTTTCAAAACTGTTAAACTGGAAAATAAAAAGTTTTGTGATCTTAAAAAGTATATACAGATAATAACTTTGTAAAGGTTGTAATTTAAACATTCTGAACAAAATATTATAATTTTTTTATTTTACTTATTTATTTATTATTATTATTATGAGAAATCATCATCATAAGTTGAAACTCCTGTAATTTTTTTAGAAAAATAGGCTTATAAAGGATAGTGATTGGTTGAGTGCTAATTTCATTAGTTTTATCTTGAGATCACAACTATGTTTCCTCCAAACATCAAATCACAAAGTTGACATCATCCCAAGTAGTGTGTAATGTTTAACTGATTTTTCTCTCTCTGATATACAGATGTGTGCAACTTATTAAAATAATTATGAATTTTAAATTTCTTTTGTTTTAATATTTTTTTTTAATGCTGTATTGCATGCAATTAAAAAAAAAAAAAAAAAGTTATTATAATTTCTTTTATTCTGTAAAAAAAGTTTGAGAGATATCTTTATTGCTTTTCATTAAATTTTAAAAGTGTCTAAACTTCAATTCTATCTGGTTGCTTCTTATTTATTTATTTATTTCCATAAATATTTTTATAGTTCCATAAAAGCATTTTCTAAAAATATTTACCATTCAAATCATAAATACTATATTTTTCAGCATTATTTGAAACTGTTGAAAACTCATAACTCAACTGGAAATGTACGTCAAACAATCCCCTGTTATAAATTGGAATATTTTCTATGGAAAATCTCTTTTATTCTATCAAAAAAAGTGTATGTTGATTCCATTGTATAGTGCAATATAAAAGTGTCCAAATATGCTTATAAGAAATATATCTGTTATATATATATCTGAATTATTTCGTTAGTCGCCACATACAAGCAAGTTGTGTGCTACATGTATGGGAAGTATTTCCATTTTAATGGTATATCTGAAAAACCCGAGTAACATACATCAGTTTTATGGCATTATAAAAGTATTTATGAAAATGCAGACTCAGGGTGGCATATCAAAGTCAATAAACACTTTAAAAATTTGTTGGAATGTGTTAAAATATCATCTAAACAATTCTTAAAGAATAAAAGTGAAATTATAGAAGGAAGTGAAATTATTTTTCTTGAATTATTGCATACATTAAAAAAAAAAAAAAAAAAAAAAAAAAAAAAAATGAAAATAAACAATTAAAATTTTCTGATTATTCTAATAATTTTCACATGTAATGTGTATTTTCACATGTAATGTGTAATATTTTCACATTATAATGTGTACAGATTTTTTTTTTTTCCTTTTTGAAAGGATTGTGCCAGCTCTCTTTGAACAATAGGCATAATACTATTTTAGTATTCTTCCAATTGATTAAAAAGAAACAGAATTGGTCCAAAAATTCTTAAAAATTTATTTGGTGCTTTGTTTTGACAAATTTTTTTAAGCAATTGGAGTACATAATTAATGTTCATTATACACCTGGATAACAAAAGAAAAAACAGTTATACTCATCTTTAAATAGTAGTTACTTCTGTTGATAGATGTAGGACAAAAGTTCAAGTTTCAAAGATTCTTATTCAAATGCATAATCACTTCCAGTTGCTGATAATTTATTAGAACAAAACATACCAGAATATACATGAAGAAATTTTGCTATTTACCACAGTGTAACACAATGAAAAATACAAAATATTATCCCCTTAGTTATTAATTTATCATGATAAGTTAAGGGAAATTTTTCTCTGAAAAATGGTTTGTATTTTGTTTTTCTGCTTTGTTTTTCATTTCAAATTGCCGGAAATTTGTAATACTTGAAAAGTATAAAGTGTAGTACACCATAACTGAATTGTGGATGGGAATATTTAAAATTTTGAAAATAAATTATAACAACATTTAAAATTTTGGTAATTTTGATTTTCAGGTTAAGGAAAACAATACTATTTGGTAATGGCATTCATCACGTATGTTATATGATAGACATATTATTTTATATGCATAATGTTACACAATTACATTTCTTGAAGCATATAGTATATTTGCACAAAACATTTTCCGCCATCATCTAATTGAATATCAAATTATGGGATGTAAAGATATTTGTGTGTGTGTAGAGAGAGATAGATAATACATGTACACATTACATACATAGAGATGTGTATATACAGCTTATGTTGAGTTTCGGGAGCTGTAAATTGTTCTTTGGTGGTTGTTAGTAGCCAAATAGATTGTTTTTTTTTTTTTTTTTAATTAAGTTACCTTTTAATTCCTTAAAAATGTTGAAAGCTTTTTTTCCCCACTTTCAGAAGGGTTTCATCAGACTGAGTGGTGTTTTCTTGCTTTCCTCCACCTTTGTTTTCTAGCATGTGCAGCCATCCTCTGTCTAGATATGCATGCTGTATGTCATTCATGGTATTGCTAGTGGTAACTATTTGAATGGCTTCTCTTATTAACACATATGAGTAGTTATTGTAATTGGCTATTTTATGCATATTATTCAAATCTATATTAATTGATTCTAACTCATTAAATCGTGCAAGGACTGTGCTTGTTTTTCTATATTTAATATCATTAATATGCTCTTTTCTCCTTTCTAATAATTTTCTTGTCATACCTATAAAGCATCCATTATGATTATTATTTTGAGATTTGAAATTTTATAGATACCTGCAGTTTCTATGTTATTGATATAATCACGGTCGGAACAGATTCGTTGCAAAAATATTCTTGTTAGGTTTTATAAGTGCCTTTATTCCTTTATCATCAGCAGCAAATTTAATTATGGGGTCTTCACCATTTATATATGGGATAGAAGTTGTAAATTCTGTAAGTGTTGGTTGTACATTTGGAATGTACTTTAGTTTCTTAATTCTTTGATTAAATAACGTTTCTATGAATTTTTTGGGATATCCTGCATTTTTGAACAATATTGTCATGAAAATCAAAGGATTTAATTACAATAATGATAATATTTAAATTACAAGCACATTTTATTAGCTCTAAGCAATGTTCAACAAAACTAGTCAAAGAACTGAATAATTATATACAAAAACAATTTAGTTAAAGTTGCACGAGAGTTCCAAAAATTAATCGAAATATAAATGAACATGAAATAAATAAAATAAGTAATTATCATTAAAGTAATATAAATTGTCACGAACTGTGGTAATTGTTGATAATAGTAATACTTCTTTTTGTTGCATTTCTCACTTCTTTAAATAACAGTGCATCGCTGTCAGCCAAATTTTAATCCAAAACTTTCATTTGGAAATAGGTCATGGGTCCTTTATAAGTGTCTTTATTTTTAAGAGTATCATTTTGTTTGAGATTGTTTTCAATTTGATTTTGCATTTTTGGATCAAGGTATGGTTTCATGCACAATACATGAACAGTATCTTTCTGTTCTTCTGGACAAGGGATCAAAATGTTAAACATTGTAGGTCACATCTGATAAACAATATTATACATGATATGGCCCAAAATAACCTTTTTAAAAGTTTTTCAGAAAGGCCAATCTTTCGTACAGAAGTATAAAGCCATACCAGATCTCCAGGAGCATAGTATACCATTAGATGTTTTGAGTCATAATGTTGATTGTCTTTGAGCTTCTAAGGTTCGCAATCTGGCTAACTGTCTAGACTCTTCAGCTTTAGAAATGATTTTTGAGATGTAATTATCTTCCACGTCATCAGGACAGAATGGGAACATTGTGTTCATTGTTATCTCAGCTTCTCGACCATGTAGTAAATAGAAAGGAGTAAGTCCTGTTTAGTAGTATTGTAAGCAAATGTTAGAAATTGCAAGATTTCACCCCAATTTTTCTGATCTGTGTCAACATACATAGACAGCAGGTCATCGAGAGTTTAATAAAGAATTCTGCCAATCCGTTTGTCTGGGGATGGTACGCAGTTGTCATATGATGATCGATATTAGACAGTCTAACAAGGGAGGAATTTAGTCTAGATTAGAAGACTGTTCCACAATCAGTAATAATGACTTGGGGAGTCCCATGCATAAGGATTTCTTCCAATAAGAATTTTGCTGCTACTTCGGCTTCGGCTGATGGCATATGTTTAGTTACTGCATATTGTGTACAATAATCTGTACAGACCATGATCTATTTTTTCCTATGGGCAGATTTCAGGAATTGTCCAAGAAGATAGATTCCAATGCCATGAAATGATGCTTGAGCTTGAGCTGGGGGAATAAAAACTAAGCGTCCATGTGAGGACTGGATTTTCTTTGTTGAAATTCTCGGCAATGCTTCGATCGTATCGAATGATATTTCATTACGATACCCAGCCAATAGAATCTTTTACAAATCCTATCATAAGTTTTTGCAAAACCAAGATGTCTGGCCGTAGCGGCATCATTGAAATGCATGAGTATATCTGTTCAGAGATGTTTAGGGATGACTGGTAATCATTTCTTTCTGGCAGGATCAAAGTTTTTTTTACATAGGATTCCGTCAATTACTTCAAAGTTTTTCTTAACTGCTAGGGGATTGGTGTGGGAAAGGATTTTTTTTTTTTTTTTTTTTTGCAAGATCAGGGTCTTTTCACTGTTCCATGGCAGTGTCCATATCTATAGCAACAGCAAGAAACTCATTCGACATTTCAGTTTCCTCTTCCACTGAATTTCTAGAAGGAGCATCAGCATCTCTATGCTTCCTCCTGGTTTTATAAGTTACAGAAAAATTATACTCCTGAAGTCGAAGTGCCCATCTAGCCAGCTTCCCTGAAGGATCCTTAAGACTCATTAGCCAGCAGAGTGAATGGTGATCTGTCACCACTGTAAACTTTTTTACAAATAGGTATGAACAAAACTTATTAATAGCCCATAGGATGGCAAGATATTCTCTTTCAGTTGTAGAGTAATTCTTTTCTGCTTTTGTTAATGTTCTAGAGTGTTAAGAGTTTCTCTTTGTTAATGTTAATATGCTATGACCCTTTCAGCTTCATTCTGTATCTTCACCAGAACTGCTCCAATACTATATCCACTAGCATCTGTATTAATTTCTGTAGAAGCATTTTCGTCATATATTCCTAATACTGGATCTGGATTCCTAATACTGGATACTAATACTAATTCCTAATACTGGAGAAGTAAGCGCTTTTTTTAGATCGTTGAAGGCTTGGATCTCTTTATGACCTCAATGAAACTTTGTATCCCTTTTCAACAAAATCTGCAAAGGTTCAGCTAGATAGCAAAATCCTTCAATAAATCTTAAATATGAACAGAATCCAAGGAAACTTCAAATATCATGTACATTCTTAGGGTAGGAAAATTGCTTACGGTTTTCACCTTCTCAAGATCTGGTCTTACACTGTCTTTAGATACAAGATGACCTAGTATTTCTTCTGACCCAAAAAGACATTTCTTGGGACTGAGCACCAGACCTGCAATTTGAATACATCCCAAAACAGCTCTTAATCGGTTGAGGTGATCTTCGAAAGTTTCCAAGAACACTATTATGTCGTCAAGGTAACAAACACATAGTCCATTTTAAATGGTGTAGCACATTATCCATCATCCTCTTGAAGGTCGCAGGAACATTGCAAAGCCCAAATGGCATGACTTTAAATTCATACAAGCCTTCAGGAGTAATGAATGCTGTCTTTTCATGATCCCCTTCGTCTACTTCTATCTGCCAATAACCAGAGCGGAAATCCATGAAAGAAAATAATTCCGAACCTTTCAAACAGTCGAGGGTATCATCAATACGTGGTAGGTTTTGTGATCTTATTCAACGGGCGATAGTCTACTCAAAAACGCCAACTTCCATTTTTCTTCCTTACTGGAACAACGGGTGCTGACCAGGGACTCTCAAAGGGTTGCACGATTCCTTCAAGTATTTTTTCCACTTCTTGATGTATGATGTTCCTTTCGGTTGGTGAAACTTGATAAGCTCTTTGGCTGATGGGTGCATTATCATTAGTATTAATTCAGTGTTTGAGTTTCGTTTGTGCGGCAGTCATCTTATCGTTTTTCCCGAAAATTCCTAAGAAGCTTGTATTGCTTGCTTTTGTTCCCGTTACTTAAATCAGGAACTACCATTATTGAACAGTCGATCGGCGATTTCAATATCCTTAATTCAATAAGGTTATCAGATGTGTTCACTGTTGTAAATAAATACTTTCATCTATGCACTCGACGTGGCAAATACACATTCTTTTAGGGATGATTTGTGGTTCAGACTGAAAGTTCGTGACCCAAATTTCGCCGTTATCGTCATTGTAGTAAGTGATTAAAAAAAGTATTGCCAGGTTTCTATCCAAAAGTAAATTTTTACTGCCTCCTACAATTATGTTTAGGTCTTCACCAACGTAGGACCCTGACACCGTAATTTTAGTGAAAGAATGGGGGAGTAATGCCTAATCTTCAATGGCATATGAATTCTAAACGAGTGCTGAGGGTTCTTTGGAGACGTCCTCGAAAAATAGTCTATCACAGCTTGGGAGGCTTCTAGAAAGTCCCAATCAAGGATAACGTCATGGCTGCAATGCTGTAGCACTACAAATTCAAACGGCAGCTATTTATGGCAATACACAAAGTACACTTTCCTAAGGGCCACACAAAATTCCCATTAGCGACTTTAAGAACGATGGTCATGGCATCAGAAAACATAACTTTAAGTATCGACGACGACGATACTTATTCGATATAACTGGAAAAGAAGCTCCCGAATCCACCAGAGCAAGTGTTATTATCTATTGTTACATCTAAATGGTTACCAGGCATTTTTGCAATCGACGGAGGATTTTTGTAGAATGCGGCCTCACCTCCCTGGAAGGTCACCTCATTTAGTTTTCCTAGCTTCTTCGACTGGGAGATCAACTAGATTGGCGATATGGTGATGGTGACCTGTAGCGGCGTGTTGGAGATTCGCCTCGACCTGCTTCCGCTTGATCGACACTCTTGACGGGATCAATAACTGTCAAAAATGGCTTTTTTCCCTTTGCAATAGCGCACGACATGTCCAGAATGTCCACAGTGGAAACAAATGGGTATATTGTTAGCTGTTCTCCATACATCAGTTTTTTTGGTTGGCTATACACAGGATGTCTGGGTTTTCTTGTTACGGCAGCTTATGTTGGTCGTTGTCGGGGAATGGCATATGTTGGTTCCGAAGAAATAGGTGCCAAAGCTCTTTCAATTTAATTTTGAAATATTTCTTCTAAGTATAAATCTTCAGATTTATCTGTTCGGCTCACCATTCTCTGAATTTCCACCTTAATAATTCTCCGTATAAAGGACACCAAATTTGGTTCTTCGTCCATAACTGCCATTGGTACGACGTTTGGAAACCTTTCAAACTTTCGTCTACCAACTCTCTTTAATTTCATATCTTCGATGTAGTTACACCACTTAATGAAATCTGAAGTCGTTGCAGTTTCTTTTATAAGCAGCGCCTGATAAATGTCTTCAACGATTCCTTTCATTAGGTGTGACACTTTCTCTTCCTCTGATATTTGAGGGTTAACATCCTGGCAAAGTCCTAAAACACTTTGAATATAGGACTGTGTAATCTTCCTTTGGCATTGTGCTCTGAATTTTAATTGTTCTTCAGCCCTTTTTCTGTATTTTACACGATCGCCAAAAAGGCTACTCAGTCCAGTCTTTAATGCTTTCCAAGAATTTAATTCATCTTCATGATTTATGTACCACTGTTTTGCGGTACCTTCGAGAAAAAAATAAGTATTAGCTAAGCACATCATCATGTCCCACTTATTGAATTTAGCCACTCTGTCATATTCATTAAGCCATCTGCTAGGATCTTCAGCTTCCTTCGGAGGATTGATGGGCTCCTTAAATGTTGATATGTAGAAGTTACTAAAGTTGGATTGGCGCTTTCTCTCATCTTACAAAGAAGGTCTCCTAAAAAATTACAGAGATACTACTTACCATGGGCGTCGGCAGAATGGGGCAAGGGGGGGCACTTGCCCCCCTCTGGAAAATTCTAATAAGCATTTTTTTCTTTAACTTTAAAACTATGCTATCAGAATTTTATTTTAAAAAAATATTTTTTCAGGTTGTGTCCCCCCCTGAAATTTTTTCTGGCGACGCCACTGCTACTTACATAGGTAATACAAGATCAGTCAAATTTATCAGCAGAATCCTACTAAAAAATCTATAAAAAAAAAAGAAAGAAAATACTTTCGAATATTTAGTGCCAAAAGACAAAGTGCACATGACTTGGTGAGCAAAATCCTTTCCTGCCAAGAGCAAGTAATTTTAATGCATTGCATTTAATAATTTCTTGCAAAATAAATCTTCCTGAATAACGTTATAGTAAATATAGTTTGAAATTAATTAATCAGAGAGTTGCTTTTTTCTCACACAAGCTTGTATAGTATATAAGCATGTGATCGTTTATTAAAAGTATTTCATTTTAACTTTGAACATCCTTTAAAAAAAAAAAAAAAAAAAAAAAAAAAATTGAGAGTTACAAATATTTAAATTGCATTCAAATAAACGTTTAAGTTATATATCTTTAGTTTTTTAATTGGTAATTGAAAAATCTTATTTTGCAAGTTGCAAACATTTATTTTACTTTTAGTTAACGTTTAAAACGAATTTTGCAATTTTGGATTAAAGACAAAGTCTTTGGAAATTAACACGTACATTGTTGTTTAGATGCTGTATAAACAATATATTAGAAAAAAATATGGCACTCACAAATGTTACCAAAGAAGAAATTAAATTTATAAAAGCACATCGTTGAAATATTAAAAAAAAAATGAGTGTGTAAGTTAAAAAGAAATATGAAGGCATTCCTGATGGTGCACATCTTTTGTCTAATGAATTTTCACTAGATTCGATGAAAACGAGTATAATACCGAATTACCTCTTAAAGATGTGAAACATCCAAATAAAAGAAAATATGTTATCTGACTATAAGAAGGCTGTAAATTACTGGCATAGTGGGAGTTTTAATAATTCATGTCGCAGTTTTAAAAAAAAGTTCAAACAAAATTTAAATATGAAAAAAAAAAAAAAAAGTGAATTGTACCATTTGGTGAAACAGAACAGAAATAGAAAATGTAACTAATACATAATAACAAATAGAAAATGTAACTAACACATAATAACAAATAGAAAATGTAACTAACACATAATAACAAATAGAAAATGTAACTAATACATAATAACAAATAGAAAATGTAACTAATCGTAAAGAAAAAAAAGATATGTTTTTTTTTTCTTTCTCTCTGTGTGTGTGTGTGTGGGGGGATTACTACCTCTAATGAAGCATTTTACCATGTTTTTATTAACTTTGATTCTTGTTTGTTTGTCCAGTACAAATCTTGCAATCAATTTTTAACTAATTTCCCGACTAGCTAGACATTTGAAACTTTCAATATAGCTCAGAACACGGTGACAACACATTTTTTAAAATACTTTTAGTCAATTGTTTCGGGTCCCTACTGCCTTTGGCAACGTTTATATGATTCAACAGAAAATTTATTTAACTAACTTCCCGACTAGCTAGACATTTGAAACTATCAGAATAGTTTAGAACACGGCGAAAATGCAATTTTTAAATATTTTTAACCAACTGCTTCGGGTTCCTGCTGCCTTCGACAGCGTTACCAGTACAAAGCTTGCAATCGATTTTAAACCATTTGAAACTTTTATAATAGCTCAAAACACTTTAACAGTGAATTTTATTAAATATTTTAAGCCAATTATTCTGGGTGCCCGCTGCCTTCGGTAGCGTTTATATGATTCAACAGAAAATTTGAAAACATGGTATATAAAAAGTTCTTTTTATCTTGTAATTATTTCAATATCAAAGCGTATGCTCATACAAATAAATGTGTTTTTGCGCATTTTTACAAATCCAAAGACCTTTTTACCTTTCCCTCCTAATTTATGATTATTATTTAAACTCATTAAGAACTTAAAAATCTAATTCTTTATAATTTTCTATTAATATTTCGTTTACAGTTTGAATAAATTAGTAAAAGATACACGGTCAAAAACTGCAGTTATACAAATGTACTTTAAGTTAAACTTATTTAAATTAATTTGGTACGTACAGTACTGGCCAGAATGGATGACTCAACACAGAAAACTGTGATGTTTATGAATGCACAAGAATAATTGCATTTAACTAAGTATTTATTTTATGGGAATTATTAATTTTAGTTATATAAGCACAGTATACATACATAATTGAGAAAGGGTTCAATATTTGATGTGGAAACCTTTTTTTCCCAATGCAGTTTGGATACGATCAGGCATGGAAATACATAATTTTTTGCAATAGTCTGGTGTAATTTCTGTAATCCACACTTGTTTTATAGTTTCTCTTAAGTCCAAAAGTGAAGTGGGGTTATGCTTAGCAACTTTACGCTTTAAAATTACCCAATATTTCTCGATTGGGTTTAGATCCGGGGAATTTCTGGGGCACAGCCCAAAGATCTGAAACCCCTGCTTTGCAATCCATGTCTCAACAGATTTAATCTGATGGCAAAAGGTGCTCCATCATGTTGGAAGTGTGTGCACTAGTTGATATTCATAAATGGTGGTAATTTCTCTTTTTCACATCGAGATGAACAGTTCCATTAATTGATGTGCCTTCAGGCATGAACCACAATCCATATCTTCCTTTGGCACAAATGGCTCCCCAGACCATGAGTTTTGCAGCATTCTTCACAGTGGGAATAATGTAGTGTTGACAGTCTCTTTTATTGGGAGGCCGTCGTATGTTTCTACAAAATGCATAAAACTACGATACTTGATTCTCGTCTGAAAACATCACATGTTTCCATTGCTCCGCAATCCAACCCTGATACTTTTTACAAAATGTCAGTCGGTCAGCAATGTTTTTGGGAGACAATTTAGGCTTGTTAGCACGCTTGTAGGACTTTAAATTGGCATTGAATAGCCTCTTGCGGATTGTCCTTTGGCTAGGAATATTAACATCTTTAAGTAAACCAGCTTGGATTGCTTTCGCTGATTTTCTGGGTGACTTCTTCGCTGCCAAAATTATGGACTCATCCATGCGCTTACTTGTGCTCTTGTGACGACCTTTTGGCTTTGAATATCTATAATTTCCTGTTGTTTTGAAATTATTTATAGACCTGGAAACTGTCTTTTGTGCCAATTGTAATCTGGCATCAATTTTCCAAGTACTATAACCTTCTTCGCTCATGATCTTTATTTGTGCATGCATTTCGCGTGAAATTCTTTTACCAGGCATTTTTATATTATTTCACCCTTCTGCAAAAATTTGTACGTCAACACACGGCGAACACAACTAATGAACTAACGAAATGCCAAGCAAGAATACCTGTACTTTGGCAGACAGCCAAAATGAACATGTGGCGCCAATACGTCACTATGAATAAGAAAAAACAAGTGAGTCATCCATTCTGGCCAGTACTGTAGAGTTAAAAAAGTTATTTGGTAAATTTTATCCAACCAGTGTAATAAAAAGTAAATTATAATAAAAATACTGTACATTTTCAATATCAAAGTGTAATCTACACTGAAATTTGAGAATTAAAAAAGTTTGAAATAATTTTTATCAATTTAAATTTTGATCGAAATTACTGGTTGTGAAATCGGTATTCTTCGAAAACACAAAATAGCACACTGATAAGTGATTACCGTTTAACATTGTTTCCTTTCCAAACTGTTATGTACATTCTTTGTAATTTCTTATGCAATATAAATAAATGCACGTACTGTTTTACTTAAGCGATAATATTTAAAGCTCAAATAAAATCTAAGCTTAGTTTAAGTATTTCATGTTGAATTAAAGGTGGCATAATTTGATCGTTAGGTTTAGTTATAAATATATATGACAAAATTGTATTTATTTAAAGTAAACTTTCTTAAACTAGTTTAGTATGAAAATTATGTAAAATAAAACGTTTCTCTGTAATGAGTACTTATCAAAAAACTGTTTTGCATCAGTTTTCATTGTGTCGTCAACGAGCAATAAATAGCCAAGAATCGGACATTTTCAATATTTTTTTACGGACGATACATAGTGATTCTGCCGGAATTTTTTTTATAAACATACATAACCTCATGAGGAGAGTATTCTGTAATTGTTTCAAAATTTTTTGCATATGCGCCTATGGAGACCTTCCTTGTTAGTACTTTTTCAAGTTTCATAAAAAGATAATCCAAATTCGGGAAGTTTTTCACGTAAACGTAAGCTTTGACTATTTCCTTCGCTAGGATTCACACTGGAGGAATATTACTCGGCGCCTTCACCAAATTTGGCACGAAGATCAAAATATATAATTATAATAATGATAATATTTAAAATACAAGCAGATTTTATTAGCCCTAAACAACGTTCAACAAAACTAGGCAAAGAACTGAATAATTTTATACAAAAACAATTTAGTTAAGGTTGCACGAGAGTTCCAAAAATTAATCAAAATATAAATGAACGTGAAATAAAAATGAACGTGAAATAAAAATAAGTAATTATCATTAAAGTAATATTATCATTATTATAATTAAATCTTTTGATCTTCGTGACAATAAGTTCAAAAATGCAGGATATCCTGTAAAACTCATAGAAAAATTATTTAATCAAAGAATTAAGAAACTAAACTACATTCCAAATGCACAACCAACACTTACAGAATTTGCATCTTCTATTTCATGCATAAATGGTGCAGGCCCCATAATAAAATTTGCTGCTGCTGATAAAGGAATAAAGATGCCTATAAAACCTAACAAGAATATCTTTAAATGAATCCGTTCTGATTGTGATTATGTGATTATATCAATAATATAGAAACTGCAGGCATCTATAAAATAAATTTCGAATCTCAAAACAATAACCACAATGGATGTTTTATAGGTATGACAAGAAAAAAATTATTGGAAAGGAGAAAAGAGCATATTAATGATATCAAATGTAAAAAATTAAGCATAATTAGATTTATAGATTTCAATAATATGCATAAAATAGCCAATTACAGTAACCACTCATATGCGTTAATAAGAGAAGCTATTGAATTAATTACCACTAGCAACCTGGGGCTGCAACAGAGATATTGCATTACTACTGGGTCAGAATAGGATCTCCAGTCCCAAAGGAGACCTTCCTATGTGCTGTCTGGCTGGATGGTTAGCAGTCTGGTCTTCACTTAATAGGTACCAGGCTCAAGCCCCAGTCCAGGCATGAATATTTGTAGTAACTGAGAATCCATTTTAAACATTAGGCTCCAGTCAAATTAGCTCTAGAGTGTAAAATAATACAGAGGGTGTTCGCACATTTTTTAGACGATTTTGATGGAGTGTACTGAAAAAATTACACTCCTATTCCATGTTTTAAATGTTCAATTTTGATAGCCCTTGTTCTTAACTATAATTCTAGATCGTAATTTCCATGATGATAATGCTCTTTGTAATATCGGAAGAGGTATTTTGTTCCACTCCTCTTGAACGGCTTTCCAAAGTCCACAAAGAGTTGTAGATCGGCGTTTGGATAAGGCAGATTTTAAGAGTCCAAAAACACAAAAATTCCATCGATGATACACCAGGAGATTTAGCAGGAATGCCAGTGAAAGGTATGGTTTTAATTCCCGTTTCTTGTTACATTTTTTCGGGAAAAGCAATTTTGGATTGTGATGTGTGGCTGCTTGCTTTGTCTTGATGCAGTTCAATGAATTGATGGCATTGTGTATAAAGATGTGGACTTTCATATTTAAAAATTGGAGCTAAAATATGTTCTTGATAATATTTAGAGTTGGTTTTGACATTTTTGTCAACTGTTTTTTACTTTTATCTTGCTTTTGTATGAAAAACCAGCGACACTTATAAATCCTTTAGAAAAACTTCCTTTTGTTTCTTTCAACCATGTAGCAAAAATTTTTTCTCCTCTTTTATGATAATAAATTATCTATTTTATAGCAATCACTTAAATAGACCTAATAAGATTTATCTATTGTTACTTTATTTTTCCATTTTTCTCCTGATCCCTATTTTTCCAAAAGAGTTCTGCAGCGTGTTCTACGTTCATAGATACAACATTGAGAATGACGATGAACATTATATTTTTTGGCCTTTATAAGATACAAATCAGAGTTAACAATTTTATTTACAGTTGAAACTGAGCATTTAAATGTTTTTGCAACATACCTTTGAGTTGGAGTGTTTTCTTTCAGCATTAAAGATTACATCTTTGCAATATTAGAAGAACTGCGTCTTTTCTTTGGATAAGTATTTGAAAGAATTTTCCCTTTAGATGCCAGACTATGACGATTTTTGCCTTCCTTATTTATAATATTTCCTATCGTGGCATTAGATATCGAAAAACCATGGCTTTTACAGCGTTTCTGAATTACTGAATAAGAATAACCCTCTGCAGAAAGAGCGGAAACGTATCCTTCTATCCATTGCCTTTTTAAAAGCGCCATTTTTCATGTAAACAAAAATTCTAAATATCAGACGATAAATAAAACTTCCAAAAATTTAACTGTTGTGAAAATAAAATTTTCCATGCAGATGATTTTTCTTACGGCGAAATAAAATCATCTAAAAAATGTGCGAACAGCCTCTGTAATAATAATAATGACAGGACAGTTGCAAAGTCTTCTGGTTTTTCTGAAAGCTGTAATATTTTTAATAAAAATTTTTCAGCATTTATCTACAGTTATTTGTATTGGAAAATGCTATTAGAAAATAGTGGTAGTTATTCCTTAAACCTAAACTATATGATGTTATGCAACAAACCAAACCATCAAAATAGATCCATTATCACCTTTCCATTGGATATGTTGATAAAGAGAAACTGAGGTTTAGAGATTGTTGCTTATAATCTGCACAGAAACTTCTTAACACTCCAGGCACATGCAGCTTAGCTGAAGTCCCCTCCCGCAACAGATTAACCACAGTTCAGATTGTCCAATAATCTGATTGCTGCGACCTCTTATGTCCATAATCATCTGTATGGATAAAGCCTGAAATACCCAAGTATTGAATGCAGAATATGATACGATACTGCTGGCATTGTCCCGAAGGTGGTGGAAAATCCCTAGCTTGTGTAGATGTGCCATTTGATGCATACATACATCTATACTAAGGTCATTCAGACAGAGCCTGTGTATTAAAAAATCTGGACTATGGACATAATTTTGTTTATGGGGTCCCCTTAAATGCACAGATGTTACATTTGTGTTTCTGAAACTGTGACCAAGAAGGAAAAAGCACATTGTGGATGATTTTTTAGGTGACCATTCATTAAAAGAGGGCTTTGCTAAGAATTCACTTTGGAAAGGTACCATAATTTACTCTAGATTAACCTTCTAAACATAATCTAGGAGACAATTTAGGATTAGACTGGATTAGTTTGTCAAATTTTGGTTCATTCTCATTCACAAAATTTGTCATTTTAAACACTTGATAAATCTTTCTCATCTGTCTATCCTCTTCAAATTGACTTCTCTAAAATAAACCACTTAATGTCTGAAACATCAAACCCTGTTTTATAATATAATATATATATATATGCATATATATACATTTATGAAATTTATATAAGTAGATTTAATGTATTTATAAATTCTATGTAATAAAGCAATACTTTGTTAAAATAACAAATACAAGAACTTAAATGTAATGATAATTTAATAAAACTATGATTATAATTGCCCTTATTAAAAAAAAAAAAAAAAGTTCACAGTTTCATAGAAATGGGATCCTATCCAAAAAAAAGTATTTAAAATTTTAGGGGCCTTAATCTTATAGTTGGGGAACTTTAGGTCCTAATGAAATATTAGGCACAATAATAGGTCCTGAAGAAAAATTTGGAGAGTTGTCACATCAAGCATACCAACATAAACATTTGTATAAAGTGCCTGCTCATGGCTAAGTGACATGTACCCTCTCAGCCAAGGCCATGTCTTGATTTTTTTTTTTTTTTTTTTTTTTTTTTTTTTTTTTTTTTTTGGGGGGGGGGGGGGGGGAGGCGGGGATAACTTTCATTTAGACGAGGGATATGCACACCAAAATGATGTCCACTACAGTTTTGCGTCCCCACCTTAAATGTAGAGTAAATATAGTGTAAATATAGTTATTACCTTAAACACCCTGTATAGGTATAGTAAAATGGCTATGTACTACAAATAAAATCGATTACAACGCCACCTGGCGGCAAACAACGGAATTATATCCCTAAAGGCAGAAATAGTAAGAGATTAAAAAAAAGTCAATTACAAAATTGTAGTGTCCTCAAAAACCGACTTGTGCCTAAAAAGGATAACACTAGACCTATAGAAGGGGCGTTTGTTTAGTAGAGATTTTCGTAATCCGTGACGTTAAAAACGGCGGACGAACGGAGCAAAGGAAGAAAAACTAGGGTTTCAGTTGTTAAAGCGTAGAGATCGTAATCGACGGAATGCAAGATCGGTAGTCGATACAGCCAATAGATATCAATATTTGATCAATAATAGCCAACAGACATGTAAATTAATGGTGGATGGCGCACGTAAATTCCATCATGTCTGCAATGTTCTCTATGCTTATATCTGAGAGTACCATAAAGTGGAAAAACATCCTCTTCGTGAAAGATCAAAATTGTGATGGCATGTTACCGGATCCCCCCCCCCCCAGGGATGAGTTCCCATCCTTCACTGATTGCTCTCTGCCTTGTTCTGATGTGATGTCAAGACCATTCAACCTCAACCTTAACTAAAAATTGCTGGCGCTGTAAATCAATGGTCGCATTCAAAAGAACCGTGTTTCAAATACTTTTCACTTTTTGAGGTATAGCTTTTTTTGAGATAGTCAAAATATAGCTTTTCGATAGAAAAGAAAATGCAGCACAGTTACGCCATCTGCTGGGCGATGTACACAAAAATCTAACCAACAAAAATTTATATCGAGTTTTCAAAAAATGGTGTTATGTTATTCAGGACATCTCAAAATGTGTAAATCCATCGAAAACTAGAAGTCAAAATTTCTCCGAATCTAATATTTTCTTTTCTTCTTAGGTATATATTGAAGAAAGTAAAACGAAAAAAAGAATTATGTTTTTGTAATCGGATAATATTTTTTTCTTTTTTTTTTTCCCCTCGTAAATAAATAATGACACTTTTTTCGCCTCTCTGATGATCCGTGAATAATAATAATAATAATAACTTGATATACTTGTATATTTATTTTTCTGTGATTACTAGTTTTCTTTCGATGTTGGGGCGCGCTTGCGTGTCACCTGTCTTATGAATAATGAAATAGTTACTGCTCTAGCGGAGGGTTGGTCCACCAACAGCATTCCATATCAGACTCGGAAATGTCTACTCAGTGACGATCTTACTTAGCAAAGGTGTTTACATGAAGTGTGAGTTTTCATGGCCAGTTAGTACAGTAGCTAGCAGAGCCTTTTTTTTTTTTTACTTGTTTTCCTAGTGTGTGGATCATGGTTCGCTCTCACTTGAGTTCTAGGTAAGACCCTCTTAGAATCTCTATGGATGTTTTTCGAACGTAGAGAGCCATGACACTTATTACCGACATTGCGTAAGTGCTTTCTTGAAACTTTTCTTCTCCTTTTGTCCTTGGCCTGGGATGTAAGTTGCAGTTCATACCCAGGGAGGTTTAGATCCCTATTTGATCTCTTCGAAGGACTTTCGAACGCAGGAAGATACAGCTTTATTTCCGACTTTGTGTCCGCCAATGTTTTCTTGCATTAGTTGTGGTTTTACTTTAACATGCAGAGGATTTTTCTCTCTCTGCAAAAATTATTGTGTTAATCCTACAGATTCCTTATGCGGGTAATATTTAACTGCAGGTGTATGGCGACGGACGAAGCTTTACAAATTAAGCTCGTTCACATAATGTTAAAAAATGTAGCAAACTCGACGTTAGCGCTTCTCTTCGTGCAGTGGCTGCGGTACTCAAATAAAAGCTGTGAAAACCCCGCCCCTATTGTGCTTTCTTTAAAAATGTTATCTCTTATGGTTTTAATATAAACAAGAATTAATTCTAGCCCTAAATGAACATTATAGACGAATTTATTAGCGTACATTTGACTTTAAATAAATAATCACATCTATAGTGTTCACTTAGAGCCAGAATTAATTAGTGTAAAGTATAATTTTTTTGATCGATCTTCTAATGTTGTAAATTGTATTGTAAATACGAAAAAATTCATGTATTAGTAATTTAAGAAAAACAATTTAATGTGTGCAATTTTTAAAATTAAAATTTTGGTTTAAAAAAAAAAAAAAAAATTAAATTTTGGAAAAGGAATCGCTTATAAAAGATGACTTTATCGTTATTTCTTTTATTAAAAAAAGCATTATGTCATGTTCCATAAAATCAATCAGACGCAGACGAAACCATTCGCAAAAATTTTATCATCTAAACAAAATACATTTGTAATCGCTTTATAACCAAATATATAACTAAAATAACATTTAGGAATGATAAAATAACATTTAGGAATGAACAAATATAATAAACACTAACTTCTTCTAACCTCATAACAAATCAAACAACCAAATTCAAAATTCCATAGATCATCTCTTGATCCGTAATGAATGAAAATTCAAGAGATTAAGATTTCAATAATTATTTAAATTGCAAGAAGTATTCAAAAAATATTTATTGAAATTTATTTTTCCGACTGAGTGAAAATAAATTTCAATAAATATATGATTTTCTTCCCAATCAGTTGATTGTGGGATTTTAATAAATTGTATTCAAAAAATAATTTTTAAGAATTGATTAAAATATATTACTTATCTTAAAATACGTGAAAATACGCGAAATATGAATATCCTAAAAATACATGAATTTTTCTGCTTAGATGTGCATTCGTTTAAACGCAGTTTTTTTTTTCAAATATGGAGCATCGCGTGAGTAAACAAATTCTATTCGAGCATGCGCAGTTTCAGCCTGAGTAGTTCAGGTACCTCCAACACGAGATGGCTTTGTCATCGATCAGTGACGTAACCATGACGCAACCATATCATAGTACGCTACCCATTGCTCCATTGTAGTGAATACGCTTAATTTGTAAAGCTTTGGGCGACGGATGACAGTGGTAGTGCGAATAATGTGGACGATGGTGGTGGTGCATGGCTACGGATGGAGTCTCCCGCAAGCGGATTCAACACCCTGTTTCTTTTAATTAACAGGGAAAACTGAAGACGAGTGACCTTGACAGAACTTGGAAGGCGAAACCATATCCGGGGAAGCGACGTGTCAGACGCTCTCGACTTAAATTCTGGCTGGAGTGAGGGACACCCATGGACTATTTGACCCACTAAAGCGTGGTGCAGGCGATGCTCATTTTAGTTTAGGTGCTGGACATTCCTCCGATTGCCTCAGATGCAACTATGCATTCTGAAGTCTGTGCTCTGTGATGTAAGTACTGGCATTTTTATGTAACCAGACTTGACGTTGAGCAGAAATATAAATATTTATACAACGTTGAAAACGCCAATGTAAAAGATATTAAAAGCAAACTGCAATTTGTGTAGCGTTAAGCGTACCGTCATCAGTGCAGAATGACAAGGTGGATTATTGCTTTTATGTATACGGAAGCGAATTTTAGAATCGGAATAGCAGCCGACAGAAATTTAAGAAACTGGAGTTGTTAGCCAATAGGAAATTGGTATATAGAAAGCTATGCAAATAATAAGTGAGAATTAAGAATGTGTGGATTTCATGTAATATTTCCAACAATCAGAAAGAGGTGGTACATCACAATTAATGACATTTTTCTGATTTTTATAGATATGGGAAGCTTCTAGAAAATCGAGTTTATGTAAATGTTTAGGCCTACAGATTATTTTAGTTGAATTAACGTTAAAAGTATGATTATTCTCCCAACAATGCTTAGCAATAGCTGATTTGTTTATTTCTTGTTTCTGAATATAACCCATGTGTTCTTTAAGACGGAATTTGAGTTTACGTTTCGTTTGAACAATATATGAGTGTCCACATTGACAAAAAAAAAATACTGTAAATACCCCAAAAGTTGTGCATATCAATAGGGATTATAAATTTACATAGAAAGGGCTAATTTGTTTATAGGCGAGAAAATTATTTTAAAGTCATTGTTTGAGATCTTTAGCTGTGATAAAATTAGATTTAGGGAAAAATGGAAAAACAGTACTGGTATTGGAAGTAGACTTAGACGTAGTAGGACATGAAATATGTGATGTTGTAATTTAAAAAGAGCTTTATCACTAATGAAAAAGTTGTAACCTCTGTCAACAGCAACCCTTTTAATTTCAAAGTTGAGGGATTCAGGATCAGAAAAAATTTTAAGGGCACGATTAACAAAAGTATAAAAAGCGGCAACTTTCTGGGTAGGTAGATGACATAAACGAACTTGGGTTATGAAACTGCAAAAATTTTACGATAAACAGTGATGCTGAAGCCTTTTTCAGTGGGAGAGAAAAGAGTATCAAGAAAAGGAAGTGAACCATTGTTTTAAATTTCGTATATAAATTGGATGTTTTTTCATTATTTTTTCTTCACTGTTCTTTGTAGTTACCCCACATGATAAAAAAGTCTAATTCATCGCTTCTACCGTTTACAGTCGGTAACAAAAGTCTCCAAACACTAGCAAAAATTCCTATATAAAAAAAGTACAGTTTTCTTAAATAAATCCTTGTCGAATCCTGTTCTTAGTCAGTCTAAAAATAAGATTCGACAAGGATTTTTTAACAAAACTGTATTAAGTGAATTTTGTTTACATAGGAATTTTTGCTAGTGTTCGGAGACTTTTGTTACCGACTGTACGTGCCAAGAAATTGCGTTCTCTTAATCGTTTAACGTTCTTTTTTCGGTGCAAGAGACATTATGTTATTCCACGTTTTATTCAACTAAAATGCAACATTACTGATTCCGCTTTTGTTAACAAGGCTTTAATCCGATCTCATTTCAATATTTTTCGTGCTGTTATAAATGAAGCACGTCTTTATGTTCCCAATATCGAAAAAGATCTATTTTGTCTTCATTTAAAGTTAGCTTCCTGTCTTTCTAATTTTACGTCTATTGATTCTAATTCCTGGATTCATGCTGAAAACCTCTTCAAAAGCATTCAAACCTCTACAATGTAAATTTGACCGCCTTTTTATTTCGCAGAAACCAACTCATTCTAACGCCCTCCCTATTCTTAACCAAATTGCAATCGTTAACTTTTCCAGCGTGAAAATTTAGAAAATTCAGTACTCTGTTCATAAATTGAATTCTGATTTTACTTCCTTTCCTCATTTAAAAGCTCCTATTGAAAAATGTTCTAGACATTCTCGCCGTATAAAATCCCGGAAAGAAAACCTGTGTCATCTTACCTTTCCAACGCTAATTTCAGTTCCAACAACTTAAAATTTATCCTCAGCCCTGCGGAAAAAAACAGTGTGGAAAGATTTAAAATCCAAGGACAATAGCATCGTCACTAAAGCTGATAAGGGAGGACAAATTGTCATTCTGAATAAAACTTATTACGTTGAAAGTGTCACCATCTTAATAATGGCTCTTATACTCGTCTTTCTTGCTGCCCATCTACACAAGAATTAACTAAAATTAACTGTTAAGTCTTGCCCTTTGCTGTTGGATTCCATTAAAGCTTCTCTCATCCCATTCTATATCCAACTGTGCTAGATTTTATGCCTTTTTAAACTTCATAAACCTAATATCCCATTTCGTTCTATTGTTTCCAATATCGGCACTACTTCTCACCATTTAGTTAAATTTTTCACCAGCATTTCCCCCCTCTACTTTCTGCTAACACTTATACTGTTTAAAACTCCATCAGCTTCGCTAAAATTATTCGAAATTTCCATGACACAAACCTCACTTTGATTTCTCTCGATGTTAAATCACTTTTCACCAATATCCCGATTAGTGGTGTACTCTTCTGTCTAGAAAAGAGACTAAAAGATTTTTCATTATATAATGTTTGAAATCCCGCTCTTGTTTATCTCAAACTACGTTCTTTTCAAGGTGATTTTTACCAACAATCAGAAGGTGTAACCATGGGCTCTCCTCTCTCAACAATTCTCGCTGGACGTCCTTCAACGAGTTGTTTTGACGATAATGTGGCCAAAAAAAAAAAAAAAAAAAAATCTCTTGAACTCCAGAGCCGTCAAACTGAAATGGCCGATGATTGCCGGTCGCTTGGAGCTTCAGCCCCCATCGCCTTCGTTGTGACCGTCTACCTGGGCCGGATAAAAGTTGAAACCTTGCCGCTGCCACAGTACAACCCCGATGTGAGCCAGGCAGTATTTTTCCTGTTCCCATAGCTCAAGAGAAGAAACTCAGTAAAAGCTCCATTTTTGAGGTTTGTCTGCCGTGACAAAAACTCAATTTTTTGCGCACGCGTGATCCTTATTGCGTCAGCGCTCGAATGCTGTCAGGTGCGTTGCTTAGCTTAGGCCATCGACTAGATATTAGAGTAGACCTCGGACTAGTAACTTTTTTTGTTCCCGAGCATCACATCCAATCCACCAATTCATTCGCCAAACCGGTTTTCTACCCCCAAACCGACATTCCACTTCCACCAAAGCAGGCGTTCAATCTCGAAAGCAGTTTTCCACCAAACCATTAAGAACATGCAAAATCCCATGAACCAGTTGCCAAGAAAGCGATTGTCGCCAAAAGAAGGCGCAAAAACCGCAGTGATGTTCGCGGAATTTTACTCCATAGCCAGAATAAGGAATTCGTGCTCTACTTCTATCATTACTCACAAGGGAAGTATGAATCAGTAAAATTGCTTTTGAATCAAACCAAGCTTAAATTACAGAGCATCGTCGAAAACATAAGGTAGAGTAGAAATTTGCTGCAACAACCCCCATGGGGGCGACATATGACCTCCTAATAGTTTTATTTCTATAAAATTCAACAAAACACGCATCGTAATTCGTAGCGAGAACGGACGGTGCAGTGGCAGCGTGCTTGGCTTGTGATACGGAGGTCGTGCTTGGCTTGTGATACGGAGGTCGTGCTTGGCTTGTGATACGGAGGTCCTGAGATCGAGTCCCCGCAAGGCCGTTTTGTATTTTATTTTTTTTATTTCAACTGAAATATTTATTTTTTTTACGTTTTTAATTAAATTAAATTACTATTTTAAGAGAAATGATTAATTATATAAAAAAAAAAGTTTTTTTTCGGCGCGAACAATTTAATATATTTTTTTAATTTTTAACCAATCTATTTATTTATTTATTAAATTAATAAAAATTCATAATTTAACGGGAAATACTTTTATGTTACATTTAGATAAAATTTTGTTAATGATTTGTGTTAGTGTTTTATGTAAATTTTTAATTACTATTTTTTATCGACGTCATTAATAGCAAGAGTTAATCGTCTGTTCTCAGTTTATTATTATTCATGCAATTATTTAATTATTTACATGAAAAATCCTGAATAAACAACAGCTGTTGCTTAACTATTCGACGTCACATTTAACTTTTATTTCAAATATTTCATTAAATTACTGTCAAATTTGGTGGTGTCGGAAGAACTGACAATAAAATTGAACACAGTGACATTTTTTTCTCAAAATGAATAATTTATTAATGAATAATAAATGAATAATTTTTAATTTATTAGTTTACATCTAAAAATTTCAAAATCTAGGTAAATATGAATTTTACGAATCTAGTAATCTCGACGAAAAGCCAAATATTTAACAAAACGTTCATGATAACAATAATTGACGGTGAACAAAATTGTAATTTGTGATCAATCTTCTTATATTTCTTGTTCTCATTGGGAAAAATACTTATGGTTTCATGATTTTTCTCCTTTTAATTATAATTGTGAGAAATTAGAAACTATATTCGTAGCTTTAAACATGATTTTCTGTTTTATAAAAAATAAATTAAAATATATATTTCTTAAATTCATGGTCAATATTTTATTAATTTGAAATACTCAAAAAAAAAAAAAAAAACTTCTTAATATAATAAATATTTTCTCTTAAATTAATAATTTAATTAAAAACGTAAAACAACAATAATAATAATAATAACTGAAATAAAAAATTAAAATACAAAGCACAATTGTGGGAGCTCAATCTCAGGACCTCCTTATAATAAGTCAAGCAAGCTACCATTGCACCACATGCCCTTACAAGTATGCGTGTTTTGTTGATTTTTATAGAAATAATTAAAACTATTAAGGGGTCTTATCTCGCTCCCATGGTTGTTGATGCAGCAAATTTGCACTCTACCCTGGGTTTTCGACCATGCTCTTTAATTTAAGCTTGGTTTTGTTTCAATAGCAATTTTACTGATTCATACTTTCCTTGTCAGTGGCTTAGACCACCCACCATAAATCCGGCCGTCAGAAATCGCGTTGCTGGCGACTGGAGCGCTGCGCGGTTGCCAGTCTCATTATTTTATGGACAAACCTTATATATGCCTATAAGTATTGACTAAGTGTGTGTGTCATGTATGAAACCGTAACTTTTAATGATTGTTCTAAAATAAATGTATTGTTATTTCTACTTTTGTTAAAATATTTTTTCTGTACTTTGACCGAAATTTCAATATATCTCATATCATTCTTAAAAATATAGGTTAATTTTAGGATAAATTATTACAGGACCTTTATCCATTGTTTTGCATTAGTAATTATGTTATTTGTTGTGCTTGGCTTGATATAAAAGAATATGCATCATATAATGAATTTAGAATTTTTGTATGTATATAGTCTCAACTAAATTGATAATTTACCATTTTTTATTCATAGAATTATTTATGGGACATTTACAAAAGCGTTGTTGAAAAGCGTATGACGAGCCCATCAAGTGAAAAACTTTCTGAAACTGAATGGCTGAAGGAACCAACAATCCGCTTCGCTAAAATTTTATTTTATTTACCAATGAAGTAATTTTTTTTTTATTTATTTTAGTGTTATTTTATTAGTGTACTGTTTGTTTTAAAACTATATGGAAATTTTATTACTTTGGTATTTTGATAACCAAAAAAAAAAAAAAAAAAAAAAAAAACGTAAATTTTAGGAACTAATGACAAAATATTTTATTGATACTAGAGCAGCTATATACAGACTTTACATATTTTTCAATAATTATGTATTCGAAAATTTTCATTGAATTATCATCTATCCTCTTTTCCTGCCGTTTGGAGTTTTACGTGTTTTTTCCGTAGAAAGACCCCCACCCATCTCCCACGGAGGGCAGCCCACCAGCGGCCGAGCGGTTCTGCGCTCAAAGATGATAGACGTGTGGTGCCAGGCTCAATCCTAGGGCCCGCTCGTCGGCCTAGCCGTTCGAAGTTTTCCGTGGTTTTCAACGAAACTTGTGTAAATACGGGTTAGGACCACTTAGAAAGACCTCCACGGAAGGCACTCCCCTCTCAAGCTGAGGACCCTAGGGCAGTCAATCGGCCTTATACGCAAACACCAACACTAACACCCACGGAGGGCATTCTCTCTTGTCCTAGGGATCTCGGGAAGTCAATCAGCCTTAATCCAAAGCACCAAATTTTCCTGCCAGGATGTGTATTTATCGAGATTTGTTCAAAACAATCTTGAAAATTTTAATTTGTATGCTTTTCTTCTCCCTAAGGAGAAATAAATATTGCGCGTGGCTCTGCAAATCAGTCAAACCAATAAATATAGTGGGGAAGAGGATAAAAGAAATAAAATATGTATATATATATATATATATATATACAAACACACGCATAAACAATGAAAAGAAACATTTTGTCTGTCCCATATAAAGCAGTTCTTTTTCTATATCTGCCCCCTCCCCTCCCAATGAAAGTAGAATCATTTCTTCACGTTTGCTGAAACAAGAACCTATCAGAAAAAGTGGAATAATCACTGCCTTGCCAATTTATTATCATATTTATAACACCAGACACTTGATGTTTAATTTATTTAAAATTAAGGAAATTAAAAAATCAAATGTCATTCTGGGCTGAATTTTTTAAAATGCATTTAAATAAAATGCTGAAATATAAAGTTATTACGGGAAATCTAAATAAACATTAAATAAGTTTTAAAGTACTAATATAAAATAATTATGAGTGACAATTTGTAATATTTTAACAATTTTGAGATCTATACATAGGGTAGTTGGGGAGGAAGATGGGCATACTTAACAATTTTCTTAATATGTAACCAAAATAAATATAAAAACCACAATTGAAACTGATTAAATGGTAGTATGAGCTTTTATTTCGAATAGTATACAAGGAATTTAACTTATGTACCAAAGAGACAGAGGTATAAAGATACGTGAGGAGGTCTATAACATGCTTGTCTTACCTACACTATGTAGAAGATGTAGAAGGACATGAAGTATGGGGAAGATAGGCTTCCTCATAAATTATTCACATAAATCACAAGTAAAGTACCTGTAACCTTGTGTCCAAGCAGTCAGCTTATTTAATCGAATATTACAGGTCCGGCCCTATATCAACCTTTTTTTCTGTTATCATTAAAATGGAAGTGCTGCAGATTACACAGTACTTCGCGCGACCGTTGTCCAAACTTATGTTCTCAAATACCAAATGTCCTGCATCAAGATCAAAGTAAAGTTCTTGAAAGTTTGTGATTAAAATGTTTTCTTTTGAATAATATTCCTGGTCTGAGGGCGTTTCCATCTCTCTCCAGCAGACTTGCGTTGTTCCTGTGTAGTCGCAGTAGTAGCTACCTGATATTTCTACCGTTTGTCTTGGTTATCTATGACTCCAAAACAGGAATAGGCAAAAGTACCTCGAATCTCACATGAATAGGTTGGGTAGGCGAATTTTGAGGTAAACTAGCTCTACAAATCTACTGATCAGGAGAATAGAATTGGATTTATTGCAGATTTTGGCGTCAACAGGATTTCAGTTAAGGTAATGGAATTCGAAATATTATCAGTTGCGGTGTCTGCAATGCGGAATTCTCCTTTGAAATAGCTATACGATCAACGAAAAAAAATATATACATAGAAACTATTACATGCAGTGATCACTGTTGCAGCTTTACTTAAATCTCATCTGAAAATTCCTCCAAAGACCATACTATCGATTTTCCTACTTGTTTTTTTTTTTTTTTTTTTTTTTTTTCTTTTTTTAACCAAACAGTACAATAGTAGTGAATTTGAAAGGGCGGAGTTTAAAAGACGAAAAAAAACGGTCTGGCGGATGCAGATATTGAGTTATATGGTTAAGTAGAACGACAACAACATTGTTTAACGTGGCAAAATCCAGAACTTCAAAATATCATATGTAGGAATCTTAAAAAATTTACTAGAAGAACTTCTCTCCAAGATTTCTTAAGCGGTACAAAGTGTATTCTTTATTTCTTTGTTAAAAATGTTCGCTATGATAAAACCACTGTCTGATATGGAGACAGCGGATTTGAAAAGACGGCTACGTTAGCGATTTTCTACTGCATTATTATTATTTCTAACAGCATATATACATATATATGTATAAAGCGCATTAGTTTATAACTATTAGTATAAACAATAATATGCAGCCTTCTTTAGCTAAAAAATGGGCACTGCCTATCCTAACACAAATACAGTGTGTTCATCTTTTCCTAAACGGTTTGGACTGTATGGATACCCCTAGTATCTGGGACAGACGGTGTTGGGGCGTGCACGCGCGCCACCTGTCTTTCCTAAACGGTACTTTTGATTACATTGCGTCATACGTAGAAATTTACAAATATGCGATTACCGGCAAGTATGTGAAATCAAACTCTGATCCCGGCCTGACATAATCGCCATTCAAAGTTTTGAACATCCAGATACACTGTCGTCTGTGTGGGGAATATTTTTTTATTCCCTTATCACTTAGGCCAATGATCATACAGTGAAAAAAAAAAAAAAAAAAGCGAATAAGATCCTAGGTTAAAATTTTAAAACCATTAATCAAATATTTCAACTTTTTAAATTATCTCTCTCTAATTTGACTGCTATTTCTTTCTTTTTTTTTTTTTTTTTTTTTATTTAATCTGAAAGAAAAATTTCTTATAAAGAGCAATCACTATATTTAAAGAATATCCGAACATTAAGCTAATGCCTTGAAGCTAATTATGTTTCATATACATTTTATTTATTTATTTTTTATACATATATATTTATTTTTATTGGATATTCATTTATTTTATCGCAATTGCTCTTCACAATTAATCTCTATGCATACATTTAAACAAATCAGCAAAAAAAAAAAAAAAAAAAAAAAAACATAAATACTCCGAATGTATTTTAAGATATCTTTTTTATTTTCATTTATATTACTTCATTCCTTTATTTTATTTATTTATTTATTTATTTATTTTTTGTATTGAATTTTTAAAGATCTCTCTTGATTACTAATTAATACATATGAATATCCCTGATGATTATATTAAATATATATATATAATGCCATTTGGTAGATTAATCAATAAAACAATAAAATATCTCTTATCTATATATCTCTATATTCTCTGATGAAATATGTATTAACTTAAGGCAATCACTTACCCCACTGATGAGGAATTTGAAGGCAATAAAATTTTTGTATCACTGTCCATCATCACTGTTCAGTATTTATTCAGTTCCTTTTAGGTACGATATATATGTATCACCATAATTACAGTCCATTTAAACACGCACAGTTCCAGCATTATTCATATACATTATGATACAGTCCATTTTAACCCGCACAGTTCCAGCATTGTTCATATACTTTATGATAAACTTCAAATTGAAATTAGTCTTAATACTCCAAGACTCGGGGCATCTTTTCCGATTTACACGCCTAATGGGCATGCGTAACATAATTAAATCGCATTTTCATAGTGTGATACTGCTCTTTTCAGAGCCTACATAATGTATTTTATTCGTTTTCACCGTTATGATGTATGCAAAATATTATATAAATGCACAGTGTTTTCATTGTATTCTTCCAGAAGTAAGAGACAGGTTTTTTTTTTATGCCATTTCGTTTGAGATAGAAACATCCCACGCTAATCTGAGCCCCGTCTCTTCTCACTTCTTTTATCTTACCCATACATAGGGATGGTAGGGAGTTTTTCTTTTTTTTTTTTTGGGTCAGTCAGAGACCAATCCACGTAGAGTTGTGTCCATTTACTTTTTATTATTTTGTTGATTTTTCTCCAAAATTCCTGTACGTGTACTTGAGAGGGGAGTCTTATCTTAGCAAAAAACTCTCGCTTTTTTACTTGGGTTCAGAAATACCAGTGGGCAGTGGGGTATTTGTATGAGAGATGTTTTAAATTTTATTTTTAATTGATTATTAAAATCTTCTCTACAGTCTGTACCTTACCAAATTTTATTACAATTTAATAAAATAACTCGAATTTAAACATTTTAAAGAAATTTCGTGTCATTTGGAGCGATATTTTCTCTTTCTTACATCTCGTTTCTGTTTGTACGAGGGGAGGCTGAAAAGTTCCTGGCTTTGTCCAGAAAGAAGAAAGTCTGAGTTATGAAATTATATATTTATTGAGTATAGTCTCCCTGGAGACTGATATACTTTTTACAGCGTTGTTCAAACATTTGTACACCATTAAAATAAATTGCATTTGGCTGATCGCGAAACCAATTTTCAGCAACATCTCGAACGTTAGAAATGTCCTCGAAATGTTGTTTTTCAAATTAGGAAACAGAAAATATTCAGAATGGGGAGTTTAGGGGAATAGGGAGGAGGGTAGACCAATGGGAAATCCAGGGGGTTCAATTTTGTTCAAACAACATTGGAAGTGTGCACAGGTGCATTATTATGCAAAAACAGGATTCTTTTGGTGAACTTTTCCTGGCGTTTATTCTTAATTGTTTCTTTTACTTTGTCTAGAAAGTTAGCATAAGCTTCAGGGGACTTCAGTCTTGACAGAGGGCTTCAGGCTTCTGAGTTCCACTTATACTGG
This sequence comes from Salticus scenicus, assembly GCA_963930645.1. NCBI lineage: Eukaryota > Metazoa > Arthropoda > Arachnida > Araneae > Salticidae > Salticus > Salticus scenicus. Next base: position 170,687,245 of record OZ005651.1, read on the forward strand.
AGCCCATATGTAAGAAGTTCACCAGCAGAATCCATCTTTGTCCCCGAAAACGGACGCCATGATTTTTTCGCCAATTTCTGGGTGTAGAACTTCGGTCACCGGGAACCCACGTGGCACCATTCTTTTGATTGTTCCTTTATTTCGGGATCATAAATTTCCAGCCACGTTTCGTTGTCTATCGCTAACCTAGAGAACGTCGTCTGAAGCTTCGAAAGGGACCAAAATGTCTTTGGATGTTTCAACTCGTTCTTCTTCTGATCATTGTTCGAAAATTTTGGCACAAATAAAAAAAATGATGTAAAAATCAGAATTACTTGATATTTGTACAGTTATATATCAAGATATTTAGCTTTCATTTGCCATTAAATTCATTCTTCTGTTTCAACTCGAAGGGTGCGAAGCCAGGAACTTTTCAGCATCCCTTCATAGTAGCATGTCTTCACTTCTGCGACAACTGTATACTATCCCATACGTGACATAAGTATTGTGTGGGTGTACCCATCTTACCCATATACATATCTTACTACGACACACTCTACTTAAAAAATATATATACAGTGAAACCCAGATCTATCGTTCCCGCATTCGTGGTTTTCCCGCATTGATTGTTTTATTTCTATGGTCTTTGCACAAATTACATTTAAATAATGTTAACGAAACCCGCATGTGTCGTTCTTCAAAAAGTCGTTTCCCCCGCATTCATCGTTGTAAAATTTTTGTAAAAAAAAAAAAAAAAAAAAAAAATCGGACTATGGTTACAGGTTTTATCCGGTTACAGAAAAAATGAGCCTTTTGACAGATTGGCATGTAATTTTATAGTAAATTTTTGCAGATTTAGAAATCAAATTTTCTGTAAGAAAGCTACAGAAGTTTCAGTTTTTTATCGGAATTTTTTACAGTAGCACTGAAGGATTGCCATCATGCAGATTAAAAGTTCTGGAATACATGCACGTTCCTTATTGTTAAGAGCGTGGTCATAATTAGAGAATGATTTATTCTGAAAACAGATATATATATATATATTTTAAGAAGAATTTATTTGCATCTGATATATACCAAAAAGCGTCATGCATTGGCAAAATTTAAACCAATTTTTTTTTTTTTTTCAATGTAAATCGTAACCATAGGTGGCAAGTCTACCGTTTTTTAAGGGAGACTAAATACCTTAAAATTTTTATATTTGTTTTCAGTTTACTTAATCGCCGAAAATATGTGTGATATATTTCTTTAAAAAAATAATGGTAGTAAATCTAATTAAAAATATAGAAAGGTTGGAAGCTATGTGTAACACATTTGAAATTTCACTCGGATCTATATGCCTCTGAATACGGGAAGTTTAATTCTACACTGCATAAAAAAAGTAGACGGACACTTCTTTACAATTTTTTAAAACCCCGTCTTTGTTTACTAGGAAATGTCAATTAAAATTCTTTAACATGTTTATGCTTATCAATATTCATATTTTTGACAGACAAATAAAAATATTCAATTATTTATAATTTTAATGTAGGGAAATGCAGAAAAGAGAAAAGATATACATTTGCACAATTTTTTTTTTTTTTTTTTTTTTTTTTTTTTTTTTTAGTAGACGGACACTGGTCAAAAACTGCAATTATCTAAGTGGGTGTTTTTTGCGGAATACCAGTTTTGCATGTGCATGTACATTTGGCATTTTGCCAATTGCTAAGGTGCTTGACAAGATGGTTTTACGTAGTTAAATTTCTTGGAGATTAATGCGCCATGCCACTAGGAATTCCTCTAACTGATTACCAGAAAGGACAGATTATAGTGCTGAAAAATGTTAATAAAGGAGTGAGAGAAATTAGTAGGCTACTTCTAATAAGAAAAAGTAGCATCAGCGATTATCTACGTGCTCCTGAAGCCCATGGCGTAAGGAAAAAGAGTGGCCGGCTAAAGAAACTTTCGCTTAGAGACCAAAGAAAAATTTTTACTGAGCCGAAAAAAAAACTAGAGGATCAATTCCCAACAAATAAACACAGGAATTACTAACGTAACTTCTCAGACAATTGATAACTACATTAAGCACTCAGAGCTCATTCAATATAAGAAGAGAAAACATCATCCATGCTGGAAGGATCACCACGTGACAGAACGCCTACAGTGGGCTCAAAACCATATGTCTTGGATTACAGAATGGATATCTGTAGTTTTTTCAGATGAAAAAAAATTTAATTTAGACGGCCCAGATGGATATCAATATTATTGGCACAGTTTGGAGAAAGAAGACGAAGTGTACTCTACTCGGCAAGTTGTTGGTGGTGGCGTGATGGTGTGGCTAGCTGTTGGCTATGGTGGAAGGACAAATTTAGTGTTCCTAAGTAAGAAGCAGACTCACAAAGATTATATTGAAACACTAAGCAGTGAGCTTTTGCCATTTGCGTGTGATCTTGGAGGAAAAAACTGGATTTTCCAACAAGATGGAGCGCCAATAACAACGCTAACAACGTAACCGCTAACAACGTTAAAAAATGGTTTCATGAGAACAACTTCAATGTTTTACCCTGGCCAGCCAAGAGCCCGGATATGAATCCCGTAGAAAACATTTGGGCTATACTTGTTCATAAAATGTATGAGGGTGGACGCCAATATGAATCAATTCACCAGCTCAAAGAAGCTCTTACAAACATTTGGGAAATTTCCTGTCAAAAAAAGATTCAGAATCTCATTGATTCGATGCCTAACAGAGTATACGAACTTATTAAAGCAAATTGGAGACGAACCCCTTACTAAAAACGTTTTATTTTAGAGATACACGATGTGTCCGTCTACTTTTTTTAAGAAAAATTACAGTGCAAATATGCACCATTTTTGTTTCCTGAATTTTTCTACTACATAATTCAAAAGGATTGAATCTATATCCAAATAATAATATTATATGATGTCTCAAGAATATAATTATATTAGAGAAATGAACCTCATATCTCTAATTAAAGAAATAAACGGCTTTAAAGTATTACAAGTAAGTGTCCGTCTACTTTTTTTATGCAGTATAACTACCCTATATGTGCAATGCTGATTAACTGATATACTCCGCTCAGTCTTATTGATGCATAATATATACATAGAATTTAAGTGCAGGTTTATATATATGTAGAATATAAATTTCAATTCAAATATAACTCATATATTAAGCAGTAGGTCCCTGTCAAATTATCTCTAATGGGAAAAAACAACTATAGAGTGAAAAAAAAAAAAAAAAAACTGCACAAACGGATTGTGTAAGCATTATTCTGCATACGGCATAATTTAAACTCTAAGTATATTTAGTGTACTTAATATTATAAAAAAGAAAATCAAAAGAGAGAGAGGTAAATTTGTTTAAATTTTATTCTGAAATTTTGTACTAATAGATATATTTGCTTTTGAATTTTAACTCTATTTTAGCACAACTTATTTATGTAATTACTGTATAAAATGGGTTTAAAACTTAGGTGCTTCCAAATACTATCGGATTATTTATGGCATTTTTTCATCGATATCCATATCGCTTAATCGAAACTAATATACGAGTGTATCCAGAAAGTGAGTTCCGTTTTGTAAATGGAAAGACCATAAATGTTTTTTTTTTTTTTTTTTTTTTTTTTTTTTAAACCAATTTTATTTTTATATGAAAGGTAATTTTATTAAACAATTTTTCTACATAGTTTTCACCATTGGTAAGACATTTGTCGTTGTGGAAAGCCAACTTTCCTATATCTTCCTCAAAGAAAATTCTCATTAGTGGTCATATATTCACAGCGTTTTTTGTGCCGTCATCGCTTGAAGGTAGTTGGACGTTGCTGGATTTGGGCTGTTCAGAGGAGGGGCTTATTCCTGTCAACCGACTTCCCAATTTGTTTTTTAGTGACACCAGTAGCATGCGCCGAGAATTGCCGTGAAGCAAAACAATTCCTTGAGTAAACATTCCTCTCCTTCTGTTTTGAATTGTACGACAAATTTTATAAATCTCACAGTATCAAACAGCAATGGTGGGGTCTGAAACATTTTGAGTAATCAGAACAAACTGGGAAAAAAAAAAAAGCACAGATCGATCGTAATGAAATCAGTGAAAAGGAGTCACGGGACGAAGAAGTACAGGAAAGTGCACATGTTTGAAGCGCTGTCGCTAGTTCTGCACAGCGGAAAAACGAAACGTAACTTGATTCCCAGGCACGCCTCACATATTTTAATTACTGATTAAATTATTTAATTTTAATAATCTTAACTGTGTATATATATATATATATATATATATATATATACAATTAACCGGAATGTTTCTCTCTTTAATTTAGAAAAATGCCGTCTTTAATATTAGAACATTTGCATTCTGGAATTTCTGTGGAAAAAAACCAAGAGTGCATTTTTCCAGATTCAATACAAGGTATTTTATTTTACATTTACTTAAATAATAAAACTCGAAGCACTTAACATAGAAAGTACAGAAAAGGTAAACCTTATTACTTCAGATGACGGCCGTAGCATTTTCAACGTGGAATCCCTCCGTCATCGGTGTCTTAATATTACAGTTAATCGGCGGTTAATCTAAACAGCTTTAATTCATGTAATGGCAACGAGCACGCTGCAGGTAATAATCGAATTTGGCGCCACCGGATGGAAGGAATCGCCCAGCAAAAGAAACATCACTCGCACTCGCAACAGTTTTCATCACATAGCAAGCCGCCGATGACGACAAAAACCCCCGCCGAAAGTACTACTGTCGTCATCGAAGATGTAAGGTTTATCTTTTTTTGTGTTTTATAAGTTTTTTTTTTTTTTTTTTACTGAATGTCGAGGATATATTTGTTAATTTCTACTTTTCTTATTGATGGGTTTAACTGCGAGTACTTCAGTGTTCTGTCAGTGGCATTACGTAAAAATACCCGTAATTTATCTTTTTAAATTTGTGCCTTAAATAGACTTTCAGATTTCAAAACAGCCTTTGGTTCTTCAAGAAGGGATTGTTCAGTGAATCAGAGTTAACTCTCACAAGGGAAGTAGGAATCAGTGAAGTTTGTGTTGAAACCAAAACCAAACTTAAATTAGAGAGCATGGTCAAAAATATAGAAAGCAAATTTGCTGCTATAACCCCCAATGGGGCAAGATATGACCCTGGAACTTTTAGCTGTTTCTACCAAAACTAATGAAACAGAAGCAAGTAACGAGAAAGCATGGCGCAGGAGAGTGTGTTTGACATGAGTAGAGAGAGTGTTGGTGCTAAGCCCTGCCTTGGTCGAATTTTGATTTTTTTTTTTAATTTTAAAATTTCAAAATGTTTTGAAATTTTTTTTTAAATTAAAATAAATGAATTATTTAAGGGGAAATAATTTTACATTACATTTAGATAATTTTTCGTTAATTGTAAATATGTTAATGTTTCGTTAATTGTAAATATGTTAATGTTTCGTTAATTGTAATTGCCTAGATTTTTTATGCAAATTTTTAATTACTATTTTTTATCTATGCCACTAATAGCAAGTGTGACTCTTATTCATGGAAATTTTTACATTAAAAATCTGGAATGGGCAACAGTTGTTCCTCAATCATTCAACATCGCATTTAACTCTTATTTGAAATATTTCCTTAAACTGTCAAGTTTTGTGTTCTTGGAGCAGGTGACAGTAAAATTGAGCGCAAGGACAAATTATTTTCAATGATTTCATTAATTTATAATCAGTTAACATATCAAAAATTTCAAAATCTGAACAAATATGGATTTTACAAATCTAGTTATTTCGACAAAAAGCGAAATATATTTTCCAAAAGATTCGTGGTAACAATATTTGACAATAAACAAGATTGTAATGCAATTAATTCTGATCAATTTACAATACATTATAGTAGGAAGACAAATTGATTAAAATTTCAGGAAATTTGGAGTAATATGTACTGAGAAAACAGTATATTAAGCAGCGACCTCTGTGAGCAATAACAGCACTTATCTGCCTAGGCAATTACTCAAACAGCGATTGGATGACATGTACGGGTATAACACATCATGAAGCTTCAACACAATGCCACAATTCATCGATAGTAGTTACTGGTGAGTGGTGAGAGGCCGCTCGCTTTTCAACGATTAAACAGGCATTTTCATTGGTGCAAGATCAGGAGAACGCTCTGAGCAGAGCAACAGTCGAACATATTCTGTATCAAGGGAGGTCTGGACAATAGGACACTTGTGGTCGTGCATTGTTCTGCTTAAATATTGCATTTCGGAGGCCTTGAATATAGAGTAGAGCGATGGGGCTTAACTCGTCAGAAATGTAAAGGCGAGTTTTCAGAGTATGGCGGGAATGAAAACAACAGTTGATCGAGACGTGCATCCAGTGGTGCCGCATACCATCACTTCAGGTGGTGCCCCAGTATGTGGCTACCAAAATTTTGATTACCCTCAAAACTGCATCACTGATACGGGCTCCTTTAATGTGTGATCAACGACGAACCTGGACGCAGGAGCTGCGTGAAGTCGCTTTTCAGACAAATCACAATCCTGTTTACATCATCAAGATTGCCTCATCCGTATTTAACAGCATTGTGAATAATGCAGATTGCCAGCTGGGATTCGACATCGTCGCACTGGCCATCACCTGCAGTGATGGTATGGGATCCCATTGGATACACGTCTCGATTACTTCTTTTTCGCATTCCCGGCACTCTCAGTAGCGGCCATCAAATTTCTGATGAGTTAAGGCCCGCCCCTCTGCCCTATATTCTAGGCTGCCGTAGCACAACATTTAAGCAGGATAATGCACGTCCGCTAGTTGTCTGTGTTGTCCGGACCTTCCTTGTTAGAGAATGTGTTCAACCGTTGCTCCGGCCAGCGCGTTCTTCTCCTGATCTCGCACCAATGAAAATGTCTGTTTAATCATTGAAAAGCGAATTGCCCGCCACCATTCACCAGTAGCTACGGTCTATGAACTGTGGCATCCTGTTGAAGCTTCATGAAATGCTGCACCCGAATATGTCATCCAATCGTTGTTCGATTCAATGCCTAGGCAGATAAGTGTAGCTATTTTTCCCAAAGGTCGCTGTTTTATATACTGTTTTCTCAGGATATATTACTCAAAACTTCCTGAAAATTTAATCAATTGCTCTTTCTACTATTATGTATGTGCCCGATAAATATCATTCTTATATTCGCATTCCTTCTTGGTGTTGCAATTTTCACAAACATGAGTGTATAATAAACATTTTCTTTTAAACTGATAATTTAAATTTAATTAAAAATTTAAACAATATTTTTCACTTGAAATAAAAAATTATAAAAACCTTGTCGAGGCACGAGCTCAACGCCTTCCTTAATCAAGCCAAATGCTACCACTGCTCCGTGCTTTCTCGCTTTCCGCTTCTGTTTCGTTGGTTTTGATTGGAACATCTAAAAATTTTTGTCATATCTTACCCCATGAGGGGATGGGATGTTGCACCAAAATGCCCTCTACCCTAAGTTTTTGAGTATACTCTTTAATTTAAGCTTAGGTTTGCTTCAACAGGAATTTTACTTATTCATACTTCCTTTGTCGTTGCACTATAAAAATTTCTGTAAATTTACTGAAATGTTGATCCAGAGTCGCTATAAATGTACAATAATTCTTAGTTAAAAGTATAAACAAGCAAAATTCTTAATCTTTATTCTGAATTATTATTTATTTTAATTACACACACACGCACACAAAAACAAACAAATTAAAAATGAGTGTTTCTACTTTAGAAAAAGCATTCTAAGTCATAAACATATTCTCACCAATAATTAATTTAATTAATTTTAGCCATTAAAATGATATGTAACATACATTTCTTAAAATCTCTGTTTATTTTTCTTTGTAATTTTACGTAAGACTTAAAATTCATTATAAGTAGTTTTCTGTTGAAACTTTTAACATTTTGTTATTTATTTATTTATTTATTTATTTTTTTTGTGTGTGTTTGTGTGTGTGCTGAGTAGGTTAAATATGCAAAATAGGATTATTGAATTTGGAGACTAAGTTTTTAAGTGAAATTCATTGCCATATTTCGCGCATCGATATCACATAATGCAAGCTTTTTTAGGGGAGGCGTAATATGAAAGCATTATCCCCCTAAATAATTTCATTCCAATAGGAAGACCAATAGAGGCCACGAAATGGTGTTTCTAGTAGGTAATGTGGTTGTTATTTTTAATTTCATAATGTCTTTTATAAAAATCACAAACATTGATGCCTCTCATAGTTACCAAGTCTTCCCACATAAGCGTTTCCCAAGTACATTGCTTTCACAACTGGCTTGTGGTTGATCCTTGGTACGTAAGTGAAGCAACGGTTTCACGTCACACCAACACAACTACAGGCATGACGTAAAAATATGTAATTTATTGGGCTAGCCTTTTTATTTCCATCAGTACCTAGTCAATCACGATGTTTATAATCGTCTAGATGTATCGTAAAGTTATCAATAATTCTGGGCTAACAAAGTATTTATTTTTAAAAAAGCATTTACTGTGTAAAGCTGTAAAGTTTCATTTCTAGCAATGTCTAATAAAGTGTGAATTGGAAATGTACCGGATCGTCAAAAATTGTGATCCGCAGACACGGATATGAATACCGATATCAGTTTTTCTGTATCCGCGGATACGGATCTTTGAAAAATCTATAATAATTAAGAATAAAAGTAACAATTTTTTCTTCTATTACCCGATTACCGTAAGTAATGGAAGTAATGCATTAGTTGAAAAATTTCGATAGCAATTTTTCGCCTGATTTACAAGTTTTAAGGTCCAAAAAAAGGTGATTTTAGAGGTTATCCATTATGTGTGTGGGGGGGAGAAGGGTGTATCTGATGAATCTTCTGAATCTAAAGATACGACGAAACTTCATAAAGACTTCATATTTTAGTTTTTGGTAAAAAGTAAAAAAAAAAAAAAAAAAAAAAAAAGGGGGGGGGAATGGGACAAGAAAAACTGAATAAAGACAAATTCGCATCTTAAAAACGGCTCTAATATACAGTGCGCGACAAGGAAAAAAAAAAAAAAAAAAAAGCTGCACTGCAGAAAAATTGACTTATATCTATCTTTTATTTGTAATATCATCTCGTAACGTGGCTGTCTAAAGCCAAATTTCCAGATTAAACAGCCAAAAATTTTATGTCTTGCTAAAAAAGCATCTTATCAATAATTCGCTAACATTTAGTAAATATCTCCAAACAACCTCAGCCCCACTCACCCACAACAATACACAAATAACCAATACTCAGCAACTAGAAAATTTCACAGCAAACCTTTTGTCAATCATATCACTCTGCATTCAGGCTCAAGAAATCGGGACGGCAGTTCACCTACAATTTCTAGTCCCCCAACTAAGATCCATGCGTAATCACTTAACAGCGCTGAGAAGACAACAAAAGTACCTAGACCAAGACGATCTCCCACAACACAAACAAAAAATCAAACAACTCTCAGCTAATTTAAAAAAAAAAAAATAAATAAACACAGCAAAAACAACGCATGGAAAAAGTTCTGCCCAACGCAAACAAACATCTTTGGCACGGCCCCAAAATTCTACAGCAATAAATTTTTCATACCAACTGAGCAAAAACTAGAACGCCCTCCAGCTCTTTCCTCCAAACGTAATAACCTGGAGCACCTAACCACCATTCTCTTCCCATCAAGCAAATATATAAACTCACAGCCACCAACCTTTACAGCCCCTCCGAATGAAGCCTTCTCGGAGGCTGAAGTCCGATCAACCCTACATAGTTTCAACATCGAAAAAGCTCCCGGCCCCGAAAACATAGACTTTAAAATCCTCAGGCACACTTTCTACACTATACCATATATTATACATGCATGGGTAAACCTATGCCTTAAATTTCAATATTTCCCTGAAATCCTTCGATTAGGAGAGGTGGTGTACTTTCTGAAGCAAAGGAAGTTTCCTTCTGAACCATCATCCTACAGACCGAACTGCCTCTTACCAATCTTAGGAAAACTTCTGGAAAAACTAATCGTCACCAGACTAAATTACTACCTAGAAACTAATCATCTCCATCCAAACCAATTCGGGCTCAGAGAGGGCAGATCGTGCGAAATGGCTCTGCAACAAATTCTAAGCTCCTGCGCCGTTAACTACCAGTCCGGAAACTACACCACCCTCATCTCTCTAGACATCAAGAGAGCTTTTGATAACATAGAATGGCCACACATCCTAAATTCTCTTCACCAACTTAACTACCCAGAGAACATCGCGGGAGTCATCAGCACATCTTTTTAACAAGAAAATTCAGGTAAACTGGGACAATGGCTCTACAATCCTACCACAGTCCAAGGGCTGCCCTCAGGCATCCTGTTTAGGTCCAATTCTTTGTAATATGCAGTACGACGCAAAAGTTTAGACAATGACGTTATTCATCTTTAAAATTTAGAATTATGACGTTAGAATTACAAAAACCTGTATATATATTTAAAATATGTTTTAAAATGCTATAATCAAAAGACAGTCATTTGATATGCTGTAATTTTAATTTTTCTGATAAAAATAAAAATTTGCTTGTCGCAAAAGTTTAGACACGATTATGAGTTTCTGTGAATATTTGCTGGCATATGCAAATTTAAAATCGATGATGTCACAGATTTTGAGTACTTAAGTTCTGTAAACTATAACGCTTCGTAGTCGACATGCCGCGAGCTAAAACAATTCAAGGGAATGAGGTTTCAATGATTTGACAGTTGAAAGCTGAAGGGAAGCGCGTTTCAGAAATTTTGGCTATTTTTAATAAATCTAAGAAATCTATTCATCGAGTTTTATCGCGTGGTTGTGAATATAAAGCAAAATGTAGATCTGGGAGGCCACGTGTAAAAAATATACAAGAGGATCGCCTGATAGACTAGCGAGTACCCAACCAATGAGTGTACCTGGAGTTCAAAGGTCATCGGGACTCTCTGTATCAAAGGATACGATTCGTAGACGAATTGTGGAAAAAGGAACAACAGTTTATAGCAAAATGTAAAAGGAAGCAGCTCTGAAGCCACATCATAAGTTTCAAAGAATGGTGTGGGCTCGAAAGCATATGTCATGTGGACAGAAATGGCAATCAGTCATGTTTAGCGATGAAAAAAAGTAGAATCTAGATGGTCCAGATGTCTGGTCATCGTATTGGCATGATTGCAGAAGGAACCTCTAGGTTTTTTCAGTTGCAGATAAGGAGGGGCTCGGTGATGATTTGAGCAGCCATTTGCTATAATGGACAAGTATCTCTGACCTTTACCAGTGGTCGTCAAATATCACAGCATTATACATAGACATTGGAAAAGAACTTAATACCATTTGCTGGGCTTCTAGGTGGCCCTCAGTGGCAATTTCAACAAGACAATGTTTCGATTCACACTGCAAACAATACAAAATCTTGGTTTAATTCTCATAATATAAGAGTTCTCGACTGGCCAGCATGTAACACAGATCTTAACCCTACAGAGAATCTTTGGGGCATCATGTCTCGCAAAGTTTATAGCAATGGTAGACAATACTTTTCTGTACAGGAACTCAAGACATCTATTGAGGATGCATAGTACGACATCGGTCCCCAAACTATGCAAAATTAGTTTCTTCGATGGAATCTCGTATTTATGAAGTAATACATAAGCACGGATGCACATTTAGGTTTTAAAAATTGTTTATTTAGATTTTATTTAATTTTTGTCTAAACTTTTGAGATAGTATTGCATTTTTGTTACCATTTAATTACTTGCAGTATGTACAGTACTACTTTTCATTGTTATAAATATTGTTTATATGCACAGCACATTACATTCAAGCTATGTTAGGAAAATTGATTAAAAATTTTTCGAAATCTGCATGAATTTCTTCATTGTCTAAACTTTTGCTTCGTACTGTAATAGCAAATAACATCCTGCTCAAAATGAACTCTGAGGGTTACAAAATTTTGCTTATGCTGACGACTTCTCCGCTGTTCTCTCGAGTAGAACGAGGAGAGACCTGGAGGACCAGGCCCAAGGAGCCCTTTCCCTCTTCAGTAATCTACTAAAAGAACTAAATTTAACTCTCTCTTCCTCTAAAACCCAAGCCGTCACCTTTACTTTCCCCAAGCTTCTCAAAAGGAGTCCTCTGAGGAGAATTGTCAGTGTACGGCGTCAGTGTACACACGTCAGCAATCTAAAACTCCTATGCCTAACTATCGATAGGAACCTTAACTGGCTGCACCATATCAATGAATATAAATTAAAAACTATGTCGATATACCATAACTCCGCCAAAATGGCAGGAAGGAGATGGGGTATCTCCACATCCTCCCTAAAAACTTGGTACTTCACTATCGTCGATAAAATCCTAACCTACGGAGCCGGCATCTGGTGAGGTAACCTATTGATAACGGCACTCACAAAACTTAACTCTAACCAGAGACCATTCCTCCTTCAAATTGCCAGAGGTTATAAAACAATTTCCACGGACGCCCTCACTGTCATCACAGGCATTCCGCATGCTCATCTCCAATTAAACAATAATTACATTAAAACCAATATCTTGCAACTCAATAATACAGAACTTATAAACTCTCTCTTTCATAACTTAGCAATACAAACTCAAACTAACAGTTGGGAAATTCATCCCGCGCAGGATGCTGCCTCGGAAATTATCAATTGCACTAAAACAGTTACTCCCCCTGTGCTCCCGTGGCGATTTACACTAATGGATCGAAAAGGAACATGGAGTTGCAGCCGCTACCTGTGTATTAGTTAACAACATCTCTATCCATCAGTGGGCGGGCAGGCTTGACGAACATAACTCGGTTTTTCAAGCCGAACTTTTTGCCATCCAAAAAGCTATCGAGTGGGTGGAGGATAATCTCCACATTTACCCTAAAATTAGTATTTTCAGCGACAGTCTTTCGGGCCTGCAAGCCATTGCACGACACAGGAGCAGACATCCACAAATTCTTGATATAATAGTAAAAATTTAAAATATAGTATCTCCCTGGCACACGTTTCTGCCCACAAGGGTGTCGGAGGCAACGAATTAGCAGATTCCTTTGCAAAAAACGCCACAGAGAATAATGTCATTTCTCACTCCAGCCCCCCCCCTCCTCCTTTATCAAGTACAATGTAAAACAACTTCTAAAGCAACATTGGCAGGCATTGTGGGATACCTCCCAAAAGGTAAGGTATACTTACGATCTACTTCCCACAGTCTGTTCCAACTCTTGGGATCTCTGCCCAGCCAAAACAGTTTTTCTGACAAGCAATGGCCCGTTCGCGTCATATCAACAAATTCCATCGCCGACGTTCACCCTTGTGCCCCTGCGGTAGAGTCCTGCGCGGGTCGGGTTTTACCCGACCCGAACCCGAGAGATGAATTTTAAATCAACCCGAAACCCGACCCGAACCCGACAAAAAAAATTTCATCAACCCGAAAACCGACCCGAACCCGCAGTAGTGAATTTTTTGCGACCCGAACCCGACCCGAAACCCGACTTATCTAACCCGAACCCGACCCGAAACCCGAAAAATAAATCAACATTACAAATCATCTAAAAATCATGCAAAACAAGGTAAAATGAAAAACATGATATAAAATAAAGTAAATTTTCATTGTCACACAGTTGGTAAATTATAAAAAAACTAGTACGTTGTGGCCACCACAAGACATTCTTCTATATTTTTCTGTCAAATTCACTAAGGGCGAATAATTTATTAAAACTGTTTTTAAAAAGTTTAACTTAATGAATGCAAAAAATTTTCATCTTAGGGAAATCTAACACTAAATATCCAAAGACAGACAGTTTTATCGTCTATAAATAACTTCTTAAACAATACGTTTTTATAATGGTTATCTCACATATCATGGTTCGTACAGTTATATGGCATAGAAGTTGAGATATAGCCATCCTGTTATCGATGAAATTTGCAGCATAACAACGCCACCTATTGGCCGACAAGCATTCAAACTGAGTCAGCATAATGTCTGATAATCTCGCCTTCGCACATATTAAGTTTTGTTTGATGATACGCAATAGAACATGAGATATAGCTTTCCTTGAAATTGTGGAAATCGCTGTGTAGCAGTGCCACCTGTTGAGCGGTTGACACCAAAAGTTGACAGGCGCTAACATATATTAAATGGCACCTACATACACATTTATATGAACTTCTGTGCAGTAGTTCTTGAACTATATCTTTTCCTTAAAATGCGGAAATCGCTGTGCAACAGCGCCACCTGTTGGCTGATAGGCATTCAAATTGAATCAGCATAATATCGCATATTGGTCTTCTCACAAATGAAGTTGTGTTGGATTATTCGCACAGAACCTGAGATATAGCCTCCCCTGAAATTGCAGAAATCGCTGTATAGCAGTCCCACCCGTCGAGCGGTTGACACCAAATGTTGATAGAATCTAATACTTTCTTTTACTAAATATAGAAGAAAGTAAAAAAAAAAAATTGTAAACTGCGAAATCTTTTCAATTTCCAGAATGTAAATGCGAGGTTATACTGTATTTGTATTTCTTTAATTTATATATTAACAACAGTCGAGAAAGATTTATACTACATTTCTAATTTTCATATAATTTCTACAAAAGATACATATTAGTTTCGTTGAAGAAAAGAAAACAGATCCAGATACAAATACGGATCTATTTTTCTGGCGTATATCCGCGGATACGAATAGAGAGATCCGGTACATGTCTGCCCACCAGCGGCCAAGCGGTTCTGCGTTCGAAGCTGGTAGATGGGAGGTGTCGGGTTCGATCTCAGGTCGCGCTCATCGACCTAGCTGTTCGGAGTTTTCCGTGGTTTCCTCCGAAACACGCGTAAATACGGGCTAGGACCCCTTAGAAAGACTCAAACGGAGGGCAATTCCCCTATAGGCCTAGGACACATCTAGAGTCAATCGGCCTTAAATCCTCTAACCAAACAAAAAACCGATACATGTCTAGTATGTGCAGAACGTTTAAATTAGTTACATAGTTGTAAACATGCCTATAAATTTATGTTTATAATTGTAAAAAAATATTTTGTAAGTTGTTCTCAAGTCGACCCGACTTGTTGAAAACCAAACCCGACCCGCAAGAAAAAAAATCAGTCAACCCGACCCGAACCCGACCCGCACGAAAAAAAGATCAGTTAACCCGACCCGAACCCGAACCGCAAGAGAAAAAAATCTGTCAACCCGACCCGAACCCGAACCGCGGGTCGGGTCGGGTCCGGGTAAAATCGGGTTACCCGACCCGATGCAGGACTCTACCCTGCGGCGAGGAAGGAACTCCTCAACATTACTACTTCTCCTGTGCTTTAACTTCCTCCTTCCATATTCGTAATCCTCCTCACAGACCAGAAAAGTGGCTGGAAAATATTATCAATCGTCCTCTCTCAAATAAACTAGTCAGAACTTTCTCTCTTTTAATGGAAATCTCAAATACAACAGACTGATATTTTCCTCTTCAAACTTACCTACTGGCCTAAATCAGGACACGAAAGTCTGCAAAATCAGATTCAATCCTGCACAGTCCTTTTTTCATCTACTATCACAGTGCCCCCTGTCGCGAAGGACAGCAGCCCGGCACCCCTAAACATATGAACTATCCACGAACTCACAATCTCCTGAATCACCCACTAGTCTAAACCTGGACATTAAAGTCTGCAAAATCAACATCTTTCCAAAATGTTCTACCCTTCATCTACAAGCATAGAGCATGCTCCTTGTCGCGTGTGCGACCTGTCTCTGGCGGCCTTTGTAATTTTTTTTTTTTTTTTTTTGAGTTTTTAAATAAACGTTCCGGAGGAGGTGCTTAGCATAGCTTGAATCGCTCGACACTGCTCCTAGAGTGATGAGCGGCTCCTCTTTCCTGTTTAATTATTTTGCCATCTCGTGCATTAAAATACACTTTGCTTTTCATTCTAAAATTAACATTTTTTGTGATATTGTTAATTGCTTATCCTCGCCATTTTTGAAATACTTTTTAAAATTACACCTTTCCTGTCAACAAATTCTTGTTTTGAATACTTTGCTCAACCCTAAATTTTACGTGGAGAACCTCGTAGTAAAATCTGTTCGAAAATTTGCTTTTTAAATCGTAAAATTGGCGGTTCCAGAAAGAGAAAATAAAAATATTCAAGGACTTTTTTTTCCTCACAGTATATGGGTAAGAGAAAGTAAAAAATCGGCAACCAAAATTTTCATTTTAACAGATTTTTCAAGGAAATAATAACATTTTATTTAATAAAATTCATCTATTCTATGTGAATTTTACTGAGGGGAGGGGGAGGAAAAGGATAGGTTTTTCTAGATATTTACTATGTCACGTAACTTTTCACTATCTATACATTTCCATTTTTTTTTAAAGTATTGCTTTAAAATTAAGAGAAAATTAAATGTTATATAAAATAAGTATAATTAATTTTATAATTATTTCCTTTTTCTTAACATTTTCAGTCTCAGAAATAATGCATTGATCAGTCTTATAAAAATGAAAGCTTTAAATTCTAATGATTCACAGTTTAACACCTGTTTTCAAACTGTCGCTTTGAATATAAACAGATTCCTGATTGCAGTCTTGGTGCATTGTTTATTTGTTAAAAAATAATCTCATCTGCCTTACTGAATCCGTCTCTCAGACGTTTATATTATTTTTAAAATTTAAATCACATCATGTATTTCCTTTATATACGCTGTATATAATAAATGCAAACGGCGGGAAATTCAAAATTTCATCAATGTAAAAGTGAAGACGGAAATTCATTGCACACATGGGAAAAATGAATAGATTTAAAGAAGAAATTGTAAATTGCTAGCAAACGTAAATTCCGAGAACGTAAAAGCGAGGCTCCACTGTATTTCTTTTATATTTATACATTAAAGATAGTTGATAATTAGTTATAATAGTTTCCTTCGAATTTTTTGGAAATTTTTACAAAAGATCCGTATTAGGTCCATTGAAGGAAAAAAACGGATACGGATATTTTTTCTCGCTGATACGGATCTTTTTTTTCTCGCAGATACGGGACGCCGGCACATGTCTAGTGTGAATTGAGATACCGTTATACTTCATTCAGATGTGAGTTAAGTTATTAGCATGGAATGATTTATTTTTGTCAAATTGGTTGTCTCCTACGTCTGAAATCATTCATCAACCCTAATTATCTAAAACCAAAAGTGGCCATCTGATTGACAGTTTAAATGTTGATAGTTGCTTTTATTCATCAACGTCCTAAAGGATACGCTATTTCAGAAATTTCTTTTCCCAGTTTACGGTACATCACAATTTTTCTTTTTTTTTTCTTACCATCTGCAAGTAAAAAAGAATCTTAATTAGGAGTCTTAATAAAGAATCTTAAAAAGTCTTTAATCTATAGGTTTTACTATTACACACTGTCTTATCCGACAGATTGCTGGCAATTTACTATTCCTGACGTGGGTAAATATCACGCGCTTTTTACGATATAAGCTGGTATTGTCTCTCTGTGAAAGTATTAGGATTGTACTATATGAATATATAATGTATGATCTCTGTTATGATCATTTGGTGATTTAAGATGAAGTTAATGACAATTTTTAGATACAAGCAATTGTTTTAAAATGATTGTATATGTATTAAAATTATATATATTTTTTGTTTTTCCCCTTTATGAAAGCTTACATTTTTAGACTTTGAACAACCTTAAAAGTAAACTGGTATAATTATAGCTATTATCAAAACTTTCTTCTACATCTTCCTATACTAATTCACCTCTCCGAACCAAAACATAATCATTACTGCAGCTTGCATGGGAAAACAGAAAAAGGAAGTAAAAAATGCCTTAAAAAAAAATACAAGGAATGGAATTGAATATGAAAATATGGAAATAGATAAAAAGAAATGAAGATCAATTCGCTTTCTTTTTTCTTTTTCAAGTGTCGAAAGTCGGGTCAAATTACTAAACTGCCTATTTTCTGACGGCATTTGAAAGATTTTTTTCAAACACTTGACATTTTTATTTAATATACACAGAAGAACCAAAACATGATGACTACCTACTCAATAACACGTTGCGCCACCTTTGGCGTGCAAAACTGCTGCAACTTGCCTTGGCATGGATGCCACAAGTTCTTGATAGATGACTGGAGACAAGTTGTGCCAAACGTTTAAACTGCGGTCACGCAAAAATCAGATATTCCGACATGGTGATGTTTGAGTTCTGAGCTGCCGCTCCATGACAATCCCAAATGTCCTTTATTAAATTGGGATCCAGCGAGTTAGGTGCCCAGGATATTAATTGGAATTCAACCTTATGCTTCTCGAACCATTACAACACAATTAGAGCCTTGTGACATGGGGCATTGTCCTACTGTAAGATTTCATTTCTAGTTAGAAAGACAGATGCTATGTAAAGGTGAAATTGATACGCAATTATATTCAGATAGTCCGCAGTTTTCGTGGTCTGTTTTACCACAACTAAGGGTCTCAGAGTCGCATATGAAATAGTCCCAAAAGCATAATAGCGCCACACCAACCTTTACAGGGGCGAGTAACATGTTCGCTTGGAAAACTATATACCCTGACACGACCATGGACGTGATGAATAAGAAATCATTATTCATCTGACCAGGCAACTCTCTTCCACTTATCCATGGTCCATCCTCGATGTTCCCGGGACCCCTGTAGGCGTAGTTGACAATGGCGCTTGGTCAACAGAGGCAAACGAGTGGGATGTCTGTGTGTCCGCTTAGCTGTGTGTTCCGAAACACTTGTACTTGGACCTGCATTGTGTTGGACTGCCAGCTGAGCCATTGAGTATTGGCAGTAAGTAGAGGACGGATTCCCTATAATGGCTGTGGAGGAAAATTCCTTGAACATCACTACGGTTTGGGGGTGAATGGGCTCCTTGTTTTGGCAATAATCGCTTTCTTGGCAACTGTTTCTTGGGATTTTCGAGTTTTAAATGATTTGTCCCTCGTACCACCAAAACTCCAAAGAAAAGTTGAGCGGAACAGCTTTCAATCAATCACAAGGATTACATTACTTGCTTTTGATTTCAGCTAGTGTAGGTTGTGGTTTGCTACAAACGTATTACAGTAGTTTCATTTTAGATGATTTTTTTTTTTTTAAGAAAATTATTATGTATGTGGATATTTGTATAAATTCATTCCACAAAAATTGTTTACGGTCATGTATTTTAATTAAGGACTAATTAAAAGTGGTGTTTCTTTTGTTAAATAGTTTTCTTTTATGAGTATTCTGATGAATAGTAGAATTAAATACGCGATACCACATTTATTTAATTTAATGATTGCAAGTTGAAAAATTTTGAATGCTACAGAAAATTTTCTAAAGATTAAAATGCATAAATAGTAATACAGTAAAAACTCACCGATGAAATTGTACAGGATAACAAGGGATACAAGTTTCATTACAGCCGTAAATAACACATGTTATTATCATTTTTCCAGAAAAAAATTACGAAATTACAATAAGAATATAATATAAAACGCTGAAAGAACTTTAAACGTGTCAATGTCAAATGGAAGAGCACACAGCACAGAAATTCTGTGACGAGGGAGGTGGAGGAAACCTGCT
This sequence comes from Salticus scenicus, assembly GCA_963930645.1. Taxonomy (NCBI): domain Eukaryota; kingdom Metazoa; phylum Arthropoda; class Arachnida; order Araneae; family Salticidae; genus Salticus; species Salticus scenicus. Next base: position 170,706,781 of record OZ005651.1, read on the forward strand.
TTGGTGAAAGTGGAATGTCGGTTTGGTGAATGGATTGGTGGGGATGTGATGTTCGGGAACAAATAGGTTACTAGTCCATGTCCTATTGTAATTTATGTACTTAATGGTCTGCGCCGATTTTGTTTTACCAAGCGGGACAGTCTCCGATGTCCTTTATCTTTTATGACGCGTGGACGTCCAACACCTTGGCGTCTATGCTGGTTTTACAGACATTTATCCTCTTTGCATGAATACTAACTATGACAGATAGTAAGCAATCTACCAGTCGGGCAGTTTTAGAGATACTCGTTCCAAGTCTTTGAGCTATTACAATCTGCCCTCTATCAAATTCGCTTTGATCTGCAGCCTTTTCCACCACTCGCAAAAGTAAGTGCTAGAATGATTCCTTACGACCTTCTCCAGTAGCAGTTAAACACCATTCCCACTTAATAACGTGTCCTTGATCATCCAGACGACAGACGAACTCATTGAAAAATTGGGAAAGGTCATAATGTTTTGACTCGTTAGTGTAAATTAGATATAAAATCCCAGTAATGAGCGACCATAAGGTAAGGAGAAGTTATTTCCAATAAGAACCGAAGGTGACCATTCTGTACTCCGTTTCTTTAGAATAAGCAAGTCAAGGGTATAAACTTCTCCCTTTATCAGAGAGGAGAATCATAGATTGTCCAGTTCCCGTCCCTCTTTTTTTACACACGATACTTAGGGAGGGAAATCTGGGTGTAGGGATAATATTTAGTTCTTCAAAAGAAGAAAGAAGTAACATGCAGGTTTGTATTGTCTATAATCAAGCAATCTAGAGAAAAAGGAGAAAGAGGTAATTTGTGGATGACCTTAAATTGCTTCTATTGAGGAAAAAGACCATAGGATATTTCTACCAAGTCAACTTCTGAATAGTAAAATTCGCTCAACTGGAATTTCGGGAATTCTGAACGATGGCATGGACACATTCGATTCATGGTTTGGTTTAATTTTCCCACTTCCTTTTATATCTCTCCATAGAGCACCCTCAGGAGTCTCAGGGATGTCTTATGCTTCACAGGGCACCTCCATGATGTTCTGAAGTGAAAATGGGCTATATGGGTCTTGGAATTAATTTGACTTTACACTCTTAAAACCATAACATTAATTGTTAGTAATTTTTATTTTCTTTTAAAGGATAAAGAATGACCAGAAAATATTTCAAACTGTGCGCTTTAAGTCCGTTTGAAAGAAGAGATCATCATAAAGGAGTAGTCGGTTCTCACTTGTAACTCAAGATGTACCTTATTTAGAAGAAAAAAATTATATTAGTTTATTAATCATTTCCATAGCAATGTCTGCAAATGTCACGCATTGTGCGATTAAAATTCGTTTGTAAGTCTGTCAGGAGATTTAGAATTAAGCAGCTATTATTAATATATATATATTTTTTTTTAACATCCTTAAATGTTTTCCCTTAGTAAAGGGAAATGTGCAGTTCTTCAAAATTTCAACAATCACTGCTGAAATTCTTTTGCTTTGCAGATGAAAGTAACTTTGTATCGAAAAGTAATAATTTCTGCATTAAAGGTCTTTTTTTTTTTTTTTTTTTTTTTTTTTTTTAACCATGAGTGTAACTTATTTCCTTTTTCATGCATTTTGTTTTGCATTTATTCACACGCAGTTGTATTGATTAGGTTATAGATTTCTAGTAAAAGTTCTTCAATTAAATAAATAAATTTTTACATAAGATTCATGATGAGACTGTAAATCGACATTTCTGTTTAGTTTCCATATTCTTTTGTAGGTCACCAGCCCGATGTTCTGTCAATTCACTCTGAGGTAAAATGTGATGTGAAAGATTCAAGTAATGATGAGTATGTTTTATCTATCCTACTTATAGAAATGAAAAATAATAAGTAACATGGTCGAAAAAGATAAATGAAGAATAATTTATATTTTGGAAGATTTTTTTTTTTTTTTTTTTTTTTTTAACGGACATTGTTTAAAGTCCGGTCTCAATTTATCAAGCAGATTATCGCCAGATTTGTTAGAACTAATAACGACAAAAAATAAACAAATAAAAAATGATTTCCAACAGTCTGCTGCGATATGGGGAAAATGTGGCGCTAAATCCCTCCAAATAGTTGAAAATTTGCATGAACAGAGCCTGACTTAGTGTAACTGAGTGCTGGGACAGACATATTGTCAACGGCATTTTTTTCACTTCTTCATTTAAATTAGCAAACAAAAAAGAGCAGAGAAGACAGTTTACGTTTGATTTTGGAACCCACTCTAATGCGAAGGGGGGAGGGGGGTTGTTCTTCTTGTTCCTGCCTTTGTCAGGTCCTGGATACGAAACGCCGTTTAAACTTCAAATGCAAATTATTGTAACATAACTGTATGGGGACATACTGCACTTAAAAGATGAGTTTTACAAAAGAGAAATTTTAGTATTTTATTAAACATCGACTAGAATTCCGTGAAAAGACCACTTTGACGGAAGGAACTCCAACCAGGCCTAGGACCTACCATTAATCAATCGGACTTAACCCCAAAATAACATACAATAGTGTTTTATTTAACAAATTCACTTCATAATAAGGTTTGAAAAATAAGCAGAAAAAGATTAAATTCTACCTATTATTTTATTCATCAGATTTCAATCTTTTCATGTACCACTGCATCCTTCAGGGCGAAATGTAATTTGTTACCTGTGATATGTTTGGAATTAAATTACAAAAATAGTTATTAAATCGTAATATCTTAGGTTCGTATTGATATAAGATTGTGGTACTGTTCACGTAATCATCTCAAAATTATTTTTCGGGAATAAAGTCCGCTGGAAAGCCAAATTTTGAGCTATGATAAATGCCATGGGATTTCTTAAACTGCATTGGGTTATTTAGCTACTCAAAATCGACAATTTTGTGTGCGAACAGTCTCATTTAGTTCAAAAGAGCCTGTTGTCACGCATGATTTTCCACGTATATAAACCATCGACCTTCATTCTGGAAAGAATGTTAACCATTGACCTTAATAGTTTTGCTTTAGCTTATGTTAGTGTTTGATCTAGAATGTATAGTAACGAAAAAATTTTCTATACACTTTAAATTCCCAAGACTTTTCCTAAACTCAGATATTTCAATAAAATTCGAAGAGTTGACCGTTAAATTATACGACCTGCTCTCTTCTTCGAGAAAATATCCAGTACACGTATTTGGAATAAATTTCTTTAACCCTAGATAACTAAACTTAAATCAGTGTTACTCTGTAACTAATCATTCAACTCTTAGACTACGAATTAAGAACAAGTATATTTTTATATTTCCTTTATTTATTTCAAACAAATTAGCCTAACTTAAGAAAAAGTATTATATTTCAATTAAAAAATTAAAAAGTGGTAACAATCTCCACAAATAGCCTTGTTGCAGTAGTTGCGTACGTATTTTGTCATTCTGCGTTTCTTAGATGGACAGAAAGTACAAATTCTGCGTTTGTTCGCCGCACTTTTAGTCGTGTCTTCTGTGGGTTTTTCAATATTCAAAATATCTCCGATATTTATTTTGATGATCACTAAACATTCGACTATTAGACGACGATTACAGTAAATCTTGAAAAGTAATAAGCGTATAGCCGCCGTGCTTATCACCTTCGGGTAACTCATTTTCCTAGTTATGAAGGTGCTGTAAGTGAGGTGGTGTGAGCACAACGGTAACATCACGAATTCACAAAACTGGCAGGGGTCAGTAGTCCATTAGACGAATATTTAGTTATCTAGGGTTAAAATTCAGAGTATTGACAGTTTTTTAATGGGTCACTTTCCCTTCTTTGAGAAAAATGTCATGACAGCTTTACGGGCGTAACTTTAATTTTACGATCAATGACTGAAACACTTGCCAATCATCTATAAAAACGGTGAAATTTCTCAGTGTGTGAGATCGAATAATTCAAATCCAACTACGCTGCATCTCGGGTACCACTACTTCCAAGTACGATCCCATCTGTTTCATCAGCTATTGCAGTCGCAATATCCTTAAACTGCTTCTTCTGACATTCGTTTTCACCACTAACGCAAAAGGTGCTGAAAATGCAAGTTTCTTCAAATTTTACAACTGTGTTTTTCAATGCATTAACTGATATAGGATCTTTTCGTAAGTTTTTCCAGGTCCTAAACTCATAAAGATTGGCAGCTACATGTGGTTGGTTTCGATAAAATAAATAAATAAAAAAAAATCAACAATTAACGCTTATTCAGTTAACGTGGATGCATGCTGCAGTCACTCTATTTCAAGTGCCCTTTGAGAAAATAACCGTCTTTTTAAATACCAGATTACTATACCGGCGCTGTTGTTGACTACATAATCGTTAATTTCCCTTTTCCATTAAAAAAAAAATAATAATAATAATAAAAAAAACTATGTTTCATGCAAATTTCTATCTATTTAGACTACTACAGCGCCGTGTTTTCCCTTCCGGAGACTGTCACAAATACTATATTTGTAAGGTACATATTTTTCTGTTCTCTGTTTCTCCCCATCTCATTATTAGTTCTTAAAAATCTACTGGCACTCTTGCTATAGATGGTTCTGCGTAATGTAAAAAAAAAAAAACTATGTTTTGGAAAATCAAATACTTACAAGGGAAGTATGAATCAGTAAAATTCCTATTGGAACCAAACCAGTCTTAAATTAAAGTACATGGTCGAAAACAGAGGGTAACGGTAGGGCAAAACTTTTGCGTAATAATTCCCTATGGATGGATCAAGATATGAATCTAAAAGTTTCAGCTGTTTCTATCAAAACCAACGAAATAAAATCTGATATAAAGGAAGCGTGGCGCAGTGGTAAAGTGCTTGATTCGTGTCTCGAAGGTATAGTGGTCGAGTTCGGGCAAGCCTACTTTTTAGTTTATTTTTTATTTCAACTGAAAAAAAATTAAAAGAAAATATTTATTATATTAAGAAAGATTTTTTTTTTTTTTTTTTTAATGAGTGTACAAATTAATAAAATACTAAACAGGAATTGAAAAATATACACATTATATATATATATATATATATATATATATATATATATATATATATAATGTATTTATAAAAAATAAAATCGTGTTTAAAGTTATATAATTTCTAATTTATAATTACTATAATTGGAAGCAGAAAATTGGTGAAAGCATAAGTATTTTTCCCAATGAGCACAAGATATAAAGGGAAATTGGTCCTAATTAATTTTTTTTTTACAATTTTGTTCGCTGTGAAATATTGTTCATTATGAATATTTTGTTACATAACTAGATGTGTAAAATTCATATTTGCCGAAATTTTGAAATTTTCAGATGCAAACTGATTGCAAACTAGTGTAATCATTTTGAGAAAAAAAATTGTCCTTGTGCACAATTTTATTGTCAGTTCCTCTAAGAAATACGAAACTTGAAAGCTGTTTAATAAAATATTTGAAATAAATTTAAATGCAACGTCGAATAGTTGAGCAACAACTATTGTCCATTCAGAATATTTCGTGCAAAAAATTGCATGGATAATAATACAGTCAAGATCAAACGATCAATACTTCCTATTAGTGATGCCAATAAAAGATACTAACTAAAACTTTACATAAAACACTAGCACAAATCATTAACGACATTTTATTTTAATGTAATATATAATTATTTCCCTCCCAAATTATTCATTTATTTTGATGAAAATAACATTAAATATTTTTTCCCCTGGTTTAAAAAAAAAAAAAAAAAAAAAAATCACGCTGGGTTTTGAACACATTATTTTCCAGACACTAAATAAACAGTTTACCACAGCACCACACTTCTTCGCTACTGTTTGTGTTTCAGTGTTTTTCAGAGAAACAGCTAAAACTTCTAGTGCTATATCTTGACCCATGGGGAAGGGGACGTGTTGCGCAAATTTTACTCTCTACACTATGTTTTGGACCATGCTCTTTAATTTAGGCTTGGTTTGGTTCGAACACTGAGTTGAAGAACAACTGGAGGAAATGCTAGACCGGTTTTTGCGTGCCGTATTTGGAAGGTTTGTCTTCCGATCGTTGCACAGCAGAAAGCATTTGATATATTTATATTTCAAAGTAAAATTGTGTAAAGGTTGTCTGTTCGAACAACCATATGCTAAACGTGATATTACAATTTTAAATTTTAATTTTTTAAAGAGTATAATAGTAATAGACGACCCGACAAATGTTGCCTGCCGTGCAAGATTTGACTCTGTACGGCAAATGATTGCAGAAAAACTGGCACGTACGAACACTGTGTTAAGGTATTGGAAGCATTTGCTGCAGTTGTTCTTTAGCTCAGTGGGTTCGAATAGGAATTTTAATGATTCATGCTTCCTTTGTTAGTGGCTCCGAAAATTTTTTAATCCAGAATATCCTGTGTATACAAAAAAAAAAAAAAAAAAAACACAATCAAGTTAGAATTTCGTCATTACGTAACTAGCAGTTTTTATTAAAGTTCAAAAACACCTCAGAAAATTGCTATTGCTACCGTCTTTATAAAGTTTTCTTTCCAATTTTGTATTCCAACACATGACTAACCCTGTACAAAAATAAATTCATTGCATTAAATTTTTCAGCGTTTTTTTTTTCTTTTTGTCCTCTAGTACACATATACTTGTCATCGACGATTTTCAAATTTCATTTACTTTTGGACATTTTGCAATAACTTCATTTTATGAAAATAGGCTTTACGCTGCTTTTCAGCAAAATAAAAATAATAAACAAAATAATAATAACAGTAATAAAGAAAAGAAAAGAAAATGCTTTTCACAGCATCGGAAATATCAGTCACACAAGGCTGAATTTGAAAATCACTGTAACTAACTATTTATTTTTAAGTAATGATAGTTTTCCTTTTTCTTTTCTTTTCTTTTCTTTTAGACAAACTGTGGTGACACTGTTGTCAAAAATAGACGAGCTTCATAATCAGACTGTTTGTTTAAGAGATGAAAATTCCCAGATACAAGAAATGTTGGCAGAAGCTGGTGCAAAGCTTGAAATTACATTAGAAGAAAATCTACAGCTGAAACATCAATTATTGCGGTAATTTTATCAGATTTTTCAAATTAGTTTTTTTTTTTTTTTTACACTATTTTCTTAAATTTATCTTCCTTAAACTAAACCCTTCCGGAAAAAACTAAAATAACTTTACTGAAACGCCACCATACTCACTCCTATCTTTTATATATTCAAAGTGTATTCTGAACTATAGCGTCTAAAACTTGAAAATCTAATGTCTATTTCGATCTGCCGAATATCCATAGGTTAAATGCTTATCGATCCCCTTATTCTAGAACACTTCAAAATTTATTGATATTGTTCTAAAATCTTTTATTAATTTGGAAAGATTGTTTTAAAATATTTTTTATTTAATCATGCAAAAGTATTCAAATAATATATTCGAACACTTATATTCTCTTTTTGGGCACTTTTTAATAACTCTGTGGTTACGAATATACTGTATTTCGTATGTTTTTCAGTCATAGATTTTGTTGAAAGTCTTTTTTTGTTGGAATGAAATCGAACCCATTTATATATATATATATATATATATATATATATATATATATATATATATATATATATATATATATATATATATATATACACGGTTGAAAGTTTTCCGACTTTAGGCGGAACTCTTCCTCCAGAAATTTTTTACAATAATCAGTATCCTATTTAATCAAAGGATATTAGAGTAAAAATACGCTCATCTTTTCTAAATAAAAATAGTGGTGCCGATAACGATAACCACTTTCATACCTGTATATATATATGTATATATATATATATATTTGTCACCCATAAAAGAAATTTAAGGAAATTGATTTATATTGCGATCTAAATTAAAATATTAAAACAAAACTGTAAATAACTAGAAACCCGGCTACTGTTAGTAACGAAAATGCTGAGTGAACAACAAATGTATTTATATAGATGTATAGTAGAGACAATAATTTAAAATGCAAAGAAAATGATAATTAAATAAAAACATAAAATTTGATTTAGGTGAATAACGTATTTATTGTATATACTATAAAAATTATAGTTTGAAAAAATATTAATTAAAATGCGGCTAGTTCAGCCAAAAGTAACAACACATAAGTTATGAATAGAATGTAACTGCAAAACCATGAGAAAGACCTTAGATTTTTTTTTCTCTTCTTCTCTTAAAAATAATTGAATATTTAACAGATTAAATAAAGGGCTACGTTTGATCACCAAAAAGTAAAATCATAAAAGAGTACCGTTCTATTATGACATAGATGTAGGTGAAGCGTTGAGGGCACACGGTTTTCAGTCAGCACTTGCTTCTATCGGAACATCCAAAGCAGGCTGAAGAACATTAGATCTTGCACTTATCCGCCGAAACTTCCAAAGTATCCAGAACAACAGACTATTTAGAATAACTGAACATTCAGAGTAACAGATCCAGAATAGCAGAGCATCCACAGTAACCAGGCACAGCTGCGATCTGTGGAAGCATCATCAACAATATAGGGACATTACATCTTCCGATTATCTCCCGGTATGGAATAAACAGACATATCTGTTCTCCGCTATGTCATCCGGGATGGGCTGGTAATTTTTTATATCATTTTTAGGGCTATCGGGACATCCAAGCAAGACTTCGTCTAATGTTTTTTCAGCGGCTTTTTCTTTTCTTTTCTTTTCTTTTTTTTTTTTTTTTTTCACCTTGAAGAGCAGAGAACCCTCTTTCTGTAAGCTGGCGCATTGCTGCAGATGCGGCGAATCTCCTATCAGAATTATTTTTATTTGTATAAAGAGTCTATTCAACTCGAGGGTGGGCCAAGTATTCTTGCAAATGACCACCAGCAGCCCAATGTAAATCTTGATGAAAATGGTATCACAACCTAGTTCCGCTATGTCTATAGTCGAAAATTCAACCACTATTTAGTGACATGCATTGCAGTTGCTAATTCAGACATCTGAGACATGTTCAGCAATCCATTAGCCGAAGATATGAGGTCTGTATCAAAACTCGACGAAGATAATTTGAACACTTATTTTGGCGGCGATTTATTTTTAATTTCTTCCTCATATAAGTTTTATTGATGTGAATTTATTAATAAATCGGATATTCACTAATGATGCTCTTTACATTCTTGGATTTTTAATGTGAATAACTGCATACCTATGTCATTTACGTTCTATCTTGCCTATAAGATTCTGAATCGTCTAGAAGTTTGGCTACCTGACAGTCTGTATATATATATATATATGAAAGATTAATTTCATTTACATAATTTTTTTAGCGTGATAATAACCGTAGTGTTTTCAGCTAGAGTGGCCCAAGTACTCTATTCCTTTATGGAATTGAGATTTCCATGAAGGAATTTAACAGATTAATTATGATATTATTATTATCTTTTAGGTAAATAATAATAATAATTATTATTATTAAAAATACTTATAACTTTTTGATAGATTGGTAATAATTCGATTTAGTAAAAATATCAAATGTTTTTCGTTAGCTTCAATAGTTTCAATTATGATTTAGAAATAGCAAATAGCTGATAAACAGTCAAAAAAAAAAAAAAAAAAGTAAAATATAAGCATTAGCCGAAAAAGAAATGTTTGATTCATAAAATGTTTATTTTAAAAGTTCTGCTTAAAGTTGTCTTGAAAATTCAGTACTTTTGCATTCAAATTTGATGAAGAAGTTTGAATGGTTATATCACTTATGCCAAATTTTACCAGTCAAAATATGTTATAAGCATGTTCTTGATAGTTTGTTCCAATCACGAGAAATTCTTGTATAATGAGCAAATAGAAAAGAGAGAGAGAGAAATTTTAATCCACTTTGTGTTTAAACTCCACTTTTATGTAAAGCTTTTTTTTTCAATCCAATTTTAATCCAAATTGCAGTAATATTTCAACTTGGTATCAATGTATTGCGACTATGAGGATTTAAATTGTAAAAGAAAGCGTTAAATTTTCATACCATGCTCAAAGCTGTAACAAACACTGTAAAATATAAAACCGTGCAATAAATATTTGGGGTCAAAATTATTCAACATGACCCTTCATTAGTCAAGGAGAAGTAGGACCTGTACAACATGAATGTAACAACAGTGCAGCAATGTTACTTCTTTTTACACGACACTCATGTCTTCTTTTTCTCATCTGACGAAGGGTTGTTCTTACTTCTGGGGTTTTTGTTACGTTATTCTGCAGTTTGATGATCTATTAATTTAAAAATAAATGTAACAACAATGTTTATTGTTTTACAATTACTATTAATCTTAATATTATTTCAATGTAAAATGTAACGACCAGAGAGAAAATGACATCAAATAAAACTATATATATACAACAATATATAACTTATTCAACAAGACCCTTCATTAGTCAAGGAAAAGTAGGACCTGTAGAACATGAATGCAAAAACAGAGCAGCAGTGTTACTTCTTTTTACACAACACTCATGTCTTCTTTTTCTCATCTGATGAAGGGTTGTGCTTACTTTTGGGACTTTTGTTACGTTATTCTGTAGTTTGATGATCTATTAATTTAAAAGTAAATGTAACAACAATGTTTATTGTTTTACAATTACTATTAATCTTAATATTATTTCAATGTAAAATGTAACAACCAGAGAGAAAATGACATCAAATAAAACTAAATAATAATATGAAATATGAATTAAACTCATTTTCCTATATTAAAGATTCAATATGAAAATGTTCAGTGATTTTAAAGTTAAGCCCAAATGTTTTCTAAAATATTAGCTAGTAGCGTACATTAAATATAATAGTCTGAATTTAGAATTCATTTGTAGAATCAAGTACTAACCTGATAAAGATTTCATCTTTATCATTCCCCATATTTCAAAAATACAATACAAATGCTATTCATACATGCACACTATAATGGCCATTTGCGTTTCATGTACACTCACTATAATGATTTATTTTTATTTTATTTTATTTTTAATTTGGTTTGAATAAGTCAGGCTCTCAATCTTTTGAATCTGTCTTAACCAATTTTAATCGTTATTATTATATTTAGCTATATTTATATTTGCTAATATTAAAAAAATTAGTATTATTAGGTTTTAAGGCCCGCTAAATCGATTGCGGATATTTTCGAAGGTGTAAAATTATTACAAGGGACGGGAAGGGGGGGCGGGCGCAGGGGCAAAAATAAAGAAATTCAGATAGAACGTTGGAAATTAGAATTATTAGGTTTAAAAACCCGAGAAAACGATTGCGGATATTTTTGTAAGTGTAAAATAATTAGGAGGGGCGGGAAAGGTGGGCGAAGGAACACGCGCGCGTGTGTTCACTGTCGCAGGCAGTGGGAGCACGGATCGATTATTCTACTGATGAGAGAAGTCCTCCCCTTTTTCCCTCTTCCTTTTTTTTCCTTTCTATATAGTGGCAGAAATTTTCATTCCGTATGTATTTAAACCCTTTAACCCTTTTTAACGTCCACTACTTAATTTATTTTAAAAATTACTAAACTAATTGTAAAAATGACTTTTAGACACATAGCTAATCATAAATATTTAAAAAATAAAAATATAGCATAGTTCCTTTTCGATAAATTTTTGTTTGAAACATATATAAGTTAACCGTATTAAATTCAAATAATATTTAATTTAATAACTAAAACACTTTGTAAGTAAGCGTTATCGACTACAGAAACTCGTAAAAGTTGTTTCAGGTGAAAATAATAGTCCAGCTCTTCGTTATATGAAAAAAAACTAGACATGAGTGCATCATCAAACCAGCAATTTGCACTCGCGCACACTAAGAAACTTCAAGTGACTTATGCATTTAGCTTCCTTTGAAGCGTTATTTGTTAAATTTTGGAATAGTGCTGCTATCTACCGAACAGAAAAGTAACAAAAGTTAAAAACCTGATTAAAATAAGGGAGAAATGTTAAAAAAAGGCTGCAAAAAAATTGTTAAATTATGTCAAATGTTTGGTTTCGCTGCGAAACCAATGATCGTTAAAGGGTTAACTAGCAAATGGTCAAATTTGTCTCACAGGTTTGCATATGTAATGTCTTCTAGCGGCAACCGATCAAAATAAGGCAATACGTCTGTTACTGCTTTGTAATTTTGTATGCTGTTGGGTCATTCCATGTCACATCATCCAGGCCATGACACCCACCGACACAGATTTGGATGAAATTTGGTACAGTTATAGAGCATTTCATACTGATTCTAGGAATGTCAATTATTTTGAGATCAGTGAAGTAGTTTTCAAGCTATCAGCATTGAGGTACATGGAAAAATGGCCAATTAGCCGCCATTTTGAATGGTACATATAAATATATAAATGCTTGTAACCGCTCTTATTTTTAACATAGAACCTTCAAATTTTTTTCGGTTTATTTAGAATATAACAAGCTTTTATTTACCAAAGTTTTGTTTTCTTAAATCTTTACAATTGTTTATAATAGTGACTTTTTGTTGTTTTTCTTCATATGTAATTTGAGTAACTTTAGCAGACAATTTCTTCCATTGCCCCCTCTTCAATTTTCACCAAATTTTGTATACAGGTAGCCCAAACTATGTTTTTATGACTGATAAAAAAAATTTGATGGGCACTTAACAGGATTTTCATTTAAACAATTTAAACTTAACCTCCTCGACATTACCCCTTCCACAAAAAGATGGTTTTGTATTTCATTCTGATTTTAACATAAATCCCATGTTTTACTATGAGAATTTCTTGTTTTACAATAGAATTTAATTACACAGCTTATTAAATACTTGAAAACTTAAAAAAAAAAAAAAAAAAAAAAAAAAAACTTAACTAGATTTTTTTTTTTCTGCACTTTCTTTTTTTCCCCTTAATATTCTGTATGCAAAACCACATTTAATTATACATCATTAAATATCAAATTAACTCTGATAAAATTGAAGTATATAAAAAAAAAGCATAATAGTATAAAAATTGAATGCATTATAATACAGTTAGTTTTCACTATTAATAAGAAAAATTGTTTTAACAAATAATATTTCATACATAAACCAAAACACGATATCTACCAATAGAAATTAAAAATAACATAAGTATAATAAAGAATATAATTTACAGTCAGAAAAAGGCAAATAAACATATAAACTTAGTGATGAATCCACTGCTTTAGTGAATTCAAAATGGACAAAATATAATAATAAACAGGGAAGACTTTAACTTAGTAACATATAGTTATTTGCATTTTTCTCACTGTAAGTTATATTCTTTATTATACTTATGTTATTTTTAATTTCCATTGATAGATATCGTGTTTTGGTTTATGTATAAAATATTATTTGTTAAATTAATTTTTCTTATTAATAGTGAAAACTAACTGTATTTATAATGCATTCAATTTTTATACTGTTATACTTTTATTTTACATACTTCAATTTTATCATAGTTAATTTGATATTTAATGATGTATAATTAAATGTGGTTTTGCATACAGAATATTATGCAAAAAAAAAAAAAAGAAAGAAAGAAAAAGAAAGAAAAAAAAAAAAAAAAAGAAAGAAAGAAAGTGCAGAGAAAAAAAATCTAGTTAAGTTTTATTTTCTTAGTTTTCAAGTATTTAATAAGCTGTGTAATTAAATTCTCTTCTAAAACAAGAAATTCTCATAGTAAAGCATGGATTTATATTAAAATCAGAATGAAATAGGAAACCATCTTTTTGTGGAAGGGGTAATGTCGGGGAGGTTAAGTTTAAATTGTTTAAACCAAAATCCTGTTAACTGCCCATCAAAATTTTTTTATCAGTCATAAAAACATAGTTTGGGCTACTTGTATACAAAATTTGGTGAAATTTGAAGAAGGGGCAATGGAAGAAATTGTCTGCTAAAGTTACTCAAATTACGTATGAAGAAAAACAACAAAAAGTCACTATTATAAATAATTGTAAAGATTTAAGAAAACAAAACTTTGGTAAATAAAAGCTTGTTATATTCTAAATAGACCAAAAAAAATTGAAGGTTCTATGTTAAAAATAAGAGGGGTTACAAGCATTTGTATATTTACATATACCATTCAAAATGGCGGCTAATCGGCCACTTTTCCATGTACATCAATGCTGATAGCTTGAAAACTACTTCACTGATCTCAAAATAATTGACATTTCTAGAATCAGCATGAAAAGTTCTATAACTGTAAAAAATTTCATCCAAATCGGAGTCGGTGGGTGTCATTTTTTAAAAATTCTGGATGATTTGACATGGAATGACCCTGTTACGACAGCAGTATCAAATAGCAGTCGTTTGGAGTATTAGATATCCTATAACAGCTAATTAAGAAACCTTGCTTATAAGCAACTGTATCAAATGAAGGGTTAAATATTTGCAAAAAAAAAAAAAAAAAAAAAAACTTTTTCTCTTTGGTTATGGAAAGAATAAAGATTAATTTAGATCAAATACAAATCTGCCTTACAAGTCTTCTACAGCGAAAATGTTTAGTTAAAAAGTTCTTACGATTGTTGAAAGAGAGAGGTTTTAAAAGTGTTGCCAACAATTTTGAAATAAAAAAATTACAATCTCCGACTAAAGCTTGTTAGTGCGAAAGGAAAATAAGGTACCGATTAGTGCAAAAACTGATATTTATATTGCTCTCTGACATGCTACAACACGCAAGTTTAAAAGATTGAAAAATAAATTTGCTTAAATAAGAAAGTAATTTCATTAAAAAAAAAAAAAAAAAAAAAAATCCAAAATCAGACTTTTTGTGCATGCCGACCTATCTACGTCCTTCAAAATAATAATAATAAAATAATAATAATAATAATCTGCTCTTAATGAGTGATATATTTCCTAGATATTACTAATATTTATATATTTGATATTACATATTTTATTATATTAAAAACAATCTGTCAAAAATTCTAATGAGATAGATCAGCTAATTCTAAAAATGCTAATCAAAGACAAAAATACATGTAATTTTATTCTATTGTATTTTGACTTAATGTTCCGAAAATTAATACATTTCTCGTTTCGTAATACGAAACATTTTAATGGTCTTCGAACTTATTTTCTTTCTAAAAATTTCAGGCCTTATTTAAAATAATTAAAAGTATGACAGATTTTGGTCTAATTTTCTTCAGTTTAAATAGATTGTCTATTATATCTATTAGGAATTCTCAAGCCCATCTATCCATGTCCCGAAAATTCTGTTCAAGGATACTCTTTGACAGGATTTCCTGAAATCTCTTTTATTTTTATATGGACTGTTGTGGCTGTTACAAAACGTTTTATTCGCAGTATTGTGAATCCACTTCATAATTTTGGTTCCTATCTACCAATTACTATCTGAGAAACAGCTCTAAAGTTCATTACAGACAGTTCCGAAAACTCTGAGTTGAGTGATCATAATCGAAATTCAATGAACATCGTTTTTTATTATAATGATCATACACATCGAATTTGACGTGTTTTAAAAGTCTTAAAAGTTGATATAAGCCTTAAAGAAATTCGCGAATAAAACGATTACCAACGATTCCTGTTGAACGATATATGCGTAATTCAATTATCGTGAAAGTTTAAATGTAATATAATGTGAAATTTCGTTAGTTCTTGAATTTCTCTGCTCAAAATATTGGTATAATATTTAGACAGATACTTTAAAAAATAATCAAATCATTTTTAGGCCATCACAAAACATGTAAATTCATTAATTCGATACTTTATTTCTTCTGTATATAAAAGAAAATTAAAAATAGCCTTCTGTTTTTTAATTATTATTTAGAATTGCCAAAAATTTCGCGAACAAAATATTTTCTTTTGACTGAGCCAACTCATGTTAATAAATTTGTTGTTTTTAGTTTTAAATAATAGAATCTATAGCGTTACGTGATATTAATATAAAGGTATGAATTATTAAATAAATAAATAAATGCATATAAGTAAAATATTAAACCCGTTTCATGAAATAAGCATAATTACATTGTGCTCATCTGCATTCGATATTAGCATAAAGGAGTGTATCCTTAAGGTACTATTTATTGCAAATATTTTATATAGGTTGATTATACATTATTTAATATCTTTCTCTATGCTTATAGAATTAGGAATACACAGTTTTCACATTAACTAATATTCTAATTAAAATTTTCTACTTACAAAGGATCAGATACGGTATCATATATTTTACACGCGTTTAATAAATTCATAATTTCCTTCATTGTTATTTCATTCTAATTCATTTCTATTCCGTATATCGTAATAAAAGAATATGATGTTACAATACATACATGAATCGTAGCTTTTCATAAATGCATGTATATTCTGAAAGTTTCTTTGCAGAAGGATTCTAAAGCAAAATTAAAAAAAGGCAAAATCTTCTTATAAAGGGTAAGGGGAAATGAAAAAGTTCAATAATTTTTGTAGCATTAGGATAAATTCTATTTTGTTCTGGCTATGACTGTTTATATAATATTTGTCTAGAGTAAATTATTTTGCATGCATTTTACGGTAAAGTTTTAATTTTGAAGTGGAAAATTACTAGCGCGTTACTATTCACAGCTGTTACTCTTTTTCACGAAAAATATTACTAACTGATTGTTACTCTCATTTTTTTTTTTTTTTTTTTTTTTTTTTTAAATATTCTACTATGATAAACTTTATATAGCTTTAAGAGAGACGCATTTTAATGATAGATATCCAAATACATTAAGTTTTCTCAATTCAGGTGTATTATCCTTCTCGAGGTTCTAAATTTTTGTTAAAAATTCCCTAGACGTTCTTAGGTTAATATCTCAATGTTAGTTTTTAGTATACTCAGTAACAATTATATTTAAATTACATTTAACAATAGTTTGTTTAAGGAGACTCATACCTCATAAATATCTAAATTTTCAGGAAAATATCCGTTTGTATGCTAAAACAAACCATATACCTCAAAAAGAAAAAAAAAAAAAAAAAATGAGAAAAGAAAGAAAGAAAGAAAAAGAAATCAGCCCTAATTCAGAGATAGAATGGCAGCTACGAGTCGTAGCTGCTATCACTTGTCATCTGTTTACCATACTAACAAGGGAAGAATGAATCAATAAAATTCCTATTGAAACCAAACTAAGCTTAAATTAGAGAACGTAGTCAGAAACACAGCGTAGAGTTCAAATTTTGTGCAACAACCCCCATGGGGCAAGATATGACCCTAGAAGTTTTGGCTGTTTCTGTCAAAGAGTGTTTGGCTTGAGTAATGAAGGTCTCGAGTTCGATCCCCGCCTTGATTGAATTTTGATTTTTTTTTTTTTCAGTTAAAAAAAAAAAAAAAAAATTATTTATTATTTTTTTTTTAAATTAAAATAAATGAATAATTTAAGGGGGAGTAATTTTATAATACATGCAGATAAAATTTTGTTAATGATTTGTGCTAGTGTCTTATGTAATTTTTTAATTAGTATTTTTTATGGATGCCACTAATAGCAAGTGTTAATTGTTTGCTTTTAATTGATTGTGTTATTAGTTAGTATTATTTGTTATTAATGCAATTTTTTGCATGAACAATCCTAAATGGACAATAGCTGTTGTTCATCCATTCGACGCCGCATTTAACTTTTATTTCGAGTGTTTTATCAAACAACGGTCAAAGTTCGTGTTCTAGGAGGAATTGACAGTAAGATTGAGCACAAGGACAAATTTTCTCAAAATGATTTCACTAATTTATAATCAGTTTACATCTCAAAAATTTCAAAATCTGGGCAAATATGAGTTTTACAAATCTAGTTACCTCAACGAAAAGCCAAATATTTTCGAAAAGGTTCGGGATATCAATATTTAACGGTGAACGAAATTGTAATGAAACTAATTGTGATCAATTTTCTTTCATACCTTATGCTCCTTGTGAAATATGCTTATGCTTTCATTAATTTTCTACTTCTAATTATAGTCACTGTAAATTAGAAACTAAATTTGTAAATTTAAATATGATTTTCTTCTTTATAATTAAATAAACCATGTATTTTTAAGTTCCTGCTTAATAGTTTATTAATTGGTGCACTCATTAAAAAAAGAAAACTTAATATAATAAATATTTTCTCATAAACTACTAATTTAATTAAAATTGTAAACAAGATTTTTCACTTGAGATAAAAAATAAATAAAAAGGACCTTGCCGGGACTCTAACGCAATTGTGAACTCGAACCTTCCTTTCTCAAGCCAAACAATCTACCACTGTGCCACGCTTATAGTTCCATGCTTCTGTTTCGTTGGTTTCACAGAAACAGCTAAAACTTCTAGGGTTACCCTCTTTACCCATAGGAGAATGAGGAGGGTTGTTGTTGCACTCTGCCCTATGTTCGCAATCATACTCTTTAATTTAAGCTTGGTTTGGTATAAATAGGAATTTTACTAATTCATACTTTCCTTGTATATGAAATCTTTAAATCTCTTTTATGTGCATTGTTATAGTTGATTTAAAAATGCTAAGGCTTTTTCAAATGCTTATGAAACAATACGAAAATTTTTATTATTAAATTTATAGCATATGTAAGAGATTCAATTAAATTTTGTTTTTAATAAAAATTAAAAAGTGTCTGATTATTGTGATTTATTCCTTTTATTTTTCGCGTTTGGGTTTACAGTAAAACAAAAACAAATAAATAAGTACGAAAAATGTTCATTGAAAAACTCTAACATCATTTAGTATTTATCTATCACCAGAATGAACTAATAAAAGATAATAAAATTTATTTTTGAATTATTGACTCTAATGAAGTCCCTTACATATGGTAAAGGGAATAGATAGTCAGGTGGGATAGTGTGGGTATAAAAACACCGTTTTTGAAAATCAGTTTCAGAAAATTTACATAATGTTTCAAAAAAGTATAATAATTTTTTTTTGTTGCATATATACATTACATGTGTTGAAAATACATTGCGCTTGAATTTTTCATTTATTATTTTAAAATAAATAAATAATAACGATTTGAAATAGACTAACAAGGAGAGGTCACGACATGGAAAATTCAAATCGGGACGAAATTGCGCAGGATTGTAGTATACTATGAGGGTAACAACATATTAAAGCAGTAGGACCCACTATCCACAAAATTTCGAGAAAAAAGCATTTAAAGTTTCAGTAATCTTTAAATACAAGTTATTTCACAAGCAAGCAAGCGCCCCAGTGGTGTGATCCTAAAGCGCGAGTCTGCTAGCCAGACGACTTGGGTTCGAGGCTACCTCGAGACTACTTTTTTTTTTTTTCTTTAACTTTTTATGTAATCTAAACTTTTTATTTATTTTTACTTTATTTTACAATTCAATTCAAAATCTGAAAATTTTTATAAATTATTTAATTTTCTTGAGTATAAAATAACTTTTTCTATTTTTAATATTTATAACTTAAAAATACAATAAATTTCTATAACTTAAAAAATAAAGTTTAGTTTTACAAAACCCTAAATAAGAAACATAAAGAAAAACAGACAAATATTTAAATAATTAAAAAATAAGCAAGCTGTAAACAAAGTGTAAAATAGTTAGCAGGTGTTACTTAAAACTTGGTTTGAGCTTCCTGATTTTCCTTTAATGTGTGTAAATTACGTAAACGCTTCTAGCTTGTTAATAATAAAGGGCAGGTGGAATTTTATTTAGTGCAAGGAAAGATAAAAAAAAAAAAAAAAAAAAAAAAAAAAGGAAGTCGTTATCGAAAAAGAAATGATGTTCATTAATATTTAAAATCTACATTTAAAGATAACATTTCTTTACCTGTAATAATTTAACAGCATCGTAAAGCTATACTATAATTTTTCAAGAAGCTGTATTGATTGGAGAAGTAATTATTTAATTTGGATAGTAATTATATATGCAATTAAATGATCATTTCTCTGTATTATTATTTTTTTAATTTAAAAAACAAAATTTAGTATTGTTTCAAGCATACCTAAAATAAAATAAAATATTTCGATAAATAATCAAAAACAGTTTCTTTAGTTTTACCTTATTTTACAGTTAAAATAAAACTAAAATTTATTTTTTAAGTTATAGAAATTTGTTGTATTTTTAAGTTATAAATATTAAAAATAGAAAAATTTATTTATTTTATATTAAAAAATTAAATAATATTTTATTAAAATTTTCAAATTTTGAATTGAATTATAAAATAAAGTAAAAATTTTAGATTGCATATAAAAAGTTAAAGGGAAAAAAAAAAAGAAAAAAGATGTCTCGAGGTAGCCTCGAACCGAAATCGTCTGGCTAGCAGACTCGCGCTTTAAGATCACACCACTGGGGCGCTTGCTCGTTTGCGAAATAACTTGTATTTAAAGATTCCTGAAACTTTAAATGCTTTTTTCTCAAAATTTTGTGGATAGTGGGTCCTACTGCTTTAATATGTTGTTACCCTCATTGTATACTACATTCCTTCGGAATTTCGTCCCGATCTGAATTTTCCATGTCGTGACCTCTCCTTGTAAGTTTTATATCCACTTTACCCCAGGGCATGGGGTAAAGTGAGTAAAGTCTGTGGGGTATTTTGAGTAATTAGTAAAAAGGAAGCCAAATTGTAGGTAAATCTTTTGGAAAGTGTTAAAAATACTTTCCAATAAGTCTGAAAAGTGTTTTAAACATTTTTTAAACAGTTTAAAAGTGTTTATGACTTCGGTTTGTCTGTCTGTCCGTCTTTCCGCGCTCAAAGCTCTAACTCTCGAAAATACTTACGAAATTCTTTGAAACTGATATATGCTATTCAAATTCACTAAGGGATGTTCTCTACTGAAAATGGAGGAAATACCGCCACTGGTTTATATACAGGGACACTGAAAGAATTCCAAAGCATTTAGTTCTATGGGAGATATTTCTATAAACCACTTTTTAATACCTTTATTTTGCACAGATCATAATGAAATTGACATTAATTTTACTTATACACAAAAAATGTTTTTTATAGAATACTGGATGATTAGCATGAAGATTTACAGGGCCACAAAAACATATTCAGATACTTTAAGGGCTGCAACCAGAAATTACTGTAATTACATTTTCGATCTTATTAAACATTTTTAACTCTTTCTAACAATGTTTAAGAGTGATTATGAGTTGGATTAGCCCATCTGTCTATCTTTCTGGTGATATATTTGTTGTCCATACATGTGATTTTGTTTATGACTTGGCGACACTTATCATTTTCTTGCCATGCTGGCTTAAAACCTAGTTATGACTATCTCAAATTTATTGTACTTGTAACTTTTAAATAAATTAAAAAGCAGCCTATTCTAATAAAATTTATATTAATATATAATTTATTTATTTAAATATTTTGATTAATATGCAGATCTATGTTTTTCTTATGAAGATATTACATACATATCTGTTTATAAAAAAATTCAAAAGCTTTCCATCCATTTTCTCATAATGACAGTTTTCGTGAGAATGATCCATATAATTCCTTATTAATTAGCCATATACTAGTTAAGCCTAATACTATACATATTTTACCCCAACATGATAAAATATCCTATAGAATACAAAATATAATAAATTTAACTTAACTTCAGGTTCAATTTTGCTATAAAAAAGAGATAAAGAGAAGTTTAGAAGACTAATATATTTCGTATATTGTACACAAAACAAAATTTTAATTACAAACGGTAATTTTGATATTGCCAATATTTTTATTTTATTTTATTTTTTGTAGCAGAAATACTTTGTATTCATCTAATAAATACAAAAAAAAAAAAAAAAAAAAAAAAAAAAAAAAAAATCAAAAATATTTTAATATTTTAAATATGTAGTAATATGTACCCCCATATACCCACTTTACCCCATCTGACCCTAGTTAAGTTTTTAGAGACATTTTTCTTAACATTAATAGAATAAAACGACAGTGCACCAAACTGTTTTAAGAATATGTTGTAATTTTTTTTTATTGATGTGCGCTCACATAATTAATAACACAAGGTCATTCCTTTTACCCGTAATACATAAATAAAATATTCATTTTTTAACCTTTAAATGCCTGATTATATTTTAAATCAATTTAAAGATGTTTTATTCTTACCTCTATTAAATAAATCACAGGAAAAATATTTTTAAAAATCATACTTTATTTTAACTATGGTTTACAGCTAAAAATCAGTTTGTTGTCAATCGACAAACATGAGGCATTAGAGCTTCAATATTATTCTAATAATACTTTAGAAGACAAAATTGGGTATGTTGTCGAAATGCAACATACGGCATTTAAGGGTTAAGTGAGGTTGTGAAAAGCTGTTAATTTAAATGTAATCTAACAGAAAGACTCAAATAATATAATCCTGTTTGAAATGCATTGGAGAGACAGTCTTTAGATGAAATTTCATATTTAATTTTTTTTTTTTAGACAGTGGAAGTATCACTCATGAATACTATTAATAATTATAATAATAATGTTAAAAGGAAAAAAAAAAAGAAAAGAAAGACTTACGACAATGCAGGCTTTATCAAATAAGTAATTTCGTATACTGTGGGGATAATAAATAAATAAATAAATAATCTGTTTTGATTATGTTCCAATTAATTAATATAAAAAATACATCAATATAAAAACTTTTTATAAAGAAAGTCATAGAAAGCATTATCGTGAATGTTTCAGATTTAACACTTACGAATATTTATCATGAAGGGATCTGGATATTTGTATAAATAAAGAGTCTGTCTGTGTGTGCGTGGGGTGTCTTTGTGCATTCTTTAGCTCAGGACATTGATCGCAGAGCTACAAATCTTGGCAGAGAGGTAATTTGGACCACATAAGGATGCACCTTATCGGGATTTTTTTTCTAATGTGAATTTTTTAAATTATTATTATTATTATTATTATTTCGATTTTTCCCGTTGTATTTTTTCTGTTTCATTTTTTAAAATTTTATTCAAGCTGCGTGTTTTTTCATTTCAGTCATCTGCGTTACTATACAACGAATACAATGCTATTTATCTTTCATTCGTTAATAGTATGTCACGTGATTAAATATAGTTTATATATAATCACGAATTTAATATGGAAGTACTGCTTCAATTTTTTCGATAGCAGTGTGTTTTTAATGAGAAAAAAATTCTTAATCTGGTGTTATTTTCCGAAACGAAGCGATCGTTATTTTTTTTTTTTTTAATTAAATAAAATATTCTATTTTATTTCAATCGTTGCTTTTTCAAAACTGCTTTATGTGGAGACATAAAAAGTTAAAAAAAAAAAAAAAAAAAAAAAAAACTCCTTTGAAAAGAAAATGTTTAACACTTTTACTTTATTGTTTCTATTGGAATCAAATGGTAGTATAATAGAAAGGATTAAACTTAGTAAAATTTAAATTTAATAAAAATTGATAACAATAAAATTTATGTATATTTTTATAATTATAATTAATAATAATATAATTATAGATTTATTTTATTTATTATAACAGAGCGAGGGCTAGAAAAACTAGATCCTGCCACTAAGTCTCACTAATATATGGCACAAAAACTAAAATTTTCAATAAATATTGAGATATAGCCATCTGTAAAACCGTAGTTCTTGAATGATGGCAGCTCCACCTGTCATCTGATAAACACCCAAACTGAAATGTTCAGTGTGATAAACAGTGAGGACCCGGATCTGACATAGTGTGGGCGGGGAAGACTCTTCCAAAAGTAGTGGTGACTCGAGGTTTTTGAGAGATTTCAACGGAATTTTTTTTAGTTTTTAATTATAAACTGACATAAAAATAGTGACTCATTTTTTAATTTTCATATAAATATACTCATGATTAACATAAGGAGTAAAATCTAAAAACTTAAATCAATTCCTTCTAACCTTGTTTTAGGCACAATTATTAATTTATGGCAAGTACAGCATGTAACTGGTCAGTAGAGATATGTTACATGTATTCAACCTTATTATAAAGCTCTTTAAAGCGCATCATCAGTGCGATGTAAGACTCAATCAACCAACCAACTTTTTCACAAACACTACCGCACCGCTGTGATCAACAAATCCAAAATCTTTATTTCTTTCTCTTACAGGATTCTCATTGGTCTGCTTTCTACCGTTTTCAGAAACTACCCATCAGAGCGATTTGATATTTTACCAGAGCAATCGTGAGGCAATGAAATTTTGTTGGGGGGAGGAAAAAGTAATTTCAACATGTTCCTATAGATGGCGCTGTCAGGGTAATGTCATTGGAAACGCCTAAATGGACTCATTAAACACAGGAATGTTGTTAGCAACACAATGAAATTGTAGGACACAATAGACTTCAAAGGTTTACTACAATTTTTTTAGCAAAAAACAATAATCCATATTTACAGCGGAAACAGTCATAGTGAAAAGAGAAAAAGGGGAGCTTCATGAAACAAGTACTTTACGGATAATTAACGGCACATCTTGAAAATATTTTTTTTTCCAAACAAAATTTCATTGCCCCACGATTGCTCTGGTAAAGTATCAAATCATAGCCTCCTTAAGTAGATATCTGTCGCGTGGCTCTTAAGCTTGGCAACAGTTCAAGCGGTAGACAGCGCCACCTGGTGCAGATTGCGCGACATTTTTATTCAACTGTAACCAAAAATTTTTTTAAGTGGGATTTGAAATACAAAAAGGCGAATAGAAACCAAGAAACGTCGATTATATCTATCACATATTACTTCTTAAAACTATTGGTGACAGTTGAATAAAAAAGTAGCGCAATCTGTACCAGGTGGCGCTGTCTACCGTTCGACCTGTTGCCAAGTTTAAGAGCCACGCGACAGGCATCTAGTTAAGGAGGCTATGATCAAATCGTACTAATGGGTAGTTTTAAAATTATAGCGTTTTGAAATCGTAACTTTAATTATAATCACCCTGTATATTATTCGTTGTTTCTATTCTTGCTGAACTGCAGAGTTTTCTCTTATTTTGAATCGAAGAAATATTCACCGCAAACTTTAAGCTGTTATTGGATTTGACCTTCATGTCCTTTGCCTTCCTGTACACCCTCATGTAGATTTTCATCAGCATTTTCACAATTTTGTAGAAAAAAAAACTTCAATAACGACACATAGTCGCAACGTCTTTTCGAATAACGTTCCGATAAATTCGTACTTCGATAATGCAACCCCAAGACGAATTTCTAATCCTGCGATTGAAATTGTTCATTTTGGAATTCCAGATCAGTCCTAAAGGTAATCGAATGAGAATTTTTTTAAATTTTACAAACTAATTTCATAAACATTATGCTTGTAGGTTTCATAATATATATTAAAAGGTAGTTTAGCTTATAGATGTGAATATATATTTACTTTTAACAATATATAAATTTAATTTGCTTTAATACGATGAATTGGAAGTGTTTATAATTCATTTTTGAAAATGTGCTAGTAGAAACTAGAAAGCAGTCGTGTTTCACTTCTTGTGCATTTTCAGTTTTCATTTTCAGTAAAACAATTTTTTTATATGGTATTCTCATTTTGAAAATTCTTAATATCATTATTTATTTATGAGTAAGTCAAGTTAAATATCAGTATAAATTCAAATTTAAATGAATCTCATTCATTTGCAAAGCATCTTTCAGTTTTTTTAGTGCTTTCAGTATAGTATTTCATTTATTGATAATTAAAAAAATATAATTAGCATAGGTGAACTCTGCTCAGTTCTGCATTATATATTTGTTCTCATAAATTTCTACTACAGGTCAAACTACAGGGTGTTCCATAAGTTCTGATGACAAATGTTTAACCCCCCCCCCCCTCCACACACACACATTTAATATTAGGTGAAATAGTTAATAAATATCCACCTACGCTTATAATTTTCTAAAAAAAAAATTCTACTGTATTCAATATAAATGTCACTTGTAACTGAATCTTTCTTGTCAGGAACATGAAATCAAAGGCAAGTGACTTGCGAACGCTCTGATTTCGGAAAGTCTCAAAGTGAGATCACTAAATTTCTCTAAATTGCAAGATGGTAAAAGAGCTTAGGATTAAGAAGTCATCTATTCGTCATATAATTAGAGACAAACTGGATCCTAACTCATAACAAATGCAAAATGCACATATATTAATAGAGAAGTATGAAGAAGAATTTGCCATCAAAATGTCACAAATTTATCAAAAGATTCAGATCCGACTGTTACATACAGATGCTTTTCGATGAGAAAGTAATTATTGTATAGCTTGTTTTCAATCGGTAAAATAAGTGAGTGACTGAATTATTCTTAAGTGGTCCGGTTGTTGAAAGGAGCAGTCATCCTAAAGCAGTGATGGTTTAGGCAAAAGTGATATCTTTTTTATTGACTAGAAATTTCTAGTTGAATGAGATTTTGAAGAAGAACCTGCATCCATTAATTAATTGGAACCTACATCCATGGATCTCATTTTCATGGGCGTTCATATATATCTGAAGAGGATGGGGCACCGATGCGTAAGACATGCACAAGAGTGGTGCAGAAATCTGCATTGTTTTATCCAGGTTACAGATTGGCCTACATACTGACGGAGAATTAAAAGGAGATTTGGTGCTTGATACATAAACTAAAACTAAAAGATTGCAACGTATAGCACACCAAAAAGTAAAAATTCAGTTTACTTACTGACTTTTTGGTGCGTTGCAGTATTTTTCTTTTCGTTTTCTCATCTAATTTCAATGTTCTTTATTGTGAAATACGGAGTCAATGTCTTGTACTATTAAATCCCAAACATTCGACTCGTTCATAAAATCTCTCATCAAAATTTGGAAGAAATTAGCAAACAATTACCTGCAAGCTGCAGTCAACTCATTTCAAAAAGAATTGAAGATGTTTATAAAGTCAAAATGGCTTATACAGAAATTATTAATTATTTCTACGTTAGTAAAATTATTTTAATAAAATATATTAATCTCATGTTCCGATGTTTCTTTATTCTGATGGTTCTGCGTTAGAAAAATATTTGTCATCAGTTTTTTTTTTTTTTTTTTTTTTTTTTTTTTTTTTTTTTTTTGGGGGGGGGGGGGGGGGGATGACTAGTATATTCAGGAAAATAGCAGTGAACTCGGCTGATGGGGCTGCCATGAACTGAAATGTCCCAGTTAATAAAGCTACGTTCACCCGCTTCGATACATTTATCTTGTCCTGATTTGCAACGTAATTTTAACGATCTCAGTTTCGTATTTTATTCCCATGGAATTCCAGGCTATTTCTCATGGAAAAAGTCTCGTAATGCTTACTTTAAGCGAAGTATTCTCCCATTCTATCATGTTATAAAAAAATTTAATTTCGTACAATTTGCAAAGTTTTAAAAGTAGGATGTTTATATTCAATAATGTTCATGCAAGTATCTTAAATGATATTTTAAAGTTAGCCCGATATCTTTACGAGGAAAATTCTCATAATGCACGTTTAAACCAAATTTTGTCATAAGAAATACCTAAATTTCGAATAACTTACGAAATTTTCAAACATTCAAAGTAGAAATTGCGAAATTCAGTAGGGTTCTAGCCAGTATCATAAATGATATTTTAACACTTTGAGTGCTGAATTACTTGAAGATTTTTATGCCCATGAGACGGATTTAATTTGTCGCTATATATGAATTAATATTCCGTTGTAATACTTGTCCCGCCTTTTCTTTTTCACACAAGTAATTACTTAAAGTAATATTCTGCAAATGCAATTACGATTAAGAAGAAAAGTATTCTAAAAAGATACTGGTGTGAAAAAAAAAAAAAAAAAAAAAAAAAAAAAAAAAGGCGGGGCTAACAATACTACGGAATATTAATATGTAAAAGTAATACATTTTATCTCGAATATACTTATATTGGTGTTATAAATATATTTTTGAAACAGCATTTTAGTTACAAAATATAAATAAATATGTAAATGAAACAAAATAGAAATATTTATATAGAACAAGAACCAACTTAAAGTCTAATATTTTGTACCGTGGGGCATTTTTCAAAATATGTCGGTAAATGCAAAGGTACCTGGCATTGTTTGCATTGTCAAGTGGATTTTTTTCTTAATTTATGTTTTTAACATACGCGACACCGTTTTGTAGAGTGTTTCTTAATTCTGTTGCCGGAATATTCTCCAGAAAATGTGCCCAATTTTTCGCTTGCAAACGATGTGGCGCATTGCTACTTGTAGGACGCCCACGGATATTATAATTTGGCAGGACCACTTGCGCTAATAATTCTTCAGTGATTTCTAAACGAAATTGGACAATGCTTGTTTTGGTTTCACAACTGACTTTACCATGTAGAACATGTGAATTGAAAATAGCCATGTTTATTAGAAAAAACACTATTTTTTTTTTTGTAACCTTTCAAGCATTTTCTCATAACAAGAAAACACGCTAGCGATTGGTCCGGTTTATCAACGCCTCCCATACCTGTATTATATTCGATTACACATGATGGTTTGATAATTTTGTCAAAATTGTCATCATTCTTTTCTCGCTTCCCTGTATCAACTAATTCAATATTTAAATGTTTTGTGCTAAGCATGTATACATCTTTCTTATCTTTCCATCTTAGTGCTAACAAACCGTGGGATTATAACATTTTGGCCTCTCCCTTTTTTAGTTTGAAGGAAGCAAGCTCATTTGGCATATGTTTTCTGTTCTTTCGCACCGTTCCAACTACATTTGTATCTTGTTCTAGTAATTTTAAATATAATAGTGGAGACGAATACAAATTGTCCATGTATAGTGTGTAGTCTTTTTTTCAAAATTGGTTGCACCACTTCTAGAACAACACTCTCAGACGCCGGTATATCAATCCCCGCCCACTGGCGGGGATAACGCAAACATCAACGCCTACTTCTTAAATTAAAATGACGAGTCAGACTCGTCCAGCGTAACTTCGCCCATGTAAGCAGATGACGAGTCTCACTCGTCAAATGTACCCAAAGGGTTAAATTAACCTGATTTTTCTACCATCATTCTTTCTTGATATAATGTCTACATAAATTAATAAATCGACTAACTCATAACTATCAACATCCTAATTAATATTCCTTAGTATTGTTAGTACCCACCCTTTTTTCCACACTACTTTATTAGAAGCTTTTTATATGAAATTGACTTCGTCATCGCGTCTTCGTGTCACACTAATAAACACGGTGCCTCCATTTTAAAGTAAATATAAGCTATTCCGTTTGTCGCTGCTTGGCTTAGTTGATAAGAGCATCGCGTTAATAACGCGGTGGTTGAGAGTTTGATCCTCGAACGTCCGGCGTGTTAGTTTTTGTAGATAATTAGTAGAAAAGGTGTCAATAGATAAAAGAAATTTTTTCATTGACTACACAGTATCCTAAGAATTTTTGAAGAGTTTTTTTAAGAAGTTTTTTTTTTTAGATATTAAAAAATACAAAATATTATAGATATTAAAAAAGCACAAAATAAAAAGTTTTAAGTAAAAAGTACATAAATAAATAAATATATATATATATATATATATATATATATATATATATATATATATATATATATATATATATTTTTTTTTTTTTTTTTTTTTAGAAGCTTAGAAGCTTTTTATTGAAATTGGATTTTGTCATCGTATTTTCGAGTGACACTGAAAAACAAAACGCCTCCACTTTAACGTAAATGTTAGCACCTTTTTTCGTCACTTGTTAGCTCAATTGGATAGAGCGTCGTCATGTTGATAACGCGATGGTTGTAAGTTCGAAGACCGTTGACTTTATTGCATATAATTAATAGGAAAGATGGCAAATTATAAAATAAAAATCCTTCGTTATCCACACACTACTCTAATAAATTTTGACTAATTTTTTTAAGAAGCTTCTTTTAGTTACTAAAACGCACAAGAATAAAAATGTAAAAAAAAAAAAAAAAAAAAGTTTTTATTGTGTAGCCCTAAATAGCATTAAAAAAATATTCTTGCAAGGACATGCTATAAAAAGCCCACCAGCAGCCGAGCGGTTCTGCGCTCAAAGCTGGTAGATGGGAGGTGCCGGGTTCGATCCCAGGTCGCGCTCATCGACCTAGCCGTTCGGAGTTTTCCGTGGTTTCCTCCGAAACTCGCGTAAATACGGGCTAGGACCCCTTAGAAAGACCCCCACGGAGGGCATTCCCCCTCTAGGCCTAGGACACATCAGGAGTCAATCGGCCTTAAATCCTACAATCAACCAACCAACCATGCTATAAAAAAATAAATAAAAGTTTCAACAATAAGAAAATTGTTGAAACACAAAAATATAAATATTTCACTTTGCAAGAGATAAATTTTTTTTTAAATATTTAAAATATTTTAAAAAGCATTCGAGAACAATATTCTTTTTGTATAAGTATTTGTTGGAAACTTTTAGCATGTTCTATGACTTTTCTTTACTGTTCTTTGATTTTTGGTTACAGAGTGTCGTGGGTGTGATTCTCCAAGGATCGATGTGTTAATTTTTGTAGATAATTAATAGAAAAGGTGTCAATTGATAAAAGAAAAATCTTCCAAAGTCTACACAGTATCATAAGAATTTTTAATTCTTTTTTTTAGAAGCCTTTTTTATAACTAAAAAGCAGAAAATAAAAATTTAAATAAATAAGCATTTTTTAACAGTAGAACCTTTTTATTGTGGAGTCCTGAAAAGCATAAAATAAAAATTTATTCTTGCAAAGACATGCCATAAATAAGTGAAAGTATCAACATTAAGAAAATTTTAGAGAAAAATATAGATATTTCACTTTTGCAAGAGCTGAAAAATTTTAAATATTCAAAATATTTTAAAAAGCTTTCGAGACCTTTGAAATTTGTGGTTTAACAAATACTTATGTCGAAACTAATGACTAAGAATATTGGTCTCGATAGCTTTTTAAAATATTTTGAATATTTAAAAATTTTCATTTTTTGCAAAAGTGAAATATATTTTTCTCTAAAATTTTCTTAGTGTTGAAACTTTCACTTATTTATAGCATGTCTTTGCAAGAATAAATTTTTATTTTATGCTTTTCAGGACTCCACAATAAAAAGCTTCTACTGTTAAAAAATGCTTTTTTACTTACATTTTTATTTTTAGAGTAAATCTTTCCAAATGTAATTACGATTAAATAAGAAGAAAAATACTTTAAAATAATACTGGAATGAAAAAAAAAAAAAGGTCTGTACTAACAATACTACAGAATATTAATTAGTAAGTTCGGAGCTATACTAACTAACAAGTCGATTAACCTACAGATGCTCACCACGTCGATGTTATAAATTTTTGGATTACTTACACGTCAAAACGTATAATATAGCTACCAAACCTTTCTAATTTTTAATCATGTTTATCGCCACAGTTTTTTTAAAAGGAATGCGTCACATATATTTTCGACGATTAAATAAGTTGAAAACAATTATAAAAAATATAAAAAATTTCTGGTATTAAGTCTTTCATGAAAAACTGGAGACTTGGCACCTATAGTATAAAGACGTTAAAAAGCTGATGCCTAAATTTTTCACGTATAGTACCAAAGATTCCCATCTCTATAGTATGATGAGAATCTAAAATGTCTTATAGTTAACCTCAGTTCTTTATATTACCCCAGCAGCATATTTTCTCCGAAAATCCTTCCCAGGATGTCCTGTAGATTAAAGGGATATCCCATGGACCTCCTCAGGATGTTCTGTGGAAAAGTGTGCTATTAGGGTAGTTACATCACTTAGGGTTTTAGAAATAGTTTAACCCTTAAATGCCTGATTATTTTTTAAGAAATTAAAAAAAGTTTTACTTCTTTCCTCTTTTAAATAGATCACGTGAAAGATACTTTTAAATATAATACTTTATTTTAACTATGGTTTACAGCTAAAAAGCAATTTGTTGCCAATCGGCAAACATGGGTTAAAGTACGATAAACTATATCATTCGACTTTCGCTATATGTTTCTTCAAAGCAATTGTCATTTTTAAACAACTAAAACAAATATAAAAAGAATATTTAAAATTTTTATATAAACTTGATAAATTCATGATTAATTTTTTTTAATTAAATATATATCACGTTCATGAGCTTAATAAGTCTTTTCTGTAGCTGATTCTGCAACGTGTAAAATTTGAATTTGAAAACACATTTAAGTTATTATTTTACGCATAACTTTTAGAATTTGACAAATAAGGCACTTAAGAAATGCAAATTTAGCTTTATCTATTGTCTGCAATGAAAATGATGAATTAGTGCATTAAATAAATGAATGAAGTAAAATAAAATAAACCACAAAGAAACAAACATTACATTTTACCATTTCTAGAAGACAGCAAAATGGTTAGTATCAAAATAAAGATAATAAATAGAAAAATAGAAATAGATACCGCTTATAATATAAAGACATTTTTTTTTTTTTAACAATTTCTTTACTTAAATGATCCGTAAATCTTTTATGCGTCTCTTAAAATACTCAAGCAATAATTTAATTAATAAAAGTTTTTGTGTTAAAAAAAAAAAAAAAAAAAAAAAAAGAAAGGCCTGTTTTCAAGTCCTTAAAACCTCTGATCCGTGGTCATTGAATACTATGCTAATTCTGCTATTCCATAGAATGAATATTTCAGGAAATAAAATACTGTAATAGCAGAAATGATAATGTTTCTGAATAGAAGCGGAAAGAAAAACAATTTCAACTAAGTGCATTTACAAACAGACATATGAGAGTGCTAGTTAAAGAAGTATGAGATGAAGTATTCAGATAAAAATGGCTTGTTTGTAATATTAAATGTCGAATAAAGTATTCAAATATTGTTTAAATAAGATTAAATTCTATGTTAAAAATGCTCTGATAACTGTAAAGGAAAAAAAAAATGTAATTTAATAAAGCTGTTAAATAAGTTTTACAAGAAAATATTCTATACACTTATTATTTGAATACAAAATATTATTTGTAATTCGTATTGATTTATACTTCAAGAATTTGTAAGATATTTCGCAGTTTAATGCAAAAATTCCGTTTATAAAAATATGTACACTAAGTGCTAATCATATTCGAAAATAATAATAATAAGTTAAAAATAATAAAAAATACAGTATTGTGTAAAAACAAGTTAAAAATAATGAGATAAAATTATGAACTATTGAAAATTTAGAAATCTCTGAATTTTATTGAAAAATAGATTATAACATTTTTATTGGTTAATTGTATTTTCATAGTTATTGTTATTATTGAGTAATTCATTTCTGCATAGTTTTTCTAATAAAGATACTCTTTTTGAAATGGTACAAGAACAAGATTGCTTTTCAAGTGAAAATACCACATTCAAAGAAAACAATTCATTCGAGTTCAATTCATTTCTACGAAACCCTTTATTGTGAGTGCAACAAGACGACGTTATTATCACTGATGCTAAATAAAAATTTCAGCGCACAGAAGACGTATGCGTAGTGCGTACTGAATACAGTTTCTATTAGGTCGTTGCAAAAGTTCGTACGGACGCGGATCATTTTATTGCCTCCAAAGACGAGAGCTTCTATCGCCGTGGTATACATTTGTTACCCGAAAAATGGGCAAAGGTTGTAGAAAGTAATGGAGAGTATTTTGATTAAAAATTGTCATTTGATTTGATGTATTTTTATGAAATGAAGCAATAAAAAACCGCACGTATTTATGCAAAGACCTAATATTATGCTTCAAGTACACGTGCAGTATTCTTTTAGAGACATTATAAGTAAGGTTTTGCTTTTTAAAAGTTAACAATAGGAAAATGCTAAACATGTATTTGTTATATTTGCTCACTGAAAGTCATTTCAACTGTACAAATTCATTCATGCGTACAAGCTTTAGTCGTTGTCGAGACAGTGTTCTGTGGATTCATGAGTGGGAGCTAACTGAAATCAAGTATTGGTAAAATGTTGGGGCTCAAATGGTGACTGTTTCCGTAACTACGGTAATCGAAATTCTGTTGTTTTAAGATGCACAATATCCAAGATTTTTTTCCGCATACAGGAAAACCGCATCCATTGAATCACGTAAACGAAAATGTGTGTTCAATAATTATAGCAGCCGATCATAGAAGAGAATTGGGATGAAAATTAAGAAGACTACAGCTGCAAAATAGGATTGTTGAACTGAATGCCGTACTAACAAACCCTATCAGCAGAACAATAAAAAAGAGAGACCCAATACAAAGAGAAAGTCATAAAGTCATTCATCACAGATTAAAATTCGTCTACGAAGAAAAACTGATGCCAAAGTCATAAAACCTGGACTAGAGAGCGATTAAAACAAATCACTGGTTCAATGAGACTTGCTTGACACTGCATACGTCTTCTAGGCGAACTTACGTCTGGCGAACGCCATCGCCAGCTTATATACAGACTTTTCGATGCTAATATTAATGGCGAAGTTAAAAGTAATGAAGAGGCATGGCAGAGGTTCGGTCATAGTTTGAATAGCCATAGCATTCCATGGTTCCCATTTGAAAGGTCGTTATTACTAATGTTTATAGGTCTATTTTGGCTCATTACATTCATCCAATGTTACAAACTTTATTCTTCTTTGGTGATGCCATGTATAAAAATGACAAAGCATCTCTTCCCACAGTTCACAGGCTGTTTTTCTGAACGCAAGGAGGAATTATCATATCCAACTATGCTACCACAGTTGCCGCTTGATCGCAATTTTAATGAGTTTTTGGGATCTCTATTACAGAGAAATTTGCATACACGCTTTTTATATTCATCATCGTTAAGGGGATTTGACACCTTTGTTTAGTACTACTGATGGTTTCGTATAAAAGCTTATATTTGCATTTAATATTTATAAATTGAAATATATTAGTTTTATCCAGTAAAATATATATTCAGGCAGTAATTATTATGGTTTTTGATATATTTTTTACAGATCTGAAATTTTTAAATTTCGGTTTTTCAGTTTGCATTTTTTCATGAATTCGTGATCTTCAAAATGCTGAAACTTCTACACATGCTTAAGATATTTTTTTGGATGTTTAATAGAACCTACTTAAAAGAGTTATGGTTGGATTTATAAATTTATTAGTTAGTTTTTAGGATAGAAATTAAAAAATGCATGCATATGTAAAAATTTGAAAAAAAAAAAAAAAAAAAACATGATTTTTGTTATATTTCACTTTTTAAGATTTTCTCTTTTAAATATATTGCAAAATCCATGTCTAGTTCTTTTGAGTAGGTTTCATTAAATATCCAATAATAATACTAATAATAATAAAATAAGTCTATCGCATTCAGAATCCAGATTTTTCTTATTATCCGTATAGAATTGAAGTTTAACAACGATACATTTTCAAGTATATGAAAATCACAATAATGGTCACATTATTGAAAAATATTTCGGCAAATCACCTAATTAAACAGAACTTTACACAGATAAGTTTATTTATCTTCTTTAATTTCGGATATAAAAGTGGGTTTGCATTCCGTTCTAAAATTCTATCTATAACCAAATCTAACGTTCCTTTTATCGTGTTACTCCAAGATAAATTTTCTTTAATTGGAAATTTTACATTAATAAATAATATTGAGTTTAACGGCCCTCTTCACTTACCGTCGCCGGAAGCCCGAGCCAATGTTATTCTATAGGGAAATTTTCTTTGCAAATAACTTATTAAATAATACATATTTTTAAATTCTGTTTTCACTTTCAGAAAATTCCCAACTGTTAAATTGACGGACCTTTTTTAAAAATGTATTTTTTTTTTAATATTTTATTTTGACATTGCAAAATGAAAAAAATTCACATATTAAAAATTCGTATTTTACAGCTTCAAAATAAAATATAAAAAATAAAAAAAATATTTTTTTAAAAAAGGTCCGTCAATTTAACAGCTGGTAATTTTCAGAATGTGAAAACAGAATTTAAAATATGTATTAGTTAATAAGTTATTTATAAAGAAAAATTTCCCATAGAATAACATTAGCTGCGGCTTCCGGCGGCGGTGAGTGAAGAGGGCCCTTAAGGTTGGTTGGTCGTATTTGTTTTACGTCGCACTGGTGCTGTTCAATATACAACTGGCGACAGTCTGGGACTCATCCCAGAGGTAGTCCGGAGACATGCCATCCACAATTTTGATCTTCTACTGAAAGGATGGCTCTCCCCCTTTGGTGACCCCTAGAGGTATAATTTTTTATGGGAACATGGAGGACATTGTGGCCACGACAGATTCTACGTGCACCAGCCACCATTAGTGTACACGACGGTCTTTGGCCGGCTCGGGTACCGATCCCGCAATCTTACAATTACGAGCCCGGCGCTTTACCGACTGGGCTACCGCGGCCCGAGTTTAAGGTGGTGAGATTAAGATTCTGCTGTCTTTCGAGACCTTTTCCTGTAATTAAAACTTTTCATTAGGAATGTCTCTTACCACAAATATCATGATATTCACCGCTGTTCCCTATCTTCCTGTACATGTTGGAAATAGAATAAATAGCCGAATGTCCTAAAGTAGAATCCGAACCCGACTTCTTTTCAGCCGAACCCGACCCGAAACCCGAATCTAAATGAAAATTAATAATTCATCTAAAAATCATGCAAAACATTTTTAATTTATAAAATAAATTTTCATTGTCACACTGTTGGTAAATCATTTTAAAAATAATTAAAATTTTAATTACTGATACACTAAGTTAAAAATTTAAAAATCTGAACACTGGATTAATAATAATTTTTTACTATTTATGTGTGTTATGTACTTCAAGTGTACAAAAATGGGTTTCGAGCTTAATATTTGTAGTTTTATTGTTTAATGCTTATCGCACACATAATAATATTAAAATAATACAATGTTACAGATGCTAACTAAACGTCCTTTAAACTCATCTAAATCTAAATTCCTATAACTTCTTAAAAACATACACAGAAAAAATATTAATTATCAGTTTAAGTTCACCAGTCTATTTCAAAAGGATGTGATTAATGAAAATAGATGAACCACACATCTGGTTATTGTGGGAAAAGTAGCCTGTTTTCAATAGTTTATATTCTAAGTAATAATACTAATACTTTTTTTTTTCCTTTTGTCGTATATGAATTTTTATTTTACTATGATATTTGGGTAAGCGCTTATTCATGATGGGTATGTAGCGTTCACAAATTTCTGCTTTATCAAGATATTTTTTTTTTTTTTTGAAAGATGTTCTCAAGTCGACCTGATTCGTTGAACATTAAACCCGACCCGCAAGAGAAAAAAATTAGTGGACGCGAGCTGAACTCGAATCACGGGTCGGGTTGGGTCGGGGTCGGGTAAAATCGAGTTACCTGACCTGATGCAGGACTCTGGCCTAAAATAGTCATTTCACTATTTTCAGAAGCAGAAAATGTGTTTATATTGTAAGATGTTTAAGGCATCCACATGTATACATATATATATATGTAAATAACTTGCGGAGTGGTGCAGGCTTTTTAGGATTCATTTCGTTGTACTGTTTAATTATATGCTTTTCAAATTGCTTATAGCGGCTGTAATCCCTAAATTTGGAAGCTTATTTAAAATAGAAGATACTTTTGCGATGTAACCTTTTACTCTTTCCATTATAACAGGGAAAACATAAAGGATATTTTTGTTTATGGCGTAGGTGTTTGAATTTCTTTCAAACATACACAGTATGAAAACATCGTTTGCAAGAGTAACAATTCTCGGAAACATATTTCAGTTTTGAATAAACTACACGCAGTTACCATAAAATATATTTCTGATGAGAATTTTAAATCAGCCCTGAAGTGTTTCTCAGAAAAAAGAAATATATTTTCTTGCTAGAGCCTTTCTTTATATGTATTGTAAACAAAAGCGAATATAATTTTCACTGTATTTTTATGTTTGAACTTGGAAAATATTGTGCTTTAAATATGTATATGAGTGGGTAGCTCTAATATTTAAGAGTTCTCAGCATGTATATACCGTGTTATAATTGATAAGTGTTTTAATAAAGGATTTTCGAAATGTTTTATTTTAATTCTTTTTTAATTTATTTTTATAAATATTATGAATCAACAGTGTTTTTCTCTTTTTGATACTTTGTGTTTTATGCAGAAATAAATTATTAATAAAACAAACCGACATTTTCCCTAATAATCCTTCTGCTTTGATAAAGTGCGTTGTTTAATTAATTCTTTTAAAATTCAGTGTTAATATCTCATTTAAAACTTCTAATTTGGTAAATTAATTTCATAATACATGTATGATTACAAAATAAAATTAATCATGGAATTTGATTCTAAGAAACATGCTAGAGTGTGTAGCTTATGTTAGTGTTCCAAAGGTCACTTTTTTTTTTTTTTTTGGCTTAAATTTAATTATCACATAAGCTGATGTGTTTAGTTATTTTGTGTTTTATAAGTCTGATCTGGAATTTTCTTTAAGCGGATAAAAAATAATAATCTTGTACAAATTCTATATGAATTAATTTAAACGATATCAATCAAATATGGATTGTGTATCAATATATACAAATTACTATTTAACTTTTTCTTGCTTGTATAACACTTACTTTTGAATCAGTTTCTTATTTTTCATTTTTTATACTCCAGTTTTTTTTCTTTCTTTATATATATATTAGAAAAAAAAAAAAAAAAAAAAAAAAAAAAAAAGAGTGTGTTTGAGTGCAGTGGCGTATGCAAGGGGGGGGGGGGGGTTGGGGGTTTAACCCCCCCCCCCCCCCCTTGACAAAATATATGATAAGAAAAATTAGGCCGCTCCTTACATTTTTTTTCACATTTCAGGCGGAAAAAATGTATAGCAAGCGTAGAATATTTTTTTTCTACGAAGTGGTTTAAAATTATGACTAACTTTTTTTTTCATTACTCTGCGATAAACACTCTTGAAAATAACTAAACCACTTCATTTGCTCGGCGCGAAACATGTTCCTCTGAAAACAATTCTCTGAAAGGATTTCACCATTACGAGTTCATATTCAAGGACAAGAGGGGTCGACCATATGGGGAAGGGGGACCATTGAAGTAGTGACCTTGAAGGAGTGACCCAAATAATACCCCAACAGTAGAAGGCATTTTAAATGAACTAGCGAAAACATCTCGTTGATTAGACTTAGCTCTGTAAATAAGAAAATTCAATGAAATATTTTGAGTAAGCGTAACTATGTATTGTATTTTATGTTTTGTGTAGCAGTTTGTACAGGCTCTACGTTATTCGTCGCTAATTAAAGATTTTTTAGTTTGATCTTCTAATTGCTGAGTTTATTTTACTATATTTCACTTTCTTACTCTTATTTTCGGCAAGTAATTATGATATTTCAAAAGATTGTTAAACTTAATTTAAAATAAACTTAATTAAACTTAATTAAACCTAATTAAACTTAATTAAACTTAATTAAACCTAATTAAACTTAAATAAACTTAAACTTAATTAAACTTAATTAAAAATTCGGAAGGACGAACCCCCCCCCCCCACCCCTTGGAAAAATCCTGGATACGCCACTGTTTGAGTGTAACAATTTATCTAAACTGTGGATTAGGCTTAATATATATACATCGTCAATCGTCATCGGGTGCGGTTCATATTAAGATATTTCCTCAACAATGCTTTCTATTGAAATATTTTCTGAAAACATCTAGAGAGAGAGATTTTTAGATATATAGGACATTGCAAGTCTTTTAACAAAATTAAGCCAGTTTTAACATTTTATGCCAATGATTTAAAGGAGGAAAAATAATAGTATTTTGTAACTTTTTGTAGCGTCAATTTTAATAAGCAAATGTTTTATGAGCATAAGAAAGATAATTTTATGTCAATAATTTAGAGAAGGAAAAAAGATTTGTCTTGTGATCCGATAATCTGACCTTCACAATGTCAGTGTGTTATTAGCGTAAAAGAAGACAAAAGAAAATAAGTAGTATGTATTTCATGTAAAATCGCGTTGCAACAGTTTTTTCTTCTAAAGTATTATAGAGTAATTTGCTAGTAATTGACCACAGGCCAGAAATTGACCGCTTAAACACAAAAATCTCAAAGATAAGATCGATGAGCGAAAGTTTCCTTCTTAATTGGTAGAATACA
Organism: Salticus scenicus; assembly: GCA_963930645.1. Lineage (NCBI taxonomy): Eukaryota > Metazoa > Arthropoda > Arachnida > Araneae > Salticidae > Salticus > Salticus scenicus. The sequence continues at coordinate 170,746,626 of OZ005651.1, forward strand.
TAATTAACATCTAATAAAAAGCTTTGTTAAAATTTTCAACAGCAGCTGATGTTTTGTATAGATGTTAGCATAGAACTACGACATTGTCCGAAATTCTTCAAATAAATTGTTGGCAATAATAGGTTGTTATTATGAACTGTTCAATTTTATCTGAAAGCATCGAGCTGAATTTGATTACGAAAGTTTATTTATTTTATTCTTTTACTAATAAAAAAAATTTTGTTTAAAATAAATAGGATGTAACTTTAATATTTCAAGGACACCCCATTAAATGTTTATTTCCTTAGGCTTCTTTATTTGAATTTAGTGGTTGTGGTTAAAATTACTCCACAAAAACCACTGAGTTACAAAAAGGTGCAGGTAATTGTGACCACCAATAGGAAGTCCTTTGGATTTCTCTTTATACTGACTATTATGGATTTCTCTTTATACTGGCTATTATGGATTTTTCTTTATACTGACTATTATAGATTTTTTTGTGGACATTGGAACCACTACTGTTTTGATTTGGTGTTAAAGCATTTCTAACTGCATATAATTCTAATATTTGTTGTTTGGAAAATTTCTTTATAAAATAAATAATACAAAATGAATATATATATATATATTAATCAAAATAAAACAAAATGACATCTTGCACTATAATTATTATAAACTATTTTACCAAGTCAAAATAAATATCTAGGATTGTTCTGAAACAGCAATTTTTCCTGAAAAAACATAAATTTCCTGTCTTTTTTTTTTCCCCTTATCAATTGTGGCTCGTCTCTCTGTGTTATCAAAAACCAAAACACCTGTGATATGATTTTTGGAGATACATTGAGACAAAGAAGACCTACTTTGACACTGACTCCTTCTCGGTTAAGAATTTTGAGATTCTATAATTTTCCAGTTTCTCTTTTACTTTTTCCTTCACCTTATTGATTGCTTCCTGAAAATTATAAAGTAAAAAGAAATGGAGGCTTCTACATTTAATATCATCTAAACATTTTAAAGAAAAGTATTAAAAAAATTCTTTAATCTTTCTGCTGTTACTATTTTATTAAAGTGTGGTCATAATTAAAACCCGAATAAACTACTACGTCAGAAACGCCAAAGAAAAATATTGGAAATGCATACAGCTGTTTCGGTAGCCTAAAGCGTACCGTCTTCAGTGCAAAAAGATTCTGAATCAGGAGAAGTGCTCGTATATATAGGAGAGGGGCCAGATTTAGTTCAACCAATAGGATTACGGGAAAGGTGGGGAGAGTGGCCAATAGGAATTTAGGAAAGTTAGCTGTGTAAACAGTATCTTGGGGTATTTATAGTATTTCCTGTCAGTGTGGTTTATCATATATTGGCCAAACTAAACGCAGTCTTAAATTTCGTCTAAAAGAACATATGAATTACGTCCGCAAACAAGAAACCAATAAATCGGCTATTTCTAAACATTGCTGGGAGGAAAATCATAATTTTAAATTTAATTCAGCTAAAATAATTTGCAGACCTAAATCCATTCATGAACTCGATTTCTTTGAAGCTTTTCATATTTATAAAAATTTTAAAAACCTTGTAAATTGTGATTTCGTTATTCACTATTTGTCTGACTGTTGGAAATTTTATATTCAGTCCACATTTTCTTAAATTTTCTACGGTTTACACAGCTAACATTCCTAAATTCCTATTGGCCACTCTCCCCACCTTTCCCGTAATCCTATTGGTTGAACTAAATGCGGCCCCTCTCCTATATATACGAGCACTTCTCCTGATTCAGAATCTTTTTGCACTGAAGACGATACGCTTAGGCTACCGAAACAGCTGTATGCATTTCCAATATTTTTCTTTGGCGTTTCTGACGTAGTAGTTTATTCGGGTTTTAGTATTCCAACGCCAAGTCTCCTGTTATTATGTGGTCATAATTACCCAACTTTTGAAAAACAGTGGGTAATTATGATCATACATTTTAAAACATACAGCTACATTAGAAAGATTTTAAGCATATCAGAGATACATAAATCCATTATAGTATGCTTTTAAATATAAATTTTCCAACATGAAATAGTTTCCTTTTGGACTAAATAACTTTGAATGCTGAGTTGTCAAATTTGTTTTTCAAAAATTTCTGTAGGCTGTTAGATTAACACTTGTAACTTCTTTAATGTGCTTCAAATTAATGATGAAAGATATCTATCAGGGAAATTACATGAAAAGCTTTACATATATAGTTTTGAAAAATATTTACTATTTTCTTGAAAATGACGTTGGTCATAATTACCCCATCTGTCCCTAATTTTTTACAGTTTTTAAAACCTTTGTTTTTACTTATGCTGAAATAATTAAATTTTGTAAAAGTTTAAAGTAATTTTAAAGAATATGAAATATAATTGTAGTTTTTATATTATAATACGAATTTAAAATTGAAAAATGTGTTTTAAAAATGCTATAGGTGCAGGAAGTTATCGCATTATTACAAATACATTTTATTTTAGACGAATTTTGATTGTTTTTAAAATCTTTCGAAACATTTTTAAAAGTGGTTTTTTAATTTGCACTTGATGCTTAAATTTTAAAATGTTTGTATTTTCACATTGTAATACCTGCAGGGTGTATTATGAGAATAAAACAATTTGATTATAAGTAAACAATACAAATTTACATGTTTAATGACATTTTTCCCCTATCAGTAAGAAAAAGTTTTGCCAAAATTTCATGATTAGCCCACTAGGCATCTATAGTGCGATGCTAACCAACGCAACTCAACCTAACCAAATCCAAACTTCATGCATTCTTCTAGAAAATATAATAACACAAATAAATAAACAATTAAATTCGAAAGAAATACCTTTATTACAATCAATTACTTAACAATCGGTTGTAAATTTTACAAAATATTATTAAAATGTACAAATTTGAATCACTTTAAAAATGTAGAGACAATTTCACACATAAATTTTCAAGTGTTCTAATAGAGAATTGTGCATCTGCTGACAAATTGCTAAAATTGTGGAGAGTCACAAGAAATAGGTACGTTTGATCACTTTAACATCGTTCTAGAGCTTTGAGTGAGCTATTGGCGGTGAAGGTCTAGAAGTCACTTCTAAATGTATTCCGGAGACATATTTTCACAATTTTGATCCTCTACAGAGGTTGAATTGAGTGAGCTTTTGCGTCACACTATAGCTACTCATTGTTTAATTGGCAACTTTTATCCTCCACTGAGGTTTTCTGCTCTGGTATCCTGATGACCTGTCCGATGTTGAGTAGTCTACGGTGCAGAACAGACTAAAGGTGACTTTATAGTGGCCGTTCCGTTCCGCAAGCACTGAGTTAGAATATAAGGAGTGACAACTATCTATTGAATAAGAAATTAAATAGAATAGAACTGAATATGAAGTTATTACTTCTTATATTCTAGCTCTGTTTTTGCGTGTAGCGGAACGGAACGGCAACTATAAAGTCTGGTTTCCACTGACGGCTCTTTCGACGGCTTCTATTCAGAATCTTTTGATGTGGTCAACCGGTCTCAAAACCCTCGAACGTGGTTGGAAGTCTCTGGTTCTAACCCCCAGCTGAGATAATTGAGGGGCCAGAGGCAGATATCTTTGTCAAGTTTGCATGCTTTCCTTTGAAGTAACTGCGCAATCTGATAAAAAAAAAAAAAGGTTACAACTGATGACAAGACATTTGGCTCTTTGTGTCGGGAGCGTGATTAATGGTTTTTTGAACCTGGAAGCTCCAACTCCAGTGGAAACCGGCCTTAAAGCCTGCTTAAGAAGGATTCAGACACCGCAGGCTCTTTATAAGGAAAGGACATGTTTGCAAACGTTCTGTCAATCAATCTTAGTCACTCTCGAGTGGCAAAAGATCAACCTGAATTGGTGGAAATACTAGTGTTTTTGCCACTCTACCCATAACTTGACTGCGAGTGACGTCACGTGCCCTTTCCTTATTTCTCCGGAGACTAGTCGAAAGGGGCGTGATCCTCCCAAACCCTGACCTTAGACATAAGCGTTAATTTCTGTGTTCTATAGGATGTTGATCTTAGGCTTAAAACCGAAGGTTCCTAAGCCTGGGTGGTGCCTCCGTGGAGTGTTTTAATGGAAACTGGGCGTAACCGTTCAGTTCTTTTCAGAACTTTGAAATTTTGATATATAAATAATAAGTAAAAAAGTACTTTTGCTATAGCTGAATATTATTTAATTTTATGTAGAAAAACACTTCGAATGATTTAGATTGCGACTGTTTTCTTCTAAATAATAGAAATATTGTATATCTCAATCACTGAGCTAGAATACTAGGAGCAGGGAATGCAGAGCAGTCTGTCATTTCTTTAAAAATTTAGAAAGAAGCAGGACTGGAAGTTGCGCTTTCTACGCGAATAGGTTGATGCGCTGCTTTTTGTCTTGCTCAATTCGTAACTAATTTCGAAGACCACTGTCTTTCTAAATTATTCACTATGTAGTTATCACTCCTTCCATTCTAGCTCAGTGGTTTGAGTATAAATTCGTATCCAATTAGCTTCTTTACACCTTTTTTTTAAAAAATTACAATTTTTAAAACCAAAACTTGTTAAGTAATTTTTGTATTGAAAATTTTCCTTCATGTCTTTTTTTTTTTTTTTAGAAACGAATTTAAAAAATTTCAAAGTACATTTAAAAAACAAACTGTACCTTTAATTATTGTTAATAATACAAAGTTTAAATAAAAAAAAATTCTGTGTCAGTTAGTATTAATGTAATTTACAACATAATTTCGAATTCGCAATCAGTGAGCTTAGTTTTATCATATGTCTAAAAAAAATGTATTATTTTGTAAATACAAACAGCAATATCCCACACAACCACTTATGTCCCTTAAACATCTAAATTACATCCATTGATCCATAAAATGTACAAAATATCTCAAGAATATCTGTTGAAAGTCCTGTATATCCTGTACTAATTATAGATATCTGTTAGATATTTAAATGCAGACTAAATTTAGACCTGCATTTTTCGATGTCTAATAGATATGACATATTAGATCAAAACAAGATTTAGATATTTTTAATATCTGTTAGATGTAACAAGTGCAATTATTGGATATTTGGAGATTTAACAGAGATCTAAGGAGATTTTATAGACATCTAATGGAGGTAAAAAAAGTGACATTTATCTTGCTAATAGATATATGTAGGATATTCATAGAAGTTTAATGGATCATATTTTAACTTTTATAGATGTCTCATGTCTTATGGATGTAAGTGGCTATATGGGATGTTTATAAGTCTGCAGAATATAAGATTTCATTACATTAATTATATTACATTATATCTTCAAATTTATTTTAAAAAAATTAAACTTACAATCTATATATTTAACACTACTGATTATTTTCATTTAAAAATTAATATAAGTCAAATTTAGCATATAATTCTTTTAACTGAAATATGTTAACTTATATAATTAAAAACTATCTAGTTTGATTTTTTTTTTTTATCGTTTGAATTTTTAAAAAGATAAGTTAACAGAAATATTAAGTCCACTAGAAAAGTTTAATAAGAATTCTCAACTAGAATTCTCGCAAGCAAAGAAAATTTAGTGGTTAGAAAACACATAAGTTATGAATTAGTGGTCCAAAAATATAAATGGTAAACAAACCTTGGAGGAATGATAAAAGAGGAGCTGGCATACAATGTGTCAACATGCGGAGTAAAGAAGTTAACTGTTGTCTACTCAAGATGGCTGCCGCTATACTAGCACTATCTCAGGACGAGCCATACCAAATCTGCAAAACATTAGCTAGTGCTGTGTTACTTTATACGTTCTTGTATTACATGTTCATTGCCAAGCTGAAAATTGGAATTTCGTACAAATAGAAAAAAAAATAAAAATCTCTTCCCAAGTGGCCAATATAAATATTACGCGCCGTTTCGCTGTGGCCGGTATATTATTCCGCTTAGAATCTTGATAGCGACGCACAGTGGGGTATTTGACGAATCTGGCTGGCCAAAATTATTTTTTTTGTTAAAAACCAATTTCAATCAATTCTTTAGTCACGGAACTATTATTTTTGATGTATATTAATATTTTTATTTAAAAAAACTTTTTTTGGAGTGCTTATTTACTGTAAAACAATAAATACTCTAAAGTAATAAATATAATATAAAATCAAATAGTACATATTATTTAAGATATCATAAATAGGAGAATATAAGAAATAAAAATATTCATATAAAATGGTAATAATAAAAATAATTATTCATACATTTAATAAATAAGTAAGGAAAAATTTCATCATCACTGCCTATTAAAGATCTATCATCTGTTTTTTTGTAAATGGAATTCTATATGGCATAAATGCTTGTAGAAGATTCAATCGGTAATAACTCTCTGGAGCTTTTTTTTTTTTTTTTTTTTTTTTTTTTAAGAATTTGACTTTTTTTGTATTGTGGGTCTCATTCCAGTTAACACTCCCAAAAGTAATCTATTAAGAACATCGCGATTACAAGAAAGTTTTAAAATTGTTTGTGCAAAGCTTTTGCGAAATAAACGAAAATAATTATTGCGTGCTTCAGCTCTTCCTTCAAACAATTGACTAATTGGTAATATAGCTTGCTGAATTACAGTGGGGTGTGTATTATTTTGTGCATTGTGGGTGATATTGGATAAGATACCAAGGATATTCCTAACAGAGTTCTGTTGTTTTCTCTGGATATTCGGCAAATTTTTTCAGGTGAACTCTGTGGCCACTTCAAGTAATCATGACGCTGTAAACCGAAGAAAATCCTTTATATCAATATCAGCACAAGTTTCATTTATTATAAATTACTTTTTCTTTTCAGGATAACAGCCCATTTTCACACGCTGCAAGACGATACATAAAGGACTTTTTTCTTTGAGTACTTCTTATGATTTTGTATTGCATAGCTGTCAAACTTTTTAATTTTTAAATCAGATTTGTCACCAATATTTTTATAAATGAATCTTTTAAACATATTTTCGGTGATTGCATAATCTGAAAACGTTTATAAAAACTTTCTTGTATGAACTCTCTCTTAAAAATAGGAGAGTTGGCACCTATGGTATTGGTTTCTTGAAAAATTAGCCTATAATGGCTTGCAATGGTGATATTTGTGTACGTTTTTACATGTGTTTTGACAATATTTTTTTTGCTCATTTTGAGTAAAAGTAACTTCTTTTAGTATGAAAACAGCACATCTTTTTCCAGAAGTTTCCGACTTAGTTTGTTTAGTATGTGGGAGCACTTCAACATCTGTGGAGCTACGTAGAGTTTCAGCTTTTCTTGTTTAGATCTTTCACTTCATTCACATAAGTCTCTTACTGGTTTCTCAGAATGGTTTACACATCTAGGAATTTCAAATCTCCTATCCAATTCTTATTCTTTTCTATAAATATATCTTCTTAATATTGGACATTAATTCACCTGTTCTTCATTTTAAATTTAAAAGGTGAGAAACTTTGATATTCTTATTTCATCTTCATAAAAAATAATGATTTGAAAAAAGTAATTTTCAATATATCTTAATTTTTTCTTTCTATTCGATGCACTTTTACCACAGAGTAATGTTAAACAATTCACTGTGAGTAATTATTTTGGCATTTAATAGTTCTAGATCAAAATAAAGACGTAGTACAAATTAAAATAAATAAATAAAATATAAATGTTATGTGATCGGCAATTTTTTTGTAGTTATTTTTATTAATCGTTGCGCCAGTTTAAACATTAAAAAAGGTGTCTCTACTCAATAGAAAAATATTTTTTTAAGAAATACAATTAATTATTCCGAATTTTTGGAAAATACAAAAGCAAAATCTAAATTTAATAAATGCATTAATTTAATTTAGCTTTAAAACACATAATACTTTACTTTTTTCAGATGAAAATGTCTGAAAAATATACACATGTGATCACTTTATTAATATCTCTAAGAATTTGTTTTGCAGTAAAGTTTATATAATGTAAAAATTTCGAAGCTTTATAACTAGCCACTTGAAATGCATTGAAAAAAATTTAGACCTACATTTTTTGAACAGCCTTTATTTTAAAAAGCGGAAGAATGCGGAACTAGTTTTTACATAAATAACAAGATAAAAGTCTATATTTATTGCTAGAAGAAAAATCATTGCAGGGAAAGTCAGGGAAATATAACTAAATCATTCGAATTTTCAAAATATAGTATACAATTAAGAGAGAAAAAATGCATTATTTTAAATTTCCTTTTCAAGTATAAAATATATTTTTTCCTCAACTAAAATAATAAAAACCTTTACACACTTATCTGCCTCGTCCCTTTTCATAGCAATTAAATTTCATACAATTCCCAAATAAAAATAATCCTCATTCAAACAGGAAACGCTGAAGTTGGCAACTAATGAGCAAAACTCTGCTGATCGAAAAATTCGAATTTCAACTGATACCGAGAATTTCCAGTTTGTTTATACGAGAAAAAAGTGGTATCATACGATTCCCCATTTATTTATCTTCATCACACACCCATTTTTGTACACCTGCGTTGTAATTTTGAAATCGACTTTTGGCCAGACAGATTCGTCAAATACCCCACTGTGCGACGTCCACGCGATAACGCGTGATCGACCGTTTGGTGAGAACTGACATCACGCGATATCGCGTGATTGGCAATTAATGTGTTAATGATTTCTGCAGTTACGATTTTGAATTCATATTTTTGTGGACATGTCAACTCCTTATATTGTTCCTCCAAGAAGCAAATGTACACATATGCATACATATTTGTAGTTATATATCAATCCTTTTATGTGATAACTATAGCACAAGCACTTTATGTATTCCAAGTATATACTACTAGTCCAGTCAATAGGTATGTAAAAAAGGGCTTACCTAGCAAAAGGTGGGGTAGAAGATTTTTCTTTTTTAATTTGTACATATTAGTGTCAATATGAAAAAAAACGAGTTATCCAACATGATCGACCCCGGGAGAATTTTTGCCGGCTGAAAAACCTCGAAAATTTACTACTTTTTTGGCTCTTTTTGAAATATCTCAGAAATGGCTAAATTTAGCAATATTTTTCTATTATAAAGTTTAAAGAAGATTAAATTTCCTACAATTTTCTTCATTACAACTTTTTTGTAGTACTAATAGCAAGCGTGTTACAGCCTCTTGAAAGTCGGCATTTTTTCTCAAGCTAATAAAGTACAAATCAAAGAAATGAGTCGGTGCATGAATGTTTATTAGAAAACGGAAAGAAAGGAAAGGACATATTCAGCTGTCTGACCTTAGGAAATGGCATCTGCTTCATAGCAAAGAAGGTATTTAAAAAAAAAAAAAAAAAAAAACTGCCCCCCCCCCCTTCAATTAAGAAGCTCTCCCTTTCCTTTCGCCTCTTCTCATCCTGTAGTACGCTGCCTTGGCTGAACATCTATCTATGTTATTCAGTTCAGTTCGAACGTGCAAACGTACTCAACCCGTGAGCGTTTTCTATTACAATAACCGAAGTGTTTGTTTTATTTTCAAAACCAGTTTGAATAAACGTGAAGTAAAGATTCTGAAGGAGAAATGTACACAAAAAATCTGTAAAAGTGCAATGCAAAACGTCAAAATGAAGAACATTAGTGTTTTTTGAAGAACCTAAAACAAGTAAGAATTCACAATGCCTGTCACAAACGATACATCAATGAGCAAATGATTGCAGCATATGTACAGTGTCATACAACTGGTGATGGAGCTGGTCCAAACAGTGCGGCTCCATATCTTCCATCAAGAACTGAAGGTTTTAGTTTTAAATATTAGTGTTTCTTGTGTGGAGAGGGGATACTTGAAGATTTCTTTAAAAAACAGGAACAACTTCCTGAGCATGAAAGAAATTTTATCCACCATGCTATGAAACTGAGTGTGAAAGAAACAATTGTAAATGATGCCGAAAATTGTGGGGATGAGTGAAGAAAAAAAGTACTTGAATGCATCGGGAATGTAAAAGGTTTAGTTGCTATAAATGCTGGGTATCACAGATTTTGTCATCAAAAACTGCACTGGAGGCATAAAAGTGAGATTAATCGAGGAGACTACCCTGTAAATAACACTGATGAGGCGATGGAATCAATTTACTCCTACCCTGAAAACGAGTCGGAGGAGTGCCAGTCTCATAAAGTATTTGATGAATAAAATAGAGGATGATTTTCGTCCTGGCATCAGAACGGTTACATTATGCCTTTGCAAAAAATATGGTGAAGATGTTTTAATAGCCTAAATTGCCAACAAGAAAGCAGTTTGCTTCCAAAATGTTTGGTATAAAATACTCAGTGAAACTGGTATAGTAACAAGGACTCTGATCCTCAATAGGAAAATGTCGTTCTAATTTCATCATTGGACGAGGCTGAAGAAGATGATAAGCTATTCTAAGAGCATATATAATTACTGCAAAATGGAGAGGAACAATTTGAGGACGACACACCTTCCTTCTACTTCTGATGACTATTGAAATTTAAGAACTCGGGCTTTCAAAACAACTACGAAGAAAATGAACATGTATATTATACATTAATGTGCGTAGTACGTTTCTTTATTTGTTTCAAGGCTAAATGAATCTCCCTTTAATTTATATATAAAGTTAAATTTCTACAATTTACTTTTGTAATTATTTGCTATTGTTCTTCAAACAAGTTTGCCTATTTATGAAGTTCATTTAAAATTAAGATTTTATATTGTTATTATCATCAATATTAATATAGCAGTAATTAGTGCTTATTACAACATTATGTATTATATCTAAATATCATTAATGTTTTATAATTTAATAAACAGTAGAATTAAAATGTTTATGTATCAATGCATTGAGTCTTTGCTTATTAGCACTCTAATATTTATTCATTTACATTTATATACAAATATTTTTTATTTATTTTTCTTTGTATGTGTTTGAGTGCGTATTATGTGTTGCAGTGTTAGAATACTATACATCGGCAGTTATTAGTCTGATGATGACTACTGTTGTTAGGACAGAATTGTCAGTGCATGGCCATAGGTTGGGGGGGGGGGGGGTAAAAAGGGGAAGGGAAAAATTAAAAGGGGCCAGATTTGTTATCTGTCATCCTTAGTGAAAAAAAAGAAATGATCGCCAATTTATCTGGCGAACATATTTAATTCCTTTCAAAAATCACGATTATTTTAAGAAGGTATATGTTAAAAGAACAATCAAGAATATAAAACAGTATTTCTTACAATATATATTGTAAAAAAATACATCTGGCGTGTGTATTTTCGTATTACGTTTTTGATCCGCAAATCAAAAAATCCCAAGGACGGCAGATATCAGATCTATACCATTAAAAGTTGTTAAGCTTTCTGTAAATAAAGCTTCTAATTCTAATAATTACTACACATTATTTGTAAGAAGTAATGCGCTTTTTTTACGAAGTTGAGAAAACTGTTTATTTTTAAGAAGCTGTTACGCGCTTGCTATTAGTACTACTAAAAAGGTGTAATGAAGGAAATTGTAGGAAATTTAATCCTCTTTAAACATTATAATAGAAAAATATCGCTAAATTCAGCCATTTCTGAGATATTTCGAAAAAAGCCAAAAAACTAGTAAATTTTCGAGGTTTTTCAGCTGACAAAAGTTCTCCCGGGGCCGACGATGTTGGATAACTCGTTTTTTGCATATTAGTACTAATATGTACAAATTAAAAAAATAAAATCTTCTACCCCACCTTTTGCAAGGTACAATGTATTTATTGACTGGACTATACCTACTGTTTCTGTTTTAGTAATGCAAATTCTTACAAAAATAGAAATGTTTAATTTTAGTAATTAATTTAGATATATAAACTGTGTAAGAAGTGTTTTTAATGACTTACAATAAAATACATCGAAAAACTACTATTGAATACTTGAGAAAGCTGGCAGACACCATAAGTTTCGAAAACACCCTACAATATTTCTGGGTGAGCTAATTAAAAGGGCCTTTAACAGATAAAAAAAGCGCTTGTTCAGTTGGAAAGAAACAATTTTATACAGCAGACTCGAAGGAGAAAACTTGTAGAAGATTTTGAAGAAAAACCTTGAAGTCGGCTACACAGAAAAAAATGTGTTGTTTAAACAACAAAATTTTCTTTCAGGCTATATTAAAAAAAAAAAAAAAAAAGATATATTAAATTTTTTGTTGTTTCAAGAAAACACTTTGTTGAAAAAACAAACATTTTGTTATTTCAACTAAACATTTTTTTTTTCTGTGTTTTATCACGTTGTGCAAGCAATGGAAATTGGAGTTAAAACCTTGATATAATATGTGAATTTCAATTTCTAAAGTTTATTTTATCGACATTTTGTAAATATATAAATTTATTTATTTATTTATTTATTTTGTAAAAATAAAAAAATAAATAAATTGATTTATAAAAATATTTTAGGTGACAAGTTTGTTGCATATGTCTATGATTTTAATGACATTTATTGATGGCTTGGTGACGATTATCGCCCTTTTGGCGTGAACCCGAAGTAAAATAGTCTTTCTAGCGTTTTTATTTTAACTGTTTGTGCGCAAAGATAAGTCTTTTTAATTTATTCGATTGGAACTATATTTTGTATTCAACATCAGTTGCCGTGCAAAACGAAATACGAGTATTACTCGTGTCATTTATTACTACAGGATATGGTTATTTTCAGATTTCAGATTATAACATTTCTCGAAATGTCTAAAATACTATAGTTTGTAGTCTTTTTGTTCGTATTTTCTACGATTTTATTATTTTGCAGAAAAGTATATTTGCATTTATAAAGAAAACTACAAGAGAAAGGTGATTTAAAAATAAATAAAAAAAGTTTAATAAAAAAAAAAAAAAAATCACTGAATGACTGATAAATACTAAAAGCATTGATTTTTCCATGTTGCCCGTAATATTTTTACTTTTCTGACATTTTAAAATTCGATCAGTTAAATTCATATTTATGGATTTAAAATTAAATCTATTAAATATCAGTAGATGTGTATATATCTTTTTATTTATGAAAATAGAAGTATGTATAAATATAAATATTTTTAAGCATAGTAATTTTTACTTTTATAAATTTGCGGTGGGAGAAAAAAAAAGTTTGGATAAATTTGCTTTAATGAAATTAAAAACTTACTAGAATTGAGAGTTAAACAAAGTTTATGCAAAGACGATTTTATATAATAATACAAAAGGAAAATAGTCTTACATCTTGATGCAGGTTATGTGTCTACTTATTTATTTATGCAACGATATACATTTCAGGATTAATTCCGTACTAAACGGCGCTGTGTGATATACTATTTCTTTTTCTCCTTGTCTAGTATTCAGATTTACTCAGAATTCATTCATGGTGACATGATTTCTGAAAAAACATGTGCGTTTCTTTAAGGTATATTGAAATTGTGGGAGGAAATTAGCGTGTTGATGTTTTTATCAAAATTATACTATGGTCATACAGTATTTTTATTTGCTTTATTGAAAAATATTTAGTGTAACGGATTTGCACTATCAATATTCGATTAGCTATCCAATGACTTATAGAGGCAAAATAATAGATAAGTATTCCTAGCATGATCTTCATTCATATAGATGTAGTTTTTTTTTTTTTTTTTTTTTTTTTTTCAAAAAATTACATTAATGAGTTACTCTCATAATGTTATGAGCACTTCTTATTTAATTAATAAAGTAAATTAAAATTTTGGACGTAACTTATGTTTTAGATCTTGTAACTGTCTTTAAACTTTTTTAGAGAATTGTCTCTCAACTGGTAGATTTAGATCTCAATTTTATCGAAATTATTAAAAATATAGTATGAATAAATGAGAGAAAGAATGAATGGTCATGTTTGAGCTCAAAATTTGGCTTTGTCTATCCATCTGTTTTATCCATCTTTTGCTCATACGGTAATTGACATTTTATAAAGTTCCCTCTTCTTGTTTTTTAATAGAGCTAAAGTTAATTTAAAAGAAATAGACGATTTGACCTCTGAAGTTTGGAATTTAAAAGCCAAATTGACAAGTTACCAACACAGAGAAAGGAAAAAAGCCAAAAAGTTAGCTGAACTTGAAAATCAAAAGGATTTTTTATTCAAAAGAGTACACGATGTGGAAAGAAAGGTAAAGTGTTTTCTTAAAGATTAAGTCAGAAATTAACTATTTTTATTATTTAACTTTTAATTTTACAACATCAAATATACTGCACATACAAAAATTTCTGTAATAAACCATAAAAAAAAAGTAGAAAACTTCAAAGATATAGTTTTCAATTATTGCATTTTCAATTTTTTTTTTTCAGTTGTGTAAAAAGTCACGTGGAGCAAGAAAGCAAACACATAATTAAATTACTGACAACCCTACATATGTGATTCCAACAGTGGGCGAGAGGTTCTCCTCCTGAAGCTGGTAGACAGGAAATGCCACGTTCGATCACAGGTCGCGATCATCCACCAAACCGTTTGGAGTTTTCCGTCATTTTTTCTGAAATTTGCATAAAAACAGGCTAGGAACCCTTAAAAAGAACCCAGTGAAGGCCGTTCACCCAGACCTAGGAACCGAGTGCAGTCAATTGGCCTTAATCCCTACACCACACCCTATATAAGTACCACTAAGAAGAGAAAACATTTTAAATATTAATATCTTCTATCGCTTTGCTATTCCACTCTTTGGTATAAAATTCGCCTCATTAAAAAAAAAAAAAGTGATATATTTTATCAGAGTTACGTTATAACAATTTACTAAGTATATAGGGATCTAGTGACGTATCACAATGTCCCACATAATGCATTGATGTTTTATCTTTTGACACACGGGCCATTTATGTGTTTGCTGTTACATGGCGCATAGATTTGCGCATAATGAAGTATCAAATTTAATAGTTTTGATTAGAAACAATATCTAAAATTTTAGACTTTCCTAAAATTTAGAAACAGTAAATTTGGTATGACACTCCTGCTCAAAAGTTTAGCAAGATTTGCAGTTTTTTTTTTTTTTTTTTTTCAATTTAAAAACTTACCCCTCGATGAAATGTTTTAAAACATTGGGCATTTAAAGAACTGGGTCTTCTTCATGTTTTTCAGTGAAGATTGGTTTAAGACAACATTTAGGGGGCCGGTAACAAATTGAGCAAAATCAATAATGTTTGCAATCAAGCTGTATCGTTAAGTACACAAAATGATCTGTAACTTTAGAATATGTTAATATAGACCCAGTTCAAATTTTGGATGAATTTGTGTGACGATAGTATATTAAATAACGGAGATATAAGCATTTATTTGAACCCTTAACTACACGCGCTGGTGTAAAAAATATATCATTTATAGTAAACAGAATATAAATCACTTTGGGATCGCTCTCCCCACGCTGCGTGCACATCTAACCTATCATTGCAGTATTTATTCGAAGATTTTTCATCAGTTTTTATAAAAAGTTTTGATAATTAAAACTTATACAATCGGCAACAAAAGTATCCGAGCACTAGCCAATAATTCTTATATCAAAAAGTACACTTAATACTATTTTGTTAAATAAATCCCTTTCGAATCATGTTCTTAAACTGACTAGGAACATGGCTCGACATGGATTTATTTAACAAAGCTGTATTATGTGTACTTTTTTTAGACAGGGATTATTGCTAGTGCTCGGATACTTTTGCTGCCAACAGTCGCATACATATTTGTTCTTATTTAATTTATTTTCCCTAACAACACATATTCTCCGAAAGGCATCCTCAGGATGTACTGTGGATAAAAGGGAAATCCTATGGACCTCCTCAGGATGTTCTGTGGACAAGTGTGTTGTTAGAGTTCATTTGATATTTTGGTGGTGTACAAAATACACCACGCGTGTACTTGTGTTAAAATATTAAGCGCGTGTAGTTAAAGGTTAAAACTCAAAAAAAAAAAAAAAAAAAAAAAAAAAATCAACATGTTTTTTATTTATAATAAACAGAGTTTTTAACGAAAATTATTCCCACTTTCAGATAAGTTGGAAAAAACACTTTTAAAACAATATACTGCAATCGGAATGCAAATATCTTAAACATCTCATGAAATATGAGCATTTTTATGAAAAACGTTTTCACTGCGCATGTGCAAAAGATTAAAAAAAAAAAAAAAAAAAAAAAAAAAAAAAAAAATATTGCATAGGTTGAAAGCTAGATATATTGGGCAACTTTTATCGAAAGTGCATTTGAATAGAGTAAAAATTAAGCAAATTATACGAAAAAGAACGAGCTAGATTTGAGATATTTTCCAAGTGTTGAAATTTCTTAAGGGGGTTTTCCACAAGCTGCGTAATTAATTTAAAAATCCAATTATTTTAACTACTTAGAAAAAGTTCTTTTTTTTTTTTTTTTTTTTTTTTTTTTGAAAACCCCCCCTATAAGCTTGTAACTGTAACATATTTTTGTTTATTTACTATGATTTGTGAGATGATAAGGGGTTTTTTACAAAAAAGAAATTTTGCTAAGTGGTTAAAATAATTGGATCTTTAAAATAATTACGCGGCATGAGAAAACCCCCCTAAGAAATTTCAACTCTTGGAAAATATCTCTAATCTAACTCGTTCTTTTTCGTATAATTTGCTTAATTTTTACTCTATTCAAATGCACTTTTGATAAAACTTGCCCAATATATCTAACTTTCAACCTATACAATAAAAAAAAAAAAATATATATATATATCTTTCGCACATGCGCAATGAAATCGTTTTTCATAAAAATTTTCATATTTCATGAGAATTTGAGATATTTGTATTCTGATTGCAGTTTATTGTTTTAAAAGTGTTTTTCTAACTTATCTGAAAGTGGGAATAATTTTCGTTAAAATCTCTGTATATTATAAATAAAAAACAAAAACATGCTGATTTTTTTTCTGAGTTTTAAAATAAATGCTTATATCTCTGTTATTTAATATGCTATCGTCACACAAATTCATCCACAAATTAAATTGGGTCTGTATTAGCATATCCTAAGTTACAGTTCATTTCGTTCACTTAACGATGTTCGTTCACTTAACGTTCGTTCACTTAACTGTTTCGTTCACTTAACGATGTTTCGTTCACTTAACATTTTGATCACAAACATTATTGTTTTTGCTCAATTTGTTACCGGCCCCCTAAATGTTGTCTTAAACCAATCTTCACTGAAAAACATGAGGAAGGCCCAGTTCTTTAAATACCCTATGCTTGAAAACATTTCATCGAGAGATAAGTTTTTAAATTGAAATGAACTGATCGTTTGCAAATCTTGCTAAACTTTTGAGCAAGAGTGTATTAAAGCATTTTTATTTTTTTAAATGCTTTTATCATTTATCACTATTTTCTCTACGCTTACCTTCTTTAATCGATTACCTGTCAATAACTTTATAAGTGCTTTCTCAATAACTGTAAATATTTCTGAAAAATTATGTTAAAGACATTTTTTTTCTATTTCTTACTTTTTTCTTCTTTCTTTTTTTTTTTTTTTTTTGTAAAAGATGTTAAACATTGCAAATGTGAATGGAAATTAATTTTTATTTGCCATATATGTGAGGATTATTTCAAAATGTTTATATCCATATGAGGTAAATTCATTCAGCAAAAAATTTCCTAGCTGTATTTTTTTTTTTTTTAAAGTACACTAATCTTTTTATCATATAATGCAACCTCAATGTTTAGTTATATTCACTTTTTTTATTTTTATTTTTTATTTACTATATTAACTTTTTTTTTTTTTTTTAAGGTTCAAGAATGGCATGGAATTGTTGAAGACGCAAAAAGTGAGATTAACGCATTGAAAAGTTTAGTTTGTACTCAAGAACGAAAAATAGTTTCTGTAATGCAAGAAACAACTATGACTGAAATACAATTGAACGAAGTAAGATATTTCAAATCATTAACTTCTCTTTTCTGTCTCAAATTTCTAAGTACGCAAAATTAATATACTTTTAGAAAAATGGTGTTTGGACACTTTCTGTAAGAACCTGGATACATTATGCATACATGGTGTTAATATATATATATATATACTAGCAGGCTACGCCCGCTTCGCTGGTCACTATTTTTAAATGAATCACAATAATTAATGAATTCTCAAAATTGCATTAATTTTTATCATGTGATAAAAAAAGAAAAAAAAAATCTGATCAGGAAAAATGTCGCACCGGGTCCCCACTGCCTTCGGCAGCGTAGACCCGTGCACTGCGCGCAAGTATTCCTTCACCATCCTTATGACTTCTCAAAATTCCATGTTATTACTCATAAACTTTCATTCTCAAGAAAAGGAATTAAAAAATATATCATTTAGCATCGGGTAAAAACTCACACCGGGACGCCACTGCCTTCGGCAGCGCAGACCCATGCGCGCTGCGCGCGCACGTTTGAGGATATACGTGCGCTGTACACGCATATTCCTTCTCAACTCAAACTTTTATTAAGAAAATTAAATTTTAAAAAAATCTTTTATCATCGGGTAAAAACTCGCACCGGGTCCCAAACCCATGCGCGCTGCGCGCCTATTCCTTCCCCACCGTTCCAGCCCCTCCTAATTAACTTGCATATACCAATTTTGAACGGTCTTACTCAATTAGCTGAGATGCAAAAGAAAACCTGATCAGGACATTTTAAATTGTAAATCAGGTGAAATATCGAATTCCACTTTCGATAATGTAAAAGAACTTTAAAATATCTTTCGAACGATGTATTAAAAATAATTTAATCATAATTAGAATATGAAATATTGAAATTAAAAATATTACAGCGCCATCTGGCGGTAGAAATTTCTGTAATCTATTGTTCCATTCCAGATCAACAAAGCTTTCAAATGATGTATTACTCATGAAATTATTTTAATTAGTAGATGAGATACAAAAGAAAAAATCTAATCAGGACACCTCAAAACGTGTAAATCGGGTGAAATCTCGAATTCCATTTTCGATAATGCAAAAGTACTTTAAAATGTGTATCAACTAAAATAAGCTTTCAAATGATGTATTACTTATGAATTTTTTTAATTAATAATTGAGATACAAAAAAAAAACTGATTCAGGGCGTCTCAAAACGTGTAAATCTGGTGAAAACTTTCAATAATTTAAAAGAACTTTAAAATATCTTTCGAATGCTGTATTAAAAATAATTTAATCATAATTAGAAATTGAAATATTGAAATTTTAAAATATTACAGCGCCATCTGGCGGTACAAATTTCTGTATTCCACTGTTCGAAAAGCTTTCTAATGATGTATTACTTACGAAATTATTTTAATTAGTAGCTGAGATACAAAAGAAAACTAATTCAGGAGACCTCAAAACGTGTAAATCTGGTGAAAACTGTCGATAATATAAAAGAACTTTAAAATATCTTTCGAATGATGCATTAAAAATAATTTAATCATAATTAGAAATTGAAATATTGAAATTTGAATGTATTACAGCGCCATCTGGCGGTAGAAATTTCTGTAATCCACTGTTCGATTCCAAATCAAAAAAAGCTTTCTAATGATCTATTACTTATAAAATTATTTTAATTAGTAGCTGAGATAAAAAAAAAAAACCTAATCAGGACACCTCAAAACGTGTAAATCGGGTGAAATCTCGAATTCCATTTTCGATAATGTAAAAGTACTTTAAAATGTGTATCAAGTCAACAAAGCTTTCAAATGATGTATTACTTATGAAATTTTTTTAAATTAATTTCTGAGATATAAAAGAAAACTGATTCAGGACACCTCAAAACGTGTAAATCTGGTGAAAACTTTCGATAATTTAAAAGAACTTTAAAATATCTTTCGAATGATGTATTCAAAATAATTTAATCATAATTAGAAATTGAAATAATGAAATATTGAAATTATAACAAATAATTAGCAATAAATTAAAATTGCGACTATAATTTGAGATTTAAACTATCCTATCTCTCAAGTTGGATCGAACTGCACATGGTGTGCGAATTTTATTATAATCGGTTAAGTGGTTTAGGAGTCCATTGAGGACAAACATTGTGACACGAGATTTATATATATTAAGATATATATATATATACTAGCAGGCTACGCCCGCTTCGCTGGTCACTATTTTTAAATGAATCACAATAATTAATGAATTCTCAAAATTTCATTAATTTTTATCATGTGATAAAAAAAGAAAAAAAAAATCTGATCAGGAAAAATGTCGCACCGGGTCCCCACTGCCTTCGGCAGCGTAGACCCGTGCACTGCGCGCAAGTATTCCTTCACCATCCTTATGACTTCTCAAAATTCCATGTTATTACTCATAAACTTTCATTCTCAAGAAAAGGAATTAAAAAATATATCATTTAGCATCGGGTAAAAACTCACACCGGGACGCCACTGCCTTCGGCAGCGCAGACCCATGCGCGCTGCGCGCGCACGTTTGAGGATATACGTGCGCTGTACACGCATATTCCTTCTCAACTCAAACTTTTATTAAGAAAATTAAATTTTAAAAAAATCTTTTATCATCGGGTAAAAACTCGCACCGGGTCCCAAACCCATGCGCGCTGCGCGCCTATTCCTTCCCCACCGTTCCAGCCCCTCCTAATTAACTTGCATATACCAATTTTGAACGGTCTTACTCAATTAGCTGAGATGCAAAAGAAAACCTGATCAGGACACTTTAAATTGTAAATCAGGTGAAATCTCGAATTCCACTTTCGATAATGTAAAAGAACTTTAAAATATCTTTCGAACGATGTATTAAAAATAATTTAATCATAATTAGAATATGAAATATTGAAATTAAAAATATTACAGCGCCATCTGGCGGTAGAAATTTCTGTAATCTATTGTTCCATTCCAGATCAACAAAGCTTTCAAATGATGTATTACTCATGAAATTATTTTAATTAGTAGATGAGATACAAAAGAAAACCTAATCAGGACACCTCAAAACGTGTAAATCGGGTGAAATCTCGAATTCTATTTTCGATAATGCAAAAGTACTTTAAAATGTGTATCAACTAAAATAAGCTTTCAAATGATGTATTACTTATGAATTTTTTTAATTAATAATTGAGATACAAAAAAAAAACTGATTCAGGGCACCTCAAAACGTGTAAATCTGGTGAAAACTTTCAATAATTTAAAAGAACTTTAAAATATCTTTCGAATGCTGTATTAAAAATAATTTAATCATAATTAGAAATTGAAATATTGAAATTTTAAAATATTACAGCGCCATCTGGCGGTACAAATTTCTGTATTCCACTGTTCGAAAAGCTTTCTAATGATGTATTACTTACGAAATTATTTTAATTAGTAGCTGAGATACAAAAGAAAACTAATTCAGGAGACCTCAAAACGTGTAAATCTGGTGAAAACTGTCGATAATATAAAAGAACTTTAAAATATCTTTCGAATGATGCATTAAAAATAATTTAATCATAATTAGAAATTGAAATATTGAAATTTGAATGTATTACAGCGCCATCTGGCGGTAGAAATTTCTGTAATCCACTGTTCGATTCCAAATCAAAAAAAGCTTTCTAATGATCTATTACTTATAAAATTATTTTAATTAGTAGCTGAGATAAAAAAAAAAAACCTAATCAGGACACCTCAAAACGTGTAAATCGGGTGAAATCTCGAATTCCATTTTCGATAATGTAAAAGTACTTTAAAATGTGTATCAAGTCAACAAAGCTTTCAAATGATGTATTACTTATGAAATTTTTTTAAATTAATTTCTGAGATATAAAAGAAAACTGATTCAGGACACCTCAAAACGTGTAAATCTGGTGAAAACTTTCGATAATTTAAAAGAACTTTAAAATATCTTTCGAATGATGTATTCAAAATAATTTAATCATAATTAGAAATTGAAATAATGAAATATTGAAATTATAACAAATAATTAGCAATAAATTAAAATTGCGACTATAATTTGAGATTTAAACTATCCTATCTCTCAAGTTGGATCGAACTGCACATGGTGTGCGAATTTTATTATAATCGGTTAAGTGGTTTAGGAGTCCATTGAGGACAAACATTGTGACACGAGATTTATATATATTAAGATATATATGTTAAATTTTGTAAACAATGATAAATTTGTATAAAATAGGCACATAAAGCAGCTCTGAATTTTTATACAAAAAGATTAATTTAAATTATGGTATATGAAAATGACAGTGGAATGTACAAACAACAAAAAGTGCAAAAACTATAACAGTATAAACAAGAAGAAAAAGTTAATTTTAAAATTAATCAAGCTAAAATTTCAATATAAGCTGTATTATCCTCTTCAGCAGGTGGGAATACAGCAATTCAAAGAAATTATGTAATCCCAATAAGTTTCAGACGATATGTCAAGCTAGCATTATGTTATACGCTAGCTTGACATACCTTCTATTATTCGTTCTTATTCATATAATCTTAATTTAGATAATTAGGTTTTTTCCATCAATTCGGCACGTATTAACATTAACTCAGAGAGCTGATATTTTGCTAAAATGTGTTTAGGGTCAAATTGAAAAAAAATTACAGGGTATGCGTAAATGATTTAAAAAATAAATAAATGAATGAATAAAAATAAAAACAAAATTTTCAGGGGCACCCTAATATATATATATATATATATATATATATATGAAAAATAAGTTTATATTATTTTTGTTGCTAAATAATGATTTAGAAAAGTATATACAGGGTGGCGATTGACCGGGAAAACCGTGAAATCCGGGAAACGTCAGGGATTTTTTGGTTTCTGGAAAAGTCAGGGAAATGTCAGGGAATTTGCTTATTAGTCAGGGAAATTTTTTAAAGAAAAAAAATGCTGCATCCAAAAGAAATATTTTTTTTTTCCATGATTTATATGAAAGAATCAGTAATTTTTCTCGACCAATTTCCGAAAAAAGAAAAAATAATAAATAAATAAATAATAAATAAGTGTGACGCGACACCCCACGTTCAAATTGGTTGGAAAGAAGAGCGGTAGGCTAGCCACTTCCGCTGCGCGAACGAACGAGACTTTCATTGTTTGCGTTTTTTTTTTTTTTTTTTTTTTTTGAAGGAAGTTTGGGAGACGAAATGAGAGTCCCTAACTTGAATATAAAATTTTTAAAAGATTTAAAAACTGCTATGAACGGAGATCCAACTGAAAAGAAAATTTTGGATTTGGGTAGCTGTGGATTATATACGCTGTAAGTATTTTATATTTTATTTATTTCTAATAATATTTTTAAGTTAAGAACTAAATGTAAAGCTAGACAAAGCTGATAATTCGGAATTGCTATAATCTCGCCAATTCCGTAATTTTTATTATTAACTTAATTTTGGAATATGGTAATTTTTTCTATTTATTTATTTAATTTTTTTATTTTATTTATTCGCGTTAAAAGATTTTTGCAGCTTCTTTTAATTAAAAACTTTCTAAATCTGGTCAAATCATGTTCCGGACCTCTCAAAACGAGTAAATCCATCGAAAACAGGAAGTCGAAAATTTTTACGAATCTAATACTTTCTTCTATTAAATATAAAAGAAAGTTAAAAAAAAAAAAAAAAAAAAAAAAGTCAATCCAACCTACAATTTCTTATTTCATTAATAAACTTTTTTACAGTGTTAACCACAAAATGCAATCTAAAATTGATTGTTTACACTCTTTAACCGACGTTTCTGTGGGGGGAAGAAGAAAGAACATAAATAAAAAGAATATTATAATTTCCCATCTGCAACTTCCCATTTCTAGCAAACACCGGATTCTCTCACTCTTGGATTCTACAAAGAAAAACAAAGTACAGTTATCTGAAACAGTAGTGAAGGAGTGAAGAGATCATTGATTTGAATCTATTCCCCCCTCCACTCGCCTCAACCAGACTGCCGCGGCAAAATATTAAATCAACATTGAGCTGACAGCTGTGATAATTAAAAGGGAGTTCCAAACTGCATTTTTCAGTGATAAATCGATTGCGCTCATTAAAAAAAAAAATAAACATAGGAAAAAAAAAAAAAAAGGCTGATCCGTCTGACCTTTGACCGTTGTTTTTCTGGAAGGGGGGGGGGAGGTTTATCAATTAATTATTCACCATTAAATAAAAAAAAAAAAAAAAAAAAAGTTGGACAAGGAATTCTGTACTAATTTGTTAATTAACAGTGGGAATATAAATGCGGGAAAAGCGCGTATATAAAATTTTTTTAAGTGGGATTTTTTAAAATATTGCCAGATTCCCGCGTTGTCGCACGAACCCTGCGGTCGGAGTTTTCCGTAGTTTTCTCCGAAAATCGCTTTGATTTTAATAAGTATTTTTCCGTTAAAATCTGTAACTTTGATACGTAAACATAAGATGCAAAATACATTAAATAATCGTAAGTTAGTTTATTTATTTATTTTTTTAATTTTCAAAAATTTAATTGTAAAAAGAAAATTCATCTTTATATAAAAACATACTTGCCAACTTTTCCGGTTTTCCCGGAAGACTTCCGGTTTTTAAACATATCTTCCGGTCTTCCGGACAGATGATGAAATCTTCCGTTTTTGAAAAAGTCGCGGATATCGTTCGTTTTAAAAAGAAAGCCCAAATGTTCTACGAAAACTCCTGATTCCCAATCTTTCTCCATCCATAACATAAATGTCAATATTAATTTCAAACTTGCTTTATGAGATTCTAGAACATGTAAAGAACTAGAATTGTTAAATATTTCTTTCTGATGTAATTATTTTTTGCCCCTCCCCACCCCCCTCCTCCTTTCATTTACCTCCAACTAGTGATCAGCAATCAAATGTTCTGCAGAAGTCTTTTGTTTCCTAATCTTTATCCATCAGCAACATAAATGATAATATTTTAAACTTCTTTCGTTAGATTCCAGAAGTAGAGTTGAATTGAAAGAGTTTAATATTTCTTACTCTGTAATTATTTTTGTATACCCCTCCCCCCCCCCCCCCCCCTTCCCCGGATTTTGATCAATGATCAATTCTAGAAACAATAAAGCAATGGAAGTGCTCAATATTTCTCACGTATGTAATTATTTTTAGATCTTTATTGTTGAATTTAATGAATCTATTTATTTTTCCTCAATTAAATTAAATATTTGTATGTCATATTTATACCAAATGTGTAAACATGGGGAAAAAATGAAGATTTTTTTTTTTTTTTTTTTTTTTTTTCAGGCAGAAAAATTTATTCCAAATCAATTTAAAAAAATTAATACTCAGTTGGTTTTATGCACGTTTGAAACTGACAATAAGCTACTGCTACTTTTTTTTATATGTATGATTAAGGTACATGCACAAAAATCATATTCTATTTATTTAAAAAAAATTAGTTATACTTTAACTTTACTAATTTTTTTGTCTATTGTTAAATAGATATCTTACAGATTCTGTTTTGTAGATATTTATATGTTGAAGAGAAATAACTTCATTTAAAACTTTTATATATTTAGTATAATCAATCTATAGTAAAACGTTTTTGTAGATTGCTTCTAAATATTAAAATTGTAAAACTGTAGGTTACTACGTCAAAGAGAGAGAGAAAAAAAAATATCTTCCTTTTTTTTTTTTTTTTAAATGAAATCTTCTGGTTTTTCAATAAAAATCATCCCTTTTTTTATTAAAATTGGTTGGCAAGTATGTAAAAAGGAAAGGAAAAATGGTAAACTCCAAAAAATTGAAAAATATTATAGGCAACTCTTATACACAAGTATCTCTCAAGGTAGAATTTCAAATTTTGGAATCTAGTCATACTATTCAAAGTCCTGTCATAAAAAAATAAATATTTTGATATATGACATTTTTTTTTTAAATAGCAAAATTTTAAATTTATTTTATTTATTTTTTTTTTTTTTTTTTGGGGGGGGGGGGGGGGGTGAGAAATGTAATGTTATTTATATCCGTGTCATCTGTGTAAACTTTGTCGGCGTCACATGAAAGCTTAATTGTTTTCGTAAAAAGGTCAGGGAAAAGTCAGGGATTTTTTTGGAAGGAAATGACTAGCCACCCTGATATAAAAATCCTCCAGTCTTGATTACTTTCTTTTTCCTTCATGCTAATCAATTCAGCGCTTTTTTAACCAAAGGAAATACGTTCTAGCCATCCCTGCTAACTGACGCATTGTATAAGTAGATTTTAAGTTCGTTCTAATGTGTTAACTTGAAAGATGCTTCCCTTTGCCCCTCATTGATAGTGTGGCTGTATTAACGTAAGAAAACAGCTGTCGCGGAGAAATAACTTTTGTGACCTCATTAACTTTTTTTATTACTTGACTTTTTTTAATCTTATTATTTTATCTATTCACGTCAAGATCATCTTTCAGAAGATATCAAACAAATGAATTTTTAGAGATAAACATATTTGAAAATTTTACGGCTCATGCAACTCATAGCAATGAGAAAATTTGTTTTCTATTTTACCAGTGAAATTTTATCTTTAAAATATATTAAGCATTTAAGTGAAAGTAAACATTTATTATACTCTAAAGTTTAAGTTTATTATATTATATTTATTTTTTTATTTTTTTCAAATTTCTTTTATAAATTTTTTAAAAGGTTAAAAGTTGATATAATGTATACTTTTATTTTGCCTTAAATATCTTAATTAAATATTTATTTATTTATTATTATTGTTATTATTATTATTATTTTTCCTTAGATCACTCAAGTCAAATCTGAGTTAGAGAAATCGGTAAATGAACTTCTTGAAGCAAATGATGTAAGTTTCAAATTATTATTATTGTTATTATTAGAAACTTTTGGGTTGTATTTATTCAAAGAGTTGTGTTAAGTTTCTTTTTCTTTTTTCTTTTCTAAATTTAAAAGAAAAAAAAAATGTTAGAGATTAATTTTTTTTTCTTTTATTCCTATATTATCTGTTTGGCTTAACACTTGACTTATTATTATCTGATTACAAAGAAATCAAATCCATTATACAATAAACAAGAAAGAAAAATCATGCAGTACGCATTGATTAGTAACACCTTCCAACTGTACGTAATTGTTGTATCAAATAACTTTTAATATTCTTTGCCTACGTTATCACACAACGGATAGAAGGACTGAAAAATATACAGATAGACTAATTGATTTTAAAATTACTCTTAGGCATTTTGGAAAGAGTTAAAAAGGCTTAACGCAAAAGAAAATGCAGCCATTAGATTATAATTGCAGCTTTTGATCTCTCTGAATATTTTAGTGTAGCCCTGTAAATCAGAGAGTTAATCTTATCATATTCTATACGAAACATTATTTTAGAATATTAACAATACATTTCAATATTTTTATGATTTTTACAGTAGAAAGATTTTTAAATATAACTTTCAAAAAATTCTGTCCTAAAACGTAATGCAGTGGCATTTTTTTTTTTTTTTTTTTTTTTTGTCCCTATAAACAAACTAATTATACAGGACCTATTAATGTCATTTTAAATGGGGAATATCCTATAGGGAAAATATTTATAAAAAATAACACTCATAGAACACAATGCTTTCGAATGCTTTTGGGTGTCCCTGTACACAAACCAGAAGAGATATTCACTCCATTTTCAATATGGAACATCCGATAGTGAACTTCAATAAAATATATCAGTTTCGATAAATTCCATAAATATTTACAAGAGCTAGAGCGCGGGCACACAGACAGACAGATGGACAGATACACAAACTGAAATCATATTCACACTTAAAAATGTTAGAAAGTGTTAAAAACGCTTAATGTGAACGAAAGTAAAATTCTAGCAATTTTTTATTACTATCTCTTAATATAAATGGATATTTTTGTGTCACCTTGTAAATCTAATGCTAATCATGCTATATTCTGTGCAGAACATTTTTTTGTGCATACAAATAACATATTTCAATTTCCTAAAACTTCGTGGAAAGTAAAGTTATTAAAATTTGATTTATAGTAATATCTCTCGTAGAACGCAATGATTTGGAATACTTTTAAGTGTCCCTGTACATAAATCGGTGGTGGTATTTCCTCCATTTTATACAGGAAACATCCAATAGTGAACTTGAATAACATATTTCAATTTAATTGAGATATGTGTACAGTAAAGGTATGAAAATATGGTTTATAGAAATACCTCTCATAGAACACAATGCTTTGAAATACTTTCGGGTGTTCCTGTACACAAACCAGTGGAGATATAAACTCCATTTTCAATAGGGAACGTCCGATAGTGAACATGAATAACATATATAAGTTTCAAGAAACTCCATAAATATTTACGGGAGTTACAGCGCGGACAGACAGACAGACGGATGGACAGACAGACAAACCGAAGTCATAAACACTTTTCAACCTTGTTGGAAAGTGTTAAAAATTGTCATTTATATCATACATATTTACAATTAAATTTCTCATCTAAATATTATACTTATAATAATAAAGAATTATTTTATACATAAATTACTAATTTTAAAAGTAATTAAGAAACATTCGTTCAAGATAAATATAGTTACAAAAGCATATATATATATATATATATATATTTGTAAATATTCCTAAGTAAATATTATTCATTTATGTTAAATTTATATTATGAAATAAAATCATCATTTCTTCCTTTTTTTTTTTTTTTCTTCCCTGCTTTTGGTGGAAGTTGCTTGGGATTAAGCTTTAATTTTCCGGTAGGTGTTTGTTTTGTCTTGTTAAACATTTTTTTTTTTTTTTTTTTTTTTTAACATTATTAAAGAATCTAATGTTGCTGCATTTTTTTTTCTTTTTTTAATGTGTGTGTTATTGATACATTTTAGTAAATTGAAATACGAATTTTTAATTTTTATTTAATTTTATTTCTATAGGCTCTTCGATCCGACAAGCGTGCTTTGGAAAATCACCTTGCTGAAGTGAAATTACGTTTAACAAAGTAAAGAATTTCTTTTATTAATGTGCTTTTTAAAATCTCATTCAACTTTTAGTTCGACCAGAAAGTAAATTCTGTTTATTTATGTTCTGCTATCAAAAATATATATTGATCCACTCTGAATTAGCACCATATAAATGTGAGTTGGAAAGTGACAGAAAGTGCTTAGTAACTTGTAGTGGTGGATGAAAAGATGATTTTTAGAAAAATTGAGCTTTAAGATAGAGATATGCTCTTTGAGCTGTTTTTTGATTAGATCGAACATGGCATAAACTGTTCTAGGGTCGGACTTGTTTTACGTTAGACTAGCACACTGTGTGGGCTGAAATATATAGCGATGGGTTCAATAGCTTAAAATACTTATACACCAAAGACCGTTGGCAATAGATTTTTCAACATTCTGTAGTCCGGATTTTGATCCGTACAGCTTTTCTTTTTCACTATCAAACTTTCTCCGAAGTCATAATTTTTGATGACTTATAATGAAGCTAAGTAGGTATGTGGTTATAAAATGGTTTAAATCATGTAGCTACATATGAGCAGGAGCTTGTTCTTAAAGGGCGATTACATTTGATAGCCATTTGTATGGAACATTATTATTTAATTGACGATTTTTTTTTTCATAACAATATTCCATTGGTGAATGGAACTTATAATTTGCATGCCTTTTGTAAAATTAAAATCATTCAAATGTTACATCCGATTAGAAAAAGGAAACCCCGTCCTTCCCTTAAACGAATCGTTCAGCGTTGCTTGGTGACGCTAGTTTCGGAATTATTTGATTTGTCGAAATCTACAAACATTTAGTAAGCAGAATGCCCTGTTAATAATCATTTTCTAAATTTCTTCTTCGTGAAATTTGTAAATTGAATAATAATGATGCGTAATATGAATAATGACGTTTTCTAAAATGAAAGATATTAGGTCAGATGAAGGCCATTTATAAAATAATAATAATAATAATAATATATACAATTATTAACTTTATAATAATAATAATAATGGTAACAAGGAATAATTTGTAAGAATTATATACTATCAAAAAATTCAAATGTAAATAAAGATATAAGTGTTACATAATAAAAGCAAAAAAAAAAAAAAAAAAAAAAAAAAAAAATAGAATTATTTAACGTCTTATTATTTTTGTTTATAACAATAAAACTTTCTAAAGTATTTTATAAATACTATTAAATTTTATAAATGAATTTTATTAATTATTTACAGAAATAGTGGAACTACCTGTATAGAAAGTGTTGGCTGCGCAGATATTTTAGTAAGTAGAATTATTTCTTAGAACCAAACTGTATTTCTCAAAAGCCAAAACTTACAGAAATTGATTTTTTACAGCAAAATAAAATATATTCCAAGTTTCAAATATACTATTCATGGATGAAAACAGAATAAGATTTCTAAATGCCTTCTATTATTTTTATCGTAAATTATCATAGAAGGTTGTAACTTATATTAAGCGATTGGGTTGGTTGGTCGATTGAGTGAGTTTTACTAGTGCTACACTATAGGCAATTAACGACGGCACCCCTAAGGGTGCTCCGTAAATAGGCCATCTTAATTTTGATCCTGAAGGGATGGCTCTCCCGCTTCTTTAAGCAATAGAATTAATATATTCTGTCTAGTTCTAGTGATACTATAAAAACTTTCACTTAAGGGTTTGCTTCTGTTTTAAAATACATTTAAACTTTTTAATTTTTAATAGAAAAATCTCAATTTAAAAAAAAAAAAAAAGTTATCTTAAAAAATGTCTTAATATTCTTATACTATCTTATATTAATATTCTTACTACAAATATAAATTTTCATTATCTTCTAGCAATTAGGTTTTACTTTATTATTATTGTAAAATGAATTCATTTTTGTCGTGTTTTCAAATCGAAAACTCTTGCTTAAGGGTTGAGCTTTAGAAAATAATTAGACATTTCTAAAATCGTTTGATATTTGTTGCTAAATTATTATTGTTATATTTTTTTTCACTTATTTATTTTTAAAAATTACAATTATTGTTCAGAGTTAAAAATCTTCCTTAAATATAATAATTCGTAGATTCGCATTTTCATTTCAAGTTTTTTATTGAAAAAAGTTCTGTTAAAAATTAAGATTAAAAAAATAAATACAATAAATCATAAATACATCCTCGAAACACACATACACACACACACACACACACACACACACACAAAAGAAAAAAAAAAAAAAAACTCTATTATCAATTCTTTTTTCATAAAAAAGAATAACTTATTTCTGTCATCTTGGAGAGTTTTATTGTGATAAATGTAATATTTCAAAGTAAGAGAAAATGCATCTCCTAAATGTAAAAAGGGAATTCATATTTCTGTGCTTTATTGAACCCCTTTTCTTTTTCTTTTCTTGCTGATAAAAGTAATTTTTAGATGAAAGCTATTTATTTTTTATGCTTATATTTTAGGAATATATATTAGTAGAATAATAATATATAGTATGATTGTGTAAATTTATGGATTATTTAAAGGTTTTATAAATTCATTTTGAATATAAATTAAACAGGGAAAATATTATACATGTAATTATAATAAGGGAGCAGATTGTTTATTATTTAATGTATGCATCCTACAACTTAAAAATAGACGCACCAAGAAAGAATTACTTAAATGGGGCGAAATTAGATACATGATATTAAATATATAGATTATGATACCTTACGATAAAGTATGCAGATAATTTCTTTTGGAGGGCAATGACTGATTAGAGTTCCAACATATTACTACGGAGCATCACAATCATCTATAAAATAGAATAAATTCCAACGCTAAGGCATAACTTCAATGGAATGCGGTTTCGTCGACTTACGTGGTCTGGCTCGTAGATAAGATTCCGAATTTACACAGTTCGTCAACTTAGCGTAGCACATTCCACCATTTGTGAGAGGACACTTAATTGAACTAATGAAGTCAGGATGGTGAAATTACAAGATTATTCGACATTTATGTAGGAATGCTATCATTTGATTATGTTAGCGAAAATGTGTAAACTATGACCATTCGGAACATCAAAAAGATAGCTGTTGACTGAGAGTGACATCAGAATGCGAGGACAGAATGATCAGCTCTCAAAACACCTGATGCTTCATTATCAACGATCCCATGAATAACCGAAAAATACAATGACTTGGAAGTTACTCAACGAACTAGGGCTGAAGTCATAGGGGCCATTCTGCCAACTGTCTCTCACTGTTGCACACCATCAGGCGCATCAACTTGAAATCACACGGTCTGGAGCAGAATTATTTCTAAGGATGAACCTTGCTTTAAATTTAGCCCCTATGATTTGCAAAGAGTATCTGTAGTCGTCTTGGACTGCGAGGGAAACTTTTACTATCGTTCTGATTATCACATGCCTATTGTTCGCCATGTAGCCCGACAACCATAAGTTAAGATATGGGTTGTTATTTCATTTGCGTACTGGGCCGCTTTTTTGTTATCCTGTGACATCCTTGCAGCACAGACATACATCGACAAGATTTTACGCCTTGTTGTGTTGACTTCATTTTATTGACCCTTATACTCAAAATAATACCTGGCTACACACTACACGACGTTATAAAGATAATTTTCGGGCTTCTTCAATTCGCCAGATCTTTCCCCAATAGAGCAATTTTGGGCTGTGATGAACAGTTATTTACCCCATTCCCTAGATCGTGACGATCTAACTCACCAGTTTGAACATATACGGTAAATAAACCCGACGGATGACATTCGCAATCTCTACTAGTCAGTACTCAGTTGGATAACAACATGCAATAAATCCAGGGGGAGGGCCAACAATTTTTTTTTAAATACATGTACCTCATATTTACAGACTTTCCTTATATTCGGATAACTAGCTCATGGTACATTGACTTTCCTGTCATAAAATATTCTGTTGCATTTGGAATTCGTGTATTAAAAGCATATAAAAAAATAATTTATAATTTCAATTAAATTAGCAAGAAATTAAAACTTCTTCACACACCATAAATTTTAAATCAGCACAACCGGTTTCGAAAGGACGTAGCCTTTCTTCATCAGGTGCAAACACGTGCAACTGCCTTGGAGGCAAAAGCAAGACTGAACCAGTCTTGCTTTTGCATCACCTACCGTCATTTGCTACCGTCAGCAAAAGCAAGCTTTCAGTCTTGCTTTTGCCTCCAAGGCAGTTGCACGTGTTTGCACCTGATGAAGAAAGGCTACGTCCTTTCGAAACCGGTTGTGCTGATTTAAAATTTATGGTGTGTGAAGAAGTTTTAATTTCTTGCTATTGTCTGTACGCCAGTTTTTGAATTTATTTTTGGTTCAATTAAATTCCCTATTCAAATCTATAGACCAATACTAATTTTTAGTTAGCCGCTGTTTTCTGTGTTCTTTTTCCCACATGACACTTTACAAGGCAAAAACTGAAAAGATATATGTACAAGTTCGGAAATCAATATGGGAAAGTTATCACAACACATTTTTAAGTGCGGTTTTTTTAATACGCAGAAAATATCCCGAGAAACTTATGAGTCTAATAGATCAGGGTCCAGTCGTCAATGAGAATCCTTAACACGTTTAGCGCCATGTCAGCTGTAATGCCGGCGAGTCCCACACCCATATGGTAGCCCCTATGGAGGGGGAATATATGTCATGGCAACCCTTAAAGGGGTCGCGAAAAGGATGCAGAGAGAGAAGCATCAGTGAATGTACTGTGAGCTGGTTTTGAAGAGACGGAGGAGGTTGTCCTGCCGGCCGTTCTCTTAGTTCAGATTTAGTTGTACTGTGTATGCATCATGTTGGAGAAAGGAATATTATTCTCAATATATATATACCTGTAAATAGTCTTCTCTAGTAATATTAAAAGTGCCATGCTTCCTGCGAAAAGAAAATACTGATTGTCATTTATCGAAACAGTCTCATTTTCCCCGTTTACCTCGACGAACCAAACCCATCGAGATCCTACACTGGCGCACCCGTCAGGATCGAGGTAAGAAGATTCTTATCTTGTTTATGTTTTGGGGGAAAATAAAATAAGCATGAAAAGTGACTGTTGCTGAAAGATACCTAGAAAACTGTTTAAAATCTGCTGATTGTGAAAGATAAATTTTAAAGAATTTGCCAACATGGCCGAAATTTTTAACGTGAAGGGTCTTAAAAAAGAAGATTTAATAACGGTAGCAGAAGAAATAGGTGTCAGCACCACTTTAGAACTAAAAATAAAAGATCTTAAAGAAAAGATCTTAGAATCGGACGAATTTAAAACGTCACCTAATTTTGTAAAAGAATTTATTATTACTACCGTAGAAGATCGTAAACAAAAGGATGAGCATGCCAGAGCATTGGAGCTTGCTAGAGCTCAAAGCTCAAGCCCTAGGCCGGAACCTGTCCAGCGTAGTGATAGGGATGATTTAGATCGGATAATTAAAATGATAAGGTCGCTAACGATTCCTTGCCCGTCAAAACCAGAGTTGTGGTATTTGTTCTTCACAACTCTGGAACGCGCATTCAAAACGAAAAATGTAGACGAAGGTATTCAAGCCGAAATTTTGTTAAATTTATTAGGCGAAAAAGCTGCCAATATTTTAGTTTACATTAACGATGAAGAGATCCAAGATTATGAAAAGTTAAAAACACTCGTGTTACGAGAATTCGAACCGACAGCGCCAAATTGCTTGGAACATTTCAATACAGCTAAAAGGCAGGTGGGCGAGACGCACATGCAGTTTGCATCTCGTCTTAAAACGACGTTCGACTATTACCTCCGATTAAGAAAATGCGAGGATTTCGATACTTTGCGTGATTTGATAGTAGCGGATAAGCTATTTTCTACTTTAGATCCAGAAACGCAAACGCATATAGGTATACGGCAGGGTGAAAATTGGTTTAGGCCGACAGAAATGGGCAAGGATTGCGATAATTTTTATACATCGAGAGGCAAGTCAATACATAAACAAAATTTCTCAGAGATACCAAAACCACGCGAAACGGTGGAATTGTTAGATACGGAAAGGAATAACAAATACATACCTCCTCATTTGCGTACACCCAAAAACCAGTCGAGTTATGCTTATAAACCTAGAACCAAATCTTGTTATTCTTGCGGATCTAATTCCCACTTACAGCGAGACTGTGATAAACGAAAACAAAGTTTTAATAGTGAAAATATTAAATCGGAGCAAAATAATAGCGAAATATTTACCGCTATGGTCAAAACGGAATTTTTAAATTCCCAACTCGCGATTGAACCGTTAGAGCACATTGAAATAATGGTTGAGGGACGGAAAGTGAAAGCAATAAAAGATTCTGGCACAAATTTTGCGATTTTTAACCCTGTGGCTCTACCAGATATAGAACTTAAAGAGCAAGGAAAGATAATTCTCACATCAGCTTTTGGCGAACAGACCGAAGCTAAATTATGTAAACTCCCCGTTTCCCTCAGAACGAGCGCAACATCCGTTGACGGACCTCAAGAAATTCTCGCGGCGGTGACTCGAAAACTTTGCGTTCCCTGCTTACTCCCACCTAGGATATGGAATTCGCTGAGGGGGCACTTTAAAGAAAGGGATGAAAAAGAGAGAGAGAGCAGACAGAGCGTTCCGTTTGTAGAAGGGGGATCTCCTGAAAGTAGAGAAAGAGAGGTTTCAGTTTTCGCGGAGGGGGGAATGGAAGCCGATGGGGAAAGTACGCTTTGTATTGAAGAGAGGGTCAAAACTGACCATCTGAAATTCGAGATGCAGTGTACGGATTTGGAAAAGCGAGAAGAAACTAGCGTTATGGTATCTTCCCAGAGACCACCCCGACCCCTCTCAAGGGTTGTGATTGCTTTTGTTGAAGCTGTCAGGGAAAAGAGCGATAAAGTCTAGCTATGGCAGTCTGCACTCCTCATTGAAACTCATTGAAACCTTTGGACAGCCCCTGCCCGCCTGTCCAGCATGTTCCCTCTTTCGTTCAAGGTTCAAGATAAACTGCTATCGGAGAATTATAGAGGGTGAAAGTGAAGAAGATAATATTTTTACAATCCTTATATAAGATTTATTGAAAGATAGAAAAAGAGCAGAATTTCTAACGCATTTAAAATTGTAAATTTTGTTTTCCCCATAATTATCTTTTACAAGTTTATAAAAATTAAATAAATAAACTAATTAATTAAATAATTCATAAATAAATTCATAAATATTAGAATCGCCCGGTGGTTGAATCTTTATTACTTTTTTAAAGTAAGCATTGAAATAAAAAATATAAAAATTCAAAATTTAAGTATAAAAAATGTTCTTAGAAATTACACTATCCATCAAAATAAATAAAAAATGAAATGAATGAATAAACAAATAAAATTAAAATTAATAAATATAAGTAAATATCATCATCTTTTTACTTTCCAAACACTATAGTGAGGAAAGTATTGTAATCATGTCAAAAATCCGAAATTTTAAAATTGTAAATTTTGTTTTCTCCATAATTATCTTTTACAAGTTTATAAAAATTAAACAAATAAACTAATTAATTAAATAATTCATAAATAAATTCATAAATATTAGAATCGCCCGGTGGTTGAATCTTATTACTTTTTTAAAGTACGCATTGAAATAAAAAATATAAAAATTCAAAATTTAAGTATAAAAAATTTTCTAAGAAATTACACTATCCATCAAAATAAATAAAAAATGAAATGAATGAATAAACAAATAAAATTAAAATTAATAAATATAAGTAAATATCATCATCTTTTTACTTTCCGAACACTATAGTGAGGAAAGTATTGTAATCATGTCAAAAATCCGAAATTTTAAAATTGTAAATTTTGTTTTCTCCATAATTATCTTTTACAAGTTTATAAAAATTAAACAAATAAACTAATTAATTAAATAATTCATAAATAAATTCATAAATATTAGAATCGCCCGGTGGTTGAATCTTATTACTTTTTTAAAGTACGCATTGAAATAAAAAATATAAAAATTCAAAATTTAAGTATAAAAAATGTTCTAAGAAATTACACTATCCATCAAAATAAATAAAAAATGAAATGAATGAATAAACAAATAAAATTAAAATTAATAAATATAAGTAAATATCATCATCTTTTTACTTTCCGAACACTATAGTGAGGAAAGTATTGTAATCATGTCAAAAATCCGAAATTCAGATTTTGATGTTTCTATACGTTTCGAGGTCCTCTGAGTCCGTTTTCACTATTTTTACGATGATGTATGTATGTGTGTATATATGTGTGTATGTATGTGTGTATGTATGTGTGTATATATGTGTGTGTGTGTATGTATGTGTGTCTGTGAGTGAACACGCTAGCATCTAAACACTTTGTTGCTGAAAGTTGGTACATATATTGCAAGTCACCAAAGTACGAACCCTATTGATTTTGGTGAATCTAGCACTTATAGTTTTTTTTACAGGGACACCAGGAAAAATTCTTTATCATTAAGGCCTATTGGGCCAAATTTTTAAAAGTGCGATAGCGTCTAAACGTCTTATTAATCTGAGCAAAAAATTTGTACACATGTTATAGGTCATAGTTGCACGACTTGTTTAGATTTTGGTGAATTTAGCACTTACAATTTTTTTACAGGGTCACAAAGAAAAATTCTTTATCATTATGGCCTATGGGGCCAAATTTTAAAAAGTGTGATAGCGTCTAAACACCCCTAATCAAATATTTCTGCAATCTGCATAAAGAAAATCAAGATAAAATGGCAATTATTTGTAGAAAAAGAGCAGAATTTCTAACGCATTTAAAATTGTAAATATTGTTTTCTCCAGAATTAACTTTTATAAGTTTATAAAAAGTCTGATGAGAATCGGGATCCCGATGGAAAAGTTTAACGGCAAACAACGAAGTTAGTAAAGGTTTTTAATGTATTAATTTAGTAATTTCACTTCGTTTTTTAATTAATATAGTTTAATGTTAGGTAAATAAGTTAATTAAGTAAATAAACTAATTATTTAAATAAATAATTAGAACATTGAATTCAAATGTGGAAAAAATGTTTATTGATTTATTATCTTTAAATATGAACAGATATTACAATTTTTTAAATAAATTTAAAAATAATACATCAGTTAATGCAACTAAATTATGTTGTTTAAGAAAATATGATAAACTGTCATTAATTCATTATAGAACTTTAAAAAATAAAAGGATCGAAGGAAAATTTTATAGTAAAAAATAGAACAAACCTCTTACCGATTTTAATGAAACTTTGTATAATCATGTACAATTTGTGAAAAAATTACAGTAAGTGTCAAACATACTTGGAGGAGGGGGGGGGGGGGGACAGAGGAAAATATATTAAATTTTTAAATTACCATTTTAGCAATTTTAATAATATATTTAATAATATATTACCACTTAATTTTTATGAAGATTACAATGAGTGTATTATATACCTGGAGGGGGGGGGGGTAGATGGAAATAAAATATATTTTCATTTAAAACACCCTATTATAGATTTAAGCAAAAACTTTGTATAATAACATACAATTTGTGAAAAAAATCACAATAAGTATCAGACATACTTGGGGGTGGGGGTGGAGTTAAAGAGAGG
The DNA here is from genome assembly GCA_963930645.1 of Salticus scenicus. Classification (NCBI taxonomy): domain Eukaryota; kingdom Metazoa; phylum Arthropoda; class Arachnida; order Araneae; family Salticidae; genus Salticus; species Salticus scenicus. The sequence goes on from OZ005651.1 coordinate 170,784,926, forward strand.
GGGGAGACAGAGGAAAATAAAATATTTTTTAATATCACCATTTTACCGATTTTACCTAATTTCTCCTTGTAAAATTGATGCTTAACATCAACGAGAGTGGAAGTGTTCTATTTCTACATAGGGCGGGGGAGGACAAAAGGGACAGATTAAAAGAAAAAAATTCATTTTTGATTAACTTTTTTACAGATTTAAATCATATATCGAATTTTTGCATAGCTCACTATAATTATTCATTAATAGTAATCGATACACACAAAATATAAATAAACAATAAAACAAACGATAATAAGTGTTGTTTAAAAAGATTATTTTATTTTCCATCTGTCCCCCTACCCCCCCCCCCCCTTATCAACTTTAGTTAACTTTCACTATAATTTTAATAAAATGAAAGTGATAGTCGTACAAAGTTTCATATAAATAGGTAGCATGGTGATATAAAAACAAACATTTTCTTCACTCTGTCCCCCCCCCTCCTTAGCAAATCGTCCAGATATGTGTACACTCACTGCGATTGCAATTTTTCATAAGCAGAAAGTTGCATAGATACAAAGTTTTTTTTTAATCGACAATGCGGTTGTTTAAGGAATAATATATTTTACTTCTATCTGCGTCCCCCTTGCCCCCCCCCCCCACAAATATATAATGCACTCATTTTGAGATCTTCATAAAAAGCAAGTGGTAGCTATAGAATATGTCTTTAAAATCGGTAAAATGGAGATATAAAAAATATTTTATTTTCCTCTGTCCTCCCCCCCCCTTCGTCTTTAACCCCCCCCCCCTATCCATAAGTATGTCTAACCTTACTGTGATTTTTTTCACAAATTGTACGTTATTATGCAAAGTTTTTGTTTAGATCGATGATAGTGTAGTTTAAAGAAGAATACATTTTATTTCCATTGGTCCCCCTTGCCCCCCCCCCCCCAGGTATATAATACACTCATTGTAATATTCATGAAAATTAAGTGGTAGTTATAGAATATATCATTAAAATCTCTAAAATGGTGATATAAAGAGTCTTTATGGGAGTGAGCTATTTTCAAAACTATAACCATATTATTTAATATTTTAGAGAATATAACATTTTACATGCTGAAAAAATCATTAGTGAATCAATCATTAGTGAAGTTATAAAATGTTTCATAACTTCTATCGACAAAAAAAAAAAAAAAAAAAGCTAGATTCATTGTAGTAGTTCAGTCCATAAAACAACTCCTCTAGAGTATTTTGTCAAAGTTTTATAAGATTTATATAATAACTTTTGGAGTTATGATGTTTTGTGAAAAAGCAAAATGTTAAAAATCTCATTCTGAGAAAAAGCAAAAAACGTAATTAAAAACCAGATTTTACCTATTAAATAAAAAATAATTTTAATAACTTTCCTGATTTATTTCAAAGTTTTTTATTTCTTCTTATTATTTTTAAATTCATTTTATATTCAGTAACAAATTTTGATGCTTATACTGAGTAAAACTTTTATGAAAACAAACATTTCCGGTCACTTCTGGTTTCAAAAAGTTGCGAGAGACTAATATTTAGATGCCTGTAACTCAAATTCTAAGCAAGATAGAAACAAAATTCAAACTGATTTAGCAAGTTTAAATGTCAGGCTTTAATACTAAACCAAAAATAAAAAATCTTAGTTCTGACTGAAAATTGCATTTTAAAGGTAGGCAGGCGCCTTAAAAAGTATATAGGAAAGAATTTAAAGCTGAAGCTGTAGGAGATTTGTCCACAATAAAACATTAATAGACTATTACTTTTTTCCCCCAGATATTTTCGAGTGTGTAAAATTATTACCTCGCTTTATCTTAAAAATATATAGAGAGTATTATACAATGCTATAATTAACTGAAAAATTCCATAATAAAAAGTATAGACAAAAAAAAAAAAAAGTAATTTTCTTTCTTTCTTTTTTACAAGTAACTATGTATAACAAAAAAAAAAAAAAAAAAAATCGACAAATAATGACAAAAAATTAATAGTTTCCAAGTGGTCTGTAGAGCAAATGGTCTAGATATTACAAATTTCTTTCTATTATGGAAAAGAAATTATACTGATTTTTAGCATAATATTTCATTTTAAGAAATGGGGTACTAATTGTTATGAATTTCAATTTAACATTAAATATGGGAATTTCTGTAACTTTTTTTTTTTTTTTTTTTTTTTTTTTTTTTTTATCTTCTGTTATAGACTATTAACACGTTGAGCGCCACGCAAATTCTTAAAATCCATTAAAATTCCATAATGATACCTTCTATAAAAAATGAAAATTAAGCAAATTTTAATAATTTTTCAATCATTAAATGTTATATTTTTAGTCTTATATCCTATTTTATATGCGCACCGATGGCTGACAAGGCGCTCAATGTTTTAATTTTTAATTTTTACTGTTTTTACTTTAGGGGTAAAACTTTCACTGAAATGTTTGAAGTATAACAGGTTCTGCACACTCCTAAAGTTTCAAGATGATTCCTTCAGTACTTAAAGATATATGACAAAATGTCTAGTATCTAGAATGGCTGACATGGCGCTCAACGTGTTAATATCGGTATTCAATAAATAGCGAATAGGCGGGCAGAGCTTTGCAGTGGTTCATAAGTAAAGCGAGTAGAGTGGAGTCGAATCCTCCTTCGGGGTTGCATAGCTCCATCGGCTAAATACTGAATTTTACAATACTAGGGAACAGAGTTCCCTAGTATAGTAAATCAAAAAGAGTTATATTACATTTTCAATATATTAGAAAATAACACAATACAAGCAATCAGTTTGTTTTTCTTTGAAATAAACTGTTAAAACCGAAAACGAATCACGTGGAACAATTTCTGGAAAACTTGCGAATGTTGGCAAATTTAATAATTTCTACGATTCAAGCAAACTATCGTGATTCAGAGTACTAAAAATCTACAGAAAGAAAATAAATGCTGATTGTTATTTAAATATTTTATTACTAATAATATTAATAGTTTTTGCATCATAAGAAAGTGCTAATGCTATGAACGACATTAAAGACGGTATATTCCTTTTCTCAGCACATGATGTTTTCAGACAACCTGGACAATTTTATGTGGTAATATAACATACACATATACTTAAAAAGAACATTAAAAGAAGTGATAAAAATCATACCATCAATGCATGACTTTATTACTAATTATATATATTATATATGTAGTATTGTGTTACATGTCTTGAATAATATATGAATGAGATGTTAGTATAAATTATATATACTAATTATTTTTAAATAATTAATATTCAAGATGCGTTCATATATCGCTTGAGGCATATTATGTATATAATTTTTATTTATGTATAATAAATCATTACAGTGATCAAACACCAGGAAGGAAGACTTCAGTTAATCAATAACCAACCACATGTTGAAGTAAAGCCTTATACATGATAAAAGACACTTAAAAAAATAAAAATAATAATAATACTATGAGTTCAAATAAATGAACCATGTCATAGGCCAATGTCATATATTAAAAAATAGTATATCTTGCTTAAGTTATAAAATCTATAATTTGATTTCAAATTATATAAATAAATATAAAACCAACAAGTTTCATGCACAGGAGAATTTCATAGTCCAGTTCCTAAAGACGACGCAGCTTGTGGTGTATGAAACTACTAATTTGTTTTATCTTTATTTAATTAATGTTTATATATATCACTTAAACAAGAAGATTTTATATTTAGTAAAATAATAATAACAATAATGATAAAATTTTGTATACTTTCTTTGATGAACAAAATTTATTTTATTACAGCAAGACTTATTTTCATTTATTCTAAGGCATGCCATCTTTCATTACCTAGCATCGTTTACTATATTCATTTCTTAATATTTCTTCGATATAGCATCAGCATAGGAACACATTGGTGGATTTTAAATTTTTTTTCAGATTTTGGCGATGAAGTAAAATGGCTGTCGCAATTGTAAATAAACATTTTCGTGAGAAACGTCATACCTATTTAGATGCCAAATCTCAAATTTAGTCAAGCGGTTCTATACTTAAGCAATTCTATTTATTTATTTATTTATTTTTATTTATTCATTTTTCCAGCGATTTTTCTAAATTACATTTTAATTATTTTTAATAAAAGTTTGCATTTTTTTTTCCCCACATGAAAAGAAAGATATTTATTTATTTATTTATTTATTTATTTTTGAAATATGAATGTTAGAATCAGTATATAGCTTATGATAATTTTAATAAATTTTTAACAATCATATTTATGTTATAAAGTTTTTTTTTTTTTTTTCTGAAATTTCCATTCTTTTTTTTTTTTAAAGAAAATGATAAAAATGCTAGGCCTTTTACGGATTTTTCTATTTATTTTAATTTATTAGAAATTGCCATCATTATTTTCGAAAATTTATCTTCATTTTCAGTGATTTTAAGATGTTAATTGAAAATATTTTAATATAAATTTTTTAGTGAACTAAACTCGCCATATCCTCACATACAAGTTCCCTCTTTTGTAATTTTTCCCCAACATCTTTAAATAATAATAATAATAATAATAATAATAATACCTTAGAACAGAAATATCAATATTTCCATAACGTTAAAAGCATCAATGTAAATTTTTTTTTAATGACAGTACATTGTACGCTACCGAAACCGCAGTGTGCAATTAACAATCTTTTTTAAATCGCTGTTTTTAACATTGCTTATTGATATAATACATAACGTACATAATATATGCCTTTCTTTACTAAAGATATTCCATTTCTTAAGCATGAGTTTTCTAAATTTCACTTTAATTATTTTAAAAAAAAAAAAAAAAGACATTTATTATAAATTTTCTTTTTCTCGAACAGAAGAAGAAAAAATATGACATAAAATTTAAGGTGTAGTTTACCAATAGTGTCTCAATAGTATCTCATAGACGCAGGTTAAAAGAAACAATACGAACTGCCGTAGTTAAGAAAAGATTATGTACAGAACAAAATATTATCACATTATAATGAGAATAAAATATGGACGGCTCATTGTAAAAGTGCTGTTACTCCATGTTTTTTAAATATAGATATTTTTACTTAGTTGTAACACATTTTGCCGCACCTTTCATTATAAAAAAGAAAAAACTCCAATAATTATTGCATTAAAGACACATAAATGGATAACATGTTTTTCTAAGAAAACTAAAACTTCCAATTTTTTTTTTTTTTTCTAAAAGGAAGTTTCTAAGTTATTTGAAATTATTTTTAATATAAAATATAAATTATTATAACTATCATTTGTATTTAACACAAAAATTGATAACACTTACTGAATCTTGACCTTTTTTCCCTATGCATAAATTCGAAAAAAGCTAGTTATTTCAAAATCAGTTTCTAAGGAGATTATTCACTTTTACAATGCACGAACCATATAATAGTAAACTAATAATACTAATATAACAATAAAAATAGAATAAGAATATGCCAACGAATAATGTGCAAAGGCAACACAAATCCATGTATATAATACAATAAAATAAGTTAATTTCTAAAATTTAGTATGAAATTGGATTATATTATTTATAACACCCAAAAAATTAGCATTACATTCAAGGTTTCGTTAAGAAAGATTTTCGAAGTGAATATAATTCACATACAGTTACGTAGATAAAGAATTTTCAAATTAATTACGCAATAGCACTATGTTTAATACGAATTCCATATACTATCATAATAATATTTCATTTGTAAATAATCAAACACAATAAAGGAAGACTTAATTTAATAATTAAACAGCCACATATGGAAGTGAAAACTTTCACAAGGAAGATATATTGAAAAAGTTAATGTGAGTTATTTCTGAAACATTTATAAATGAGATCATACATAGTATAGCAAATATGAATAAAGTAAAATAAAAAATAATAATTATTATTATTATTATTATTATACGAGGAGGCCATCAAGGCTTAAGATGGGTGAAGTGAGTTGTAACCTAAAAAGTATTAAAATTTGAAAAATAATTTTATTAACTTTTTAATACATTTAAGTTAATATAACTGTTCAAATAAATTTAAAACACCAAACTTATTTAAGTTAACTACTTATCTAATCGGCTTCTGTGGGTTTCTGTGGTGAATTATTCAACTGTTTCCAGCCGTTCTCATTCTTTTCATTATTGTCATTAAAAATTATATATATATTTGTGTGTGCGTGTGGGGGGGGGGGGTTACCTAAATTGTAATTTTTTTTTTTTTTTTTTTTTTTACTAAACAGTTGTTCTGCGTAATACTGCTCAAATAAAGTGAGATATATGTAATATTTAATTCCGTAGTTTAAGTAATTTTAAAAGATTTTTTTCCGTGCAATTATGTATTCAATAAAAAACAGCAAATTATCAGCTTCCTTTGGAAAAAAATCAATTAATCCTCCCTTGTCAATCTTCGGAACTCCCTTCTTTGAGGGACCATCTTTAACAAAATTACTCAAATGCAAAAAAGGTAACCCTACTCTGCACCAAGCGGAGATGATTATAGTGATTGATGATCATTTTCCCCCACAGTGGTGTCTGGGATATAATCTAGCGTTATCGAGGGAGTGAAAGTTCAGAGGGGTAGAAAAGCGCTGGATAAAACGATGTTGCAACCTATGGGAGAGGAAAAGGAAAGATTGAACTTAGCTCAAAAGGCGGTCGTATGCAAAAACGAAACTAAAGGGAGAGTTCGGGATAGTTTTGCTTGGCCTGGGATGAGGCATTCTGAAGTGCGTTTGAGAGATGTCGCGTGCGCTGAATTATGTTTAGGGGAACAGCATGGGCGGTGGCTGGCAGCTATCGTGTTGAAAACTTTAACGACCAAGGCGATTTCTAGTTCTCTATGCGATATTTTTATGCGTGCTGAGATCCCGAATGTAATCATTAATGATTGTGGGATGACTAATGGGAAATTTAATTGGTTATTTGGTATTTTGAAATCATTACCTTGGGCTTGCGAAATTAGACGTTCATTTTTTTTTAATTTTAAAGCGGACGATCAGGCGATTCTATACGCTCGCTGGACCGGTCCTGGTGAAACAGCACGACAATGCTCACAACCTGAAGAAAAATTTGGCTTGATACAGGAGAATAAACAGGGAAAAGCCGCCGACTTCAGAACTATCCACGACGAAAGAAATGTGACTTCATCTTTGTATAGTGTGAAGGAGAATCGGAAAACTCCCCCAGGGGAAAGCAACCCTGTCTTCGTGCCAATTAAAGCACATAGGGCTCATGTTAAACGTAAACATGTGTTTTTCAACTTCAAAGGATCTAGTGCTCGAAATAAAAATGTGAACGCCATAGTGACAGACTATCTGGAACCTGACTTATCATACCCCGAGGATGTCACTGAATATCCCAGTGATAGAAGAAATCACACGAAACCGTTATTTGTGTCTTCGAAGGAGCTAAAGGTGTTCAAGTATACCTTCGTTATCAAGAAATTAATTTCTTTAGAAATAACATTGTGTTTTTCACCGAAAATAAAATGGAACTTAAGCCTTCATATGGCTGAACGTGTTTTATTGAAAGTGCGAGTTTAGACATTGGTTAACTATTTAGAGTTAGTTGTGTATTTATGAACAAGTTAGACCCTTAATAAACTCTAATAAACTTTGAATGAACAATTCATTAGACTTTCTTCTAACTCTAGAGAGACAATTTTGAATTAAAACTTTCTGTTTGTGATTTTACAAGTATTCTATTTCTTTCAGAGAATGAACGTCGAAAAGGAATTTATTCAATCCAGTCTGTATAACATTTTTTTTTGTTGTTATAAGGTTCTTATAATTTTATTCTATTATTTTAATTGCTAATTTCATTATTTAATTGTGGTTTTATTACCAATATTAATTTATGTACTGTTATTTAGTAGTGTGTGATGTAAATAATATTGTGGAGTGGGAGTCTCCGGCATCCTTTTATTTCTCAGATAGTGTCATCAGACGGCCGCTGAGACACGATCTTGGGGGGGAGGTGTAATGCCGGCGAGTCCCACACCCATATGGTAGCCCCTATGGAGGGGGAATATATGTCATGGCAACCCTTAAAGGGGTCGCGAAAAGGATGCAGAGAGAGAAGCATCAGTGAATGTACTGTGAGCTGGTTTTGAAGAGACGGAGGAGGTTGTCCTGCCGGCCGTTCTCTTAGTTCAGATTTAGTTGTACTGTGTATGCATCATGTTGGAGAAAGGAATATTATTCTCAATATATATATACCTGTAAATAGTCTTCTCTAGTAATATTAAAAGTGCCATGCTTCCTGCGAAAAGAAAATACTGATTGTCATTTATCGAAACAGTCTCATTTTCCCCGTTTACCTCGACGAACCAAACCCATCGAGATCCTACATCAGCCATTCTAGATTTTAGACATTTTGTCATATATCTCTAAGTACTGAAGGAACCATCTTGAAACTTTAGGAGTGTGCAGAACATGTTATACTTCAAACATTTCAATGAAAGTTTTGCTCCGAAAGTAAAAGTAGTAGCAATAAAAAATTAAAACGTTGAGCGCCCTGTCAGCCATCGGTGCCTGACAGTGTCAAATATGATATAAAGCTGTGTCAACCATCGGTGGCGGATATAAAATAGGATATAAAACTAAAAATATTACATTTAATGATTGAAAAGTTATTAAAAATTTGCTTAATTTTTATTTATTACAGGAGGAATTATTATGGAATTTTAATAGATTTTAAGAATTTGCGTGGTGTTCAACGTGTTAACTAGTAATAAGGATTCGTGATCCATCTTAATTACACACTTACCACCTTGGTAGTGATCAGCAGAAAATTATCAAACAAAATCAAAAAACGCAATCTCATGGACAGTGATAGAATGAACAGTTACTTTTCAAAAACAGGTTGCAAGGAGTTTCATAAATCTAAAATAACCACTCACCACAATTTTATACACATATTTTAAATTAAATTTTGATTAAGATTAAAACTAAGTTATTTTTATTTTCTTTTTTCTTATATCAGCTTTTTCACTTTATCATTTAAATAAGTCACCTTAATGACTTAAATATTGGGTGTGTAAATATGACTTCGCCCTTTCCCAATAGATGTCGTTGGTACTGCTTATGTGTGCTATAAAATGGCGATACTTGTATTTGATAGTACTCTTGATTTCAGCTTGAAAATGTCGAAATTTATTCCAAATAAACATCATTTGAGGGAAGTTTTACTACATTATTTTATTGCAAAGAAAAATGCATTAAAAACTTATCGTTTGCATGTAGAAATTTATGGTTAGCAGGCTTCATCGAATACAATTTTCATAGAATGGTTTAGAAGATTTAAAAAAGATGATTTTGACATTGATGATAAAGAGCATGAAAAACGACCCCAAAAATTTGAAGAAAAATCGATCAACTATTGCAAAAGGTTTATAAAAAATGGGAATGTTTAAAAAAAGTAGTAACTGAGTTCCGCATTTATTAAAATAAAGAGACATGGAACGTGGAAAAACAATTTGTGAAATGCTGCTTCAAAGGCAACAAAGAAAAGTTTCTTTTTTTTTTCCTTTTTTTAATCGAATAGTTACTGTAGATGAAAAATGGATTTATTATGAAAATCCCAAACTTTAAAAGTTTAGGTGAAGCCTGGTGAAGCTGGCTCATCAAAACCAAAGCGAGATCTTTATTGCAATAAGGTTATGCTCTATATCTGGTGGGATCAGAAAGATGTGGTACATTATGAACTGCTGGAAGGTGAAACTATCAATGACGATGTGTACTGACGACAACTAATACCTCTGAAGCGATCTATAGGAGAAAAACAACCAGAATGGTTGAATGGACACAAAACTAATTTTTCAATATAACAATACAAAACAACATGTTGCGAACGTTATGAAAAATTACTTAAAAGGAAAGGATTGGAAAGTTCTACCCCCACCTGTCGTAGTCACATGACATAACACCTATTTATTCTACTCGACGTAATCGTCTCTTTCTGAACAGTGATTTAGTTCTCGCGCAGATATCGAGCAATAAGGTTATGCTCTATATCTGGTGGGATCAGAAAGATGTGGTACATTATGAACTGCTGGAAGGTGAAACTATCAATGACGATGTGTACTGACGACAACTAATGCCTCTGAAGCGATCTATAGGAGAAAAACAACCAGAATGGTTGAATGGACACAAAACTAATTTTTCAATATAACAATACAAAACAACATGTTGCGAACTTTATGAAAAATTACTTAAAAGGAAAGGATTGGGAAGTTCTACCCCCACCTGTCGTAGTCACATGACATAACACCTATTTATTCTACTCGACGTAATCGTCTCTTTCTGAACAGTGATTTAGTTCTCGCGCAGATATCGAAAATTGGCTTAATGATTTTATCGCCTCCAAAAACCAGGTCTTCTTCAGAGAGAGAATCCGTCAGTTGCCTGAAAAATGGGTGAAAGTTGTAGCTTTAGATGGAGCATACATTTAATAAACAAAATCTTTCGTTTTGTAAACTAACAAAAAAAAAAAAAAAAAAATGTGCTTTATTTTAATTCACACAACCAAAATAATTAACTGTATGATATTTTCGCCGAAAATTTGCTAAAATTCTATTTATACTACCTTTAGCATGATATATTAAAGAGAAAGGGGTTAACCTTAAAATTTTACTGATACGTTAAAAAAAAAAAAAATCATGCAAGAAAAAAAATGTTAAAAAATCATTTAGAGTGTAATTTGTTAGCGTCTTTGAATTAAAAAAGGTAGTGAGGCTTAAATAAGAAATAAAGCATGCAAGAAGTTTTAGTGAAACAGTGGGGAATATGGAATAGTCGGGTAAAATGGAATTCATTATATCTGACCTGTACGGTGTTGTAACCTATCGGAAGCACGTCAAACGTCTTCACTGGGACTCAAATGTGAACGGGTAGCTCTCCTAGTGTCAGTGAGAAGATCAGTTTTATGTCATACAACTTCTTTGACTTATCAAGTTTTATGTCATACAACTTCTTTGACTTATCAAGATTCAGATTTTTTTGGAGGTATTACGAATTCTGTAATCTATTTACGAAGCAGTAAAATGAGGGAAAAACCTAGTGCCATTACCGGTAGAGGAGTTTAGTTAGTTATTAGTCTGATTCCCATGAACTTATTTCTACCAACAGGTTGTTGAGGTGGATTCATTCTACAAGATGGCAATTCGGATAATACGAAATACCAACTATTCCATATTATTTGAAATTTTTGTAAATCTTGAATGTTGATTATATTTTCAATACTGTTTATTTTCAATAATAATATCAAAGTAAAATGTTTATACGTATTGAAATTATTCATGATTTTCTGTAAAGATGCTACCCTATTTCATATCGTTCTTTATGGAAATGAGTATTCCATATTTCATAACTCTTTCATGTTATCCCCCCCCCCTTCTTTTTTTTTTTCGTATAATAAAACCATAAAACCACATTAACAACACTTGACAGTTTGAAATAGTCGAATCGACTATGATACAAAATACTTCAGTTTATAATGGTGAGCTTAAACACAAATGGTAGTTCATATTTACCTACTTTCCTCTGTTTCAAATTGAATGATGAAACTATTTATAAACAGAAAATTATCAATGTAGCCGACTTCAATAACATATTCAATGTGATTATTATTTTCTATGTATTAAGATAATTAAACAATTTGCTTATTGAAAAATTTATTAGTTACATTTTTAATATTATTATTAAGGCACTTAAAATTTGCTGTCTTCAGCTGACATTGTAGTTAAATTACTTTATATGTTAAATAGATAATTACAGAGGCGATTTCTCGTAAAACTTTCTTAATTAAGTTTCCAATAATGAAGCCTAATTTTATTGAAAGAAGTATTTCAATATATCTATTTTTTACTGTCCAAATGCTTAAAATTTTGTAAATCCTTTATTGTATGTGTTCTCTCAGCAAGTTTTTTTTTTTTTTTTTTTTTTTTTTTAAAGGATGACTTCATAAGCACTCTTTTCATGTTTGAAAAAATATTACTATATTCTATACATACAGTTTTATTAGGAACATTTTTAATCTGGATTTTTATTTAATGATATTTTATTAAATTACAGAATGATAAATGTATGATGTTAGATTGTTTTAATGTAAAGTAACAACGTGTTGAATAATTTTGTGCTTTTATTTGTTCGCATAAAAGTTCTTTTTAATTTCCCCCATAGTATGAAGATGATTCACTTGTTCCACAACATGAGATTATTTCATGTTCAGATGGTGTTCATCCAAATTCTGTTTCAACTGAAGAAGAGTAAGTATTTTAAGCAAATTTTCTGATAACTTCCTTGAAACTTTCTTGTTTATATTTCAAATTTGCTTATTTCGTTTGAAACTTTTATCCAAAGTTACTTGGCTATATGCTGTAGCAAATATCATGAGCTTAAAACCAAATTTTGTGCGTTCATTCTCATTCCATAAATTCCAAGTTTTTAAGCTCTTCACAAATTTACTTTTGAAGAAATGAGATTCACTGAAAGTCGTACTTGTAATTCTGCCTGTGGCAATAACACTACATCTGAAAGATGGTCAGTAATTATTTTGTATTATCGAATTTCAGTCAAACTGAAAGCATTATTAGTTGACGTATATTTTCGCTTACTTTACGAACGTAACTAAATAAAACTTTTTTTCAAACCTAACAATTTAGCAAGCATAAAGACACAAAATCAGTTGCATAACACTACTATTCTATGTTAAAAAAATTTTTATATACACTGAAGAACAAATGAATTAGGGACACTTCCCTTACAAACATGAATCGTTGGCCGTCAATAGATATTTGGTTCACACAGTTGGCACTTGATTAGTTGAAATAGTATGGGTTGGCCCAACCGGCCAATTTTTCGTCCACTTCGGCATTTTTTTTTGGGGGGGGGGGGGCGGGAGCTACAGTTAGACAACCATAAAAAACAATGCTATGAGTATAACAGTAATTAATTAATTAAATTTGAGTACAATAGCTCATTTCTAACCTTTATGTTACTTCAAAGATAATTATTTTTGCGGTACAAGTGACAGCTTCATTGGACTGTTTCCAGAATATTTGAAGAATTAACAGTACTATTGGACTGTTTTCGAAAATATTCGTTGTAACAATAGTTTTGTTATACAGATTCGAGAAGTTACGTAGAATAAAGAACATCCATCGTCTAGAACCTGCCTATTTAGGAACAACTTTTTCACACAAGAAAGTCGAAAAGTCTTTCGTAACATTTGGCGCTCAACGTGGAGCAGGTCGAGTGAACTCCAATTGCTAGAAATATGTCTTACGCAATGAAGAAACTTTAACTGCACGATTTGACCAGTTGGGAGAGGATACTTGTAAAATAATGTAAAATTTCTGCTGTGAATCATGTAAAACTTCTGCGTGTAAATTCCTGTTAAATTTTTTGCTGCTCTGTACTATGCTGCTTTTTGTTCAATTAATGCCTGTTTATTTTCTGTGTTGGTTTTTTTGGTTGTGGTTTGATTGGATGGTGAAAGGGAAACGTTTTCCCGCCATCCTCGGGCCTTCGGGCCGGCCATAAACCTTCGGGATGGTCAGTGGTTGGGGAGTTTGTTTCAGTTGGGAGAGGAGATGAAGGAGATGAAAGTCGGACAACAAGAGATAAAGGACCAAACGAAAACCGGGCTAGACCATCTGGCAGAGGAGATGAAATGCCAGCTAGACAAGACGAACTAATAAAAGAGGTGAAAACCAGGCAAGAAGAGATGAGAGTTGGACGAGAGGAGATCAAAGCCGAATCCGACAAGATTGAAGCCGGACATAATCAGCTGAGAGAAGAAGTGAAACCCAGACTAGACAATATGGAAGCCAGACAAGATCAGCTGAGGGAAGAGATGAAAGCCGGGCGAGTTCAGCTGAGAGAGGAGATGAACGTGCGATAAGACATCTTGAAAGATGTACATGCTAGCCCAAGTGGAAGACATTTCGGTGTTTTGGAAACCCTGAGCAAGTGTAAAGAACGCTTGTTTTGGGATTGACTTCGAAGTGATGAAGAGAAATGGTCTAGGGAATATCATGCATATGGAGCAAGAAAGGGATCAAAAACTCTAACTAGAGGACGTAAGCAGCGCTGTAATGCAGACACTACTTTTCAGAGAATAGCTATGGACTTATTAGGATTGTTACCTGAGATTGCTAAAGGTAAACTATACATCTTTGGGAAAATGGACTATTTCAGAAGACGGTTGAAGCTGTACTCATACAGAACAAGAAGCGTCGACTGTTGCAGATATCTTGGAATACAGAAGACTCGGACGACGTCTTTACATCCTAAATCCGACAGAATATTTGAGCTGCATCTGTCCATTTTCAAGAATCAAACTGACTGAGACTTTCACCTTCTGATGTTTCTGCTTGCCTATAGAAGTGCTCTGCATAAAACCTCGGGATGGACGCCATCCGAAATGTTGTTTAGACGAACACTTTGCTTGCCTCGTGAATTTCTGTTCGGGAGACCATACGATATGTCTTCCTCGCCTAATGACTACCTACAAGAATTACAGGCACATTTTAAAAGCATACATGAGTTCCCTAGAGAAAGGATTAATCTGGTCTGCGATCGTAGAAAGACACGCTGCGAGGTAAAGGCAACTAGAAATATCTGAAGGAAGGTGACTGTGTGCAGTTGTACAATCCAAAGCGCAGTCAAGAACAATGTCCAAATTTACAACAAAAACCTTACGTCATAATTAACCCCTTACCTGCTGAGGAATATTTACGAGATTCGCTTCAAAGAGCCACCTTTCTCTTTCAACTCTTAAATGAGAAAATCTTTCAAAAACACTGTCAAGATCACTTTCAGGTTTATTTTATTGCATACTCAAATCGTGTCAGTAGTTTCACTGGTAGCAGTTCAGTACAAAGAATCGTACTTCAGAAAAACGTATATATACGCCCGGAGCAGTTAAGGAATTAAGCAACTGAACGACGTCATTGAGAGAATACAGAAGTCGCTATGCAGTAAGCTGAAAGTGATATATATCAATAGATTAGCCCCATACCGTGTAACAAGACATGAAAAGATGTAGAGACACTGCCCGGGACGTGCAGTCTTTGAAGAGGAGAGCATTGTTACAACGGATTAAGTCTTTTCCCCTATATCAATTGTACTATTGCAGTGAAAGCAGTTTTACAGGTAAAATGAAAATAAAGAGACATTACATTCACTTTCAGTGAAGTCAGACTAGGCAACAAACTTGGCGACTTGGCGACGACTTTGGCGATTTGGTGACCAAATTTGGCGAAAAATGGTAGTTTATGGTTTCCGAAGTTTCGATGCTCTCCGATGATCGGGAGCTAAGTTCGAGATATTTCCATGTCATTCTGGATCGAATTACTGCCAAACCCCATCACCAAAAGGTTTAAATAGGAGTGACTTGACTTCTGCGAGGGTGTGTAGTCATTGCGATTCAAAGCTATTCAGAGACCTATTCTGAGCGATTGTACTATGGAGATTGTGCTCTAAGTGACTGAACTTTGTTTGTGAACTAGCGAAAATTTCTGCTCTGTGGTATTTGATGCTATTTGCTTTACTCCTGTGGAGCAAGTGATTGTTTCCTTGGACTGCTCAAGAGCTTTCGTTGAATATTGACTTATGCGGTACAAGTGACAACTTCATTGGGTTGTTTCCTAAATACTGGAAAAATAAACAGTACTATTGGATTGTTTTCGAGAATATTCATTGTAACAACAGTTTTGTTGTACAAATTAGAGAAGTTACGCAGAATAAAGAGCATTCGTCGACTAAAACTTGCCTGTTTATTTACGAACAACTTTCTCAAGCAAGAAAGTCGACAAATTTTTCGTAACAATATACATTTTACGTATCTTAAGAATCGAATTTCAGCCAAATTGATGAAGCTATACTCGTCCCCCCCCCCCCCTTTAAAAAATTAGGCATTAAAAATTTGTGACATTCAAGATTTTTTTTTTCCGTCTAATAATTTTTAACTTGGGGGAAAAAAAAAAAAAAAAAAAAAAGAGAAACTTTTGTTACGAACATGTGAAGAATAAGAATTGAATATTTTAAAATTTATTGATCTACATTAATGCTTTATAGATTTATTTGTCAGCTTTTCGACTTCAAACTGAGTAAATCAAATATATAGCTTTCTATTTCTGAAGTTACTGATTTTTTTTTTCTTTTTTCCCGAGGAATTTAAATATGCTTCTTTAGTGCTCCGTAGACGAAGTTGTTTCTTAACATAATATTTTAGGTTCAATTATTGGCTTCTTAGCTAATTAATAGCCTTCTTTTCCTCGACTAACAGTTAAATTTCTCGTAGAAAATTCCAGCCTGCATCAACATATTCATAGAATTCACTATATAATATACTCTTATGCCTCAGTCCGTATTTGTTCAAAAAGAATTTTGGTGGGAGAAATCAAATAACAATAATATTCTTTCCTATACTTCTTGAAGATTTATGTTCAGACTTAATAATTTCAAACTAAACTATTATTTAAAAAATTACAGAATTTTATAAAGTATATTAAATAAGAATAATAATAATAATTAAGAAAAACTAGTATTATGAATGAAAAATATTTCTTAAGTATCAACCCGAAAAGGAAGTTATAAAATAGTATGCCATTATTTGGATACTTTATCATCAACTTTTGCAAAATAAAATTCATTCTTATATGAAAAGGACATTAATAAAGTTAAGTTTCTTAATGGATAAATTTCCCATTCATTACGTCAAAATCAACTGCCACTTATTAAAGACTAGTTATACAGTGCGTTCCAAAAGTTTATAGACAACAGTTTTTTTTTTTTTTTTTTTTTTTTTTTACTATTGAAAAAATTAATAAAGATTTCAAAATCATTTTTAATTATAAGTAATATCAAGACAATGATAATATTACACAAAAATAATATATTACAATCACAGACATTGTAATAGAAACTAAAACTGAAAATTTACTGTCCCAATAGTTTATAGACAACTCATTATTTTTTCTTTAACATTCAAATTTTTGAGCTATTTTTCCTAATCACTTCAAAAACTCGATCAGGCATACTCAAAACAATAGTCTGAAGAATTTCTGGCTTTATAGAAAACCAATTTCTTTCAGTTTTCAGCATTTGATCTTGAACTGATGCAGATTGACGCCATTAGCAAATACGTCTCAAGATAATATTCCCCAAAGGTTATCCACTGGGTTCAGGTCAGGTCTTAGGGCTGGACAGTCCATAACAGTTACTTGGTTTTGTTTAAACCATTGCATTGCAGAGTTTGACACGTGAATGGAGCTATTGTCTTGCTGATATATCCATTCTTCCCCACTTAGCAACTTTCCAAATAGACGTAACCGTAATTCTAGCAATTTCTGGTAATCTGCGGAACATTGACGACCTTTTAAAAACACAATATCGGTAGTGACGGTAGTTCCTTTAAAGGAAATGCTCCCCGCACCATGAGTGAACCCCCTCCTTGTTGTCTGCTGAAAAAAGTTTGTGGTTCCTTGCGAATATTGTACCAGGAATATTCCCAACCATCGGAGCCATCTAAATTGAATTTCTTTTCATCACTAAACAGAACACTCAACCATTCATATATCAATTCATATGATTTCGAGCCCACTAAACACAAGCCTCTTTATACCGTTTTGTCAACTTTGGTTAACGACGCATTTTGCGATAAGCAAGCAATTTACAGTCGTCGATGCACTGTGGATTTTGATACTGGAATGATCATCTCTCTAGAAATTGACCGTACAGACAGGTTCTGTGTGGAATCTAATCTGAAAATCTCTGTGTCTTGTCGTTTAGTTGTTTTCTTTGGTCGTCCAGAACGTGATTTTGTTTCAAAATTGTCACCTTTTGACAGACTTTGGCAAATACCAGCCCTGCTGCGTTCAGGTTTTCTTGAAATGTCCACAACTTTCATTCCACGAACGTTGAAACAATAAATTTCCAAAATTTCATTACTGGAACACTGCACGTTGCGAGGCATCTGTACAATCAGTCAAAAAAAGAAAGACAGCTTCGCTTTTATCTCAGAAAATTATTACGTCACAAGTACATGACCT
This sequence comes from Salticus scenicus, assembly GCA_963930645.1. Classification (NCBI taxonomy): domain Eukaryota; kingdom Metazoa; phylum Arthropoda; class Arachnida; order Araneae; family Salticidae; genus Salticus; species Salticus scenicus. The sequence goes on from OZ005651.1 coordinate 170,802,971, forward strand.
TGGAATAGGGAAATTTGAAGATCAGTACTTCAATCAGCTTTTAACACTGGTTGTCTATATACTTTTGGGACAGCAATATTTTCGTTTTATTTTTTATATTAAATTTATGTGGGTTTAAAGTTCTTTAAGTATTTTATTATTTGTATTACGTCAATACATATTTATGTAATTTATTTCGTCTTTCTTACTCGTTTAATTATCTCTTAAATCCAAAAAAAACGGTTGTCTATAAACTTTTGGGATGCACTGTAATTAGAAGCAGGAGTAAAATAAATCTTATTTAACAGAATGCCTATAAAAATACACTCTATAACAAAAAAAAAAAAAAAAAAAAGACTTACCAAGGAGTAATGTAAACTGGACACAAATTGACATGCATACAGGTTACGATGGAAAATGCAAAATTTTAAAGTTTGGCTGCTATCGAATACGCATGCGACGTTACAGTGCATCTTATCTGCACAGTTGGTTGAATATTAAAAATGAGAAATTTTGATTCCCGATCATAAATCCTCCGAGAATTTTATTGCGTCTACTCAGTAAGATTGTAACTGTGCCACGCATACATGTGCGCAAACAATATGCGCAAATGTCAGTCTTTGAGAGAGGTGTGTAGTTGGACTCAAAGAAACCGGTTGGTCTAATCTACGAATTGCTTGACAATTGAATAGGAGCGATGCCATTATTAGATGATATTGACAGGAATGGGTGAACTATGGCCAAACACAGCCTCAGGGAGGAAGCGGTCGGCCTAGAGAGAAGAGAACCAGCGAGAACCAATCAATAGTCAGAGCTGTACTCAAAGCTCCAATTCCTCATTATCATCGATCCTACGTGCAACTTAGTGACTTTAAAGACCATTAATAGGCGACTCAGAGAAATGGGGTTGAGCTCACGGAGCCCCTTGTGTGGACTACTATTAAACTTTGTGTACAGGCAAGCACGTTTGCAGTGATATCAGGATCGTTCGAACTGGAATGCCACTGAATAAAGTAGAATTGTCTTCAATGATGAGTCCCACTCCGATCTCAGCCCGATGACCAGCGAAGACGCGTCTGGAGACGCCCCGAAAAAAAAGGGGGGGATTCCAACCTGACTGTCGCCAGCTATACGGCCCGACAGCCAGGAGTGATGGTCTGGAATGTCATATCATTTTATAACAGAACCCCTTTGGTTGTCATCCGTGACATTTTTACACCACAGCGGTACGTCGACGACATTCTACGTCCCGTTGTGTTTCTCTTCATATCACACAATCCTGATCGTATATTTCAGCATGATAATGCCTGCCTGCGCACAGAGATAGTTTCTACTGCTTGTTTTCCTGTTTGTCTAACATTATTTTGATCAGTAAAGTCACTGGATCTCTCTCCCACTGAAGACGTTTAGAGCATCATGAAAAGGGTCCTACAACTAGCTCGGGATTTTGCAAATCTAACACACCAATTGGACAGAATTTGGCATGATATCTCGCAGGAGCACATTTGCCAACTCTATCGATTAATGCCAAGCCGAATAACTGCTTACATAAGGGTCAGAAGTGGACCAATGCGTCATTTACTTGTTTACTCTGTGAGGCCATTTCTTTTGATTAAACCATCCAAATTTTCTGAAACTGTAATCATTTGTTTTTCTCTGCATGTACATCACATTTATGAATTTTCGTCCCATTTGGATAACACCTTCTTGGTGCATCTTTATTTATTTATTTATTTTTATTTTTATTTTTATTTTTTGTTATAGAGTGTATATGACAATTTCCTTATGGGCTTTATTGCTTTCGATTTGTCAAAACAAGCGTTTGATAAATGAAATCCAAGAACACTTAAATATTTTTGGACAACGGAGCAATAGATGGGGCGTAAAATTAACATAACAATGGTTACGAAAACATTTACTTTTATGAAAAATTCGAGCTCGAATTTATAGTTAAGAATCAAGGCTATCAAATAAAAGTAAATCCTTTCAAGAAATCTGCCCTTCATACGTAAAGTTTAGTTTTCAAAATCATTTCCATAAAATATGAACGACCTTTTGTATTGAAGATTATTATTATTATTTTCAATTGGATATTTCTGAACAAATTTTCATTACCTTGGTCTTATAATTATAGATTATGACCAATAATTATAGATTAAAAAGACTGTTTGGCTACACTTTATTTATTTGTTCAAATGTATACAGACTAATTGCAGCGGGCTTGAAAAATATCAGGCAGATTAGATATTGTTAACTAGTTTTTCAATTATTCGGACACACTGTGAGACTCTATATCCTTTGCAATAGGCCGGATCAAATTGCTTACCACAAACACATAGTTTTCACGCAAGAATTTAATTCCAGGAATGAGATTTTTTTTTTTTTTTTTCTTTTTTTGTAGATTTAGATTTTCAGTTTTATTGCCTTTCCGATGTGTGTTTATTACATTAGTAACAGCTAATCAAATGAAACCTTTACCGAATAACGTCAAAGAATGAATACTAAGCATGATATATATATATATATATATATATATATATATATATATAGATTGAAAAATGTATTTATTATTCCAATATACTGATTTTGTCTTCAAAATTCTTGTACTTTATTTCAACTTCTTGCCTTTGCGTATATGAAACTATATATGGTTTCAGCTTTTTTGTCTTTTCCCCAGTCTCATTCCTGTAATTCGCATAATTACGACTCCATCTACCCTAAATTAATATTATATATATATATATATGTGTGTGTGTGTGTGTAACTGAAATTGTGCTAAAATATTGAATTTAATGATATGAAATAACTAGAATGAATTATTAGGCCTTTATACTATCGAATTTAATAATAATAATAATAAAAAGAAATTATTGTATTTTAATCGCCACAAGAAAATATAAAAAGTATTTTTATATCTGTTTATCTTACAATCTAAGTTCTAGTTTTTGTAAGTATGCTTGGATTTTATGAAATTAATATACACTCATGTCCATAAATTAAGGATAATGCTAGCTGAGGCATATAAAGGTTCAGAAGCAAAATAAATATGACTTATTCATAAAGTCCATTTATTAAACAAAAGGTCAAGAGCAAAAAAAGGTGGTTTATGTAGGATACCATTTATAAAAACTACGATTTTTGCTCCCGGAAGCAATTACAAAAAATATCTCCCTTACAAAAACTTAACATTACATTGTTGGTATGATGGTTAATACATTGTATGTATCTCAGATGATGAAATACAGTCCTTACAACACCTAGGAATGCCGAGTATTAAATTACTGATCTGATCTTGGGGAAGATTACTCTACTTAGTAAGTAATACTCTCCGAAGTTCCGGTGCACATGTAGGAGGTGGTTGACGAGCTACAACTCGTCGGAAAAGCATGTCCTACACATGCTCTATCGAATTCCAGTCAGGTGAGAATGCTGGTCATTCCATGCGGGTGATAGCTTCAGATTTTAGGCATCCGTGTACAACGTTTGCACGGTGAGGACGCGCATTGTCATCCATAAACGCAAATTCTGGACTCATGACACCCCTAAAAAGACGTAGATGTTGTTTCCGAATGATGTCCCGATATTTTTGGCCTATCATTCTTCCGATTTGAACTTGCAGATCTGTTCTGGTGCCCAATATGATCCCCCCACCCCCCACCTCAAACGAGCACTCCTGCCCCACAGTAACGGTGTCATTCAATGATGTTGTTTTGGTGGTAACGGGTTCCTGACTTTCTACATATGAAAGTCTGGTGTGAATCACACTGCAAGCTAAACCTGGACTCGTCGGAAGACATCACACAAGCTCACTGTGCCGCTGTCCACATTGTATGTTCTCAACTCCAAGTTAACCGCTGGCACAGTACGTTGCCGTGAGTGGAACACATCTAACAGGCCTGCGAGCGTATAGACCAATATCTCCCAAACGTCTATACACGGTTTGTCTTGAAACTGTGGCACTCGTGGCTGCAGACAGCTGACGAGACATGTCTGATGCTGTGCTTTATCTGCTTATTTTGGCAGTTACTGCCAAATACCGGTGGTCATTCGGCATTGTAACTCGGGGCCGACCAGTACTGTAACGTCGACTGGCATTTCCATCATTTTAGAATCGTTGCCAAAGCCTAGAGATGACACTTTGGACGGTTCTAAGTTCCCCTGATACTTCTATCTGAGTACGCCCACATTCTAGTCGGCCGATAATTCTACCACGTAAAAAATTATCTGCATGCGTCCTCTGTGTCATAACCATTCGGTTGTGGCACTGAGCGGCACACAGAACGCTTGTGAACAATTTTCCTTCTTTGCTCCCATTCCTTATCTACCCCCTTCTTACACTTTCGTCATTGTAACATCATATCGGCGTCATCTGATGGCTTCCTATAATTTGCATATTATTCTTAAAGATGTGTGTGGTATTTCTACAGGTGAAATTTTTGCATTAAAGTTCGATTTCAGTGTGAATCTGAATTATCCTTAATTTATGGACATGAGTGTATTATTAAAGCTCATCACTTTTTTTTTGTTTTTTGAAAATGGTGTTCGTTGCGTTTATAATTCTTTTACAAGGACAGACAAATTTAAATGCATTGTAATTTATGAATTTTAAATCTTTTATGTAAATTTTAATCGCTCAATTATTTCAAATAAAATGAAATTTATTATATGTTATTAAAGATCATGACAGATTATATACTAGCAGCCTTTGCCCGCTTTGCTGGTCACTATACTTAAAGGAATTAAAAACCTAATCACTCTTTTTTTTAGAAGGTTTTTAATTGAAATTGATTTTGTCATCGTGTCTTCGTTTCACGCTGGTAAACAATGCGCCTTCATTTTAAAGTAAATATAAGCTATTTCGTTTGTCGCTGTGTGGCTCGGTTGGTAAGAGCGTCCTGTTAATAACGCGGTGGTTGTGAGTTCGGTCCCTGGAAGGTCCAGCGTGTTAGTTTTTGCAGATAATTAGTAGAAAAGGTGTTAATTGAAACAAGAAAACTTTTCGTTGCTTGCACTAAGAATTTTTTGAGGAGTTTTTTTAAGAAGCATTTTTTTTATTTAGATAGTGGAAAACACAAAACATTTTAGATATTAAAAAAGCACAAAATAAAATGTTTTAAGTAAAAAATACATTAAAAAATATTTTTAGAAGCTTTATATATATGTATATATAAACATTATATATTACTATTATATGAAATTGGATTTGTCATCGGCTTTTTGTCACGTTAAAAAACCAAGACGCTTCCATTATATATATTAAAAAAAAAAAAAAAAAAAAAAAAAAAATGTAAGCAACTCATTGTATTTCTTAATGAATCAGCTGGTTACAGCGTCATGTTGATAATGCGAGAGTCGTGTGTTCGATCCTCGCCAGGCCGAGGTGTTTTTTGCAAATAATTAATAGAAAAAGTGTCAATTAATAAAAGAAAATATTTCGTTGTGTACACAGTATCCTAATAATTTTTCAAAAGTTTTTAAACGGCTTTTTATCTAGTTACAAAAAGCACAAAATTAAAATGTAAGTAAAAATAAATAAATAAATACAATTTTTTAGAAGCTTTTTATTAGTTAGAAGCTTTTTATATGAAATTGGTCATCGTGTCTTCCTATCACGCTAGTAAACAATTAAAGTAAATATAAGCCGTTCCGTTTGTGGCTACGTGGCTCAGTTGGTCAGAGCGTCAGTTTAATAACGCCGTGGTCGCGATTTCGGTCCCCGGGAGGTACGGAGTGTTAATTTTTGAGGATAATTACTAGAAAAGGTGTCGATTGATAAAAGAAAATTTTTCGTTGACTACACAATATCTTAAGAATTTTGCGAAAACAATTTTTAAGAAGTTTTTTCTTTTTTAATATTAGAAAACACAAAACATTCTTAGATGTGAAAAAAGCTCAAAATTAAAAGTTTCAAGTACAAAATACATAAATAAATATTTTTAGAAGCTTTATATATATATATATATATATATATATATATATATATTATATATTATTATATGAAGTTGAATTTGTCATCGCGTTTTCTGTCACGATAAAAAACAAGACGAAAAAAGAAATGTAAGCAATTCATTGTATTTCTTAATGGCTCAGTTGGTTAGAGCGTGATGTTAATTTTTGCAAATAATTAATAGAAACGGTGTTAGTTGATAAAAGGAAATATATCGTTGTGTACACAGTATCCTAATAATTTTTGAAGAGTTTTTTTTTAAATAGCTTTTTATCTAGTTACTAAAAAGCACAAAATAAAAATTTAAATAAAAATAAATAAATAAATAAAGTTTTTATAAGCTTTTTATTGAAACTGCATTTCGTTATCGCGTCTTCATGTCACGCTAATAAATATGGCACCGCAACTTTAAAGTAAATGTCAGCAGTTCTTACAGTCGCTCGTTGGCTCAGTTGGTCAGAGCGTCGTTAATGCGATGGTGGTGAGTTCCATACCCGAAGGATCGATGTGTTAAATTTTGTAGATAATTAATAGAAAATGTGTCAAATGATAAAAGGAAATTTTTCATTGTCTACGCAGTATTCTAAGAATTTTTGAAGAGTTTTTTTAAGAAGCTTTTTTTAGATATTAAAAAGCACAAAATAAAAAGTTTTATATATATATGTACATATTCTTTTAGAAGCATTTTATTGAAACTGGATTTTTATCATCTTGTCTTTGTGTCATTCTGAAGAAGAAGGCGCCTCCACTTTAATATAAATTTAAACAACCTTTTTCGTCTTCGTTAGCGCATTTGGTTAGAGCGTCATGGTGATAACGCGATGCTTGTGGGTTCGACCCTTGCAAGCCGATGTGTTGCTTTTTTGCAGATCATTAATAGAAAGTATGTCAACTGATAAAAGAAAATCTTTCATTGTCTACACATTATCATAAGGAATATTTAAAGAAGCTGTTTTTTGAGTTACTAAAACGCACAAAATAAAAATTTTAGTAAAAATATAAATAAAAATAACACTGAAAGTTTTTTTTTTATTATTATTGTGTAGCCCTAAAAAGCCCAAAATAAAAATTTATTCTTGCAGAGACATGCTATAAAATCATAAAAGTGTCAACAACAAGAAAACTTTAAAGAAAAATATAGATATTTCACTTTTGCAAAAGGTGAAAAATTTTAAATATTCTAAATATTTTAAAAAGCATTCGAGAACAATATTCCTTTTGTATAAGTATTTGTGAGATTTTTCTAGAAGGTTTTTCTTGACAGTTAGACTTTTGGTTAGAACGTCATGCTGATAATGCAATGATCGTTGGATTCGGTCCTGGAAAGACGATATAGTACTTTTTTTCCAGATAAATAATCGAAAAAAAAAAATGTCAATTGATAAAAGACAATCTTCCGTTGTCTACAAAATATCCTAAGAAATTTTAATTAGTTTTTTTAAGAAGCTTTTTTCTTTTTGTAACTAAAAAGCACAAAATAAAATTTAAGTAAAAAATCATTTTTTAAAATTAGAAGCTTTTTATTGTGAAGCCCTAAAAAGCATAAAATAAAATTTATTCTGGCAAAGACATGCTACAAAGAAATGAAAGTTTCAACACTAAGAAAATTTTAGAGAAAAGTATAAGTACTTTCCTTTTCAAGAGATAAAAATTTTTTGATGTTCAAAATATTTTAAAAAGCTTTCGAGACATTTGAAATTTCTGGCCAAACGAACGATTATATAAAAACTAATAACTAAAAATATTGGTCTCGAAAGATTTTTAAAATATTTTGAACTTTCAAAAATTTTCATCTCTTGAAAAGAAAAGTACTTATACTTTTCTCTAAAATTTTCTTAGTGTTGAAACTTTCATTTTTTTGTAGCATGTCTTTGCCAGAATAAATTTTATTTTATGCTTTTTAGGGCTTCACAATAAAAAGCTTCTAATTTTAAAAAATGATTTTTTACTTAAATTTTTTATATATCACTTTATAAACGAAAAACAAAAACATAATCCATTAAAATTGCTCAGAAGCTCGCTTTGGGCTTTGCTGTCTTCGGCAGCGTTTTCCTAAAACGCAAAGGCTCGGGTACATATCCCTATTGTCTGCGACAATGCCTTACCCGTGGACTTCAATTTGGGTGCTTATTGGATGACAGTTTCGAAACGGGCAGTACTGAAAAAACTAAAGTAGCCCTTTTATATTTGAATCCCAATTATTTATGAACTACACTATGCGTACTATACTTATTATTTACTTTTACGTTATTTCCCATATTTTATTTGATTTATCCGGCCGACCATAAAATGACAACAATTTCACGCCAAATATAATATTACAATATGTTATGAGCTCTACGTCTAATGAGACAACTAATTTTTTTGCGGTTATATATATTTTCAATTTTAAATATTTTATGGTTAGTTGATAGTGGTTGGTATGTATATATAAAAAAATAAATATGTAAACTTGATCATGGTAGCTTTATTATGGCTCCCTCGAAGACTGTTGAATTTTTGCCGCTATTTTGGCTTTTTGTATAAAACGATAAAGTGAGACAAAAATATATAATTTATGCGATCATTGTTTCTGTTTCTTTCTTTTCTTTTTCCTCAGTATTTTATATTTATTTATATTTTTTATGCGTTATTTGGTTTATGATGGCTGTCACCAAAGTAGAGTCCTTGTCTAGAAATGTCCGGTCTACTTCAGTGTCAATATTCAAAAATTGCCACAGATTATTTATAAATTTGTTTTCATTATTTCATTTTTATTATTACTTAATTTTAAAGTCATTATGACATCATTTTCTCATATGCATATACAAATTCAATTTTTGATATTTTTTTATTATTCTCGGGAAAATATATTTATTTATATATCGAAAAAATTATGAACTCGTAAACTTTTTTGGCAACAATTACACTTATAGAGCTAATATTTAGATGGCTTGTTTTAAAGCTATTATAATGTTATTGTTTTCACAATTTAATTCATTTAAATAATCTGGTGTGTCACTCACACGACTTTCTCTTACCCTGAAATTTAATGCTATAAATACAGGTTGGAGATTAAGAGATAAGATAACGATGTTATGTAAACCTATGTTAAACAATTCAAATTAGGCTTTGGAAGAGTTTTATATGATAATTAATTTTGTGTGAGGGGGGCTGTTGCCCCCTCAACCCCCCGTTTCATAATGCACCTACATTTATATAGAATTTAATTCGGTTATTAAAAAATAATTTATTAAAATTATTATTTAAAAGAATTATCTTTTATGATAATGCAGACGATTTCCATATAAGAGAAGTAGTATAACACTAAATATCCAAAAAAAGTCCATTTTATTCTAAAAAAAAAAAAAAAAAAAAAAAAAAAAATCGTTAAAAGTAAAAAAAAAAAATCGATAACTTTGTTTTAAATTATCGCAGATCGATGGTTCAACCATTCGTTTTAAAGGTATTGGCGAGCTCTTTTGAAAGATACGCATCATGAAAATTTCCTCCCCTCGAGGGGGGACTCCCCCGCAGGGGGGGAGGCGAGGCTCCTACATACACAATTTTTTTTCCCTGTTGACTATCTCTATTACAAAAAATATATATTCCTTTCATTTGGTTTAATGCAGTCTATAGACGTTAAATTCTACTTACCTGCAATTTCCCCCATAGACGTAATGTATTAGAATTCTCTTGATTGTTCCTGTACACAAACCATTTGCTTGATCTTAACAAAAAGCTTACTGTAGCATCCCTATATGATACACATTTAGAATACCAAGTTTGGAATGTCTGCTACTATTTGTTCTTGAGATATGCTGATAACAGACAGACACACACACAGACATACCGACATACACACAGACCAACCGCTAAAAACATGATTTTCGTATTCAAGAGACCTCAAAACGTGTAAATATAACAAAATCTCACTTTCGAAAATTTGACCGAAAAACAATACTATCTCTACCTTATGGGTAAGAGACAGCAAAAAAATTAGTCAAAAATTCTAAAATTGGGCTCCAAGATGCATCAGGAGAGGTCAGTACGAACCTCCATGCAAATATGTATACCAGCCATTTTCCTACTAAGTACCGGATACACACAAACACACGCATCTTATTTTATTATATATATTATAAATTATTTAATTTTAAAGTTAAAATGACGTTATTTTGTCATATGTATAAGAAAATTTAATTTTTAATATATTTTTACTTTCTCTTACCCATAAGGTAGAGAAAGTATTGTTTTTGGATCAAATTTTCAAACGCGAGTTTTTGTTATATTTACATGTTCTGAGGTTCCCTGAATACGAAAATCATGTTTTTAGCAAATGGTCTGTGTGTATGTCTGTGTGTTATCAGCATATCTCAAAAACAAATTATGGCAGAAAGTTCAAACTTGGTATTCTAAATGTGTATCATATAAGGATGCTACACTAAAAATTTCGTTAAGATCAAGCAAATGGTTCGTGTACAGGGACACTCAAAAATACATTACGTCTATGGGGGAAATTGCAGGTAAGTAGAGTTTAACATCTACAGACTGCACTAAACCAAATGAAACGAATATATATTTTTTCTAATAGAGATAGTTAACTGGAAAAAATGTTTTGTGTATGTAGGAGCCTCGCCTCCCCCTCTGGGGGGGGAAGTCCCCCCTCGAGGGGAGTAAATTTTCATGATGGGTATCTTTGAAAAGAGCTCGCCAATACCTTTAAAAGGAATGGTTGAACCATCGATCTGCGATAATTTAAAACAATGCTATAGATTTTTTTTTACTTTTAACGAAAAAAAACTTAGAAAAAAAACGTATTTTTTTTTTTAAATATTGAGAATAAAGTGGATTTTTTTTTTATATTTTTTGTTACTTCTCTAACATGGAAATCGTCTGCATTATCATAAAAGATAATTTTTTTAAATAATAATTTTCATGAATTATTTTTTAAAAACAGAATTAATTTTTAATAACCGAATTAAATTCTATGTAAATGTAGGTGCATTAATGAAACGGCGGGTTGAGGGGGCGGTAGAACCCCCTTACACAGAACTAATTATCATATAAATCTCTCCCGAAGCCTAATTTGAATTGTTTAACATAAGTTTACATAACATCGTTATCTTACCTCTTAATCTCCAACCTGTATTTATAGTATTAAATTTCAGGATAAGAGAAAGTCGTGTGAGTGACACACCAGATTATTTAATTTAGTTGGATATTCATTTAAAAGATTGTAGCTTTAAAATTAATAGGATTAAAAAAAAAAAAGTAATGTCAAAAATATATAAATAAACAAGTAAATATATTTCTTTTTATGTTAAAAAACAGTAAGTGTGCGAACATTTTCTTTTTTATGTAATTAAAATAAAATTGAGAAAAATCGTGCAAATAAAATGATAGCTTTTGTATAGAATGACATATATTATGCTTTATTTATTATTTTTATTTATACGTGTTGAAAAAAAAAATTAAAGGTTAACTTGTATATATTTATTATGATTTCAGAAGGCTATGACATCGATATTTAACTAAGAAAGGTATTTATAATTAACATTCTTAAATTAGTTTGAAGAAAGTTAAAGTTTCTAAAGTAATGATGGCAATTTGTAACAAATGAAATTAAAATGAAAAGGCTTAAATTTAATAAAAGAAACGTTTTTGAAAGAAAAAAAAAATTGACTTGAGTACGACTTGAAGACAGCACTGTCTTCAGAGCTTTGTTGAGCTTTTCAAGTAGAGCAGGGTTTTGCTGTATTCTACCTAATTGTGTATGAAAAAGTTTTAAAGTTTAAATATTGAGTGTACACAATTTTTGAAATTAGTTTTATAAGAACGACTATTAAAAATTTACTAAGACTATAAAAACTGTATATCGAAAAATTCTATGATTCAAGAGTCAAAAATATATTCCTTTTTAAGTCGAAAAAGAAAGTGCATTTTTTTCCCTTTAATTTGAGACTTACAAGAAAACATGTGTAGTTAAAATAGCGAAAAAAAAAAAAAAAAAAAAAACTCATTTAACAAATCTTTGTTGTTTCAATAAAATATATTGTTAAACTATAAAATAATGAAATACGTGGCATTCAAGTTTCCTGTTGAAAATAGTTCATCGTAATATAACAGTAAAACTGCTGGTTTCTATATAATGATTAACAAAAGAATGTGATCACGTTATTTTGTATTCAAGTTATTTCTTTTAAACATAATTTTGTAATGTATTTATACTAAAATATACACTATTAAAATTTACAAAAGAAAGTTTCCTATATAATATGGTATAAATAGCGTTTGATTTTGAATGAATTTTAATGTCGCACTATAGCTACGCATTGGGCAATTGGCGATAGTATGAGACTCACCCTTAAGTGTGGTTCTGGACACTCTATCACAATTTTGATCCTCTGTGGAGCGTTGGTATCCCCCAGAGGTATTATTTTAAAAGGGAACATGGAGGACATTGGGCCACGACGAATTTTACGTGCATCAGCCACCATTAATGTACACGACGGTCTTCGGCCAGATCGCGTTTCGAACCCTCAACCTCCCAATTACGAGCTCGGCGCTTTACTGACCAGGCTACAGCGGTCTTTCGGAATATCTCTTTAATTACTACTAATTACTAATTTAAAAGACAATACAGATTTTTTCTTTTTCTTTTTAAATATGCTAAGTTATATATATATATATATATATATATACACTGCTTGAGCAGATGCAGCTTTTAATCAATATACAGGACTTTACAAATCCAATATATTTAATATGTATATATATATATATTTAAATAAATTAAAAAATATATATGTATTTCTTATTGTGAAATCCATTTACTATTTTTTTTTTTTTTTTTTTTTTTTTTTTGTCGAGCTTTTCTATCAGAAATAAAAAATACGATTCTGTTGAAATGCCGAATTTAGATAAAAGTTCGAATGCGTGCGAATAAACGAATTGCATATTTGTGAATATCAGGAAAATTTCCTTCAAGTTTAGATGTTAATTATTCCTCTGCCTTTTCAAAAATTGTTTCTATGAAATTCACGAGAGACTATGTCCGTTTTTCTTATTGATTCCATCCAAGATGGAGTTGGTGGATAAGTCCTTCTGCTGATAACTATACAGTCCAGCTTGCATAGGAGGGGGAAAAACTATTAAATTTTTGGTTAATACTCCAAGTGATGAACCGCGATATCTTATTCTTAAATGATATGGAACAAAACCGGCAATAAAAGCTAGTGTCTTTTCTTCAATATCGGAAATCTTATCATTGGCATTTATTTTTTTTCCCATGCTAATTATTCAGAATCGTCATAGAAATCTACAAAATTAACTTCATCATTTTGCTGCTCATCAAACATTCCCGATTCAGTTTCTGAATCAAATGCATTCTCCAGCATTTCACTTGTTAAAAAAGCCTCCGTACTGTTAAAATCCGCTTGACCTACTAGGGCTGATAAATTTGATAGTTTATTAGCTAACAGTAATCTTTTCAGTCTTATTATTGCTTTTGAAGGCAATGGACGATCATTAAAGCGACCAAGACCTCTTATCTGACTAAATAAGCTTTCTAAAGCATTTTGTGTCAGTCTGGTTGTTAAAATATATGTAATATTTTCAGATTTTATATCTTCATATAATCCAATAAGTGAATTTATCGAAATAATTATTGCCTTTTGAAGAGGTAACTAGCTTTTCTTTTCCATTACGCGAAGTATTGGGTTGTTCGATAAATAATGTTTTTTTTTTTTTTTTTTAAAACCTTCGCTTCTAAAAACCAAGGATTCTTCGAACGTGGAATTTTTCAGCTTACCGAAAAATGGCAAAAGGTCATCCAACAAAATGGTCAATATATCATTTATTAATGTTTGTTGTTAATATAAATAATTTCACTTTGAAAAACATGAAAAAAAACAACATTATTTATCGAACAACCAAATACAATAATTTCTTTTTTTTTTTTACAGAGTTAAGAACATTACTTTGATCACTAAATATTTTTCTACACCAAAACCAGCTTTTAAGGGTTTATTACTAGGTGGTTCTGAGCATTTACTGATCAAGATACAAAAAAAATTATCAATTAATAAGAAAAAATTGGATGCTCTAATATTTCCAGTTAAATACGCAATCGCTTTTGCAGTAGTTAAAGAAAACATAATTTTCGCAGGAAAAACTTTTTGTCTATCATTTACTTTCACAGTTAAGAACTGAGGTTTTAATTTGTGGCAAATTTGTACTTCTTCGGAATATTTTTTCCAAAACTTCTTTTACGATACTAGAAACAATAATTGTACCATCATTTAACATAATGCCTTTGTCCAAGAAGTGGTTGCATAATAATTTTATATAGTGTGGCATGTCTGCGAAAACCCATATTTTTGAAGACATATCTCTCGGGCTACAAATAGCTATTTTTACATATATGTCGGGCTCAAAAAATAAAAATTTGTTTCAGATATTTTTAAATCTTTCCATAAATTTTGACTACCACCTTGATCAGAAACGATTGCTGTAATTTGCAGTCCAATTGATTCAACATTCTTCATGATAGAATATAACAGGTTTACGTTCACTGGCTTGTCGAAATCAAAATATACCGGCTGCTTCCACGGAGAAAATAACCCTCGTAACACCACAAACTGCACCTTTTTACATGGGCACAAAATCTCATCTAGTTTTGAATCATACCATATGTTTGAATCTATGTGCATTTCATCGAAACTTAACACAAGCTAACTGTAGCATTTATGTTACAACTATTTTTATGGAATAATATGTATACTATTTAGTTACGATACTTTGCTATAAAAAATCCATAGGTATTATTTCTGTATGAAAACAGTGGCACTATATAATGCGATTTTTTTTATATTTTTTTTATATATTTGTTCTGAAAAAAAAAAAAAAAGAGGGGAATGCGACTCCTCTTGGAATAAAAGTCTGAAGAAGGCTTTCAGAAATTTTTTTAATCCGATATAATCTCCTTAAAAAGAATATTAAAAAAGCAGATTAAAGAAATATTTGTGTGATAAGACATTTCCAGCGAGGAAACAAAGAAATTCCAGTTTGAAATTTAAAAGCTACCCCCATCCCTGTATGCCATTGTTTCCCCAGCTTTAATTTTTTTTTTTTTTTTAACTAATAAATGTGGTGAGAAATTTGGTGGTTCCTGTATATATATCAAGTAATTTCTTGGAAATATGTAAATTATCAACATGGTTTTAACATCAGCAACTTTAAACATTAAACGTCTTTGACTATATAGAAGTATAAATAAAATATACAACCATAAAAATTTCTCATTGCTGCGAACACAAGAGTTCAAATATAAAATAAATGGTCTTTTACTAATGAAATAAAATAAACTGGTACTGGTTTTCATATCTAGCAGGGGTCGTACTCCCCGCCCTTTTTTAAGACACTTTCAGAGAAGAGAACTTTTCACCGCTTTTGGTACCACTAATTTCATATAGAAATCTTATCGTATTTTTATAGTAATGTGTCTTCATTAAGTAAGACAGAAGTTATTGTATAAAACTATTCATAGCAAAAAATGATAAAAATTTCTTACTCCTTAATGTGCATAGCTGCCAATATTTCAATTTATTCTGAAGTGTTTATAGCTTCGCCTTTATTTCGTACCACGTTTTTTTCTAAAGTAATTTTTTTTTATTTTATTGAAGTTACATATTGGAGAAACTTTTTTCACATATAAAGTGGTGCGAAATAAAGGTGGGACTAAAAGTATTCCGAAATAAATTAAAATATTCGCAACTATGAATGTGTAATGAATAGGAGGGCGGGGTGTTTGACCCCCTGTATGTAAACTACCCCCATTTCAGAATTTCACATCATTTTTCAAAAGTACACGTGATTCCCCGTCAAATGATATCTACTTGATTTCTCTGTTTCAATTAGTAACTAAATACATAATGTACACTGAACGTCACAAGCTAAGTAGATTTTTAATGCAATGATTCTCAAGTTATGGCGTGTTTTAGATAGGGGGCGTGATAACTTTAAATGGGCGGTGTGAACCTATCAAAGTGCAAATAACGTTAAAAGAAAATATCCGAATGAAAATAGAGCAAAACAAATTCTGACAAAAGTAAAAAAACATTAACTTTCTTATAATACATTTATAAATAGGCTTCTACCAGTACTGCACAAAATGTGTTTTAAGAGAGAGAGGCGGTATACTGAAAGTTTAATAAATGCTGTGTTAAACTAATGCGGAATAGTGCAATGCGAATATAAATAATTAGAATAAGGCGAGAATGATATAAAATTTATCATATAAAAATTTTAAAATCATAATTTTATGATGTAATGTTATCTGAAATGCTTAGATTTATATATTTATTTGCAAGTGACTTATAAATATTACTGTACAGTGTTTCATACTAAAATTAAGCAGGTGAAGAGCAGAATAAATCTCATCCACCAGTTTTTTTCTAAGAGTAAATTTTAACTTAAAATATTATTTCTCTGTGTACTGCAAACAGCGTCTGTCCAGTATTAGTATTTCAAAAATTAAGCTGTGTTTCTTTGCTTTACAGCATGGAAATTGTTGCTTAAACAACAAAAAATGAAACAAATTGTTGACAGTTGTGTTCATTGTAATTTTCGTGATACGTTATTCCATGAACTTTCATTGCGGAATAGAAAAAACGAAACTATCTGTCCGAAGCTTATTATACTCAGAAATATTAACTAAACAGTTTCGCACATTTTGAGCCGGTTGAATTATTTATATATCAGTTGAAATACATACATCACAATATGTAGAAATATATATGTATATCTTTTGATTAAGGAATCAATGGTCGATATTTATTTTAAAACTAAAAGACATGAATTTTAGTTTTATTTATCAAAAAAAAAAAAAAAAAAAAAAAAAAAAAATTTCTTGATATACAGTAAATATTTGGGAGAAAGTTCGGTCACTGAGTATTTGGAAAAATGATCAGTTAAATAATTAATACAAATGCACCAGATGACTGGCATTGAAAATTAATAAGTAAAAATCTTTGAATAAACACCATAGAATGCAAAAAGCCGAAACTATTGTTTCTGGTCGAAATAAGACTGGACCCTTCCACATGCAGAAAAAGGTTGAAAGAATGCAGCAAATGACTCCTATTTTATTTAGATCCGAAACAATTTTTTTTTTTTTTTTATACTATTTATTCAAAATGATCAGTTGCTTAATAATTGTCCCAAGTTCTGTAGCATTTTTATGTAGCAATTCTCAAATTGTGTGGCACGGTGCTTCTAAGGGGCACAACTACTCATAATGTGTGGCGCTAGCATATTAAACCTTGTTTGGCTAGGTCACCGTGGGGAGAAATCTGCCGAAAAATGTAACCTCTGATGACGTAGCTGGGCATTTTACTTAGGACAGTATACGGGCTAACAGGGATTTAAGATTACAATACTTTTCTTTATGTATCTCTCTCTATTTTTTTTAATCAATATATGTTATTAGTACGACGGGTCGTACTATTTTTTTCAGACAGCGGTTTTTCGTTTCAATGTCGTCATTTATTTTATTACACCTTGAATGAACGCGCAAATATTTTTATTTTTATTTAAATATATAAAGCTGAAAGTTGCCATTCTATCTGTCCAGATTTTTAGTCCGAATAATATTTATGAAAAATTGCTACGCTTATTAATCAGGACAATATCTAACCAACGCTGTATTTTTTAATTTAGTTGGATATTCATTTAAAAGACTGTAGCTCTTAAATTAATAGGATTTAAAAAAATGTGCTGTCAAAAATGAATAAATAAAAAAGTAAACATAAGTCTTTTTATGTTAAAAAAAGAGTAAGTGTGCGAACATTTTCTTTTTTATGTAATTAAAATAAAATTGGGAAAAATCGTGCAAAAAAAATGACAGCTTTTGTATAGAATGACATATATTATGCTTTATTATTTTTATTTATACGTGTTGGAAAAAAAAAAAAAAATTAAAGGTTAACTTGTATATATTTATGATTTCAGAAGGCTATGATATCGATATTTAACTAAGAAAGGTATTTATAATTAACATTTTTAAATTAATTTGAAGAAAGTTAAGGTTTCTAAAGTAATGATGGCAATTTCTAACAAATGAAAATAAATGGAAAAGGCTCAAATTTAATAAAAGAAACATCTCTAAAAGAAAAAAAAATTGACATGAGTACGACTTGAAGACAGCACTGTCTTTAGAACTTTGTTGAGCTTTTCAAATAGAGCAGAGCGCTGCTGTATTCTACTTTATTGTGTATGAAGAAGTTTTAAAGTTTAAATATTCAGTGTACACTATTTTTGAAATTAGTTTTATAAATTCGACTATTAAAAATTTACTAAGACTATAAAAACTGTATATCGAAAAATTCTATGATTCAAGAGTCAAAAACATATTCCTTTTTAAGTCTAAAAAGAAAGTGCATTTTTTTTTTCTTTTGCCTTTAATTTGAGGCTTACAGGAAAACATGTGTAGTTAAAATTGCGAAAAAAAAAAAAAAAAAAAAAAAAAAAAAAAAAACTCTCATGTAACAAATCTTTGTTGTTTCAATAAAATATTTTGTAAAACTATAAAATAATGAAATAAGTGGCATTCAAGTTTCCTGTTGAAAATAGTTCATCGTAATATAACAGTAAAACTGCTGGTTTCTATATAATGATTAACAAAAGAATGTGATCACGTTATTTTGTATTCAAGTTATTTCTTTTAAACATAATTTTGTAATGTATTCATACTAAAATATACACTATTAAAATTTACAGAAGAAAGTTTTCTATATAATATGGTATAAATAGCGTTTGATTTTGAATGAATTTTAATGTAGCACTATAGCTACGCATTGTGCAATTGGCGATAGTATAAGACTCACCCTTAAATGTGGTTTTGGACACGCTATCACAATTTTGAATCTCTGCGGAGCGTTGGTATCCCCCAGAGGTATTATTTTAAAAGGGAACATGGAGGACATTGGGCCACGACGAATTTCTCGTGCATCAGTCCCCATTAATGTACACGACGGTCTTCGGCCGGATCGCGTTTCGAACCCTCAACCTCCCAATTACGAGCTCGGCGCTTTACCGACCAGGCTACCGTGGCCTTTAGGAATATCTCTTTAATTAGTACTAATTACTAGTTTAAAAGGCAATACAGATTTTTTTCTTTTTCTTTTTAAATATGCTAAGTTATATATATATATATATATATATATATATATACTGCTTGAGCAGATGCAGCTTTTAATCAATATACATGACTTTACAAATCCAATATATTTAATATGTATATATATATATATATATATATATATATATTTAAATAAATTAAAAAATATATATGTATTTCTTATTGTGAAATCCATTTACTATTTTTTTTTTTTTTGTCGAGCTTTTCTATCAGAAATAAACAATGCAATTCTGTTCAAATGCCGAATTCAGATAAAAGTTCGAATGCGTGCGAATAAACAAATTGCATATTTGTGAATATCAGGAAAATTTCCTTCAAGTTTAGATATCAGCATGTTAATTATTCCTCTGCCTTTTCAAAAATTGTTTCTATGAAATTCACGAGAGACTATGTCCGTTTTTCTTATTGATTCCATCCAAGATGGAGTTGGTGGATAAGTCCTTCTGCTGATAAATATACAGTCCAGCTTGCATAGGAGGGGGAAAAACTATTAAATTTTTAGTTAATACTCCAAGTGATGAACCGTGATATCTTATTCTTAAATGATATCGAACAAAACTGGCAATAAAAGCTAGTGTCTTTTTTTCAATATCGGAAATCTTATCATTAGCATTTATTTTTTCTTCTCATTCTAATAATTCAGAATCCTCATAGAAATCTACAATATTAACTTCATCATTTTGCTGCCCATCAAACATTCCCGATTCAATTTCTGAATCAAATGCATTCTCCAGCATTTCACTTGTTAAATAAGCCACCGTACTGTTAAAATCCACTTGTCTAACTAGGGCTGATAAATTTGGTAGTTTATTAGCTAACAGTAATCTTTTCAGTCTTATTATTGCTCCTGAAGGCAATGGATGATCATTAAAGCGACCAAGACCTCTTATCTGACTAAATAAGCTTTCTAAAGTATCTTGTGTCAGTCTGGTTATTAAAATATATGTAATATTTTCAGATTTTATATCTTCATATAATCCAATAAGTGAATTGATCGAAATAATTATTGCCTTTTGAAAAGGTAACAAGCTTTTCTTTTCCATTACGCGAAGTATTGGGTTGTTCGATAAATAATGTCGTTTTTTAAAACCTTCGCTTCTAAAAACCAAGGCTTCTTCGAACCAGTGTTGCCAGATTTGGGGACTTTTTAATTCAACATCCACCATTAAATTTTTATCGCAACAGTTGGCTAATAACATCGAAGATTAATCGTCTATTACGTATGTCGAATTTTACTTCTCAAAGTTATTGGTGGTATTTGAATAAAAAAGTGCGCAAGTCTGGCAACACTGCTTCGAACGAGGAATTTTTCAACTTACCGAAAGATGGCAAAAGGTCATCCGACAAAATGGTCAATATATATCATTGATTAATGTTTGTTGTTAATATAAATAAGTTCACTTTAAAAAACAAGAAAAAAAAACGACATTATTTATCGAAGAACCCAATACAATAATTTCTTTTTTATTTTGCAAAGTTAAGGACAATAATTTGATCACTAAATATTTTTCTGCACTAAAACCAGCTTTTAAGGGTTTATTACTAGGTGGTTCTAGGCATTTACTGATCATGATACCAAAAAATTTATCAATTAATAAGAAAAAATTGAATGCTCTAATATTTCCAGTTAAATACGCAATCGCTTTTGCAGTAGTTAAAGAAAACATAATTTTCGCAAAAAAAAAAAAAAAAAAAAAAAAAAAAAAAAAACTTTTTGTCTATCATTTACTTTTACAGTTAAGAACTGAGGTTTTAATTTGCGACAAATTAGTACTTCTTCGGCATATTTTTCCAAAACTTCTTTTACGATGCTAGAAACAATTATTGTACCATCATTTAAAATAATGCCTTTGTCCAAGAAGTGGTTGCATAATAATTTTATATAGTGTGGCATGTCTGCGAAAACCCATATTTTTGAAGACATCTCTTTTGGGCTACACATAGCTATTTTTACATATATGTAGGGTCAAAAAATAGGAATTTGTTTCAGATATTTTTAAATCTTTCCATAAATTTTTACTACTACCTTCATCAGAAACGATTGCTGTAACTTGCTGTCCAATTGATTCAACATTCTTCATGATAGAATATAACAGATTTACGTTCACGGGCTTGTCGAAATCAAAATATACTGGCTGCTTCCACGAAGAAGACAATCCTGGTAACACCAAAAACTGCACCTTTTTACATTGACCCAATATCTCATCTAGTTTTTAATCATAGCATATGTTTGAATCTATAACTTAACACAAGCTAACTGTAGCATTTATGTTACAACTGTTTTTTTGCAATAATATCTATACTGTTTAATTACGATACTTTGCTATAAAAATCGATAGGTATTATTTATGTATGAAAACAGTGGCACTATATAATGCAATTTTTTTTAATTTGTTATGAAAAAAAAAAGGGGGGGGGGGGAATACGACTCCTCCTGAATTAAAAGTCTGAGGAAGGCTTTCAGAAAATTTTTTAATCCGAAATAATCTCCTTAAAAAGAATATTAAAAAAGCAGATTAAAGAAATATTTGTGTGATAAGACATTTCCAGCGAGCTAACAAAGAAATATCCGTTTGAAATTTCAAAGCTACCCCCATCCCTGCATGCCATTATTTTCCCAGCTGTAATTTTTTGTAAACTAATAAATATGGTGAGAAATTTGGTGGTTCCTCTATATATATCAAGTAATTTCTTGGAAATATGTAAATTTTCAACATGGTTTTAACATCAGCAACTTTAAACATTATACGTCTGTGACTATATAGAAGTATAAGTAAAATATACAATCATAACAATTTCTCATTGCCGCGAACACAAGAATTGAAATATAAAATCAAAATGGTCTTTTACTAATGAAATAAAATAAACTGGTACTCGTTTTCATATGTAGCAGGGGTCGTACTCCCCGCCCCTTTTTTAAGACACTTTCAGAAAAGAAAACTTTTCACCGCTTTTGGTACCGCTAATTTCATATAGAAATCTTATCGTATTTTTATAGTAATGTGGCTTCATTAAGTAAGACAGAAGTTATTGTATAAAAATATTGATAGCAAAAAATGCTAAAATTTCTTACTCCTTAGTATACATAGCTGCCAATATTTTAATTTATTCCGAAGTATTTTTAGCTCCGCCTTTATTTCGTACCACTAATTTTTTAAAAGTTATTTTCTCTTATTTTATCGAAGTTATATATTAGAGGAACTTTTTCCATAAATAAAGTGGTGCGAAATAAAGGCGGGGCTAAAGGTACTCCGGAATAAATTAAATTATTGGCAGCTATGAATGTGTAATGAATAAGAGGGCGAGGTGTTTGACCCCCTGTATGTAAAACACCCCTATTTCAAAATTTCACATCATTTTTCAAAAGTACACGGGATTCCCCGTCAAATGATATCTAATTGATTTCTCTGTTTCAATTAGTAACTAAATACATACTGTACACTGAACGTCACAAGTTAAGTAGCTTTTTAATGCAATGATTCTCAAGTTATGGCGATTTTAGATAGAAGTCGTGATAACTTTAAATGGGTGGCGTGAACCTATCATAGTGCAAATAACGTTAAAAGAAAATTTTGGAATGAAAATAGAGCAAAACACATTCTGAGAAAAGTAAAAAAAAAAAAAAAAATTAACATTCTTATAATACATTTATAAATAGGCTTCTACCAGTACTGCACAAAATGTGTTTTAAGAGAGAGAGAGGCGGTATACTGAAAGTTTCATAAATGCTGTGTTAAAGTAATGCGAAATAATGCAATGTGAATATAAATAATTAGAATAATGCGAGAATGATATAAAATTTATCATATAAAAGTTTTAAAATCATAATTTTATGATGTAATGTTACGTGAAATGCTTAGATTTATATATTTATATGAAACTGACTTATAAATATTACTCTACAGTGTTTCGTTCTAAAATTAAGCAGGCGAAGAACAGAATAAATCCTCTCCACCAGTTTTTTTCTAAGAGTCAATTTTAACTTTAAATATTATTTTTCTCTGTACTACAACAGCGTCTGTCCAGTATTGGTATTTCAAAATTAAGCTGTGTTTCTTTGCTTTACAGCATGCAAATTGCTACTTAAACAACAAAGTGTTCACAGTTTTCTTCATTGTAACTTTCGTGTCGTGATACGTTATTCCATGAACTTACATTGCGGAATAGAAAAAACGAAACTATCTGCCCAAAACTTATTATACTCAGAAATATTAACTGAACAGTATCGCATTTTTTGAGCCGGTTGAATTATTTATATATCAGTTGAAATATATACATCACAATATGTAAAAAATATATATATATGTATACCTTTTGATTAAGAAGTCAATGGTCGATATTTATTTTAAACCTGAAAGGAATGAATTTTAGTTTTATTTATCAAAAATATTTTTCTTGATATATAGTAAATATTTGGGAGAAAGTTAGTTCACTGAGTATTTGGATAATGATCAGTTAAAAAATTAATACAAATGCACCAGATGACTGGCATTCAAAATTAATAAGTAAAAATCTTTGAATAAACGCCATAGAATGCAAAAAGCCGAAATTATTGTTTCTGGTCGAAATAAAACTTTATCCTTCCACAGGCGGAAGAAGTTGGAAAGAATGAAGCAAATGACTCCTATTCCATTTAGACCCGAAACAATTGTTACTTTTTTTTTTCTTTTTAATTTTATAGTATTTATTCAAAATGATCAGTTGCTTAATGATTGTCCCTAGTTCTGTAGCATTTTTATGTAGCAATTCTCAAATTGTGTGGCCCGGCGCTTCTAAAAGGCACAACTACTCATAATGTGTGGCGCTAGCATATTAAACCTAGTTTTGCTAGGTCACCGTGGGTAGAAATCTGCCGAAAATGTAACGTCTAATGACGCAGCTGGGCATTTTACTTAGAAGGATAGTATACAAGCTAATAGGGATTTAAGATTAGAATACTTTTCTTTATGTATCTCTCTCTATTTTTTTTTTAATCAATACATGCTATTAGTACGACGGGTCGTACTATTTTTTTCAGACAGCGGTTTTTCGTTTGATTGTCGTCATTTATTTTATTACACCTTGAATGAACGCGCAAACATTTTTATTTTTATTTAAATATATAAAGCTGAAAGTTGCCATTCTATCTGTCCAGATTTTTAGTTTGAATTATAATATTTATGAAAAATTGCTACGCTTATTAATCAGGACAATATCTAACCAACGCTGTATTTTTACTTTCTCTTACCCATAAGGTAGAGGAAGTATTGTTTTTTTGGGTCAAATTTTCGAACTCGAGTTTTTGTTATATTTACATGTTCTGAGGTGCCCTGAATACGAAAATCATGTTTTTAGCAAATGGTCTGTGTGTGTGTCTGTGTGTGTGTCTGTCTGTTATCAGCATATCTTAAAAACAAATTATGGCAGAAAGTTCAAACTTGATATTCTAAATGTGTATCATATAAGGATACTACACTAAACTGTTCGTTAAGATCAAGCAAATGATTCGTGTACAGGGACACTCAAAAGTATTCAAATACATTACGTCTATGGGGGAAATATCAGGTAAGTAGAGTTTAACATCTATAGAATGCACTTAACCAAATGAAACGAATATATATTTTTTTGTAATAGAGATATTATAAAAAAAATTAATAATAAAATGTTTATAAAAAAAAAAAATTGTGTGGGAGACCCCCCCTCGAGGGGAGTAAATTTTCATGATGGATATCTTTCAAAAGAGCTCGCCAATACCTTTAAAACGAATGGTTGAACCATCGATCTGCGATAATTTAAAACAAAGTTATCGATTTTTTTTTTACTTTTAACGAAAAAAACTTTTTTTTTTTTTTTAAATATTGAGAATAAAATGGACTTTCTTTGGATATTTGGTGTTATACTATTTTTTAAATTATTTTAATAAATTATTTTTTAAAAACAGAATTAATTTTTAATAATCGAATTAAATTCTGTATAAATGTAGGTGCAATAATGAAACGGCGGGTTGAGGGGGATGGTAGCCCCCCCCCCCTCAAACTAATTATCATATAAATCTCTCCCGAAGCCTAATTTGAATTGTTTAACATAGGTTTACATAACAACACCGTTATCTTACCTCTTAATCTCCAACCTGTATTTATAGTATTAAATTTCAAGATAAGAGAAAGTCGTGTGAGTGACACACCAGATTATTTTTAATTATTTTTCTCGTGAAAATGTATTTATTTTTATGCGAAAAAATAAATCAATAAATAAATTCGTAAACTTTTTTGGCAACAATTAAATTTAAAGCTAATATTTAAATGGCTAATTTTAAGGCTATCATAAGGTTATTATTTTCATATTTTAATTAATAATAATAAAAAAAAAAAATACTGGTCGCAAATTCGAAAATCGGGATTCGAGGTGCCCTCGAACACCTCGGGAGCAACTTCGAATTAGGTGACTGTCAGAGTTACTGCCTTTGCGCTATGCTGTTCACAGACACACAGAGAGAGACGTTGTCTTTTTTATTCATAAAGATATTCCATAATGGCAGACCTTGCATTTATAATTTGTTTACAAGTACAAAAAATGTATTCTGTGTGCTTTTGGTATTAGGGTTAAGGCCAATTGCCTACACGAAGATCCTAGATCTGGGTGATGTGTCTTAGTTTAGCTTATTTTTCCCCTTTTCTTTCTCTGCTTTATATATTATACTTTTAGTGACTAGGACAAGAAATAAAAGTTCTGTTTTATCTAAATGATATACACTAAGCGACAGAAAAAAAAAAAAAAAGCCGCACTTGGATATTTTCCATTTTTCTTCCTGTAATCGCTAATTTTATTGCTTAAAAAGTAAATTTTTAAACAGATATTATTACATTGTGTTCCGCGTGCAATTTAGGATTGGGCCAAGTGTTAAAAACAAGATGCAATTGTTCGGAAAATTGTAATTTCAGAAAGTATTTCAAAAATGGCAAGAATGAGGCAATTAACGATACCACAAAAAATATTAATTTTAGAGCGAAAATCAAAAAAATATTTTAATACGTGGGATGTCAAAATTCTTAAGTGTTAACAAAATATTAGTGATCTGGTTTTTAGCAAGATATAATATATTTTGGCTATTTAAACTGCACATTTGTCCTTAAGCGGCCACGTTACTCATCCAGTCGAGATGACCGCAAGTTAAAAAGCCAGCGCTTAAATAATCAGTTTGTATTCCATTTAGAACATAGAAGGGATTCCGAAAAAGTGCTTACTAACATAATTTATCTAAATACAGTGAGATAACAACTAAACAAAACAGGTTTAATTGCCAGAAAATCTGAAAAAAATTCATTCTTAACGAAAAGTATTAGAAAACCAGAACATTAAAGGGTTAAAAACATTAAAAAATGATCAATTAATTATTGGGCTGAAGTTGTTCTCTCTGATAAGTAAAGTTTAACTTATTTCGAACAGACAGAAACAAGCAGATCTGATCACGAAAATGTGACTGACTTAATGAAAATCGCACTTTTAAAACAATGGCATATTTCCCGTACATTACAATACGAAAATGCATAATTTTTCGGTGAGTATGACAAATTTTCATGTTCAAGGGATCAATTTACCCGAAATAAAACTTAGCCACTAAAAAATTTATACCTGACCGACTACTTTGGGGGTATTTCAGACTCTTCCATAATCAGCATTTCAAGATGATAAAGAACCTTGTTATATGGCACTTGTGATACATTTATTTGATTCAAGTTGTTAAAATTACTTATCCGTTCTCATGAGCATCTATAATTTTGTAAGTTATCATAACTTTTTTTACTTAAAATTAAATCTCACAAAGAATATCGTAGGATTTCTTCTTTGTTAGACCTGAAAATTGTCCTAATCTCAATCCACTTGAAAATGTTTAATCTATAAAAGAGGGTGGGGATTAGAAATTTGTAGCCTACAACTTTGAAAGAACTAGCAAAAAATATTTATGATATTTGGCACAGTGAAATTTCTGAGTTTCATGTTAAAAATCTGTAAAATACTATGCAATTGCCCATTAAAGCAGTAATTCCATATAAAGGCGGAATTATCCAATCCAGAATACATATTTTTATTAAATAATTGTTTAGACCTAACAAACAAATACTTTTATTTCATACATTAACATAGCACTTGTTTATTTCATATAATAAATCATGATAGAATACAAAGTATATGTATATTATATTACGTTTAAAAAGAAAATTTTGTGTGGATTTTTATTAAATGCTTCGTAGAGTGTAATAAAACGAATTATTAAATCGAAAATGTACATAGGCATCATGTTATGACTTCCGTATTGTACAAATATAACAGTTTTATTCGTTGCAATTATTAGTTTTTAAATTATTACAAACTCAAAAGTTATAAGTCAGTTTTTCTGCAGTGCGGCTTTTTTTTTTTTTTTTTTTGTCGCTTAGTGTACATCATCAACATAGTCTGAAAATATCAATGGCAAATGAGATTTCTAATCCGCGCATGTTTTTTTCATTTGCGTTAGCAAACTGGGATTTAAAAACAATTTTATTTCAGAGGCAATCTTTCACTAACCATTCATTGTTTGCACAAAATTCTGCAATATTTGAAGCCTTAGAAATCTGGTAATAGTCTTTGTTTAACCAACGTTTCATTTACAAGAATATCTTTGGATCTTGCACACTTAACCACTGGAGTACTTTTTCAAGCTTGAACGTCACCTTTGTATGCAAATACACATTCAAAAATGTGATAAATCTTGGTTTTTAGCAACAGTAAACTATTTCAGATACAATAAATTCGACTTGGGATAGAATCCGACATTTCCTGTCTACGAGCTTTGAGCGTAGAATCGCTCAGCCGCTGTTGGAGCAAATGAGCTGTAAAGGCAGGACATTTGCAAATTACTGACCGTGGCAAGTACCCACTTGCTGGCTACCTCAACCCGTTCCATTAAACCTTAACCACCTAATTACCCACGTAACGTACCCTACCTTACTTCCTTATAGAAAAATATTATTAGTAAAAATAAATTATTTATTATTTCTAAAAGCAGTATTAAAAATTTCAAAATTGTGGAAAAAAAATTACTTGTCATTAAAAGAGCAATCGAAATAGAAAAGCTAAAATTATAAATTATTACTATTAAGAAATGTCAATGTAGAACGTGCGTATATAATGAATTTCATAAACAGAATATTAAATGTACAGCTCACAAAATAATACTTATTCAAAAAATAATACTTATTGTAACCTACAGATATTTTTAAATAAATCTATTTATACAAAACTTAAATGTGCATGCATAAAATTTTATTTCGTTCCTAAAAGTAATTTCTGAGTTGAGCTTTTAAGCTTATAAGACCATTATCTTACAGATTGAGGGACCATGTAATCATTGAAAAAAAGTTTGATTTCAAAAAATCTTTCAAAATATACCATTAATCAATGATTTAAATTCTCTAGTAGAAGTTCTTATTTTTATTTAGAATTTTTTCTATCATTGATGACACTTTGTATAAAATTGAATTTGTAAAAAATGTAGTTAAAAACAAAGTGAAACAAACTCTTTGAGATATTAATTCTCTTGCCATAAATATGCGGACATTTCAACTGTTCCACTAAATCTCTTACATAATCTTGTAATCTACTGGGATAATCATAGAAGATAAATTTTTATTCATAGCAGATAACTATTATTTATAGTTCTCTCCGTACTCTTATTCATATCAGAAGTTTCTTTCTTTCTTTTCTTTTCTTTTTTTTTTTTTTTTTTTTTTTTTATAAGTACACTGTAAGAAATAGGTTCTTAAAAATAAGTATATATTGTCTCCAAATAGCCCAGAAACAATATATGCTTAAATTTGAAAACCCATGTACTCATTTTTGAGTATATTGACATACTCAAAAATGGGGTTGACCAATAAGAATCCCAATATCCCCATGTTAGACATGCCAATGTACTCAAAAATGAGTACATGTTTCGGGGCTATTTTGAGACAATATATGCTTATTTTTAAGAACCTATTTTTTTACAGTGTACTTTTTTTTTTTTTAAATCTTTACATCATGAGCTATAAAATGAAATGTTAGATAATTGTTAAGAATTCATAATATCTTCGAAACGTATTTGTATAAACTTCGTAAAAATGTATATTTAGGTTGATATTTAGGTTCTGGATTAGCTTTCTGATGTTAGAATTAAGTATTAGCATTAGAAATTTTGAAGGTCTTTACAACTTTAGTATGGAATAAGCCTTTATAAATTCGTGTTAAATTTAATTAAGATACAATTCTCAATCGAATGATATTTTAAACATTTCTTCATTACTATTTGATCACTAAACACAATACGTTATTGCAATGAATAAAGAAATAATAAGTGATAATGATAATATGTTAAAAATTTGTTCTGTATGTTGCTCACGAAAAACTTTCAGACATTTGGCACAATGTAATTGTAGACTGCGTCAATAAAAAATTGATAATGTGTTATTAAAAAAGTTTCAAAATACTTATTCGGGATAATTATAGAAATAATCACTATCTAAATATGTAAAGCACAGTGATGCGTATCTGAATTCTGCATTTTATTATTATTATTATTATTATTTATAATAAAAAATTATTAAATAGATAGACGAGTTGATTCCCTTCTTTAATACTTTCAAACAAAATTTAATATATTTTTATATTGCTCAAAATATGACGAAATTAGCATATATTAATCAAATGCACAAAAGCATGTTTTCTATATAATAAAATCTGGTCAACATTAATGATTGATTTGTATAATCAAATAAAAATATTCAGGTACATAATGGGATATAACTTGAAATTGGTCGATGCGATTTCGATTGAAAAAAAAAAAAAAAATGTTTTATAATCTATGTGAACAATAAGATTTTTTCCTTCAATAAATAACTAACTGTAAATAGTTTGAGTTCACTTTAAAATATGAAATAAAATGTAAAAATGATGACTATATTTAAATTACTAGTTTGAAACTAAATCTTGTGCGTTCTTTACTAAAAGTTTGTTAAGTTATTTAAATTCTTCCTCATTTCATAATGTGTTAATTTCATCTAATATTTTATACTGATTCCCAAATTGCACATTTTTATTCCCTCTAAATTTCACATTACCGATTTATCTCAAAACTAATAATTATCTCCGATATTGAGAACTGGAAAATTAGGGCATTATTAGGTATAGTTGTAAAATTCTACATTAGAGAATGCATGTATCATGAAACATAAGATGACTTTTTTTTTCAAGCAATAACTGTTTGAACTTCACATTAAGAATATTACTTTGTTTTTTGTACAGCCGGCGAAAGAGAAAAAATGGTCCGGATTTTTTTAATATCGAATTTGTTGCTGATTTAAGCAAAAGGTGCTATTCGACTGGGAATTTTGTTTTTAAACTAATATTTTCAAAAGTAAGTTCAGGGAATATCTCCATTTCTAAAGAGGAACAACTTATAATCTTGTATGATAACTGATTCATACACATTGTAAAAAATTCCTGTAAATGCAGTGAAGTATTTATCCACAGTCTCTGTAAATTTCAATAAGCCCCAGTTAAAAGTAAATAACCCAGATTCTTAATCTTTATTCAGTATTTCTATTTTTTTTAAGTATTTAATTTCTCAATAAAAATTAAAAATAAATATTTTTACTTCAGAAAAAGGGTTCTAAGTCACTAATATACTCTCCCCAATAATCAATTAAAATACTATTAGCCATTAAAATGCATATGTAAAATAGATTTTTTAACATCTCTGTTTATTTATCGCTGTAAATTTATAGAAGAGTTAAAATAAATGATTTACAATAGTTTTTCTGTTGAAATTTTTTAGCAATGTAGATTAGGGTGTCCGTTAAATGGGGAATTTTTTTTTCTTTTCTTTTTTGAATTTGACCCTAAACACTTTTTAACAAAATATTAGCTCTCTAGGATAATGCGTGCCGAATTGACGGGAAAATCTTAATATAGATATTAGGATTTTTCCGTCAATTCGGCACGTATTAACCCTTGATAAATAAATTTAAATCAGTGTTACTCTGTAACTAATTTTTCGACTCATAGACTACGAAATAAAAACAATTATATTTTTATATTTCCTTTATTTATTTAAACAAATTACCGTATCTTTAAAAAAGTATTATAATACACTGAAGAGCCAAATAAACTGGTACACCTGACGGAACATGATTAGGCCTTCGGCTCTGAAAGTTTATATCAGTGATGATTCGTTGAACAGATCGTACGCTGACATTTGTTGATGCCCCAGCATTCAAATCTGCAACAATTTGAGGAAGAGTTGCACATTTGTCATGTTTAATGATTCTCGTCAGTCGTCACTGGTCCTGTTCTTTCACGACCTTTTTTCCGGCCACAGCGATGTCGGAGATTTGATGTTTTACTGTATTCCTGATATTCACGGTACATTCGTAAAATTATCGTGCTCAAAAATCCAAATTTCATAGCTACCTTGGAAATGGTATAAACCCTCTTTCGTGCAAAAATTGTAACACCATGTTCAAAGTCGCTTATTTCTTGATAACCTGCCATTGTAGCAGCAGTAATCGATCTAAGAGCTTTGATACACACCTGTTATCTTATATAAGCACTGCCGATTGCATCGCGTTACTTTGATTGGTTCCATACCTCTGTTATTTGCATATGGACGCCTGTACCAGTTTTTTTTTTTTTTTTTTTTTTTTTTTTTTTTTTTTTTTTGGCTCTTCAGTGTGTTTTAATTAAAAAATAGAAAAATGGTAAAAATTATCGTTTGCATTTTTGGCAGATGTTAAAAGTGTGCTCTCCACAAATAGCCTTGTTACAGTAGTTGCATACGTATTTTGTCATTCTGCGTCTCTTAGATGGACAGAAAATACAACTTCTGTGTTTATTCGCCGCACTTTAAGTCGTGTCTTTTATCGGCTTTTCAATATTTAAAATATTTTTTATATTTATTTTGATTATTACTAAACATTCGACTGTTAGACGACGATTACAGCAAATCTGGAAAAGTAATAAGTGCACAGTCGTTCTTATCACCTTCGGATAACTCATTTTACTAGTTATGAAGGTACTGTGAGTGAAGTGGTATGAGCGCAACAGGAACATCTCGAATATGCAAAACTGGCAGGGGTCGGTCGCTTATTAGGCGAATGTTTAGTTCTGTAGGGTTAGCATTATCCCAGAGAGCTGTTATTTTGTAAAAGTGTTAAGATCAAACAGAAAAAAATTAGAGGGTATGTGTATCGAATTTATAAAAAACAAAAACAAAAAAATTTCCCCCATATAAGGGATACCCTAGTGTAGATATATATTGTATGTACATATGAATTGAAAACGTTATCCTCGTCTACCAAAAAATATCACATGAGGCTTCGAAAATGTCGGTAAAAAAGATTCAAGTCATGATTAAACAATAATTTAAAATATATATGAAAGAGCAAAAACAGGAGAAAATATAAATGACTATTAAGCATTATAAACCATGAACGATCTTTAATGCAAAAGTCAACAAAGTCAAAGCAAACAAGGCAAGTTGTTGATGGCAGAATACAAAAATGAGATTGCTGTCTTTTTTTTTTTTTTTTTAAACAACTATTTCCTACATAAATCTTTATCGTATTTTTCCAGTAATTTTTTGATGATTAAATAAGACAGTGATTATTGTCGTAGGAAATAGTGGTAGGGGAAAAAAACCCGGAAATATCATGCCTAAGGAAAACAAAAGGGGACCAATTAATTCCACTGTGTTTTTAATTTACAATTTAATGAATTTATTTCGCGATTAAGCAAATGGCAATTAAAAATTAATTTAAAAAGACTTTGCTCAATGTCAAGAATGCAATGACAGAAGTTTGAAGAGTTAGTTTAAATCATTCAAAATAAACATTAAACTTTCCATAACCAGATGGAAATTGAGTAACTATAAAACTGAACACTGGGTACTTGTTTCTTTCAGGAATATTTAGAAAGAACTGTTTTAGAATTTCATCCTTATCTGGAGAAATATAAGCATAATTCTATTGTTCAATCGCTTTACATTTGAAAATATTTTCTGAAGTATGATTTTGGAACATTGATATCATCATTAACATTTTCCCCTGTTGCATTTTGCGCTATCCTGTCCGCGATTCAATAATTCCAATTTTAATTTTCAAATTATTGTTCTTTTTTTTTTTTTTTTTTTTTTTTGAATAGCTAAATTAAGGCTTAAATGTGGCTAATTTTACTTGTGGTCTCAAACAGGAAATATTGTATTGTAAGATTGGATTTAATACATATCGCAAGTAGTCTCAGCAAAAAAAATCGCTACTTTTAGAAACACGGTTAAACTATTTACAGATTACATCAAATGATTAATGTAGTTAATGCGTTCATTAATAATTTCTAATAAATGAGAAAAAAGTATTTTTGTCTATTCTTATGTACAGTCTCAAACTATAGTTCTGGTGTCTTTTAAATATTAAAAACTAATTGAAGGAATTTGACTCAAATTTTTAATTTGCATATTAGGAATGTTCAGGAATCGATTTTTGTTAAAATATTTGTTAATTATAAATTCTTTTCTTCTTCTTTTTCAAATATTACTTTGATAAATGATGTATTGTATACGAACATTTTACAAAAGCAGGGGAAATGAAACAGTTATCTTTTACGGAGTTTTAATGAACAAAAATAAACATAAAAAAATATTTACTGGACATTTTAAAGGAAATTTTAACTTAGCATTAGGAGCTTAAAATTTTAGATATACGTATATACTTTCTACATTATCCATGAATTTACTTCAAATTTGCTAGCTAAACCTGACATGCTTGAATTGAAACATGGAACTATGGGTATTATTACTATTGAATGCTTAAACAGCGTTCTTTTTTTCCTTTTATTTATTTATACTTTTTTCTGTATTCAATAAAAGAAAGTATTAGTTTTCATAAAAATGATCGACCTTGTGCTTTGATGCATTTACACGTTTTGAGAGGTCTAGAACACAATTTGACCATTTCTAAAAAGTGTGTGTGACAAAAATTTCGTGCTAACTGTACCTTAGGAACTACTGCACAAAATTTAATACAAATTGGTGTGTAGTTGCACTTTGATATAAACTAGTGCCTATCAACATTTGATGAAAATCATCCAACAGGTGGCTTTACCATCCCGTTTTATTTAAATTTTTAACATGTCGGTATGGCCTATAAATGTGCACAATGCGAGTTATTTGCAACGAATCATTATGAA
This sequence comes from Salticus scenicus, assembly GCA_963930645.1. Taxonomy (NCBI): domain Eukaryota; kingdom Metazoa; phylum Arthropoda; class Arachnida; order Araneae; family Salticidae; genus Salticus; species Salticus scenicus. Next base: position 170,837,311 of record OZ005651.1, read on the forward strand.
ATAAAAAAGGATTACTTATAATAGTAATAATCGACTAGGAAAAAAATTTTGGACACGCAGGCGCAACGCTGGCCTCGAAAAGGTGGGGGCACTTTTTTCAATATGGGTAAATTCATTTTAATAAATTCATTTGCACTGAGTGAAATTGTATGGAAAAATATAGAAGATAGTTTTGTGATGGCTACTACATACTAGTTTTTGAATTTGACTTCGAAATATATTTTATTCATCAATAATGGGAGATTCAATGTTAAAATTTAAACAGTTACTTTCTGTGTATTTTACGTCAATTTGCGATTAAAAAGAAGATTAATCCTTGTTTATTCTTTCTTTCTTTTTTTTTTTTTTTTTTTTTTTTTTTACAAAAAATATTCGATGTTCTTCTATTTGTTTACGAACTATTTTGAATTAAAAGGTAATTAAGTGCTTGTGTTATATTTTTCGAAATTTTATAATTCGTGTTAAGAATTGGTAAAATTTATTTTCGATTTTATTTAAATTCATGAAATGTCTAAAAATATCTAAAAAAATAAAAAAATAAAATAAATCTTACTTTAGTTTTGCAAAACATAACAAACAAAATGAAATGAATAAATAAAGAGAAAGAAAAAAGAAAAAAGAAAAAGAAAAAAGAAAAAAGAACATAAGAAAATTACGCTGCGCCTTCAATTCTAAATAATTTAAATATTTGTAAGATCATTTTACGTTTGAATATGAATTTTATACTAAAATTCCTTTTATTTCGTCGTTTTACCCAGTATGTAAATAAGATGTAATTTTACATAATATATTTTTTGAATAAAGATATTTAAATAAGTCAAAGGAAGACTAAAGTATTCAAAATTTTTAATTTATAATAATTTCCTTTTCAACGATATCTTAATAAAAAGAGATAAAATAAAAATAAATAAAAATAGAAAACAGGTCATTAAAATAAAATGAAATGAAAAATGAAATCTCCCCCGTTAATTTTGAAAGTAAAAGTGAGCAGAGCTCTTCCCCTTCCGTAATTTTGGCCCCATCCCCTTGTTATGTGTCTTCCCCGCATCCCTCCACATTGGTCTATTGATTTTCTAGATGCGGATGCCAAGTGGCTCAGATGCTGCGTTCGTAGAAGGATGCTATCATCTTAAAGGACGATCCGCTCTTCCGAGTGCTGTTGTGAATTTTATTCGCAAAAGAATCATTTAGAAGTAACTCGACTCTTCGTATTCTTCATCAATTTTTATTAGTATTATCTTGAACTACAAGAATTCTAGTCTTTCTTGTATTGAATGTGCTTGATCTATTTCGTACTATTCCACAGCGCTGCGTGTGTTTTCCTTTTTGAATGACACACATTCTGCATCATAATAGTGATAAATATAGTCTGGTCATTTTTTTCTCTCTTAAAATATAGATTTTTTTGAAAAATAATATATGCGTATAAATTATTTTCGAGTGAAAGGTTCACCTTATATGTGTTTTTTAGATTGCTGGATATTTTATAAGTTCCGTTACATTTTCTAGTAAAATCTACTTATTGTCGATCCTCAATCTTTTTCTTTCACTCTGATTTTAATCAGTCCATTCTTGTTCGTGCGCTACAGGATGAAAACTAAATTAAAATTGATAAAGTCCTTTTTTAAAACTGGCCATTCCAAACTTCTCACAAAAAACTGGCACACTCTTCATCGTGGCAGTCAAAGGACATATAATTTTATTTTATATGTCATGTGATACATAGTGAATTAAACACCACTCTATGTTTTTTCTGGTGCTTTGTTTTTGAAATTTGTGTAGTATTTTATATTCTAACGAGATTCTCACTAAATGTCATAGTTATTTCCTAGCTGAGCGTCAAATGTTGCAAATATGCAATAACATATTTAATTCCTTTTTACCAAACGCAATTTGCGATTTGTTTTTGTTGTTTGTCTATTACCTCTGTAAATATTTAGACTTCTGTTGAAATTTTTCTTCGAATCTTTTAAAAATGGGAAGCTGTGTTTCTCATTGCTCACGCCAAGACATCGTTCATCAACAAACTGGCAGGTCAGGATAATTTTATATATTTTTATTTATTTATTGTTATTAGTGTTGTGTTCAACCTCCATTTAAAATACTTATCGCATATTTTAATAAATTCTAAATATTTTTGTGGATATTAAATTATTAAGTTACTAATTTTAAACTTTTCTTTTTTTCTTTTGCTATTCCTAATTTATTCTGCCGTGAATGTTCCTGTTTAAGTGGGAAGTGAATTTGTCTTTCCATGTTGATGTATAATATTAGGAATAATTACTTTATGTTTTTTAATTAATTTTTAATTTCATTGATTTCAGATTAATTTTTTCTTATGCTTACATATTCATTTGTTTTCAGAGTAAGTGCTGATCAGAAGTCCATCGAAGTTAAAACAGGTAATTACTAAATATTATTCTTTTTCTGTGTGCGTGTAAATTTAGTGTTCTTCATGTTTGTGAACTGAAGTAACAATGTAACCTTTTGTATTTCGATATATTGAAAAACAGTTCAGTGTACTTTTTTATGTAAACCAAATATGACTGATCTGTTTGTATTATTTGTAGCATGTTAAAATTATTGCGAACACTCGTGAAATACTGATATTCCTTTCTATAAAATTCTGTAAGTGGGTAGAATAATGATGAACTGTGTGTTAATTACGAACGTATGTGTATAGGTTTTGTTAAATGTAAATTTTACAGACAATATGGTCTCATAAAGCAAGGGCATATTTATTTTTATTATTTATTTATTTATTTTACTTTTTATACACTAGTTTACTAAAATCAAAATGTATAATAGTTATTTCTTTTTGCATCTCTTCATTACCCCCCCCCCCCCTTTTTTTTTGTGGGTGTGTGAGTGCATTATTTATCATCTGTTGGTATTTTTCTATGCCTGATATGAATTTTTATTCTTACTTCTGAAACACTTTCTTCTAAAAAACATCAAAAAGTAAGCTAATTAAAAAAAAAAAAAAAAAAAAAAAAAAAAGTTTCCTTCTTTATTTCTTTAAATACATTTTTTCAACGTCTCTCTCACCCCTCCATTTCCATACGCACAAACCAGAGAATAGTTTCTGTCTTTTATAATTTTTTGAACGGTTTAATTTTTTTAAAGAAACAATTTAAAATGTTTTGAATGAAACAGTTTAAAGTGTTTTAAAATGTTTTAATAGATTAAGTGTATTTGTTAAAAACAAATTAAAAATTGTTGATAACTCGATAGTATGGCCTAAAACGACTTTTTATTTATTTATTTTATTTTATTTTGAATGAGTTGTATTATTAGATTTTCAGTAAATGTTTTAACGCTTGCTAATATTAAATACTGAGATTTTATTTTTTAATCCTTAATATATATATATATATATATATATATATATATATATATATATATATAAAATAAGAATAAAAAAACTGTCTTTTTTTTAAAATATAATTCTGAATTATTATTATTATTATTATTTTATTTTATTTTTTTCAAAATATTTTAAACAGTGAATCCTAATAAATATTATCATTCTATAGATTTGAAAGAGAACTATAGATAGAAAACATATTTCAGTTATTCTTTGCATATCTGATGTTATCAATTCACGTGTTGTCTTTAACTTTCCGACCCTACCAGTGGACGAACGTTTCTGCTCTAGAAGTTAGTAGATGGAAAGTTCTGGATTTTAACCCTCATCGGCCTAACTGGTCGGAGTTTTTTGTTTTCTCCAAAACTAACGCGAGTACCATAGGATTCCTTAGAAAGCCCAAGCCTTGGACCCTCGCGCAGTCAATCGGCCTTTAACTTTCCGCTAATTTACTTTTCGATATTGTTAAAGATTTTAAAATTCTTCTTGCTTATAAGAGGACAAAAATAAAAATTACTTGGAAGTAATCTATATAAAACAGAGAATTTAAAATTATAATCTTTACAACTGGAAAATTTTCAGAAGTAATAGGTTAAAGGTCAAGTTTGTAATTTTTTCTTTATATTCTTTTATGTCTTCAATTACAAACAAGTAACTTTTTATACCTTTATTCTTTGGTATTTATACAAAATGTGTTTATTCTTTGTATGCTGTACTGTGTAAGTAATGAAATTCCACCACGTTTATCACAGTCCAGTTTTCTCAGCGTAACTCTAGCGGTACGTTAAATTTGCTCAACCTCAGTTTTCTCATAGCACGTCATACTTTACTAGTTTATTTAATTTTTGTTATTAATTTTTGAGATTCAATTCTGCTCACATAGATTAGATTCACACTTTACTAATCATAAAAGGAAAAAATAAAAGTCCGCTGTTTTTCGAAATTTTAAAGGAAATAGAAGGAAGTAAACTGTTTGTTATTTCAGATGAACTATTTTATCCGATTTTTTCCCCCTTATATTATTTGTTATTTTTGAATCATTTATTTATTTATTGATGTCTTTTTTTTTTTAAATATTATGTTATATCATGTTTTTTACCATTATATGCTATCCAATATTATGTACACTGGTCCGTATATCATACTATCACATATCAACTAAAAGTTCGCTGTGTAACGACCATATATTCTCGAAACGTTCCAACAATCCTTCTTTTAACAATCCTTCTTTCTCAGTTATTTAGAAGTTAATTGGGATTTTGAACTGAATGTTTCGGATCATCCTTATTATGAAAAATTAAACCCTTTTAGCTTTAACAGTTACAGATGCATTTATTTTTAATAAGTGGCAAAAACATAATCAGAATCGACCTTCGGCGCACTCTTTGCACTCGAAGCCCTTTTCACTCTGGCTAACCAGCAGTTCGAAACAATTTTCCGCATATTTGGTGAATTACTGACCATTAAAATAAAATGATTTCATACACAATTTAACGTTTAAAACTTTTTTATTTCACCAGTTTATTAACTTTATATTTCAAAGAAATGCATTTGTTAAATATATCAAATATTACCGGATCAAATCATGTTTTGACCTAGAGTCACCTCTCGAGTGCAAAGGGTTGACTTTCGCAGGCAGACCTTAATTGGGTGTTCGAGCTTCCGTTACATAGCCGAGGAGGAGAAGAAAAGTAACTTATGGGAAGAAAGAAATAGCAACCAAAAGGAAAGTGCGAAAATTATAAAACACAGGAAAATTAAAATAATAATCAGATGAAAATTAAAAAGTAGGGGGAAAAACGCAATAAATAAATTTAATATAAATAACAGGACATTTAACGATTCCCTTAATTGAATACCACCTTTTTTAATAGAAAAAATCAGTAATCATTTGCAATGATTTTCGAAATTTACTGCAAACTATTACTGAATTTTTCTATTTAAAATAAGTCGTATTTAGTTAAGGAATCACTAAATGCTCTTATATATTTATAAACAAATAATGATAAAAACAGGGAAAAAACGTGTAAAGGAAGAAAAATAAATTTAAAGAAAGAAGAAATAAAAATAGATAAAGGAGGGTAGAGTGACAAATATACAACTGAAACAAAAATTTCACTCTGAAGAAAGTAAAGTAGAATCAGTTTTTCATTAACAATCCTAACACGATTAAGAAAAATTACTAAAATTTAAAAAAACTCTGATTTAGAAAATGAATTGGCATTAAAGATGAATCTAGCAATTTAAAAATTGAAGAGTCCCAGGAATGCTTGGCTAAAGAAGATTTAGAAATTTCACCATAAGTAACGTAACGAGAGAGTTCTTTTAAATTCGTTTCATAGTTTCTTTTTATTTGATTATTAAACGATAAATTGCAATCATTACAAAATACACTATGAAATCCACTTAAAGTTGAGAACATTTTCTTCTCAGAAATGAGAGTTATACACAAAATAATTGGTGAGAATTGGCTTTAAAGATGAATTTAGCAATTTAAAAATTGAAGAGTCCCAGGAATGCTCGGTTAAAGAAGATTTAGAAATTTCACCATAAGTAACGTATCGAGAGAGTTCTTTTAAATGAGTTTCATAGTGTCTTTTTGTTTGATTATTAAACGATAAATTGCAATCATTACAAAATACACAGTAAAATCCACTTAAAGTTGAGAGCATTTTCTTCTGAGACATGAGAGTTATACACAAAATAATTTGTGAAACAAATATTTCACAGCATTTTCATTTACTTTTTGCAATAAATTAATTTAATTCGTTAATTACAGTTACGCTAAAAAATTTCAACGAGTACAGGCTAAAAGATCACGGAGAGCATTCCATCTCAACCTAGGTCCCTCGCGCAGGCAATCTCCCTGAATCTACACACCAACACAAAACTGAAACATAGTATTTTGAATTTTAATATTTATACATCCCCTTTAACGGTTTGATGAGTTTGAACACATTTATGCGCGGGAACATAACATATGTCAGTAAGTTTAAGGCTTTATTATTTGTTGGATTTCGGTTAAAAAAAAAAAAAAAAAATATTTATTATTATTTTGCATGAAATTGTATGAAGATAATTTCCCGAAATATAACTTGAGAAAAATGATCACAGGGGAAAAAATGCGTTTGATTAATTGTTTCTAAAATAACAGATATTTTGAAATTTATTTTATTTAATTTATTGTGAAGGTGAGAAACAGAGGACTTAGCAATATAAAACTGAATTTTATTAACATATTTAATGACTACATTAAAATTGAAGCATTTTAAAACTTCTTTTTTTTTTTTTTTGGTTACGGATCTTAAATTTTGAAGCTCCTGAAATTTTAAATAGGTGCCGTATCAAGTATGTTCTTAAGTTGCTTTGTAAAGAAAGAAAAAAAGAAAAATCACAGCGCTCTATAAATGTAAATTTAACTTGCAATAGTACAAGAAAGACATTGCATCTGAAATTGTTTCTACTCTACCTTTGAATATAGGCATAAACTTATATATTATTTATTTATTTTTTTAAATAAGAATACTTTCATTTAAATTTATTACTTTTAATATTAATTCATATATGTTTAATAAGCTTAAATTTAAAAATAAATATTTCATTGCTTTTTACCGCTTTAGTTCTTTATTTAATCTTTCCATTACTTCATTCTATTTTTAAATCTATAAAAAAAAAATAATCAGAAGGGGATAAAGTTCCCAATTTGGAATATCATAAGATATGTCTAATATCTTAAACTAAAGTATAAAAAGATAAAATATGCAAAAATACATAAATAAAATAAATAATAATTAAGTTAAAATTATTCCGGGATCTGAATAATCCGGTGATCAGAATTATTTATAAGTGTTTAATTGAAAAATTTATTTTCGCCTAGCATTCATTATATTTTTCTAACATGTTTAGTAATTCAATATATCTTTTCTAGAAAACTTATATTTTATTAGTATTACGCTGTCAGTTTATACATGGTGTTGTAAACAAAATGGGTAATTGAATGCCAAAATAGCTCTCAGAACTCCGATAAACTGGTAAGTGACTAATATACGTGCTCAGAGCAAGTGTTTTGTCTTTGCTGTTGTTCTCTTTTCCCCCTTCATTTTGCATTCAAGATACTGGTTTTCGTCAGGCCTTAATAACCAAAAAAGCATAGAAAGCACGAGTTTACCCTTGGAAATATTAGAAAGGTTCCAAATTTAGCTTCGTAGAGTACTTACTCTCAGATAAATATTTTTGTCCTTATTGTAAATTTATTAAAATATTTGAAATCGCCTTAAAACAAACATGTTTTTCCGTCTTTCTTTTTCTTTTTTTCTTTCTACTTCTTCTCCTTTTTTTTTTTTTTTTTTTTTTTTTTTTACAATACGTATTAGTACGTTACATTTTTGCCTTTAATATTATTTCCACACAAGTACATCCAAATTCTTCCCCACCCCGATATCTTTATCCTTTCCTCATATAAAATAAGTTAATCAAGTGACTTATATATACAGGGTACCACAAAAAGATTGCGACGCGATTTAATTCTTTACCTATTAGAGGCAAGTGGATATTATGTGTTGCAAAATTGTTCAAAATAAGGTAGGAAGTATGTGCATGTTAAAAATATCTTCCCGCTATTTTTGAAAGAGCTACACTTTTTCAATATTTATACAACCACTTTAGACAAGTTTTGCCAATTATAAAGTTTAATTTTTCATTCAACAAGACCATTAGAAAAAACCACGAACTTTATCTTTAAGAGCAACTGAGTTATGATAATGAGAAAAACTTGACTTATGCCATTTTCCATATCGCTGTCAATGCTGTTTATTTGGTGAAAACAGGTATATACAAATTAACAATGGAAATTAAGATTGAGAAAAGCTTAGGATTGAAGACTTAGGATTTCAATATCGTATGCAATATATAGGGGAATGTCTCCGGTTGTGGGCACAGTTTTGATTTTGGCTTATAACTTTTGATAGAGTAAATATTATGCAGACATGTGAATACCAATGGCAAGCGAGAACCCTTAGCTAACGTTTGATAAAGTAACTGTATCGATTTCGTCAGCTAGAAAAAAAATATCACCAATTTTATGAAGTGGTCATTTTTGGCCAAAAAAAATTGTGTACCCAGTTGTGGGCACACTTAAAAAAAATACGCTAAAAATGGGAATATAATAAGAAAAAACACCATAAATACAGAAAATAACAAAATTCAGTCATATAGTAAGGATTCAGTGGCCAAACTAACAACAGAAAATAACATTTTTCCAATTTTATTCATCATCTTCTTTGTCCTCCAAATCAGAAGTGCGATGCTTGCAAGTAAAATAATTTGCATGTATATTGGCACACTTCAAATGCACCAGACGTTCACACTCGTTGCATTTGATTGAACTGGCTCTTGTTAAGCATGGTAGTAAGTATTCCGAACAGATGAGACAGAAGTGGACAACATTATCAGATTGTGGATATTCCTATTTTTAGCGCGCTCGGCCGGCAATTTGACAAGTGAACTTGCCTCACTTTAACGTACACAAACATCAAACCGTCTCAATTATATATATTAAAAGCAAAAACTGTTTAAGAGACAAAAATTTAAGTTAAAATACATTTTAAAAACAAAAATACATATAAAAACAATTAAAAGCTAGACGTTTCAAAACCCGTCCGGGTTTCCTCATCAGTAATTACAACACAATATGCAAACATTACATGAACACTCAAGGAGGACTCTTATCATCTCATAAATAAGTATATTGTACTTTCAAATTTTACTGAAATATTAATATAATATTTAATGAAATATTTAAACCACAAAAAGAAAATTTCTGTCTTTCCATCTGTTTCATGCTAATTTAATTACCGATGAATAATACAATTTTTATTAAAATCACACAATCAACTGTGGAAGAAAATCATATTTATTGAAATTTTATTTTTCCGACTGAGTGAAAATAATGCCTGGACCGGGAGTCGAACCCCGGATCTTTGACTTACAAGGTCAAGGCTCTACCAATTGAGCTATCCAGGCCGACATCCCGGTCAGCATTACTCACTCAGACAACCTTTAGGCAGAAACATATCTGGTCTATCATGTAGATAGCTCGACAGAAGTAAGCCGCAGGAAATGGAAAACACCATTAGATAATGGGAGAAAGAAATACAATTTTTATTAAAATCACACAATCAACTGTGGACGAAAATCATATTTATTGAAATTTTATTTTTCCGACTGAGTGAAAATAATGCCTGGACTGGGAGTCGAACCCCGGATCTTTGACTTACAAGGTCGAGGCTCTACCAATTGAGCTATCCAGGCCGACACCCCGGTCAGCATTGTAAGTCAAAGATCCGGGGTTCGACTGCCGGTCCAGGCATTATTTTCACTCAGTCGGAAAAATAAAATTTCAATAAATATGATTTTCTTCCACAGTTGATTGTGTGATTTTAATAAAAATTGTATTTCTTTCTCCCATTGTTTAATGGTGTTTTCCATTTCATGCGGCTTATTTCTGTCGAGCTATCTATATGATAGACCAGAGATGTTTCTGCCTAAAGGTTGTCTGAGTGAGTAATGCTGACCGGGGTGTCGGCCTGGATAGCTCAATTGGTAGAGCCTTGACCTTTTAAGTCAAAGATCCGGGGTTCGACTCCCGGTCCAGGCATTATTTTCACTCAGTCGGAAAAATAAAATTTCAATAAATACGATGAATAATAGTAATAATTTAGGGGCTTCTCATTCATTTGTGTTTTTTGAATTATTATCATTAGTATTATTGTTTAAGTTTTTGACTGTTTAACAGAATTCCAACATAGCTATGAAAATAATTTTACCAAAAATTCAAAAATCAAAAACTAGAATGTAGATAATAATTACTGTAAAAAAATAATTAATTAAAATTAAATTTAACTTAAAAAAATTAAGCAAGAAAAGATTAAAGATACTATACATAATTGTGAAGAATTAATTCTTGTTAAAACTGTTTAATAATATTTAAAATAATGGGCTATATTGAATTGTATATTTGCATATTATTAAGGGAAAGTAAAATATTATTTTATAATTATTAATTTTTTTAGAGCCATGTAGTATTTTACAAAACTTGGACATTGTAAGCGCACATAATGCATGGGTTGCTTATTATTATTATTATTATTATTATTTTATTTTTCTGTCATTCATTGTTCTTAGGCAATTTGGCTAGACCAATATATGAATCTTGCAGATTTTTTTATATTAACAATGATTGACACAACACTAATGTGAAGTATTACATAATTTTGGCTTTTCCAATTCCAATTGAATAAAATTTCTTGGCATCGAATTTGGCAAAAAATTATCTTAGTTCAACAACTTAGTTAAAATAAGTGTTAATAATAGTAACACTAAAATTAAAATTATTAAAAAAAATGGTGTTAATAATAATAATAAATAATGACAATAATTTTTAAATATAGTAAATAAAAATGATGAATAATTCTTAGACTTAATTTCTAATGTTATACCTTTATGAAATTTTTAATGTGTGGCAGTTATCTAATATTTTTTTTTTTTTTTTTTTTTTTTTTTTTTCTAAGCCAATTATTAAAAAAAAAACATGCTTCATTGAGTTTTGTAAGTTGTTTTGATAGGTCTTTTATAAACTGGATATATTTCAACGTATCATTCAATATTTACGTATATTTATAATAATGGTAAAATATTGCCACATGATTACATACTTCAGTTCCTTTTAATAAAGCAAAATGTGTTCATTGGTTTCACATTTCTAAATTTCAATTTTTTTTATTATTATTATTATTTGTTTTCTTGAAATAAATACACATGATCTAATAATAGTACACTTTATGTAGATAACTTCATTTTACAAAGATGAACATAAACAATTGTTTTTGAAACTCTTTATTTGATTTCTCAATGTTTTGTGCGCTCACAATATTGTTTACTTTTTGATAGTTAATTGGTGTTGCCTCTGTCTGTATTGAATACGTATTAAAGAGACTTATTATGTCTCACTAATTATATTATATTGTATGTAATTGGTAATTATGAAGTATGATGTTTGTATTTATAATTTCTATTGATATTGTATTTCCTGTATTTTATATTTTTAAGGAGAGAGAGAGCAAACTTTATTATTATTATTATAATTATTATTAGGGCGTTGGGGTGAGCAAGTTCACACATATGTTTTTAAGTATTTGATTCATTTAAAAATAATTCAATTTGTAATTTAAGTTAAAAAGAAAAAATCAATTTATCAAGAATAATTATAAAATTAATTAATTCATTTAACAAACAAAATTTAATTTAATTTATTCTAATAAAAAAATAACATTTTAGTCTATAATATTTTCTAAAATTAATTCATTCTTTTATAAAAGTAAATCTTTATTTAATTTATTTAATTTAATTTATAGTTTTACTGAGGAACTTATACATCGATAAATAAGTGCATTTTCTCTTTTTAAACAACGTTAGGTTTCAAAATCTCATTTAATCATATAAATAAAATATTTTATTTATCTAAATTACTTTTTATTATAAACAGAAATTGCGAAATGTATTCCGTTTCCGGGATTTTAATAGCTTTTTGCTCTCTTAATAATAATGATTTCAGTCTTAAAGGCGTCAACAGATGCTGAGTTCGTTTCTTTCAATAATGATGATAATAATAATATATAAAAAAAATTCTTAATCACATATTTCTGGTACCGATAAAAGTAATTATGTTTGGCATAATTTATGTTGCCAAACTTTTCTTTGTCTTTTGGATAACGGATTAAATTTTTTAAATTGACCAATTAAAACTTTCTTTTGGCGCTTTATTAGGCATTAATTTGTTAATTTTGGGTTTGAATTGGCGAATGCAATTCAGTACACTTTGCGTTTTCAAACTATCAACATCTCTTGTATACTGGCTTAAGAAACATCTGTCCTAGTTTGCTCTCTCTCTCTCTCTCTGGCCTATAGATCCTACGAGGATCATGTGCCTTCTTGATGATTCATGTCTTTTATTAGCATAAAAATAAAAACTGCTTTATTGGAAATGACTACTGTTATTTTTGTCAAGTGGCACTCTTTTAATATGCTATATGAACTTTCAGCCTGGCTTATTGTGCTCTGCGATGTAATATTTTTAATACCATTAACTTCACGGAATTTCAACCATTTCACGGACAATCATCTTTATAATACTATACATAATTGTGAAAATGTCCTCCATGTTCCCATCAAACATAAAACCTCTGGGGGTCACCGAAGCGGGAGAGCCATCCCTTCCGTGGAGGATCAAAATTGTGATGGCATGTCTCAGGACCAGCTCTAGGGGTGTGTCCCAGACCGTCGCCAATTGCACATCTGCGCAGCACTAGTGCGACGTAAAACCCAACCAACCATAATTGTGAAAATTAATGCTTGCCAAAACTATTTAATAATATTTAAAATAATGGACTATATTGAATTGTATATTTGTATATTATTAGGGAAAATAAAATAGTATTTTATAATTATTGATATTTATAAACCAAACTTATATAAACTAAATAAATTACATACGTTATGTGTAAAAATATTATCATCTCTGTACAGGAATAATTAGTGATGACCAACTCATAATCATAAAATACATTTATACTACTAAGATGTTGGGAAAATGTATATAATCATACGAAAAGGAGGGGGGGGGGGGGAGAGGAGCGTCATCCAAAATTAAATTCTGTTTCAGACACAATTATAATTTTTTATTTTATTTAAAATTTTTAAGTGATTAGGAAAACCGGCAATGAAATTCAAATACATTAATTATGTAATTTGTTAAAAGACACTTTAAAAAACACGTAGATATAAAAGATATTTAATTAAAAACTTATTTACAATTAAAATACGTTGTTTTTGAAGCTTTTCGCCTTGACTATCAAAGCATCACCAGGAAAAGCATTTTTTACAATCGTATTTTTGAAGTACATCCATATATATCATAATAATTTTACAGTTATAGATGAAGTTAACCCTCGCAGTCCTAAGATCAAGGTGTTACTGGAGAAAAATTGCTTAATGGTGCCAGTTGGCGTGTTTGACAAAAATCGCCAATATGGCGCCTTTTTAGTTCGTTTAGAAGTTGTATCCTTCCACTGGTTACGTAATAGAGTGAGATTTTCAGCGAATAAAACAAAACTCTAAATATGTATGAAAAAAAAAACTGTTTAAAAACACAAAATAATAAAAAAAAACATAGTTTTCAAAATATTATGCTTCAAAATACACGAAGTGAAACAAAAGTTCATCAAAGAAAATCACTGAGAACACCAATTTCAATACAAAAATAATCGCAAAATTGTATGAAAATCGACAATATAGCAATCAAGGTTTACATGTTGCAAGCTTAGCTCTTAAAAATCCTATAAGAACGTCACTGGATACCTAAACTCACTGTGCATGAATCGCAAAATAACGTAAAAATCAATAACACAAAAACAGGTGGATATTAGTGTTTTACTATCAGCAAATTTTCGTATTTTAAACAACTTTTTCTTATTTAACCTTCCCCAAAAACGTTACTGTGTTTCAGAAAATATTTTTACGTATTCATCGTAAAATAATTTAAATTTATTTCACAGCGATTGATACGGTACATAAGCCTATTGAATTTAATACGTTAAACACAAATGCGTAAAAGGCTTTTGTGGGTAAAACATTGTTTTGAAAAAATGCCTAAAATTAGAGCTTGATTTTATTTCTGATTGTGATAAAAATCTCCTGCTCCTGCCCGCTAAATTGTACAACGTGGATAACTTAAAGCTTATAAGTTAAATTGCCATCAGGTGTCGGTACATGTTATTTGATTGATTAGTGCGCAGCGTAAATTGCTTTCTTAAGGAAATTGTAAGTTACTAGAGTGTTATTGTGTAATTTGAAAAATATTCTTGTAGATAAACAATTCCAGTATTTAGGAAAGTTATATATCATGCTTGTTTTACTCCTCATTACATTATTTTTCGTAATTTTATATTTCCTAGTACATAAAATATAGTGTTTTAATGATATACAGATATTTAGGTGTGGTTAATAACATAAGTCGGTGAAAGGCAGTCTATAACATCAGGACTTACCGGTCCATTTTCTAGGCAGAAAAAACTTTCTTCTAAGGACTAAAGCCGAGAAAAGTTTGAAAAATATCCAACAACATATATATATATATATATATATAATATAGTATTGTCAGTGAAACCTCGTCCTTTGTGTAATGGGCCTTCACAAAAAAAAATCTCGCATACTGTATTTCGCTCCTTACCCAATACGTTTTACAAACTATACACATTATTCTGGGATATTTGGTACTTTCCTGTCAGCTTTTGTGCATGCAAAGTGTATTTTCTCCTGTCAATAAACACTCTAATATGTGGGAATTTAAACTGAACCAGCACTTCATGATGCTGCGGACTTTTTTCTTATACGTTTGGAGTTCATCACGCCCTTGACCACGCCTCAATATCTTTATGATACTAAATTACACCGATCGATAAAAAAAATATATTCGTGAACGAAAAGTATGGTGGATTTTTCTAAAAATTTTATACAACATAGATTTATTTGAAAATATATTTTCAAACTATGTTACCCAATGCACATGTCCTAAATCCCTTAACTCCGCGTACAAACGATGTAGAAAGCATTTCATTGACAGTTTCCTATCTCTGGTAAATACGTAAGCGAAGTGTGACCGTCTTTGGGGCCAAACAAATCCAATGGACGATTAACATTGGAAATTTTTTGTTTGGACCCAAAGACGGTCAGTGACATCATCACTTCGCTTGTGTATTAGCACACTTTCACAATCTCCTTATGAGCCAATAGAATGAGGCCCCCTTAACTAAATTTCAATTTTCAAATAGGGTTAAAATGAACCCATCTTAGAAAAGCGAGGGTTAAGCTTGGTGTAGAAGGAAAAAAGATTGAAAACGGCATTGACAAAAAAGTGTATTCTGGACGTATCACTGGATTAGACTGGTAGGAACATTGTTGTGTCACGAGAAAACAACGTGCAGAGCTTGAGGCGTGGGTCCATTGAGATATGGTTACTCGGAAAAAGAGACCGGAGATTCTCCGGTCTCTTTTTCCGGTCCTACCAATCTAATCCTATCATATATCCAGAACTGACTTTTTTATGAATGCCGTTTTCAATCTTTTTTCCCTCTACACCAAGCTTAACTTCACCTATAACTGTAAAATTATTGTGAGATATATGGAGCTGCATTTCAAGAACACGATTTTAAAAAACATGTTTTTCCTGATGATTGTAAAAGCGAAAAACTTCGAAAATAATGTATTTTAATTGTTAATAAGTTTTTAATTAAATATGATCTAAATAAATTTCTTCATCTTTCTCTTCATCTAAAGAAATTTCAAAAACATCAATCACTATATTTTAAATCACTTTAATAAACACTTAAAAACATTCCATTGAAATCACTTAAAACCTCACTTCGGGTCCTCGCTGCCTTCGGTAGAGTCTTTCTCGCCTACCCTATATCGGTCCCGGACCCCCATTCTTTGCATTTATGCTTTAACCGGTCATTTCAATTTAGTTGTTAACTGGATGATTAGTGACGCTGCTATTATTCAGAAACAACGTTTTTTGACAGACATTTCTCGGACAGATTTTCATCTTCTCTCAACAGATGGCAGCAATAGACAATAACATCAGCTGCAAAAATTTTAACAAATTAAAAAAAAAAAAAAAAAAAACTAATCAAAATTTCATAGAATATTGCGAGACGCTGAAAGATTTTCTTTTATCAATTGACACCTTTTCCATTAAGTATCTGCAAAAATTAACACATTGGTCCTTTGATGATCGAACGCACGACCTTCACGTTATTAGCACGGCGCTCTAACTGCTGAGCTAACGGGCCACGGTGTGTCTCTTCATTTTTACGTTTTTATCTCTAGAGCCGATCTTTTTAGAAATTAATAGATTTTAATTGATTAAAAAAAAAAAAAAAAAAAAAAAAAAAAATCATAAATTGGGTTTCGAGGTGCTTCAGGAGAGGTCAGTACGAACCTCAATTCAAATTTGTGTAACTCTGCGATCAGCCGTTTTCCTACTGGCTCGACTACAAAACGGCGGACACACACACACATCTTATTTTATTACATGTAGAGATTTTGGTTGCAGTATATAATGGCAAATGTAGTATGCCAAGTTTCGTAAAAATGACTTTATAGGATAGGTGCTCCAGTGATTGGCATGCTCCAATAATTGACATCTATCCCGAAATAATTAATAAATAAGAAAAATGTTAAAATCATATATTTTACATATAAGAATTTTAACATTTTATGTCAAACACTGGAGCATGGGGTGTTAATAACTGATAAAATGAATTACCAGCAGTGTCAAACACTGGAACATAGGGTGCCAATTACTGATAAAATGAAAAACTGGCAGTGTCAATTGCTGGATCATTGAGTGGGTGTCAAACAAAAATTCATAGAAAAAAATAATTGTTATCAAATGCATATATTTTAACATATATGTGGTTCTAAATGTCTTTTATGCCATATGTATTAACTTAAGATTTCTAAAAATATTTTCTGATGACTAGAAAATTAAAAGCATCACAGATTGCTCTAAAAGTGTCAATCACTGGAGCACTTACCCTATTTGATTTAATACCCTGTATGTTATAAAAAAGGGACTTTTTTATTTTTATTTTTATTTTTTTTTATCAATTATTTAAATAAACCTTTATATCTTCATTAATATATGTGCTAGTCTCATACAAATGAATATATATAATTAGAAGAAGTCTCATAGCCGGAATGTATTTCGAGCATTACTTTTTATAGGAGGATCCAAAACATTCTGTTTCTCTTAAATTTTTTACTGATCTCCTTATTGTCTTCTGGACAAAACTTTTGTTGGAATATATGAGGTGTAACATGTTCTTTGCATGCCTAAAATTTCAAAATAATTCATCGAGAAATCTTCTAGTTTATTAAAAAAATGTCTGAAATCGAAAGTGTCCAATTATTTATGGTAGAATAGTGTATATACTATATGTACTTCAGTAGACGTTAAATATTTACCAGAAAAAAACGCCTGTATATAAAAATTTTGTTTATATTGGAATTGTTAATAGAAGCTCAAAATCCAGGTCAGAGTAAAGATTGTGATTTGCCACAATTTAGCACATATATTATTTTAGTTATTTTATATTTTGCATGTAACTAATTTCACCAGTAATTTTATTTGTAAGTATTTAAACTTTAGATTTTTAATATATGATACATTAAATATTGCATTCATTTATTTGTCAATGTTACTACCTAGGTTCACAAATATTACAGAAGAGTTTAGCAGGATCAGAAGATAATGCTAAAGTATGTTTTCAATGCTATTTATTTAATTTTCTTTTACTTGTTTATTTGTTTGTTTTTCTGAATTGCTTAAATTAGATATTACTAAAATTTTTAATTATTTCATTAAAAATATTATTTGAATTAAATTAATTTTTCATCTTTTGTTTTATATCATATTCAAAAGACAAAATCTGTCGCTCATTCTTTATTAATTTTTACAGTATAAATCTAAAATTAAGCTTTTAAGGTTGGTGTCAAAGGACATGATTTCTTTTCTGTTTGTAAATTTACTTTGGAAATATTAAAAATGAAATAAATAAATGTGCTAATTAGAAAAACACTCCTATAAGATATGCAAAATGAAACAAAGAAGAAATTAAGAAGCGGCTGTTCTGCATGTATTCCTTCACTTTTTAAGATTCAAAATAAATTAATTTTATAAGTTTTCATGTGCTCTGTTAAAATCTTTCTAAAAAAAACTTTACGAAAATTTCACTCGCATTCTTTCCCTATTCTTTATATATATATTTATTTTAAACACTAGAAGCAGCATAAGTTCTGATTTAAAGTTTTGATTCATCCTTATAGATAAATTTTTTAAAAACTATTAAAAACTAGAGATTTGAAGCGTAGACACTTAAACAGATATATTGTTTGTTGTTTATTTTATAGGTTTTCCTTGACGAAGATATTGCCATACAAAAGAAAAATTCTGCATCAGGGAAATCAATAGTGAGTAAAGATAACAATTTATCATTGTTGCTTTTACCTTTGTTTGTCATCGTTTAAGTGTGTAATATTTATACAGGATGGTGCGGGGCCAACTGAACTTTTTCAACGTGTTATATATTATATACGGAATCAAGGAAAAAATAAGTAAAAGTCTCTATAAATACGATCAAGTATGCCATTTATTTACCACCGACTATCAGGTTAGTTTCTGAAAACTGCATCAAACAGATGGCGTCCGATTACATCAACGCATTGTTGCAAACGATCGGCCGACCTCAGTGTACAAGACTTTTTCCTGTGGGGATTCCTGAAAGACCGTGTGTTCCATAGGCATATCATGAGTATTCAAAAACTCGTGATATTCTGCAGCCAAGCCATTCGTGACGAAGTTGCAGCCATTGGTGAGACCCTACGGAGGCGCGTGCACAAATTAAAAAAAAAATAAAAAATGCATTCATGAAAACGGTTTTTTACCCTAACAAAAGTGAAAAGCAACGCCAGAAATTGAACCTGTGTCTTATATAATTGAATCTTATTCATAGGACAGATGAAAAGTTTTAATATTCAAATGAATGAATAATGCCAATCAGAGCTCGACTGAATTAGTTCATTTGTAGAGCATTGATATGCTATCCATAAGACAAGAACATTGGGTCATTTCCTGGCCTAGTCAATTTATCCTTTTGTTAAAAATTTCCATTATAAATGTGTAGTTTACATTTATTCAAATTTATAAATCCTAATATTTATTGCCATTCAGCAATATTGAAACTAAAAAAAATCATCCCATTAGAATCTTATTGCATGTATGTCCCGCTATCTCACGTACCACCTAATGCAGAAAGACCCGGAAATTACCAAAAGATATGAAATAATCCAAGGATTCCGAGTGGGCTATTTAAATTAAATTACTGCAATTAGTTCAAACAATATCAAATCAAAACCCAAAGCGAGTACAGGATAAGTAATACAATGTACTGAAAAAAAAATGTTCACACACAGCAGCAGCACCTACCTGAAGCTGTTGGGCAGAAATAGGTTAGAAAAATCTCACAGGCTAAAATTATATGTAATCACCCGAAGCAAGGTTTTCAGCGGTTTGAATGGGATTTTTTTAGTTTTTATTTATAAAGTTATATAAAAAATAGTCATTCCAATTTTTTTGAAAATACATTTAAATATAGTGACCGACAAAGCGGCAAAACCGGCTGTTATTTTTTAAAATCATCTAATATACAGGATGGTTATAATTAAACTTCCCCTATAAACAGCATCCTACGGCGGAAACGGATGAACGTAATGCAACGAAATTCAGTATATTGACTATACACGAGATGCGCTCACAGAATTTAAAAAAAAGAAAAAAAAGTTCCAAAATGTCCACCAGACGGTGCCTTTTCCGTAAAAACACCAAATTTAACACAATAAACGACCAAAACGGAATACAGAAACAATATTAGCATTTATTGACTAGTTTCTGATCACCTTGTCATCGAAGCACATTAAAAGGTAAGGAAAAAATAACAGTACGCTGTTGAGGGGAAAAAAAAAAAAACAGTTCAGTTTCCAGAAACAAGAACAGATTAGGAAAAAATTGCACAAGAAGAGCAGTTGTTAATCGTGTCTGGGACGATGTAGAGGAAGGTGCACCATGTGACCACCCTCATTCACCTGTAAAATTTCAAGTCGATGGACAGTGTGTTCAACAGCAGATCGTAACTGATCAGTTGTGATGCTTCGCACATGAAGCGTTATGGAGTTCTTTAAGTCATTCAGCGTCGCAGCATCTCAACGATACACCATACTTTTTAAGTGGCCCCATAACCAGAAATCGCACGGATTTAGATCCGGCAAACGTGGTGGCCATGAATTACGAAAGAAGCGATTAATAACACGTTCGTCTGTGAAGTTTGGAGAAATAGCGCCTTCACTGGCGCATGGATATGCAGGGGCGCACCATCCTGCATGAAAATGGTCGATGTAAGGACCCGCCTTTGCTGTAGTTGCGGCACAACAAACGTGTGCAGCATGTCATGGTACCGACGGTTCGTAACGAAACATGTGACAGGACCACGTGCAGTTATTTCCTCAAAGAAGAATGGCCCAAGGATGAATGTCGCCGAGAATTCATACCAGACAGTCACCTTTGGAGAATGTAGGGGAATTTCAGTGTGCATTCTCGGATTTTCCTTAGCCCAAATGCGGCAATTCTGTGTGTTGACTGTCCCATTGAGGTAGAAATGAGCCTCGTCGCTCCACAGAATATTCCAAGGCCATGACAGATCAACAGTCGTTCTGTTGAGAAAACAGACTACGAATGAGAGGTGTTGTGGCTTGTCCCTATCAAGCAGCTCTTGGGTATGGTGGATCTTGTATGGGAAGTAGTGCATTTCTGCAAACGTTTTATGTCCTAACCTGTTTCTCATAAAGTTTCCTCTTTCTCGCAAGCATGCAAATCTCGATATTTTTTTTCTAGAACTGACAACTTTTCCCAGTTTTACATTTTATTACTCATAATTCTTGTTCTGGATTGTTAATATTGTTTCTGTATTCCGTTTTGGTCGTCCATTGTGTTAAATTTAATGTTTTTTTTCGGAAAAGGCGCCCTCTGGTGGACATTATGGAACTAAATTTTTTTTTTCCAAAATTCCGTGAGCGCATCTCGTGTATAGTCTAGATACCAAATTTTGTGGCATTCCGTACACCCGTTTGCGCTGTAGGATGCTGTTTATAGGGGAAGTTTAATTATAACCACCTGTGTCTATTTTAATTCTGTCATTCCACTTTACACTTATGTATGTATTTTTTTTTTCTGTAATCATTGTGTTGAAATTTTACAGACAGATACATACACATATATATGTATATGTTACTGTATGTATTAAATTTATTTACCTATTTATTTTCCTTTTTCAGGTAAGCCATTCCTCTGATGTTAGGGACCAAATTAATGCAGAAATTAGAGCTTTAAGAGAACAACTAGTTAGAAGTCAAGTACTTTTCACTTACCTTGTAAGAAAATTTACCTATTTCAGTTATTAATCTTTAGTATCTTAGAATATTGCCTATGTTTTTATTCAAAATAAGGTTACTATTAATTAAATTAAATGACATATGCCACGGTAAAACAGTGCAATATTCTCAACATTCATTGGTAGAATCTTAATATTTAGATATTAGATTATTTAAGTTAATTATCAATATTTAACTATAACATTGTATTATTTTTCACTATTATTGAATATTATATAAGAAATATTTAATATTTTCAGCTGAAAGATGGTGGTGTAGATCATGCACATAAAACCTTAGATTGTAGAACTCATCTTCGTACTCTGTTGGAAGGTATAGAATTTTTGCTATTTCGTAAAATGCTTATAAATTTATGCTAACATTATTATTTTAAAAAATTGTTTGTATGATTGATCAACTTATATCTGATTAAAATAAAGATTGAAATTTATGTAAGAATTTTAAATCCCAATAGAAACAACATATCAAAACCCCTGAATTTTGGAGATCTCAAAACAGCTGTAGATTTTAAACAATGTTTTAAGTATAATTTCAATTTTCTGTTATAACGTTTGTATTGGATTTTAATATTATTGATTACACTAATACATATATATATATATATATATATATATATATAATATAACAATTTTTATTATACTATTAAATACTGTTTCTACTTGATTAAAAAAGATATTTCATCTAATTTTAATTCATAATAATCATAATTCTTCTGACTGAAGTATGTGCAGTGGGCATTTTAAAAATTATATTTTGTATTCTCATTAAATCAGCTTCATATACTGAAGGGATAATAGAATTTTCAAATACAATGCTCAAATCATTAAGAACATCTCAAATTTTAGAATTATAACCATGAAAATTTTTATAATTTTTTTTTGTTAGAATTATGTTTATAGATTGTGCTTACAGTCAACTATATGTTGATTGTAACACATAATAAGCGAGACGTATTAAACCCTAGACGATATCTTAAGGGCCCCAACCCGAGTCCCTCTCGCTCTTCGATGACTTTTTCTAGTCAGTTTTGGCCTTTTGTTTCTTCTGGTGTTAGCCCCCTCCTTTTTTTATTATTATTTTATTTTTTATTTTTTACACGCTTAACATTGTGAGTTTTTCCGTTTTCATCCCATGCTTTTTCTATGGATGTTTAGCTTTCCCCCCTCGTTTTTTACATTCAACGTGTGGTGCCCCCCCCCCTCCCGCTGAGTCACATAATAAGCGAGATGTATTAAATCCTAGACGATAGCTTCAGGGCCCCAACCCGAGTCTCTTCCAGCTCTTCGATGACTTTTTCTAGTCAATTTTGGCTTTTTGTTTCTTTCAGTGTTAAGCTTTTTTCTTTTCTTACACACTTATCATTGTGAGTTTTTTTTTTTCGTTTTCATCCCATGCTTTTTCTGTGGACTTTTAGCTTTTTTTCCCTCGTTTTTTACATTCTAAAGTAGATACTAAGACTTTTAATTATTAATTAATTAATATATCATCATTAATATTTTGAATTACAAATTATGAAATAAAAATTTAAAATTATGTACATGATTTTTTTTTTCAAACGATTTTTTTATAATTACGAATTTTTCAATTACTCGCTAATTTTGACTGTCTTAGATGAATAGAAGGGGCCATGACTGTGTTGGAAGATAATTTTTATTTATGTATTTATTTTATTATTATTATTATTATTATTATTATTTTGAAAAAAAAAAAAGTTCTATTACTTCTTAGATATTTTGTCAAATTTTGTAACATGTATTGTTGTCAACTAATATTTTTTTGCTTTTATTATTATTATTATTATTATTATTATTATTGCCGTTCAATATCTATATTACCCTCAGAATTAAAAAAAATATATATGTATAACAAAAAAAGAAAAAGAAAGAAAGAAATATTTAATATAAATGAATATAAATGCAGCTCAAATTCTACTTTTAATATTTAATCCTGTAATTAAGTGTCAATATAATTTAATGTTTATAGAAAAGATGAGTCAGAACTGAGCTCTTGTGCCGATTGAAGAAAACTGCCATTATTTTTTTTCCATCTGATGAAAGATTGTGCATTATTATTTCTGCCTAAAATTATTTTTATATGATTGTACTTTTATGTTGTCTTTTTACAAAGTTCTTAGTATTCATCAGGGCAGTTCTTAGTTTTTACCAGTAGAAATTCAGAAATCATAGGAAGGCTCAAATAACTTCATTCCAATATGGTATAAATTATTTTTAAGAATATGAACTAATAATAAAATGTTATTTAATATACTTACCTATTATTAAAATAATAATAAAAAATTCATATATAAATGAATATTTTTTAATAATATATTTCTTTCATTTGATATAAAAATTAAATTGTTCGATATCCAATGCAGAGTGCCCTTAAGCACATCCCTTTTCCTACACTCTTGGTCTATACCATTCAACACCAGTGTTTTGGTGTTTTATTCTCTAGTAAGTGCATCACTTGCTTAATTAAAATACTTTTTTATATACTTAATGTTTAAAAGATTAGAGAGTATTGGTAAAAGCAAAATCTTTTGTAATTTATATTACTCCCCAGTGCACTTAGTGGATGAATAGGAAATTGTAGTAAAAGAGATTTGTATTCATGAAATATCATAAAAGCGTAAAATTTTGGCGTAAAATTTTGTCACATGATTTTACATACCATATGCAGTATTTATATACCATACCGTGTGACATATTTACGTAAGTTTTTATAAAAGTAGCATATGTAGATAAATAAAGATTTGCTTCAAAAAATTTTCTTAAGTTTAATTATTATAACGAGAGTTTTTTATGGTTTCCAAAAACTGGTTTAAAAGTTGACACTTCACATTAGAAATATTGTACTGAAATCTAAAAATAACATATTGAGCATTCAATGAGAATCGATCACTTTTTAACTATGCTTACAATAATAATAATGCTTTTTAATTAGATAAAATTTTAGCTTGATGTTTTGAAATTTGAAAAGTTATTAGCAATATAATTGCTTATATTTCAGTGGCTTTTTTTAAAAAATTCCTGAAGGGTTAAAGAATTTTTAAATTACCATTTTTTAATATATGTAAAGTCACAGGCAAGTCACAAGTCTTGCCGCCTGCCTCCTTCCTTCCTTTATTGAGTTTCTTGAATTATTTTTTCATGGATTTCGACATAGTTTATGTTTTTAAGTTAAGGTTTGTGTGTTGGTTTATTGTTTTGTTTGTTTTGCAGGCTGTTATTTGATAAATCTGGTTTCTTTAAATATGTGTGTTTCATCCCCTGATAATTTTTTTTTCATTTTTCTGAACTTCTCCTACATAAAGAAATTTTTAATCTTATTGGCCATTGGTGTTTCAGTGATCTTGTATCTGTTGCTTGGCTTCTACTATACTTAATAGATCATCATTATATATATATATATATATATATATATATATTTGAAATAATTTATTTTTATGATTAACATTTTTAATGTGTCAATTTGTGACTATAATATTTATCTTTTGTGTTGTCTAGATTTCTGCTTTTTTTTTTTTTTTTTATAATTTTGGTCAGAATTTCTTTATAAGCAAAAGACTTTGATTCAAACTTGCAATTAAAACAAAAGTGTAAATACCCTGATACCCTTTTATTTATTTATTTTATTTTACCATCAGAATATAGATATGATGCAACCAAAGTATATTTTTATTATGTCTTTATCCGTCATCTGAAGGTCGACCAAATTATATATACCAAATTTTGACTCATCTGCAAATTTTCTGAAGCCCTTAATCAGCTGCTAATATTTATGGACTTTATCTTTTTTAGATACAAGCATACCATTCGATTTGTAAATAAGTGTATCTTGGTAGTAATTTAACAATTTAGAATCATATATTTATGCACTAAATATATTGCATTAATTTTATTTTGGGAGTATTATTTCCTTACTAAGATTGCTGTACTTTTTATTATATCTAAAAAATACATTTTTTTTTTTTTTTTTTTTAGAAGGAAATCTTGGTGATATTATATTTCAATGTAAAAGTTTTGATGGTCAAGTCCCTGCTCGTTTTTATAATCGTTCCAACAGGCAAGTACCTCTTATTTTAAACTTTTTACCTTGCTGCTGTTACTTTTTAAATTATATTAGTAAATATAAATGTAATTTAATTTATAAGTTATTTGTTTATAATTTATTTATAAGTTATTACACTGAAAATAATTTTGGCTATTTCATATTAATGCTCTAAAATCATTTGTCTTTATACAGTACTGAAATACTGAAATATTAAATAATAAACATAGATATGCAAGATCATTTAAGAATAATATTTTTATTAATTTTGTAAAAAGTATATTTTTTTATGAATTATGCAGCATCCAAGTTTTTAATCCTCACAGTTGTATGAATAAATATATAAATAAAATAAAAATAAAAGCAAGTTTATTTTTGTGCTTTATTTTTCCAAATAAGTATTTAATGCTAATTGATTTAATTTTTTTTTTCAAGAAGAATTTTTCCATGCAATTCAAAATTTATAGTTACATTTCTAAAAGATAAATGATAATCTCTTCTTGTTGGTTAGAGATAGTAACAATTGAAATATCATTAAAATTTTATTTTCATAAACTCACCAAGAAAATTCTAAATTTTTAATAATAGTCATATATTTTGTCAGAACATTTTTAAAGTTATTTATTATTATTATTATTTTTAATTTGAAAACTCTCTCTTTCTTGCTTCACCCAGTGGTCGAGAGATTCTGTTCTGAAAACTGATAGACGGGAATGCCAAGTCCGAATTCAAGTGGCACTCATTGGCATTGCCATTCAGATTTCTCTAAAATTCAAATATGAGCTAAAAACCCTTAAAAAGACCCCTAAGATGGGTATACCTTGGCTCAGGTGAATTACATCGGCAATCGGCTATAAACCATACCTCACCACCACTACCTCTCTTTTTCTTTGTGTGTGTGTGTTTGTGCATGTTTATTGAATAAAAAATGGCAATTAATGTCACATTTAGAATTTTATTTTCCAGAGTTTATTTTAAAAAGAAAAATTTTTTTTAAGTGTATGTATTGAATTACAGAATTATGTTTATGAAACATTTGTAAAACTTACAGATTTTTATTTATTCATTTATTTTCTTAGAGAAAGTGTCAGTTAAGAAATATTTGTTAACTAGCCTTTTCCGCGCAGAACATCTGTGTGATAGTAACAATTTTAGTAACAAAATAGATAGTAACAAAATTAATATAATAATAAAGATAGTAATTTGATAGTAACAAAACTTGTATATCTAATGTGATTAAAAAAAAAAAAGTCTCATAAATCAAATCACTGGAAAATTTCAGATTTTTCTTTCTTTCTTTCTTTCTTTTTTTTTTTTTTAATTAATAAAACAGATTTAAGTCTTTGACATTTGCATTGTAATTTCAATTTTAGAAAATAATTTTTTTCTGATGCTAAGTTAAAAATTCTTAGAATTAAATTCAAATATTGTTATATTAAAAATCAATGTTTTCCTAAAATTTGACTGAATTAAATTATCTTATCACAATTAATAACAGAAATTCCATAGTTAATAATTAATCTACGGAATAAATAAATAAATAAAAAGAAATAACGTTCATTCTATTTTTGTCCGCAGTAGCCCAGTCGGTAGAGCCCCGAGCTCGTAATTAGAAGATTGTGGGTTCGGTACTCGATCCAGCCAAAGACCGTCGTGTACACTAATGGTGGCTGGTGCTCGTAAAATCTGTCGTGGCCGCAATGTCCTCCATGTTCCCATAAAAAATTATACCTTTAGGGGTCACCGAAGCGGGAGAGCCATCCTTTCCGTGGAGGATCAAAATTATGATGACATGTCTCCGGACCACCTCTAGAGATGAGTCCCAGACCGTCGCCAATTGCCCATTGCGCAGCAGTAGTGCGTCGTAAAACCCGGGCCAACCAACCATCTAATGAATGAAAAATCTAAAAACAAAATATCATAGATGGCGCCATTATCGTGCTATTGGATAGCCACCATTAAATGCCAAGATACTGGCTTTAAATTCTTCAAAATATACTTTTAAATATGAGATTTTGAGCAAATGTTTCAATACAAAAAGTTAATATTTTTCCAATTTTTTTAAGAAAATATGTTTTTCAAGTGTATTAGATTAATTTTTTTGTAGCCAAAAGCGTTACTTTTCAAAGCACTTATAATCGCTTTGTCTCTTCTCTAGCAGCCGAATTTATGATTTGGGTTTGGGTGGACTAATCATCTAACATTTTACGCCACTATCGTATCGTTTCAACAAAATTTAATCGTAACTGGTTTACGTTATAGAAATATTATATAGATTATTATTAGAAAGTAATTAAACTGCCTTTCCATAAATGACCAGACACTTTCGCTTTCTGACGTTTTGTCAAATATCTAGAAAAATTCTTGATGAACTATTCTGAATCTTTGGGCATGTAAGAAAAATCTTATGCTTCTTATATTTTAGCAAATATTTTGTCTTGGAGATAAAAAAAGGGTTCAGTAACAAAAAAAAAAAAAAAAAAAAAGAGGTCGCCCTGTAAAAATTAATACTTGAAATGAGTTTTGGCTATCTCTTGTGATTATGAGGCTTCTTCCTATTGTCTCTATTCATTTATATGAGACTAGCACATACATTCGGGGAGATATAAAGATTTCTTTAAAAATTACAAAATAAAGAAAAACCTCGCTTTATTATTATTATTATACGCAGGATATTAAACCCAACACATAGCCATTTTTAGAAAACTTGATATGGTACATTAAACGCAGCATACTGCAATCAGAACATATATTGTATATATATATAAATTAAATTATATATAATATGGCATATAATTGATATAATGAGTTCAATATGTAGAGAGAAAAAAAAGTAAATAAAAATATGCTCTTAATACTGAATACCAGATTTTAAATTATGATGAAACTGTATACAGTCATGACAATAAAGATTGTTTAGAGTTTAGATTGTAAATGCCAAATAGATAATGTGATCAGCAAATAGTAAAATAAACAAGTAATACAAATGATCTGAAGAAAAAAAAAAAAAAAGGGATTAAACTTTGTTTTCAATGATACTGAATCTAAAAATAACCTCCATTTCTGTCCATCGTATACTTTTTTTTTTCTTCTTCAAAATAATAAGGTTTACAATAAAAATTTCTACATTGAACTAAATGCATTCTTTCTTATAATTAAACAAACAATTCCCTCATGATATTATTTAACATTCTGTGTTCACACTTATTGTCTGTGAGGACGAGGGTCAATTGCACCCCTCTTTTAACCTGTCAATCAAATGACGGGCGAATTGCACCCGACCTCCTTCCTTTGTTCTTCTAATCTCGGGCGAGTTGCACCGCTTGGGATTCTTAGGACGAGGGTCAATTGCACCCCTCTCTTTACCTGTCAATCAAACGACGGGCGAATTGTAACGATTTACTGATAAGTCATTAGGGGAAAAGGTGTCTAGTCATTAGGGGAAAGGTTCCTTCCTTCCCTTTCCATCAGTCAATAAAGGTCCGAGGGTTGCCTGACAGGGTTTTGCATGTGCTGCGCGCGTCCACATAGTCATTAGTTCACGTAGTGTGCTGTCGTTAAGTCGTAAGGAGCGTTTAAGTTTGTTAGTAATAATGTAATTCATGTTGAGTGAAAAAGGACGTAGGCTTATGGTTTACGGTAACTACAAATTTTACAAGCAGCATGAAACCGAAGAAGGACTTAAATGGAGATGCGTCAAAATAAACTGTTTAGCAAAGATTTATACGGATGGAAATGCTACAGTTATTATAAAATCTGATGTGAACCATAATCATGACCTTGATAAAAACTTGAAAAGACAAGCCATCTCGAATAGTGTCAAAAGGAAAGCTTTAGACGAAGTAAACGAACGCCCACAAAAATTAATTAGAAGAGAAATAAGTTTTACCTTCAAGTTTTACAGAAGAATTCAATGTAAAAGATATGGAATATATAAGATAAATTTTGAGTAGAGCACGGCGTGCAGTATTACCACCCCTTTCCAAAAACGCAAAAGAAGTGCATTCTGCTCTAGCTTCATTGGATATTAAAACATATCAGGGGGAAGAAATGCTTCAAGTTAACAATGAAGAAAAATGTATCGTTTGCTTTCGAAGCGCCTCAATCTGCAATTTTTGTGTAAAAGTGATACGATATTCATCGATGGAACATTCAAAGATTGTCCAAAGTTTTTTATCAGATGTTTTCGTTGCACATCAA
Source organism: Salticus scenicus (assembly GCA_963930645.1). Lineage (NCBI taxonomy): Eukaryota > Metazoa > Arthropoda > Arachnida > Araneae > Salticidae > Salticus > Salticus scenicus. The sequence goes on from OZ005651.1 coordinate 170,867,051, forward strand.
TGAAAATGGCCACTACATGCCACTTGCTCACTTTCTCTTGCCTAACAAAAGTACAAATACTTATGAAGATATGTTTATATTGCTGACAGAGTGTTGTGAAAAATTAGAATTGAAATTCGAGCCCAAGAATATTGTCGCTGATTTTGAAATCGGAATTCATTCGGCAATTAAAAGAATATGACCTACAAGCAATATCAGAGGATGTCGTTTCTCGTTTCCATGCATCTCAATCATGGTGGAGAAAAATTCAAGAACTTGGTTTATCAAAAGAATATAAAGACAAGAATCCTGATATTGGAAAGTGGCTACGTTGATCATTCGGACTGCTTTATTTCAATCATGAGGAAGTTGCTGATTGTTTTGTAGAGGATTTCATGTCGGAAATTCCTCAGAATGAAAAATTGGAAAAATACATGGATTATTTGGTTGATACATATATTTCAGAAGATGCGAAATTTCCACCAATTATTTGTGGGCTTCGGATACAATTGACGGAGAGAGAATAACTAACGCTTGTGAATCGTTTCACGCAAAATTCAATGCGAATTTCAGTGCACCTAGTCCAAATATTTATGCTTTTATTGAAGTAGTTAAGCAAACACAGGTTGATGTAAATGCTTTGAAAAATAGCGTAAATATCACAAAACAACCAAATAAATTTCTGAAAAAGAGAATAGAAAACATGGAAAAAATGAAGCAGAAATATACGAGTAAAGAACTTACAAGATTTGAATTTTTAAAGGCTATTTCCTACTACAGTTCAAAGAAAGATAAAAAGGAAACAAATTTAAACCTATGCATAAAATAAGACGACAGATGATCATCTTTCTCAAAGACAATGGGCATATGTCGGCTATTAGACAAGATAAACTTATTAAAACTATGAGACAAAGAAAAATTATTCGCAAATTTTTTAAACACGCCATGGGTTTTTAGCCCATGACAGTCTTAAGCCTGTGAAAAGTGTGAAGGGAAAATTATGCGATTATGTATAAAATAAATTATGTAATAATACCTTGGAGGGTGCAACTCGCCCCTCTGTAGAAATGGCTAAGCGGTGCAACTCACCCCTTGGTTCGAGGTGGTAAACGGTGCAACTCACCCCTTGGTTCAGAGAGTAAACGGTGCAACTCGCCCGTTTAGGTATTTTCCGGGTGCAACTAACCTACTCCCGTCTGGGAACCTTTTTCTCCATTTTAATAACCCTCTGACATGCTTTCGCTTTCACCTCTTTCATTCAGAGCCAGATTATGGCATGGACACGCGGGACACTGGGTAAGGGCCTCCAAATTTATAGGTCCTCACCTCGAAATACTGCAAAGTAACAGTGCAAATTTCTACATGATATGTCTAGGGGAAAAAAAAGAAAAAACTGATTAAAATTACTTTTCTATTGCATTAAAAAGTTAAACAATTGTTAAGTTTTGACCTAATCTCCAAAATTAAGGTAGCATTTATATTTGGCTAATAAATGTGCTTTACATTTTTGGTTGTCTTGAACATAAAATTAATAATTTGATAAAATCTGCGGAAATAGAAGGTATAACCAAAGGTGAAATTTTAAAAAATACATTACTCAGCACAAATTGCTTCAAACGAATTTTCAAAAATCGATTTTTTTTAATGTATGTGTTTTTCAGATGGGCCCATTTTTGGCAGACTTTGCAGAGCAGAGGAAGGTCACAAATAACATTAGTGCCTTGGGTTTTCAACAAGCATAGTCAGGCCTTGCTTCCACTGCCCCCTATCCTATCCTCTGATTCCCCCCCCCCCCCCCCCCCAATTTTCTATTTTGTACTATTTTTTTAGAATCACTTTTATAAATATTGTAAGGAGCATCCCGGATAAGAATGAGATTAATACTTTCAAGCTAATTATATTATTTAGCTCATAAAGATTTATGAGCTAATTTTCAAAAATATGCAAACTCTATAGGATGCCACGGAAACGGTAATTTAATACTTACAAAACAAAATTAGTTTGAGTCTAATGTTAGGAACGGTTCTACAACGGCACCTTATTTAACGAAATCTGTTAAAAATGAAATTGTACGTTTTTATAATTTTGATGTTAACCGTAGCAAAATTGCTGTCTTTAAACATTTCAAAAATAGTCAAATATCTACAATAATAATTTATCGAGTGTTAAAACAACATAATAAACCGGGACATGTCGATACCAAACAAGGAGCCAAAAGGTTATGAAAATGGTTAAATGGAAATTTTTTGCAACACTTGACATTTCTATCCGTCAAGTTGCTTGAAAATTGAATATGTGTAAAACAACTGTTCACCAAGTTAATAAAGATCTGGGATTAAGATCTTATTGAAGAAAATATATAAATATATTAAAAAAGGGCAAGATCTTCGAGCAAAGAAAAACTGCCTTAAATTGATAACAAATTGATTCCATCTGGAGACAGACACCCATCATAGATGATGAGTCATATTTTAGGTTTGACCCTTATATCTGTAATCGTACTAAATATCATCATGGTACAAACCCTAACTTTGTCACTATGCAATTCAGGAAAAAATCTAAGGAAATTTTCTCCAGAAAAGTAATGGTATGACATGCCAGAAACAAAAACGATATTTTTTCTAAACCAGTCTTTTTCAGGTAATAGTAAATGGTTCTGTTTATTTAAATCAGTGTATTAAAAAGCGTTTGATTCCTTTCATTAAACAACATCATCAAAATTAAGATAAGGAGAGTTTGCGCACATTTCAAAAGAATGACATAAAAAGTCCAAATATTAACAATTTTCTAAACTATTGGTGCATAATTTTGAACTGATCCTTCTTCTAAGCATTTTCATTAATGTTTTTCTATTCTCTTATAATTTAAAACAACAGTTATAATAAAACCAAGAGAGCTATTTTGTGCAATCTCTTCTTATAGTGTAGGAGTGATTGCGCACACGGGTAGGAGAGATTGTGCTTAGATTGTGCTTAGAGAGATTGTGCTTAATTATATCTAGAATTGCATTGTTAATAATAATAATTGCAGTTAAATGACATTGTTGTAAGGTATTTGTAAATAAATATTTTTGTTTTGGGAGTGGATTTTTAATTCGATAATTAAAAAATCTAAAAATAAATATAAAATTTTATTTAAAGAAACAATATTAAAGAAACAGAAAGAAAAAAAAAAACAGATAAAGATTGCAAAATAGCATTAAGTTACTAAATAACACGTTTAACTTAAAACTAGTACATTTCCTTTTCAGCTTCAATGGTTTCTTGTTTGCTGACCAAATTTCTTGTAGTCCACAAACGTTGCATTTATGTACATGAAAAAGTTATCATGCAACTATCTGTCACAAGTGAACCTGTTCGAGACGGATTGTGTGCAATCCGTTTCGAAGCCCAGTCCAATCCGTAACCCCAGAATCTGCACACCATTTTACTATTTATTAAAGTTTTTTTTTTTTTTTTTCCTCAAAATCTTCCGCACAAAAATGTTCAAAACACAAAACTTAAATTTCCCTTGTTTTTAAATCTTTTGGTTTCAGCTTTAAAATCTCCTCTTTATGTTTATTTAATTTATTTTATTGAAATTTAGACGATTGCAGTCCTTGGAATGAAGTTTAAATAGTCTGATATTTTTCGCTTGCATTTAATTTTATCGCTTTCATTAAAGCAGCCAACAGCTGCGCAAAACTTGAACATCATACTTGAAAATATTGCAAATCTAAACAGATACACAATAACATTTAAATATTTTTCTATAAATGTCTCATAGACTAACATTAGCATTCGACAGGTAAATACCACCATAGGTGTGGCTTTTGCCACTCCTGAATAATGTTCAATTTCCGATTCTGGGGACAGTCACCAAAAAGATGCACCGTCTTGAATGGGTTGAACTAATTCAGTCACTTGTCGAAATTATTTCCTGGTACAGTTCTAGTCATTCAACAAACTCATCCTTATTGTCTTGTCATTACCAATAAGCTGTGAAATATTTATTAGTATAGAATTTTATAAAAATCAATGCGCAATCTCTCCTAAGTAGCAAAAGCGCAAACTCTCCGATTTTGGTAGGAGAGCTTGCGCAATCTTTTATTAAATAATTATTCGCTTTTAGAGAAAATCTTGGACTCGAGTCTAGATTAGTAGCTTATGAGATATTGTTTAAATTAAAAATATTTTGTACTGTTACCATTGCATTGAAATTCCTAGCAATTGTTGTGAAAATTCAAGCATTTATTTTTGAAAACGAGACAAAGTAACCACGTGTTTCCATGGACTTTTAATGCAAACAACATGCACGTTGAAGTCGGCACTTCAATATTGATGTTGTACAACCACCTGAAATCGCAACTTGTCCACTTTATTCTTTCCCGCCGATCCCCTATGTGTGTAATGTAATGTCTCCTAGCTTTGCCTTATTTTGTTTTGGCTAAACCTGGCTGCCAGCTATTATACGAAAAATGATGTTGATTACTGGAACAATGAGAAAATTGAATTTGTGTCTAGGTTGATAATGCCCCCAACGTGTCCCAGGCTTAGAGTATTGAAAGGTTTTGGGGCATTATTAAAAGCATGTACTCCAATGAAAAAAGGGAGCCTAAAGATTTCCTTCAGTTCAAGAGGATTTACCTTAAATTATTTAAATCAATTTCTGAAGAAACAGTACAAGCATGCTTGTGTAGATCTAAAAGAAATCTTCATAAACTAGGCTTAAAATTAGTTTACACAGCTATTTAAGTGTGGACAATGCAAAAGAACTTATTGAATAATATTCTTATCTTTGTTTAAATTCAATTTGATTTGTAGTTTACTATTAATAAATATCAAAATTGTCTCATTCTTATCCGGGATTCTCCTTAATTATTGAATATGGTTTTTATAATCAAATATAAGTTACCAGATTTTATTTTTCATGCAGAATTGAATTAAAAATGTGACTTTTGAAAAAAAAGAAAAAATGTTGGAACTTGTTTACAATTGATTTCAGTTTTAGTGAGTAAAATGTATAAGAAACTGTAGAAAAATCCTATGCAGTTTTTTGGTAGGACCAAAAAACTGCAGACCTATTTTTGTTTTGCAGATCTATATAATCAAGCTCTTAGGTCAGATAAGTAAAAGACAATATTTTTACAATTGTCTTTAATTTTCATATATTTTTGCTTTTTAAAATTATTGATATTTTTAATTGTAAAACTATGTATTTTAGTTTTGGTATTGTGTACTTTATAATGAAATTGGAATTCATTTCTATTCTACTCCCATTAATTTGGAAAAATATAACCTTTGTATTTAATATAACTTTTATTTAAAAAAATAAAATAAAATAAAATAAAATATTTCTAATTATTAAAAATATCAAAATTTATCACAATAACAATCAAAAAGAAAAGTTTTTAATAAAGTTATTGTGTCAAATTGCAATAACTTTATTAAAAACTTTCCAAAAATAACAATTTGTCAATGGTTTGAGTCTCTTGTGTTTATGCTATAATAATATGATTGCTTTTATGTACACCAATGTGTATAGCATTGTTTATAGATATATTTGTAAATAGAACTATTATATATTTCTTATTTGCATAATTAAAATATATTTTCATCTATTACAGGAGTAGCAGTTCCTATGCAAGCCACAGATCTACTCCAATGCATTGTGGCTATACCTCTCAATCTTGCCCTACACTACCTATAGAATCACCTGTTGTCACAAAATCAACTCAAACAGAACCTATGTCTGGCGTATCATTTTACATGAGAACTGGTGGAAATGGCATATTTTCTGCTACTTCATCTAATTCTCTAAGTAAAGGAAATGTGTTTTTTTCACCTCCTTCAACTCCATGTGAAAATGTTTGTGAACCTTTAGTTTTAACTGATGTCTGTGAAGTTCATCATGAACCAGATAGTCATTCTTTTCCTCGTCATCGAACAAATAGCTTCTTATCTGCAGTCAAAGATGGCAATCCTAAGTTGATAGATGCAACAACTGAATGTAGTGAAAAAATTACTGAACTAGAAAGACGCTTTGGTGACCCCAAAGTGAACCAAGCTAGTGTTTTTATAGATGATGGAAAAATTGAATTTTATGATCCCTCCTCAAGTTCAAAAACTCCAGATCCAGCAATTAAACACATCATCGAAGAAAATAAGTAAGTATTTTACTATATTCTGTTTAATTGAATATAGCCAATTTCAATATTAATTCATTTCATTTTAATATGTATATGTTTAGAATTTACTTATTTCAGCAATATTCATATATTTTTCCCACTTAATATTACAAATGAAAATAATTTTCTTTTCATATATTTCAACTTGCAAACTGAATTTTGTATGGAAATCTTATTTTAAAATTTCTGTTTTAGTTGCTGATATTATAATTTTTTTCTATTTTATTATTTATTTAACTTTTCTTATCATAGCATTAAATATATGAAAAACTATAAATAGCATGATTCAAATTATTTATGCTTTGTTATTTAATCATAAAATAAATTAAAAGAAAAATATATTATTTCAGAATTGAAATTATTCTTTAAAATATAGAAATGAGTATCATTTTTGATAAATATTTGTTATTTGCAGCAAATGTGAAATATATAAATAATATAAATCAAAAATTATTGCATATAAGAAATGCATACACTTTTAGAACATATATAATTATAAACATAATATAAATATGTAGCATTTTAAGTTTGTTTTACTTTTGTTGCTAGTATTTTTGAAGAGACAAAAATAATCTAATATTCATAATAAAGGAAAATTTTATAAAATATTGAATAACTCTAATAGAAACATCATTGAAATGTTTCTGGTTGAAGTTTTAAAATGTCTTTGTCTTATTTAAATGATGAAATTCTTTAATTATCATTCAATTATGTTGTTTAACATGTGTGTTATTTCTCCTTTGTTTTAGTTTTCATGTTTGATTAGGATCCTTATAAATTTTTATTTATTTCTATCCACTTTAGTTGTTACTTAGAGGTCTAGTATTTTTCCTTTTTGTTTTCTTGAGTTTATTGGTTACTTTCTGATTACAAATAATTGTTTTACATTCTTTCTTTTTGAGGATGGGATTTCTCTTTGCATTTTTCAGTCTTAATATTTTCTTTCATTCTCAACAGAGAATGCATCTTTCCTCGCAAACTCTCTATTCTTTTGGAAGAAGATTATGAAGATGCAACTGGAAACTATTTTCCTGTATGCAGTTCTGAACCTTTCTTGAACAGAAAGAAAAAGTTTCCACCCTCTTGTAATGTAAAAACTCAAACTGATTTATCTATTCCTTCTCAGTCCCAACCTTATCGCAGTGGGGTGTCTTCTAATAAAACAGTGTCTGAGAACTTGCCTATAAAAGAATTTTGCTTACCAAGACAGGGCTATAGCATTGTTACAGCAGCTATTCAGAAAAAAACTGTTTACTCTGAGGAATTACCTCATAAACTTGTTTTGAGACATCCACCACCATACACAAAACACCGCTCTAAATCCAGCAGCTCTATGTCATCAGGAAGTGATTTTTTTCATGAATATCATTCAAAATCTAAAACACATATATACAAATGGGCCACAGTAGCAGACTCGTTACCGAGTAAAAGTGAATTACCTACTCACCAGACTCCTAAATCACGCCATGATTCAAATCTTCAAACTAGGCACCTTTCTCTGGAAAAGCAAGAATCATTTTCATCCTGTGATCACAGTGTATATCCAGATAGCCAGATGTCTTCCATAACAGATTGCTCTGGATGGATGACTAAATCAGATGTTGAACTGAATGCAAGACCTGACCCTCCCAGTTATCAACAAACAGTTTTAGCTACTCATCGGACTCAGTCTGCCAGAAATAGGTGGGCTTGGAAATATGTAACACTTGTTCTGTTCATGTAATTTTATTATTTTCCTCTAATCATTTCATGCATGATATAGTCAAACTTTCTTTTTAACAAACTTGCTTGTCACAAATCATTGGCAACTGTGTTGTTTAATTTATTGATCTGTTGTATGCATGCTGTTCAGTGCAGTCTTTCTAAAATTGTAAAATAATTTTTGAAATGTGGCTTTTGTTTTGTTACATTCTGTATAATGAATTACTGCCTTGAAGGTTGCTGATAATGGCTTCTTGTTCTTGTTACATGGCATGTGCATCTTAAAATTGCATGCATTTTGAATCTGACCTATATTATGTATATTTTAATGTATATAGATTTTATTATGATCACAAAATCTTAAGACTTTTCCTGCTTAATATATTTTTTAAAAATTTCATATATTAAAAAATCAGCCTTAAGAAGTCTTAGTTTCTTGAATGAAATATTATTAGGTATCGCACAAGTTTATATAGATTTTAGCACTTATAGGATGAGTGTGAAAAACAGTTGCATCTTATTAATTTTATAGGCTAACAAGAGCATAGATTTCACTCAAAAAACTTTTACAGTGCCAAAAAATAAGGAAAATGTAATTTCTATTTTCTTGATGAATAACATGTTTCAACTCGTTTTTTTTTTTTTTCCCTTCACGAATATATTTTAAAGTTTTGTGGATTTTTTAAAAATATAACTAGATTTTTAGTATGCACAATCTTCACAATTATGATAATGTAAAATTATCCTCAACGACCATTAAACACAAAATAGTTCCTTCACAAGTGCTATGACCTTATACTTGTCTGTTGCCTTCATCTTGCATTTATATACAAGCTAATGTTTTTGCAATTTTATAGAAATAAAGTAATTTTTAATTATCGCAGTTAAGATCCCCATATAAGTTCAATGCTAGAAAAATAATTAAACCATTAGATTGTTTTACTATTATTATTTATTAGGAAAAAAAAAGGTAAAGTTAACTTTTATTTTTTTCTCTTATTAAAGCATTTTATATTACATAGGGCATATACTTTAAACATTATTTCAGAGAAATGAAATTACAAAATATTAAAACCTTATATTATAAGTACATTTTGTCTTATTCAAGAAAAAGCTGATGTGAAACTTGGACAATTCATATAGTAGATTATGTTTGCAAACTGCCTAATTGAATATTACTATAATAATAGTCACAGCTACAATATTAAAACACAAGGTGATTTTTTTAAATCATAGTATAAAGCTCAACACAAACAAACTTGATAATTTGTAAGATATAAGATTATTTATATTATTGTCTTTTCTACCAGTCTAAATTTGCTAAAAAAAATTTCCAAATTACTCATTCCTATAAGGGTGAAATTTTAGAATTATTATACTTCTATGGATTGTGGCAGAAAACAGTATAAATTTAAATTTAGCAAATGAGGTCTTCATCATTCTCTCTGTTTATACTTTTCTTTATTTCAAAGAAAATTACATCAACCATTTTTGATTTAGGAAAAATTGTAATTTGATATAAAACCATCACATAAAATTTAAATTCAAAATAGTACACTAGAATCAGAATGTATATTAATAAAGAAAAAAAATAGCTTACAGGTATCTTGTGATCAGATAGTGTACATTTAATTATAATTTAATAATTTTATTCTTATTGGTCTATGTGGTTTCAGTGGTCTTAAATCGGTTGCTCGACTTATAGTACATTTTAAAAATTATTAATATATATATGCATACATATAGCATTACTCTCTAGAATCTGCGTAAACTATGTGATTATTCATTACCATTTTTTTTTTTTTTTTTTTTTTTTTGTTATAGTTCATATATTATATATGCATAAAATATAAAATATTTTAACAACAATGTTTTCAATGCATTCAAAATCGGCATTCAAAATATCTCATTTATAATTGAGTGGTTAGAACTTAGAATGTATTTATTGATATTATTTTGAGTAATTATTACCACATTCTGTTATCTCCATTAATATTCAAATTAGCTTAAATTCTCTCACCCCCTTAAAAATAGCATTTAATAATTACTTTTAATCCGAAGTATTACACACATAAACTCACAAATATGATGCTTCATTAAATCCCATTTCTAACTTTAACTTTAATCCCATTTCAACTGGCAAATTCACTGTTTTTATCTTAAACAGAGGTGTATGTTAAAATTCTAAAACTATAGATTTCTTTTTTCTTTCTTGGAAAAATTAAAAGTTAATAATAAAATAAAATTTATATTAAAGTTTAAAAATAAAGTAAGTAATTTTTAACTTATATATATATATATATATATATATATCATTATACATTATCACATATATACATATTGCTTTTCCAATTACAGTAAACTGAATAAGAATTATTTGTTATTGAAGAAGCACTTTTTTTTTTTAAATCTATCTTTTACCACTTTTTATTTTCTACAATATTTTGCTGCATTTTAGTTTTTTTTTTTTCTACTATACAAATCTTATTAATAAATTTTTTTTCTATCTCTATTCAGCTACTTAGTTTAAATATTTTATATACATATTTTGCAATATCATGCTATTTCCTTTTATGAATTTTTTGTACTTTTTAAAAGAGTGCATTTTTTTCTGTACACTTTATGCTCAAACACTTTTAACGTATGTTTATTTTTGACAGGCTATTATGTCACCTTATGTATTTAATAAATGTTTCTGGGGAAAAGTCACTTTAAAATTTATTTTTTAAATATAACAGCAGCATTAAAGGGTATGTACAATGCAAAACTGTAAATACTTACCTTATGTATAGAATGCAGATTCTATGATTTTAGGAGATAATTATGCCATCTGATTTTCTCTTTTGATACATCTGTCAGAACAATTAATTAAAAGAGTGTTACATTATTAATCTAGAGTGCATCTAACATAAGAAATATTCTTTGTACATTCAAATACTACTTTAGAAGTTAATTAAAAATGTTAGAAGCATACTGAAAAAATAAACAAATTAAAACTATCATTATAAAAAAAAATTAAATTGCTGGAAACTTTCTAATATTTTTAAAAGAAATATCTCTTAACATCACTAGCTGAAATATTATAGCTTTAAATTAGCCTTCTAACTACTACTTCTGGATATATTTCTTTGCTAAGCTGTTGTTTTTACCACAATATAATTATTAAAAATTACATAATTATGGATTTTTAGCTTCTTTTTATGCATTATAGTTAAAAAGAAACTTTAAAGAAAACCATATTTAAAATATGAAGGTCATTTTTATAATAGTTGTAATGTTTATCTTCAAATGCATAGTTAGGTTTTTAATCAGAAGTTGAAGTAGCTCTCATTTTTGTAGTACATTGTAAAAATGGCACAGTCAAAACAACAGTAGAGTTTTGCCCTTTATCAAAGTGGTCAGAGGGTTTCAGTATAAAGAAAAGAGGGCTGTTTTCGTTTTCTTTTTCTTTAAAAAAAGTTTTTTTTTTTTTATGACCTCTTATAGTTATAAAAAAAAGTAATAATAATAACTTCTTTGATAAATAATGAACAAAAAATTCTGTTTCAAGGAAATCTTACAAATATTGATTTAAAAGAGAACTAAGTTTAAATTTTAGTGACATTAAAATCTTACATAGCAGGCATTGGGGGGATATACTTACTGCTGTTTTAGATGGGAATGATATACTTGATTATGTATAAATCTAAAACTGGATTATTTTTTTAATCATTATATATATATATATATATATATATATATACATACATCTAAACTGCCCCAAATTAAACTATAGACTTCTGAAAGGAATAAAAGAAAACTATTTATTAGATAATTATAAATTTTTGAAGTGATGTATGAAAATAATGGGAATCTTTTCTAAAGCAAAACTTAAAAAATTAACAAAATATTAACAATAGAGAACATTTTGCAGTGATAAAGAAAAAATCAAGTCATAAACAAGATAAATGTGTGCATACATGATACTATTTAAACCTCTTATTGCAGAAACAAATTCTTAAGTATTTGCTAACATGTATTTAGTTAGACCTATTACATATACACTCTATAAAATAAAAGTTGACACACCAAGAAAGAGTTATACAAATGGAACTAGATGCGAACACCTTACGATAGAATTTATGTGTGGATAGCATCCTACCGTTGCACATCACCAGGCGTGTTTGCAGTGGGGACGGGCACATTCAGAATAGAATCACACGGACTGGAGCAGAATTATTTTCAGCGATGAGTCCCGATTACTTGTTAAGATGTGTCTGGAGAATTGTTAGGATTAACCTAACAATTAGGATTAATCCTAATAATTCCGGAGAGGAGATGCCCAGGACTGGAAGGGGAGGGGGGGGGGGGCTAACTCCCCTCACTACCATCTGACATACAGGAGTTATGGCATAGGGTGCCATTTCATTTGATAACTGACACCTTTAGTTATCTGCAGGGCTTGATTTCTAACAAAAAAAATTATGGGAGTACTATTGTTCTTCAGAACTTGTGTTTGTACCTGTCTTTCATTTTATAAGTCTACCGACAGATTTTAAAAACATTTTACTCCAATTTTCGAAGTCATAAATGAAAATTTTTGAAAAATCAGCAAGAGTCTTATTTTTCTTTTAAAATTTTTTGTTAAACTGATTGTTTTCTTCTTGGAAACAAACTGCGGTTTACTTTTCTGCTTTTGATATTTCACTTAATATACATAAAGCCTGGAATTATAGCTGCAATTTGACGCTTATTAAAAAATAAAAAAACAAATAATTTTCTTTTATTGTTAATTTTAACAATTCTTGGCCGCTGCGTGAAAAATGAGAGACAAAACCGGTAGTCGTAGTCTATAACTGAAAAGGTGGATAAAAAAAAGTTTGTGCGTCAAGTTATACTACAGGTATACTTTTTTTTTCATAAGAGAAGAACGGTAAGGATTGTAAGGAAGAAAATAACAATTCATGGTCTTTAGTTTTCCAGAAATGATGCATTGGTGAGTTCCGGTACACAATATTAATACAAAAGCACAATATTCAATAATAAGTTATAAAATCTTTTTGATACTTTTTGTTAATTCGCAATTTTTAATGCAATACGCACAGTTTTTGATATTTTAAAAATAACTTTTAAAGAAAATATAGTTTTTAAAGAAAACTTGTAAATTTCTTCCTTTTCTAATGTACCATTTCTACAGTAAAAAAAAAATAGCCTATAAAGTCGAAAGGCATCAATGTATCCTTCATATATCTATCTGTTTAGGCCAGTGGTTCTCAAACTTTTAAACTCAGGATGCATCGAAAATCTTACAAATGAGTGCAGGCGTGCAGTATTTCAAAATTTTTAAACATATGTATAATAATGAAGCTAAGTACTTGAAAGGCAAACACACATTTTCTTGTCAATACACCAATGCATAGAAAAATACTTCTTTTTTTTTTTGCGTTTATTTGCGGTAAAGCTAGAAATACTAATTTATGCAAATATGAGATTTAAAATAACTTTTATTGTACTATTTCCGTGGACGATGTGATCTTGTTTGAATACTGACACTTAACTTTCATTCATTGTAGAACAGGACTCTTCAATATAACCTTTTTTTTTTTTTTTTTTTTTTAGAAGTATTGCATTATATTTGGGTGTCTAAAAATAAGTAATGTTAGCATAACATCCACTTCCAAGAATTTTAAAATGAATAATATACAAAGCGAGATTAAATGACTGATTTTTGTAAGAAAAAACGTTGTTAGTTACATAATAATTATGTGTTAACAAATAAGCGATATATCTATTTGAAGTGCAGTTAAAGAGTAACTAACTTATTTTTATACCTGGAAACATGTTTCTCTGGAATATAAGGCACACCTAGAAATGTTCTACGGCGCCCAGTGTGCCTTGGCAAAGGCTTTGAGAACCACTGAATTAGACAAATGATTGAAAAGAAAGCCAAATTTCACTTGAATATCCTAATGATAGTTATTGTGGTTGCGAAGCTTAATGCTGATTGACTACTCTAAGGTCCTAGGAATATAGGTGGAGTGTCCTCCGTAAGGAGTCTTTCTAAGAGGTCCTATCCCGTATTTACGCGAGTTTCGGAGAAATGTACGGAAAACTCCTAACGGATAGGTCGATGAGCGTGACTGGTATCGAACTCGGCACTTCTCCTCTACCAGCTTTTAGCGCAGAACCGCTTGACCACTGGCAAGGGCTATACTAATGATGGGAAGACTAAAGAAGTATTCACATCAGAAGCATGTTAAATATGTCTGAGTGTATTATCCTGGTAGGCTAGAATTTAAAAAAAAAAAAGGAGATTATGTTGTATTTACTAATAATCTGTCCATGATACTTTTAAAGTACTTCTTTCTCGAACTGATCCACATTTACAAGTTCTGGTAGCATTTGCATAGAGAGCAATTACAACACGAGGTGTGTCTCTGTGTCCCTCTCTTTTTGGGTGGTTTGATCTTTTTCTCTAAGTTTGGGATGCATGTGCTAAATTTTTTCATCCTTTTTTTTAAACTTGTTTTTGTTATTTTATCTTTTAGATTCGGATGAAATGAAAGACAAGAGATATATACATATAAATATGTATTGATAAGAATTACAACGTACTTATTAGTTTGTTAATATTTTGTAACAACATTGAGAAAAAAACTTCGGTTAAATACAAAGCCTTCACATGCATACTAATATCGTTAAAATGGTATAATTTACCTTGACACGGCCATGAGCATTTGTGAAAGTTACTACAGCATTACTACAGTAGTTTCCAGAAATCAAGTAACAGCCTTCTTTCTCTCTCTCTCTCAACATGAAGTTTGGCTGAAATTTTCTTTACCAAATCATTAATGAAATTTTATATTACTTTGATATCGGAATGTTTTGAAAACTGATATAAATTCTTAAATGTTCGTTTTGGAAAAAAGGAAAAGAAAAAATGATTTTATAAAAAGAAACTAAATAAAAAATATTTAGGCATTATAATTCGGCAAAGATATAGTACATGTCTCCAAATGTTAAATTGCAATTGGTTTATTTTTTTTTCTTCTTCCTTCCCCCCCCCCTTCCATAATGGACTTTTTAAAAAGGTTTAATTTGTAATCTATGCATATCATCATAATTATTTTTTAAAAAATCAATAAGTAATTTTAGAAAGTTCAAATTAATTTTATAGTTCAAATTAATTAATCAATAAGTATAGTTCAAAGAATTTTAGAAACTTCATCCAAATTTTATGCTCATATGTGATTTTTTTTTTTTTTTTTTTTTTTAAGTTATTCATGTATTTCTTTTATTTTTTAATCCATAGAAAAAAAGGGGGGGGGGTGAAGAAGAAATAAAAAATGTTTAAATTAATTTTTAAACGAATGTGTATCTTCACCTACCTGTTGAGTATATAATGTAATATCTCGTTCAATTTGCTTTTTTAAAATCATTTAACTTCTCCTCTTTTTCAAAAACGTACTTTTCAGAAAAAATTAAACAACACCAGCTTACAAAATATTCTCGATGACAAAACAAGATTCAGTAAAGATTTGATAACGATTATTTTTTCGTAGAAATCCATTTTTAGAGAAATTTAAATAATAATAATACTTAAAAAAAAAAAAAAAAAAAACTACTGTAAATGGTTAAATAATAATAATAATAATTAATAATAATAATAATATTAATAATAATTTAACAAATGAAAACTAATAAAAAATTGCTCTGAGATTATATTATAGTTACACAAAGATACACATGCCTCCAAATGTTTAATTAAAACTGCTTTTTTCTTCCTTTATTCATTATTACTTTACTTTTACGATGAACTCTTTTAAAAAATATAATTATTAATTTTTGAATTATGAACATCACCAAAATAAAAATTCAACATTTTTTTTTTTTTTTTTTTTTTTTTTTTTAATGAACACCTTATTCAGGTTTCATGTTCATACATATATATACATATTTAGCTGGTGAGCTGTACAAATCTGAAATAGCGAATTTTTATTCATAATTGTATAACTCACCAGAACAACTCAGTGGTTCACTCATCTCATCAATTACAATCGAAGCTTTTGACTTTGTATCATCACTAGCAGTTATGGAAGTATTAAGAAATACTAATATTTATTCAGGATATATCCACCTTATTGGAAACATTTATAACGAAGCAATGACCAAATTAAAACTCTACATAAACGAGTAATGCATTCAAAATCAGAAAGGGTGTAAGACAAGAGGACACAATTGCACCTAAACTGTTCAATGTAGTACTTCAAGAAGTTTTTTAAAACCTAAATTGGGAAGAAAAAGGCATAAAAATTGATGGAGAGTTTATAAATCATTTGAGATTTGCTGATGATATTGTACTGCTTACTTTCTAATTTGTTTGAAAAGAAAAGTTTATTGGTCAGTGGATTTTGCGTGTACTTATGCTTCAGAAACTTATAAAACTATACAAAAACTTCAAAGAACTCGGAGAAGCATGGAGAGATGCATGTTAGGATTTACCCAAAGATACAGAAATCGAAACACATGGATTAGGTAGCAAACCAAAATTACTGATGTCATTTGTAGAGTTAAAAAGGGGCTAGGCTGGGCTTCTTACCAGAAGAACTGATAATAGATAGACCACCAAAGTCCTATTATGAGTGCCAAGAGATAAGAAAAGACCGAAGAAGAGATCACAGTGTTGTTGGAGAGATGAAATTGTGAAGTTTGGAAGAGCAGAAGGGAGAAGAAATGGAGAAAACAAGGCAGATTAGAATCATTTAGGAGAGGCCTACATCCTGCAATGGATTGATAAAGGTTAAAATTGATGATGATGATGATGATGATATATTTAAAATATTTAAAAATCATCACGTCTCGTAAAATTCTATTACTTTTTAATCACACTAAAACCGAGACATTTATTATATAAAATTAAAATATTATAACCACAACATAAATTTAAACGTTTCAAGCCCTTTTAAGCCTGTCATCAGTAAAAACATCAAAAAGTAATCGCTGAGACAAACTGACAGAATTCTTTTATAAAAGTATCTAAAAGGGCTTGAAACTTTTAAATTTATGTTGTGATTATAATATTTTAAAGTTTAAAAATTTCCGTTCTTTAAAACGGACTTTTGAAATAAAGAAATTAATAAAAAAATAAGGTTGTTGTTTACATTTTGGAAAACAGTCTACTTTGCCGTGACCTTTCTGGATACATAAAAAATATCATTATTACGCCTTTTTTCTGTACTTACTGCCAAACTGGCCAAAAAGGGAACTGGAAATAACATAGTTCTATATAGTTTTTAATGATGTTTTAAAATTTAACTCTTATTGAAATAGACTATAGAAATTCGTTGATAGTTTAACTAAACGACTTTATTATATATATTTAAAGAAATATCCGTTTTAGAATGTTGTATTTCAAAACAAATAAAACCAATAGAAAAGATTGAATGATGCTAATTTAGCGAAAAGTTTGAACTTGTTGCATTAATAAATGGTTGTTAGCTTTTTAAACAGTAACTTATAATAATAGTTCGAAGTTCAAATTCTGATACTTTTGATAATATTAGAAAGAGCTCTTTAAAAGTCAGTAGTTAAATAATTTTACTTTATATCGTGATCCCCAGCAGCACATCTTCTCCGAAAATCATCCCCAGGATGTCCTGCGGATAAATGGGAAATCCTATTGATCTCCTCATGATGCTCTGTGGACAAGTTTGCTACTAGGATGCTAGGTTTTATATATGTGTAATTTGAAGAAGACACTCCTCTTGCGAGTTCTTTCGGAACATGAATAAACTAACATATTTTTTTCATTTATAGGTTTTGTTTTCCTATGTAAAAAAATAATTAATCAGAAATTTAAGTAATTTCTAGAAATGTTTATTTGAAATTATAGCAATATTTATCTTTTGTCTTAAAAATTTTTCTAAAATTTTTATTTATTCTACATTTTTATTTATTGCTGGCTGTAATAAAACGTAAAAGATTGTTTTAAATCAATTAACTCGGTTTTATTTAACCAGTTTGTTTCTGCTTTTAAATTCTTTTGAGTAAATGTAGTCAGGTACACTTTTAACATTTATTTATAACCTGCTAAATGTTAATACAATCTGCCATAGTTATTTCGAACTAAAACTTATTTCAAAAATTTATTTATAGTATTATGCAAATTTGACTCTTATTATAGCATTAATATAAAATTATTTTATTTTGCTGCCGACATTTACAATTTTCGAAGGCTTATATGAAATCCGAAAGTAAGGTAATTTTATTGGTTTCATAAGTTTCAAAAAACTTAATTATAACTACAAACTGATAGTAAAAAACTGCTTTATAAACATAATCGTTCTGGAATCTAAAATTAGTCATAAACTATCTAAAAAATGGAAAGGGAAAATTTTTTCAAATTCAGCCATTTTTCACTCAATCGACATGTTGAAAGGCAACTTCTCACGTTGAGAGACATCCTCTCAAATCATTGAGCTGATATGAGCTGCTCAGATTTGAGCCAATTGAAACAATTCATTTTTGAGAGAAATCGGACTATAGTTTATTCAACGAAAGAAGAGAACGAAACTAAATAAAAGGGTTGCACAAAAATAGCCAAGAAGGTTCACTTTCAGCCGAAATCCCCAATTTGGAGAATTTAATTTTTTTTCCTTACTTAAATGTTTTTTTTAAATTCTCTTCTTCACTGGACTCAAAGAACTTTTCTCACTCTCCATTATGGTAAAATACGAAATCACACGAAAAAATTATCAAATTTAACAATCAGACAAACACAAATCAGACAAGCACGAGCAAATCAGTGCAAATAAAGAAAAAAAAGAAATTCACACTTTTTGTTTGGCACTCCTGGCAGAATGCCAGGTTTTTCACCGCAGCCAAACCGCATGTGCGTTTATTTAGTTTCATTCTCTCGATAGAATGAATGGACGTTTTTTATAGATTTGAGTGAAACTGTTTGATGCTGGAAAAAACTGATAAAAAAAATTCTTAAATACAGAATTTCTACGACAAGCAGAGATTTTAGAAGATTACAAATTAATTGTACATAATTTAGCACGTTTAGAAAAATATTTTCTTTTCCTGCGACGTTGCAGAATTTCTTGAATAACTATGAATTGAAAAAACAGTATGTACTAGTTTCTTTATGCATATTATTCCCGGATTTGAGTTTAATTATAATTAAAACATTATAACACATTTTTTGAACGTTTTACATGTATTTTACTAAATTAATTTCAATGAATATAATAAAAACATTAAATAACTTTAGACATAAATAAATTTCAACATTATATAAATACATTGTTCTTTTTCTTTATATTTCACATATTTCTTTAAAAAGAAGTTTTTATAAAGACATTCACTGCTTATTTTTAGTTTTTCATAACTAACGCTCGCGATTTGAGAATTCTGTTATTTTTTGTAAGTTGTACATAAAACATTTGTTATATTTATCAAAAAAAAAAGAAAAAAGAAAAAGAAAAAAGAAAAACTTAGATATTTTATTTTTCCAACAATCAAATGTCCTCAACATATTTTTTAAACAATATATAAATTAATGAATTTTTGTTGCACCAAATGAAAAATGATCGAAGTTCGGTTAGGGCTGAGCTCATACTTGTTCGATCATTTTGACCGGAAAAGACTGATTTTACTCAAATTTGATTTTTTCCTAGAAATTCCTCCCAAATTATGGCTAAAAATATTGCACCCGTTTTTGAGTAAGCAAATGCGATCGCACATTTTAAGAGAGAATTTGAATACAAGAAAGAAGACTGATATCAGGGTCTTATGTGTCTGTAAGAAAAAGAAGAAGAAAAGAACATATATAATTTTTTAAAAAAAGTATATGTATGATATGATTTAAAATCTTAATTATAGAAGTAAATTTTGCTGTATTCGCAAGTCAGTTGATTTTTTTTTTTTTTTAAGTGTGGATTATTTTAAAGATAACCTCAAAGAATCCAGATATTTTTACTAAAAAATAAAATTTCAGTTCTTTTGTCAAAATGTTTGCTAGAAAACTTTAATTACATTTTACTATCTTGGTGCAATATCTTCAAATTGTGAACAAAGTTTATAGGAAGTAATTTTAACCCTTTCACTACCAGTTTTTTCCTTTCCAAAAATAAGATAAATTAGGGGTTTAGTAGGTCAAATAAAATAGAAATAGGAATATTCTGCCATAATTAAAACAAAAATTAACTGTAGGAGCGATTGTGGAAGTGGGACATGTATATTACACTGTCTTTCTAGATGGAACACATGTATTCCAGTGGAGTTCAGGCGAGGATATAAAGTACTATGTGAAAAGTTCAGTTTCCTAGTTCTAAATTAATTTTATAATACTTTTGAAAATACGAGTATATACATGAAAATTTGAAAATACACAAAATCATACTAACATAAGAATGTTATCACAGAAAACCAGTGGGACATGCAATCTAATAAGTTTCACACTTATTTATGCCATTGGGTGGATTAAAAATATCTCTGGGACATATATGTCCCAGTGGGGTTGAAAGGGTTAAAACTGTAGAGTCAACTTATCTGTTTTTCTTAAAAATAAATAGAAAAAATAAAATTAAAAGTATAGGTTTTTTCTGCTATGGGAACGAGAAATTGTTAATTATGATTGGTATTCTTAAACCATGGACGGGCGATTAATCACTCCCAAATTTCCCTAATAATATTGATACAGGATAATTTGATTTATAAACAGTTAGCATGTGATTAAAAAATAAAACATGTTTTCATCAATACCTACTTTTTGGTCACTTTTTCAAAAAGTGTTTACTTAGAAAAGGTATCAGTACATCTGGAATTTCCATTGTAAAACTCATTAAAACTACTGTTTATTAAATGGAAGTTAAATTTTCATTTTAAAACAAAATGAACAGATTTTGTCTGCGTAAAACGATAAAAATATAGAGGCTGTCGAAGTAAGAAGCCCAAAATCAGTATATCCAATAGAAATGATGAAATTGTAATGTGCAGCTAAATGTCACTTTCTAATATCTTATAAATAAATATTTATCCAATACAGTTCAAATAAACAAAATAAAGGTTAATAATAAAAACATATTGTTGAATTTATTATTTTTATTATTTTAATAATAATAATAATATGTCGACTGTCAATTTTAAAGATCTGCCAGATCTTTTTAAATTTCGGATTCAATGAACTGCGTTTAACCATGTCGAATATTGTCAAAGAGTTTCATTGCACCATTTTGTACCTCATTTAAGTCATATAAAATGTCTTTTTAAGACACATCTATAATAACAAAATGTAAAATATTTTATATGCCTGCAATTATTGTTAAAGTAACATGAGTAGACGAGTGCTAACAGGTTTGCCATGTATTCTACAAGAAATAATGTAGCATATTTTATTTTTGTAATTATCACGTTTCTTGAATACCCAATGTCCTCTGTCCCCAATAAAGGAAATTAAGATAAAATAAAATACCTGTTTATTTATTATTATTATTATTATTATTATTATTATTGAGAAATTTAAAAGAACTCTTGAGCAATTCGTGATGGCGACTCTGAAAAGATGGAATCTGTATACATTTATTTTATTTTATTTTTTATTTTTTTTTTTTCCGTAACGATAACAATCACACAAAGAAAACGAAGATTTAATCAATTTAATGTAACTGGAAAAACCATTTTACGTTCTTTTAATACATTTAAATTTTTAATAATTCTGAATTTTAAAGTCACCGATCACTTTTTTCGATTTACTGCACTGTTAAAAATTTTTGTAAATTTAATGTAAATATTTATCCAGAGTCTCTGTAAATTTACAGTAATTCTTAGTTAAAAGTGAATAATCGAGATTCCCAATCTTTATTCTGTATTTTTACGTAATTTTATTATTCAATCTTTTAATTAAAATTAAAAATGACGGTTTCTACTTTAGAAAAAACATTCCAAGTCCGAAATATATTCTCATCAATAATTTATTAAATTAATATTATTTATTAAAAGGAATTTCTAAAATAAATTTTTTAACATCTCCATTTATTTTTCTCTGTAATTTTACGTAAGACTTAAATAATAGATTACACAGAATTTTCTGTTGAAATTTTTAACAGTGTCTATTTTAAAAATCGATTAATTTCCAGTATGAAAAATCACTGAAAGCAGAATTAACGTTTCTACAATTAGCCTCAAATAATAATTTATACTCCATAGTTATTCATTTTTCCTCTTCTTATTTATTTATTTTCAGCAATCTCATACAATTTGTGAGATTTACCCATTTTAAAATATCTATTTTTCTTAGCTTTATCTAGACAAATCAAAAGGAACTCTAGAGTAATTTCATATGTAGATATATCAATACCTCCCTTGGAGGAATGATATAAGACAGGGTGTCAACAGTCGAAATTTTTTCCCTGATTCTTCCACCAGAATTTTTATATAGTATTTTTTTACTTAATTAATCGTGCAAACTTTCTACTGAATATTCCGAAAGAAAAATACTGGTGGAAGAATCAGGGAAAAAATTTCGACTGTCGACACGCTGTAAGAGGAGTTGGCATACGGCATATCAGCATGCAGACTTCCGCAATAGCAGCCAAGGCTACCATAGAAGCCATATTGAGCCTACGAAAACATTGGCTAGTACTGTGTTATTTTATGTATTTGGCATTGAGACCTATAACTGATAATGACTTTCGTCTCGAATGATCCATATTACATAATTTCACAGTACAGTCGTCAGCAAAATTATTCGAGCGCTAGCAATAATTCCTATGTAAAAAAGTACTCTTAATACCGTTTTGTTAAATAAATCCTTCTCGAATCCTGTTCTTAGACTGACTAAGAACACGATTCGATAAGGATTTATTTAACAAAACAGTATTAAGTGTGCTTATTTAACATAGGAATTATTGCTAGCGCTCGAATAATTTTGCTGCCGATTGTAACAACGCAGAATTTCTTACATAACTGTGTTACTTAATGGCTTCTGCGGTTTCGATTTTGGTTTCATGGTTTTCACGTCTCATATCATTCCTCTAAGATAGCTCCAGTGATGAATTAGAAGGTGTGAATGTGAAAAGGGCTCTTAATGTTACGCCTGTTTTCATAAGGAAACTAAAGCACAGATTTGCGCACAATTTCTAGCGTTAATTGTAAGAGTGCGTTACATAAACAACTCCGAGTCAAAAAGTTAGAACAATCATAAAATAAAATTATAATTTTTGAAAAAATAAAGAGTTTTTTTTTTATTTATGGCCTATAGAAAAAGTCAATATGGTTTGATAAAAATTCGTAAGTTAGAAATGTACAGTTTGTATATTGTATTAGCATAAAAACAGCGAAAATAAAACAAAATTTAAAATAATTATTCACATTTAGAATAAAACAAAATATCACAATTATATTTTCTTTTTCCAAAATAATAGAATAATGCAATGCGAAAAACATTTACAAAAAAAAAAAAAAAAAATATTTTTACTATTTTGCAGCCTTATCTTTACAACTCTTTCATAACAACATGAACTCTATTTGGTAAGCTGCTTACAATATTTTCTACTCTTAAATGAGTATATTCATTCTAAGCAAAAATAAAATTAACTTTGTTTTAGTAGCAATTTACTTAGTCTTCAATTCACTATTGCCCATAAATACACTACTGATTACTATCCGGTGGGTTAGTTCACCACGGTTGTACGGTAATTTCTTGTTTGTTTTTGTTTAGTGCTTAGAATATACTGTATTGTGGAAATTCTCAAAAAATTCTTGATGCGTGTAAATCAGTAGTATTTTTTCGTAAATGTTAAGAAGCCGTTTATAGACATTTGTAATTCTGAATTTTTATACCATGGAGTCGATTATAAATTTACTATGTTTTTGCATCATTTCACCATACACCCAATACCTTGAAAAACACAAAACATATGTGAAACACAAAACACATTATTATCACAAACCTTTTTAACCCTTTTAAAAATATTTTCAAAAACCCTTTTTCTAACCGTCCAAATCCCATGATAGCCTCTTTTTTTATATTCACCACATCACTTTTCTTCTTTTCTTTCTTTCTTTTCTTCTTTCTTTCTTTCTTTCTTTTTTTTTTTTTTTTTTTTTTTTTTTTGGATAGTTATGAAAGGTTTTATCTTTCGTACGCGAGAATGAAATCTATGTTTATTAAAACGCTAAGGTGCCAATACACCCGACAACTTTCATGCAACTTTCCTTGGAGCCAATTTTTTTTCCAATATCTGGAGGCGGAAATCCTAAAAGGGTTCTAGTTGTTCAGTTAAAGATCGCCGTGTATCAGCATGCAGGGCAAATGAAGTTAACTGTTGTCTACTCCAGATGGCTGCCGCAATTACAGCTAAGGCTACCGCAGAAGCCATATTGAGTCAACCTTGGCTAGTATTGTGTTATTTTATGTATTTGACAGCTTTGAGACATATAGTAACAATGATTTTCGTCTCGAATGATCTATATTATATAATTTTACCATAGCAACGCAGAATTTCTTATATAACTGTGTTACTTAAAGGCTTGTGCGGTTACGATTTTGGCTTTATATTTTTACGGACTGTCATCCTCTCTTTATCATTCCTCCAAGGTTTGCACGGTGTTCAGCACATTTCAAAACGCACGTGTTTATCATCCCCCCCCCTTCCACTCTTGTTGCGTATAAAGAGCCCTGTTCTGATTGGTTAAACGCAAAAGAACTTGCTTGTAGGAACAACTTTTTTATGACTAGTCAGAAAAAAATGTTTGTACTTCCAACTCCTGTTGCACTGGGCGTTGAATAAAGTAAATTAAAATGAATAAAATTGGCTCAAATCGACAGTTAGCGTAGAAATTGCAGGAAAAGTTGTCTTGTGTTATAGCCTTTAGTACTGTAAATTTAGACAGATACATCATTGTGTTAATTTCATTTCTCATAAAAACACCTTATAATTCTAAAGCGGTCATTTTTGAAGTATTCTTTAACTTTTTATCATCTTCTAGAGTAGTTATTGATTTTCAGCCAATATTCAGTCAAATATTTTTAAATTATCTGTTGTTAAACTATTGGTATGTTATTCTACACAACACTTGATTCAGGACTTTAAGTTGCTATCATATGTATTCCTAATTAGACTTTATGTAAATTATTATGCAGATTAAGTTTTTTTATATAAATCAATAATACGAATCTTTCTAAATGCTGTTATATAGGACGAAACTTCTTAATTTTCCAAAGAAATCGCACAGAAACTGTTTTTGGTTCATTTACGCAGCTTTTGAACAAATAACAAAAAATTTTAAGCACTCTAACATTGTGAATTTCCTATCTTAGTATGCTAATATTTTGAATAATGAAAGTTTGTTTAAAAATGGAATATTCTCGTGAAATTAAAACTTTTAAAGATATAATTTATTATGATAACATATAAGTTTATGAAAATACCAACCGTTGTTCTTTTTTGCAAATTGCAAATGAAATGACTTTTTCTAATTCTTTGACTCGGAGCTCTATAAAAATTTATAGTTGCCAGACTTTATTTTCTGTTTTAAAGAATAACCGCCAATGTTTTATAATATTATTTTCCAATACAAAATTAGCGGTAGATAATTATTAGAAAATTGTTTCTAAGACATTCTATTAAAAAATAGTGGTAGTTTAGTTGCCAAATCTTCCGGAAATCCGGAACATTTGGCAATTATGTATATTATAAAGAAAAATATATTAATGTACATTTTTCGTAATTGTATTTTAACTTCACGCCTGTGAAGTTTATACCTGAGTAGAAAAACTTAAAATAAATGAAAATATGTGGATTTTTAATATTGAATATTTGTTTTCTTTCTCTTTGTTTTATTTCCAAAAAATCATTAATATATTAAAACTTTATTTGTTTAATATTAAACAATATTTCAAAAAAATAAAATAAATGCTGTGTTTAAACATATTTATGGTGGTTTATTTAATATGAGCAATTTTTAAAGCAGTATACTTAAACTTCTTGCCAATATTGGTGTTGAATCAAAGTAAACTATTGTTGTATTTTGTTTTCATTCCTATTCATTATCAAATAAGTGTGATTTTTTAAAAGACATGTTGAAAAGTTTTAGTGTTTGTACTTTCTTCACCATCTACGATGATAAATTCTTTTAAGAGCAATAAACATTTTGAAAGTATTATTCTTATCTCGAGTAATATTTATTGATGTATTTACATGTATTTGTATGCATACATACAAATATATTTTTATCACAAAGCCATTGTATATCTTTATGTATAAAATGTAAAATAGTGTAAATAAATGTTATTATTTAACTTCATTAAATTTTTTATTTCAACATCCACATTTCATAGGTATATTTGATGTATCTTAAACTATGTATGTATACATAGGAACTTTTGTACTTTCTAAAATTTAACTGAGGTAGCTAATTTTGTATTTTATAAAGAATTTAAGAGTCAAGTTGTCAATTAAGGTGTGTCCCACCGAAATAAATCCATCATTATTGTGCGGCGATATATAAGAAAATTCTATATACAAATACATATTTACAAGGAGTAACTCATGATTTGACCCACATGGGCAGAAAAAGAATGAATGTGTAAAAAGGGTGAGGTGGTAGAGTATCGGTGGGGAAAGTGTTCCGTCGGAATAAAGCCACCACCACTATTAGAGTAATGTGTAATCCCGACAATTGTTACAGATAAACATGTTTTTAAGTCAGAAAGTTGTCAGATACCTATTCTATGTTAGTTGAACCTTATGCAGACTTCAAAAGGTTTTATTTTCTATTTCTCCTGCAGTATTGCAATAGGAAAGGAAACCCAGCTATGAGAGAATGAGAAGGGACAAATAACATCTTAAGGGATAAGGCATTTTCCATAGACAAATATCTAAGCAAATCAAACGATCTTAAACCGTAATAGATAATTTTATGAAGCAGGGCAATGCGTACGAGTATAGAAAATGGAGGTGTTTAAACAGAAAATTTATTTCTAGGCAGGAAAGAGATGTTGTGCATCGTCTTTCGCGAGGTGGTATTTCCCTCAAACAAATGGCCAAACAGGATAAAATCTCTGTGACAAAATCAACCCTGTCACAGATTGCAAAACGTACAAGCAACTTGAAAAGGGAAATAGCAGCCTATGTTGAAAGATATTCACAAGCTATGGAGACTAGATTGTGTTAAATTTCATCAAACGTGGAAGAAACAACAGCATCATGTTATATTCTCAGATGAAAAGAAAAAATTAATATGAATGGTCCAGACGGCGCATTGCGTTTTATTGTCATGATTGAGGAAAGAAGAGGAAAACTCAAGACAGCAAGGTTGAGGCTCATTAATGGGGAGGGGAGTCTTCGACTATGTTAGTAAACTTAACCTGGCTTTTTCCCAGGCCGCATGAAGGCTACCGATTACCAAGAAATGCTAGAAACTAATTTACTGCCCTTTGCAGAGAGAATTGTTGGGCCTAATTTGGATTTTCCAGCAGGACAAAGCTTCCATTCACGTTGCAAAATTCTCCTGGGAATGGTTTTTAATAATGGAGTGCATGCCAGGGAATGACCTGCCCCTTCTTCTGATCTCAATCTTCAAGAAAATTTGTGAATTCTCCTCAGTAGAACGGTTTATGCCGATTGCAGACAGTTTCAGTTTGTGGCAGAATTGAAGGGCGCCATCACTGAGGCCTGGAATAATATTGATGCTACTGTCCCTCAGGGATTGGTAAATGGTTTGTCACATCGGGCGTTCCAAATCGCATATAAGTATGGCAGATATATTTGCCATTAACAGTAGGGGCTTTATTTCAACGGGACACTTTTCCTCCTTTTATCTTTGCACATTCTTTTTTTTTTTTCCTGTGCAGGTATAGGCCAAGGAGTGAGTTTCTCTTGGTAATTATATATTTGTATAAGCTTTCTTAACATATTTATTTCATTCTTATTCGGTTTTCCATGTACCATTGAGATACACAGTTGCGGTGGCTTTATTTCGATGAGATACATTGTATTATAGTTTAAGAAATATATTAAATACTGGCAGGCTTTCCCTGATACGCTAATCACTATATTTAAAGGATTTTTCAAAAAACATCAATCGTTATATTTTAAATTACTTAATAATTAAACACTAAAACAAAAATCCATTTAAACTGTTTAAAACTTCACTCCGGGTCCCTGCTACCTTCGGCAGCGTCTTTTCCGCCTACGCTATATCGGTTCCGAGTCCCCGTTATTTGCATTTTTATCTTAACCGGACAACTTATCTTAACTTAACTTCAATTTATATGTTAACTGGACGATAAGTGACCCTGTATTATTCAAGAACAACGTTTTTTGGGCAGATATTTTTCGTACAGATTATCATCTTCACTCAATAGTACTAAACTTTCTACTGAGCTGAAAAAAAAAAAAAATAAAAATAAACTAATCGAAATTTCCTAGGGTACTGTGCAGACGCTTAAAGATTTTCTTTTATCAATTGACACAACTTTCCTATTGATTATTTGCAAAAAATCCTATTGGTCCTTGGAGGATCGACCTCACGACCTTCGCGTTATTAGCACGACGCCCTAATCAACCGAGCCAACGGGCCACGGAACGTTTTCACTTTTACGTTTCTGCCTCTGGAGCTGATATTTTTTAGAAATTTAGAAATTTTAATAAATTAAAAAAAAAAAAAAAAAAAAAAAAACTAATCAAAATTTCAGAAATCAGGCTTCAAGATGTATCAGAAGATTTCAATACAAAACTCCACACAAATTTGTGTAAGCTCTGCGAGAAGCCGTTTTCCAGGGAGATTAATCTGTATACTTGTGCATATGCAGTTTGTGGCTAAATTTCTGAAACCTTTAAAAAAAGCATGCAGTTTGTTATTTAATCACATTTTGAAAAAGAAAATTTAATGGTCAATATTTTAAATAATTTATATATGGTAATTCCATGTATATACAGTGTAAGTCCCACACAGAGATATTTTCGCTTCCTCCAATATTTTCAATATAATGACTATCCTATTTAATCCCCCCCCCCCAAAAAAAAAAAAAAAAGGTTTAAGTGCTGGATAACGTTTTCTATATGGTTATAGTGCTACGAAAGCTTATCCTTGTGCGTTATACTACCCCTTGCCAAGAAATTACCTATACATGAAAATAATTTAATAGATATAATTAAAATAATAATAATAAAATTTTAAGTAATGCTATATGCTAGATTTTTTCTCCTTCTAAACTTTTTTTCTTTTTTTTTTTTTAGTTTAATTAAAAAGAAATTAGGTAAATTTGAAAGTAATGAAGCATTTTTCCATCGCTGAAGGAATTTTTACAGAACGCTGTAACCATTTTTAATAGATGAATTTTAAAATGATTTATAAATGATCGAGGAATTCGCTTCAGTCACATATTTGATTCTCAGAATTTTAAATAATTTATATATGGTAATTCCATGTATATACAGTGTAAGTCCCACACATTGATATTTTCACTTCCACCAATATTTGGTGCAATTCTTCTTTTCATGAATGATATTTTTTCAATATATATATTAATAATGTAACTGTTTTAATTTTTTTAATTATAAAGATTTATTATAGAAGGTGTATATTTCAATTAACATTCCAACTAGTTCAAGATGCATGTTTTTATTTGAAGAAGTGCAGAGTTCATGTACACATTCATTATTTCCCTTACACTTAATTACTCGGTACTGAGCTACTCGACCAAAGTGCAACTCTTTACAGCACTAATAATCTATTAATAAATTTATAAAAGCTGTCAGCCGACTTTGCCTGTCTTTGATTATTTGTATGAATACTATCATACAAAAAATATATTAAAATTAACTTCGATTGATTTCAAGCGTACCACTGCTGTACGAGTATTGGTTAGAGTTTTATCTTTTATATATATATATATATATATATATATTATATTCCTGTATGAAGAGGCCCTCGAGCGGTTCTGCGCTCAAAGCTAGTAGAAGGGAAATGCCAGGTTCGATCCTAGGTCGCGCTCATCGACCTAGCCGTTCGGAGTTTTCCATTCTTTTCTCCGAAACTCGCGTAAATATGGGATAGAACTCTTTAGAAAGGCCCCCACAGAGGGCATTCCACCTATAGGCTTTGGACACGAGCGTAGTCAATCGGTCTTAAACCCTACAACCAACCAACTAATCCTGTATGAAGAAGGCTACTAGAACCTGAACCCCTCCCTCCCCCCCCCCTAGCTATTGTACTTACATTCATAAAAATATTTTAAGTGTTTATTAAATATAAAAATTTATTTCAAATTATTCAGAGAATTTTAATGTACATCACTTTTAGATACTTGTCGATCCTAGAAAAAATTTCAAGTACCATGCCCATATGATCTTAAATGTTGTAATTTTTAATTTTCTTTATTTATTCCTTTTTAATTTATGCTGATAACAGACACATAGACTTACCGCTAAATGCTTCATTTTTGCATTCAGGTAACAAATTATTTCATTCAACATTCAAATTATTTAATTCTAGTAAAAACTCAGTATCAAAAAATGGACTCCAAATAGTACTTTCTAGCATATGAATAAGATAAAATAATTTTCATTATTAAGTAATTTCAACAATTTCCTTAGAAAAAGTGTATTTTGCTAAAGCACTTTCCGGATTTATATCCAATAGAAAAGAATGTATTCGCTTAATTTTGAATAAACTTGTATATTATCTTTCTTTTTTATGCATACTACTCAGTGTAATTAAATTATGCACAGGAAAAACATAACATCTCTTGAAATGTACTTCGCGCGACTTCCAGATATCCTCTAATGTATCCGAAGTATTTTGTGTCGCTCTGTAAATAAATAATCAATGCTTTTCATTCATATTCTATATAAAACATGCTTACGTCTTATAAGAAATATACATACATATATATATATATATATATATATATATATTATTTGATGCAATCTGAAGATATTAAAATGTACCAACAAGAAATTTTACCCATAGACATAATGTATTTTAATTCCTTTGCATGTTCTTGTACATGAACTATTTCTCCAACTCCAATAAATAGTTTCAAGTAACATTCCTGTTTGATAAAAAATTTAGAATACCGAGTTTGAATTTTCTGCTGATGTTTGTTTTGAGTTATGCTGATAACAGACACCTAAACCGACAGACACACAAGCACACTCACACAAAGTGAGAGAACGACCGCTAAAAATCTGATTCTCGAATTCAGATGTCCTCAAAACATGTAAATATATCAAAAACTCAGTTTCTAAAATTCGACACAGAACAATACTTTCTTTAATATACATGACTAAGAGAAATAAAAAAAAGCAGCATAGAAATAAAACATTGCTTTAAATAACTTTTGTATGTAAAATAAAATAATAGTAATAATAAAAATAATAAACTTTTTTATCTGTAATTTTACATAAAAATATGCACTTGCATCACCCGAATTTCGTCAGATTCCTTCTAATTTTTTTTTTTTTTTTTTTTCATGCCCCATTTCTTGTAGGGTAAGTGCACCAGGGATTGACACTTTTAGAGCAATCTCTGATGTTTTTAATGTTCTAGTCATCAGAAAATATTTTTAGAAATCTTAAGTTAGTACATATGGCATGAAAGACATTCATAACCACATATATGCTAAAATATATACATTTGACAACAATTTTTTTTCATGAATTTTTATTTGACACTCACTCAATGTTCCAGTAATTGACACTGCCAGTTTTTCATTTTATCAGTAATTGGCCCCCTATGTTCTAGTGTCTGACACTGCCAGTTAATTATTTTACCAGATATTAGCACCCTATGCTCCAGTGTTTGACATAAAATGTTAAAATTTTTATATGTAAACTATATGACTTTATTATTTTTCTTATTTATTAATTATTTCGGGATAGATGTCAATTACTGGAGCATGCCAATCACTGGAGCACCTACCCTATATAGCTTGCTTTAAGTATAAATAAACTTAACTGTACATTCATTAATATAAAACATTGATTCTGCTTTTTTTTTTTTTTTTTTTTTTTTTTCTGTTTAGTAAACTTCTGGAAAAAAGATAATTATAACACTTTATGTGTTCTGTTTCACCCGGCTAAATTGTATTGCATTTTCTCTAACGAACACGCACACAATAAGCGATGCTTTTTTAGGCTGTTTATAATAGAAGCGTTGTTATTTCTTTCGTCGCTTATGTGTGGTTGAGAGATTTAAGTAGAAGTAAAGGGTTACTAGTTTCATTTTGCTATTTGTAGTTCCATTTAAGATTGCAATTACTCGTTTGTCTTTTGAATCAAAAACTCGTTTCTGCTTAAAAATTGCAAATAAATTTTGGAATAATTAATATTCATTCAGTTGAAATATCTTTGCACAGAAGGGTGCTGAAAAATTATAACGAGCATATAAACGCATTTAAAACACGCTAGTTAAAAAAAAAAAAAAAAAAAAAAAACACTAAAGTTATATATAGCAAATAATGTGTTTTCTACGTATTTAATGTGATATATATTTGTACAATTTATTTGTTTGCTTATTATTTATTTATTTTCTCTTTCTTATAACTTTTGTTCCGAGAAAATAAAATTTTACTCATACAATACTTTCTGAATGTTATATACTTTATATAAGTCAATACAAAATCACAATTCGATAATTGGAGTCTTATATAGACCTACCACAATTTTTATATGCAGATGTTTTTCTATAAAATAAATTTTGTCCTTGTAATTTTTAAAGTTTTACGTATAAATCAAAGAGGTTCTTTTTTTTTTTTTTTTTTTTTTTTTTTTGTAATTTCCCTTAGATTGTTGCTATATAAATCTTTTTTTTTTTTTTTTTTTTTTTTTTTTTTAAAGAGTAAGATAGTTTTTTATAATAGATAATTCACACTGACTCTTTTCTCTTATTATAATTACGATATCTTTTTTTATTAATAAAGTAGACAAAAAATTTTGTGTACATTTTCACTTTCATTTTTGTACTCCTTTAGTATAAATAACGTTTAATTAGTTATTTAGCGTGTAAGATTATCACCCGATCAAAGTATTTTATAAAAATTATGAAAAGTTAAAAACATTTATAACATCTTTGATGCTTAAAAACCCCACATGTGAGTTAGCATTTTGTACTTGTACTTTATTTTAACAATTCATTTGTTGCACTAACTAAATGTTATGTTAAAGTTGAGTTAAACTGAATGTAAAGTAAAACTAAATGCTACGTCAATAAAAATATCCATTTTTTATGGAACAGTACATAGCAATACATTTGACATAGCATTCTATTGAATGACATATTTTATAATGTAAAAGTTAAAAGATATATTAAATGCTGATAAATATACATTTTTGTTTACATTCAAAACACGTTTTACACTAAAAACTTAGGAATCGCACGTATGGAATCCCTCTCTCCCTTCCTCTTCTCAAAACTATCTATCTTCGAATCTCTGACTTCAAATCTAAAACACGTTTTTCTTTCACTCTCTCTTTACGTTAAAATTTATTCAAATTTATTTCTAGAACACGCAAATATAATTTCTTTTTCTTTGACTAATTTTAAAGCATAGGTTTGCATCTTTTTCACTCTACGCACAAAATTTAACATCTAAATTTTGTACTTTAAATTGAAAATTTATAAATTGAATACGATTTGTAAGTTTGTTTGTTTGAAAGCTAATATTTCTGCTTAAATTCTTTTCTTTTCAATGAATAAAGTGGTTTATCTTTTTATGAACTAAAGTTATTTCAAATGCGTAGTTATTATATTATATACTTTGAGATATACCGTTTTCATCTAGAACGAATAAGTAGTCAATTTCTGGGACGCTAAACTAAAAATATAGATTTCCGAGTTATGCGTATAGGGTAAATAACTTAAACTGAATAGACGAAATTATCAAGAAATTCTAGTGTATACTATTCTAGATGGTGAAACAATATTATGAATATTATGAATATTATAAATGCTTTGTATTGCGAGAAATTCTCACTTGATTTTTTAGAACTGGGTCTTAAACCAAAATTATAGTTACTAAAACTCGCCTGCTTTGTTCGCATTTATTTGAAGAGATTTTTAAATATGTTTCACCACGATAATATAGGAAAACGCTCTAGAATTCTAATAGAGATTTCTATAACTCGCCAGCAAAGGGAACTAGAATTTATAAGGATGAAATTTTATTATTTTTACTAGAGCCACAATTAAGTTTCTAGATGTCAGCCGCATATATTTTTTTCCCCCATCATATTACTATAATGGTAGATAAATCTTACACCGAGGAAAAAAATATACCGCCTCTATCTAGAACGAGTAAGTAGTCGTTTTCTTAAACCCTAAACTAGAAATATACATTTACGAGCATATATATATTTATAACAAATAACCTGGAAAAACGAAATGATCAAAAATTTTTAGTCTATACTTTTCTAGATGATGAAATAATATTATGACTATTATGAAAATTAAAATCCTTTGTATTGCGAGAAATTCTCGTTTGATTTGCCAGAATTGGATCATAAACCAAGATTAAAGTTACTAAAACCCGCCTGCTGAGTTCGCATTTATTTTCAGAGATATTTAAATAATTTTGACCCCACGATAATATAGGAAAACGATCTAGAATTCTAATAGGGTTTTTAGAACTTGCTAGAAAAGGGAATTCAAATTTATAAGGATGACATGGAACTACGTTTACTACAGACAATTTAGTTTCTAAATGTCAAATTACAGAATTTTTTCTCAGTGCAATAAGAACAAAAGCAATGCCTCAAACAACATAACTTATCAAACATGAAATCAGACAGGGCAACCAAAGCAAATGATGCTAAAATTATCAAGTATTTAAAATTAGATTTTTTTTTTCTTTTCTTTTTAATTCTTTGTAGTAAAGGAAGAAAAAAACAATGAAATGCCGTAAACTAAAGATAGTGTTTAATCTTTATTAACATTAAAAAAGTAAAATAATATACTTTCATATTAGACTGCATACATTTATAGTATTAATAATTTTATCACAATACAGTATTTAATTTAATAGAGGTTAAATAATCAATTTTTATTTTTTTTTAATAAATTACTAATAAATCATAATATGTATATGCAAACGTATAAAAATTATTAGAATAATTGTAATATTTTTTATTTTTATTTTTATTATTTTCCTTTTATGCATGCAGTAATTCAAGAAAAATGATTTATACTTTTTTTAAAAATATATTTTTAATTGTTTAAGAATAGTTTAGGGGATAGTTTTAACAATTTCCAACAAACTAAAAATGTGTTTATGACTTCGGTTGACTGTCTGTCCCCCGCGATGTTTTCGTTCCCATAAACATTTGTAGATTTCCATAAAACCAATAAATAAATATCAGTCAGGTGTTTCAGATATACCATAGATTGGCCTCTCGTTAAAAGTTTTACATGTATCACATCTAATTTGTATACAAGGACTCACAAAATAATATGGATATATTACATGTAAGAGACGTATTTTTCATAAGGACATTTTATACTGCGCTAAACATACGAAATCAACCTATTTCAGTTGCAATAAAACGTGTTTTCTATAGCACATAACGGAATTAGTATTGATGATTCATTTACATGTCCTTACAAAAATATTCAGATACTTCACAGAAAATTAATGGAAGTGCATTTTCAGTCGTGTAATCCGCTTTCAACACGTTTCAATGATGTTAAAAAATATTTATGATGCGACGGGTAAGTGCATTTTGAAACTGTTTTTCGGAATTTTTAAAATATTTATAGCGATGAAAAATGGACAGATAGACGAACTAAAGTCATAAACACCTTTAAAATTTGTTAGAAAATTAAAATATCTTCTACACTGTTCTTAATAAAAATATAAATCATACCAATGAGTGTTTTTTTTATTTTATTATTTATTTATTTTTTTTATTTATTGCGTGCATTAAAAGAATGTTAAAATAGAAATATAAAAAATTTACAGTAATTCTAATAATTTTCACACATATAATAACACACATTCTAATAATTTTCACATGTTTCATATATATATATATATATATATATAAACATCATAAAGAGTAGAAAAATAGCATTTATTGTATAGAATATGCGAAAAAAAAACAAATTACAAGTTTGCCATTAAAAGAATTTCAACTAAACAAAAAATAAGATGTTGAGTAGTATTCTAGTATATGGCTTCGGCTCCTGTTTATTTTTAGAGGATTTAGGGATATGAAAAACTGATGAGAAAAGAAATTTTTGAACTGTAGTAGACGTATTTTACTTACTAATTTTGAAATAATTTTGTATCACATTTTTTAAACGCAATATTATGTGTTATTAAATAAGTCTCTCCGAATTAGATATAGTATTAAAATATACTGTTCGGAAAACGAAAAGACAGGCAAGCACTCTGATGCATAAATTTTATTATCATGCACATGAATAAGGGGAGTTAAAATGAAGTTAGCACACATTTCTTTTCGACCAGCACTTCCTTAACATTATACGTTATGTGCCGTATATAAAAAAATTATATATTTAACTCTTTCCAACTACATCTTTTAATTTAAGAACGTTCCCCACAATGCCTCTGCATACTTTAGTCGATTGAACGTCTTTCTCCAAACACACAAGTTCTGATTATGAGAACACAAAACTATTATGCGTCAAAATAATTCTATATTTTCATCAGATACGATCTGTCTTCTGTTGTGGCTATGGCAAATAATGAGTGAGTATCAATTTGCCATTTTAATAATTCTCTCCTGTATATATTGATACTTGTTGTTTGCAGTTCCGGGATTTGTGTGATTGAGAGAAATTAGAGTAATTTTAATCGGTTAAAACAAATTTTTTCGCATTATTTCTTTTAATATTAATTTCTATGTTTTAAAAAATACTGTAATTAAATAATTATGTTTGGCGAATCTATTAAAAGTTTTTGGATCTTTTTCAGACAAAGTTTGAAAAAAAAAAAAAAAAAAAAACTGAAATATATCTGAACATATGTTTTATTTATTCTCTTGCACGCTTGTTAAATCTATTTTCATTTATACTTTTTAATAACTACTCTTAGATTTTTTTTTTCTTGGAGTACTACGCATAAGTTATAGTTTTTTTCTTTTGTGTGGGTGTCATCTACTTTCAAATGACACCGGAATCATTATCTTCTGAAAAAAATAGGGTAAAAAAAGAACTTTCCTCTGCTTGCTTCTAAAGAATATTTTTTGTAAGTTATTTTTGCAATTCGTGGGTTTGAACTGTGACTTTTTTTATAGCATGTAACAATGTGATCAATATTCATATTTTCGTACTACACTTGATACTTATAAAAATAAATTCACATAATTTTAGATATATTTTCTGCCAAACAGCAGTTATGCTTTTAAATTTTATCAATTTATGATAGTGTAAAACGTAAAATGAATAGTTTCTCTATCATAAATATATTCTCTCACTTTCTCGATACGTTACGTTGAGAAACATAATAGTAAATTGTTTTTTTATTCATTTATTTACCTGGTTTTAAGGATTTCTAAGATGAAAATTCTTATATTGATAAAGTCTAAATTTCTTAATTGTTCGTAAATATGTAAAGCATTAATAAATAAACCTTTCATTTGAATTTGTCTTCTCTTTTTCTATTCGACTCCTACTTGCTCTCTGAATTGTATATCTGGAGATTTCTGAAATATTTTTAAGTTTGTAAATATTCAATTTTTTAAATACTAAGTTTCTTTATAAAATACTTTTTATATATTTTTATTTGGTACTGTCTAACGGATAATTCATCTTTATTTATACTGCTGGTGAATCCTTGCATTTCTTTTGGGCATGCAATTTTTTGCCTTTTTCCCGAACTATTATCTTCGCCTTATTTTACCATAAAATAACTGGAAAACTGGAACAAAGATGACTATTTGTAAAGAATAGTGAAGAATACTATAATTAGTTTGAATATCAGGATTCTTCCCTAATGTACTTTTATGCTGATTTAGGAAATTCTTCCTCATACATAGTTAACTTATAATTCTGGCCTAAGTGAATATAAATTTTTCTTTAATTTTAACGATTGGGGAAATTAATCTAAATATTTTAATTATTATTATTATTATTATTATAGTTTTATTAAAACTAAAATCACTCTCAACACAATGCATTGAATGATTTTTACATACTATAATGATGAATAGGTGTAAATGAATTGCTTATGCTATAGAGTCAGTAATAACATATTGTTTATCGGACTTTAGATTAATATGTGCACATCGTTTTAATTGTATGTCTTACTTTTGATTCATGCTTTTTGTGTTATTATTATTGTTTCTAGTTATATATTTTTTGCAAGGTAGGAAAACAGTTTTGTGTATGCGCTTACAACATGGTGCATTCTCGAAAACATTAAACCAGTTAGTTCCCTTGAAATGTATCCAAATGTAATTTATGTGTATGTAAGATTATAAAAAAAAATAATTATAAGCTTTTTTTTTATTCTGTTTAATATGTGAGCTAATACTATTTTTTTAGTTTGAAAATATTTTGTTTCAAAACCTTATAGATTTTCTATTTTCCTTCTACTTTTTTTTTTGTTAGTTAAATACTTTAATCTAGTTAAACATAATTGTTTTACTGATGTATAATTAAAAATTGTAGTTAAATGTCTAATACGGACTGTATTATGTGGTGCTCTGCATGGTATGAAACACAATAAAGAGTTAATTCAACAAGAAATTTTTACTAATATTTCGAATACGACCAAAAATAACTAAATTCAACTATAGCAAATACATTATTTAGCTGAAAAGCAACAGATTCTGTTACTGATATTATTCTAAAAACTAAAACAATTTTAATATTTCCTATCCTTTTACTTATTCAAAACCGGAATTTATGAATGTAATTTTTATGAATAGCTTACCTATTTTATAAGAATGGAAATGAGTCACATCTCTTAAATAAAAGTGTTATAAAATGTAGTAAGCACATTTGTACTCTTTTTTTTTTTTTAATTCCCTTGAAAATATCGTCAACAATAGTAGTATTCTAATAAATATTACACTACTCACTGAAAATATTGCGAGATTGGTAATTATATATATATATATATATATATATATATATATGTGTGTGTGTGTGTGTGTATATATATATATATATATATTTAATGTCACTATGTTGTAGAAGTTTCAAGATATTGATATATAAAGTATACTATATATATTAATACTATTGTACTACAACATAGCTACAGGCGATTCAACAACATACTAAACGCTTTTAGCTTAAATTGCACTTATTTATTATATTTTCTGTTCAAAAAACTCTAAATTGTTTGTTCATTTCATTTTATTCTGGAATACCAAAATGTATACTGATTTCTGATAACCTGTACATTTGTTACATTTGTTTATATGCTATTTTTTTTTTTAAATAAATTATTATTTTTTGTTCAATAACTTACTCAAATCTTGTCTTTAAATTAATTTAACATATTGACAATAAAAAAAGCAATTTAATTAAAAAATATTAATATTTTTCGGTTTATTCTTGCTCCAAATTAATAAATAAATAAAAGTTAGATTAATTTTCGATTTTACAGTACTTTAACCAGTAGTGTATTCCCGCTCAAATGATTAGCAAGATTTAAAACCTTACATAAAAATGTCCCGCTTGGTAAAATATTCTTATCTTTTGTAGAGGAAAAGGACAGGATTATTTCATACTTTTAAACATAGTTTTGGTTGTAATAATAATTATGGGGCCGGCAACAATTTGAAAATAAAAAGTATTTGAGATCATCCTGTGCCATTAAATGATCTATAAATTTAGAATATGCTAATATAGATTCTATAATTTTTTTTTTTTTTTTTTATGAATTTTCGCAAAAACAGCATAAATTAAAAAGCGTTATAAGCATTTTTTTTTTTTTTTTTAAACTTTGAAAACATTTTGCATTTGTTTTATTATATGCAGACTTTTCAAAGGAATTTAACTCCACTTTCATGTCCAAAGTTTAAAAACATATTAATAAGCGGGCGAAAAAACATTCATTTATAAATCTTGCTAAATTATGAGTAGGAGTGTATGTGCGGATAAAAGATAAGTGCTGAATTTAAGTGTGGTTTTTTGGTACTTGATGGCGAAAACGGGAATAAATGAACAAATGAAAAGATACAGCAAAAACAACCGGGTTTTTCTCTTATCTTCTCTCCTTTATTCATAATTTTCTGAAAGAGTTATTGAGTTCAGATAAGAACTAGCACGGCTGTATTTATTAAAATTACATCTTTTACATCCTCTGTTTATTTCTTGAGTAATTTTGACAAAAAAGTCGTTCTGAAATAAGATTCTTTAAAAAATCACTATGATATAAATTGTCTTATTTTATCTAAAAAGTATGAAAACAGAAAGTAAATAACTGTTATAATGTACTAAAATAAATTTTAAAGATAAAAGTTAAATAATTTGGTATTTAGAAATAACAGAAATAAGTGAAATTTTTATTTATGATTAAAAAAACCTTTTTCACCTTTTTTTTTTTTTGTGTGTGTGTGTGTGTGTGTGTGTGTGTGTGTATCAAGTTACAAATTAATATTTTTACAACATATCCCAGAACTGCCAACCTAATCCGGCAAATTGTTAGTACCGCCCCTTTTTCTACACCACTTAATTTTTAAAGCAATTCTTTTCAAATGTATTTACGATGAATTAAGAAGAAAAATACTCTAAAAAAACTAGTTGGCATAGGTGGACTCTGCTCAGTTCCCCATCATATTTATGTTCTCGTAAATTTGTAGTGCGAGACATATTATAATCATGTTAAAAGAAATGAATTTGACCAAAGCTTCATACAGTGACAGAATGAAATCCCCGCCTAATAGGCTATCCACCGTTCACTTCGATATATTTATCTTATTCTAACCTATTAATTTATTTTATCAGGGTCAATTCCGTTAGTTAGTTTTCATGCTACTATTCCAATGCAATAATCCTCAAAATTCATATTTATATGAAAATTTTACAGTTTCGCAATGTTGATAAAATCGTAAATTACGAATAATTTACGAAATTTTCCTATTAGAATATTTGTATTCAATCATGTTCAAACAAATATCATAAATGTGATTTTGAAGTTGTCTAATGTATTTATGATCCTCAAAATGGAAGTTTATGCTCAATTTTGCCTTATTCTGACATGTTATGTAAATCGCAAATTCCAAATAACTTACGAATTTTTTAAATTGAAAAAAATCGTAGTCTATGATATTCATGCCAATATCCTAAATA
Organism: Salticus scenicus; assembly: GCA_963930645.1. Classification (NCBI taxonomy): domain Eukaryota; kingdom Metazoa; phylum Arthropoda; class Arachnida; order Araneae; family Salticidae; genus Salticus; species Salticus scenicus. Next base: position 170,908,152 of record OZ005651.1, read on the forward strand.
ATATTTCGAAAGTGGTTTGACATCTTTACGATGAAAACATCCCTCAAGATTGACGTTTATGTGAAATTTTGCTCTATTCTGCCATGTTAAGAAACTCGCAAATTTCCAATAACTTGCGAAATTTTTATATTGGAAAATTCATAGTCATAAATATTCGTGCCAGTGTCCTAAATAATATTTCAAAAGTAGTCTGACATCTTTACGGTGAAAATATCTCTTAAAATTGACGTTTATGTGAAATTTCGCCCTATACTGCCATGTTAAGAAATTCGTAAATTTCCAGTAACTTGCGAAATTTTCAAAGTAGCATATTTATAGTTACCGATGTTCATTCCGGCATCAAAACTGATATTTTAAAACTGGTCTGACATTTTTACAGTAAAAAGTTTCCATTTAATGCACGTTTAAGTGAATTTTTGTCCTATTCTCCCATGTTAAGAAAATCGTAAATTTCTAATAACTTACGAAGTTTTTTAATTCGAATGTTGCAAATGAATAGGGTTCTTGCCAGTGTCGAAAGCAATATTTTAAAACTGATCTGACCTCTCTGCGACAATTTGTTCGTGAGATATCGTGTACACAGACTAACAAACTAACGGACTAACACACTAACAGACACCCTACAGACAGACACCATACAAATTTTGTCATTTTCGGATTCCTCACACCTGAAAACGTATAAAAAAGTCAAAAAACCGAGGTCGAAAATTTTCACGATTACCTAAGTTTCCCATACCTATAGTATGATGGGGAACTAATACTGGTGTGGGAAAAAGGGCGGTATTAACAATTTGCCGGAGTAAGTTGGCAGGTCTGATATCCTTTTAAGGTATGAATTTTATTCCATTTTTCAACTGAAAACGCGTTTTTTTTTTTTTTCCCTCCTTTGAATTTTAAAAGTGTAAAGTGTTCTTTCCCACTTATTAATGAGAAATTTTTACTTCTTAGAAAGTCCTTATTAACATAAATATATAAATTAAGCAGTTATGCACATATTTAGGAATCAAACAACGTGTTTCCTTCCTCGCTAAATGCAGTATACGAGGGCCACTCTGAAATTTTCGAGATATGGATAAACGGTATATGTTAAACTTACCAAATCTTAGCAATGTTCAAAGTATTTCCCTCCAACGTAGACGAATTTTCCAAAGATTAATACTTCAAGCCATCCATTTCTTGGAATCAACGGACAATAGGTCTTAATAACCTCATCAATCTCACCTTCGGAATGAAAACGACAACCATGAAAATTTTTCTTTAAAAAATAGCCAAACATTACACATAGCAAGATCAAGTAAATAGGGGTTACGTTTTGTCACTTTGATGTTTTTTATTCAAGAAATTCGACTACCAATCTTGCCTTAAGAGAAGAGGCATTATCATGGTGAAGCATGTGTCCTCTTATATTCACTTCTTGAACCATTTCTGGAATACATATAGTTGTGTACCAGTTAGCTGTAACTATCTTCCTTCTTTCCAACTTAATGGCTTTGATCAGTCTTGCACTTCTGAAGAAAAAGGCATGCATTGTTTTCTTCATTTATCGTTGTAGTTTCACCATTGTTGGTTTGGGATCATTTTTAAAGAACCATACCTTAAATTTTTGATTCGTTGGAACATCAAAAAATTCGTATGTACGTTTCATCATCAGATATAATTTTAAAAATAAGACGATGTTCACCATCGTTAAATAATTTTAAAGATTTTGTCTGACACAGTTCGTTTTTCGGTGTTCTGTTAAATTATGGAGGAACCAACGACAAAGCAGTTCTTCATGAATAATTTTATGTGTAGCTGCAGATCCAATGTTAAGTTTTTTCTGTTTCATTTGGTAAGTGCAACGATTACAATCGATTAGCATTTTCGATATTTTCTGAGACTTTAGCTGAAAAAGGTCTTCCTGTGTATTCTTAATTTAGAAGAGAACTGCGATTTCTGAGAATTTCTGTAAACCATCTGAATACAATCGTATGAGATGGAGCTTAATTTTCGTATGATAATTGTAGACTTTGAAGTGGTTGTTCTTAATTGCACCTCATTTTAAAATCATAGAAAAACTTTTCTCAATAATTCTCTCGCATCAACTTCATTTTCTTTTCTTTCAAAATTTATTCTACGGCTGCTATATTGCAATTATTGCCGAAAATTATGGTCTGCGACTATAAAAGAGTTCAAATTTACGTATTTAACAAATAATTTTTTTAGCACCTGTCGTCTACATTTGTCTCAAAAATTTCAAAGTTACCTTCGTATTTTAAATAAAACGCTGTCGGGATTTTTATATGTTATAAATATCTTTTGTTTCACATTTGTGTCCTGAAAATAAAAGAAACAATTTTACACTATTTTCCGAAAAATCCTCTATATTTCTCACTTTCTGGCACGTTCACGAAGACTTTAAAATCCAAATAAGGCCATTTTAAATTTCCAGATACAGTAAGAATTCGCAAACATTAAGTTTGAGATAATTCAAAAAGATCTTAAGGAATATACTTTTTTAACAGAAGGAAAATTAATTAATTTTAAAATAGACAGACACATCTGTTTTATTCTAAAAACAACAAAATTAATACAATAATTAAAACTTAACTTATTTTATTTACCAGAATTCTAAAGTGGATTTTAGAATTATTATATTGCACATAAAATTTTACAGTAGACAACACTGCTCTGAAAAAAAAAAATTCGAGATCTGATACAATTCTTGCTGTTTCTTATGTAAAATGACTTCCTGAATCCGAATATGACTCCCATTTTGCCCAGTCACCCACCGTCTTCTAGATACACCACCCCCTCCCTCAATTTCTTTCCCTGTTCGATAATTTTATGACCATGAATTTGATTTGAAGAATGAAAAATAATTAATTTAACATCTAAAAACAAAAAAATTTAAATTTAAAAAATAAGAATTTTTATTAAAATCACACAATCAACTGTGGAAGAAAATCATATTTTATTGAAACTTTATTTTTCCGACTGAGCGAAAATAATGCCTGGACCGGGACTCGAACCCCGGATCTTTGACTTACAAGGTCAAGGCTCTACCAATTGAGCTATCCAGGCCGACACCCCGGTCAGCATTACTCACTCAGAACTCAGAAACAGAACTTTTTCTGTTGAACTACCTCCATGATAGACCAGAGATGTTTCTGCCTAAGGGATGTCTGAGTGAGTAATGCTGACCGGGTTGTCGGCCTGGATAGCTCAATTGGGCCTTGACCTTGTAAGTCAAAGATCCGGGGTTCGAGTCCCGGTCCAGGCATTATTTTCACTCAGTCGGAAAAATAAAATTTCAATAAAATATGATTTTCTTCCACAGTTGATTGTGTGATTTTAATAAAAACTGTTATTTTTTAAATTTAAATTTTTTTGTTTTTAGATGTTAAATTAATTATTTTTCATTTTAAATTTACAATTTAATTTTTTAAATTATCAGGCTACTTAATTTATTTATTACTAGCAGGGCTCAATCTAAATTTCCTTGGATTTCGATTTTCTACAACATTTGTTCAGTTTTCTTCTGAGAATGGTATTTAAATATATAAGAAAGCTTCCCTTTGAAAATTTTCCAATCTACGGTGTCATTTGCGTAGTTGAATTCTTTTCCTCGTTTTTTTCCAAAAAGCTATTATAAATCAATATATTAATATTTTTCCCTGATGCTAGACCGAAACAAAGCTAATTTTTTTTTTTTTTTTTTTTTTTTTTGTAAATACACCGATGTCTGCATAAAATAAATAAAATATTAATATTAGGAAATATAAAAATATGTAGTAAATAAACTTTTTTTTTTTTTTTTTTATGTTAGATGGTGGATGATAATTTTTGTTCGCTTTCTCATTTAGGACAAACCAAATCGACCTGTAAAACCTAAAATTCTGCAATTTTACAATTTATAATTGCTCTAATAAAATCGTAAAATTTAATGTTGCATTTATAAATCGTATATCCGTAACAAGAATAAAAAGCATTTAAAAGTTGCATTCTAAATGAACAGTTCATAAGCATCATCATCCGTCACTTCAGATATCAAGCCAATAAAACTACACAAAAAATTAATTACATTTATTATTGTTGAATTCATAGTAAAAAAGGAAAGTTACGTACAACGGTATCATTAAAAAGACCTTGTTGAAAACTTTCAATTGATACTCTCGTTCACGATTGAAAAACTGAACAAGTAGCTCTTTAGAAAACATGATTATTTAGAAGTGGGTATTCAATTTGAAATTCTAAATGTGTTCATTTAAACTTTTTATGAACAAATTGCCACAAGATTTTTGTTAGTAAACAGTCTTTCTAAATAATAAAATAAATGATTCTAATGCGTTTAACTCGGATTTTTTTTTTTTTTTTTTTTTTTTTAACTTTGTTTTGATAATTTTAGTGTACATCTATAATAACGGTCATTCTTTAGCTGAAATAAATTTTTTAAACTGTCAGAATTGCAAAAAAAAAAAAAAAAAAAAAAAAAGGAGCTGTTAGAAAAAAAATAAATTAAATACAATGTTTAATGTTTATCTTGAGTCAGATAAATATTCAAGTTAAGTTGTTATTCTTCCGATTGCAGCTGTTAAAACCCTGATGAATGAAGAATAAGGCGAAAGATTCATTTACATGTGAGTGTTTAAAATTAATTTTTGTTGTCGTTGTTTCTGTTTTACTTAAATAATTTGTTTTTTACTTCTCAGGAAAAATATGTCCAAAATGAAAAAACTTGGATAAACGATATAGGGGCTTATTGAGAATTACTCAGTTATTATGTTCGTCACTTATGTTAATTACCATGATAAAGAATATTTTTTTCTTGCTATTTTGGGTGTCATCTATATTCACATTCTTTTTTTTTTTTTCACAAAATAAGGCTTTTTATATTTATTTTGTTTTACATACATAAAAAGATAGTAATGGGTTCATGAAATTTTTCGGTTCTGGTAGATTTACACGTTTTGTAATATCCTGAACACGATTTAACTATATTTAAAAAATGTGTCTGTCTGTATTGTGTGTTGCCAAAATTTGTGAACACAGTATCTCATGAACCAATGGGCGGAATTCTATGAAATTTTATGTTTGTTTGAATTTTGACATAAATTGGTGCTCATAAGATTTTGCTCATCAGGTATCATCTAACATGTGGCACTGCTATTGAGAAATTTCAGCCCTTTTAGGAAAGGCTATATCTCAGCTTCTATAGCGCATAAGCGCACAAAATATGATATTTAGAAGACCATGTTGAAAAACTATGTTGATTTAAATTGGGTTCAGTCAAATTTATCAGTCGACAGGTGGTGCTGCTATAATGTTATTTAACCTCATCTTCGATGTTAAATCAGTATCTATGATATAAAAATGCGGCAGACATTCTATGTTAGTTGGATATTATTAAAAAAAAAAGTTTGCTAATTAAACTTGGGTGTATATTGGACAATAGATGATGCTGGTGTTATTCCCGTTCTGTGATATCTCAGCATCTATTGGTTAAAATTGTATCAAACTATATCGGTAAAATTTATTTTAATTTAAGGTATGTGGATTAAATTGTTATGTATAATAAGTAATAAGTGGCGCTAGTGTACAGAATGATATAAAAGAAAGTTTTGTGATAGCCGCAGCATACTAGTCTATAAAATTATTATGAATAATGCATAAAATTACACAATTTTTTATCCATTGATAATGTAGTCTACGATAAAAACAAACGGCTTATAAATTAGGCGGAAATATGTGCCAAAGTTGGTGTTAAAGACAACAATATTTATTATTGATGATTCTTCACGGTAAAGATAATCACAATATTAATAATAAATATTAGTCGCTTAACATTATGAAAGAAAATCCGAATTCCGGCTCTGACTTCAGTTTAATTTGAAATCATTTACTGATAACCTAGCAAGCAGTAAAACAAAAGCATAATTTTGATTCTAAAAGGCTCGTCATAGAAACACATGGCTTGTTCTTTCAAAAAACATCATCTATGCATTAAAAATGAAACCTAAATTTTAGAACTTCAATACCAATGTAATATTTTCATAACTTCATTTTTTATTTCAGTTCAATTTGTATGTAAAAAGAAGAATAAAAATTCCCCCAAAATACATAAAATAAAGTGATCAATCAGTCCTTGATTTTGTAGTTAAAGTGCTAAAAGTTCTCAGTAAAAATCTTATACAGTAAATCGAATTAAAGCAAAATGACATGGGAATTTTTAATTAAAAAAATTATAGTTTCAAACCTTTATATATATATATGTTTGTATGTATACGTATGTATACGTATGTATGTGGGTGGGTGCACACAATTCCTCAGAACATTAAAAGTGTCATGGTAATACAAAATATCACAAACAAATAGCATTAGTATAAGCAGCTTTATTACAAAACTTTTACTAAAATTATGAATAACATTCGGATATTTTTTTCTGCTGCATATAATTAAGAATAAAAATTAATTAATTGATTAAAATAAAGTTTTAGGAATTAATCTAGCAAGCCTTCCACTCTGTTTGAAAAAAAAAATTGTGAAATGAACGGTAAAATGTGTATAAGTATAAAATGTCCTAATGTAACCTTTTCCTCAATAACTAAAAAACTTTGTATAAACACCATAAATTGCAAATCTCCTAATGTAATCTTTTCCTTAACAACTAAAAAACTTTGTATACACATCATAAATTGCAAATCTCGTAACCTTTCCCTTAATAACTGAAAAACTTTGTATAAATACTATAAATTGCAAAAAAAAAAAAAGTGGCTGTTATGTATTATCTTTTGTATTTACGCATTTACTCTGATTCATCTAGTCGTTCGAAAGAAATTAATTATTTAAAATCTATTGTTCTTATCTTTCTCATAGCTATCGCTAAAGCTCTTTATAAATTCAAAAAAATTTGACGCTCTTTTTCCAACTTGAATGATCACTGTCTTAATCCTGTAATTTTACCTTTTTATTCCTATATATATATATAACTATATCTCCTTTTGGATTTAAAGTTATTTTCTAACCCGTTAATAAAATTAAATTGTGTTCTCTTAAAGATCACATTTCTATTGAGAACCAATCTGGTATTTATTTCATCCTTTGTTCACCATGTACTTTGCATTATGTTCGTCAAACTATGAGGCGTTTGAAATGTAGACTAAATGAGCATCGATGAAATGTTCATAATGAAGAGATCTCCAAACCTTCTATTGCTTCCCACTGATGTCCTTATATGGTGATTGTTTTAATTTTTCTTACAGTTAATTTTTTTTTTCTTTTGTGTGTGTGCGTTGTCGCTTTGTCTGCTGCACTCGTTCCTATTTTATTCGAAAGGGGTTGTGGTTTTAATTTCCCTGAAATATGTTTGCGAGTGTTTTTGCAATTTATGATCTTACTTATTACTTTTCAACACCAGTCCTCCGGTGCATTCTTTTTTTTTTTTTTTTTTTTAACTATTTTAACCATTCTATTGTTCAAATTCCCTATCTTTTTACTTCTCAGGGTATTTATTTATTTATTTATTTTTTTTTTTTTTTATTTATTTTTTTTTTTTTTTTGCAATGCATAAATATAGCTAAACTTTAACTAAGTAATGAGTTGCTTCTAATATAATGAATTTCTCTCTCTCTCTCTCTCTCTTTCCATAAAATTAAAATAAAAACAAATCTTGCATGATAAGAAAAATTTATGAATGAAAAGAAAGATTTAGATCATTTTATCTGAGTGATGCTATTCTTCAAATGCTTCAGCGCTTCTTCTAACATTTTTTTTTGTCATCAACTCAGCTGACAGAGAAGTTTGGACGTTCGACGTAACACTGAACTCATAGATATCTGTCGTGCTATTAAGAAAGGCTATTAAATTGCTTGGCAAACATTCTACACGTGCAGGTTTCTAAAACTGTATAAATCCTTTGGAAATTAAGCTATTGTGATGTATCATGTAACATCACACGAGATCAAGAAATGTTTTATACATCTTTAAAAGAAAAAAAGAAAGTAGAAAAAAGCAATATATATATATTTTTCTTGTGCATAATGTTCTCCGACAATAAACAAAATTGTATACATGATGAATGTATCTGTGTTTAGTATAGTTAAAAAAGGGGGTTTGGGTGGAATCTGAAAGGAAGCCTTATATCCAGATATCGAAGTAAGGTTCTTTGTACAACGTTGTTGCTTATTTATATTATTTTTTCTTTTATTATGCAATTTCTTTTGTTATTAATTACACAAACCTGCTATGAAAAAGTACAAGGGAATTGATAGCTGAACTTTACGTATTTTTTGTTGCTGATTTCATAAAATATAATGAAAAATTTCTATCACGTCACGTTTTCTTGAAAAATTCAATTGTACTTCTTTTTTTAACATAATATTTGCTCCTCTTAGTCAGTTGTCTGTTTTATGTAAGTTATCTTAATAAAAACAAATAAAATACTACGTTGGTGATTTTCTTCTAAAAACTGCACCATAATTTGATATAAAAAGCATAAAATCAAGGGAATTTTCTGTTTTTCTCTCGACCAGAGGCGGATCGTGCTATCTGGTAACAGGGGTTTTCATACATTTAAACCTATAAAAAATAAATCGATTGCTGAAAAATCAATTTGCTTCATTTTTACATACATTTAAATGGATAAAAACCATTGTTGCCAGATAGCACATTTAAAATTGTTTAAGAAATTTTTTTTTAAATAGGATTTTAGGAAAAATATCGATATCGATTTTACAAAAAAAATCCTGACGTGATAGAAAAAAAAATGGAGGTCATTTTCGAAATCAGTGCACCAAATAACATATAAATCAACGAAAACTTCTCTTATATTTTCCAAAAATTTCAATTTCGTCGGCATGTGTTATCAATTAATTAATTAATATTATTATTTATTATTTATGTTTTTATTTGTAATTTTAATTAGCATGCATTTTTCAATATAAAGTCTATAATTTTATGCTTTTATTAGATTTTTAATGTCCTGTTTATAATAAAAAATATTTTTTACTATTTTATTTTTCAAAAAATGTTACATGTTAAAATACGTTTGGAATATACGTTAGTTATGAGGCATACAGTTTTTTTTCCTCGAGAGATACTGGTCAGTTACCTCGAAATTCACAAATATTCAAGTTCTTTAGAAAACGTAATCGTACTTAAAATGATAGGATGTGGATATTAAATTATACTTTAAAAATTCGGTCTGTTTAAATAGACGTCCATTTGCTGATTTTGCTGTAAACGGCACTGTGTCATTTAAATGTCGAATTAAAAAAAGTATATATTTGAAAAAATTTTAAAAATGTACATTTAATGATTTATTTTGTGAATTATTTTTTTTTTTTTGTTAATTTTTAAATAATTGTCTTTTTAATTAACCATTTACATTTTTTTATGATTTAATCTAAAATATGCGTGAGCGAAATTTTGGGGCTTTTACGATGAGAAGGAGTTTCGATAACTGTTTAAAAACATTCTTTTTTTTTTTTTTTTAAATTGTCTGAGAAGTAATTGTTTTGAAAATCGAATCATATTTAACTTTAAAGCATAATGTAAATACGAATAATCTGTTTATACATTATCACAGTGATTTTTAAACTTTTTTGCATGAGCGCATTAGATTCGTATTACAAGATAAAAATATGTCGACTGCAGTATACTACTCGCGCAGGATGATGTCCATTAGGGTGCCTAAAGTAGTAATAACCATTCTAGGCACCATAATGCCCATCATCTCGTGTTGCCGGTTTCATTGAAATGTTTTTGTTGTATACTTTCGATGAACGCAAGATAATAAGACAAGACTTAAAACCAAATCCTTGTTCCTTCGTTTACCTGACTCGTTTCCAGCAGATTTATGGCTGTGGGGCTCTATGAAGTTGTTTATTTGCTAGTCTTTATTTTACTCGTTAGCGGAACTAAAAAAAATGTCTTTTAGATATAAAAAAAAAATGTATTTTATTTATTTATTTCTCTTTCTCTCTCTCTCTCTTTTTTTTTTTTTTTTTTTTTTTTGTTGTTGTGCCCTGCAGTCTGTATTTTAATTACTCGTCTAACTTTTTTTTTTTTTTTAATCTCCATATGCCAATTTAATATTGGTGCAAGCTAATAAATATTACTCTTTCTCTGTCAATATATATATAAGAAAATTTTAAAACAAATATTTATGTATATGAAATTAAAATAGAAGTTTAAAGATTAGAAAAACCAACAGGAGATTTACAAACCAATGCGCAAAATTGCTGCAAAAGGAAATGTAAAACTTCAATATATGAATAATTTAACAAATGAAATGAAATAAAACCCCCCAAAAAAACACAGAAGTCTTCATCGGGGAGTGAAAAAGGGGGGAAAACAAACTTAAAAATTATTATAATAATACGTAAAACAGAGAAAGCTAGCGATAAAAGCTGCTTAGCCAAACGATGTTTTTTGAAATAAGAAATTTTTAAAACGAATATGTGTATGATATAAAATGATATATAATTAAAGATAATTATAATAAAACGTGAAACAGAGAAAGCTTGCGCTAAAAGCTGCTTAGCTAAACAATGATTTTATGAAATAAGAAAATTTTAAAACAAATATCTACGTATATGAAATTAAAATAAAGGTTTAAAGATTAGAAAAACCAACAGAAGATTTACAAACCAATGTACATTGAAAAAGGGGGGGGGGGGAAACAAACTTAAAAATTATTATAATAATACGTAAATTTCACTTACGTTCAAAACGTTCAGTTTCAGATCTGTTAGATTTCTATTCTGTTAAAGGTGGTTTTTCGGTTTGGTGAGAAGTTTGGGGCTATGGATAGTTATTAGCTAATTGCTACTATCCTTTCAGAAACTTCTCTTTATCCCCTACACGGAAGGGCCTCCCTGATGAAGACTTCTGTTTTTTTTTTTTTTTTTTTTTTTGGTGGGGGGGGGGTATTTCATTTTATGTATTAAATTATTCATATATATATATATATATATATATATATAATATGTATATATATATATACATATATAAATAGATAGATAGATAGATAGATAGATGTGTGTGTGTGTGTGTGTATGTGTATATATGTAGGCTGTTTCTCAAAGGACTCTCTGATTTAAATTAAAATTAAATCAGACACTTTAACTCGGAAATGTAGATTGCTAAAAAAATAAACAAGTGGTGCTTATTTTTCAGGCTTAAAAATTGATACAATCATCTCAAAAGCAGATACAAATGTTGCCGTTAGGTAATGCTGCATATTTTAGTTCCAGTATAGAGTTCAAAATAAATACTGTAAAGAAAAAAAAAAAAAAAAACGCATGTAATATTTTACAGCATAAAATGTTGGCAATCTGGGTGCTAGCACTTCTTGCGATCACTTACGATACTACTGTAGATTGTTTGATGCTTAAAGAAAGAAAAAAAAAACTATATTTTTGATGAGATTCGAGCTCGGATCCACTGGACTTGCTAGCGAGAACAGTGTTACCAGATCTGATGGATTTTTTATTCAATAATCACCAATAATTTTTAATTGTAACGTTTCCTTAATCACTTCGAAGATTAATAGTCTATTATGTATATCAAATATCACTTCAAAAATTATTGGTGATCATTGAATAAAAAATCCGCCAGATCTGGCAACACTGAGCGAGAACTCTACATCCACGCCCCTCTTTCACATGTTATTTCGTTAGAAGTACCTAATCATTCTCTTACCAGAAAAATGTTATTATTTATCAATTTTAACTTCATTTTAGTTACAAAATAAAATTATGGGACAGTCAGTCTTTTTAAAATATTACAGTTATTTTAAAATGAGAAAAGATATAGGAAAAAAGATCCTTTGTGAGAACAAAAAACTTTATTTGTTTAAAAAATTAGTTAAATTTTTACCAAGCTGCAGAATTTATTGAATAAATATTTCAAAGAGTAGTATAAGGCTAGTTGTCTTGCGGTAAGATTCTCAGTGTTGAATTAAATTTTTAGTAAAGTATTATACCTATTTTTTTTTTCAAATTTTACATATGTTGATTTTTAATAAATACAATAAAAATATAAGATACATACAGACTTTGATGAATTTACGCATTTAAAATGATGTATTGTTTTTTAACTTTGTTTTGGAATCTTCTTAAAAGAAAAAAGCTTCACTTTTTTTTTTTTTTTTTTTTTTTTTTTTTTTGGATAAAACAGTCCAAATAGCAACGTTTAGTAGTGTACTTGAAACAATTCTGGATTTTCGATATCAGTATAACAAACTGGCATGTTTTGTCTGTTCGCAAAACTTTCTCTGTAATCTTAAGTTTTGCAGCCAACGTCCAAATTAATCATTCAATCATTCTGAGCACGTTGTTTGCAAACTCTTTAGTTTATCGCATAGCTTGAACTGGTATCGCTTGGTGACAGTGGATGATGAATGTAAACGGTTGAAGTATACTTCATTATTCTGCTCATGTTTAGATATCTCGAATCCGGATTTCGCTGCAACCCATCGGATGTAATTTCGCAGATTGTCTAAATAAGTACAAAAACTGTCACAACGTTATTGGTAATAACTACATATGAGCTGCAGCTGACATCTCACACTAATTCATCTGCCTCGTTATTTGTTCGTTAAAATTTTTCGAAAATCTTCCGATTTGTTTACTCATCGAGACCTTTCGGAACTTTAAATCAGAATTGAAAACTACGTCCTGTTGCTATAAGATTTCAATGTAACAGGTGTTATTTATATCACAGAAAAACGTGTTACTCTTCGTAGTATACAATTTTGTGTCATCGGAAGGTCATCTTTTTCCTAGAAAGTGGCAACATCAACTTGCACAAATTTGCATGAACAGACCCATCAAAACTCTGTTCTCAAGCCAAGTTCAGTTCCAAATGTCCAGAACTCGCTTTTACTTCGATGTTTAGGATTTGACATTTGCATTATTTCGGTGTTCGAAATAAGTAATGCGACTTAACATAAATTGATTCATTTGCTTTATTTCACGTTTCAGTAGCGAACTCTCTAAAGATTTATCCCACTGTGTATCGGAGCACTGTTTATAGGGATTTGGTACTAGGGTTGTAGCGCTACCTATCGGCACATTTACAACTAATTTTGAAATATCTCTATGATATTTCATAGCTTTTAAAATAAACGTTTTCCTTCTTTTATTCCTCTATCAATCTTAGTTTCCGAATTATTATTTTATTCTAAAATCGAGGAGCCCTTTCTGTAACACCCTAATGTAGTAACGTATTAATCTACGCTTTTTTTTTTTTTTTTTTTTTTTTTTTTAAGAAATTATTAATAATAGTGCTCCAAATCAATGTATATTCCAATATTTATTTTCAGAAATTTTGTGGGCATCTTTTTCTTTCCTTTATGAGAGTGTCTTCTTCCCATCAGTGTTGTCAAATCTGGCGGATTTTTTATTCAATAATCACCAATAACTTTAAAAATTGATATTTTATATACATAATAGACGATTAATCTTCAAAGGGATTAGGCAAACGTTACAATTAAAAATTATTGGCGATTATTGAATAAAAAATCCGCCAGATCTGGCAACACTGCTTCCCATACCCATCAACTCCCCAAAAAGTAAGTTGATATATAGGTTTCGTTTTGTTCAGTTAAACATATTATATTCAAAAACCATGAAATGACCGTCATTTATCGCATGCATACTAGACCAAAGCCTTTTTAAATGAAGCAGGGACAGACTGTACATTTTACGCACTACAAACTATGTTAAAATTAAGTTCTAAACGAAGACGTGTAGATCACAATCGGAATCGCACTTTTAACAATTTCCATATACTTTCTATTGTAATATATACATAAATATTTTGTAATATTTTTTATAGCTTTCTAAAAGAACCGTAAATGTGTTATTGCGATCTTAAATAACATGTACTAATGTAATTCAGATTGAAATAGTATAATAGTATTAAGTGTAATACAAAAGAGTTACACTAAAATAGAGCATATAATAATACATCGAATGTTTTTGTTTCCTCTTTATAAGCAATAACTGTTATACGCTTTATTTTCTTTGGAGAACATTTTATAATACTTGTAATTTTTTATTGTAACGGGTGAAAAGTTACAAAATATTGCTTTATACAATTAATATTTACAGACCGTGATGTTTAAGCATGCTTTGTGTTTTCCAGTTATCGGGCAATTATCGCCATACGTTATATTTGAGAATAAGTTTTAGTAAACCTAAATATCAATATGAATTTTATGGCAATTAGTGTATATTTACAAAAGACAGTATATATTTACATGGACATACATTGTGTATATTTACATGGACTACATTAGTGCATATTTACATGGACACATAGACAGAGAGACTGATGAACCAAAATAATTAACATTTTCCAAGTTTCTCGAAAAAGTATATACATAATATAGTGTATACTTAACATCTGTAACATAAAAAAGTGTATAATGTCGTTAAAGTTACATTTCATTTAGGCTATAAATTCAGTTCTGTTAAAATTTTAAGACCATTCACAAACATATTAACTTCTAAATAGCAAATGTCAGTTTTGAGATAACTTCAGAATTTTCAGAAAATCAAATTGAGAACTGCAGTGTTAATAATAGAATAATTCTTTGTATTTAATCGAATTAAAAAGTATTGATATATATATATATATATATATATATATATTTGGGGGGGGGGGGTATTATGGTAATAGCGTTAAATTTAAAGATTTCTTTCATTTCAATGAAAACAGTCCTTCAAATATTTTTCTTAATATTAATGAATACTACACATTATTTCTGTTCGGTTGACACCCTCCCCCTTTTTTTAAATGCATGATGATTTTTAGCAAAACATATAGGTAGTAGTAGTTTCTTTTCCCCAAATCTGCTCATATTCATTATAAATCGCTGCAAAACACTTTATTTATTTATTTATTTTATTTTATTTTTTTTGTAAGGCCGTGAAACAAGATTTTAGTGCATTTAATTTCGAAATGTGTTTCTTCAGCATTTTTGAATGCAACTGCATAATTATACGTTTCTTATTTTTTTGTTTTTCACGTACTCCTTCGTAGAAATGCAAATTCAGCTTTAAATCATTTTTTCAAGAGTAAAGTAATTAGTCCTCCTTTAACTCTTAAAAATTCTAAAGCTTTATTTGATGTATCAGGCTTTGATGTTCTTATCCTAACGTGAACACATTACTCTTTATTTACATCGATGCAAAGGCATGAAGTTAAAATTCAATATACTTTTTTGTGCGTATCCGTGATGAGAAATGTTTAATCTGTATCGACAATTTCGAGTATTGATTCACTGATTTCCCTTTTCTGGTTATTCAATACTGCATAGTTGAACATTTTTGTAGATTTATTTTTCAATGAATAAAGGAAAGGAAATAAATAAAAATTTCCCCTTTCTTCTTCTTCCTACATATATTATAATAATATTATAATTAAACTATTTTTTTTTATTATGTTAAAGGAAAAATTTTTTTGATGACATTAGCATATACAAAATCATTACAAATTTGTAGTTTCCTGCAATTTCTTTACCTGTGCTTTTAGCTTCCGCTTAGTTTTTTAGTTTCCTTAAAAAAATTTCTTAAAAAATTTCCTTAAAAAAGTTATTTTTCATTAGTTGTTAAACTTCGTACATAGAATGCCCCTTTTTAATTGTCTGTAGCTGTTTATAGTGCATTCATCATTAATGCTACTATTTATTGCATATGCATCAATTTTTTAAAATGTATTTTTCTTTACAATATGCAAATGCATTTTTTTAAGCTCATGTGTGTTTTTTCTATTTGTTTGTTTTTAAAAGGACTTAGTACCTCAAAAGAGTTCTTTAAATTATATTTTATTATATATAAATGAACATTAACATAATTTACTCTTTAAAGCAAAAGTTAATATATTCTGGAATTTAATATTTGTCAAAAATCAAAAATATTACTTTTATTTTATTTTTCTTTATTTGTTTCTTATCTTTTTGAAAGATTCAGTTTTCTTTTCTTTTTTTAATGTTATCAACAGTTCAACATACAGTTCATATGTTCAAAAAACTTTGTCAGAGTTTGCTTCACAGAATAAGTTTTTGAGAAGAATAGCTACATATAATAACATAAAAATACCTACAATCATATACGAAAAAACATGTATTAATCAGGGATAATCACACTTAGGTACTTTCAGGCTATTTCAAATCTTATCCATAAATCACTTATATAACATTTTTCAAATAATTTCTAAGAAATCTGACAACGCATAGATAAAACTTTTATTTAAATATATAATTTAATACAATTGAGAGATGTGTGGGTAAAATATGTGCATTTTGAGTTCTAATAATAAATGAATTCTGAAATTTTATTTCAAAATTTGTAAGGTACTGAGTCCACGTAAATTGTTTTTACAATAATTAATTTCTTATTTAAAAAAAGAAAAGTATCAAAAAATTGTTTTTCCTAATTAAATATCACTTTCTCATTTCATTCTTTGACAATTTGTAGTACTTATTATTTTTGAATATTTATTAGGTCAGAAAGCGTCGCAACTGAAAAGAAGCCTTTAGCTGACAAACAGGTATTACAATTTTATTAATTTACAAGGTAATAATTTAATTATTGATTTAAATATTTAGCTAATCATTGAATTCTAAGCGCTAATTTATTTCTAATTTTTCAACTAGAGAACGTTTTTTTTTTTTTTTTTTTTTTTTTGAGAGCCGTATTCAACTACACTGATGACCAATAAATATTTAGACACCTGAATTTAAACGTTTTCTCAAATATGTACAGAAATACTTGATAGATTCTTTTGAAACATCAAGGGTGTAAAGGGAATGTTATACTTCATCTATTATAGCAAATGTTTTGTCTCAAAGGCAAAAGGGTACCACTTAAAAGGTAATATTTGAAATGCGTTGTAGCTGTAGCATACAATTGGTTATCTAATTATCTGTTGGTTATCTAATTATCTGTATTCAGTTGTATGAGAATAGCAAGTATATTCAGATATAAAGATTTTTTAACAACATCGAAAATTTTTCTTAAGCTTACTGTTTTTGACATGAAGGGTTTTCAAACCAATTCAATGTCATTTTTAGAAAACTTGTCATTCTACTGTTTAGACAACATGTTACAATCAGAATATAAAAATATTACATATCTGATAAAATATGAGGAATAATGTTTAACTGTGCTTAGAAAATTTCTTTTGAATACTTTATAAGCCAAATGTACTCCTATAAAATACCCAATGAAATACTTGTATCAGGACTATTCAGAAAAATGTCACCGATATAACGAATTGATTTTCAGCTGATCTCAAAATGAATTAAAACCCGTTATTGATTCTCTTTCTTTTTTGAGAATACTTAAAATTCAACTTTATTAACGACATCTTTCTGAATTTGCACGGGTTTTATAAGAATAACGTTTATAAATTTGGTTAAAAATTATGCAAAAGAAATTTTGTTAACACTCGCGTTTACGCAGTTAAATATTACTTACTGTATATATGCTCATATTTCATCAGATATTTAATATTTTTATATTCTGATTGAAATATATTTTTTCTACAGAAGAATAGATTTTTTTTTTAAATTACGTTCCAATGGTTTGAAAAATCTGCATTCTATAAACAGAAAACATACAAAATATTTTCGATGTTATTAAAGAAACCTTTATATCTCCAGAAATACACGTACTATTCTCATACAAACGAGTATGGATAATTAAAAGAATCGTCATAATCATAGGCAACAATTACAATGCAGTTCAGGCATTACTTTTTACAGGGTGATTCCAAACATTATTGCTTTTCTTTAATTAGTTACTGTTTTTTTTGTTTTTTTTTCCCCTTCGGGAGAAACACTTATGAAATATATGAGGTATAATGTGTTATTTACACACCTGAAGCTCGAAAAGATTATAATATAAGTTAGAATATCTTTAGATATTAAAGAAATACTCTTCCACCCATCCAAAGAAGTTCGTCGAGTATTTTTTTTTTTTTTTTTTTTTTATGTTCGCTAAAATGTCTAAATTCTAAAGTGAGCAAATATTTATTGTTAATCAATGTATTATGATGGGTGATATGCTCAGAGTTGCCAACCATTCCGGCAAATCCATACCACTATTTCTCTAAAATACCTTCCGCTTATTTAATCATCGAATTTTCGCTAAAATATAAAGCAGATATTTCTATCAAAAATTATTTATATTCCAAAATTTAGTAAAATGATAAGTCTGTATACTTCAATATAATTTTTTTATACGACGATACCTAACACCAATAACTTATTAAAAAAAAAAAAGTATTGGAAACCTCTTTTTACCAGATCGTTTACTACATGTAAAATCAGAATATTTCTTCTGTCCAGTCGTAGAAAAGTATAAAGAGATCTTAATTTATGAAATATATGAATAAATGTTTTACAGTTATTTTATGTTGCACTTGAGAATCATAATTATAAAAGAAAATTTTTTCCCGATATTTATTTGTTAGCCCACATCAAATTTGCTTTGTACTTTATTTTTTCATTTTATTACATTATAAAATGTTGCAGAAAAGATCTCTAATACTCTGACATTTTTGGAAATTGAAATATTTTGAAACTTTGTAGCTGTTTTCTGCTACCCATCTCTAAATATTTTTAGAATCAATGAGAAATCTTAGAAAAAAAAATTAATTTCTGAGGTTTATGGAAACATTTCTGAATCATAAGGGTCCATTTGATACCCATATATTCAGGTAAGAACACAATACTTTTGTTAATTTCGGAAACTGCTTTCTGGCTGGATCTTTTCCTAAAGATTTTTTTAATATAAGACGAGTTTGAATATAAGAGTTTCCAGGATCATTTAAAAAAAAAAAAAAAAAAAAAAAAAAAAAGAATTTACATTGAGTTTTTTATAAAACCTTTTTTCAATAACACGAAAGTTTTTATTTTATTTATTTATTTATTTTTTTTTACAGATTTTTGCATTGTTAGCTAAAATTAAAAATACTGTTTATCATTGTAAAATAAAATTAATTTCTAAAATTTCTAAAAGTCTTTTCAGTATGCATTCCTTGAAACGTGGTAAAAAATATATCTTTATGTGGTTTTTTATTTACTGAATTTAATATCTGACATTCATCTCTTTATTTATACCAAAGTTCAAATTAAACTACACAAATTCCTAGCTGCCACTTCTCGTTAGAGTTTAAAATATCACAGTGACTGGATGCAGTGTTATATCTATGAAACATTGCGATGCATGCATTGCTCTGCGCACATTCCATTAATATTCTAATTAAACGTTAAAAATATATATATTTATTCCTAATCGGGAATAATTATTCCTGATGATATACCTCAGTTGCTTGTGGCGAAAATCTTTTATGTGTTGTTTTTTATGTTGTTATTTTTCTTAAACTATTTCCTTTATTTTATTTTATTTTATTAGTATTTCCTTTTAAATATTTATTTTACATATTTTAAGTTACTGGAAAATTTTCAAAGTTTTATATTTTTCTAAATTAATCCTTTATTATTATTTATTTGTTTGTTTGTTTATAGAATCTATTGAAAGCTATGCAGTTGTTATTTTAAAGCTCAGTATCTATTAAATATAATCTTTTCAGTTTAAACACAAATATGGCAAACTAAGACAAAGAAATCTAAAACAAATTCTTCAATGCGATCTTTAAACACACACAAAAAAACGAAGATTTTTTTTTTTTTTTTTTTTTTTTTTAACAGGGTTTTAGTGTTTTAAGTACAATTTATACAGCGTGAGCATTAAGTACGACATAAAAGATAGATTGTGTATATTTAAATACATAAAACCATTTGCTTTAAATTTAATTATGAAAAAAAATGAAATTTTTTAATCATTGTTTTCTGTAGCCATCTCCACTGACATTTTTAGCTAAGTACATGTATAGTAGACAGAGTAATCACCTACGATTCAACTGAAAGTATTATTATAACGTAAATTTAACTAATTTATGCAGTTAATTTCTCTACACTTTATATTTTTTAGAGTTCTCTACCCACTTCTGGTTCAGTAAGAAACGAAAATGATGATCGGTGTGACAATAACAAGGAGAAATTTAAATCTCAAAGAAGCATGCGAAGAGGATCTGGTGCAGGTTGTATATAGCGTTTTATAGATCAGTTTTTCCATATTAATATCTATGCAATATCGTATAATTATAGATATACTACTCTGATATTACTTACTATAATCGTACGTAGTATCAGAGTTGCGAATGCTTCATCTTTAAAACATTTCCATTCTTGTGTTATTATATATCTATATATATATGAAAATCAATTGAAAAATCAATTGAGATATTAAAAATGAATAGTAATCCCAAGGGATCCGGACATAATATCGCGGGACAAAATATCGCCGGATAAAATACCGCATCAAAAAAATAGTACGATCTATTTGAAAATTTGTATTTGTGTCACGTTAGATCTCTGGTGAAGGCCACAGGGCCTTAGAAATCTAAATTAATTAATTAAAACAAATAAATAAATAAATACATTATAGTATGGAATTATTATTATTTTATATACACTTAACTTTAATTTATTTTATCATTTGCTTTTCACCATTCAAAATGCATTTTAAAAATATTGTACATCATTGCTGCCATGAAAGCTCAGCACTGTTAAAAAACCTTAATTAAAAATTTTAAAATAGATAAGTACGATTGAATTCTTTATGACTAATCTTGACAAAAGTTAATTAACATAGTCTTTAAACTCTTTTAAGCAAAATTTATAACATTTTTTGAGGTGGATTTGTCTATGTGAGTGCTCTGACTGTGGTATGTATTGTCATGAAATTGTATACAACATTATTAATAATTACCAACTCCTTTTTGCATTCCATTCATTTATGTTAGCGATATTTTGTCCCCAACTCTAATCCCAAAATACATGGCGGGCTTCGTCAGGGAGCCCCCCCCCCCCTCCTTGTAGGGTATGGAAAAAATTGGAGAGTTTCTGAAAGGATGTAGACTTTAAGCCAGGAAAAACATCCTTAGCCCACAACTTCTTTCTGGCTTAACGCCTATACATTTCTTCAGAAATTTCTTAATTTTTCAATTCGTTACATGGTTGTCTCCCCTGACGAAGACCTCCATGTATTTTGGGATTACAATTCCTTTTCATTTCTCGATTCGTTTCTGAATTTATTTTCATATTAAAAAATTTTATATTTCCCTTTGTTGCATTTTGCGCATTGATATGTAAATTTTTCGTTTTAGCTTTTTTTAGATTCGAATTTTTCGTAACTGATTTTCAGAGTTTGATTTTATATATATATATATATATATATATTAAAATCTGGAGAAAACAAATCCAAAGTATGTAAAAAATATGTAATGCACTATAATAATTATCTTTAACAATAAATGAATAATATAAATTGACAATGGTGACGCAATTGATACTTCAAATTGCTGCTGATTATTTAGAACATTACTGCATATAAAATATATATAGCTCTAAACTTCATTCTCAACCAAACATAAAAATAAATTTTGCCTGAAAAGCAAGTTGTTTGGGAGAGTTCCAGAAAATATTATGGAGAAATAATCTAGATCAGCTGTAAATTAAAATATTCAAATGTTACATAATGCTTTCTAATACAGACGTCTGCTATGAGCTAAACATTATGATGTGGTATTAGTGAAATTATTTAAATACCGTCAGTAGACATTTTAAAAATTCATAAAATTTGAAGGAAGTGGTAGAATTTAATACATGTTGCGAAAACGTTATTCTCGTGAAGGGGGATTTCTTTTTATTAAAGAAAAAATAGTTAAAATTTTAGTCAATAGAGGGATGCATAACAAAAAAATATGCAAATCGGAGTCCTATAAATTACACGGTTTTGGGATTAACGCAGCTTATTTCTTATTTTGCCTCCTAATTGAGCAAATATGAAGTTTTAAGTGCGATACTGATTTGTTGGATAAAGGATTATTGGTGCAGATGTTTTCCATTAAGTTAGAACTGCCGTCTGAAGCTGCAGTTAGCAGTGTTGTAATTCGCTTACAAACTTTAATTTGTGGTAATGGCGGACACTTAGAATAAAATTTATGCGCCTTTAAACATTTGCATGCAAATAAATATAGTTTTTCTCTGAAATGGGTGATTTGATGACGTACAGCGCCCTCTATCGACGAAAATTTTAGCTATTATTTTTTTTCTTTACTAAAAAAAAAAAAAAAAAAAAAAAAAATCTTCTTTTATGAGAATAATGTTTTCGCAAACCGCGTTCAATTCTACCAATTCCTTCAATTTTTATGAATTTTTTAAATGTCTATAGACTTATGGGACACCCAGAATTTCATGAAATTTCTTTTTAAATATAAATTATTTGATTTTTTTACATATATATATATATATATATATATATATATATTTAAAGAATTTACACACTTTTTATATTATTGTAAAAGCAGTAATATGATAAGTACGCTATATAACGCCAAAAGTGAAATAGAATAGCCTTTATAAAGAAAAATGAATGTTTACTAAACTTACCATCTTTTATTTTATTAATTTTTTTCCATTATATATATATATATATATATATATACATATACATACATAATAAAAAGTCAGAATACTGCATTATGAGATGAGATAGAGTTATTGAAGTGCTTTTGATACTGAAATTGCCTATTTCAAACATTTTATATAGACATTACAGCCGGTAACAAAAGTGTCCGAACACTAGCAAAAATTTCTATATAAAAAAGAAGAGTTAATACTGTTTTTTTAAATAAATCCTTGCCGAATCATGTTCTTAGACTGACTAAAAACATGATTCGACAAGGATTTATTTAACAAAACAGTATTAACTCTACCTTTTTCATATAGGAATTTTTGCTAGTGTTCGGACATTTTTGTTACCGACTGTATTTATTCTGGTTTATAGATTTATTGAAATGCATTTAAATCAAAGATGTGAGAACAAAAATTAAAAGTGGCAAGTTTATTTACCAACTTTATCATAATCAGATTATGAGAATATTTTTTTATGTCTAGAAAATTGATTGTTAAAAGTTGATTGATTATTAAAAGGAAAAGCAAATGAATGCTATTAAGATCATTGACATATTTTATCAAGTATAAATGCTGTGAAATATTGGAAAGAAAAACTTTTAAGAAAAATTTCAAACTTGAAAACATTAGTTGGAAAAGTTGCGATGTTATTTTACTTATGATTTTAAATGTCAATAAAATAAACTGATTTGTCTCAATCATTGTCCTATTTATTTAAATAAAAACTGTATATATATTTTTTCTCTTTGTTTAGGATCACCAAATTCTCAATTAAGCATACCTCGCTATCCTGCCTTTGATTTTGGCGAGCAAGAAGATGCACAATCCTTGTTTCCATCACCTTCTGTATGTAATAATATTTATTTCCTTTTTTAATCTGTTTTATTTTTCTGCTTTATTCTAATGCAGCTATTTTTTAGGAACCAGAGGCGAATCGCAACATTAAAGGAGAGGTTCTTCAAAGTTTAAAAATTTCAGAGCCATCTTTCGATGGAGACACAGGCCAAAGTGGACCAAAAAGCTTAAAAGAAGTAAGTGCATTAATAATCGTGTGTGAAATGCTTCTAAGTTGTTAAAATATGTTCTTAACTAACAAGAAAAGTACATCGACTGTAAGTTCCAGATTTTGATATAGTAATGACTGGTTATAAAAATTTATGCAGTGATCCAACTATGCCAGTCTTATTATAAGCTATTATCTATTAAACAGTTTTTAAAAACTAAGTTAATCTAAAATCGCTTAATTTACAATAACGGACATAAGGGAAGGGATACTTTCCTATTTAGACTTTTTGCCAAACATCTAAAGAATTGCATTTCATGGGTTCTCTCGGAACTTCAGGTGTAAAAAGAACATTGTATATTTCATACATTCCAGTGAAAGCTTTTTCCCAAGCGCAAAGAGCGTGTTAGTTACAAAATAAAGAATAAATATTATGTTTAGGATCGCTTTGTGAAAAATAATATTTGAAATGCAATACAGCTGTAGCATAATAATATGATGCTTCTTTTAATAATATACAGAGTGTGAAAAATTCTGTCTTAGAAGAAACTTTTATTAGTCCCAAGTTAGTGATGGTTCATTGTTTCCCGTTTCGATTGCCACAATAATGTCAGCGAGCACATTTAGTTTTTCCGCATGCACTCTATCCTTGAAATAACCCACCGAAAAAAAATCACACAGAAGAAGATACGGCGAATTAACACTTTCGCGACCGCTGACGTAGATTCACGTCATTTGAAAATCTGTAACTCCTCTTGTGGGAGTTTCTTCAGCAATTTGTATGTGATTTATTTCGTAAGAAAATGCCCAATGTTCATATTTGTACAATCAGTATACTTTGGATACAAATACTTTGATAAGAAATAATGTATATTCATTCGTAATATAAATGATGTGAATACAGAAATTTTTCTTTGAAATATTGTAACTTGGGAGAGTAACGACAACAGGCGGACCTTGCCGTCAAAAAGACAAAAGCATGCGGTCGCGAAAGAGTTAAGAAACCAATTATTGCTTGCACTATACACATTTCTGTGATTCAAAGCAACAACGAGGTGAAATATATATATATAGTACAAGTATTAATCTTTTATCCTTAAGAGTCCTGCAACCCGACCCGAACCCGACAGATGAATTTTTAATGAACCCGAAACCCGACCCGAACCCGAAAAAAAAAATTTAATCGACCCGAAACCCGAATCTAAATGAAAATTAATAATTCATCTAAAAATCATGGAAAACATATTTAAGTTCTGAAATAAAGTAAATTTTTATTGTCACTCAGTTGTATTTTAAAAAGAATTAAAAATGTAATTACTAATACACTATATAAATTAAAAATTTAAAACTATAAAAATATAGATTAATAATAATTTTTAACTATTTATGTGGGATGCGTATTTCAAGTGTACAAAATTGAGTTCCAAGTTTAACGTTTTTGTAGTTTATTGTTTGATGTTTATCACACACAACACACACACACACAAATATAAAAATAATACAGTGTTGCAGACGCCTACTAAACGCCCGTTCTCATCTAATCTACATACATTTCAATAACTTCTTAAAAACATCTACAAGAGAAAAAATATCAATTATCAGTTTGAGTTCACAGTCTATTTAAAAGGATGGGAGTAATCAAAATATATGAATCACACATCTGATTATTCTTGGAGAGGGAGCCTGCTTTCCACAGCTTCTATCCTAAATAATAATAATAGTATTTGATGTTTTTTGTTAGTTGTTTAAGTGAAATATGGATGTTTATTTTACTATAACATTTGGATAAGCGTATATTCATTATGGGTACATATAGCAAAAACAATTCTGCTTAATAAGGTAAATTCTTAAAAAAGGTGTTCTCAAGTCGACCCGACTCGTTGAAAACTGAACCCGACCCGCACTAAAGCTTTTATATTTTGATAGTTATTATTATTATTATTTACACACTGCATATATATTTGTATGAGAATAGCACGCATATCCATTAAGAATATATTTTTATAATAAAGGGGAAAACATTTTGTACGTTTACTGCTATCTTCAGGGTTTTTAAACCAATTCAATGTCATTTTTAGAAAACTTAACATACTGCATTAAACACAACATGCTTTTAAAAAAAAATGTAAAAATATTAAACAACTGATGAAATATGATCATTTTTACTGAATAAAATTTAATTACGCATGCGCAAGCGTTATCAAAAATTCTTTTGCAGAATTTATTAGCAAAATGTATACGCTTAATTATAAAAGGGGGGGGGGTAAATATCACGAAAATTTAGAAAGATATCGTCGATAGAAGAGTTGAATTTCAAGTATTTTTAAAAAGGAGCAAAACGCTTGAAGGTGTTATTCACATTATTATTTTGAATCCATTAACGGCAATATAGTGTACGTCGATTCAAAATAAATATCTAGGCAAAACCCGTTAGCGTTTCACTTATTTTTTAATTGATCTAATTCTATTGGTGACATCTTTCTGAATTTTCGCAATGATTGATTCGAATATTTTTCAGCGTATCTCTGTACACTTGGCTGTTAAATTTTGCAAAAGAAATTTTCTCATACGCACAAAAAATCTCATATTTCTTCAGTGAAATATCTCGTATTTATTTAGATATTAGATATTTTAATATTCCGATTACAGTATGTTGTGTCTAATATAGTATGTCAAGTTTTCTAAAGATAATATTCCATTGTTAGAAAACCTTGCAAGTTATAAACAAAAATTGTATGAAAATTCCCGATGTTGTTAAAGAAACTTTTATATCGCCATGAATATACATGCTATTCTCATATAAATAAATATATACTATAATTAAAAGAAGCACCTTAATCATATGCATCAGCCAGTGCTGCCATATTGAGGGACATTTTTATTCAATATCCACCTCTAAATTTTAACTATAACGGTTGCTTAGTCATTTCGAAGATATCGAACAAAAAATTCGCCGAAATGATTAGCCAAATATTTCATCGAAAATTTAGTGGTAGATATTAAATAAAAAATTTTCTCAATCTGGTAGCACTGGCTACAGCTACAACGCACTCTTTAAAAACGTGTGAGTAAATGTGTGTACTCAAAAACGGACATTATATTTTTAGCCATAATTTGAGTTGAAGTTATTGAAATAAATCCCCTTTGATTAGAATCAGTCTTTTTCACTTTCAATCAAAGTGAATGTTCCACAATCAACTGAATTCTGAATGAATTCGTTTTTCATTAGCTGCAACCAAACACGCGTAATTTAAGCTCTATCTATTGACCATATTTTGAATGACACAAGTCACAAAACAATTATGCAATATAATTCATTACTTTATATGTTATTAAAAAAAGTATTGAGTACTTTTGATGATTAGAAAAGTAAAAATGTCAAAGTTAAAAATTATTTTAATAAATATAATAAATGTTTTAGCTATAACTGACAAAAATAGCAGAGTTATAAAAAAGCTCCACGGAACTGGAGTTTAAAAGTAATAAGTACAAAACTTTGAATAAACGCAATAAAATGCAAGAATTAGCTAAATTTGTTTCAGATCGAAAGAAGACATGACACTTCATCAGGCGAACAAAGTAGGTACAGATGCTGCAAACAAAGCGGCAACGCGCAAAACAGATTTAAGTGAAGAGCAAAATCAAATTAAGTCAAATGTAAATATAAATACTGGTGTGTGATCAGAATCATAAAATTAAAAGAAGAAAATAAATGCATAAATAAAATTCACAATTCAAATTAAATCTTAAAATTCAATTCTAAACGAAAAACGAAGTTAAGTGAATAATTTCCAAGCATCATACAAGAAGGGAGTTTACGAAATATCATTAATAAGATTTTTCGAATTTTTAATTATGTAAAAAGCCTCATGGATATTCAAATGGGAAGAGGAGATAGGAGAAAAAGTTATGCTAATTTTAGAAAAATCTAAACAATGACCATGAGCCCAGCAGTGGAAAGCAATAGAAGATTTGGAAATCTCTTCAATACGAACATTCCGACGATGCTCATTTATTCTTTATTTCAAACGTCTCGTAGTTTGACCAATATAACCTATAATTACACAAGGAATAAGTGATTAAATAAACAGGTTTTCAGTAGGAATGGGAGCTTTAAGAGAATTTAATTTTGTTGACGGGTTTGTAAATGACTTTAAAACCAAACGGTGAAATAATTTTAGAAATTTTAAAAGAAAATGATAAATAAAAGGGTAAAACAACTGCTATGAGACCGTGATCGTTCAGTTTGGGAGCAGAACATTTAGGATACTTGAATTTATATAGAGCTTTATCGATGATAAAGGGATTATAGCCTCGAGAAAGAGCAAGATATTTTAAATAATTAATTTATTTCGAAAGACTAGACGGATCAGAACAAATGTGTAAGGCACGAAAAACGTAAGTATAGAACGCAGACATTTTCCATTGAGGGGCGTGGTTAGAGAGCGCATGCGGCGATAGAGAGACAGTGTTTTCTAAAGACAGTGGTTGAGAACTGATCTTTGTTTTTAGACACAAAAACGTCAAGAAAAGGCAAGCTAGTCTCGAATGTGAATTGAATGCAAGGGTCAATCGAATTGACCAAAGAATGTAAACTGGAAAAATAGACATCAGAGGGATTCGTTCTTGTTCCTTTCGTTCTTTTACCTTTTTATTCATCACTTTCTTTTAAAATTTCTAAAATTATTTCACCGTTTGGTTTTAAAATCATTTACAACCCGTTAACAAAATTAAATTATCTTCTTTTAAAGATCCCATTCCTACTAAAAACCGATCTAAAGTTTATTTAATACCTTGTTCCTTGTGTAATTTAGGTTATATTAGTCAAACTAGGACGCATTTGAAATATAGAATCAATGAGCACCATCGGAATGTTAATAATGGAGATATTTCCAAATCTTCTATTGCTTCCCACTGCTAGGCTCATGGTCATTGTTTTGATTTTTCTAAAACTAATATAATTTCTTCTCCTATCACCTCTTCCCATTTGGATACACACGAGGCTCTTTACATATTTAAAAATTTGAACAATCTTGTTAATGAAATTTCTTCCTCTCCGTTCTTGTCAGATGCTTGGAAATTACTCACTTCGTTTTTTAAGATTTTTTTTTAATTTTTAATTTTATTTATTTATTTATTTTCTTCTTTCACTATTATAATTCTGGTTACACATACACACCAATAATAATTTATATTAAACGTTATTTGTTTTTACACGGTTTTGTGCGTTGCCCCTCGTGCCAACTTTGTTCGCCTGAAGAATACCCAAAACAATTGTTGCGAGTTCTTGCATTTTATGGTGTTTATTCAAAGTGTTGTATTTATTAAAACAGCAGAGTTTTCAAAACACAAGTGCTACTTAATGAAAAACCAAAAATTAGTAAAGACTGTTTAAAAATAGTTTTCTAAAGAAATATATGACATATATATATATATATATATATATATATATATATATATACAGTCGGTAACAAAAGTCTCCGAACACTAGCGAAAATTCCTATGTAAAAAAAGTAAACTTAATACAGTTTTGTTAAATAAATCCTTGTCGAATCCTGTTCTTAGACTGACTAAGAACAAGATTCGACAAGGATTTATTTAACAAACCTATTTGTAATTATTGTACTTTTTTTACATAGGAATTTTTGCTAGTGTTCGGAGACTTTTGTTACCGACTGTATATATGTATAGACAAAGCATCTATTTAATGTGTAAATTTAAGTCTAAATTAATTTTATATCTTTATTATATTCATTAAAATTAACTTATTGAAACACATGTAAATATTTCAATAAGTTGTTTATAATGTTTTATTTATAATTATAATCAACATCCGGAATAATACCCCTAACCTAGACAAACTAATTACATTTTGATTTTTGAACTCATAGTTATTTAAGACATTCTGTATCTTTTTTAAGAATTTGCTTATTTTTCTAAACGCGTTAACTTATGTAGAATCCATTTGCAAGCTACTAATTATCTGCTTGTCACAGATGATGTGTTTACTCTCTAAAAATGGAAAGGAAAAAATCTCTCAAATTCAGCCATTTTTCACTAAATCGACATGTTGAAATGCAACTTCTCACACTGAGAGAAATCCTGTCAAATCATTGAGCTGCTATAAGCGACTCAGATTTGGGTCAACTGAAACAAGTTATTTTTGAAAGAAATCGGGCCAGATTTGAGTGAACCTGTTTGATGCTGGAAAAAATATCAGATTCCCTCCGCCGGAATCGAACGCGGGTCCCCTTTGGTGGCAGACGAACACGCTACCACTACGCTACAGTTTCATACAAAAAAAAGTCGTATAGCTGTTCTCAATCATTCTGAAAGGGAGAAAATATTATTTAGCAATTTTTACTTGTTTTATACATAACATAAAGCTATGGGAAAGCCCATAAACTTAATTAAAATAGCATTATTGATTTAAAATTGAGGAAAATTTTTTGAAAACAGAAGCAGACATTTTAGAAGCTTGCAAATTAATTTTGTATAATTTAGTTTGTTTAGAAAAATAAGTTCTTCTGCGCAATGTTGCAGAATTTTTTGAATAACTATGAGTTGAAAAAACAGTATTAACTAGTTTGTTTATACATATTATTCCCGATGTTGAGTTTAATTATAATCAAAACATTGTAGAACATTTTTTGAGTGATTTACATGCATTTTAATAAATTACGTTCAATTACTATAATAAAAATATTAAATAACTTTAGACATAAATAAATTTCTGCATTATATAAATACATTGTTCTTTTTGTTAATACTTCATATATTTATTTAAGAAACAGTTTTTAAAAAGACATTCACTGCTCATTTTCAGTTTTCTATGACTAACACTCGTGATTTGATAACTCTACTATTTTTTGTCAGTTTTATATAAAACATTTGTTACATTTATATATATATATATATATATATATATGTATCTTTGATAGTTTACTTTTCTAATTATCGAAAGTCCTCAACATATTTTTAAAACAATATATAAATTAATTAATTATATATATCTAAAAAATATTTTTCATGTGTCATTTAAAATATGATCGATAGATGGCACCATCATAACGCAATTTTGTTGCACCAAATGAAAAGTGATTGAAATTCGTTCAGAAAGGAGATGAAAGATCAATTAAACGATCAATTTGACAGAAAAGATTTTTGATCAGAAAACACTGGTTTTACTCAAATTTCATTTTTTACTAGAAATTCGTTTCAAATTATGGCTAAAAATATTTCGTTGGTTTTTGAGTAAGCAAATTTGGTCACACATTTTAAGAGAGTATATGAATTTTTCCTAATTTTGAATCATACTGTTATCTTAAGAAGGTTCTTTATGCTCTGACTATTTTATTTTGTATATAAAAGAAGTAAAAATTTATAAATAGTATGTTTTTTTTTTTTTTTTTTTTTTTTTTTTGAGAATTATTGAAAATGGCTGTCTTACAATTTTAAACCTGAAATCGTGGCGTAGTGGTAACTACTGACCTGCCTGAGGATAACCTGAGTTCTATATCAATGGAGGAAAAATGTGTTTTTTGAATATCTAACAGTTTTGCTCAAATCTGGTTCGATTTTACTCAAAAATAAATTGCTTCAAATAACTCAAATTTGCGCTGTTCACAGTAGCTCAATGGTTTGAGGAGAATTTAGTTAGCATGAGAAGTTTCCATTCAATACGGTGAATGAGTGAAAATTGGCTCAAGTTGATTAAATTTGCCCTTGTTTTAAGCATTATTCTTTACTAGTTGATCCCAAAGATTAATTTTTTTCCTTTTGTTTATAATTAATATCTTTTTTTCCTTTATGACAGAACTTTCACAGTAATATGTATGAAAACTATCATATATGTCTTTTATTCTTGATTTTCCAACAGAATTCATGACGTGTTTTTTTAGATATTCGACAAAAACATCTGAATTCCAAAGTGTGCCTTTAATTATATTAATTATTGTATGATTTCTTATTTCGATATTGATAAATTATGATTGTTTATATGACATGCAGTAGAAATTGGACATGTTTTTGTTTCTGTAAGAGAAAATTTAATTTTATTTCAACTACTTTGTGTCTTTAAATTTTTATGATGTATTTTAAGAATAGGATTTCGTGTTTTAATTTATATTTGTTTCAAAACTAAACTTTCAAAACATCTGTCGAAGCTTTTACTCATAAAAAAAAAAGAAGAAGGAGAAAGAAAGAAAGAAAAAACATTTATCACAAATTTATCGTTCTTGATTTTCTTAAGATTTTACTTAAATCCTTTTTGTTGTAAAATTTCAATTTGCAAATACATTTCAAAGTTTTTAATGCAATAACTAATTACTGAATAGAAAGTAAAGCAAAATCGGACATGGAAAATCACACTTCCAGGCATTTGTCACCGTCGCGAAGTAATATGTAGATCTGCACAATGATTCAAATATCTTTTTCTTTTTTTCTTTTTTTTTTTTTAATTACTGGTGTTTCGAAAACACAACTCGTTAGTTTAATTACGTTATTATGACGGAAACTGTTGAATACATTTTGTAACTAAACTTCATTCAATTTTCAGTCCTCTCAGAAAAAGCGTGATTCCAATAAGTCCAAAACCTTAATGCCTGAACTGATGGAAAATTCAGAGACAGAATCCGCTAAGGGCAGCTTTGAATGCGAAGCTCCTGATTTGCCACCGTCCGTTGACGCCCCTCCTCCAGTAACTGATATTGCATTCCCAAGTTTACCCAATACATTTTTAGCAAAATTAGGAGTACACAAGGACAGTCCTCTGTCGTGAGTATTCACATAATTGCCATTTTTGTAATGCTCGTATTTGTACTAAGTATTTAACACTTTTATCCCATTTACTTAATGTTCATTTTATTCTACAGCGTTGAAGCTTTCGATGAACAAGAGCTTGAGGTAAATAATTACTTTATTCTTCTTTCTGTTTTAATTAGAAAATAGTTATTTCGATTTGCTTAAATAGGTGCACTCCCACCTCCTCCCAGGCTTCGGCCGCCATAAACCTTAGGGTTGGCGGGAGGTTGGGTTGTCCTTGCTTAAATAGGTGAAGTGAAATAAAAGATGAATAAATTAAAATGAAATATTATTATCTTGTTTTTTTTTTTTTTTGTTTTTTTTTAGTATCTGTTATTTACGTTTCGTGAAAAAGCCCTTTTTTTATTGAAATTATTGGACTATAATGCATGTGTTTTGAAATTATTGAATGCCTATTTATTTGGTCGCGATTTCAATGAGAACGAAAGAAGAAAGTACAAAAAGTATTTGTACAATATGGTCCGTTCGAAAGTGAATGACGTCCCATACCACTAGATTACGACTCCCACTAGTTTTTAGTTTTAAGAAATGATATTTTCTGGATGTGTTCGCACTTTTTTAACATCAAGGTTTTAGGAGAATTATTGTTAACAATGTGTCTTTTCATACTAAATCGAGGATGCTCATTGATCTATGTAATTGTCTTTTAACCAATACTTCATATCAATTTCGGAATAAGAACACCAATTGCACTGTTTGCTGTCTGGTTGCACTGTATTATTTCGGAAGTTATCGTGATTTAAAATTTTCAAGTGGTAGCCTGATTTCAAGTGGCCCCGCTTAGTTTAAGATATCCGCCACTTTGTTAAAAATGGCAGATAAAGTTCATTAATAAACTTGGTTGAGACCCTTACTATATGGTCTATGTGTATGTCAAAATTCAAACAAATTCGGAATACACTTTTTACAATGTGAATTTGAAATTTTCAAGTGGAGAAATTTCTCCGCCATCTTGTTTCCACATGAAAACAAAATGGCGGAGTAACTTGGTTAACGAACTCATCCAAGATATTTATAAGATAAGTTCGCTGTCCAAATTTTAGATTTGGAGTATTATTTCGGGAGTTATCGTGATGACAATATTTTCATTATATATAGAACTTTTATGTGTATGTTGTTGGTATTATCGTGTATCTATTAATTACTAAATTTATAACGAAATTAAATTCTTTGATATATATATATATATATATATATATATATATATATATATATATATATATATATATATATATATAAAAATAAACGAAGTGATTGCAGTAGGTCGATTTCTAAAGAAATCAACCTAAAAAAAAAAAAAAAAAAAAAAAAAAAAAACTTTGCCGCGTTAAAATCATTTTCCTCTTTCTGCTTCTCAAAACTTTCCTATAAAACTGCCGGGTTGCCCCAGTTGAATGTCCATTAAGGTTGGCACCCTTTTCCCTTTTTTATCCGTTAAAAAAAAAAGGATAGCCTATTTTCGTAGACCTAAATTTCAGCCACATTTCGTAATTTTTAGCCGTTCTGGGTGACCGCCCAGTTCACCCCTCCCCCAAGCACGACCCTCATAACACTAAATACAATCTTAGCAACAGTAGTACCTTTTGGCCATAGTTCAGAATAAGGCTTTTGAATTAGAGTTAGCTGCTATCTTCTAACCATAATTGCTTTATAAATAAAGATCATACTTCTTAAAGGGGTGTAGAACCGGTCATTTTTTTCACTCTAGGTCTCATTATACCGGAACATACTGCTTATAGTTGATTCTAAAAAATTGTAAACAGTCATGCCTGAACCAGGACTCGAACTTGGCCCCTGGATTAAAAGAAGATTTTCTAGATTTCCCAAAAGTCGAAAAATAACGGATATTAGCATTTCGTAAACTAAAGACACTGAAAAAATATTTAAGATGACTCTGAAAAACCGTTGTGTGTCACTAATTTACATTATGTTTAATTTAATCTAGAGTAAATTCATTGCACTTTCGCTGGCTTTCAAGACGGATCGTACAACATTAGCCAAGAGATTGGAACTTCATAAAAGGCAAAGAGATATGGCGGAAAAAAATGTTGAAAGCGAATTTCAAGCTATGCGCGACCACCTCAACGTAAGTAATTCTCTCTCTCTCTCTTTTTTATTTATGACTGCATGTTGTTTTTGTCATAAATCTTTTGTTTGAAAGAATTATTGTCTTTATCTTACTTTTATATTTATCTTTTTTTTTTTTTTTTTTTTTTTTAATATGATAGAAATTAATTGATGAATATTTTACAAAAAAAACTTTTTTTTTATATATCAATTTATACAAGCTTAATTGATTCAAACAATGTCTATTGTTATCAATTTGTATTTATTTTTACATCAAATGCGAAATTAAGGGAAATGTTATTCATTAAAGTAATGAAAAAGAAAACGGGCCAGAAATAAACGTTTCATCATTTTACAGAAAAACTATTACCAATGTTTAAATTTTTCTTAATTTGGTCATTTCTA
Organism: Salticus scenicus; assembly: GCA_963930645.1. Lineage (NCBI taxonomy): Eukaryota > Metazoa > Arthropoda > Arachnida > Araneae > Salticidae > Salticus > Salticus scenicus. The sequence continues at coordinate 170,942,984 of OZ005651.1, forward strand.
TTAGTATTTGTAAATTAGTTTTAATTAAAAATTTTGTGTCGGAGTTTGAACTCCATTGAAAGTTGTATAGATATTTACTAGTTAGATATTTCCTGTTAAGTTTATTTACAGACTAGTTTTTTCCAAAAAAATTCTGTTGGTGACCAAGTATTACACTTGCCAAGGCCTCCTGTTTTTTTAACCGTATCTTCTATTTTTATGTTTTAATGTATATTTCTCCTAGTTTTCTCACATGTTTGAAAATCTATTTTAAAATTGCAACATTTTAGTTAAAGAATTTTTCTTCCAATTTTGAACAACTCGTTCTACAACACATTAATAAATTGCGCTGTGTTAGCATTTTTATTTTTAATTTCAAGACAAAAAAAACACAACAATTTGCTGTGCACAGTCAACATTCTAAGTACTACCCATAAGCTTTGGATTTGCCTCATAATTTCTACCTCTCAGAAGAAATCTAAATGTTTGGCAGTCATTTTGGCTGTTATGACAAATTGCAACCGAAAATTATGACCGGGGGTTGGGGGACGTAGTGAAGGACTCTAAACTATTTTCATATTTACTATCAGTGGTGCAGTTCTATACGGCACAGAATGTTTCAGTTATGTTGCAAAAAGCTTACAATCTTTCAAAAACGTAACACATTTAAGTATGCTCTCCGATAGCTTTCTGAAACATTTGCTCGTTTCTATGTTCTACCTGTTAAGTGATTGAAACGTTTTTGTTACGTATCCGATTTTAGTAACCCGCCTTTTTTTTCACACCAGTCATTTTTTAAGTAATTTTATTCTTATTTAATCGAAACAACATTTGAAGACAATTACTCTAAAAATAAAGTGGTGTGGAAAAAAGGGCATTTTTTCGAGGGGCGTTAACAGTTTTACGCTTATTAATGAGATGGTTGTCGGTATGTACTTGTCTTCTGAAACGGTGGGATTATTTAAGCTTTATGGGGTTGTCTCAGCCGATGACAATTGATAAGCTTTGCTACCACTATAAGCTGCATTATCTTTTCCAACTTTACAAGTAAGCATATTTGTTTTCACAATACATATTCCCGTATTCCGGTTAGCACTGCAGGCAGTAATTCATACAACTAACACTATTGCCTCTGTGGGAACGGAATGGTTGGCGCTGTCGTGGGACACCGGGATATTCCCGTCCCTCTCGGTACTTCCATCGTACTCCTGGTGCATTGAACTGTCACACTATATAGGCCTCCTTTTGCATGATGAATTGTGAGGTAGCTGTAACCCAAATAAACGGACCGCGAGGGTGCATGTTTCTTGTAATGGTGGGTGGATTGATGCTTTATAGGGATTGCCTTGGATGGCAGGTGATAGGATTATCTACCATTAAGATTATTTCTTTTTTTTTTTTTTTTCTAACATTTTCCGTAAATTTTAAAAATTATATAGTTGTTTTCACTAGATATTGACATTTCATGGCTAGCACTGTGGGCAGTGGTTCACTGACTAACAAAGTTTTTGCTTTCTTCAGAGTACTGCAGAGGGTCACCGGGATATTCCCGTCCCGCTCCGTACTGCCTTAGAATTAGACTGTCACATTCTATGGGATTTCCCTTGCGCAATAACTGTAGTGATTTATAACCTGAATAAACACAGGCCATGTGTGTACATATCTTCAGAAACGGTGGGTTTGTTGACGGGGATGCATCTGTAAATGTCGATCGTAAAGCTTAACTAACACTACATTGCATTATATATTTCTATTTTGCAAATTGTTAAGCATACTGTAGTGGTTTTCTTAATGTAAGTTCGTCATATTACGGCTGACATTGCAGATAGTGGTTCACACAGCTGACAGTCTTCTAGCCGCATTGGGGACGGAAAGATCAGCACTGCAGTAGGGCATTGGTGATATTCGCTGAAAAACAAAATGCCTAGTCTTTTGGTATCTGATTGCCAAAAAATATGCTTTTGTTTTGTGACAAATTGTTGAATTACAGTATCATTTTACTGCTGTTTAACGTAGTTGTACGTAATCAGGACTACTGTCTCAGATAATATAATTTATTTTACTGGTATTTGAAACAAAAAATACATTTAATCATTGCTGTTTGCTGTAAAAATGTTTCTATCGATTTCAAATATGCATGAATATTATTGTACTAATTAACTAATTTTGGCATGTTTTTCAGTGCTTATTCTTGATACTGGGTAAATATTTCACCACAAAATAAACAAATTTCCCCATTTTTTCTATGGCTGATTGCTGAAATATGCAATTTTCTCTTTGTCTGTTAATGAAATTTATGCTTACTAAGGTCAATTAAAAAGAATGCGCGATAAAACAAAATTTTTGAAAATTCGGATTTTAAGATTAAAAAAATAATAATAATAAATGTAACAGTCTTAAATTTACAAAATTTTTATTTTCTCATCTTTATAATTTCATTTAAAAATATTTTTTATTTATTTGAAAAATAACATGTATTGCATATTTTGTTTTTCTTAGAAATCTTCTTCTTTCCCCTTTAAAATTATGCATAATCTCTCTATCTCTCTTTTTTTTTCCCCCTCACAAAGTTGTCAAGTATGAAATATGTATCACACCTAACAGGCAACATTTTTCTTTTCTTAAAGAAATCGTGGACATTTGTAATTTTTTTTTTTTTTCCAAGAGACTGGTAAGATATGTTTATTTTAATTTTAAGAGAAATGATATCAGGTCCAAACTTAAAGTGGCAATAAGATTGATATGTATGACCTACACAGCTATCATAAATTATTCTTATAATCAAATAATGCAACTTTTGCATTCAGGGATACCAAAGCTTTAAAAGCAGGAAATATTATTTCTTCAGTGAAAAATAAATGAATGGAGATAAATAAATAAAATAATTTAATCTTAGTTAATATAATTCCAGACAGTGGTTAAATACACCAAAATATTGCTTTTCAATGGTGATGAATAAATACTTTGTAAGCAAACACTGTGAATTAAAAAAAAAAAAAATATTTTTTAGCATACTATTCAAAGTTTTTTTTAGAGTAGGTTGAAAACAAATTACTTTTATATCAGTATATTCATGTATAACGTCATTAAAATAAACATACAAATAGTTTTCTTAAAAAAAAAAATTATAAATTCTAATCTTATTTAAGCTGAAAGTGTTTAAGCTTTGGAAAACATGGAATTAATTTATAGTTATCCTGCCAAGGGTTTTTCATTTTAATTAAAAATCATTGATATTTTTTTATTAAATTCTTTTGTTAAAGGCATTGAACCTGAAAGCTTCTAGACCTGACGTAAGAGAATTAATTTCAAAAATACAGAATCATCTAGATATTGCCCAACAAGCTACTGCTAGAGTATCTGGTCGTTCTGAAACATACGGTGCTGTACAACAGGTAAACTGTTTCGCAAGTGTTTTTGTATTATTTTAAGTTGTAACGTATTCGTTATGTTTTCTTAAGTCTTCTCTCAATCTCTTACAATTTACCACGATAACCATATCTCAGGTAATTCTATGGAAAGTGATTGCTAGAATCGTACATATTATCTAATGATTTTATTATTATTATTGTTGTTATTTTATTCCGTATTTACATTCAGAAAATTCTCAACCATCAAATTTGTTCTTATTTTCCAAAATTTAATTTTTTAATTTTAATATTTAATTTTGAAGCTATAAAAAGTAAAAAATGTATTTTTAGTTAAATTTTCATCTTTTTAGCTTCAAAATAAAATATGAAAATTAAAAAAAAAAAAAAAAAAAAAAAAAAAAACAAGAAGAAATATAACGTTTGTAAATTTCCTAAATGTAAAAAAATTTAAAAAATACATTAGGTAATGAGTAATTCTCGTAACAAATTTTTCTTAGAATAACATGGGTTTTGGCTTCTATAGACGATAGATAGAGAGAACCCTTAATGTGTTAAAAATAGCATATTTATTATAAATTTTAAATGCTTTCTATTAATTTATATTTTGAAATGGCTACTAATTCAAACTCCTGTATTCATTGTTTTATCGCATCTGACAATTAAAAAAGAATCTTGATGGATTTTTTTCATATGTATTTAGACGAATATGGTGCTTTATCATAATCTTTATAATAACATATTCATTGTATTATAAAGAGTTTTTAAAGGAATATTTTTGATTCTGTTGAATATTATGTTCAATATTGACTTGTAATATATAGTAATGTGTGCTATATTTAATATTCAATTTTTTTTCCGTGATGATTTTTTTAATTTATTCTTATTGAATAATTAATAACATTAATCAATTTTTTTTATCTTCATAATTGGTTAATATATATATATATATATATATATATATATATATATACTGAAACACCTTTTCCTTTTCTCAGTGTTTAAAATACTAGTAGTTGAACAATCTTCAATAAATAGATTTTAATCCAAAAAAAATCTTTACACTTATTTATTTGTCCTTTTGTTTTGTTTTATTATTATTATTATTATTATTTATACACGGTGTTTAAATTAAAGTGTCGGATAACTGAATTTCTATTGGTCAGATTCAAACGGAACTTCAGATGTTGTTTGTTATACAGAACATGTCACGTGGAAAAAAAATTATTTTACATTTTATTAACATAGAGTGCTTTTCGTACCAAAGAAAATGCAAAGGAATTTTGATATAAAAAGCGATTCCTGTCGTTAGAACAAATTATTCTCTCACGGTACTCATGCTGCCGGCAAGAAGAAAAGTACATTCGCGGTCTCTCTGTATGTATGTATGTATGTACAAGCCGAAGGGTAGGGTCATGAAAAACACAGATTTCAATTTAAGAGAAAAAAAATCGCAATTAACATTATTTCTATCTATGTCAATTTATAATTAAAAAAAAAAAAAAAAAAAAAAAAGCATGTATTATCTGTTTATATATATTGAATCTTCTTTTAATATACTGAACACTTATTTTTTTTTATTTATTTTTTATTTTAATCAAAATTATAATGGAAAGAAAAAAAACCTTAAATTTATCTCACCTGAAATACTATACTACCATTAAATAGTGAAATTCCGACTAAAATATTTTTTATGAATAATTTTAACAGGAAGAACGAGTAAGCCGTGCTTTTGAAGTTCTTGTCTTACATGTCGATCACTTAAAACGATTATTCGATAAAGAACATAAAGAACTGGAAGAAACCCGACGCATGCTGACAGATACGCAAACATTTAAGAAAGAAGGAATCGAACATGTTACTGAAGATCAAAAGAAGTATTTGCGATCGTTTGGTTTACCTGTTGGAGCAATTAAATCAGTAAGTTATGCCAGGATTCAAATACTCGGCTTAAAACTTTTTCACTTAATTCCATAAAGTATTTTTATTTCATTGTGCTGTATTTGAAGTTATGCTTGCTGCCAATTTAATCAGTTGTGATGTTTTTTTTTTTTTTTTTTTTTTTTTATTCCCCTTCAGATTTTACAGTTTCAATTAAAAAATAAATTTTCATTTGAATATCTAGTAAAGAATTTTGGACACAAAATTAGGCATAAACAAGCAACTGTCCAAGAATGAAAAAAAATACTTATGCATGAATTAATTTTACTTTTTAATCCTTACTTTCACTTCATGTACGAAATACTCGTATTTAGAGAGAGTTTCTGACAATTTAAATTTAAATCCAAAAAACGACTCTGGTTGTACTATTTTAGTATTTTAAATTTAGGAACTTGTTATGATTAAATTTTTAAATTTTAAGTAAATGAATAGTATTTTAAAACGGTACATATCAAGTAGAAATCGTCTACATTAAGAGCGGCTAATTTTTTCATTATTCCGAAATATATATTACTGGCAACAATCAAATCTAAAAGTGAGATAATTTTATTTTAAATAGCAAACTTGTTTGTTACTATTAATATTATTCATACATCAAAGAAGAAAAGTAATATTTCTTTATGATTGGAACTTCTTTCAAACAATCCAGTAATTGGTTGCTCTAAAATGCACCTAAATACAGGTATTGAATGATGACGAATAAAAACTTTGTAAGCAAACACCATGAATTATAAAAACCATGCAAGGATTGTTTCGGATAAAAATATTTAAATATGACACTTCATCAGACGAACAAAAAGGGTAGACACGAATGCAGCATAAAAGTAACAATTAAAAGCAGATGCGTTTATTCTCTTGCTGCACTCCTGTTTTTCCGTCTAGCTTTTTCCATGTGAAGAAGGATCATACTTAAATATATCGACTCAAAACAACTGTTGCACATTTTTGCAGTTTATGGTAATTTTTTATGTTTTTTTTTAAGTTTTTTACTCGCTTATAATGTATGCATCATCACCATGTCTTTATTAATTTTTTTAGTTTTTAATAAATAAATAAGATAATTTTATATCTTCACATGTACTGTTGTAACTTTTATATTTTAACTGCAAGCGTGAACAAAAGAAATTTGATTTTTTTTTTTTTTTTTTTTTTTTTTTTTTTTTTTTTAAATCTCTGGGTGTTAATTATTTGAATTGTATTCTTTAGCGTTATTTTGCTTGATATATAACAAAATTAAATACGTTACTTGATATTTCTCATGGAAACTTATGTCCATAAATTTATATTGTTCTTTTGTACGCCACACAAAAGAATTTCGATAATTAAAGTCGTAAAATGATAATTGTTTCAAGTGCTTTTAATGAGATTACGCTATCTTATACAGAACAAAATATAAATTTTCAAATTCACTATATCAACCCTTCAGAAACTGTATGTATAACATTTAATGCTCTTTTTAAAGACTGTCCAAAATCTTTCGGGTGCATCACAATCTATGTTCAGAAACCTCTAGAACTGCACTTTTAATTGTGTTTACGATTTCTTTCAGTGAATTAAAATTTAAAGTACATTATAATATATGGAAAATCTATAATTCATATATAAATCTGTGTAAAAGAATTAGAATACGTTGTGGTTTGAAGACTCTATTTCTTAAAATTCATTTTTAAGCTGAACTAATTTTTCATAATTTATGTAATACATTCATAATAAATAGCACCTATACAGGATGATCCAAAATTCGAATGCTACGCTAATTATGTATTTTTGTAACTTGGAATAATTTTCAATGGTATCCACACAGCACAAAATGTTGCAGTTCTATAGTCAAATATTACAATATTTCATTTTCTTAACACAAATGAGGAATGCTTTTTGTTATTATTTTTTTGCGGACATTTTTACGTTTGAGAAACTAAATTGAAAGAAAACTAAACGTTTTGAAACATTTTGTGCTGTTAGGGTATGGTATAATTTTTAATCTGAATTTAATTTTATTATTTTTATTAAGTGTCTGAAATGATTTCTTAAAATTAATTTTATCTCAAAGAATCATCGACGATAGCTTTCAGTTAATACTATTTTAATATTACTTATTATCTATTACTTATTTATCAAACTGATCATCATGTAATGTAGAAAGTTTTTCCCTAAACATGCAGCAATACTTTGATTTAAATAATTTATTTTATTATTACAATGGACTGATATGTTGAAATGCAGGTAGCTTTTAAGCATTCTAGTGGATGTTCTATTATATTTTTCATAAACCAGGTTAAATAATTACTTAATTTTGTTAATCAAAATTATGTTTTTTTTTTTTTTTTTTTTTTTTTTTTTTTTACAATATGTTAATGTGTATTTAATTAACAGATTAAAGTTATCAGTACCAAGCCTACAGATTCAAGCTAGACATATCCAAGCTATACGTATTACTAATTATGGTAGTTGTTTCATTATGGAGTTATGTAATAAATAGTATATAAAAAAGTAATAAATTGAATAATATACAGGGCGGACACAAATGGTTACCTTGATTTTACGACATTCTTACTCGTTAGAAATACATTGGGTTAATTATATAAATATATTTATGTCCGAAATCAATTTGCAATTGCACCATTAAAAGCACTGTTGCTGTTACAATGGATTTACCATTTTCAGCAATTTTACAAAAACCTTACAGTAAAAACAACATTAGAGTTTTGCCCTTCTTTCTGGCATCAGAAGGCCAGTGATGCACTTGCATATTAATATTCGACATCCTGAAAAACTTTATGACTGGCCAAAGGAATCTAAAAAAAAAAAAAAAAAGGAAGGAAATAAAATAAATCAATAACATGAGTGCAATTATTAAGGAGTAAGAATGTTATAAGATCAAAGTTTTAAGATCATTTATGTCACTCTGTACACCTATGTAGTAAACTATGGTAAAGAAAAGTTGCACGTTAATCTACACCATTTCAATGCCTGTTTAAAAAAATAACACTGCACTAGGTATAGCTAGCATGATTTTTCATAGTATGTCATTAGGGTTTAAATTTGTATTTCTGTGTATAGCATGTATTATATCTTTACATAGCACTTTTGTCTAATTATTAATTTTATCTAATTTTTAATAGCCAAGCATGCGTATGTGTCTCTGCTTTGCATGTGAATGTGTATATTTTAAAATCATTGGTATTATAAATGCTAGTTTTCTGCATGGTGTTTTTTCTTTTCTTCAGGTATTTAGTTTATCAGCTCTCTTATCAATTTTCCAGTTTTCATTCAAGGTAGTATTAACATCTTTTTTCTTTAAAATCATAATATTAACAAACACTTGTTTCAGAATGGATTGTTATATGTAATTTCTTCAGTGAAAATGATCGACGATTTTTAATTTCTTATAGTAGTTTTTATTTCAAGTATTCCTGTTAAACCTGCATAAATTCTAACAATATTAACTTTGCTCTTTAATAATACTACAACACTCCACTTTGCACTACTGCTTTGCATATATGTACTTTAACTAATCCTTCAAATGATGATTTTGTTTGTGTGATAAAAAATAATAGTTTGGTATAAGTTTTCAAGCAATCCTCTAACTGTACACTTTAAGAATTAACTCAGACTAATCTTTAAAACTCATGAGACCCATTTTTTTAAATAACCATTTGATTATTCTTAATTTACTATAGTTCTCAAGCAAACATTTCCAAAATCCTTTTTCCCATCTTTTCATTCTAATTTGATAATTATCCTCGATAATGTAAAAATGATGTTGTCTTTGTGGAATAAATATACATAAATATACTTAATGAATTGAAGTAATTGAACTGAAGCTGAATTAAAAAATACTAATATATTAATGTGAAAAATTTATGTCACTGAATTGAAAGTTGACTTTTAAAATATAACATTCTTTAAGATGACTTTCTTATGAAAATTAAGGACAAGTATCAGAATTCAAACTTTTGAAATGATTTCTTAATACAGTTATTGAAATAAATAGAAAAGTACACATTTATTTGTGTTGCAACATTCATTTATGATATCATTCTTCTTTTTTTCTTTTAATTTGTCGTACTAATATTTTATAGTTGATAATATAATTAATAATAATGTATTTTTAGCAAAAGCCTGAAAATGAAGACTATTCAAAACTGATACAAAGCTTTGATTAAAATTATTTAATAAATAGTCATAGCTAGAGATTTCATTTTTAAGTTATATGTAAATACGTAATGTTATTTTTGTTAAATAAACATACTTGCCATCCAGATTTAAATGTCTATAATTGTTGAATAGTTTAAATGATAGGATAATTTAACTTGGTACACTTATCTTTTTTTTTATATTCTATTACTTAATTGAAGAGATACCTAAAAAAATGTCCACATAACTGAATAATGGTCAGTGTTCATAAAAAGGGGCTTTTTTTTTTTTTTTTTTTTTTTTTTTTTTTTTTTGTTGTTGTTGTATAGGTACTACCCAATTTCAAATATGCACTAGGTTAATTCTTAGTATGTGTCTTCATTATTTTCTAATAATTGTTGGAATTTATAAGTCTAAAAAGGGTGAATATGTTTTTAATTAAAGAAGAAAATATTTTGTTTTTTAAATTAATCCTGTTTGCCATTTAAAAATACATAAATAAAATAAAAAATAAGAAAAAGTCGTGGATAAATATGCAGGCTTTATAAGTTGTCAAAACATCTAAGTTCAATAGTCCTCCCAGAAATTTGTCACATATAAAGCTTGTAAAGCTTTAATCTGACATTACCATTTGGCATATATGAAATTTATTTCATGGTAAATAATTCTAGATACCGTTATGAACGTTTCTTTGGATATTTTAAATCCTTATTTAAACTAAATGTTAATTTCTGTAGATCATAATGCCTCTACTAAATTTGTTAACTTTTTTTCCTAATCAGTTTATAAAAAGAAACATTTTCATATATATATATATATATATATATATTTAAATAATGAAGGGATTGATTTAAAATTTTAAATATTATTTTAAAGAAATATATTAAATCACTTAAAATTGTACTCTTGATGCACAATCATTTTAAGATTTCTTGCATGAAATCAAAATGTTAAAATAAAATATGAGCTTAAACATTTTTTTACAAATTACAAAATAAAAACTGCAGGCTTAAAAAAAAAAAAAAGAACTGAAATCAAAAATATTTATTTATTTTGAAATTATTGTCTACAAGGTTGGAAGAAGACGAGCAAGTGTTGCAGATTTCAATCAACATTCTACACTAGAAACTCATAGAACCCCTGGTTTCAATCAAAGTTGGACAGCAGGATATGGGGCAAGAAAATTGGTATGGTTTTCTTTTTTAAAATAATTTTTATATGCATATGAGATTTTAATAAAGGATGTTTAACAGCACATACTGAGCACTGCTTTTGGAACTGGGGTTTTAGAAAAGGAAGAGAAATGGGTAATAAAATTTATAAGATTCAGAAAATCATTTGTATGATTAAATGCATGATTGTATAATTTGCTTTCACTTTAAATATATCTGTAATTGAAAATCAATACTTATGCTTTCACCCATTAAATATCTCCATATACTTATGTTTTACTTATTATTTGTTTTGGGTATTTTTATTAGTTTTTTACAATTATATTTAATTTAGAAATTTAAATAACTGTCGAATTTGCATGCATTTGCATCTGTATGTGTATATTACAATCTGAAATAAAACAAGAAGGGTGTTAGTTTTTAGCATGGCATGTTCTTTGTATCTCAAAAAAAAAAAATTATTTTCTATTTTCTGTGTATGAATAAATAAATAAATAAATAAATAAAGAGGGGAAAAAAAAGAAACTCTGCCACAAGCATTTCTTTGTTCATTTAATGACTGTATAATCAGTTTTAATATATCATAAATATATATTTATTTGCAGTTTCTTAATTATATAAATCTAGAGTTAGCCCTACAAAAAGGAGGCATTAAATTATCATATTTCCCTTATCATCAACTAATTTTATTTTCTTTGTATATACCAAAAAAAAAAAAATGTGTATATTGCATTTTTAGTAATATTAAAAATTTGATGGTTCATTAATTTAGCAATTCTAACGTCATTCTTGAGATAAAGTTGTTTATAGAATCAAAATATTTTTTGTGATGCAGTAAGTTTAATGCTATATGATTGCTATATAATTTTTATTGGCGTTCATTTATATGTTACTTTTGACTGATGCAGTTTGAGTTTTTTTTTTTTTTTTTCTCATATCTATATTATAATAAATTTTATTGTTTTCATGCTATCAGTTGAGGAAGCCAATAGTTCAAATATCAGAAAGCTGAGGTAAGGTCTTTATAAAAATTAAATTTATGTACGTACAATCTTTAAATAAACTTTTTTTTTAATCAATCTTTTTATTGTTAAATGTAAGGGTTATTCATAATAAATATATAATTAAATACATTATTTTTATTATATATTTAATGCAAATAAGATAAAATCCATCTGATAAATGTTTGCCACTATAAATGTAAAATAATAATAACAATAATAATAAAATAAATAAAATCCATAAAATAAGTAGGTGTCCTTATCATATTTTTATCACAAAATTTATGTACATATAAATATGAATATGTATGCCTTATGATAATAGTGCTTTACCTTTCATTTAAACGAGCTGCATCCATTAGCTTCATATTTATCTGTTAAGTCTACAAGGTGTTATTATTGTAATCATTTTTTTTTCCCTAAAAAAAGTCATGCTACTACATTTCATCAGCTCAAAAATATGATTCAAACATTTTTTGAACAGTTTCTTCAGATGATGTGATAAATTATTTTCTACTAAATTATTCTTCATGTTAAAAGCAATGCTGATTCCCAATAATCATTTTTAAATGCATTTTTCACTCTCTAACATCTTCTGCCACTAGAAAAAATGAATAACACCATGTTGCTCTTCTTTAGTGGCAAACATTACGTAGACGCTGATGAAATGACTATAGAGTCCCTCTGGACGAGATATTTGGCCGAAAAACAATCGAGTGCCTATAAAATTCTTTTGCTCAATTAATTAAGACACCGTTCTCCAAACCCACCGGTGGGTCGTAAGTCAATTTTTGATGGGTCATGATAAAATCCTTGAAAGTATATTTATTTTTCCACAATTTGCACAAATGTGTTAAAACCTTTATCAAGTAGCATGGTAGTAGCACGATAAATTAATAAATAGTATAAGACGCAAGCGAATCATGTCAAATACAAGAAATGAAGTAAAAAGAAAAAACACGTGTCTGTTCACTGCGCGGATGACATATATTAAAAACCAACTTTTTCCAAACATTATATCTGTCATGGGCATATTATTCCAATGTACGTGTTTAAAGTTACATTTCCACCCAGTACCCGAGACCTACCCACCTAATCATAATTGTTTTTAGGATGTGAAAATTCAATTCAACTTGCGCTCTTATTTATTTTGAAGCCGTTCATTGTCATTTGATTTCTTCGTTGTTTCTGATTTGTTGTTTTCTTGTATCTTTATTATAAATAAAGAAATGGCTCATAAAAATGATGACGACTACAAATGAAAGTGAATTTTCAAGCATCAATTTACAGATATCCAAATGAAGAAAAGTTGTAAGAAAGTATGATTCTGACTATATTTAGAATAAGGGTTTGCTTGGAATGAAGATAAAGATAATCTTAAATTGGAGTATGTTTTTCCATATGTAGTAATTGCAAATAAAAGCATGAACCCAGTAAATTATTCTTCTGGATTTGAAAAATCCTCATCTTGAATTTTTCAGAAGAAAGGTGACTATATTGAAAATATCAAAAACATTACTTTTCTTTTCATCACAAAACGCATAACGCCAAGCATGAATTGGTCGCTGTAGATTTTGTTTATAACAAATGGATAGAAGTGTGTTAGAGTTTGGGGACCCTTGAGTTAGGGCAAATATATTTTTCAATAGAGGTTGTTTTCTTTTCCTCTTGCTCTACCTCTACACATAGTTTTTGTCACATTCACACAGAAATATACCAAATTAAAAGCACTGTTTTATTTTTATTTGTAGGCCCTTATAATTTTCAATATTTCAAATTCCCGTTAAATGGAAAAACTGCTTGTTACACGATATATGTGATTCACTCCAGATCAAAGATGTGTTCTTTATCAAAATATGTCTAATAACATTATACAATTTTTAATTAGTTCTTTCAGCTGTAGATAAACAGTGAGATCATAATATTATCATAACAAATTAAGTGAAATAATAATAATAATAATAATATCAGCTGGAATCGTTGTTAGTGAAAATGCCTTCGCATTTTAGATCAGGCATTTTTTGTTTCTGTATTGAGAAAAATGTCTAAATATATTTGAATTAAAAAATTTTAAGTAAACATACAATTACACACATATATTTGCCGAGTCGCAAGTAGATCTTTAATTTTATATCTTCCTAATGTAATTATTTCGAGGAATTTCTGACCATTTACCCTTTCCCGGTTTTTAATGAGTCTGACTCGTGATGAAGATTTTGTCTCAAACATGAACATCACGATCCAGGCTCGTGAACAGAAAGCCGGGCCAAACATAAACATCACGAGCCAGGCTCGTGAAAAGAAAGCAGGGACAAACATAAACATCAGGAGCTGGGGTCGTGAACAATATTCTTCGACTACATTTCATGAAACCATGGAATCATCTGCGCAAGTGCTAACTCAACGAGTCCAATGCTAAAATAGAGGTAACAGTCATCTGACTCAGAGAAAAGGAGCAATAACAGAGCGCGGAATTACTCTTTAACTACATTTCTTGCGACCATGGAAGCCTCTGCGCAAGTGCGGATTCAACGAGTCCACTAGTAAAATAGGGGAGACAAGCTTTTCGTTGAGAGAAAATAAGCGATAAGGGAATACCAAATGACTGGATGCTTACTAAATTCAAACCTGTTGGTCAACTTGGAAACCCTCCAAGATTTTCGACTCGTTCTCACTGCTAGGCGTAGGAAACGTGGTTACACTATACTGGCTTGTTTACCACGCGTTGACCCATAACACTTGGGCCCAAGTTCCGTCGAGGTAAATGGCACGGGATGGGGTTAAACTGGAATGTTTCATTTCATAATTTTAGAATAGGGAAGTGTAAATTAATAATTTTATTGAGTTTGTACATATTTTAGGAAACTGTAATACTCATTTGAGTAAACTTAAATTGCCAGTCTTTCAAATAGATTAAGTGTTAATTCTATAAATAAATGTTCAGTCTTTATGTTTTATTAATAAATAGAAATATGCCTTTTTTCTTAATTATTATTTATTCTTCAGTTTAGTTGTTTGAATATATATTTATTTGCAGGATGCTCGACAACGTACTCTGTGTCCATTTCCAACAGCTAGTGTAGGTCTGAGTAGCAGTAGCCTGCCTACTTCTCAAGTAAATTTCATATCCCCTTCTAGAGTAAGCACTGCCAATATCAGTGCCAGGCGTTGTTCCTTGCCTGCTGCTAGCCCCTTGAATCCAAATTCGTTGCAAAATCTTGAAGCAACATCTAAAAAAACAAATCTCTCTCAAACACCCTTTTCATCTGATAAATACAAAAAACCAGAAAGGAATCCGTAAGTATCCCTTGGTTTATTTTAATTTGCAACTTTATCTAGTATTTTAGTAATAACAATTTTGATTAAATCGAGCCATTTTTGCGTGCATTAATTCTATGTTAGAAGACAGGTGTAAAGACATGAAT
Organism: Salticus scenicus; assembly: GCA_963930645.1. Lineage (NCBI taxonomy): Eukaryota > Metazoa > Arthropoda > Arachnida > Araneae > Salticidae > Salticus > Salticus scenicus. The sequence goes on from OZ005651.1 coordinate 170,958,007, forward strand.
GCATCCATAGATATTTGTCCTTTGCTATTTTATGAATATATTTTAGTTATTTTCTGTAAACCATTGAAATTCTTTAAGCAATTATTGTGTAATTAGAGTGTGTCCAGTCGTCTGCCTATAACTAGCATATACAAACTGATATCCAAATAAATTAGTGCTGTAGAAAGAGATATTCTTTCGGAAGGTCATCTTCAGTCTTGACTTTAAATACCACCAGTGTACCATCGGAAAGAAATACAGACGATGTGTGTAGACATCGCCAGCCAACATTAAAAAGTTAATGATAGAATTCGGAATATTAAAAAAATTCGTCTGTTTGCCAGTAAAAGGGGGGGAAATAGAAAACAAATAGCTTCAAATCAGTGGTAGAATATATTGATACAGTTGTATGGGATTTTAATAGTTAAAAAAAACAGTGTCCACAGAAAATATTACCATTAACAAATATGTTTTCATTTCATGATAAAGTTCAAAGCTGTACTGGTGCATTTTTATTTATTTATTTATTTATTTATTTATTATGATAATTCCATTCAATCAGATCATATCTATTCCTTCGAACTCTTTAAATCTTCAGTTTGAACAATTTTGTCTGACATTCTATATTTGTAAAATGTGTTATATAATACAGGGTGTTTATAAAGTCCCGGACCCATTTTGATGTTTAATAACTCATAAAATAATAAAGATAGATTAAAATTAATAACATAAATGGTTAGATAGACTCAAAAAGTTTCATGATCCTTGTCAATGAACTTCCACGTGTGCCCCCTTCGACGCACGGAGAATATCAAGTCGATGGTCAATTTCACGCCAGGTAGCGGCAAGCATGTGGGCATCCACAAAGGCTATTGCAGTTGTAATTCTGACTTTTAGGTAATTATTCGACTGCCGCTCGAATAAAACATGATATACAAAAGTACTACATAGAACAAACACATCAAAAGTAAACATAACATTGCAATAGTTGCCAAAAACAAAAGAGATAAAAATGCAATTAATAAGCAGACGATATTTAGAAAAGTACAGATATTTAGACTGGAAAATGAAATTATCTGAAATTAACCACACCTGCAGACGATATTTACAAAAGTAAAGATATTCAAACCCGAAAAGAAAATATATGAGTTAATCCATCAATAAATGCCATAAGTTTGTTTATATCTTCATTATTTTATGAGTTATTAAACATCAAAATGGGTCCGTGACTTTATAAACACCCTATACTTTATTTTCATCCAGATTTTATTTTTGCAGTATCCAAGCCTTCTAAACGCATTTAGCTTTGGCTAACACATCTGCCGAGGGAAGAAAAAATTTTATTATATTTTGAATGCTTATTTGTGAAAATGCTATTTTATATGTACTGATTTTATACATACTTATTATATACTTTTTCAAATAAGCATATTTTAATGAAATAAATAAACAAATTAAATATTAGGACAAAACTCCAAATATTCAAAATATAAAAACCTTTTAATAAATGCAAAAAACATTCTACAATTTTACATCTCTTAACACTTATCAGGGATATAGTTGAGAAAACGCATCATAAGAAGTATTCATTTTAAAATAGGTTACCGAATCGAATGCAGTTTAAGTAAAAGATAAACTGAAATATGTTGAAATGAGATAAATATCTAGCATATAGGAGTAATCAAGAATATGAGTTCACTGATTTCATGGGTTAAAATATGATAAGTAAGATTCGCTGGGAAACTTTTCACTCAGCATTGTCACTCATTAGCATCGTTCAGTTCAAATGAGAGGAAGAAGTAGATTGTTCCAATCGCAATATAACCTTAGAAAAGTCTTGAAGTACATAATTACAACTCTTGAAGTACATAATTACAAAATAAAAACAACTTTTTATATACCACGTTTTTAAATTTTCTGTTGAATCATATACACTTGACAATTCTATGTATTAATAAATAATTTTTAATTTTTTTTTTTTTATGAATTGTCCCATCAGCTTGAAAAAAAAAATGCGCAATAAAAAGAGCAATTATAAGAAATTTTCAAACATTTATTAATTGAGTAAAAGTATTTTAAAAAATGCATTGTCACCGTGTTCTGAGCTATTCTAAAAGTTTCAAATGTCTAGCTAATCGGGAAGTTAGTTAAAAATCGGTTGCAAGATTTGTACTGGACAAACAAACAAGCAAACAAGAAAGTGAATTAATAAATTACCGAATTATCTCTTAAAGATGTGAAACATCAAAATAAAAAATATATATTATGGGACTATAAGGAAGGCTGTAAACTATTGGCACAATCTGAATTTTGGTAATTCATGTCGCAGTTTAAAAAAGTGTCCAAATGAAATTTAAATATGTTAAAAAAAAAAAAAAAAAAAAAAAAAAAAATACTTGAATTGTATTATTGGAAGAAATAAATAGAAAATGTAACTAATCGTATTAAAAAAGAAAGGGAAGAAATAAAAAGCTTTTTTCTAGGGAGGGGGGATTACTACTTCTAATTAAGCATCTTTCAATATCAAAGCGTATGCTCATACAAATAAATATGTTTCTGTGCATTTTCGCAAATCCAAAGACCTGTTTTTCTTCCCCTCCTAATCTATGATTATTATTTGAACTCATTAAGATCTTAAAAATTCTAATTCTTTATAAAGTTCCATTAATATTTGGTTTAAAGTTTAAATAAATTAATAAAATATACACGGCTCAAAAACTGCAGTTATGGAAATGTACTTTTTAAAGTTAAACTTATTTAAATTAATTTGTTACGTAGAGTTTAAAAAGTTATTTGGTAAAATTTATCTAACCAGTGTAATAAAAAGTAAATTATAATAAAAATGGTGTAAATTTTCAATATTAATGTTTAATCTATACTGAAATTTGAGAATTAAATTTAACCCTCTGTACCATACTGTAGACTGTAGGCAACATACCGTTCGATCGTGGTTCAAATTCAAAGAATCGGTTCTACAACGTAATCACGCACTGTAGCCTGTCGTATACACTCACAGTTAGAGAATCTAGTATCTAGAAACACAACTGGATGGCGCCGTATGTCGTAAGTTGAAGTTCATTACTCGACAGTGGGTAACTAACGACAAGTGCGGACCGGCTCTGATTCAAAAAATAATAAAAAAATAGTTTTTCGTGTGTTTTGTGTTTTATATTGAAACAGTGAAGAGGTAAGTGTTTCAAATTCATTGTATAATATTGATTTTGACCCAATTTCACGTATTTTATAGGATTTTATGCTAAAAAGTGTTTGTTGCCTGTAGGTGTTTTTGTTTGTTTTTTCGAAATTTATGAGAAATAAAAAAAAAACCTGAAACACGTGTATTTTATTTTTTTCCAATTATTACGAAACAAATAAACACAAAAATATTAAAGGTCATGAGTTACAGAGGGTTAAGTTTGAAATATTTTTTATCAATTTAAATTTTGATCTAAATTACTGGTTGTAAAATCGGTATTCTTCGAATACACAAAATTGCCGTTTACCTTTGTTTCCTTTCCAAACTGTTATGTACGCTCTTTTTAATTTTTTGTGCAATATAAATAAATGAACGTACTGTTTTACTTTCACTAAGCGTAAAACATAATACGCAATTTTTTCCATTTGCATAAACGAGTGTCAACTCAGAACGTTTAACTTTTTCTTTTTTTAATGGTAAAAAAATCACAGATATTATATATCCTGATGCTGACTAATTCGACAAATTGTCTACTGTAAGTATTTTTGATTTACCACAGAGCTTAACATATTTTTTAAAATTTTCAAACTATTTTTTCAAAAACTCAAACAGGAAAAATGGTCCTTTTTATTTCATAAACGGTTGGTATTTTAGGTACCTTTATTTGAGGACTTACTGGTGTGGAAACTACATCTTTTGATTTGTATAAAGTATGATATCATCGTTGGTATCATCTCTTATACTCATTAATTAATCATTTACTTATCCCAAAATATGTTCCTCGTTTTCAGTGCCCTTTTTATTAGTTATCACTTAATAGAATCTTACTTTATTATTTACGTCTTTTATTCTTTTCCCTTTGTAGATGGACTAGGAAACTTTCAGCTGTCAGTGACGAGAAAGAAGATCAAGAGGAAGACGAATGTGAATATGCGACTGATGACAGAATTTCACATCATAACTCATCAAGTATTAAGCATTCATTAATGACAAATAAACATCTTATGCATTTAGATGCTCAATATAATCAGTAAGTTGTTTAAATTTTAATATAATTAACTGGTTGAATTTGCTATGTGCAATTTGTTAAAAAGCTATCGTTGGATTTGCTAAAAAGTTATTGTTTAATGAGTCTTGTATTTGTTGCTAATATATATATATATATATATATATATATATATATATATATATTTGATCATCAGAAACTTAAGTATCGTATCAGGATATATTGCAAAATCATACTTATGGAAATTTATAGAAAAATTGTAAAGCAGGTTGACTCATTACCTGATATGGCTTTCATCACTAAGAAAATTAAATGGAAAACCGACTTATTACATTTGCAAAACAACTGCATGAATTCTAAGCACATTTTAAGAGGCACTATTTTTCAATTTAAGTAAAATTCATTGTTAACAATTCATTTAAGAACAGTTACTGAACCCATTTTGTTGGAACATCATAAAGTATCTCACGTTTTTTAAATATCTGTAATTTCTAGTAATGAAAATCAAATATCGAAAAGGTATTGAGGATTATTTTTACAATAGAAAGAATGCTTTAAAAATATAGTTTTATAGATAAAAGAAAATGGGACTAGAATATGGGCAATAATGGGTTGGGTTTTGCGTCGCATTAGTGCTGCGCTATGGGCAATTGGCGACAGTCTGAGACTCATCCCTAGGAGGGGGGGGGGACTATACGAATTTAAGCAGTCAGATTACTGAAAAATTATTTAATATGTATAAAAAAAAAAAAAAAAAAAAAAAAAAAAAAAAACTTAACAATGAGAGAAATGAATGATGCTAACATATTTTTATTTATTTATTTACAAATAGATCGACTAAGCACTGCTCGTGTTGATGGTTCAGATTTTTAGATAAAATTAGAAAAGAAAATGGAGTAGCATAAAAGAAACGTCACTATAATTAGCTAAAATCGCCTCACCTCCATAATTGATTATTTCAGTAATAACTGTAATGAACCTCTTAAATCTTTAATTCGTCATATAACTCTATTCGCTACTTGATAAGTAGCATTATTCTCTATTACCTGTTTTTTTTATGCTACACGCATCAAAAGTTGTTAGAAGGAAATTTTCTATAATGGAGGTCTTACTCTAAAAGACCGTAGACCTTTACATCTCTAAATTTTTAAAAGGACAATTACTATTAAGATGACTCTCTTGGATGGATTGTGTTCTTTGCGCTCCAAAACTCGTTAAAATTCCAGTTACTAAAATGGAGCTTTATATGCTGTGCATCCATTAGCCTTTGATAGGACAATCACTCTAACTAAATCTATGAGCTATATTCCCCAAAACTATTAAAACGACAATCTCTCGCGAGGGACTTTGTACCAAACTTTGAGCGTTACGTTTGCGAGTGCCAAAAAATTGTTAAAAGGTCATTAACTATAATGGAACCAAGTGCATTTCATGTCTTTAAATAATTAATATGACGAGGATTATAACGCTTGATCTGTAAATGAAATTGTTATAGCAATAATCTCTATAACCGGTTGTTTGTGCTTGGGAATCCTCATCCGTTTACTTCTTTGAACATATTTAGTTTAAATGTTAGTTTATCATAATGCCATTCATATTCCCCAGATGAATCTTCTTAGTATTGTGCAAGTAAAATTCTTCCTATGATTTTTCATGGATTGGTGAACAAAAATTTTATACTGGTATAAGACATTTGGCAACAAAAAGTAACCACCATTTTTATTTAATTACTTTCATTAAATTGCTGAAAAAATATATAGTATATACGCATTGATTCACGTATACATGTTTGTAGCCAAATTTGAATTTGGATGACAGCTACACAGGTGTGTAAAAATATTAAGGACAAAGGAGTTTATCGAATGTGGCGTCGTATATAATTGTTCGACATTGACGTAATTCATACGATAAGAATCCTCGACTTTAGAATATGGGACTAACGAGCAAACCAATCTAAACAAAAAAACAAAAGGCACTTTGCTGAAAAAGTAGCTTTGAGTACATCTGGAGAAAATACTGAACTGTCAGAATTGTCAACTGAATTTGTCATCTGGACAAGACAAGCTCTCAGGATTAAAAAAATTTAGTTTTTAGCAATATATATTGACCCCCCCCCCCCCCCATCGACAGCGATTCAGAATTTACAACGTCTTTTTATGATCAAGACTAAGTTATCAAGGTGCTATTAAGGCATCAAGGTACATTCCTTTTATAGTTCTTATCGCAACTACGGAATAATTTCAAGTATTGATCATCATTTAGCCGCTAATAATATGTTGCCGAAGACCTGACAGATTAGTCTATACGTTAAATATTTTCATTTCTCAAGATCTCTGAGTCTGCCACTGTACAATGGAGTATAGCGTTGTTGAAAGAAGAAATCAAGATCCACACCAACTTTACACAGATGCACGTGAAGCATAAAAACTTTGATACAATTTAGCCTTTAACGCGCAGCATACTCACCATAAGGATACAATTATTAATTACCAATTGCAAAAATTCATCCCAGAATTCTTCATCAGAATTTTATTTTTATAGCATAACGAGAAAAAGTGATTCATTTCTTTTCTTTTAACTTCGTTTGTAAAATCTGGAAACGGTTGTTTGTGCTTTCTATTTTAAATGAGCTCAATTATTATGCTTTTTAAAGTGTTAAAGACACTAGTCAACTTACTTGGGAGAAATAGAGGTGAATATGCCTATCACGCTTGCTACCGCCAATCACGGAAACTCCAGCATCTTCAATATGGAATCTTTTGATACTATTGAAAGGAAGATTGTGTGTAATATTCTCTATTCATATGATACATTAATGATGCATATTGTGCTAGTCGTCATATAGACCACATTTGTGCAGCTTTAAATGTGATATTGCACATCCAATAGTACGTTACATGTGCTTTGTGATTTCTCCCGCTGTCTCGCCTCTGTTTATTTTTACTTGTGGTACAATGTACTATGTCAATTATTGCCTGTAAATGGCCTCTGTTTGAAGTTCGGCCAGCTGATTATATCACTTGAAGTTCTCTCCTGGCACATGAGATTTTTGAACGATCATGAACTCCCTCTATACACTAAACAAACTTCGGCCTTATTCTAAATTCTCAGTGATTCGGCATCGAGTAAAGCCATCCAGATTACGTTTCCTGGATTGGTTGTTAGCCATATCACACGTTCGCAGCAGCTCGTTGAAATCCCTCTACCACGCAATAGTTTTCACGAAGTTGTTGAACGTACAGCGCCCGTATTCTTTATACACTTCCGATACTCCTCTCGCTACATCGTATGCCTTAATGCATATGTTCTATTTCCCCAATTCCTAATCTATCTTCCTAAACTATCTTGACTAGTCTCTTGGTCTATTCTGTTGTATCAGTTTTCACTTTTATGCTAATTTCTCCGCATCGTTCTTAATGCCGAAAAGAATGAAAATCCTTAACCCATTTAGCAATAGTACAATCAATGTTCCTGTGGTTAAGAAATCTTACAGCAGTTTCAACAGCGACCTTATAAAAAGCACCTTCAATATCAATATCGGGGAAGACAACAAGAGCAATCTCCTGATACTTCAAAGTGTTTTCCAGAGTAAAAGAAAGATTATTGTACGAGGCAATATCTTTAGATGTGTGTAGTTGATAAGCATGTTGAACATTCAAAAGTGGCTTAACATTAGCACAACTTCTCTAATATACTTATCAACAATTTTCTTAATTGTCTTTAACAGAAAAGACGTGAAACTAATAGGCCTCAATGATTTAGCTTCATGATAGTTGTCCTTACCAACTTTCGGGATAAAAATAACCTCGGTATGCCTCCAAGCAGTTGGAATATACCCAAAGGCAATACAAGTCCGAAAAATATGACGATGCAAGAGTCAGAAATCCTTCCAGAAGAAGAGCAGGAAAAAGATCATCCATACCGGGTGTTTTAAAAGAATTGAAAGCCCAAACAATTTTATCATAAGTGACTATCTTTTCAACAACGTTCAAGTTATTCTTTCCACAACTAACAGTTGAAAATTGCAAGAAATCTGTCATTAACAGTGATATCAGAGTTCGATAAATCAACAAGAAATCTTTCTTCTAACGTTTCTTTCCCAGAATTGGTATAGTTGCTATTAGAACACTTAATAGTACTCAAATTACAACCTCTACTTTTAGCTATAATTTTTACAATTCAGACCGTGGTAGAGACATCATGAATGCCATCCCAAAATTGCCTGCATAAATTCCTTTTAGCAGCTCGAATGTATGCTTTGAGGGCTGCTCTATAAGAGTCCCAATCACCACATATTTATTTCCTTTAATAAAGAACTTCTTACAATTATTACGTAAATCATTAAACTCTTTAGACCCCCAAGGAACTAATCTTGGCGAATCAATGAACACAATTTTACAATTTTTGTATTAAGAAAGAAGAATGGCATGTAGCAACAGCCAACTCCAAATCAATTACGCAAGATAACCTACTTGCAATATTATGTGCCATCTCCTGTAGCATTTCCTTTTAGCAATCTCAGTTTTTCCTATTATGATTCCTACCCTCAGTTACATTTCTATTTGACCCTGTAAGGAAAAAAGAAAAATTATTAGTCGGTGATCAGATAAACGTATCGTATTAAACACCTTCCAATACTTGATGTATTCGAAAGAGTTATTATTACATACCGTAATGTCTATGACTTTCCTTCTTTTGGAAGTAACAAAAATGAGTTCACTGTCCTGATTTAGAAAACATAGATTTTATTACAATATGTCTTCAAGTAAATTCTCACGACGCTTTTTGCAGTTGGTACTGCCTCGTAAGATATGGTGAGCCATCACAACCAATAATTAATTTTGCATTAACCTTAATAGAATATTCAATAAGGGTCTTTGCTTTTATTAAAAAGGATCTTTTCCCTCAAAAGGAAGATAGGCACAGGCAGACATAAAAATAATTTCATCGCTCTGTCCTTGACGGTCATAGAAAACTTTGATGGCAACACTATCGCTATCAAGGTACTTGACAAGATTTAAAACATTAAGCCGAGAGCTAACATAATGCAAGTCCTAAGCCTGACACTAGCAGTGTCATATTGTATAGTTTAACCTTTGACCCCTAGATCCAAAATTCTACCATTAAGGGTCAAGGATTTCCTGTATCAAAGCAATGTCATTCTTACCTTTAGCTTTATGCGAGACACACCATTGCTATCTGTAGATTAATTTGTACACTTTACAATTGTTATCCAAAAGAAACAGAAGTAGAAGAGCTAAGACTTTATTAAGAGGAAATTTCTTCCCTGACACCATTAGATGGAAATTCAACCTTCTGTCCTTCCGTAATCAATGCCTTTAATTCATTTTCCAACTCACTTACAGATAAAGGCGAGTTAGGAACATTAGTTATAAGAAAGCACAGCATCCAACTTCTTTTGTTGACGTTTGTGTGTGTTGCGCTTTTGTGTTTTGCTACGTAATCTCTGCCCCCTAAAGGCAGTTTCTATGTGTTTCTGACCAGAGCCTACTACGAAATTTCCACTACTATCAAGTTTGCTGGTTTCCTCCTTGGTGCCTGAACTCAGTTTCAAAGAAACCGTTTCACTGGCAGATTGGTAACTCCAAGTGGAGAATTCAATCCTTCATTTTTGTTTTTATTAGCTTTTTTGAATTCAGTTGATCCACTTTAACAATACACTAAGTTCCTTTGTGTAGGTGCTTTCGTTTTAAAAGCCACCATCATCCGCTTAGGCAGGTCACAAGCATTTATAACTTTGAGTGCTTTGACTTCTACCTTTTTCTTGTTACCTTCAAAAATCTTTTGGAGCCATTCACTGGTTTTCCAAATCTTCACAATAGAGGAGCGTAGAAGCATTTAGTAGGGATCTCTGAATTTTTGATCACTCGGAGGGATGAAATCTGTTCTCCTCAAGATCTTCATTTATATGCGATCAAAGTCACTGTTATACAACACAACGGCAGGAAAAGTTTCTCTCACGACAGCCATCTTGATCGCCTTCATAGCTTGAACAAAGTCTGTGGAAGCATTGGTCGCACAGTCTTGGAAGCTGTAGATTGAACAGGAGAAGGAGTTGAAACTTCAGACCTAAAGTCCTTTGATTTCTGCTGCATTCTGCTCTTTAGTTGGGCCAATTGTAGAAGACTGAACATCCAACTTCTTTTGTTGACGTTTGTGTCTTTTGCGCTCTTGTGTTTTGCTGGGCAATCCCTGCCATCTAGCGGCAGTTTCTATGTGTTTCTGACCAGAGCCTACAACGCAATTTCCACTACCAGCAAGGTTACTGGTTTCCTCTTTGGTGCCCGGACTCAGTTTTAAAGAAACCGTTTCTATGGCAGATTGGTTAACTCGAACTAGAGATACCAATCCTTCATTTTTTATTTTTGTTTTTATTAGCTTTATTTGAATTCATAACTGGAATAGAGAACTTTGAAGTAAACAAAGTTTCACACCAGCATAGCCTCCGTGTACTGGAGTAAGGCGTACAATAGAACGAGATTCTGCCTGATTCCTCCAGAAAACCGTTCGCAACATTTTAACCCCGCATGTCATCCATCCATCGGCACTGCACCTAACACCTTGGATTAGAGCGCTTGCATATTTTAGCTGGGTTATGCGGAATGGACTTCACGCTATGGGTGACCCTAGCAGAAGCAAAGCTCCCGACGTACATCGCCCATTCCACATAAGCACAGCCTCTCGCCACTTTTCAGGCAGTATACACGACTTAAGGGGTTGGTTCCCTTTTAGCTTTCGGGGCAAACCTTTTGCTGAAATATATGAAGTATAACATTTTATTTACATGCCCGAAGTTTCAGAATAATTAGACAAATTTTTTTTCTAGTTATTTGACAAAACGTCTAAAATCAAAAGGTTATTAATGGAAAAGTAGAATATCTCAGAATCGATCAAGGTTTTACAGTTTAAATGTGTGGTTTCACAAATCAGATTTGTGCAATTTTTCATTTTAGATGATTACGTGCTGGCTAGCATGAAAATTACAAAAGGGGTTTCACATTTTAATTTTTTAGCTTTTTGTTAATTATAACACTCCAAGCTTCTTAGAATCCACTTTGTATCTGTCATACCTAATATTTTTTATTTAATTTTATTCCTTTTCATTATGCTGATCGATTTTGTTTTCCATATAGCATAATAAAAATTTCAAAATTATGTTTCAGGAGATTTTTCATATTTTAGTTAGAAAAAACAAAATATTAATTTTTATTCAAAAGAAAAATTATAATAAGGCAAAAAAAGAAAAATTAAAATAAGTACATTTTAATATGCATGGTCGGATTTTTCAATTAAAAACCATTTTGTAAATAATATAAAATTTTGAAGTTTGGAAAAAAAAAAAAACTTTTTTAATTGTTTATTTCAGATTTGATGCTGATGATGAATCCTGTGGATCATCTGACACTGAAGAGGACAATCTCCCTCATATGACATTTCTGCAAGTTTTACGGTGAGTGCACCCAATTAAGTTAGTTTGATGTTGTATACACAAATAGTGGTTTGACTTAGTATTTTATTTTCGTGTATTTCTATATAGTAAAAATTCTTTTATATACTTCTTTATTTTGTTTTACATTTTTCATTCTTTGTATTACAACAATTATGATTCAATATAATGTATATAAAAATCAGGACAAAATTTTAATACACAAAAACACAAAGTGTATTGACATAAAATTCATAAACAAAAATTTGATTTGAAAATCAATGCTATACTTTGTGCATGATGCACAGTACCATACATAATTTCTTTGAAATTACTTAAATAGTTTTCATTCACTCATTCAGTTGAGTTACAGTCGGTAACAAAAGTCTCCGAACACTAGCAAAAATTCCTATATAAAAAAAGTACACTTAATACAGTTTTGATAAATAAATCCTTGTCGAATCCTGTTTTTAGACTGACTAAGAACAGGATTCGACAAGGATTTATTTAACGAAACTGTATTAAGTGTACTTTTATTATATAGGAATTTTTGCTAGTGTTCGGAGACTTTTGTTACCGACTATACTTATAAATGCAAGAAATAATAAAAACGTCTTTGAGAAATCAGTGTGAAAATTACGTCATGAATCATGCAGACAGGCAGCTCAACATTTTGATTTCTTCCAGAACACTGTTGGTACCCACCCTTTTTCTACACCACTTTAATGATAGTGAAAAATTTTCCTATATGTAAATATGATTAAAGAAAAAAATGGCCATCCAAAAAAGTGGTGGGAAGAAAAGGGGTTCCAAATGTGCTGCGAAATAAATTAAAATGTTGGCACATCTCATTATGTAAAGTTTCTGTGAAATATTGATATAACACATTGATCTTTAAAGAATGTAAAAATTAAAATTTCATTTATATATTTGAAACGATTGTACAACAATTATTGACGGAAATATCTTCTTCTCTTTTAGAACGTCATCTTTAAAAGATATTTATACCCAAGTACTTCATTACATTTCCGAGGTAAGGCGTGGTCATCACGTGGAAGATGTTCGTTTCATGAAAATTTGGGCCTTTTATCCATGTATTTTAACTATATTTTTCTTACTTTGCATCTTGTTTTATTTTTATTTTTTTAAATAAACAAATTCTTCATAATTATAATATTTTCGATTCATGTTATTTCTATTTTACCTATATTTCTTATGTATGTTTGCAAAATATTATCTTTTGTTATGTTAAAGTTTTTTTTTTTTTTTTTTATCTAAAACTTGTGCAATTAAAATTATTATTAGTTTTTTTTATGTGCTTGTCACATATAATTTAAAAAATGTTACACATAAAGCATAATTTAATGCTTTTTTTGTCTTCTATTAAAATACATAGTATGCTTGAATTGTGAAATTATTCAGTGAATTTAGTGAAAAGTAACTTTTTTTTTTTAAGCATAATTCCAAATTAATAACATATATACATATATATGCGCGAAATAAAGATCTATACTTAATTTTTTGTGTTTATGTGCATGCAAGAGGATATTCAGACTGTTTCTTAATACGTTTGAAATAATATGAATGACTAAGATTTTCATGAATGATTTCATTTTTTTTTTATAGTATTACTTTGTTTAAACTTACTTTCTTTGGTTTTCTTGTTATACTTATCAGATCTTTCTGTGAAAGTTAGAGATAGTTAATTAAATTTTGAATATTAAATTTAGTTTGAAAAAAATTACTTTCAATATTCAAAATATCACACACATAAAGATATGTATATTTTTACATAAAGCTAATTTCTTATTCAATTTAGGCTCCATCAGTGGCCGAGCGGTTCAGCACTCAAAGCTTGTAGGTGGGAAGTGCCGGATGCGATCACAGGTCTTGTTCATCGACCTGGCCTTTCGGAGTTTTCCGTCGTTTTCCCCGAAACTCGTGTATATACGGGCTAGGACTCTTTAGAAAGACTCCCCACAGAGAGCCTTCCACCTATAGGCCTAGTACTCTTGTGTAGTCAATTGACCTTTAGCAACACAACCACAATTACATCTTATATGGTGTATTTTACATCACACTTCTTTCTTTTCTTTCTATACATATTTTGCTACATAAAGATCTAATAACTTTTAACAGCAATGATTTAATTCATTGACTTCTTTTTTATGACTTTTTTTATTCAACTTTTTTTTGTCACATATGGTATTACATAATACTATCTAGTGTTGAATGGGACACGATTTGAATTAAAGAATGAAAAGGAGTAAATTTCATGAGACCTATTTCAAAGCTTCATTGGAGTGAAAATTCTATGATGTTTTGACTGTAAACTTTCAATGCAAAATTAAAAACAAACAATTAGTAAAATTTGATAATAGGTTACCTTCTCTAGTTAATATTAAAAATAAAATAACATAACCTATCTTAAGTTTAATCTATATCATAATCCACGGTTCTCAGCAGTCACTGTTTTGAATACCACTTTCTTTTTATAGTAATCTCCATTAATTATTTGTAGTACATATCTTCGAAAGAATAATACAACGATTGATTTATATAAAAAGGGGTATTCGAAATAGTGACTGTTAAGAATCTTGCATAATCAAACTGATGGTATAAGTGCTTTTAACAGAAAAAAATTATATTGGAGAGAAAAATCACAAATATATGTATATATATATATTTTCTGTTTGTTTTTTCCTTTTTTATATTCAAACAAATTGATTTTCCTCTTGCCTGCACATGTTCTAGAGAAAATAATTTTTTCTTTCTGCATCTTAATGATAATTAAGATGCAGGAAGAAAAAATTATTATTAATATTATTATTATTAATTATACTAATTATTAATATATACAAATATTAATATAATTAATATTTGTATTATTGTGAATGATTTATTTATTTATTTTTTTTTTTTTTTATTTATTTTTTTTTTTTTTTAATGTAATTTTAACATTTTATCAAATAATTTCTGAGTAACTTTATTTCGTTTCGTGCATCATACTGTATTTCTTCCTTATTTAAAAACGTAATGGTTACATTTAATGGTGCAGTTTTTTATGTCAAGATGAGAACTTCCAATCTGCTTCTTTCTTTATACATATTATGTGCCATAAAACAGCAAGATATTAATCCTCCTCTGTTTTAAGATGGAGAACATTATATCTAAAGAAAATACTGGGTGGAACTGTCTGTAGACTCCAAAATTTTAATTTTATAAATGGAATATTAAAACTGTTTTGAATGAAGTTACCAACTTCCTTTTAAGGATAATTTATGAGCTTTTTATCATTACTGTGGTTATGTGTTTATAAGCACATGGCTGTGATTGTATGAACCATAAGTATTTTCTTTTATTGTTAAAAATTTACTTGTTTTATAGTTATATTGTGATATTGACGTCTGTGTATAAATAAATCATTTTTGAATGTGACTCTTTTATTCTTTGAAATATGTTTCATCACTGCATTAAAAATTAAATCTTGCAAATCATTGTTATTTTTCAGATAAAGTTTCTTTTTCCAGATCATTTTTTATACATGTATTTATTAAATAAATAACATTGTGATTATTAAATTATGCAAGTTTTATTTTAATTTTTCATAATTCTTAATTTCAGTATAGAAACCAGACAATTTGTAATGTAAACTTTAGTGACTCATTTCAATACACTATTTTTTTTTTTTTTTTTTTTTTTTTTTTTACCTATACATAAAATTTAATTATGAATTATGACTTGCAAGGAAAATTTTTAAACTTTATAGGTAAATTTTTAAATTGTTTGTTTTTGGCAATTAACAAAAAACAGAATATCTTAATCACTCTGTTTAATAAAATATAAGCAAACATTCTGTGCTCTCCATATATAAATCTTTGAGTCATAAACTAAATTATTAAAGGTACCTGTAACATGTATTTAGCAATAATAATATATTAAAAGTGCCATGAAAGAATTTTACACTAAAATATCATACATAATAAATAAAACTCAACACAAAAAAAAAAAAAAAAAAAAAAAAATACACAAACAAACCCAAGTATATACCAAAACTAAATTTTCTATAAAAAGTATATGATGAGAAAAATGAGAATATTTTATAGTATAGAGCTTTGCAAATTATTAAATGCATTTATAAATTGTATAAATTAAAGAATTAGAGTACAATAAGTATTTAAAATTTAAAACGTCTTCACACACCATAAAATAAATACAAACATTACCATTTTTCAAAAAGCGTTGCCTTTCTTCTTCAGCTACAAAAAACACGTGCTATTATCACGCTATATACAGTCTTACTTTTGCCTCCAAATTAGTAGCACTTATTTTTTGCACCCCGAAGGAAAAAAGCCAGGTCCTTTCAAAACTAGTAGTGCTTATATAGTGTATTTTATGGTGTGTGAAGTAGTTTTAATGTTTAAATATTAAATACATTATTGAATATTTTGATATTTCAGTAAAACAATATACTTTACTCTAGTAATAATATGTTTCAGTCAATTTTTGCTGTTTAGTTAACGTTTTACTGACATGAAAAATGGAGAAATATGTTTAGGAACAACACTTAAAAAAAAATTTAGTAACAGAGTTTTTACATAAAATCAAACGTCAATCTTCACCTATTCATTTATGTATTGAAATACATCTATCATGCCAGTTTTATAAAAACCTGTAGAGCCGTTTTCTGAAACACCAATATTCGAGATCTTAAACTGACCTACTTAAGGGCCCTCTTCACTCACTGCCGCCGGAAGCCGAAGCTAATGTTATTATATGGGAAATTTTTTCTTTACAAATAACTTATTAACTAATACATATTTTTAAATTCTGTTTTCACATTCTGAAAAGTCTCAGCTGTTAAATTGACGGACCTTTTTTAAAAAATTATTTTTATTATTTTTTTATATTTTATTTTGAAGCTTCAAAATATGAATTTTCAAAATGTGAAAATTTTTCATTTTGCAATTTCAAAATAAAATATTAAAAATTAAAAAAAAAAAAAAAAAAAAAAAAAAAATACATTTTAAAAAAAGGTTCGTCAATTTAACAGTTGGTAATTATCTGAATGTGAAAACGGAATTTAAAAATATGTATTAGTTAATAAGTTATTTGTAAAGAAAATTTCCCCATAGAATAACATTGGCTCGGGCTTCCGGCGACGGTAAGTGAAGAGGGCCGTTAATCAGAATGACTGTCTATTTTCAAGTAGTAACCAAATGATACATACGAGAGAACATCTGAAAAAGGGATTTATGCAGAAAATTTCATGAATATCGCCAGAGCCTTTTTTGAGATACCGACTTTCGGTCCCACTTCAAAATTTCTCCAAAACTTGACAAACTCCTCTGTTGATCGGAAAAAAAACACTTAGATAATGAAAGATATCCAAAAAGGAGTTAATATGACGATTAGAAAATGTGTACAGTTGTTTTTAAAAGAAAGGCGCACTAAAAATTGACCTCAAAATTACCTACTTATACAGGATCCTATCAATTTTCCTGGACTAACCGACTAATACATATGAAAGGATATCTAAGAGGGTGTTTATATAGCAACTTAGAAGAACTATTAGAACCGTTTTATAAATACGAATTATATAGCCACACTTCTGGTGTACCAATTTTCAACAAAAGTTGGAGAAATCATCTATACACCAGACCTTTCTCAATTCTGAAGTTTCGTCGTTCTATCTTTATTAGGTTCGGAGATATGATAATTAAAATATCCCCCCCCCCTCTCTCGCACACAAATACATACATACAAACATACAGTGCGTCTGCGTCGCAAAATTTTAGAGACAGGTGGTTTTTTAAAAATAACAGTTCAAAAAATGAAGCTATAATCACGGAAAAAATAATAATCATATGGAATCAGAATATAACTGTATTACAACAAAGAAATATAGTATAAATTTCGCAGAATTTTTCTAGAAAGAAAAAAAAACAAAACAATGTTGTCTCAAAACTATAAAGACTTTTCGAGTATTTGGTATTTAAATTCAAATTTTGGATCCATTTCTTTGAATTATCTTGAAAATTCGATCAGGCATACTTATAAGAGAAGTATGAATCAGTAAAATTGCTATTGAAACCAAATCAACCTTAAAATAAAGAGCATGGTCGAAAACATAGGGTAGAGTGCAAAATTTGCGCAACAAACCCCCATGGATCAAAATATGACACTAGAAGTTTTAGCTGTTTTTATAAAAATCAACGAAATGCAAATAACATTTTAAACTTAATTTATTTAAGTTTTAATTAAATAAAAAGAGAAAATATTTATTATATTAAGAAGATTTTTTTTTTTTTTTTTTTTTGGTAAGTATACCAATTAATAAAGTATTAACCAGGAATTAATATAGATATATATATATTATAAGAAAAAAGAAAATCATGTCTCAAGTTACAAATATAGTTTCTAATTCATAATGACTATGATTAAAAGTAAAAAATTGGTGAAAGAGTAAGCATTTTTTCTCAATGAGAACAAGAAATATAAGAAATTTGATCAATTAATTGCATTACAATCTTGTTTGTTGTCAAATATTGATCATCACGAATATTTTGTTAAATGCTTGGCTTTTCGTCAAGGTTACTAGATTTTTAAATTCATATTTACCCAGATTTTAAAGTTTTTGAGATAAAAACTAGTTATAAAATAGTGAAATCATTGAGAAAATTTGCCCTCATGTTCAATTTTATTGTCATTTCTTCCAGCACCACCAAATTTGATAGTTGTTTAATAAAATATTTGAAAAAAAGTTAAATGCGATGTCGAATAGTTGAGCAACAGCTGTTGTTCATTCGGGATTTTTCATGCAAAAATTTGCATGAATAATAATACAATTAGCAGACGATCAACAGTAGATCATGAACATCCTAGATCACGAAAATAGTATTCCCAACCATTAGAACCAACCAAGTTGAATATTTTTTCGTCACTGAAGAAAACCTGTAACCATTCATCCGTCCAACGATGAGAACCTCATGAGTTCTTGTTCTCTCATGGTAAAGTGGTCATTCTGTTTCAACGGAACAACAGATATTGCTGGTATTGCTTTTCTTTTGGTTGACATTGTCCTTAGGATTATTTAAATGTCCTCAAAAGCAGTCTACGACCAGTTGGAAAACATCTTAGGGAAGAAACTGAAAATTACAACAGGACGATGCGTTGATTCACACCTCCTACTCACTAGCACTAGACTTCCAACGCTAGATCGTTATGATCTGTTGATATTAGTGAAAAAAATAAAATGTAATTAAAAATTTACATAAAACACTAGAACAAATCATTCACAAAATTTTATCTGAATGTAATATTAATGTATTTCCCCTTAAAATATTCATTTCTTATAATAAAAATAAAATAAATAAATAAATAAATTGGTTAAAGATTTAAAAAAAAAAAAAAAAAAAAACTAAAGCATTTTTAAAATTGAAATAAAAAATTAAAATGCAAAAAGCGTTTGCTGGACATCAATCTCAGAACTTCCTACACACGAGTCAAACATGCTACCACTGCACCGCCTTTCCTTGCTATGACTTCTGTTTCATTAAATTTTATAAAAATAGCTAAAACTGCTAGGGTCATGTCTTCATCCATAAGGGGTGGTTGCGCAAATTTTGCGCTCTGCCCTATGTTTTCGATCATGCTCTTTAATTTAAACTTAGTTTAGTTTCAATAGAAATTTTACTGATTCATACTTCCCTTGTTAGAACTAGAGTTTCGAGAATGTGTGGCTGAAATGAGTACTAACTCTGCTCTACTTATTGATTTAATTTTCAGTTACAACAAAAGCTTTGTTTATGCAGAATCAAGTTACTGTTATAGACTGGCCTTGGTACGCATTAGAGCCACACATTCTCTAAACTGGAGTTCTAAGCATGCCTGATCGAATTTTCAAGATAATTCAAAGAAATGGATCCAAAATTTGAATTTAAATTTTGAATTTAAATACCAAATACTCGAAAAGTCTTTATATTTTTGAGAAAACATTTCTTTTTTTTTTTTTTTTTTTTTTTTTTTACAAAAATTCTGCAAAACCTATACTATATTTTTTGTTGTAGTACACTTATATTCTTATTTCATATACTTATTATTATTATTATTATTTGTGATTATTGCTTAATTTTTTCAACTGTTATTTAAAAAAAAAAAAAAAAATTACCTGTCTCTAATTTTGAGATGCACTGTACTCACTGACCTATTCCCCAAAACACTTTTTTGGACTTGGGAAACCTCAAAACATGCAAATCAGGTGGAAGCTCAGAAGAAATACAATTTTTTAACCGAATACAATACTTCCATTACCTATGGTAGTCAGGTGAGGGAATTAAAAATCAGGAGCGAGGCGTGGTTCAGAAAACTACGGAAGCGCCGAAGTGAAGCGCTTCCAAAAGCGGAGGAAGAATCAATTCAGTCTTTCGACGAGGCGACGTTACTTGATTACTTTTTTAAAATCTTAAATAGGGGTAGCGCTGCTTCCATCGCTTCCATGGACGCTTCGCCACTGGTAAAAATGTATAATAAATTTTCTAACTTTAGCAGACTTTCTGAAAGTATATTTTAAAACTTAGATGGCAAAATCTTAGACTCTTTTTTCTTCCAAGTATTACACTTTCTAAATTTGGCAAAGTAAGCAAAATTGTTAAGCTTAAAAAGTAAAAAGATATGTACACTACTGTCCATTAAAATTGCTACACCAAGAAGGAATGATAATAACGAAATGAAATTTGTTGGACACATACATTATAGTAGGAAGAACAATTGATTACAATATCAGAAAATTTGGAGTAATATGTACTGAGAAAACAGTACATAAAGCAGCGACCTCTGTGAGCAATAACAACACTTATCTGCCTAGGCATTGAATCGAACAGCGATTGGATGGCATGTACGGGTAGAGCAATTCATGAAGCTTCAACACGATGCCACAATTCATCGATCGAAGTTACTGGTGAGTGGGGGGGGTCAGTCGCTTTTCAATGATTAAACAGTCATTTTCATTGGTGCGAGATCAGGAGAACGCGTTGGCCAGAGCAACAGTCGAGCGCATTTTGTATCAAAGAAGGTCCAGACAATACAAACAACTTGCGGTCGTGCATTATCTTGCTTAAATTTTGCGCTACGGACGCCTTGAATAAAGGGCAGAGGGGCGGGCCTTAACTCATCAGAAATTTAATGGCCGCTGTTCAGAGTGCCAGGAATACGAACAAGAAGTAATCGAGACGTGTATCCAATGGGAACCCATAACATAATTGCAAATGATGGACAGTATGATGATGTCGAATCCCAGATGGCGATGTGCACTATTCCTAATGCCGTTAAATACGGATAAGGCAATCTTAATGTTGTAAACAGGACTGTGATTTGTTTGAAAGGTGACTTCACGCCATTCTTGCGTCCAGGTTCATCGTTGATCACACATTAATGGCGCCCATATCAATGATGCAGTTTTGAGGGTAATCATAAATTTGGTAGTCGCATACTGAGTCGCCACCTGGATTGATGGTATGTGGTACCATTGGATACACGTCCCGATCACCTCTTGTTTTCATTCCTGCCACTCTGAATACCAGCCATTACATTTCTGACGAGTTAAAGCCCATCGCTCTGTCCTATATTCAAGGCCTCCGAAGCACAATATTTAAGCAGGACAATGCACGACCTCAAGTTGTCCATATTGTCTGGACCTTCATTGATGCCGAATGTGTTCGACTGTTGCTCTGGCCAGCGCATTCTTTTGATCTTGCAGCAATGACAATGACTGTTTAATCGTTGAAAAGCTACTGGCCGCCCACCACTCACCAGTAACTTCGATCAATGAATTGTGGCATCGTATTAAAGCTTCCTGAAGAGCTCTACTCGTACATGTCATCCAATCGCTGTTCGATTCAATGCCTAGACAGATAAGTGCTGTTGTTGCTCACAGAGGTCGCTGCTTTATGTACTGTTTTCTCAGTACATATTACTCCAAATTTCCTGAAATTTTAATCAATTGTTCTTGCTACTATAATGAATGTGTCCAACAAATTTCATTCCGTTATTATCATTCCTTCTTGGTGTAGCAATTTTAATGGCCAGCAGTGTATATTACACTTTCTAATTCTGGAAAATTACAAACCTATTTCACAAATTTCATAAACTTTTTTAAAATTAAAAATAAAGTACTTTCTAATTTTGATAGATTTGGCATAATTACAATCTAGTTGGTAAAATTAGTGAACTTTTTAACTTGAATTAGAAACTTTTTATTTCTAGCAAATTTTAGTTTACTAACTTGTTAAACTTACGCTTACTTAATCAAAAGAAAAACCATAAAGCACCTCGTAATTTGGTAAACTTAGCAAAATAGCACTCCTAGTTTGAAAACTTGTTGAAACATTTTCAATTTAAAGTCGAAAACTATATTGCAGTTTCTAGTTAAATGACATTTATTAAGTAGATTCATAAAAGAATTGATCAATGTTATAATTTAATCTAAGAAACATATTACTCGACCCGTCCGAAGACATCCGAGTACCATAATTTAATCGTAAATCCTAACTAAAGCTGTGAATCAAAGAATAGTCAACTAATGTTTGAAAACAGGTCAAAATTAGGAATTTACAAAATTTCAGTACTATAATACAACAGAACAGAAAACATGGGTTCTGAAAAATGAGTATTTCTGAAAAGTGTGAACACTTATTTCAGTAAAATAAAGCGAGGCTAATACCGATTTCCCTTTTTCGTTCTTTAAGAAATTTACTATAAATGTTATCTCTAATTAGAAAATAACTGTAGGAAATATATTGTGCTGGTGTATGTTTCAGCATTTTTTTAAAAGAATAAAAAAATAAATAAATAAAATCTTCCACAAACATTATATACTTGTTAGTGATGTTTATATATTTTATAATCATTTTTAATGATAAAAGAATGAACTGACAATAGTGTCTGTGCTTAAAATTTATGTAGAAATGCAGCACATATTCAATTAAATTTCAAATGCATTTTACTATTATATGAATGTTTAAAATAAATTATTTTTATTCTTTCAAATTGGATTATACATCAATTCATAAGATAAAGTTATGAAAAATTACTAATAAATTGGCAGTTAAATTACTTATTTTTGCTCCTAAATAAGTTGGTGAAAAACGATATTTGATTTGACAATTTTAGCAACCCCCCTCCCCCCCCCTTTCATCCTAATAAAAAGTTTTAGCGATTTCTAGCCTATCCATTTTGTATGCTTAGAAATCTGTTATACAGACGATTACACAAAAAATCTACAGGTTGTATCTAAATAAATATGGTGAAATAAATACATAGGAACTAAATAAAATTTAAAAATATAAACTACGAAAATGAAATTATGTTCTGATAATTCTCATTCTGAGGCATGTATAGGCAACATCGCAGCTTTGGAAGAAAGCAAAAAAAAAAAAAAAAAAAAAAAAACGCGAAATCACAAAACAAAAAAATCAACAGACACCAGTAAAATCCCAGGTAGCACATAACGTTGTTATAACGTTGCAAATAAATCTGAACAGTGATAAATTAGTTATAACAACGTTAAAACAACGTAATGTGCTACTGGGGATATGCATGAAAAATAGTTACGACAAAGACATCAAACAGAGGCAAAGGGTGCCTGGGTCTCAGGAATCGTCAGACAGAAATGGTTTGTATTCTAGTTCCTGAAGTTGAAGAGCAAGGGCCCTACAACGAAGACGTCGGAATGTTTTCGAGACGGGAACTTCTCGCTATCGGATTTGCAAAATCTTGGCAAAATGTTCTCGACACTCATTTTTTGCCCTACGGTACAGCGTCTAGAATAAACAGTGTGGCAATCGCCTATAACCGTGATGTTAAAATGATGCTACAAAAATTAAGTTTACCCAGATGTCGCTGTGATCGAAGCTATTGCTCAAATCGAAGACCTGACTGGCTTTTCCCAATTTCGTCAGTTTAATCACGTGATCTAAGCATATAATTAACCAATAGGGAGTCTCGGTTTTGTTGTCGTGACACTAGCTTCGATTACAATGACATCTGGTGACAGGCTTAATTTTTTTAGTACAATTTTATTCGCCGCTTTCTACACTGTTTATTCTAGACGCTGTACCTACGGTAAAAAGATCGAAGCCAAACTGCGAGACTTAAACTCTATTGGCATCGGATACTACAGTCGGCAGTAAAATTGTTGAAGCAGGAATAAGCAATCCTACTTAAAAGATGGGCTCCTAACACTGTTTTGTTAAGTAAATATTTGTCGAGTCATGATCTTAGTCTTATACTGTTTATAAAATAGTAAGTTGATGGAAAAAATTAATGATCAAACTAAAAAAAACATATGAAAATTGTGGATGCGTACTTCAATAATTTTGCTGCCTACTGTATTTGAAGTGTCACAGTGGGTAAATAATCAAAAGTGAATATGCACTAACATTGTTAACCCTTTTTAACCGACTTCAAAAAAGGAGGAGGTTCTCAATTCAGACCGTATGTTGTTTTTTTTTTTTGTTTGTTTGTTAGCTCATAGCTTCTGAACGGATCCTCCGATTTTTATACTTTTTGTTTTGTTGTAAAGGTCTTGGTCTGAAATAGGTCCCATTGTAATATCTCTACGATCAAAAGAAAATACAGGATGCCCAAAAAAGTCAGTCCCGACTCTTTTAACTGCTGAACGTCTGTCGCTATAGTCATGAAAATGGCATGTCATATAGGTATAGTAAAGTGGTCATGCGCAACGCAAAACAACCGCCTACAGCGCCATCTGGTGAAAAACAGCGGAGTTAGCGTTCCTATCTCGAAAACAGTTCAAGATAGAAAAAAAAGTGAATTAGAAAGTTACAGGATATCATCGATTTAGTACGAAAAGACAGCTTGTAGACATTAATGCTAAAAATAGAACGATTAAAACGTGCATTTGTTTGTCCGCAATTTAATATTTTGTGCACTTTTCAACGAGTTTGCTTACGTTGTATCATAGCGGGTGACATTCATGCTATGTAAAATTCAAAGTATAGTTATTGCAAGCAGTTATATGAATTATTTTATAGACGTTTTAAACTGACTTCATAAAGGAGGAGGTTCTCAATTGAAACCATATTTTCTGTTGTTATAGTTGAGATTTGTTAGCTTATAACTACGTAAGAAATGCTTTAATTTTAATACTTTTTTTGTTGCCGTAAACATCTTGACCTGAAATAGGTCTCATTACGATTTCATTAAAATCTAAACAAATTACAGGGTATTCACAAAAGGCCGTTTTCACTCTAACTGCTGAACGGCTGTCTCTACACTGGTAAAGGTAATATGTAAGTATCGTAAAGTGGTCATGTGCTACAATATGTGACCGCTTACAGCGCCACCTGGTAGGAAGATAGCGAAGTTAGCGTTTCTATCTCGAAAACAGTACAAGGTGTGAGAGAAAAGGTAAATCACAAAATCGTACAGTCGGTAACAAAAGTGTCCGAACACTAGCGAAAATTCCTATGTAAAAAAAGTACACTTCATACGGTTTTCTTAACTAAATCCTTGTCGAACCCTGTTCTTAGTCAGTGTAAAAACAGGATTCGATAAGGATTTATTTACCAAAACCGTATGCAGTGTACTTTTTTTACATAGGAATTTTTGCTAGTGCTCGGACACTTTTGTTACCGACTGTACATCCGTTTGTTCGCAGTTTTCTACACTGTAAACAAATCAAAAACCTTTATTTCGATGTTGAAACTTCTGTCCTTCAGCTGCAACGCATATTTTGATTTTTGTTTGAACTTTACGCTACACACATTCCAGCGTAGCGGGTGACACATATTCACTGTAAAGTTCAATACATGTCTAACTGAATTTTTGGTTATGAATACAACATATCCGTTCTTTACATTTCTGAAACCTTTTTAATTTTAATGTGTGGTCATTCAATAGATAGTTTTTCTCATATCCGATTAAGGCAAGAAAAGTGACATAGCTTAAAAATGCAGTATTTAAGAAAAATCAATTTAAAGATAAGGCATTGACTAGAATAAAAAGAGACACAACTGTCTCTCGAGTGGATGGAGATGTCACGTTTTTTGTTCACATTGGGGACATTTCATATATTTTTCAGTGACATAAACTCGAAATTACCATTTTTTGAGTTGTTTCATTTTTCTTGTGGGTTGTGATTTGTGAACGTCTTCGGTTTTTACACTGACTAAGAACAGGATTCGACAAGGATTTATTTGACAAAACCGTATGAAGTGTACTTTTTTTACATAGGAATTTTCGCTAGTGTTCTTACACTTTTGTTACCGACTGTACGCTCTTAAAAACAAATAAAGAAAAAACTTATAAATTCCTAGTCTTGCTAATGCTTATCCAAGTGTGGAACCGATAAGGATGAGTAAAACATTAAACACTTTTTAAAACGGCTGTTAAAACTGTATTATGTTTCTCTTTAATCAGGTAGCTATCGCGCCATTTCGCATAGTGTCAGAATCGAAATCCTCCACTGCCTACGTAAGACAGCGTGATTTCTGACCAGTAAAACTGTGGTAACATAAAGATTAGAGTACTTTTATAGCACAATAGCATTACAATTAATGAAATCACCTACGCGGATTTATATTTTTTTATTCTAAGAAAATGATGACCAACAAAATTATAACTTTGAAAAAATATTCTTTGTTTCAGTTTTCCAAAGTTTAGAAAATGTCTTCAAAATAAAACACTGTCCTCAGAAAATGAAGACGACTGGAAACCTTAATAAAATAAAACGCCAATTACAGTCGGTAACAAAAGTGTCCGAACACTAGCAAAAATTCCTATGTAAAAAAAGTACACTTCATACGGTTCTGTTAAATAAATCCTTATCGAATCATGTTCTTACACTGACTAAGAACAAGATTCGACAAGGAATTATTTAACAAAACCGTATGAAATGTACTTTTTTTACATAGGAATTTTCGTTAGTGTTCGGACACTTTTGTTACCGACTGTATATTTGGGGTTAGGTTATGTTAGATTGATTAATCTTTCACTAGAACTGTATACTAAGCTATAGAATTTAATCGGTGAGATATAATGAAGCATTTCACACAGGACCACAGCATGGAAAACTGCAACATTCTCATGTTTATGCTTGTATCTTACGGGAAAATTTTTGTATTCCATGGGGAAAAAATTCCTGTTCTACAGAGAAATTCACAAGGTCTGCTGAGTATGTTTTACATCGCCTTAATGCTACACTATCGGCAATTGGAAATTTACAAGGAAATGGGGAATGAGAAATCAGCTGGGGTGGAAAACAATGTATGATTTGGCCTAGAGCCCATAAAAAGATAAGGTTCATTAGAGACGAATTCCCCCTTACGGGTCTAAATACGAATAGGAACAAACATTTAAAAGAACGAAAAGAAACTTTAAAAAAAAAAAAAACCACACATAAAAATCTCCGAAATTCGACGCAAATTAAATATCCTTCGTAGAGGATCAAAGTTGGGATTGCATGTTTCCGACCCCCTATATACCACCTCTGGGGGTCACCGAAGTGGAGGAGCCATTCCCTCCATGGAAGATCAAAATTGTGATGGCTTGTCTCCACACAATTCTTAGGAGTGAGTCCCAGACCGTCACCAATTACCCATAGTGCAGTACTGGTGCGACGTGAAAGCCACTCATCTCAACTCAACCACCCCCTCCCCCTCCTATAGACGAATCACCAACTATCTTAATATACCACTGTGTAGCTCTAGTTCGACATTAAAATCACTCAAACACAACCTTGATGAAAATTTACAGAAAGAAAAACTGTCCCAAAACACCAATTTCTTTGTACAGTCGGTAACAAAAGTGTCCGAACACTATCGAAAATCCTTATGTAAAAAAAGTATACTTCATACGGTTTTGTTAAATAAATCCTTGTCGAATCCTGTTCTTAGTCAGTGTAAAAACAGGATTCGACAAGGAATTATTTAACAAAACCGTATGAAGTGTACTTTTTTTACATAGGAATCTTTTCTAGTGTTCGGACACTTTTGTTACCGACTGCAGACAATACCTCCTGCAATAATGCCTCCGAGCTGAGCTTTACGTCATGGAAGATCGGCCGATATTATCCAATCAACACTTCCTATAATATATGTTGGATCGCGGGGATTGGATGAAATAGGCCGATCTTCCGTGACATAAAGCTTAGCTCGGAGGCATTATTACAGGGGGTGTTGCTGCAGACGGCAAATCACAGATTATTAAACAGATAGGACACTCCCGTATAATCTTCGGTAACCGGAATTTGACTGCAACAACCCTATTGTCAACGGCTGTAAGTTTCTCGAGCTCTCCATCTTACGCAATCGCTCGTCTTATTTTTATTGTATCTATGTTCATATCGTAATATTAGTGCAACGTTAAACCCAACATCCAACCGACTAACCATTTATTGATGTTTACGTTTGGACTTTGTTATTGTTTACGAATTTGATTGTCGAAAGCAATTTATTTTAAGAAGCAAGTACTAAATATTAAGCAAATAAATTTCGAAAATATACACAAACCAGAAATATTTTTTTCATTTTAAAGCATTTTGTATTATTTACACCAAGCAATGTTAAATATTTAAGATTTCATACCATACTGCTATTTCATCATTACAGTTTGTTATATTAATTTGTACTCTTGAACACGAATGTGTTTGGAAAAATTTATTTTCAAACGTAATAAAAATTAGTTTTATTTCTTAGAAAATAGCTGTGAATGTTATGATTTTGTAAATTTAAAAGTAGTAGAAAAAGTGAAGGAAAGAAAACTGCACATACGTTTTCGTTGGCAACTTTATTATTGTTTACAAACTTGATTGTGAAAAGCAATTTATTTTAAGAAGCAAGTGCTAAATATTAAGAAAATAAACTTTGTAAATATACCTAAAATAAAAACTTTTTTTTTCATTTTAAGGCATTTTGTATTATTTAAACCAAGCAACGTTAAATATTTAATGATTTCATACTGCTATTTCAGAATTACAGTTTGTAATTTTAAATTGTACTTGAATATGAATATGTTTCATAAAGCATATTTTTAAACATTATAAAAAATAATTTTTATTTCTTAGAAGAATAGCTGTGAATGTTTTGAGGATAATTTTGTGAATTCAAAAACAATAGAAAGTGAAGAAAAAGAAAACTTCCCATACTAACCTGCTACTAACTACTCGCGAAATAGAAAAACAATTTTCGATCAAAGATGCAATTCATGTAGACTTAACACATGTAGTTCCCCTCTGTTGACACTAGTGGTGCTACTATATTTCCGGTTCGCATTTTAGCTTCACTGTCCTATCTGTATGATAATCTGTGCGGTAAATAAAGTATCCGATTACTAGCAAAAATTCCTATATAAAAAAAAATGCACTTAATACAGTTTTGTTAAATAAATCCTTGACGAATTTTTTTCTTACTAAGTCTAAGGCTGGGATTGCGATGCCTCGTTCTAAAGTCTTACCTTAAATGTTACGAACTTTCGTAGATGGGCGTGGTTAAGAACGATCTTAACTTGGTATTGGGGTGCCTCAAGCGTAAGTCCTCCGCGTGTCCTCGTAAGAGAAAGCCAGCCAGCCAATGGGAGACGCAGAGCGAGCTATGTTGTGATAGCGCGCGCATCCAGTTACGATTCGACTTAAGATAGCTCTGAGGTTGTCGTAAGGTCGTAAGATAGTGAGGCACTGCAATACGACTTGCGTTTTGTTTACATCTTAAGACAGAGTTTGTGCGTAAGATAGTGTTGAGCAAGGCACCGCAATCCCAGCCTATGAACATGATTCGATAAGGATTTATTTAACAAAACAGTATCGCTGAAAAGGTACTCCACACCACACGACCACAATGTGCGATGGTTAATTGGGCTGGGATTGCGGTGCCTCGTTCTTAAGTCTTATCTTAAATGTTACGAACTTTCGTAGATGGGCGTGGTTAAGAACGATCTTAACTTGGTATTGTGGTGTCTCAAGCGTAAGCTCGGAGGAAGGATAAGAATGGAGACGGCGAGAGCCGGTTTTCAATGGAGAAAGAGTGAAGTAACTGTATCAGGTCCCTTTAACTCGTGTCCCTTTAACTGTGCACCCAAAACATTCGCTTAAATTCTATTGCCGTTAGTGTTAAACGTACGAAAAAACGTTATAAATCACGGTTTATCCTTCAAAAATACTGAGAAATATTTTTTGTTTAGTGTATCAATCTTTTTTTTTTACTTTTTCTTACCCATAAGTATTGTTTTTGGGTCAAAATTTCGAACGCGAGTTTTTGTTATATTTACATGTTCTGAGGTCCCCTGAATACGAAAATTATGTTTTTAGCAAATGGTCTGTGTGTATGTCTGTGTGTGTGTGTGTGTCTATGTGTGTGTGTGTGTGTCTGTCTGTGTGTGTGTGTGTGTCTCTGTGTGTGTGTCTGTCTGTTATCAGCATATCTCAAAAACAAATTATGGCAGAAAGTTCAAACTTGGTATTCTAAATTTGTATCATATAAGGATGCTACACTAAACTTTTCGTTAAGATCAAGCAAATGGTTCGTGTACAGGGAAACTCAAAAGTATTCAAATACATTACGTCTATGGGGGAAATTGCAGGTAAGTAGAGTTTAACATCTATAGCCTGCACTAAACCAAATGAAACGAATATATATTTTTTGTGATAGAGATAGTCAACAGGGGAAAAAATATTGTGTATGCAGGAGCTTCGCTTTCCCCCTGGGGGGGGGGGGAAGTCCCCCCTCAAGGGGAGTAAATTTTCATGAGGGGTATCTTTCAAAAGAGCTCACCAGTACCTTTAAAACGAATGGTTGAACCACTGACCTGCGATAATTTAAAATAAAGTTATCGATTTTTTTTACTTTTAACAAAAAAATATATATATATATTATTATTATTATTATTATTTTTAATATTAAGAATAAAATGGCCTTTATATATATATATATATATATATATATATATATATATATATATTTGGTGTTATACTACTTCTCTAATAAGGAAATGGTCTGCATTATCATAAAAGATAATTTTTTTTAATAATAATTTTAATAAATTATTTTTTAAAAACAGAATTATTTTTTAATAACCAAATTAAATTCTATATAAATGTAGGTGCATTAATGAAACGGCAGGTTGAGGGGGGCGGCAGCCCCCCTCACACAGAACTAATTATCATATAAATCTCTCCCGAAGCCTAATTTGAATTGTTTAACATAGGTTTACATAACATCGTTATCTTATCTCTTAATCTCCAACCTGTATTTATAGTATTAAATTTCAGGAAAAGAGAAAGTCGTGTGAGTGACACACCAGATTATTGTAAATTTTTTTTTATAATGAAATAAAAGCAGGAGCATTTCATAGTTAAATATTCTTTTCCTTTTTCATGCAGTAAAATTACACAACACAGCGGCCTGGAAAAACTAATATTAAACTGTGATATTTAAAGTTAAATATCACATTGAAAAAGCTAAAAACTTATAAGAAATATAGTTTTTAAGATTATGTTAAATTGGCGAGAACATGGGTTGCTTTTTATTTGAAACTGTGATAGTGATAAAAATAATGATTTTTATTATTTTCTTCTATTCAGAAGAAGAAAGTATTGAATTCGTGAAAATTTTTGATGCATTTACACGTTTTGTAAAGCCTTGAAAATGATTTGACCATTTTTAAAAATGCAAGTCTGACTGTGTATCGTGTATGTGTTATCAAAATTTGTGGGTGCTGTATCTCATTAAGTAATGGGCAAAATTCCACAAAACTTTATATTTAGTTAAATCTTCATGTGAATTGGTACTGATTAAATTTCGGAATAAATCGCCCATCAGGTGGCGCTGCTATGCATATATGTATGTGTCATCAAAATTTGTGATTGCTGTATCTCGTTAAGTAATGGGCGGAATTCCACAAAACTTTATATTTAGTTAAGTCTTCATATGAATTGGTACTGATTATATTTTGGAGTAAATCGCCCATCAGGTGGCGCTACTATGCATATTAATCCCATTTAAGATAAAGCTATATTTCATCTTCTGTTGTGTATAATTTCGTAAAATTTTATATTTAATTGGATCTTAATGGGATTTTATCCTGATAACACTTTGTCGTAAATTTCCCAACAGGCGGCGCTGCTATGCTGTGAGGCTTATTAAATGTAAGTGTAAAATTTGCAATATTGATTTTAATTATCTCAAAATAACTTTAAATGTTTGGGCTTTTTTAAATAATGCTTTTGTAATTAAATATATTTACACAGTCATTATGAGTGTATTTTCAGCAAGATAACAAAATTAAAAACTAAATTCTGATCCTCATTATCTGAAATTTATTGAAAATTTAATTTAAAATTGTTATGAACAATTTGTTCTTTCCTTAATAAAGCAAAATCTGCTACAAATGTAAGGCGATATTTTCTTTGTCCTATTTTTGGGATTTGAAATTAATTCTTTAATATACATAAACTCAATATTTTATTTGAAAGATGGGGTATTTATTTAAAGAATATTACTATTTTTAGAAAATCTTATGTAAATATTCATATATTTTCCTTTTCATCAATTATATATTTATATAAATTCAGTCTATATTGTTTAAAATGTCAATTTTTAAAATATACTTTTTTTTTTTTTTTTAATTATTATTAAAAGTTTGGCAAGTATGTAGAAGTTGATAAAACCCTTCTAAAATAGTTTTCTTGATCCCTGTTAGTTATAATGATATGAAAAAATTGTTTTATTTCATATCAATTGTTTTAAACCCTTGCACTTGGATGAGTTACTTGTGGAAATTTGTTTTCTTATGCAATAAAAACAAACAATTTTGTTTGAATAATAATAATAATAATAATAATAATAAAAAGAATTTACATTGCAAATTTTTGTAAAAAATTAGAAATGAAACTAGGCGCTTTAATATTCAATGCAAAAAATAACAACCCCCCCCCCCCCTGATGTAGATAATTGGGCCAATAATTTACCCAAGCACCAACACCATTTTTTAAATTAATTAATTTTCTATCTATCTATCTATCTACATATATATATATATATATATATATATAAATTAAATCAATTTAGATCAATAAATCAATCAAGATAACTAGTTACTTAGTTTGGCCTGTGTATGTTTCTGTGGTGATTTAATTGACTAACTATTCTTCGTTCTCATTCTTTTCTATTATTATCAAACGCATTATATAATATATATTTATTTATTTACTGAAATTTAACTAATTTCAAAAATGTTATCGGTGCTTGTGTTAAGTCCAATTATCTATGACCTCGGTCTCAAAGGAGATACCGGAGATACCCTCCTCTGTAGGGGGATGTCTTTCTGAAGAGTCCTATCATGTATGTACTGAATTGTAGAGAAAACAATGGGAACAGCTGTGTAGATGAATACGACCTGCACTACCCAACACGTTTTTCGTAAATGTTTTGAGTGCACCAATATGGCTGAACCGGTTACAGTTGGAGCTTCACTTAAACGAGCTCTCGCCCTCTCCATATCTATCCTTCCTCCGAGAGCGTAAGTCCTCCGCGTATCCTCGTAAGAGAAAGCCAGCCAGCCAATGGGAGACGCAGAGCGAGCTATGTAGTGATTGCGCGCGCATCCAGTTACGATTCGACTTAAGATAGCTCTGAGGTTGTCGTAAGATAGTGAGACACTGCAATACGACTTGCGTTTTGTTTACATCTTAAGACAGAGTTTGTGCGTAAGATAGTGTTGAGCGAGGCACCGCAATCCCAGCCTTATGCTTTCCTCTGGATTAACAGACTAATGTACTTCAAGCAGTTTAGCCGGGGTAGAATTAGCTTTACACGGCAGCAAAAGTATCCGAGCACTAGCCAATAAATCCGATATAAAAAAGAGCACTTAATACAGTTTTGTTAAATAAATCCTTGTCGAATTTTGTTCTTAGTCAGTCTAAGAACATGATTCGATAAGTATTTATTTAACAAAACAGTATCGCTGAAAAGGTATACTGTACACTGTAGCCATGCCATCACAAATTTGATCAGTTGGTTGGGTTTAACGTCGCACTAGTACTGCGCTATGGGTCATTGGCGACGGTCTGGAACCTCACAATTTTAATCCTCGACGTAGGGGATAGGGATGTTTCGGAGACTAAGGGTTACATAGAAACGGAACGCTTGCAATTTTCGATGACGAAAATTTTGCAAGTTTTTGTAAATACAGTCGTCAGCAAAAGTAACAGAGCACTAGCGAAAATTCCTATGTAAAAAAAGTACATATAATGCAGATTTGTTAAATAAATCCTTGTCGAATCCTGTTCTTAGTCAGTCTAAGAACATGATTCGACAAGGATTTACTTAACAAAATAGTGTTAAGTGTGCTTTTTTCATATAGGAATTTTTGCTAGTGCTCGAATACTTTTGCTGCCGACTGCAGTCATACATTTGGAACGCCTGCAAACGGCTTTGCAACTGAAAGTGTTTCATTTGTATGTACCCCTAAATATTATAGAAAAATGTAATCGAAGTTATTGATCAAGGTACGAATGATTAAGCTATTCGAATGTTTAAATATTAGATTATGTTATGTAGTCAAGATATCAGTAAAGTTTAAGTAAAATTTTAATGGTATTATATTTTCTTATAATTAGTCGTTATCATCTGGTTTACAGTTTTAAAATCAATTATTTTTCTTAGTATGTTGAATGTGATTAAGTTAACATCAATTGTTTTTGCCCTTCTTTCTATGTGCATTTTTTCATTAGGTAAGTATTTTGATTTGATTAGCACTTGCATATCAGCGTACAGATTTATAACAACACTCATAACTATTGTCTATTATAGCCTAGTTTTAGTTAGCCTTGTCTATATCATGTGATGTAACAATAGAAATTCAATGTTAAAATTTGTTGTATTATACTTTAAAAATCATGCCTATTTTAAATCTTATTAGCTAAGTTGAATAAGCTTAATTTTACAATACGTATTATGCAAGTTTGATGTGTTTCTGAAAATTTTACTAAGATGGCAAAATTACATTTTTATTTCAGTATTTATTTTTAATTTATTAAAAATGTTTTAAAATGTTGAAATTCCTAAGAGCTATTGCAAAAAATTTTATTCATATTAACTGCATGTATTTCTGAATTTTAAATGATTCGTATTTTACATTTAAAAGTAACAACGATTAAAATTTATGTATTTTCAAATATGAATACTTTTTAGATAAGAATATTATTTCAAGAATAGTATTCTTTTCTATGATAGTTTATGCCAGTATTTAAATTGCTGTAATTCATTATTTTAATTTGAATAATCGCTAATGTTTATGGTTTTGATTAGAACTTTATTTCGCAATCTACTCTTTTGAATCTAAGAATCTATGTTAAAATTTGCATTTTTAAGACATTAATTATATTTATTCTTTAACTGATATTAAAGCGTTTTGTCTTTTTTCTTATGTGCGTTACGAATGTGAATGTCAAAGTGAGTATTAAAATTTTAATGCAAATTTATTTCTTTTGACAAGATATTATAACATTTTGTTACGAGTTTTTCTTTCTTTCTTTTCTTTTTTTTTTTTTTTTTTTTAAGAGCTAATTTTTTAATTAAATGAAAGTAACTACGTTATCTCAGGATACAGGGAGTCTCTCGAAATATTAATGGACCATATTCCTTGATAACGTACTTCATCACTGGATTAGTTATGAATTTATTGTTTAAATTTTTTTCAGATGATTAAATCTTTAAGTACAAATTAATTTTAGGATGAAGTTAAGGAAATTTAAAGTTCGCAATATTAAAAGAACTTTGTTTTGCATTTTATATATATATGCAACTCAGTAAACATATTTGAGATGAATTCAAACTATCAAGTTTTAATGGTATATATTTTTTTTATACTTGAGATGCATTAAGTCGTAACCCACACAGCCACTTATATCCATTAGACATCTAAATTACATCCATTGATCCGTATAAGGCACAAAATATCTTAAGATTATCCATTAAAAGTCATGGATATCCTGTACTAATTATGGATATCGCTTAGATATTTAAATATAGACGAAATTTAGACATGCTTTTTTCGATCTCTAAGAAATGTAACATGTTAGATCAAAACAATAATTAGATATTTTCAATATCTATTATATGTAACAAGTCCAATTATTGGATATTTGGAGATTTAACAGACATCTAAGGAGATTTAACAAATATCACTGGGTGTAAAAAAAAAAAAAAAAAAGTGACATTTGTCGTGCTAATAGATATCTGTAGGATTTTTATAGAAGTTTAATGGATCATTTTTTTTTTAAACTTTATAGATGTCTTATGAATGTAAGTGGCTGTGTGGGAAGCGTACACAAATAGTGGCCATGAGATTGGTATTTTTCTATAACTGAAAAATTCTATAAACATTTTATCTGGAATATCTGTCAAATTTATGGTTAACCCTTTGACGTTCACTACTTAATTTATTTTAAAAATTACTAATTTTAAAAGGGGCTTTTACACACATAACTGGCCATAAATATTTAAAAAATTAAAAATTGGCATTTTCCCTTTTCGAGAAATTATTGGTTTGAAACATCTGTAAGTTAACCTTATTAAATTCAAATAATATTTAATTTAATAAATAAAACACTTTCTAAGTAAACATGATCGACTACAAATACTCGTATATGTTGTTTCAGGTGAAAACAATAGTCCAGCTCTTCATTAAATGAAAAAAAAACTAGACATGAGTGCATCATCAAACCAGCAATTCACACTCGCGCCCACTAAGAAACTTCAAGTGACTTATGCATTTAGCTTCCTTTGAAACATTATTTGTTAAATTTTGGAATAGTGTTGCTATCTACCGAACAGAAAAGGAACAAAAGTTAAAAAATTGATTAAAACAAGGAGGAAATGTTAAAAAAACTGCTATATAAAAAGTGTTAAATGATGTCAAATGTTTGGTTTCGCTGTGAAACCAACGACTGTTAATGGGTTAAAGTTTCAAATCTTGTAAACCTACTTACTACTAAAACATCTAAGTGTTTAAGTAAAATGTTCTTTATGAAAAATTTATTTTCGTATTACATTAAAATCAGAAAATGTTAAATTACTTTTTTTCATTAATTGTATCCCTACATAAAACGTATTAAACTTTTGATACCGTGAAATCAATTATGAAATATTTATCTTTCAACTAATTTTAGATCAGTTATTTAACAGAAAATGAATACAAAATACTTAAAATATTTTTTTATCAAATTTATTTTATTCTAACGTAATAGATTCTAAAATAATATACATAACACTATCTAATCTGTTTCAGATGTTCTGATTTGATAATTTGAGTTATTTTGGTACAAGACACAAGTCTTTTCATAGTTGGAAACACTAAAAAAGAAAAACGGAAAAAAAAAATTTTCCTCGTCCTTGTGACCTAGTTGTCAGAGATCTAGCTTCTGGAAAACCAGGTCACGGGTTCGCATGGATATTTGGGCCTTTATATGCATATAAAAATTTATTATTGTAATAAAACTTGTAAAAACTATGTGGTCTGGATTATTCGATATAAAGGGTTGTATACTACCATATTCGGATTACGGGAGAGAATGTGAATTCTTTTCGTTCAGAATCAGATTGGAATATTTCGCTACGTTCAAATGGAGTTTTTTCTTATATACTTATTTTGTTTCCAGAATTGCTTTTTTTCGGAAAGGCCCGCAGAACCTCCACATTTCGTACACAATTTTGATTCCTAGTTATAGGAGAATACGGCCAATAAGCGATCCTCGAGACGAGCAAAAAAAATCTCAGTAACCATCAAACGGATTTTGCCAACACACTTAGAGCATGTTAATTTTTCAGTGTTAGTTTGTGTTCTTAATTTTAAAATCTGGATATTTTATACACAACACACGCTGTAAATTTAAATAAATAATGCATTTTAGTAAGTCTAGGAATGTACTAGTGGTTTTTAACAGACTAATATGCGGAATATAAAGGAATATTCTATACAATTTTTAAAGCAAAATATTTTTTTAGGTAGCATAAATTTATATTTTCTTGATATGTTTAAATGTTATTTAAAAAGTGCATAATATTTATAATTAAGTACAACCTCCTTTTATCTTTTGACAGGGTTTTATATAACTTAATGTCAAATTTAATAATTAAATTTCCATCTACTTTCTATCATTTGACTGAGCTGAAATTTTACATACATGTATAATTCTGATAACAATGAATGCTTAAGTACTAACGGACTTAAGACCGGAAGTCTGGAATCGTACACTAAAAAATGTCCTATTTTCTGCCAGAAATTTTCTGTAATTACAAAAAATAAGTTCTGACAACGTAATTTTTTCGTAAATTACGCGAATTTTCTCAAATTGCAGAAATTTTCTGGCAGCAAATAGGACACATTTTTTACAGTGTAGGCCCCTGTGGGCCAGTTAAAAACTTGACCCACATCCTGCCGCCCAATTGAGCTGAAAATTTTCATACATATATAACTCCGGCGACAATACATACTCAAGCAGTAACGGACAATAAAGTAAGGAGCGGCTAGGTGGGTCTGGGTCCTCAAATCTAGTTCAAAAATCCACTTCCTATCATTCAACTGAGCTGAATTTTTCCATACATGTACATTATAACATCAGCTGAATTGGAAATTTTAGTACATTAACCAATTAACCCCCTATTGGACTACTTATCTTATTTTTCGTAATGTTCCAGAAATCCATTTTAAATATATTTTTTATTATTTATTTTTTTATTTTGGCTCATTTCAGGTGTTTTCTTTTATTAACTTTAAAATCCTATTTTTTCTCTGGGAGTCGCTATTCATTTCGGGGTAGTTATTAAAAACACTAAATAATTCTAGAATAAGTTAAATAATCTAGTGTGTCATTCACACGACTTTCTCTTACCATGCATTTTAATGTTATAAAGATTGATTGCAAATTAAGTCGTAAAATCAATAAGGTAAAATAATAGTTCAGTCTAGTTTAAAAATAATCTAAAATATGTTTACGGACAGTTTTATTTGATATATAATTCTGTGTGAGGAGAGAGGGGGGGGGCTACCTCCCTCCTCAACCCCCGTTCTGTTATAGTGCCTACATTTATTTAAAAAAAATAAAACTCAAGGCTGATATTAATTTGCCATGAAATTTGCCAAACTTGATGAATTTTTCAATTGGCAAACAGTTTACATACAGATCAACTGCAGAAAAGTTTTACTTTCGTATTCAGGAGACCTCAAAACGTGATATACAAAAAACGAGATTCGGAAATCTAAATTAAAAAATACTTTGTTTAAAGTATAAGCATGAGTAATTAATTTTACTTCCTGATCAGCGTTCGTCGGCATAGTAAAATGTAGCAAAGCACTTCCATCAATTACATTCAATAGAAAAGAAAATTTAGCTTAATTTTGAGTAGCCCTGTATATTGTCTATATATACATCCCAATTTATACTTAATTTTAGCCATATGAAAAGCACATAACACAAAATTAAATAACTTTCAGCAATTTCTAGGTATAGCCCAAATATATCCAAATACTTTGCGTAACCTTTTAAATGAATGAGGAATGATTTCCTTACCACAATCTACACAAAACATGCTTTTTTGCATATAAAAAAAAAAATATGTTCATTCCATTTTGTTTAAGTCAGCTTATAAATGTTACACTGTACTTACCAGAAATTTCGCTCGTAGTCGTAATATATTTGAATTCTCTTGAATGGGCCTGTACACAAACCCTTTACTTGAACTCAACGAAAAGTTAATATAGCATCCTCTATATGATGCAATTATAGAATACTGAGTTTAATTGATACTATTTGCCCTTGATGTATGCTGATAAGACACACAGACCAATCATTAAAAACATATTTTTCAGATTCAGGGAATCTCAAAACGTGTAAATATAAGAAAATCTCAATTTCGAAAATTTTACCCTAAAACAATGTTCTCTCTACCATTTATATATGGGTAAGAGAAAGTAATAATTATTCTAAAGGTACCGGTGATGAGTTACACGCCACTAATTTAGATTTTGATAATATCTTTAGAGAATGATTTAAAAGAGCATTCAATATTTCTTAAAATTTTGAAATGAGGCTATATTTAAAAGGCAGTTTTTTTTTTTCCTCTAAATTTTTATATTTTTATTGCCTTTTGTCTTGCTCTAAATTAACTGCAATTTTAATTTACTACAATGGATAAAAAAAAGATTGAATAACTTTTATCTCAGCATGAATAGTTTGAAATACCATTTTAGATCTACTAAATCACATTTTTTGATTTGTTGTATTTTTGTCTTGTTAGGTTTTGAATGCCACTCAGCATGGTTTGATTGTGGAAACGGCAAATGTATTTCTGAAATCTGGCTTTGTGATGGGGATAACGACTGCGGAAATTTAAAAGATGAGCATGATTGTGGTAAACATTCTTTTTCCTTTTTTAGTGTATAGATTTTAGTTAATTCGTGTCAAAAAGCAATTCTTTAATAAAAAAATTTAATGATTTATATTTCAATGCATTACTTGAACACATGAGAAACAGTTTAACGAAAATCTTATTCGGTATTAGTTCATCTTACTTAATTTTTTTTTTTTTTTTTTAATCTTTACACGCAATTTGCGTGAAAGTTCCTCATGCCAGTGACATAAAAACAAGGAAATTTTAATACATACACACACACATATATATATATATATTAATATAAATAAAATTAATTCGTAAGTAATCTTCATTGTGTTAATTAACAATATTTTTAAGCTCTCTTTAGAGATGTTTTGATGTTGGCCAAAAATATGTTTACATAAACGAAAATTTCAACGAGTTCTCGTGCATTCGATTAAAATTAGACGCAAAGATTACCCTACATTATTAGACGGGTTAGGACCCCTTTGAAAGGCTCCTACGGAGGGCATTCCACATATTGGCCTAGAAACCTAATTTAATCAATCGGGCCTTAATCCCCACAACCCAACCCTGCATTATTAGAAATAAACCGTTAGAGTGTATTTTTTAAAAATTATATTTAGAGTCATGTATATAGAAGTTCACATACATTGGTCATAAAGCGTAAAATTTAGATGGTTTTATAAATAAGTAATTACTAAAATTTCTCATCCATCATTTCTTGTTCGGGGTACATTGCTCCCTGAATATTTCGTCTCCCGAGTTTTTAAGACCCAATTATTTGTTCTCAAGTAGCTAACATGCGAGTAAAATAAATTTAAAAATTAAATTTTACATGTATTTGCTCGTATCATATCACATTATTATTGAGGAAAAAAAAGTAAAAGAAAAAAATATTGACAGAAAGTTAATTTTAATTGATTTAAAAGAAAAAAATCTATCACTCGCACGACTTTCTCTTACCCTGCATTTAAATATAAGGGCAGTTTACAGATTAAGGGCTAAGAGAACAAGCACTTCAACACACAATTTTATAAGAAAGCTTAGTGGGAAGATTTACATTTAATGAGGAAGCACAATAATGCAAAATATCAGAGGATTGTCGACAATAATTATTTTTAGGAATTCTTTTTTTAAATAATCGTTAGTAAATTGCTTTTTTTATGCTTAAAAATAAATTTTCTAACATCTAACCAATTATAATTTAAATTGCAAGAGACTGCAAGTTGATCAATTAAATTTTTTATCATAACAGATTCATAATTATTGTTTTTTTTCTCTCTCTCTCTCTAAGTTTACGTTTAGATCTGTATTTAATATTGCAAGTGGTTTAAATTTTGATAAATATCTCGATAATTATCAAACTTAACTAAATCAGAATAAACCAAATGAGACTTTTTAAAACATGTTGAATCCATATGAATAATTAGTATTATAATAAGAGATAATTTAGGTTCCATTAAAAGCCTGTGATTAACATTTTTGATAATGTCTAATATTTTAGCAGTAACACTTTAAAAGTCA
The DNA here is from genome assembly GCA_963930645.1 of Salticus scenicus. Lineage (NCBI taxonomy): Eukaryota > Metazoa > Arthropoda > Arachnida > Araneae > Salticidae > Salticus > Salticus scenicus. The sequence goes on from OZ005651.1 coordinate 170,999,568, forward strand.
TGCATTTTAAAATGCGAATATTCAGCATTACGCGACGTTTAAATGAGTATGATTTACAATTTTTAAACTCTGGTTGTTTAGCCTAATATGCAAATGGTTACGAATTTGATCAATATATATATATAGTATATTCCATGCAACCTTCATTACATTCAAAAGAATGTTTTACCATACTTACCAACATTTCCAATTTTTAAATCAGATTTACCACCAATATTTTTTTATAGAAATATTTCATATTTTTCCACGATTAACTAAAGTAAGAATTGTTATAGAAAAATTCTTGTATGAAATAGCCCCTCCCCCACAATCGGAAGACTTAGTAACTATGTATTGCATTAAAAAATTACCAAATTAGAAAATTTTTTAATTTTTGATTTATTAGCATAATTAAAAGTGAGACATCTAGATGAATTAGATTTGAAAATGAATTCTACGATTGGGACACGAAAATATAAAACTGTTTAACGATCCGGGGAAATCCCTTTAAATTTCAATGTAGCGATCATTAGAACCTAGTATTACAAAGGGCTCAGTTGCTAGTATCAAAAAGTATTGCTGTCCCTACTACCATATTTGTTTTGTGAATTATAAAAATGAAATTAAACAAATGTTAATAATTGATAGAATGTATATATATATGTATATATATATATATATATATCCATATAAGCAATTAAAAAATAAGACAAGTAATAGTAATTAGGAAAACACGTAAATTATGTAAAATATTGAATAGTAAGTACAATAAGCATCAAGTGAAATTTAATGAAATTGGAAAAATTCAATTTATTATGATCTAAAAGAAAAGAAAAAAAAATGATTTTAAAATATTTTGGAAACTATATTATATAGAGTATGATACAGGTCTACAATAGTTCCAAAATGAAATTGAACACATGCAACCCATATCTAGCTGTATTATAATAAAAAGACATAACATATGAAAAATCTGGTCAACAAACCAGACAAACAAAACATAAATATTAAGGTAAACCCATAAGGAAAATAATTCGCAACAGTACACAATCCTTTGACGCAAACTTTGAATAAACAATGAAAGAAAAGGAAGTTCATGCAAATTAATGCTAATGGCTATTCATTTTAGTAAATTAAAGAACAGCCAAATACGTTCATCTAAATCATAATATGTACGCAAAATTTTCTGTGTGTGTGTATATATATATATATATATATATATATATATAAAATAAAGTAACATGACTCATGAAAACATGAAAGCCCTTAATATCTTCTCTGCAGCTTTTTTTCATTTAAAAGTTTTTTTAACCCTTCAAGGCTCAATTTTTTTTTAGTGCGCGACAGAAATATATATTTTGTAATTAGTGATCAGAAGATAGGGAAAACTTATAAAAATAAAACCATATTTTACGGAAAAATCAACTTTTTATTTCAGTTCTGCATACGGTACACTGAGCCTTAACTATACTTTTTGGTACTAAACTAGTACAATTGAATTGTTTTGGAAATAGTTTCCTATTTGAATTTTCTTCAAATAGTGACTTATTATTTTAAACAAAATGAAATAACTATTATATATTTTACTTTTTTATATATTGCAATTTATAATAAACAAAATCATATAACTAATATAATAAATTTGTTATTTTTTTATTGATGAAAAGATCTAAAACAATTATTATATTTATTTAGGCAAAGTTCTATGCGACATTTGTCGCAAAGTAACAATGTTTTTCCTTTGCAACCAGGATATTTGCATCGTTGTCTTTTTTCACACCAAACAGGAAAATGCTCAAACCCATCACGTCTGGCATCACGAGAAGGTAGGATTGGTGTAATTGTCTTCTGCCTTTTATTTTCAATTTCATCAGATAAACTTGGTCTACCTCTCTTTTTGTTTATCGATAGCCCAAACATGCATAAACTTTTCCCTACTTCAAATTTGAAGTCCTTCTGTTTCATTGGGGTTGTCGTATGCTGCTGCTCCCCGTACAATAACCAGCAATTGATAAGAGTTACATCAAGAAGATGATAAAATAGCCTCAAGTACCATTTTCTGGTCCTAATTTTTATTTTATGTTTCCCTAGGAACGAATCTAGGAGGTCCACACCACCCATATGCTGGTTATATGTTTTGATTATTTGGGGCAATCCACTTGTATATACTTTATCTGTTTCTTTCAGTATCTTCTTGCTGTTTCTATTGGCTCTTGACCCACAAAAGACGATGATAAAACGACTGGTTTGTTATCGTACCACATAATGGTGACAATATTTGTATTATCACAATTTGCTAACCATTTCTCTGAATAACCTCTCTGAACCTTTTCCTTTTTTAGGTCTTTTATGGAAGGTATTTTGAGGTCTTTTCCTAAACGACCTTTGTTGACAGTTCCCAGCGACTGTATTCCCTCTTTGGCCAAATAAGCAATCAACTCTGGCGACGTATAATAATTATCAAAGAATAATTTGTTATTTTGATTCTTCGATGATCGTCTAGGTGCCCGAGATTGTGTTAATGGTACCTGTAGTTGTCCCTGAAGTCATTCCTGATGTACTAGGCTGAGGGTCTTATATTTCTGGCTGACGATTTTCAATATTCGTAAGAACCTCGTTGACGGGAGACGAACACTGATGTCTCTGCGGAGATAAGGAAGTTTCCACGTCGCTAAGGGGCTCGGATAAAAAGTTTTGGATGGATTGAAATTTTTTCGTTGTCATCATCACTTTCAACGTCAGAAAAATCTTGTTCATCTTCACTTCCAGAAGGAATATTCAAGAAACCCTCAATATCTTCATCACGCAATCTTCTTCGCGACATTATCTGCAATAAAATCAAAGTATTGACAAGGAAAGTTATCGTAAGTACGTATACGTAAAAATGGACACTAAAGCTCAACGTACCGTATGTGGAACATACATAAAAATATGATTTACTAATACGTTTACTATTGTAATATAAAAAACAACTTACCTCTGCAAAATATACACTTCGTTATAACACACAGTATTTTTTTCGAGTCAAAACTCTTCAATAACTATTTTTTTTTCTTTTTGAATTCAGACAAACGACTAACGTATCACTTTCATTCAAATTTCACACTGAGTGCACTATAACAAAAACACGAACGACATCTTTAGGTAAAGATTCATATTACTACATTGCTAAATGTCAGTAGCTTCTATCAAGATGTCAAAAGACGTCGCTACTAATAGTTTTATAGCTATAGGAATGATTAAAGTCGGTGTTCCACATATGGAACTGGGTGCCTTGTAGGGTTAATGAAAAGCTATTTGGGGTTGCAAAATAATAATAACAAAAGGTGTATATAACGTCATGGTGTGATTAGATACCGAAATTTCAACACTTTCTAACCTACGAGTATTTTGGGGTCACAATTTTTTTATTACTATGTTAATATACTCTTGAGACTTATAGGAGATTTAATTTATGAAAAATAAGTACCATTACATTTTAAAGCAAAAATATTTTCTATAGATTATAATTTGAGAATTTCATTGATTGTACAGCATAAAGAAACCTATGAAAGAACGCTTTTTTTTGGGGGGGGGGGGGGGGGGGAGAGCACCATTTGCGTTTTTGGCGTTTTTTTTAAGCAGCCCGATTTCAGATGTATACATATTTTTTATCCATGTGTGTATGACATTTTACGTGTTAACTAAATAAAGCTGATTTTTTTTTTTTTTTTTTTTTTTTTTTTTTCTTTTTAAGTGTAAAGATCAGTATTTGAATTTTCCCACCTGATGAGTTAAATATTTGCGGTTTATTAAAGTTCTCACATCTCTTTTTTTTTTTTTTTTTTTTTTTTTTTTTTTTTTTTAATGTAACCATCAGCTAGTATTCTTTTCGCCCTTATTCTCCCTGTATACCCAATAATTTAACTTTTTGGTTGAGTTTTGTTTTTTCTATATCTACAAATGATCCGATATGGAATAGGTATAGATGTTCCCGTTTTTATATTAATAATGTTAATACTCACAAATATTTTAGATTTTCCTCTTGGTCTATTTAGTCAATCTCTAAAACCTCACGATTGTGAATATTATCTAATTTACCGTCAAAATTTTCCTATTATTCATGGAACAAATTTTAAAATTTGGCTTACTGTAAATTTTGTATTTTACTTGCATTCTAATTGAAATTGATTTTATACAGTCAACTGTCGGCCGAAATTGTGGCCAAATTTTGTTCACAATATATAGGTTCACGTGTAATTTTTCCCATTTTATTCAACTTTATATTGCTTATAATAGTTTATTTTTTTAATGAACAATTGTGATTTTATATATATATTTATTTTTTTTTTCTTTCTAGAAAAACCAGCAAGACGAATTCAGTGTCTTAGTAGTCAGTTCTCTTGCGTATCTGACAATCATTGCATACCTAAATCGTGGCACTGCGATGCAGAAATAGATTGTGATGATGGATCTGATGAAGATCAATGTGGTTAGTATCATTTTTACATTTAAAAATGGTATGTTTAATTTAACTAAAAAAAATTATTTTAATGGTCTATTTTAATTGACTTTTGTCTCACACTTGTCCCTTTGCATCTTACAAATACATATTGGAACAAGATATATATGTAGTATTGCCTCACAAGATATATTTTAATAAATATTAATAAATAATGGTAATTGAATATGAATATGTTGTTGTAATGATAAATATATAAGCAAAAAATATTTTTCGACAAATGGTTTGCGATTGTAAAAATACAGAAAATTATATACTAACCATTTAAACAAACGTTACATCCTAAATTGAAACAATATTTTAATTAAAAAGAAGTATTTTCTAATTTTTTTAAAAATTACTAGCCTGGCTTCATCCGTCTAGACGGGGTGGTCTTTTTTAAAACGTCAAGTGAGGTGTTAGGCTACATTGCCCTAGATAGCAGAATGGGATCATTTCAGATTGGCTCAATTTTTTGTACAGACTGAAATTCTCTATGTTGGTCTTTAAAAAACAGCTTTCTGTTTATAAAATTAAATTTAAGTCGTATGTTTACATCAGGTAGATTTTTATTTACAAAAAAAAAAGCAGTGTAATTACATATTACCGTTAAATTATAATTATCTTAAGTATGTAATGCATTGCAACGTAATTTCAGATTGATTTTGTTTTATAACTTAAAATTTAATCATTTAATATATATTATTTAATTATATTGATCTATAATGAAATAAATGTTACCCCCATTTAAATCGTACTAATCATAATTAAATTTATTTTTAATGGATTATTAGTGTGTCACGTTTCGCAAAATTATAATTAAATGAATGTAATGGAATTGCAAATGATTTCTATTGCAGTTTGAACAATATAAGGAAATTAAATCTCTCATTTCGATATATATATAACTAAGTCTTTGAGAAATAATTATCTTGATAATATTATCCTGAGTTGTACAGTACAATTTTAAGAATTGTCGCCCGCTGGTAATATTCATCCAAATACTAAAGCTTTATCAAGATATATATTAGTTGAGATTCAATATTATGTCCATAAAATTAGTTATTGAAAATAACTTTATTAGTTTAACAAAATCCACCTGAAGCTGACTGGGCACGTATTACAGCTTTCGGAAATTACGACACATTCCAAAGATATACAGGGTTAGAGTGAGACTTTTAGAGAACCTTTGTAATAAAAATATTTTGGGGTATTGTAGATCTCTAACATTATTAAGAAAAGGGGTAAAAAGACAATTGATGATTTTTTTTTAATTATTATTCCCGTATGTTCTATATCTGAGTTCAGAAATTCATTTTTTAACAATTTATTTTATAAAACCTTGTTAAATTTCGTGATGGTGAGCATCTCCAGGTAGAATAAAATAGGGGGTGAATCGAGAAGATTTAATTTTATTCTAAATTATATCTTCTCTATAATTTCTATAATGCATTTCTAGACACGATTAAATCCTTAAAAGTAGGGTTTTATGGCTCTCCCAGAATCGCAGGGGGTAGAATTAAAAAAAAGTGGGTTTATGTTGCATATCCATTCTAAATTTAGCCTTGTTGCAAATTTTACGTAAGCGATTAATAGATACTGGGATATTTTCGACCAGTGGGTCTATTCTGGCCTGTTCGCTTCGTTATATTCCTTCGGAATTCAACGATCTTCGGAATATAACGATAATTTGGTATTCTGGGCTGTTGCGATCGAAATTTTAGCGATATTTATCTTCGTTATTTTTCGAGAGCTCTAAGGCTGTCGTTGAGTGGCTCTTGTATTCGTTACAATATGGCGCGCCCTTTTGGTATTATAAAGGTGTTTAATCATTTCTTTTTTTTTTTTTTCTTTTTTTTAAGAAATAGTTATGATTTATGAAATAAGGCAACTTGGTTAAAGAAATGTTAGCAAAACTTAAAATACATAGAATGTAAACAAAAGTTAATCAGTTTTTCCCACACATATCCAAATTTAAATAAAGTGAAAACGGAATAAAATACAAACTTAATTATTTTAAAATTAGGAAAATTTCAACTGTATTTGAGAACCTAGTTATTTATTATTATTATTATTATTATATATTTAAGTAATTGTTTTGAATGACTCTAAACGATTGCATACATAATTTAATTTTTTGATTTAATGTTTATTATTTAAATTTATGATTTAATTTAATATTTTGGGTATAGTAAATCTTCTAAACAATTTTAAAGCTTAATATTTTTTAAAAAGCAATGCATTATTCATCATATACATTTATGTAAAAAATTGAGTAATGTACTTTTCATATAAAATTACAAATAATTTTCAAGAAATTAATATACAGATTAAATCAAACTTATATATATATATATATATATATATATATTTGGGGGGGGGGTTAAAAAGTTAAAACATTATTTAAAAACAATTCACATTTAATTTAATAAAATCAAACAAATTTTATGATATTAATATAAAACACTCATTAAATATTTTTCATCATCTCAATAAACAATGACTTTATAAGTTTTAACTTTAAATATTTAAACAAAGATGTCTTTATAAATAGAGAAAAATATTTTTATGTTTTATTTACTAAATTAGAAAAAATGAATAATATAAAAACTTTCTTCTTTTAAAATTATAAAAATTTCAGCTGTAGTTGTAAATCTTTTTTTTTTTTTTTTTTTTCTTTAATAATTATTTTGAATAATTCTAAACAATTGCATACTTCTATTTAATATTTTGGGCTTAGTAAATCTAAACAACTTTAAAGCTTAATATATTTTAGAAAGCAATATATTATTCATATATTTATGTAAAAAATTAAGAAACGTACTTTTCATATAAATATACAAATAATTTTCTAGAAATTGGTATATACAGTGTAAATCAAACATTTATATACTTTATAATAATATACTTTCTTTTCTTTTTTAAAACAGAAAAGATCTAATATCATTAAAATAAATTTCCGTTTAATTTAATAAAATCCAACAAATTTTATCACATTAGTTCAAATCAATATTTAAATATTTATATCATTTCAATAGGCAATGGCTATATAAATTTTAACTTCAATTATTTAAGTAAAAATAAATTTATAAATAAAGAAAAATATTTTTATGTTTTACTCACTGAATTAGCGTTACAGTTTAATTAATTTTACTCAAATATATCAAAATATCAAATATTTCAATTGCACTTAAACAAAAAATATAGTTCAAACAAGGGGCATTGTACTTACTATATTTAAAAATTAATTTTTGGAAAAAAAATAATTAAAACATGAGTACATACCATGGAAATAAAATAAATCTATTAACTTGAATCTTTAGAAAGTGATACTTCTTTTTTATTTTGCCGAGTAAATAATTATATCGTGTGGCCGATTTCATTTTAACAGCCAGTCTAATATAAAAATTTACTTTGCTATTTTAAATTTCCTTCTCATCGAGACGATACAATTAAATTGAACTGGAAAACTGCTCTGCTACAACACATAAAAGAATCCACACTGTGTCTTTGCTTTTTATTTTTTTCATTTTCACAACAAACAACCTATATTTAACAAAACATGGCGACCATCGTCTGCTCTCTCTTCTCTTACTCACTTGTAATCACAATAAAACAAACCACGTGCTTCCTCCTGATTGGATGAAAGAGTTAACCTCGAACGCAGTTTTCCCCCACCTCGTTTGATTTTAACGTTCGTAGGGCAGAATTGCTCTACCACGGAATATCGTTATGAAAGAGATTTCGATCGGAAAAATAACGATCGCTTTGTCTTTTTAACGTACAGGCCAGAATAGACCCACTGATGCGACAGGGGACAAAATTTGAAAAAGTACCTCGCAGACAGTCTATATTGGTGCCATTCATTTAAAATTTTTAAAAATATATCAATGGCTTTTCATAGATCATGTGTCTAGAAAATTGTGTTTCTGGATTGAACCTAGGTTATATTCGTCAGTCTTGCCGTTTAAAGCTCTCAGTGATTTTTCTCCGAAACTCCTTAAAAAATCCTCCACGAAGGCATCTGACCGAGGTATATGTCCCTAGAATAGACAATCGGCTTTGCACCACATCCACATATACACTAAATCAGGGCGCGAAATTTCCGCTCGCCATTGGCGAGTGGAAATTTTACTGTGGCGAGTAAAATTTCGGTCTAAATATAGAGAATTCTTACAATATACGGTGCTACAAAAAAAAAAAAAAAAATTAAAAACGTAAAATTATGCAAATCTTGGGTAGTGTGACCAGACATTTTCTTTTTAAGAGGTCAGTCTTTTGCAACGCTCTGCCCTCCTAAACGAAAAAAGACATTACAGGACTAAAAAGTCCTCTTTTTCATGTTTTTTGTCATCTGTCCTCTTTTCAAATGAAAAGGATTTAGTCTTTAATTTTAAAAATTTCGCAAAACTGGGAAGCTCAATCGGCTGTTGGTTGTATCGAACGGTGAGCACTAACTTTTTTCTCCGTTTTGTTCGCAAAAGAACAACTTTCTAATAAACTCGTCAAAGCATATTATGGCTTGTTTATTCATAAACTCATTAAAGAAGGTTATGGTCCCGTTGATATGCGGTGGCTTGACGTGTATTCTCACTTTTGCATGAATAATATTCCTCATAAAAATAGGCCGACCAGTGACAGAAAGGTTCTGTGCTTGAAGCTGGTATACGTGAGGCGCTGGGTTCGATATACGATCGCGCTCTTTGGCTTAGTCGCTAGGAGTTTTCCATGGTTTTCTCCGAAAATAGCGTAAATATGGGCTAGGACCTCATAGAAAGACCCCACGGAGGACTCTCTTACTCAGGCCTAGAGCCTTAGTGCAGACAATTGGCCTTAATAATAACATACTACCACCACCTCACAAAAATATGCAAAAGTTAGTTGAATTCATTTTATGTCCTCCTGGTGAAAACGCTTCCACAAAGCGACTGTTTTCTTCAATGAACAAAATGTAGACATGGGGAAAAAAATACCCTTTATATACCTATTTTAAAAACTTATTAACTACTAAGACTAATTTAGGTTATACTTGTGAGAATTTTTATAAAATGTTGATAAAAAATGACAATTCGTTAAAACAAATCGTTTCATCTGCCAAATATTAATTTATTTTTTCATTTGCCAATTTTATTTTTTCTTTTATGATTATGATTTTAATAAAAAAATGTCTACTAACTTTTTTTGTGTAACTGCATGAGAGTATCACAAAAAAAGTTTTTGTATATAGCAAAAAATAATAATTAATATATATATATATATATATATATATATATATATATATATATATATATATATATATATATATATATATATATATTGTTCAGTGACACCTATAAAAATCAAGGATTTTTCCTCTCGTATCCGTATATTAATTTAAATTAAGGTGTACTGATTCAAATTCATCATTTAAGATAAAAATGTTTGCACCACTTATGTGAAGTAGCTTGAATCGGTTTTTATAATCATTTTCATTCAATTTTGTGTCCTCTAAAATGACCTCTTTTTCAAAATTGAATGTCTTCTATTTTCTTATAAAATAAAAGACATTACCTAATTTCTCCTCTTTTTCCAATAAAAAATTCATGTCACCTCATACGTAAAACATAGAGTAAGTCAATCACATATTGTGGCGAGTAACTTTTTTTTTTTTTTCAGCGAGTGTAATCTAAGTTGAAATTTCGGGCCTTGCACTAAATTACGTATTCACAGCTTCAGTTTGTTACTCATGTTAAAAAAACTGAAATATCCAAATAAGTATATGTAGCACAAAAAGTTAAATTTTGTAAAAGTAATTTCATACGCATTTAATCAAATGTATGAATCTTAAACTATGGATAAGAACTCTTATAGTGATTATACTAACTAGAAAAATTTTCACATATTCACTCTTTCAAAAATAATTTATGTAATAAAATAATTTATTTGATATTTAAAAACAATGTCACTGTCAGTTATGTAAAATTATGAAATTTTAATAAACTGATTAACATTCTTGTACTTCGATTAACCATAGTAGCAAAATGTAATCGGACTTTGAATTTGAATGACCTCTTATCGACGACCGATGAACGGCCGATTTTTGGAATCTCACCAAGAGCGATGAATCTCATCCGAAATGTCTCATCGGGAATAGTTGAATTTGATGATCGGATCCCGATGAATTTTAGAAATTGACCCAATAGAAATCCGTTGGAAAGAAATGATTTCCATCGAGTTTTCATGCGATTTGTTATAGATTCGATATCTTTTTTCAGTGAAATTCTCTTTATCGAAAACCAATGTTACGTACTGCTCGAAACGATATGTCTGTGTTAATGCTCAAGAAAATTTCGAGAAGTCGAAGAAAGGCCAACAATCAATGCTACTAGGGAAAATTCTGATATAAACTATAACTTTTAAATAAAATATTTAGTCTTTTTTAATAATTTAGTGTAATTATTTCATATATTACAGATAGAACAAGTGAAGATTGTAGTGGTTTTCGATGCAAAGACCATCAATGTATACCTTCGAATTGGCATTGTGATGGGCACATAGACTGCTCTGATGAATCCGATGAAGAACTTTGCCCTTCAGGTATATTTATTTATTTTTTCCTCTTTTACATATACTGTTATTAATTCATTATTTAAATAATAATAATAATAATAAATAAATAAAAAATCTTAATACAAATTTAAAAATAAAGGCTAATGATTTGTGCCAGTCTCATATAAACGGAGAATTGTCATAATCACATGCTACAGCCAGAACGCATTTCAAACATTTCATTTACAAGGTGATCCCAAACTTTTTTTTTTTACTAGCCTTTTTTTTTTACTAGCCTTCTTCCTTTTTTTTTTTTTTTTTTTTTTTTTTTTTTTTATACTAGCCCTTTTTTTTTTTTTTTTTGTTTCAGGTTAAAAAATTTCCCGAAATAGAAGGTATAGCAGATTCTTCACATGGCCAGAGTTTCAGGATAACTCTCTTACATTTTTTATAGAAATTTGTCATACGCCTGAAATCAAAAGTGCCTGGTCATATTCATGGAAAGACAATGTAATAACTTTTATGGAGTGTATTTCTAACTCGAATATTTTATGAAAGTAAACTTTTCTTGCCATTTCATCAGTTATGGAATTAAAAAAAAAAAAAAAATTGCCTTGTTTTACTACAAATTTCGATTTATCAGCAATTACGTGTTTTTAATATTTCTTCTTACAATTTTTTCCTACTAGGAATTTATTTATTATGAATTGCTTTATTTATAGTATCAGGACATATTTCTAGTTTTGATGCTATGAATCTTTTTATAAATGGATTTTCTTTTAGAAGCAGTCTTTACCTCCCCTCCCTCCTTTTTCAAATTGTTCCCAGCATTTTAAGAGACTTATTTTGCACTCTTAAGGTCTACTTCTTGTCCTTTATTTTCGACTGTTCTTTTTTTTCTCCTTCAAAATTTTCCTAACTTTAGTATAGTATACAATGGGGTAAGTGTAACAACCGTTTGGCATATTACAATTTTAACTTCATTTCGCACATTTGCTATTATATTTACGTTTATGAAAAATTTTAGCCATAAACTGCAACGGCTTTTGAAAAATATGTACTTTTTATAATTTGACAATTTGAAGAAAAGAAAAAAAAAGATTTTGTATTTCGTAGTTCTACTTGCCCTAGAGTTTAATGCTGTGTAATTTCGGCTTATGTCCATATGAGATATGTAACATCTCATATACGGGCATTATGATATATCAGATATGCCCATTATGAGATATGAAGTCGTGTTTCTAGATTGTGAAAACCTCCACGAATATAGGAGATCTTTTTAAAATATCTCAAATCGTCAGAGTTGAAAACTTTTCAGTACACCTCTAAATAGAACTTCACAATTTAAACATTTAAACATTCCATCAAAAGCCTAAAATAGAGCCTTATATTAGGTTTCATTTAAAATATAAAAGAACTAAAAAAAGCAAAGTAAAAACATATAGGGATACAGTTGAGGCGTGTAAAACACCCTGTGGTTACACTTGCCTGACATACAAAATTCTTGGGATAAGTATAACCACATGTAAAAGACCAAAAAGATTAAAAAATAGAATAAATCTGAAATTACCTACAAATTCCACATACAAAACTTTTATAAACAAAAACTGTGGAGCTCAATTCAAACGTACAGCAATGACAAAACTTCAAATTTTGAGAGCTGGATTCTGTCGAAAAGGGGAAATGTAAGCAATTTTTGATTTTCTACATCTATTATTCTTTCATATTTGTTTGGTTTCCTTAAAGCTAAAAAAATATCAATCAAACAAGTATGAATACTGATAGGTCTAAATTAGGATTACTAGTTGACTTATAAGCCCAGATTACTGCACTATTTGCTATTTTAAGAGTGTTTTTTATTTTATTTTTTTCTTAATGCATCCAATCAACAATAACCTTTATTTTTACATTACTTTATAATTTGTTCACATGAATGATTTTCTACGGGAGTACAACACATACAACATTCCAGCCATCACATCGAATTCTAAGAGTCAGTTTTATTTTTATTTATTTATTTATTTATTTATTTTATAATTCTACATCCAAATCAAAATACAACAGTAGCAGACGATTATTTCTGAAAATGGCAAATGTTTATCTCAAGGTGTTAACAATAAAGATGAATACAAAATCTTTTTCTATTAAGTGCGAATGACCTCAGTATACAAATTATAAAACTTTTTTTTTTCATCCTTTAAAGGAACTTGCAGCTACAAAACTCTTACCTATTACACCTTTTACTGTTTTCCCTGTATATTTGATATTCTGTGCACCACTGATCTCCCCCCTGCTTTTGTTTTCTAAAAAATTTTCATTCATTTGATAACTTTCTAATATTAGATTACGGTGGCAGACAAATGATTTTTAGAACAATTTTTATGTTAATAGTTTCACAATCAGAATAAGGGAAACTTACTCTCAACACTCTGCTATAGTTTTCCAGAATTTTAGACATGCTTCACGAAACAGTAATCTTTTTACCCAATTTCTTGCACTAACGAAAAGCTTCTTCGTTTGCAATTCTTAAAACGTAAGTGCGTAATTTCATACAATGCAAAGTGTTACTTTTATATAGAATATGATATAACGCCATTTTCAATTTTATTGCAACTAAAAAAGTCTCCTAATATTTTTTGTTGGTCTTTAAATTCTCTTTTGAAAGGGCTCTCGGTCAGCCAGATCGTTTGAATTTTTTTTTATTATTATTATTACGTAGGAAACAAGTGATAGAGGAGACCCGTGTACCTAGGGCCGCTTTTTTTCAATGCCCAAAAACAGAGCCCTTGACCTGTTTAAAATTATCAAACTGATATGTACATATCTTTAGGACTAATTACTTCCAATTGGGATTAATATAAATACCTAAAATAATAAATTCAGACAAATAGAAGGTTTTTAAAAAAAACTTCACTCGTGGCCCTAGGTACAACACCCTCATTGTACCTGGGGCCAGACCTCATCGTACCTAGGGCCATTCTCTCAAATTTAGATTTCACTATGTAATGAATAGAAAATAAGCATATAAACATGTATTTTATAAAAGAAACAATATCAAGTAATATATTTATTTATCATATAATAATTATCATGTTGTTGCCTTAATTTGAAACACGAAATTTTTCACCTTTTTTTTTTTTTTTTTTTTTCCCTTCAATTTTTTTTTTTTTTTCCCTGGAGTGTCTCTTGGATTTCTAGATCTCTCTGGTTTTCTGTCACATCTTTTCTTTGATGTGGGAGGTTTTGCTTTAGGTAAAGGTTTTGCTTAGGTTCGTACCGGTTAAAGCATAACACACGAAAAGATGTTAGCTGTTGAAGGTTTCGAAATTTTAACAGGCCACGAAACAGAGACATCCAATTCTATCATTGTTGGTTCACTTTCTTCCTAGGAAATCTTTTTTTTTTTTTTTTTTTTTTTAAATTAATGGAGGGGTCTTGTCTTTCAGTCACATTTGAACTTAAATATTCATACTCAGTGAATGTATTTGGATTTATTGGCTATATGCCGGATACGCAAAAGCCTGATAGAATGTTTACAGGAGTAAAAGCCGACGGATAGGACTTGCCAACACTTTCAACAACGTCATATATAGTGACTGGTTTACCAGGGTTTGCCAGCATCCAATTACTATAGGCTGTACTGTGTTTCTTAACATTTTCTCTACCGCTGACGTAGATTCACGTCATTTGAAAATATGAAACTCCACCAGTGGGCGTTTCTTTTGTAATTTGTATGTTATTTGTTTCTAAAAATTATACACAATATTCATATTTGTACAATCAGTATACTATGGATGCAAATAATTTGATTAGAGAAAGAGTATGATTATAATGTAAAACTGTAACTTATGAGAAAAACGCCCACAGGCGGACTTTACTGACAAAAAGACAAAAACATGCGGTCGCGAAAGTGTTAAATGGTCCAAACACACTGGCCCTAGGTACAAGGCAGCGATGTGGCCCTAGGTACAAGTTTTGGTAACTTCATTCAAAATGCCTTCCACTAAAAAATCCACATGCAGGGAGGAATAATTAAATATCTCATTTATTACTCAATATAACAAGCAAAATTATACACTAGAAATGAAAGAAAAATAATTAACTTGCCTTTGTAAAATAGCAAAAGAGATGAACTGCAAAATTTTACTTCAAACCATGTAAATTCGTTTTCTACATGTAACTTGTCAAAACTCTCTCCTCAGAAGTTCCAAAGTAGTTGTAAAAGTAGCAATTAGTGTTGTTACTTCCCCAATTGAGTATTAAAACCTAAAACTAAATATTATTCAAATAAAGTGGGGTGGCCCTAGGTACACGGGTCTCCCCTACATTTAATTAAAAGATTTGGGAAATCATACGACATAAGTCATTTGTCTTTAAATTTACTGGATTTTTCACGGTTCTGCGATGACAATTAGTACTTCTTTCACAGTATTGAGTCAGTCATCCAAATTTGTAACAATAAATATTTTAAATCTTCTTAAATTTAAATGAACATATTGCATTTGTCACGTGGTTAATAAGTTTATTAATCACATTTTACATCCTCATGCATTTGGTTGTTCAGTTAACATTTTCCCTCATCAAAATTTGTAAATATTCGTATTAAGTATCTTTGAATTTTTCCTTTTCATCTGAACGAGTATACAATATAATTTGCCCGAAAACTATTTGCAACATAATAGTAAAGTCATCCCCTCCCCCCAGAAAAATAAATAAAAAATTAAAAAAAAAAAAAAAAAATTGCCTTTGTAAAAGCCGTTGCTCACTGCGTAGCTTATTTAGTTTCCTTTTGAAATCTGACATTAATTCCTCTTCTGAAATTATGTAATAAAGAATTTATTGATTATTTTTTTATGATAAAAATAAATTTATTTTGTTTTCACTGTTTGTAAAAGCTTCGCGCTCTTAGATAATTTGTGAATTTTGTGGGAAATTTTGCATTGAACTGAACGTTGACGTAGTTAAATGCATAAAAATTAGATCATGTATTTGTTTTTTCTTTTTTGCCGATTGCATTCGATTATTCCTGTAAAGAATTGAAGAAAAAAAATTATTTTAATCATAATGAAAACTTCGTGCTTTCGGAGAAACTTTGAGGATTTTCACGGAAATTTTGTATATTTTTAACCCAGTTGTTGTGAATAAGTTTGCGTGATACCCCTTTTTTTCTTTTTTTTTTTTTTTTTTCTTTTTTTTTTTTTCCCCGCTTATTGTATTAAATTATGTTCTTGTAAAAGAAATAACTTACTAATTTTTTGCAGTTAAAATGTGTACAGACTTGGAATTTCTCTGTTCTTCTGGTTCTTGTATTGATCGCAGGCTTGTTTGTGATGGGAAACCAGATTGTTTAGATGGAAGTGACGAGGGATCAGAATGTAGTAAGTTTAATCTTGTTTTTAAATGAAGTTTAAAAATTTTGATAGATACAAAGTATAATCCAAACATTTCAGGATGTTTGAAATCCCCATCACAATTATTCTCTTACATTATTCTTTGCAAATTTTGTGCTTTGCTGCTTTAATGCTGCAATCGTGCCTATATTATTTCACCTAATAAAGGGCTATATTTAAATAATTTGACTTGTTACTTTTTTTTTCTTGTAATTTAAAATATTTGCATACAAAGATTTTATTATTCAACTCTAGCTTTCCTTCTACGTCAGAAAGAATGTTTATAATTGATTGAGAAATTGTTAATATTTTTTATTCCACCCTTATGATTTATATTCTGAAAAAAAAAAAAAAAAAAAAAAACTGACACTAGCTATTTTTTAGACTATTTTTAAAGCTCTTTAAGATATTTGGAAATATTCAAATATCTTAATTATCTGCAATGCATAACTTTCATTTCATGTAGTATATTTTCAACTATATTTCAGATGACTCTTGTGAGAACATTTCTTGTTCTCAAAAATGTGAAAATACACCATCTGGGCCACAGTGTTACTGTGAGAATGGTTATAGCATGGACATTAAAGATAATAAAACCTGTTTTGGTCAGTAAATTTAGACATTACAATTAATAAGAATTCCTATCATAAGATTATGGAATAAATCTCTTGCATTTTATCTTAGATATTGATGAGTGTTCTGAAGATGGTATTTGCAGTCACAAGTGTTTAAATACTGTTGGGAGTTACAAGTGTTTCTGTCGGGAGGGATATGAATTAATCAATAGAACATGTAAAGCTAAAGGTAAGTTAAATTAGTACAAACTATTAACTTTTGTTACTTTAGTCGTTTATATATATTTAAACGAAGTTTCCTATTAAATATATTAAAAGAAGTTACTTTTAATTATGGGCTAAATCTGCATACTGTATTATGCACTATGTCGTAAGTAGATGAAATTAAACTTTAATTTTGTTTTTTAGATTCTTCAAAAGTTAGTTTTGTCATTTATAACGTTTTTATTTTTTCCCTTCTAAGAAATTTACTGCAAGAATAGCTTTAATATGCAATCATATAAAATGTGCTCAAATTAAGATAAATTTATGAAGGCAGTTTATAATATTTAGAAAAGAGTTATAAAATTATTATTCGTTCACGGATGCGAATCGTAAACGAACAGGGGAAAATCTTGCACTTAAAAGGGGTGATCGTTGCGTCTACACTGCCACTGAAAGAATGCAGCTGAACACGACGGGAAGATCCATCATCTACTCTAAACCCCTATTTTGGTAAATCACAACAGACTTTAGGCATGTTCAGTAGCTCGGATCTGACTCTGATCTATATATTAAATATATATATATTTAATTATTTGCAGTCGATCAATTTATGCACAGCTAAAACAAAACACTGACCGAAACAAGAAATATGCATACTTGCCAACATCCTAATTAATATTCCGTAGTATTGTTAACCCCGCCTTCTTTTTCACACCAGTATATTTTTGTAGTATTTTCTTTATTTAATCGTAATTACGTTTGCAGAATATTTATCTAAAAATTTACTGGTGTGAAAAAAAGGGCGGGACTAGTGCCACTACGGGATATTAATGACCATGTTGGCAAGTATGAATATGTACGCTGGGAATATATATACAGTGGGTGATCAAATTATTAGAAACTTTTTTATTTTGACAGATTTTCGATTTTTTTAAAAACAATACTGAAATGGCCTGGAACCTCAGACATGAAAAGAACATTTTAAAAACTCACATTTTCCACTATCGTTTTAGTCCAGAGTGCAATTAGGGGACCAACTACAAATTAAAGAAATGCGCAAATACTTTGGATTCCACTGTAACATAAAAAGCTAAATATCACTTGTAACTTCAACACGTTGTTGCACATACTATGTACAATATTTGTATGTTTTTTTGTGGGAATTGCGCGATTATTTAGGCAGATATATATATTATATTTAATTAATAACTTTTCAGACAAGTTTTTTCCTTTAACTAGAACGGATTTCCGTAAAATTTTATAAAACTTACAGAAAAATTAACAAAACATTAAAGAAATATTCTGAAACATAAAATTCATGCGTGTAATATTCGTTGAGATATGAGCATTTACAGTAAATATTTTTTTACTGCGCATGCGCGAAAGATAGAAAAATTTTTATTACATAGGTTTAAAGCTAAATATATTGAGCAACTTCTTCCAAAAGTTCATTTCAATAGAATAAAAATTAAGCAAATTGTCGTCAAAAGAACGAGCTGAATTTTTAGGTATTTTCCAGAGTTGAAATTTTATAAAAGGTTTTTCCCGCGTTTTTCATTTGAAGATACAATTATTTCAACAACGTTGCAAAAGTTCTTTTTTGTAAAAAAAAAAAAAAAAAAAAAAAAAACCTTTAAGCTTGTAACTCTATTTTTATTTATTTACTAAGTTTTGTGAGTTCATTTTATTGTGTTATTTAAAGTAAAT
The DNA here is from genome assembly GCA_963930645.1 of Salticus scenicus. Classification (NCBI taxonomy): domain Eukaryota; kingdom Metazoa; phylum Arthropoda; class Arachnida; order Araneae; family Salticidae; genus Salticus; species Salticus scenicus. The sequence goes on from OZ005651.1 coordinate 171,018,431, forward strand.
TTTGTGTAGATTATTTGGTTGTTCTCCCAATATCTTCTTCGCTTTCCAATTCAAATAAGAGAACACTGTTGTTTATCTCTAACACTAAATGGGATGTACTGTAAAATTTCCACAAGCATTTTTTCTTTTTTTTTTTTAAATAACGACCTACTTTTAATTAAAATTAATATGGGTTATAATTCTTAATTTTTTGGATAAGATTTTTTTTTATATATATATAACTAAATTAAGGTGTTATTGAATTGAAACAGGGCCTGGAATATGTTTGGATCTGTTTTTTGTATTTTAAATAAATAAATAAATAAACCTAATAGAATTTTGAGAAGATATAAATTGAATATTACATGGATTTATCATTAGCGTCCTCAAACTTTGATGGCTTCTGACTGTATAAAGACTTAATATAGAACCTATGTATTTTTTCTGGATGCGATTATCCAAGAAATATACTCCCATTTGCGTATTACCTGTCGCATCTTTCTATGTGAAGTAGTGATATAAAAGCATAGCGAGTATTTTTCTTTTTTTTCCTGTTATACAAGGATATAATTTAACAAGGGTTGCTTTCACTATCCATTCTCATAAAGGCCTATATTGAGAATTTATATGTAACAATTGCAAAACTTAATCATATCTCAATATGTCGGCTAGATTTAAATCAGCAGTTAAACTGAAGTTGGCAAAATACTCTTAAATTGTGCTAGTATTTCTTATTGACATTTATTTTTATGTGCAACTTCCATAGAAAAAATGGGATGCGATTTAGTATGCCTATAAATCTAAACTGTAAGCAATAAGAAATATTGTTTTTCTTTCAAGGCATTGTGAATTGCATGAAAAACTAATCTTTAAAGAAATATTCTTAGAATAGAAGTAAAATTGTGTATCTTTCCTTAATACGATTAAAATTTATAAATTTTATAACAGTTAATTTTTTCTAGGTCCAGATCCTCTTTTGATATTGTTGAATTTGCAAGAAATACGAGGAATGCGTTTGAGATCCAAACAATATTTTCCTATTCAGAAAGCTGAATTTAAAGCATCAGCAGTAGACGTTGATCCCAACAATCAGCGCATTTACTGGGTTGAAAAATCTAATAAATCAGCTATATATTCCGCAGATTTAGATGGCAGTGGTTTTAAAAGCGTCATTGGTCATGGTAAGTCTGTTATTTACATAACTGATTATTTCTCATGCATTTCTATAAATGCTTCATGTGCGATTCTCAGTTTAATGTCATCTGTGTATATATATATTTTTTTTCTTCTTTTAGTTTTCTTTTTTGGATTTTCTATTATATTTATAAAAGAAAAGCCTTGTAAAGCAGTTGGACCAAACAGGGTCTTACAATACGAAATAATGCATTTTAATTTAGCTGTTGAACATTACAAGATCAATGCAATCGAGTGAATATTGTAAAAAGAATCCATCAAGTTAATAACATTATGAACTGTAAAGTGGATAGCCATTAACAAGCCATGGCAAAAACCCGGAAAGATGTCAGCCAGTGTTGCCAGATTGGGGACATTTTATATTCAATATCCACCGCTAAATATTAATTGCGACTGTTACCTAATTACTTCGGCGATTAATCATCTATTATATATATACATCAAATATCACTTCTTAAATTTATTGATGAATATTGAATAAAAAAATCCCCAATTTGGCAACTCTGGTGTCAGCTTTGCGGGCATGGCCTGGTGCAGAGCTGCCAACCTAATCCGGCAAATTGTTAGTACCGCCCCTTTTTCTGCACCACTTAATTTTTAGAGTATTTGTTTTCTTCATTCATCGTAAATATATTTGAAAAGAATTACTCTAAAAATTAAGTGGTATAGGAAAAAGGGCGGTACTAACAATTTGCCGGATTTGGTTGGCACCTCTGCCTGGTGTCACTGTTTGCATAGTTGCCAACATTTTAATTTATTCCGGAGCATTTTTAGTCCCGCCTTTATTTTGCACCACTTTCTTTATGGAGTATTTTTCTCCAATATATGAAAAAAATGCTCTTAAAATAAAAGTGGTATGAAATAAAGGCGGGCTAAAAATGCTCCAGAATAAATTAAAATGTTGGCAACTCTGCTGTATGGCTTGTTCATGTCAAAATTTTGCATTACTGAATAATATAAATAACGCGCTTTAACATGAATTACACTAAATTATCTCTAACAAATATTTATATATTTCAAGGCATTTAGGTATCAAAATTTTAACAAATAACTATTTAATAATAGCATTCTCATTCTGATGTATACCTGCCAAACATCTCATTAATAAGCGTAAAATAGGTTAACGCCTCTTGAAAAATCGCCCCCCTTTTCCACACCACTTTATTTTTAGAGCAATTCTCTCCAAATGTTGTTATAATTGAAGGTAAAAAAAAAAGCAGGTGCTAAAAATTTTACGCTTCATAATGAGATGGGTAGCAAATATGCTGATGTATCTGGTCTTTATTTTCTTCGTCCCTTTATTTTTACAACACGATATAGTGCGACCACGTTTCCTACGACTAGCAGTGAGGTCGAGTCCAATAGTTTGAAGGGATGCAAAATTGGCCGAGAGATTGTTATTTGGCAAACATCCAGTTATTCGGTGTTCCCTTATCTCTTGTTTTCTCTCAGTCACCCCTATTTTAACACTGGACTCGTTCAATCCGCACTTGCGCAGAGGCTTCCATGGTCGCAAGAAATGTCGTTAAAGAATATTTTAAAATTTTTGTTGTCTACAATGCTGTCTTTGTTAATATACATTTTTAGGCATATAAAAGTGATAAAATGCACAGAATATAACTAATATTATCCTACCAAATATATATATATATATATATATTTGGTAGGATAATATTATAGGATAATATATATATATAGGATAATATATATATATATATATATATATATATAAAGCTTTCATAAAAAAAATAATTAATTAAATAAATAAAAATAAAATTTGTGATAATGAACACTGGCAAGAAAAGTGACTCAAGTTAATAAATGGTAATTTCCAGTTTGTCATTGAAAAATGTGTGTAAAGTGTCCCGGTTTGCACGAAAAGTATTACATCTCCCAATTTATCTACCTGAGAAACAGTTGGTATTAGTTTTATTGTAGGTTGCAGTTAATGTTTTATCGTATTATTTAAGTTTATTTTTGTAGAATATTGTATTTTTGGGTTGTCATTTTTATTGCTAGAATACAATACGTAAATAGCATTTTAATATAACAGATATTCTACAAATTTAATATTTTCAAAATTTCATTAAAACGAAATATTCATTATTATTATTTAGTTTCATAAATTAGATAATTGATAAATAAGAACATTGAGTGCACTGTGGTTAACCAAAGTTTGATGCTAATTTATTTATGATAGATCGTAAGTCAAAAGATTGTTTCCAGAATGTCGTGAGATCCCGTGATCATTCATACAATTGAAGGATTATTTGCTTCGACATCTTTTATCTAGCTAAATATACAGCATGTTGCAAAAAGATGGTCTTAATTACCTGTAAAGCATAATTGTCATGACTGATATATATGCGGAATCTAACTTACTGTTAAAAGAAAGAAACCTCAAATTTTACGTGAACGAAATCTATATTTACTACACGGAGTTTGTCATTGAAAAATATGTATGAAGTACCTAAACGTGTACGAAAAGCGTCACATCTCTATCTAACAATTTATAAAACTAAAAGGCAGTTGCTTGTTTAACACGTTGAGCGTCACGCGAAATCTTAAGGAAATCCCCGTCAGGCCACGCGAGCTGCTTAGAAGCGCGTTATTTTTTAGCGTGTTTCAATAAAATCCATTAAAATGCTTTAATAATGACCTGTAATAAATAAAAATTAAGTAAATTAAAAAAAAAAAAAAAAAATCAGTAATTACTTAAAACAATGTAAATTTAGTTTTATATAATATTTTACATTGTCAGCCACCGGTGGTTGAAGCGGCTTTGTATATTTTATATTATATATGTTTTATTTATCAGCCACCGGTGGCGGCTGCTCGTCCTAAACGGAAAGTTCAGAGTCAGCTACCGATGGCTGACATGGCACTCAACGTGTTAATTGTAGGCTAATCAATGCTCTATCATTATCCTGAAAATATGTCTCGATAAAAATTTCTAAAATAATGTTTTATTCTGTTTCGAAAAAAAAGTTTTGTTTTCGTAACGAGAAGAAGAGAGGGGGAAAAAAACTTTCCGTTTTAAACATAATTTATGGAGTTCAAAATGTCAAATATTTTAAACAAATTACTATTGAAAACCAATGTGTTTCATCAATATTGAAATGCGCTCAATAAGTTGATGATCGAGTGTTGAGAAGTATTGTTCCATAATCATTTTTGTTATGGAAAAATCATTTTTGTTATCGAAAGTAATGTCATTTTTTTCGAATGTTAGTTTTCTACAACAAGATCTAGGAAAATTTATATAAACACACAATTTTAAAATGAGACTGCTAAAGACACTTTAGGAAAAAAGTAATATATAGAATTTGATAAAACTATTTTAAACCATATTTTTAAAATAAAATTTGTTATATTCAATAAATTAACTGAAATTTAATCTGCCACACTGTTAAAAATTTCTGTAAATTTAATGTAAATATTTATCCAGAGGTAAATTTACAGTAATTCTTAGTTAAAGGTTAAAAATCGAGATTCTCAATCTTTATTCTGTGTTTTTATCTAATTTTATTATTATTATTTTTTTTTTAGTTAAAATTAAAAATGACTGTTTCTACATTAGAAAAAGCATTCGAAGTCCGAAATATATTCTCACCAATAATTAATTAAATGAATATTAGTTATTAAATTGAATGTATAAAATAAGTTTAACATCTCCGTTTATTTTTCTCTGTAATTTTACGTAAGACTTAAGATAATAGATTACACAGAGTTTTCTGTTGAAATTTTTAACAGTGCAAGAAATCGACAACATTTGGCTCCAGCCTGATTTGCCTTGTCACAGCGTTTCTATATTATAACCTTTTCATTCTTGTGTCTAAAAACGAGTAAAATAAATAAATAAATAAATAAAATGCAATTCTTACTTATTCCATCATTTTCTTCAACAGACCCGAATATTTATCTCTGATAGTTGTTTTTTCTGATACCTGATTACAGAATTTCTTGCGGTTGTCAATTCGCCTAATTTTCGTTTTTTAGCCCAGAACAGGAAAAATACCCCTACGTTCCGATTTAAGTTTTTTTTCCCCACATAAAAGACACAGATTAAGATTTATTTAAATTCTCCACAATTTACGGCTGTTATCCCCCTATTTACCGGTTAATACTATTGCATGATTTAAAACCATCAGATTTTTTACATGCAAAATATTTTATAGGTTTATTTGTTCCCGAGGACATAGCAGTGGATTACGTTGGAAACAATCTTTATATAACAGATTCAGGCTTAAAACAAGTATTGGTTTGTACATTAGCTGGTACAATATGTCATGTACTTCATTATAAAAAAGTAGAACAGCCACGATCGATTGTGCTAGATCCCGATGAAGGGTGAGTATCCTTTATATTAATATTAGTATGCTATTTATTTATTTTTATTGTTGCAGCTTAATATTTATCGTTACAAAACTTGAATATCAGTGTATAGTTTAATTTACCATGTTTATGTTTAAGTTACCATCATTAATGCTATTATATTATGTTGAAATGAAAACATGATGTGAAAATAATCTGAAGTTTTCTTCTATACAGGTTATTCAAAGAATTTTTAAAAGGTTTATTCGTTAATTGATTAAATCGCGGATTATAATAATAAATTTCCACTTATAATTTTTTTTTTTTTTAATGTGCAGTTCTTTTATGCTATTAATTTTTTAAGGTATGTTCTATATATTAAATGACTATTTTCTTCCGCACCTTTCCTGTGATTTATCACTACAATCATTAGTTCACTGTGAAGAAAGTGGAAGCGAGTTTATGAAAGTTATCCAAATGTTTTAAAATAAAAAATAACTTAGACCTCTTCATCTGTGATATTGGAATCTTTTTACAAAAATAGCATTCATTTAAGGACCAATTGTAAAAGCAAGTTAATGATCAAATAGGTTTATACTGTTAAACACTTACATGCATCAAACGGATAACTAATAGTTTTCGAAATTATAATAGGAACTAAAACAGGTTCAGCAGCAAGAAGAGATTAAACATTAAGCTTTTAGTGTTGATTGTTCTGAAATTATGATAATAAACTGACTATTAAATTTCATTCGTATTGATTATAAAAGTTAATAGCTAAAACAATTTTTAATTTTTTTTTCTGTGAAGGATAAAAATTTAAGTCATAATAAGAAAACATATTCAGGATGCCACAAAATAGCTGTTTTCCTAATTTTTTCATTAAACAACTTTAAAACTTAAAAATCTATATAAAACTAAAAATCGACATTGTATATCTGACATTCAGGAGCCGATATTAAAATAATTCCCGTTACATATTACCATACTATGCAAACAATGAAAACTATTATGTGAAACAGAAGCTATGCCAATCATACCCATATTATCACATGGCAAAGTGAAATTTTGCCCAAGGATTCCAAAGCCGTAATAAATTGCAAAAAATCACCTTTTTATTTTAATGAAAAAACAAAAAAAAAAAAAAAAAAAAAAAAAAAAAAAAATGTATACATCGAGGTGCTAAATTACTACCAACGAAAAATACATTTCATACCACTATTCGGAAATAGTAATTGTCATATTAAATTGCAAATAATTACTAAAATTCTATTAACGAATTCCGATATTAAGATTACGGACAAACTGTAACAACTTGAATTTCTGCTTTAAAAAAAAAAAAAAAAAAAAAACTAAATTTCCTCGAAATTAAAATTTTTATTTTTGATACATCTTGCTTTTTCTATTTCTGATGGCCCATCTACCTACCTGCTCTTTGGCTTTGCATCGGCAGATCCCAGATTCAAGTTCCCATTGAGGCATGGAAATTCGTAGTTGTTCGGAATCCGTTTTAAACAGTAAATCCCGCACAAATTTACGCTAGTGTGCAAAAAATGAGAGTTGTACTCATGTCACTATCCTTTACAGTGTAAGTTATACGGCATTTCTTGCTGTCGCCTGTCATGCCCACGAAAACGAAGGGCAGCAGTAGAATGAGCTATTCCATATTCTATTGTGTGTAGCTGTGTAACGTTAATAATAATTAAATCTGTAAGAAACATTAATAAATTTTAAAAGTCTAGTCTCAAATATTACTTACACATTTACATACGCTTGACGGTCTGTCGTATATAAATTATGCTGCGATAATTTCGTGGAAGCCCCAGTTTTTATTTATCCAGAGCTCCAAGTTCTTATGATTGGGGCCTGCTATAAATATCTTTGTCAGTAAAAATAATAATGAAATTGAACTTGGTCGCATTTTAAGTAGGTATGTGCCGGATCATCAAAAAAGTGATTGCGGATGCGCGGATATAAATACGGATGTCAGTTTTCTATATCTGCGGGTAAGGATACGAATCTTTTACATCAAGATCCGCGGATAGAGATCTTTCATAAATCTCTCTCTCTCTCTCTCTCTATATATATATATATATATATATATATATATATATATATATATATATATATATATATAATATGAATAATTTAATTCCTTTAGCAAATGAAAGAAAGATGAAAATACCAACAATGAAATTTAAAATGAGATGTATTATGTATAAAGTTATAGTCACGATTATCATTTAATTAAAATACACTGAGTAGTAAAAACATGTTAAAAGAACTTACGCAAAAGAGAAATGACGCATATAACACTGAAACCTAACGATGAGATAATTTGCAGAAACCATTAAACCAGTAAATACAGGCAAACATAAAATAAATTGAAAGAAATTAACCAAAAAAACTGTTGAAATAAAAAAGAATACATGAAGGAAAATATATATGTATGTATGTTTTTGCTTCCATTACCAGATTACCGTAGGTAATGGAAATAATGTATTAGGTGAAAAATTTCGATATAAATTTTCGCCTGATTTTATGTTTTTAGGTCTCAGCGTTTAAAAGAGTTATTTGGAAATCGATCATTGTGCATGTATGTATATGTGTGTAGGTGTAGAGGATCTGATGAATCTTCTGAATCTGCGGATAGATCTAAAGAACTTCATACTTATGACTTCATATTTTAACTTTTGGTGAAAATTTAAAAAACCGAAAGTGAGACAAGAAAAACCGAAAAAAGACAAATCCGCATCAAAATCGGCTCTAACATATATATTTTTTCAATGTCGCTGAATGTAAACCTCCTTTTATATGCCTTTTCGTATGTATTAGTTGGTTTCTTCAGGAAAATCTTTAGGCATCCTGATTAATTAGGTGTTTTTTGATGGTTACAATAAAATAGTCATTTTTTCTTTCTATCTCGACATAATCTTCTTTGTACTCTTACTACAATACAACAAATTTATTAGCTATTATTGCTTGTATGTTACTAACTTTAAAATTTAACACCGATTTAAAAAAAAGAAAAATCTATTTTATATTAAAAAGACTAAATTAATAACAAAACTAGCAAGTGTTGTGGCCACCATATGACATTCTTGTATATAAATTTATACGAATTCTTGCAGTACAAATTATTTAATTGTTATTTCTTAAAATTATTTCCCATGATGAATGCAGACCATTTTTATCTCGCAGAATTATAATACTAAATGTCGAAAGAAAGTCAATTTTGTGCCAACATCAGAAGAAATGATTTTTTTTTTTTTTTTTTTTCGTTAAAAACGAAAAAAAATTGATTCAGTTTGTTTTAAATTATCGCAGATCTATGGTTCAACCATTCGTTTCAAAGGTATTGACGAGTTCTTTCGAAAAATATCCATATTAAAATTGCTCACCTCCCAGGAGGAGGATGGAGAGTTGCTTGTACATGCACAAACTTTTTTCCCTAGTTTTCTACTATTATTATCAATAAATCATATTAATTTTACAATCATACGTTAAAAAGAACTCTCATTATATACATTTTTATGAAATTTTGTCCTATACTGCTATGTTAAAAATTTTAAAAAAGTGATATCCCAGCGCCGCCTGTTAAACGATTTATCACTAAATCTAATCGACACCAGTTTATGTCAAGGTCCAACTATTATACTAAGTTTGGTTAAATTTCGTTCATTGGTTCGTGATAAACAGCGTCTACAAAATTTGTGATACACAGACACATAGACGTTTTCTAAAAACAGTCAAATTTTGTTCAGGGCATCTTAAAATGTGTAAATTTATCGAAAACTGAAGTTCGAAAAATTTTCACGAATTCAATACTTTCTTATAATACATATATATATATAATATGTGTGTGTGTGTGTTTAGAAGAAAGTAAAAAAGACTATTTATGACAGTTTCTTTCTAATTTTCATAAATTTCTACAAAAGATCTGTATTAGAACCATTGAAAAAAAAACTGATACGGATCATCTTTTTCTATTTGATATCCGTGGATACGGAGCTCCAACACATGTCTAATTTTAAGAACTTTAGTGTCCCCAAGTAGGGACGTAATAATAATAATAATAAAAATAAAAATAAAAATAATGGTACATGATCACCCCCATACCCCAGTTATCTTTTAGCTAAAACATTTGAAGACGAATATCTATAATAAATTTATTAGAGCAGGATGACAAAAGAATGTGCGCAACAATCACTACAACATGCAAGACAATTTATTTTCTATATAAAATATTTCATATGCAGTGGCGCACCCAGAATTTCCGTTTGAAGAGGGCTGAGGTATAATAACTGGTAAAATTATAATAATTATAATAGTAATATCTTCATGCGTGCATACTTTTAATAATAAGGAACCTATTATAAACGTTTTTATTACTATTAATTAAACAAATAAGTGAAGCTGAATTTCAGTTGATTAACGCAGTCGGGAAAATTTTCTTTATCTACAATTTCTTGTGCTGCAGTAGTTCAGTCAATTAAGCATTGAATTTGCAGTTGTACGGTTGTAGGTTCGAAACATGAGAAACTCAATAAATTTTCAAGAATTCTTTTGCTCCAAAATGTTTAAGATTTAATTTATGTTAGACTTCAAAATTTTTGTTAATGATTCTCTGGAAGTATTTAAAAATATTTTTATTTCTGTTTTTCTTCTGAATATTTACGACTGAACTCGTAAAAATTCTATTTTAAACAGTGACTATTAACTCTGGCACGTTTCAACAGCTTTCTATATTGGAGTGACTGGGGTGAACGTGCTGGTGGTATTCACAAAAGTGGCATGGACGGATCTCTACGTATTCCTCTTGTTTCTGACCGTATATTTTGGCCGAACAGCATTTCCATTGACCATACAACTAATCGATTATATTGGATAGACGTAAAATTGAATACCATTGAATATGTTTCTTTAGATGGAAGATTGAGAAAGGTAAGTATTTTCCAGGCATAGATATTAATTGCATTTATTTATTGTGATTTTATAGTATTTCTTACAAACCATTTATAATATGAATTTTTATTTCTGTGTTGTTAGTACAGTGAGGGGAAGTAAATCTAAATGATGGCTATAATTTTAATACTAGTTAATGCATCAGAGGGGGAGGGGGCTGAATTTCATTAGGACTATTAATACGCATGGTTCTCTCTCTCTCTTTTTTTTTTTTTCTTTTTTCCTACTTCATAATTTTATTGCATATTTTTATTTTAGAGATAAAAATTCTGAATTAAAAAAAATTATGAAATACAAAATTATCGAAACAGAGTTAATGCTGTTATCTGTTTATTCATAACTTGGAAAAAACTGTATTTCTTCTTGTTCTGTATAAAATTTTGAAATAGCCAAAACAAATTATACGTTATACTTTAGATTAAACTGCTATAAAGAAAAAGCATTTTTCTTCAGAGGGTACTGTAAGATTAAAAAATGGGGTAAACAGTAATTACTTGCATTCTTTTGTAAAAATTTCTGAGCATTTTGCATTACAACTGCTTAATGCTCCCATGAGAAAAATATTGTCTTTGTAGGCAAATGAGGAGCAACTTCAAATCCATTACCTTTTGAATTTATGCAAAAAATTTCATGAATGGCATTCTTTAAAACTAGTGACAAAAAACATTTTGCCAATATTCACAATAACAAGTAAAGTTCAAAAAAGAAATTTCTAAATGAAAAAGTCCGTTTTATCACAATTTTTGCAGATAAATTCATGCAGCACTTTTTTATACAAAACGTTAAAATAATTTTGTGCCTTTAAAAAAAACTATTATGCTAATACCTTCAATATTCAGGATTACATATTATAAATTTATAAGCATGTATATATATGTATGAACATACACATATATACATATGATATAGTTGCCAAACGTTCAAATTTTCGAATACGGTAATTTTTTACAGAAACCTTTTATAAACTTTTCAGCAGTTTTCTAAGATTAAACAAAAGGAAAATTTCTATAAAGTTCAGGTATCCAAAAAATGAGAACAGTTGGCAGCTATGATATGCGTTGTATTTATTTAAACAGCATACATTCATACGTAGTTCATTTTCAGATATACAGCAAGAAAAGTAAAAATATCTGGCTAATTACTGTAGTAAGTGTAGCCTCACTATGCTGGGCTCATTATGTGACAGAATGCGTATTGAAGACTTTGGGGAGTCTTCCCATGGATATCTTTTTGTAGAAAGAATAGCATAATGCGAACACAAATGAACACCAAAAATTTATTGGCAGTCAACATCTTATACGGAATATCACTGCATTTTAAAACCTTTACTGATATTTACTTAAAGAGCTTGTGACACTTTATTATATTGGATAGTGAGGAAATATATATATATTCCAATGGCAGTAGTTTAATCTTTTTACAAGAGTGTGGAAGTTTATAATATTTTTTTCCCCGGATGAAAAAGTCAAATTTATTTTTTCTCAAATTTAATCATAATATATACAGATTACTGTCCTTTTTTTGAATTTTTTTAAATGAGTTTTTGAAAATAATATTGTCCCAGATATCTTAGAACCTGATAATCATATTTCTAATTACAGGTGATCTTAAACTCAACTGTATTTCATCCTTACTCCTTAGCAGTATTTGAAGATACTATTTTTTGGGCTGACCAAGATACTTTTTCTCTAAAGTCTTGCAATAAATTTACTGGACATGAGATGAAACTTATAGCACGTGAAAATGGCAGACATATATTGGGGGTACATGTTTATCACCCAGTTTTAACCACAAAAGGTAACTGATTTCTAATCAACTTTTTAGAAAAGTAAGTTTTTATGACAAGTGCTATGATAATTTCAAATCAATAATGCACTTAAAGTTTGTTTTTATGAACAACTTTATTTAATAAATGCATATTTTTTGAAATATTCAAACTTTTGTGGAGTGAAATAAGCACCATAACTTTAATGATAAGAAATTGGTTAACTGTGATAGAATATTGGGTTGTTTAATGAGCTATAAACTGTGACCCCCTGTATACATAAAAATTCTTCATATGTTTAAATTGAATTTCTCACATTTCTTATATTGTTATCTCCACATATACAATCTTTTTTTTTTTTTTCAGTAATGAACCCTTGTTGGTCAAATGATTGTAGCCATATGTGTTTGATAACACCATTGCAAGGTTTCACCTGTGCATGTCCTCATGGATTCCAACTTTTAGAAGACAAAAAGACGTGCATGAGTACGTATTGATTGCCTTGTCAAATCAATGATAAAGTTACTGAAATCTTTAGTATAAAAAGTCCATTAAAGAAAATAAAACTGGTGTAAGCTATTGATTTTTATGACCATTCTTTACTTTCTCTTACCCATATCTATGGTTGAAAAAATATTGTTTTTTGGTCAAATTTTCGAAATTGGATTACACTTACACATTTTGAAAGTCCCCTAAATCTGAAAATCAAGTTTTTAGCAGTGTGTGTGCATATGCAGCATATCTCGAGAACAGATGGTAGCAGGAAGTCCAAACACTATATTCTAAATCTTTATCATATATTGATTCTACACTAAACTTTTTGTTGAGATCGAGCAAATAGTTCGTGTACAAGGACATCAATGAGAGAAATTTTTTGTAGGTGTAGTACATTTTACACTCTGAAGGCTGTACTAAATAAAATGAAATAAATAAAATGAAAATTTTTATATGCATAAAATCATTTTTCGTGTAGAGTATGGTATGAAAATCGTTCATTTTTTTACAGGGCTACCCAAATGAACTAGAACGTAGTAGGGCAATACTTGTAAATTGCTTGAAAGCATTTCAGGTTGTGCTGTGTGTTATTAATATAGGACTATATTTAAATACACAATGTGGTGTGTGCATAATTTATAGAAGACAGAACTAGCAATTATTAACCCTAGAACACTAGCGTGTTCATATCACTAGAGATACGTAAAATTTACGTGCTCATGTAAAATTCGTAACTTTTCATTAACTGAATAATTGTGTTTAAAAATATATTTGAAAACTATAAAAATGTATACCAACAAAGGAAGATTGCACGTAAAATTTACGTACACTAGTGTTCTTGGGTTAAGAGAACATTCTTTTTTATAGAATGTAATTTGTGGAATTTCTTTGTTTTACTACGTCCAGGAAATCTGCCTAGTAATGAAACTTGATTCTTATAATACCCATGCGGTAAATAAATTATTTTCTAAGTTAAATTTTCAGCACTTTTTTTTTTTTTTTAATTTATATATATATATATATATATAAAATTACGTGTTTTGATTTCCCTGGATACTAAAGTCAAGTTTTTAACGGTCGATCTTTGTGTATGTCTGTTATCATTCTAAATTAAATAATTGCAGGCAATTCAAATGTTTCATTTTGAAGTTCGTATGAGTTTCTACTTGAAAAATTTGATCAAGATTGATAAGTTTCAAGTTGTAGCGCGGGTGAAAGCTGACTGAATACTTTAGAATAAACTTTTAAGTTTAATAAGAGCCTTTATTCTTAATAAATGTAGTTACTGTATTTAAACGGGGAGTTAATGCCCCCCCCCCCTAAACACACACACGCACTCAATTATTTGTCAAATAAAACTGTTCCTGGATCTAGTTTAAGCTCTTTTTAAAATACGTTTATACAGTACTTGTTACATTAATCTGCGACCTGTCTTTTATAACGTTGAAATGCAGGTTTAGAAAAAGTCGTGAATGCAAAATCACATTACTTGCTTAGGAATACTTAGTTGATATTCGAAAATGTTGTTTGGAATAATTTTTGATAGTACAATGGTGGGGTTCAATCCACGGGGCATGACGGTAGTGTTGCCAAACTTGGGTACTTCTCAAAATTATTGGTGATAATAGAATAAAGAAGTGATATTTGATATAAATAATAGACGATTAATCTTCGAAGTGATTAGGCAACCGTTACAATTAAAAAATTTAGTGGTGTATCCTGAATAAAAAAAAAGTCCCCAAATCTGGCAACACTGCGTGACGGGAAAACACGCAGTAAAATTTTGATTTAATGTTTGAACGGTAATATATTAAATCGATCGGTTTTGGTATATATTTAGTTTATCTTTTCCCCTTCATTTATTTAAGTATTTCTGTGAAGTGTTTGTATTATAGTTTTCTTTTCTCAAGTATTTCTTGAAGTATATAAGTGGATTTTTTAAATTAAAGGTGTCTAAATCTTTGTTTTTTGTCATATTTGACTTAACAATGTTTAATTCTGTGCAAAATAGGAACATATTATTATTCCTACACATTTTCCTATAAGATATTACATATTTTATACGTAAAGGTTATCGTCAATTTTTAATTATTACTAAAACTACCAGATAAAAACTTCAATTTTATTTGTTATTCTTAAACTTCTGTACCTATAATCACTATCCAGAGTTTTTTATTTCTCCTTTTTTTTTTTTTTTTTTTTTTTTTTGAAAACTTTACTAGGATAATCTTTTGTAAAACTCAAGATTGCATCGATATGTCGTTATTTCAATTTACGGCTTCCTGAAATCAAACAAATCAGTATTAATAGCTGTAATTTACAAAATTATGCTCGCAAATATCAAATAAAATGAAGAATATATTTTATTCATTTATCTGTTTTATTTCTTAGTAACTAAGAAATAAAAGTAGAGTGAGGTGAACTAAAGATCTACAATACACCTTCAAGCATGTATCAAAATAGCCAAAAACAGTTTGAAATGAGTATATAAATGTCTATTTTATTTTTAATATTCAATTGGACTTTATAGATTATTTAGTTATAAGAATAAACTCTTTCCTAGTATCAGATAGATACGCCCATAGTTCTAAATATAATTCATGCAGAAAAATTTAAATTTCTCATTGTATAAAAATGTATATTTTTTTAAGAGTGGTTATTTATTTATTTATTTATTTATTTTTTTTACTGAGCAGTTTTAAAGGGGGGGGGGGAATGGATGATTTTTTTTTTTTTTTAAGATATCGAAATCCCGTAATTCAGATTGATTTAAAACGATTTATATGCAACTTGCGTTTAGTAGATGTGTATATCATTTTCTTAACTTTCTTTTTTACCTTTTTCTTGCAGTGAAAGAAAACTCTGCTTCAATATTCGTCAGTGAAGGACCTAGTATCTTCTACATCCGCCCGGATGCTGTTGGTAGTGAAACCGTGACAGAATTGCCCATTTCACTCAATACAGCTATTATAACTGGAGTAAGTTACGACGCAAAAACCAGAACATTGTTTGTTGCCGATATGAACTCACCATCGATTTATTCGATAAACATGACTTCATTACACATTCGGTGAGTCACAAAAGTGAGGAGTTTTTCATTAACGATAATAATAAATACTTCAGTTTACATAAATAATATTTTGATTTATTACCATCAAAAAGTAATCATCAGCGAGTTAAGTTTACTTGATCAAAAACAAATTATTATACACATACAATCCAATTTACAATATTATGCTCTTTCTTTTTTCTTAAAACAATTTTTTTGGTTATAAATTTTAAAGAAAAAAACATTGGGTTAGAATTTTCTGTTAAAAGTTTTTACTTAAGCTAGTTAAATGGCCCATCTATAAGCTAAAATAAACGAAAACATTAAAGTTGGTAATGCCCTTAAATGCCTGATTGTTTTAAAATCAATTTAAAATTTCTTCTTTCCTCTATTAAAATAAATCGTGGGGAAAAATACTTTAAAAAATCATACTTTATTTTAACTATGGTTTACAGCTGTGAAGCAATTTGTGTCCAATTTGCAAACATGGGGCATTAGCGCTTCAATATTATTCTAATAATACTTTAGGAGATAAAACTTGGTATGTTGCCGAAAGGCAACACTAGGCATTTAAGGGTTAAGTATAAATTCTAATTTTTAAAATACATTAAATTTTCTGTGTACTTAATTTGAAGTCATTTTTATTTAACTAGATTTAAAATCCACATTTAAGTTCTATGTTTTTTATTATTTTTATTATTAACGAAGGTTTTTCTTATCTTTTTTTTTTTTTTTCCTGTAGTCTCATTGAATTAATAGTATCTTATTTTCATTTTCTTTTCTTTCAAAAATTTTTAAATCGAACTTCAACAGTTGCACTGCATGCTGCATATTTTCTAGAAAACAAATTTTCTAAAACATGTAAGACTACATAATTTCTACAAGAAACTGTAGAACCAATTTCATGAAGTCGCTGGTGATGTTTAAAGATGACATTGTGCTATCAGGTTGAGAATACAAATGAAATATAAATATTGAATTGCATGTACAGGGTAAATAGAATTAAATTTCTAATTTTAAAATGTAGAAAAAGAATCTTTGATCGGAATGGTTTTTAGTTTAACCTAAATAAAATTGTGGCCGTGGTAATTAGATTGGTGAAAACGAACATTTCGGAATTTTACTTTTAGATTACACTATAATCATGATATTCAAATTTAAAAAATGTGACACGTCCACACCCAGGTAGCACAATAATATCCACAAATGTCCTACCAATATTGGCCAATATTTTGAATGTTACTGAATGTCAAACGTCAAACTTACGATATTTATGGATATTGACAGACATAATTTACAATCCATATTATAAAAAAACATTTAAAAGAATTATTTTCATTAAATACAAAATTCATGATCCGAAAATAATATTTTGAAAATTAATTTTTATAAATTGATATATTTTTAAGAAATATAATTTTCTAATGCTTTATTTTTTAACATTTGTTAATATTAGCCAATGTCGTAAAAATGATATTATTTTAACAACATTCTTCGATATCTGTCGACATTCGACAAGTAATATCATTTTTTGGATATTGGGAGACATCTACCTACATTGTGAAATGAATCAATGTGACATTTGAGCATGCGTAGCGCCTGAAATGTCAAAAAGCGATATTTATTGATGTCAGGAAATATTCTCAATATCACCAGATATCAGAAAAAAATATCTATAAATATTTTTTAGAGAGGGTTCATTTTATATTCCCCAATGTCATACTTTTATATTGGCCAATATCTTTGTGCTACCTGGGCACCACATCACAATTGTATAAATCTGAGATATAAGTGTAATACTTATTATTCTGCATCTAAAAATCTTACGGTGAATGATTACGTACTGAATTACTGTGGAGAAATTCCAGGCATTATAAAAGCATAGGGAAGTTTCTGATCGGATGTCTATCAACGTTCTGCAGAAAATCATGTCTAAGTTCAAAGATATCGTCTCCTTTTCACGTGAAATCGAGCAGGAGGAGGATAGGAGAACAATTGCTTGCACAGGAATGATATTGCTATTAAATTTGCCATGCGAGCATGAGAAAAAGAGTAATGCAAGCGTCCAGCATCAACCGTTAAGGCCTTAGTAGGTCCATTCATTTTTGCCAGCAATTGCTTGAGTTAACGAAGTCATCAAACGATCTAACTGTGATGCTGCAATAGATACCTCGGCCCACCCAGAGGTTCGACACAAAGTTCAGATAAACAGTGGGGTGGGTTAGGGAGAATGCCCTGCGTGTATCTCGATGAATTTTCTTCTGCTCTAAAAATAACTCGTATTTTGATGCCAAAGATTTGTTTTGATTCTCACCAGGTAAAGATCTCCAATATGCGAAGAAGAAACCCTTTTATAACCGACTGCTGTAGGCGTCAGTACTGAAGATGGTCTCAGATGCGTTCGAAATAACTTCCTATTAAGTTCGTTTGTAAGTAGGATGACCCTGCGTTAGAAACGTCTCAGAAAAGGGCGGAAGAGCCGGAGTTTATTCTAATCTGGTGTCATCACCATTTGAGTTCATTGCCTATCGAAGGAGGTCCGAAACATTTCCCACAATCCTTTTTCTAGAACAGTTTTCAAGGCAAAAACCCTTAGCATTAGAGACTAAAAGTACCGGGGAAAATGCAGTGAACGGGGAAAGACTTATTTTCCAACATGCATGTCAGTACTGTCAATTAAGTATCAGTGCTATAGATTCAAAATTGCGCAAGTTCAAGAATTGCTTCTCGACAATGACCTGTAAAAACAGGAAATTACCTCTTCCTTCGAATAAAACTTAGTAACAATGCATGGCCATATCCTCATTTTCATCTCAATGGTTCCATTAACACTGAAAATTGCAGAATATAAGAAACAAAAGCTAATCTGTTAACACAACAACCCTTGCCTCTTCATTTTTCAACAGTTAGTGATGTGAGAGTTTATGGCAGCATTTATATTTGGGAATTTTTTATATATTTATTTTGAAAAGATATGTCCTACGGTTTTTTTACCTGTTCAATTAGCAGTAAATGGTATGCAAATATTTTTCCTACACCAACGTGCATTCATGTATAATGCAATTATTGCTGAAGATGATGATGATCATTTTGGCTATTTCAAAACGAATGAACAGTGGCGAAGTTACAAAATTTCAAAATATTCAGAAATTACAAAACTAGCTGTGTTATTTTCTCACCGATGGAACACACTGTTTTGCACTTCCACCTTAGAGGAGAGGGGAAACATTAGATTTGCAAACATCTTGAGCATGTCTTGGGAGAGTTAAAAATCGAATTATTACCATTTGCTTTTTACGCGTTTTTTTTTTTCTCCTAGAGGTAGTTCCGTGCAGGATAAAAATTTTGATGGCATATCTCCGAACCACGCCTAGGCGTGTGTCCCAGACTGTCGCCAGTTTCCCATAGCGCAGTACTAATGTGACGTAAAATCCAATCAACTAAACCTTAGAGGTGATTAAAAAAACACTTTCTTACCCACATAGCAAAAATATTCTTCCGTAGGAGCTCCTACAGTAAGTCCCAGATTTCCGATATTCCTCCCAGCATATTCCATAAGAATGTAAAATACCCACCGTAGCGGCTTCCGTAAGAACATTTCGTAGCTCCGTCGTAGTTCTCGAGAACTACCTCTGTCAAATCATTCCTACAAATATCAAATTAGATTTCCCTTCAGAGTTTTTAAACATGTCCGTTCTTCCTCTGGGAAGAATCTGGGAGGTTCAGGATATCCCAGGGAGCGAAGTAGGAAGATAATTGTTATATGGGATCCGCTGGGAAATGTCTTAGACGTGATAGAAGCCTTTTGAATAAATAGTGTTACAACCGCTGAATAATTTGAAAGATATTTCTTTAATAAGGAAACTTACAGTAAAATAACTAAAGACATATTCCCATTTAAAACAATACATTGATTACTTATTTGGATTAACCTGAACCTCAAGCATTTGAGATTCCTACCACTAGCAAAATGGTTTCTATTGATAACATTTCAAACTATTTTCTCTTTTCCCAGTTAAAGTATTATTTCAAGTTAAGTTCAGAACATTTTGACTAATGTTTCTTCTTTTAAGTAGCTTTTTGAACTTTAATTATAATCCCCTTGTATTTATACACGTCTTCTGAGCGAGCAGATAAAATAGTTTTAAGTATTTTGGATGGTATCATCGAGATACTAAAATATAAAGTCAAACTACATACAGGGCCCCATCTGGTGTCAAATGGTTAGAACTCTGACTTTTAATTACCGTGTACCAGGTTTGAGCCTTGTTCAGGCATTCGTAATAGTTTTGTCGTAATAATGTCGCAATTATAGATGTGTATATATAATATAACTAGCAGGCTAAGCCCGCTTCGCTGGTCACTATTTTTAAATGAATCACTATAGTTAATGAACTGTCAAAATTGCAAAAATTTTTATCATGCGGAAAAAAAGAAAAAAATTTGATTGGAAAAAATGTCGCACCGGGTCCCCAATGCCTTCGGCAGTGCATGCCATTGTGCGCTGCGCGTGCGCATTTATGTTCGATACTCTTAATGAATCACTATATTATCGTAAAGGAAAAACATTTTAAAAAAATCTTCTCCCATCGGTGGAATAATCGGTCCGGGCGCCCACTGCCTGCAGCAGTGTATACAGGCGCGCACGGCGTGCATGTTCCTTCACCTACCATTCCCGCCCCTCCTAACTATTTTAGACTTTAAAAAATACTCGCAGTCGCTCTCTCGGGCTTTTAAACCTAATAATACTAATTTCTGTCATTCTATCTGAATTTCTTTATTTTTACCCCTGCGCACGCCCCCCCCCCTTCCCGCCCCTTGTAATAATTCTGTACTTTCGAAAATATCCGAAATCTATTTATCAGGCCTCAAAACCTAACAACGCTAATTTTCAGTGCTCTAACTCTTATTTATATATTTTTGCCCCTTCACACTCTTCCCGTCTATCGTAATAATTTTACAAATTCAAAAATATTCGCATTCAATTTGTAGGTATCAAAAACCTCCATGAACCAATTTTGAGCGACCTAAATCTATTTTTATTTTTTGCCCCTCCGACCCCCCCCCCCCTTCCCACTCCTCCTAATAACTTTACAAATTAGAAAATATCCGCAATCGATTTGTAGAAATCAAAAACCTCTATATACCAATTTTGAACGGTCTAACACTATTTTGATTTTTTTTGCCCCTCCCCCTTTCTGACCCTCCTAATAACTTAACACTTTTGAAAATATCCTCATTAGACTTGCAGGCCTCTAAAACCTATCTGCACCAATTTTGAACGGTCTAACTGTATTTCAATTTTTTTGCCCCATAGCCCCCCCCCTCCTTTCCCACCCCACCTGGGACAAATTTCTAAAGTTAAAGAAATTACTTTTTATGTATTTGTGGGAGCTATATTTTAGAGCAAAAATCTCACATATATCTTTTTTTCTGTTTGCGATATAAAGGATAATTTTAAATCACGTTTTGCCCCCTCTCCCCCCCCCTCTTGGAGGCTGAATTTCTAAAATTACAGAAATTAGTTTTTAGGTATTTGTGTTAGCTATATATTAGAGCAAAAATTTCCCGTATATCTGTTTTTTGGTTTGAGATATATAGGAGTATGTGAAACCACGTTTTGCGCATGTGAAATCACGTTTCCCCCCCCCCCTTTTCCCCTTGGGGACCGAATTTCTAAAATTCCAGAAATTAGTTTTTAGATATTTGTGTTAGCTATATTCTAGAACAAATATTTTATGGATATCTGTTTTTTCTTTGAGATGTGAAAGTTTTTGTGAAATCACATTTCGCCCCCTACTCCCCCTTGAAGGGCGAATTTCGCAAAATCGCTTCTTAGGGGGTGCTTACACTATATGTTCTATAATCTGACCTAGTTTCGAGTCAGTGGCTCCAGTAGATTTTGCTGTGCGTTGATGAGTCTGTGAGTGAGTGGAAGTACTCTTTTATATGTATAGATAGATGTGTAATTAAATAATAATGTCGTAGAAATAAATAATGTCGTAGAAATAAGTAATGTCGTAATAATGTCAGGCACATTCGTAATAATTTTTGAAATTCATTTTAAGCAATAGGTCACTGCCTAAAATGACCGAGACAAAAAACCTATTCCAATTAAATTATGCCAGGTTAATCTCTTTTTAAAATATCACCTCTTCGATGAATCTGTAACAAAAATAAATCCAAATTTTCCATATTCTGTAAAATATTGAAATTTCAGTACAGTTTTTAAACTTTATTATTTATGTTTATGCACTTTGCATCTAATAGTAAATTTTATTTAATAGGGATCTCGTAAAACACGACATTTCATTGCCTGAAGATCTTGCATTTGACTGGATGAGTAACAATCTCTACTGGATAGATTCGAGCAGGAAGACTGCTGAAGTTTTATCTGTCGTTAGCTTGAAAAGAATAACACTCATAAGAGAGCTTTTTGAACCAGTTGCACTTGCTATTTTGCCGTCTCGAGGGTATGTAGTGTTATAATTTTCTAATTCTGTTTAATGTACTGATTAATCAACTTAAGTTTCATGCAAAAGATGCATAAATAAAAAGCGTAGAAGTTTCATTAATCTTCTATGCGTATAAGCAAAAATATTCACAAGTTAATACGAAGCTAAACCTCATTCATATATGATTTACTGCTATTCAAGACCATTTTATAAGTTACGACTGCATTTTTTTTTATTATTATTGCCGGGGGAAGGGGGTCGTCATGCCTTAAAGCATCACTTCCGACCTTTATTCGTATACAGAAATGCATGCTTTAGTAAGCTGTACCAACCTCATAGTTTGTTCCATGGCAGTACAGTCACCCTGCATAACAAACAAACTGAACAATGCAGGCTCTTTATAGCAAATTATCAAATATATTTTCCACTTTTTTAGGGGGACCGGAAAGTAAAGTCGTTTTTGCGCATGTCTGTATTCGATTGTCATTTATCAGCTCATAGTGTGCTGGTACTCGTGTCAAAGACATTTCAAGGTTAGAGTGACTTGTAAACTTGTAAATTATTAAAGATTTTTTTTTGGCAATTTATAGCGAAAAATGGCCAGTTAAATAAACGAAGAGGTACATATCCGGCACGGTATGCTTTTTGAGTTTCGAAAGGGTAGTAACTCAACAGTTGCTACAAAAATCATTTGTTATGTCTATTCAAGTGCATTAAAGTTTTTTAAATGCTAAAGATGGTTTTTTAAGTTCAAATTCGGTTAATTTTCATTTTTATGACTCGTGCCGATCAGAAAGACAACTTCAGACAATGACATGTTAAGGGCGGAAGTGGAAGAAAATCCATGTCAAACAATCCAGAAACTTTCAAACATTCTTAACTAACCTCGATCTACCAACCAAAAACATTTGTAACAAATTTTAAAGTAAGCAGAGCAAGTGTTTGTGTCTTGCATAATCTGTTCGAAGGAAACAAAACAAACTGATCGAGCACATGGAATTTGCTTCAGTGGTACAATACTGAAGTTTTATAACTCGATCATTTAAGATTAATAATGGGTTCTTTATGATAATGCAAAAGGCAGTAACTGTCTTTGAATGAATCGCCACGAAGTACAGCTAAGCCTGGTTTACACCACAAACAGGAGTAGTTGTGTGTTTGGTGGATTATTCACGGAGTAGTTCATTTAGTAGTGCTGAAATCTGGACAAACTATGAATGCAGACCTTCACTGTTAAGAAGTGGAACGAGTAAATCAATCTGTAATTGAAAAGTGTCCAGCGATTGTTAATAGGAAAGGCGTTATTCTACGAAGCCTAACCCTTGGGGGAAAAAAATAGATGAAAATAAATGAATAATAATGAATTGGGGTGGGAGGTATTGCCTCACTTACCATACTCGCCCGATATTGCGCCATCGTATTTCCATTCACTTTCACAGCTGCAATATTTTCCAAGTGGCAAAAAATTTGAATGCTTGGATGATGTCCAAAATGCCATCAGAAGAGATTTTGTTCAAAAAACAATCGATTTTTATCGATCCCGCATTAAAAACTTGCACACATATACACTAGATACCAAAATGTTCTTGATGGCGAGGGTGATTACATAACTGATTAAAAACAAAAACTTGTTAAAAATTTATGTATTTAAAATTGTTATAAAAAACATTATTTTCCCGATCCCTCTAATATTTAGACCAAAAATCGTTTGATTATACAATGTGAATTCGTTTTTCACCTGTCAATGTAGTTTAACACTTTACAAAAAACTATTTAAGTTCAGTAAATATACTTACTCAATGAAAACAACTGATTATAAACTGCTTTTCACATTCATTTTTTTTTTTTTAACATGGTAAGTTCTTTATTGTCTAAAAAAAAAAAACTGACAATATGACACCTTAGCGAAGTAAAAAGCTATTTTGAAATCTAAATACTCTCAATCATTCATTAAAACGGTCTTGTATTATTTAATTCTCTTTGTCTCTCATATATATGAGAAATTTCTTTTGCAAAATTTCAGAAAAATGAAATTGCATGAAGAAATGGGAGAGTTAACTATATATGTGCGTGTGTTTGTAATCCAGAGTAATAAGAAATTTGTCTTACATGTGATGAAAAATATTTATGAATATAGGATTAATATGCAACGAATAAATAAATACTTTTTACAAGTATCGTTGATGTATTGAGAAATTTTATAGTAAAATCTATAATCCACTATGTATAGAGAACGTGTAACCCTTTTAGAGCCTTCTTACATTGTCAGAAACAAATACCATTTTTCTTCTTAAATTTAAATTAAGCAGTTCTCAGTAATTGTAGTAGCCTATGTTTTTATGTATTGTTAAACAAAAAATAAAAATAATAAGCTTGCATTGCTGGGGAAAATTGCTAGGTGACCAGATTACAATGTAATTGAAAGTCATGCATCTTAGTAAAGGAACCTTCAGAAGATATCAGGGGTGTTTGCATTCCGGATTTTTTATTTTATTTTTCACAAGTAATTTTTTAATAGTGATATTATTAGTACTTTTCTAGTAATGTTTAGCAATTAAATATAGCCAAAAACACAATTCGTAATTAGTGGTGGGGAATGAAATAAAAATTCCGGAACGCAAACACCCCTGAGAGATGAAGAGATGAAGATAAAAAGATGAAGGCGAGCAATCTTGATGAGAAATTCCCTTATGTTACGAAGAGGGGGGGGGGGAAGAAGCATGATCATTCATGCAGAGAGACATAACATTAGGGAAAAGAAAACAGTAGCAATGCTTTTATATATAGCAGTTTTTTGGGCATCTTCCTTCGTTTTTTCAATAATGGTCTCATTACTCATTATATGTTAAATAATCTTATCAGGATATCCATTCTTATTCACAGGATGTCTATAATTAAATTTGCTATTTCCGAGCAGTGTTGCCAGATCTGTCGGACTTTTTATTTAATAATCACTAATAATTTTGAGAAGTGATATTTGATAAACATAAGACTATCAACCTTCGAAGTAATTAGGCAAACGTTACAATTAAAAATTATTGGTGATTATTGAATAAAAAATCCGCCAAATCTGGCAACACTGTTTCCGAGAGCTTTGTGTCAAAAACAATTCTGCAGAATTTCATAAAAAATGGGTAATAGCATAATTAAACGAATTATATCTAGCACAAAAATTTTGTTTCAAAAACCATCACTAGATGGCACTGTGCCATTAAACTTCCGACAAATGTCGTAACCATAGTAATCATGTGCTTGTGTAATGAGACACGCACAATATAAGTATATAATAAGTGACTCAGTTATTGAAGCTTTGTGAAAATTTTGGTCGTTGAAGAAAATTAGAAAAAAGTCCACTCACTAGACAGGGATTAATAAAAATAATTAATAATTTTTTAATAAACTTGAAGCAATGAATCATTGGCCTTTCAGCCGGGAAGGGGACGAAAGTGTGTTGCAGCATAAGTAGTGGATGATGATGCAGCGACGCAGAAGACAGAATATCCTGTTCATGGGCAGTACTATTGCATTGCACAAATGGTTGACCAAACTCGTTCCACAGTTCATAAGATTCTTAAAAAGGTGTTACGCTACTATCCCTATGAACTATCGGTTGTACAGAAGCCCTTGCCAGATGATCTTACTAGCAGACAAACCTCTGCATTGTAGTTCCTTACGCAATCCGAGCTCCAAAACTAATTGCCATGGAACATTTTGTGGAAGGACGAGGCCAGTGTTCATTTGGATGGTGTAGTTAACATGTACAGTTGCCTTATTTGGGCTGCAAAAACGCACATGGATGTCTGCAAATGTCTTTACACTCTTCACGTATAACGGTTTAATGCGGCTTTACAGTTGCACTGGGGCAGCATATGGTTCTGGTTCATTAGGATTCTGGGTTCCTTTTTCCGAAGAGCTTAGTGCTACAGGTCTGTGACATGCTCCATCACCGTTCAGAAACACGTATCTTTTTTATAGCAATCCACGATTCCGGTTCTTTAGGCAAGGGGATGTATTTCAACAATAGTGTTTACAGTGCGGCCACATATCCTAAAACTAGCAATGAGGACGCGTCCAAAATGTTGGAGGGATGCCAGCGTGACCGACAGTTTGAAATTTGGAAAACATCCAGTAATTCCGCGCTCTGTTATTGCTCATTTCCTCTGAGTCAGATGACTGTTACCCCTATTTTAGCATTGGACTCGTTGAGTTAGTACTTGCGCAGATGCTTCCATGGTTTCATGAAATGTGGTCGAAGAATATGTATTAGGATATTCCTCCTAATACATCGTTCATTGTGTAAAAGGAACCGCCGCCGTTTTTGTGATGAATCAGTTATCAGCTGTCATTTTCCTACAGCTTAGCATCCCAGATACCCAGACTTGAATCTTTGTAACTTTTGACTGTGCGGGTACCTGAACTGAAGAATTTGGTCTACCGTGATCCCACCGCATCTGTTGGAAACCTTAAGGCTAGCATGGCGCACCGTATTCATTCCCCAGCGTACACTGCTTTCTACAGTTCACCATGAAATTTTACGCTTCCAAATGGTAGCAGATAATGATGGACAGCATATTGTACAAATTTTGTAAACAAGTTTAATTTTTTTTTTTTTTTTTTTTTTTTTTTGGGGGGGGGGGGATAAAATTCTCATCTGATTATGCTATTACTCAGTTTTCATGAAGTTGTGCAGCATTGTTTTTGATACAGAACGTTCGAAAATTGAAAGTTTCATTAGATACCCTGTATATATGTATGTATATATACATATATTATTTCATATCAAGTGAGTATCATGGATTTTTGTTACAATAAAGAAATATTTACTGTTTATAAATCTCTTTGGATCTGTTGGGATATACTTAACCTTTAAAATACTTATTATTATTCTGCCATATTTGACACACAAACACAAATGCTTTACATTTCATAACAACATTAATAGCATAGCTCTACCTTCAATATAAGAATATTTTGGCGGGCATAACTGTCCCCATTTGATATTCTGCCCCGTCAAGTCGTAGATGTACAACCAAAGAAATACTTTTTTGATAGGAAAAAATCGTATGCAAACAACTGAGTTTTGTAACTATTTTAATCTCTTTTTTCAGTCTCATGTTTATCGCTACTGTTGGCAGAAGAGCATCTATAATGATGTGTGACATGAATGGTAAAAATTCAAGGATACTGCAAATGGTACAAGGCCTGCCAATGTCCCTATCAATCCATCCATCAAAAAATGTTTTATTTTGGGCAGATCCGAATGCTGGGACAATTTCCTATGTAAATTATTTGAACACAAGGTAATCATATTTAGTTTAAAATTTGGAATTTACTCTTATAATTTTTAGATTTTGAATTTAAAATACGCATTAAACAATCAAAATTAAAAGAAGTAATTGAATAATTTTGAAATCTGATTATTTTGTACTCTTTGTCTATATGAAAGAAAAATAGTAATAATCAAAATTATTAAGTTTCAAATTTTTTTTTTTTTCGTAATTATTTCCTGAAGTCTTATCTAGCAACTGTTGTCAGAGATTTATTATTTTTAAACGGTTTTAAATGAAGTAATATTTTTAGTATTTTCTAGGGTCAGATATTAGAACAAAAAATATAAAATATTCAAATCTGCTACATAAGCACGTTATTATCAAGTGAGAGTACATTTTGGTTTTAATCCTAAATAATATATTTCATATACATTTTTTTTTTTTTTTTTTTTTTTTTAGGGCAGGGTCTAAATTTATTAGCGTAATATGGCTTTTTTAAGATCACCACTCCTTTTTATTTAATTTTTTTTTCAAATATTTAACACCAGGTATAATATTTCATTTCAGTAAAGAAAGTAAGTAAATAGAAACAGGAAAAAGTGGCAGTTTATCAGCAAACAGAAAAAGGATTCATTTAATTATTGAATAACTAAGAATTTTTTAATACTTTCTCTTTTTGTGTATCCATTTTCTCATTTTAAGCTACGATGAATTCTTAATTATTTTTATAGATCTTTTTAATTAACTCCTGATTTTTTTTTCTAAATTAAATTTTTATTCTTGAAAGAGTATTTTGAAATTTCTGTAATCATTACTTATATTTTGAGTCGTTACTGAAACCGGTATGTCCTATTGATTTAATTACAGCAAAAAAACACGTGTGTGTAAAAGTTAAGCATGATTCATTAAATATGAAAATTCACAATTAATAATTCTATAGGTAACAACAGAGATTCACGAGACAAAAATAATTCATTGTGCGTATACAGAACAATTCTGTGGGTGCTTACTAAATAACCAAGAAGCACTAATGCAAATCAAAGCGAATACAAAAAGACCTTGACGTATAATCAGTTGGGTTACAACATTTTTGAGATTAAAAAGCATAATCAGTTGGGTTATATATCATTTCTGAGATTAAAAAGCATATAATCAGTTAGGTTATGTATGTATGTACATAATTTCTGAGATTAAAAAGTATTATCTGACGAAAAATAAAACAGTGCGATATCTGCCTTCCTATAAGACTCATATTTCTGCAATGCCAGATGAATTATTGAGCCAGAGAATAAATTTGATCTCGACGTCTGTTTCAAAACAAAGTGTTTACAGTAGATTACAAGCCGCATACATTTTTTCTAATAAATGCAGAGAGATATGTAGATTTTTACGTGTTTGTGCTACTTGGCATGGTGTTTCGAATAGCATACCTGCCAAAATTCTAATTAATATTCCATAAAATTAACAGTATCCGCCTTTTTTCCATACCAGTCTTTGAGTATTTTTCTTTAATTGTAATTACATTTGGAGAAAATTACATAAAAAAATTTAGTGGTGTTGAAAAATGAGCGGGTGTTAACAATTTTACTGAATATTGATGAAATATTTTTCTATATGAAATTTGAATTAAAAATGCTGTTATTGCGTAGTTAATTTGAATCTTCTATTTATGTAATTCTATGTGAATTATATTAATTTTGCAAATCTTTTTTCATGATAAAATTTCTTTTTATATAATAGTTTTTATTCATTTTAATCATAGATTGTAGCATCGGGCGCAATTTTCGCAAAATAATTGTGTAAAATGAGAAGAGACCCTTCAAATTTGAGTCTTCGAATTTTTCTGCTGTCGAAAGCTATAAAATCGTAAAAATGTGGATATAAAATGTCTTGCTTGAAATTCAGATTGATATTGAATAGATTTTAATGTCGAAATAACGCTACGCATGAGGGTCATTGACAAATATCAGTGATTCTTCCATAGGTATCGTCCGGTCTGGTCTGGTCTGGTTGCGGGGATTAAAGCCGATTGACTACTCTAGGGTCCTAGGCCTCAGGGGTGGTCCGGAATTATGTCATCAAATTTTGATTTGCCACTGTGGGGATGGATCCTTTGCTTCGGATACCCTCAATCTAAGCTAGTTATATATATATATCGCAACACCACATTATTACCTGGTGGACATCACCAGGTTAGTGATCACCAGATTAGTTGGTAGACATCACCAGTGACTATATATCACTAGAGTAAGGTGACCCTATTTTCAGACACTGTTTTCAGGACAAATTAATGTACTGTCCCCGAATCGGAGTAAATTTCGAGGACATTAAAAACTCTATTTGGTGACCTTTTTCGAGAACAAACAGACCAATAGCTATATGATTCATTTGAAATAAATAAATGAATAAAAACCTCATTTCAGAAAATTATGGAGTGGAAGGCTGATTTTTTATACCAACTATGTGAAAAATACTACAGCCGGGAATCGAACCCGGGCCTTCCGCTTTACGTGCGGATGCTCAAACCATCGAGCTACCCTGGCTGATTACCAGCTAGGCATTTCTCACATAACATTCGTTGGCAAAGTCACCGAGTCTGCAAACACAGCTGAATCAAGTGACATTATTAATCATGGCACAACTCCAATAGACCATGAAATATTCAATTTAATTTAGAAATTTACCCATCGGGCCTGAAAGTTCATTTCAGAAAATTATGGAGTGGAAGGCTGATTTTTTATACCAACTATGTGAAAAATACCAGAACCGGGAATCGAACCCCGGAATCGAAAAAAAAAAAAAATCAGCCTTCCACTCCATAATTTTCTGAAATGAACTTTCAGGCTTGATGTGTAAATTTCTAAATTAAAATAAAAACTTGTTTCCATGCACTTCGTAATGTATAAATCAATCTTTTCTGTCAAGAATTGCTGAGCTTAGGGTATATTTTTATGCAAACTAAATTATCCTAGCATTATTAAAATAGTTAAATTTATAGAACACATTTACATTTTATTATTATGCTGAAAGAGATCACAAAATAAGAGCATTTTAATTTATTTTTCAGAATCTCCACTCATAGAAATGCAGAAATGGTACCCTATATCCCCCCCCCCCTCCAAAAAAAAAGCATTTTTTTCTCCTATCAATGCAATTTGCGGTGGTCATATAACTGCCACTTTTGACAAAATTTCATTAAACAAATTTTATTTTTCGCTTCACATAAATTGGACAAGGTAGAATCCTTATACTGATGAGCAGTTCATTATTCATGCACTGCTCATGAAGAGTGGTGGTGTTTACTTCATTTTGTTGATTCTCAAGCTTATGCAATTACTTGTGCATTTGATCGCGATTTGAAGAGAAGTAGATGTAAATACTTAATTTGGAGGACATTTAGTGTCCCCAGGTAGTCAATTTTAGGGGACAAAAAATAAAAAGGTCAAAATTCGAGGTCGTATGATCACTTTACACTAGAGAAGCCATCTTATTATTTCGTTTGCAGAAACCAAGCATAGATTTGTAAAGATTTGATATTCATTGTTCTCGGTGAGTATTTTTATTAACTGGCATTACCTTTATAACATTCGGCTTGCACTAGGCTTAATATTGTAATAAAATTTCAAATTAAAGATTAACTCTTTCTTAAATTGAGTTTTCCATGTTAAATGAAGTTTGATGCGTGTGTTTATGGTAGTAAATAAATTATATCTACTATTTTGTATATTTAGTTATTTGGAAGAAGTCATTTAAAGAAAATGAACCACATGCATTTTACAAAGCTTATTATCGCAATGAAAATTTAAATAATATGTAAAATATCTTGGATGTATGCCTCAACGTGGAATAAAATTGTAGTAAAACTATGATCAGTATTTTTCATATATTTAATATTTTTTAAAACTTCTATTCATAGCTCTTAACTAGAAACTTAAATTTATAACTTCAAACATTTTTTTTTTCCTTGGCTCTGGATGGGATATATCTTGCAGTCAGGGTTTAAACTGCCGTTCGCTTTTTTCGCATTTTGCGAAAGGACATCGTATTTTGCGAAAATATGCTCGACACCATTTCGCTAAAAAGCGAAAACAAGATGATTTCACAAAATGAAAATCTCTAATTTTATTAAAATATTCGCTGGCAAAAAAATTACTTTACCACTAAAAAATCTGGAATTGTTTTATTTATTTAAATATATTTTGATTTAATTTCGTTTTACCGGGACAAACAACTATCGTCTGCGTCTGCTAAGAACAAAGAACAATCTTCTGGCTACGAACAATCTCGCGTGACCTTTGCTTTTTACGCGCGTAAGTCAGAATACGGCATCTGCTTCATAGAAGCTCTCTGGGTGCTTGTATTGCGCAACGATCTTCGCCTACCTCTTACCACTTACCCCCATTTTAAATAATTTCTTCATTTTGCTCATGGGATAAAGCTGCCTGTTTTGCTTTTGTTAAAATTCGAAATAGATGTTTTTTAATGAATCACAAAAATGGATGCTTGGTTAAAACCATCAGTATCAGTGAAACGGAAAGAAACAGAAAACGAAAGTGCGAACGATAACCAAATAAAAAAGAAGAAAGCTAATTTAGTGTCCAAAGAATTAATTAGAAAATGGCAGGGACAGTACAAATGGCTTAATGTTCAGTGCAAGGACAATGTGCCCTGCACAAATTGTAAGGAAACAGGCAAAAAAAAATTTCTTCACGGTGACCGATGGTAAGTTTTATTTTAATCCAATTCCTATTTGAATAATTTAAAATTCCTATTAATAGAGATAAGAAAAGCACGTTAATTTTATGTAACTTTGTTTCAAATAATTATTAAACATAATCCGTTAGCTTTACCAGTTGAGATGTTTTTGTTAAAAAAATTCTTTTTATTTCTATTTTTTAATAGTTATACACGGAAAAACTCCCGATTATCTGTGCTAATTAATGTTCCGGTTTACATGGAAGATCGGAAAACACGGATAATCAAATAATGTCCCAGTGAAAAATTCTTAAAAATTGATATAAAACTTAAAACAAAAAGGTGGGGGGGGATCCAAACAAAATCATTTAAATATGATTTAATCAGAGTAGAGTATACCTTTAATAATTTTTAAAGATGCGTTTTCAATATTCACAGAATGGAGTAATAATAATAAAAAACACAGTGGCAGATCCAGAACTTAACTTTGAGGGAGGGGGGGGCTAAGTGTTTTCAAGATGTTATTCCAGATCAATAAAAAATTTACAATTGTGACATCCAATTAGAAATGTTATTGCTTTTTTTTTTTTTTTTTTTTGGGGGGGGGGGGGGGCTTCAGCATCCTAGCTCCCCCCCCCTTAAATCCGCCACTGAATAAACGGATAATTAATCGTGCGGATTTCTAACAAATAGTACATATCAACTATAAAAAGCATTTTTCTAGTCTAAATAAATAAAAAATATGTATATTGCACAGTCTAAAAAATAAAACTGCTTAGTTTTTGCATGCAAATCATACGTAAGCCAAAGCAATAATGCGTTTTTTAAGAATCGTCTTTATGAGTATGAACATTGATCTGATTTATAATAAATTAAATACTGATTATTTAAAAATGGAAAACGTAAACTTCTTAAAATAAACAGGGGAAAAAAAAGTGTTTCCCGAATTTTCTCGGTTTGTGGAATGCCAGTTTACAAAGAGTTAAATGTATTATTTATTTATTTTTTTATCACTACAATTTAATATATATAATAAAAGCTCTGCAATCCAGCATTCAACTAACGTAACTCTCAAGTAACATGTACAATGCTTTGAATAAACACCATAAAATTTTGGAAACAAAACGCAGACAGCAACGCTTGCGCTATGTTTGCCGCACTAGTGCCCAGTGGCGGATTTACGGGGGGGGGGCTAGAGGGCTGAAGCCCCCCCCCAAAACACTGACATTCACTATTGAATATTGCAATTGTAAATTTTTTATTGGTCTAGAATAACACTTTGAAAAATCTTAGCCCCCCCCAAAAGTCAAGTTCTGGATCCGCCACTGCTAGTGCCTACTTCGTTTGCCTGATGAAGATCGTGATTTCTTTCCATCCGAAACAATTGTTGCGAGTTCTTACATTGTACAGTGTTTACTCTTATTACTTTCAAGCACCCATTCTGTGCTGGTGCTTTTTTATTATAACTCTCAAGTATCCAGAAAATCTTGGATCAAGCTTTCTTTTTTTTCTCTCTGTATTTATATTCAAAGGCGCACATTTGAAACCACAGAAATTATCACTGAGAAATGTAATCTGCTACTTAGAATTAATTATCGAAATCGTTATAATTTAAGAAATCGTTTGACAACAGAGAATTTAAGCAAATTACTTATGATAAATATTGAAGGACCTCCAAGAAAAGACTTTAATTTTCAAAAAGCTTTCAAAAATTGCTGTTCTTCAAAGCCAAGGAGAATTGTATCATAATCCTATTTAGGTCTAACATTTGTAATGTAACTACCTCGTTTAATCCACAACACAAATTTAGAGGTATTCTTGTACTTCAGTTGAAAAAATTCAGTAATGGCCTTTTTTCCCTCCATGCAGAACAATCATATCTCTATAAGGCACTCTCTCTTTGGATTAGCGGAAGCTGATTTTATATAGTGTGTGTAAAGTATGTGTATGTGAAAATAAAAATAGAAAATCAGAATTTTAGATTCAAGCTGTTTTTCTTAAAGTATTTAAATATATTTTATATCCCCCCCAATCGGCTTTCCGCTTAAAAAATAGCTAAAAGATTTATGGAAAAGCTAAAATACTGATTGGTCATTTTAGCTAAAATGCTAAAGAAAATTTTTTGTTAGGTTAAACCCTGCTTGCAGTTCTTCACAATCCACCAAAGCTTCGTTCTGTATGAGGCGTGTTTCTTGAATTTCGAGTACATAGCTCACTGAAAGAACTGAAAATCGTTGCTGTAACATACAAGGCACATTGTTTTAACCATAGTGCTTCAATAATATTGGAAATCTTATTATGGCCTCATATTTCCTACTTTTTTCTTTTGTATAATTGTCATAATTGTGTCCTAGTTTTGTATAATTTCTTATCATTTCATCAGATTTCTAAAAGTTTTAAAATAAATAGTAATTGTGTTCAACTTTTGAATGTTAGTGTATGGCCTACATGAACTTCATTAGCAAACCCCATAAATTGCAAAAACACACAAAGTTGATTCGTTTTGAAAGTATTTATACTTTCAAAACTTTTTCACCGTTTTCACCAGAGTTATACTAGGCGAGTCGTATTAATCCTGGACGACAGGACCCATGCCCCAGCCCGCCCGGTTCCCGCTGTTCAATGTATTTTTCTAGTTAATTTTGTCCTTTTATTACTTCCGGTCTGAGCCTTTTTTTTTTTTTTTTTTTTAACACACTTGACATTGTGAGTTTTTTCGCTTTTCTTCCCATGCTATTTCTATGGGGTTTTTAGCCTTTTTTCCACATTATAAAGTGGCGAGTTTAAACGTTTCCACCGCCACTTTAGAATGTAGAAAAAGAGGGGGGGGGAGCTAAAAAAACCCCATAGAAATAGCATGGGAAGAAAAGCAAAAAAAACTCACAATGTCAAGTGTGTTTAAAAAAAAAAACAGGCTCACACCGGAAGTAATAAAAGGACAAAATTGACTAGAAAAACACATCGAAGAGCGGGAATCGGGCGGGCTGGGGCAGGGGTCCTATCGTCCAGGATTAATAGGACTCGCCTAGTATACTTACATCAGACTAAAAAATGTAGGCACAGAATGAATATTAAAAGTAGCAACTAAACCTTACCAAGTGGCAAAAGGGAATAAAAATTGTAAATGCTAGTATGGTTTGAATGACATTTAATGAATTGTTTCTCTCCTCAGTCCTGCAACTATATTAATCTCCGGACTTGATGATGTCTTATCAGTTGCTGCAAGTGAAGATTACATTTATTGGACTACCAGGAAGCGATATTTAAATATACTAAAAGAAAATAAAACTTATTTTCTTCAACTACCTGGTTCACGAGATGAAGGAAGAGTTAACCGAAAAGTTAAATACATTCCAGGATTGTCATTAACTTCAGGTACTTATTTCAGAATTAAACTTCATGTGAAACCTTTCAAAATAATTAATTTTAAAAACAAATTTATAATGCAAATAATGAATTAAAATAACTAATTCTTAATAAAATAATGTAAAGATTATTTTATTTGTTTATTTTTATTTTTTTAATGCATGAAAAAATATATACATTCTAATTGTCTTAAATATAACACTAAAGAAATCGTTTTGTACGAAAAAATTTTCGTTACCTATTTATCTCGTTTATAGACGAGGTTATATGTAGTCTAATATACAATTAACATACAGACTTCTAATGAGTCATAAATATTATTTAATTAGAAATGTAATAACTTTAAATTAGTCTTGAAATGTTTAAACTTGTCTCGGTTAGGTTCTGTTTTCTTTTTAATAATAGTAAGTTAACTATAATCGAAAATTATAATCCCTGAAATTAAATTTATTTAATGTTATGGAGCTGTTTTGAAATTGAACACCCTTTTACTGGATGCAATAGCTTGAAATACTAATAAATGCGACTTTTATAAAAACTGGTAAAATATAGAATTTTCTTGTTTTACTTTATTCTCCGTAAGTTCATGTAGTATGTGTACGTTACAAAATGATTCCCCCCCCCCCCTTTTTACCTATTTCGTTATAAAACTCAGCTTTTTTTTACATTAAAAGGTTCATCAGATTGTCCTTATTTTGGTTTATTTAAGATTTGCAATAGCCTAAACCTGAATCGTTAAAAATAATTTTATCTTATTTGACAGTTAATTGTTAAGAGAAAAAAAAGTTAAACCCGCACTTATTTATTTTTTGAGCAATATGGATATAATAATGTATATATTTCTTTTTTAGAAGCATCACCTTGTTTAAAAAATAATGGTGGTTGTAGTTATCTATGTATTACCTCGTCGGACGGAAGAGTATGTGCATGCCCTAGAGATATGATTCTAGCTGATAACAACTCAACTTGTCTGGGTGTGTATAAGTCTATCTCAATATTCAAACATAGATTGGGAATAAATGTTATATTATACAATTTTTAACATAGCTTCTTGCTCTTTTAATTTTGTTTTTATATTTAAGTGAATGAGAACTTACAGTATTTTAAATATTCATTTTAATTTGGTTATCTTATAGCTTTTAGGCATTTTTCCCAATAAAAAAATAAATAAAAATTCTTTTTCTTTACTGTTCCTTTAAAATATGTTACAGTTCTTATTTACGAGTGTTTAATCTACATGACAATGTCCCTTTATTACTAAGTTTGAAGTCATATTATGAAAACGGTCTTAATAATATGAATATATTTTTCGAAACGAGTATATTTTGAAATGAATATATTTTTCGTATACCTGGAATTTTTTTATGCCTCTGTAGTAAGATTTGAAGATGATTTAGATTAATTTTCTTTAGCTGTGCCTGTTTTCATTTAGTAAAACTATTTGCTTTCGATGCTCTACAAAGCATAATAATATATTTTAACCTTGTTTTTTCAATCCTAAAATGAAGTTTTCTTTCTTAAACATTACTCATTATTTTGCAGGCATTGGCAGACCAAGCTACAAAGTCCAAGTATAATAAGATTACATACTGGACCAAACTGAAGATTTCTCAATGCTTAATGTACGTAAAACGTTTCCACTGGTGGGCACATGGTTTCGAAATAAATTACGTAGAGTGACCACGAGTTGGTCGCGTTGCACAGTCAACGAGACTCAATAAACCACCGGTGGTGACTTTGTCCTGATGGGAAATTAAAATGACCACCGGTGTGCACGTGACGCTGATAGTTAATATTTCTGATAGTACTGAAACTGATAGTTAATATTTTCGAGTTTTAACGTGGTGACTTCTTTCCGAAGCCACACTGCGATAGTATTAAAATAAAAAAACAAACCTTAACCCTTGCTTTCCCAAGATCAAGGAATTACTGCAGAAAAATTGCTTTCAGGTGCCGCTTGGCAGGTTTGGCGAAAATCACCAGCACCGCGCATTTTTGTATCGTTTAGAAGTTGCAACATTCCACTGGTTACGTTTGCTATCTCTGACGAATTAGCGCACTTTTTGAATGAGGCGGGCTTAACTAAATTTCAACTACAAAATGGGGTCATAAGCGAGGGTTAAATGATGAACTATAATTTTTTTTAAATTCTTAGGGGAAAAAGCGGACCAATTAACTGATAAGATTAATGAGTTCAAAGCCCTTAATCTCAATAAGTTCTAGATACTTGGACTAAATTACATAAAAATCTTTGTGCTGATTATGTATTAATTCTTTTCACTTTGTGACAGTTTTCGTAATTAGAAGTAATCATTCGGAATTATAGCTATTAAGAAAATTAGTGTCTTAAAACACATAACTTCTGGATTACAATGTAAATTCATTCTAATTGGAATTAAAGTCGAGAGATGTATAGTTATGTATTAGAACATGAATATATCTTTCGTTAATAGTTTATTTTAAAAAATTGTTCGTAACCAAAATATATATTAATTTTCATTTTAAATATTTTTAGCTAGAAGATGTGAAGTAGGTGACTTCAGATGCATGAGTAATGGTCGGTGCATCCCTTATAATCTTAGATGTGACGGCAGCAATGATTGTGACGATGGATCTGATGAAGTCGGTTGTGGTAAATATTTAATGCGTTTTTTGTTTTTGTTTAGTTTATTTGAAAAAAAAAAAAAAACTTTTGTTAAGTACTATGCTAAGTTTTTAAAATTGATAAATATATATATGATAACGTTTCAGATTTTTTTGCTAATATGATCCTCTGAAATAAAATAATAATTTGTCTTTTTCGATATAAAGTAACGCATTCAATAGGATGTTCACGTACAAATCATTATTTTACATGCACAGTTTTATTTGCGAAAAAATATTCTTTTAATGTATTAATTTTTTTTTAAGACATTTCTTGAATTGTTTGTAGAAACATTAATTTTTAATTAGGTTAAAATTTTTTATACATAAATTAGTTTCCTAGTTAAAATTAGTTTTATTGTTAATACTTTTAAGGTAAATCATGAGGTAAACTTTTTTTTTCTTACAAAAAATTAGTTAGGGTAGGTGCTCCAGTGATTGCCATGCTCCAGTAATTGACATCTATCCCGAAATAATTAATAAGAAAAATAATAAAATCATATATTTTACATATACAAATTTTAACATTTTATGTCAAACACTGGAGCATTGGATGCTAATAACTGGTAAAATGAATAACTAACAGTGTCAAACACTGGAACATAGGGTGCCAATTACTAATAAAAAGGAAAATTGGCAGTGTCAATTACTGGAACATTGAGGGGGTGTCCAATAAAAATTCATAAAAAAAGAAAAAATAATAATTATCAAATGTATATATTTTAGTGGTTCTGAATGTCTTTCATGCCATGTGTACTAACTTAAGATTTCTAAAAATATTTTCTGATGACTAGGACACTAAAAACATCAGAGATTGCTCTAAAAGTGTCAATCTCTGGTGCACTTACCCTATATATATTTTAAAACGTAGCGAATTTTTCTAATGTGGCAATTTGAAAAAAAGTGAAGATTTACCCAAAACGATGAATTTTTCTGGGAAATCTCTAAATGTTTTATTGTAAAAGAAACTCAACTTTTTTAATAATCTCATTAGAAAAAAAAAAATAAACAACATGATTTTCTTAAATGTTTTGCAACATTTGAATTCGTATGTATTATAATTAAACAAAAATAAGATGCAGATTTACCTGTATTTAAATTTTTAGCGCCAATTTCTAAAATTTTAAATTTCTGACTATTAGAAAGCTCGTGGATTTGTGTGAAAACAAAATGAATAAGTGAAAATAAAAATTCTGCTTCTATTAATTACACACTGTAGGTTAATAGTAAAATAGTAGTTCATTAGAGCTATGAAATAGTATAATGCCTTTATACTTACTAATTAAAAAAGGTATTCAATTAACTAGAATGAGATTGAACCCATATTTATAAACTTTAAACGCATAACATATTACTCTTTACAGGTTCATTTTTCTAAAACTCCTTCGTCACTTGCTATTGCAGTGTTTACTACCTAGTAATCTGGTAAAATAAAATATCTTTAAAAATCTGATTTTCAATCACCCTAACCCTTCAATGCATGGTGATGCACATATGAATCATACCAATTTTTACTGAATTTAGCATTAAAAGTACTACAAAACAGGCGGTCTACTGGGCTGATTTAAATCTTAATATATCCATATCAATGTTTAACTGCTCTTTTCCCCAGTATATGACAGCATCGTACAGGTAAGGGCTCAAACCTGCAGCCAAGGGGTCAGAATTCATTTTTATTTTTTACAGTGATAAATCTAGCTTTGTGTAATTTATAAATTCGATATTAGAGACTTGAAAATTTTATGCTGTATAACTGAGGGTATGTATTTTTCATTTCTATGTGAGGATTTAACCACAGAATCTTTTTAAAATGAAATATTTCAATTTTTCTGTTTGATTTATTTATGCATCATTATGCGTTTATGACTATGAGTGCAGTTTGATGCATATATGAATCGGGTTAAAATTTAGAGTTGATTTTTAATCATAAGACTATGTAATACCGTTTTTCATGCTAATGTTTTTATCAGCAATATTCACTCGATATTTGCATGCATTGTTAATTATCAGCATAAAATATTAATTTTGTGTCTCTAATTATGTAGTATGCGCATTGTGTTTGTATTGAAAATTCTTATGATTATTATGATTATTATTATTACTTCTGCTAGTCCAGTGGGTAATTGTTTTCAAACCATTTTAAACTGATGCATACCTGTGAGGTTACATAGTTTTTCCCAACAATTTAAACTTGAATTTCCTCAATTATTTTACTAATAATCGGTATGATAGACTTTCAGTTTAAAATTAAACTGATTTATACTATATATATATGGTTATATATATGTCAATCTGGAAGATGAACGAGGAAAAAATATTTCACTACAGAAGAAATAAAGGAAGTAAGGGATAACTTGTAATCTGACAGCGAAGATGATTTTGAATTTCTAAAATTGATAAGTATCCATCATTCAGTAAAACAAATATTGTTTAGTATTCAGTTTCTAAGCGTAGAAGATAGAGCAGTCTTTTACAAAATGATTACAATGTGAAAAGACAGTCCCTCTATCATACATTCTTTAAACCTGCGTCAGGCAGGATAAAATTGAGCATGTTCCCACGTCAAATGAAAATCGCACTCCTTGGAAAGTGCCAAATTGCAAATTCTAAACATTTATTGGATATGAAAAATGCGCTGTAGCATTATGTTTAAATAAGGATAGAAATTGCTTTAAAATTTTCCACACCATAAATTTCTCAATAAATGTGCCTGTAAAAATGCTGGATAGGTCAATTTATTCAAATTTATATCAAAATTTTATTTTTCATAAAGTCTAAACATGATTAATTAGTATTACATTTCAATAAAATTTCTATTAAAGTAAATATCTTTTAAAAACAATAAATAAGTACTTTATACCAATATTTTTTAATTATGTTATTGTAAATGATTTTTTAATGTGGTTTACATTTTAGTGCTAAATGCATGATGATGTATATATGCATCAAACCTAAAAATTCAAGAAATAATCAATTAAAAATGTTAAATAATTTTTTTAAACATTTTTCTATGTTTTATTTAAGCCATGACCACGAAGAAAAAAAAATTGTTTGGTAAAAATATAAAAAATCATGCATTTAAGGGCTAATAAATCTACTTACTTTTAGGCAGTAGATGTGCAGGAGATGATTTTCAATGTAGAAGTGGACGATGTATTTTAAAATCTTGGCGATGTGACGGCAGAAATGACTGCGTCGACAACTCCGACGAAGAAGACTGTCGTGAGTACTTATGATAATTACTTAATTTCTAAACAGAAATAGGAATAAGGTAAAATCCTCGTGTTAAAAGTATTAAAATCTATTTAAAAATAACTTTAATATGTTAAAATTAAAATCACAAATATTTTCGCCAGGAAGCCGTCAAGTATAATTTGCAGACGGAGAAAAAAATATATATATGTAAAATCTTGGCTGGGCGTCTAGAGAAAGGGTCAATGATGAGATGCAAATTAAATAACGCCACATTTATTTGAAGATACACAAATTACACATAAATATTATTATAACAGCAGAATCACTATTAACCAACTACTGGTTCCGTGGCTTAACACTCAGAACTAAGCTCTCTTCATCAGAATATCACAAAGCAACATTTAAGCACCTACTCGTACTTTAATATACAAAAACACCTACGCGTGCTATCAAATAGTGAAAATGAAGTAATGAGCCCTCCATGGCTCTACCCAACTACTCAGAGCGTTCCAAGCTTTAATTAGAAGAAAATGACCACATCAGCATTCGCGCTGACGGTCTCAACAGCTCTCCATGGTAGCCGGGTGCTAGCTAACTCTTCCTTTTGTCAGATCGTTCCCTTGATACATCCGAGACAGCGCCATCTGTTGACTGTGCAAGGAATTACTTTCCACAGAGTTTTCCACAGAGCTCTGTCATCCTTACGTAAGGTGTTCTCACCGTCGGATCAGCCTAGGATACTAAAGGATATCTTCAAAAGAAAATTCAAAAGACAAAGAGAGAAACAGACATTAAAATAATTATATACATTATGCAAAAAGATCAGTCTTTTTTTTTTTTTTTTTTTGAGTCTATAGTTTTGGGATTTTTGACTAGTTCGTGGCCCACAACTTCATATTATCTGCAAAGGTACTAGTATGAATAGGGCCTTCGTGATCACCTATCTTCTCGACTTCATATCGGTCCTTGGCCTTCACTCGTACAACTTTATAGGGACCTAGGATCTTAGGTCTCAACTTCATGCCAGTTCCAAACTGAGTACGCTGTATAGCAACTAGATCATTAATTTTATACGCATGGGCTTTCTTTCTCTACTTGTTCTAACATCTACGATTTTTTTCTTGAATCTTAAGGAAGTTTTTTCGTGCTTCTTCACGAATGGTGTTAAGGTTGTCGAGTATGGAATTTATTCTTTCCTCTTCGAGGAGTTCCAGTACTCTTATCTTCCTTCCTTCTCATGGTTACACCTGGGAGTAATTCAAAAGGAGTTCTTTTGGTACTTCTTGATACGGTGGAATTAACTGCTCTCTGTACAGCCTCAACAAACTTGTACCACTTGTTCGGGTCATTTATGGGTAACTTGGACAATACAGGTCAGCTTGTTCGATGGAGTCTCTCTATTTGTTGTTCACTGTGTTTATATTTTAATTCTAAATTCTAAATTAAGATAAACGACATTTTCCGACTATTTTGTGTGTAATTTCCTAAATTTTAGAATTTCAAACAATAATTAATATATCACACCTTTACTAACTCTTTCTTAACCCGATTGTATTATGAAAATTGTGAAATGTAGCATTTATATATGTCAAAAAATCAAAAATCCGGAGAGCTTAAAATGCGCCAGTAGTGGACATACTAAAAACCCAATAGTGGACCCTTTTTTGTTCCAGTAGTGGACCCTTTTGAATTTTTGCTTTAAAATTAAGGTGACCAAACATTTCTATATCTTGGGAACAGACCCGTTTTAGCAGTTTGTCCTCCCATACATGAATCTCCGTTGAAGCCAACATTTAGGGCTGAAACTTGAGTGAATTTTACGTCGCACTAGTGCTACACTGTTGGTTATTGGAGACAGTCTGGAAATCGCTAATAAGGCTAGTCAGGAGACATCCCATCACAATTTTCTCCTCGTGACCGCAATGTCCTACATGTTCCCATCAAAGTTAAACTTTTGAGGGTTATCAAATGTCTCCGGAATCCTTAGGGGTGAGTTTCAAACCGTCGTTAACTGTCCATAATGTAGCACTAGTGCGACATAAAATTCACTCATGCTCAACCCTCTAAATATTGGCCGCAGTCATGCTATTTCAATGTCGATGTGTCAATGGGAACCGAACTTAGCCAACAAGTCCAATACTGAAACCAAAAGAAGAAATGCGAATAAAAAAAATTAAAATGTCCCAAGATTATCTCGTGATTCAAGCGAATTTCCATTTTGATCAGTTTTCTAAATTTGGAAAAGCCTGGGTTCCACCTTCTCCGCAGAAGATAAAAATTGTGATAGCATGTCTCCTTACCCTCCCAGGAGAGAGTCCCAGACTGGCGCCAATTGCTAAATGCGTAGCTTTAGATTGACGTTTAAAAACACTGAATTCAACTCTAAACCTGCGAGATTATAGAACTGTGTCCACTACTGGATCTGATATTAAGTCACATGAACCAGTAGTGGACAGAGCTGTCCATTATTGGTCATGATGACATTTTTTGGTACCAGTAGTGGACACTCATAAAAGCACTATGTGTTAATACAAAATTTAAAAAAAAAAGCAAAAGAAAAGAATTCTGCATACTTATTTTAGTCATATGAAAGCAAAAGTTAGAAGAAATCAGTTAAAAATAAGCAGAGAGAGAGCAAATAAAATTTAATTTCCT
The DNA here is from genome assembly GCA_963930645.1 of Salticus scenicus. Classification (NCBI taxonomy): domain Eukaryota; kingdom Metazoa; phylum Arthropoda; class Arachnida; order Araneae; family Salticidae; genus Salticus; species Salticus scenicus. The sequence goes on from OZ005651.1 coordinate 171,062,471, forward strand.
TATTCAAACTGATAAGAAGAAAACGGCAAAATCACAAAAAGAGCGATAATTTGTTTAGTTAAACTAACATTATTTTAAAACTAATGTCCGGAATTATTTTTAGTTAACGGATTTAACAGTAGAGGACTATAACTTCCTTCCTGAACATTGCTATCTTCAGAATTATTAGGTAGCTTATTTTCCGAGTTTAAAATTAAGTGTCCACTATTAATACAGGGTCCACTACTGGTGCGTTTATCTTAAATCTATTATCTTTCTATTTTATAATTTAATTCGCCAATCTGATCGTCGTTTATTTTCGCTAGCATAAAAATTGCATTTTGTATGTTATTATAATATTCTAAAAAAATAATTTTTAATAAATCTCTAAAAATCCGGAATCGCCGCGATCCCGCCGATTCGGGATTTTCGAGGTTTAACTATATATTTATACACACACTCCTGCTCAAAAGTTCAGCAAAATTTTCAAACGATTAGTTTTTAATTTAAAGACTTCTCTCAAGGAAATGCTTTTAAACACTGGATATGTAAAGAGCAGAGTCTTCCTCATGTTTTTCAGTTAAGATAAAGTTACGACAATAATTAAGGGGCCAGAAACAAATAGAGCAAAATCAATAATGTGTGCGATCATCTTGTATCGTTAAGTGAAGAAAATGGTCTGTAACTTCAGGCTTCAGGATATGTTAATATAGACCCAGTACAACTTGTGGATGAATTTGTGTGACGATAGCGTGTTGAATAAGCATTTATTTTAAAACTAAAAAGCAAAGCACGTTTATTTATAATATTTCAGAGTTTTAAACGAAAATTATTTCCACTTTCAGATAAATTGAAAAAATACTTTTGAAACAATATACTGCAATCGGAATATAAATATCTTAAATATCTCATGAAATATGAGTACTTTTATGAAAAACGTTTTCACTGCGCATGCGCGAAAGATAGAAAATTTTTTATTATGTAGGTTGAAAGCTAGACATATTGGACAAATCTTGTCAAAAGTTCATTTGAATGGAGTAACAATTAAGCAAATTATCGGCAAAAGAATAAGCTAGATTTTAGCTATTTTCCAAAATTGAAATTTCATAAGGGGTTTTTCTCACATGCCGCATAATTAATCTGAAGATCCAATGTCAACCACGCACCAAAAGTACTGGTTTTTTTTTTTTTTGTTTTTTTTTCCTTTTTTGTGAAAAACCACCTTATAAGCTTGTAACTCTAACATATTTTTGTTTATTTACTAAGATTTGAGAGATCATAAGGGGTTTTTCACAAAAAAGAACTTTTGCAAAGTGGTTGAAATAATTGGATCTTCAAATTAATTACGCAGCATGTGAGAAAAACCCATTATGAAATTTCAATTCTGAAAAATACCTAAAATCTAACTCTCGTTCTTTTGTCGACAATTTGCTTAATTTTTACTCTATTCAAATGAACTTTCGTCAAAAGTTGCTCAATATATCTAGCTTTCAACCTATGTAAAAAAAAAAAAAGTTTTTCTATCTTTCGCGCAAGCTCAGTGAAAACACTTTTATAAAAATTCTCATGTTTAATGAATAGTTAAGATATTTATATTCTGATAGCAGTATATTGTTTCGAAAGTGTTTTTTCAATTTATCTGAAAGTGGGAATAATTTTTGTTTAAAACTGTGTATATTACAAAAAAAAAAAGAGTTTTTTTTTTTTAAGTTTTAAATAAATGCTTATATTTCCGTTATTTACATGCTGTCGTCACACAAATTCATCCACAAATTGCACTGGGTCTATATTTAACATATCCTAAAATTATAGATCATTTCCTTCACTTTTAACGATACAGGGAATCGCACACATTGAGCAAAATCAATTTGTTGCTGGAAAGTTTCATGGAGGCTACTTTGTGGACAGGATGAACAGTTGCAAAAAAAGAAAAATTAATTTCAACTTTTTTCTTTCCATGAAACCCTAATCAAAGTCTTATACATATATATATGTATATAAGTTTATGGTCTTTGTTCTACAGTGTTAACATAGTTAAATATTTCTTCATTAAATAAAAAAGAAAAGAAAAGAAACCTCACTGAATCTTTAAAAAGATTTATAAAATTTATCTCGTGGAAGAAAAGAAATTATTATAGGAGATATCGAAGGGGGGGGGGGGGGACAGCATAAATAAATAGCTTTGAGGGGGGAAAATTCAGTGTCGTAATTATATTTTCAGATTTATTAAAAGGCTAAAAATAGCATACGCTAAATTTTTGCATTGGGAAATTTCAGCAGAGTTTTCCATCATCTGAGCAAGTTTATTACGTGTGTAATACACATGCAAAGTAATCGTTACGTTATTTGCTTTCTTATCGAAATTGTTTCCTTATCAGATTTTGAAAGTGCACTAATAAACCAACCCATAACGAAAATACTTAATCTACTTGTTTTGAATGCGATGCAAGAGCCAAATATTAACGAAAAACTTAGCTAGGTTCAGAATTTCAGTATTCACTCACTATACATTTTGTTTTAAAAAAAGTGACATTTTACTTTTGAGATTGTTTTAAATAGACAATATATATATTAAATTTTCTTTTCAATATAGTAATTTTCTGTTAATGCTTTCATTGTTATTTAAAACACAACTTTGTTATTCCTTCGTATGTTAATATATATGTTCTATTATTTTCATCTAACATAAGTTAATTATTTCATATTTAATTTGGGTTAACGGTCAACTGACTTCGAAAGAGTTTTTGGGCAGTCTTTTGCGACTTACGATGTCAATGGATGGTAAACAGGCAAGTTTACCCTTTGGGCTAGGTCCTTAAGCTGGTTTAAAACTTATTCAAGTAAATATTCAAGGTGGATGGGTAATTCATTCATTTTATAAAAACTCTAATAGAATATCTATTTAATATGTTATAGAAGTTCAATAGACTTTTTCCAAAAATAAATATTAGGGAAAAAAATTAATCTTATTTAAATGAAATAAAATCTTTTTGTAAAAAAATAGAACCGACTCCAAAAAGGAACTACTATTCAAACAACTAAAAATGAAAGAAAATTGGTAGAAAATGGAACTGTAAATTGCGCCTAAAAGTATAAAATAATTTCCTTCGCCAAACAACCTATAACACTACAATTAATCATAACTTTTGAAGTCGGCGCAAAATTAAATAAAATTTAATTAGTTTTTAAAGATTTGTCTTTAGATCGGTAGCAACAAATGCTGTTGTTTCGAATGATCCATTTTCATGTTTCCTTTATTATTTTATCACTGTATACAATTGGTCCATTAGTAGCATCTACATAGAACAGTGAACATTCTTCACAATGCGCTATTTATGTTTCTAGTTAGAGTTTCCTTTGCAAATTTGGTATAAATGTGATAACTATCATCCTTGATGGCTTTTGGATTTGGTGATCAAAACGTAAGGCAAAAATATACACGCAAGATGTATATTTTCATTATATATATTGTACGATGTGTTGTTTCATATTCTAGATTTCTCTCTTGATATACCTTATCAAAATAATCATGATATCCCAAAGAAATTAAATATGTTTGCCAGATAATTTTGCGATTTTTCTTTCACCAAGGACGTCAGCTACCAGCATCTTCGCCAACTTTTGCTGCTTACGAAATCTTATTTGTTTTCTTGAATCAAATTAGTTCTCGGTTGCATTTTGCAGGTAACAATGTGAGATGTATATTTTGAATAGGATTTGATTTTTGTATTGAATAAAGGTATCAATTTTTATTTAATTTTGCGCCGACTTCAAAAGTTATGATTAATTGTAGTGTTATAGGTTGTTTGGCGAAGGAAATTATTTTATACTTTTAGGCGCAATTTACAGTTCCATTTTCTACCAATTTTCTTTCATTTTTAGTTGTTTGAATAGTAGTTCCTTTTTGGAGTCGGTTCTATTTTTTTACAAAAAGATTTTATTTTACTCTTTTCAGTGAAAACTTATTTATATAGCAGAGCATCAGAAGACGTTCTACGGAAGTTTCACAAATCACAAGTTCCAAGAAAAGTGACATTACTCAAAAAATGGTTTATGTCACTGAAAAATACATGAAATGCACCCAATGTGAACAAAAAAGTTACATCTCCATCTAGAAAGTTATCCACTCGAGAGACAGTTGTGCTAGTTGTTTTATAGTAAAGTTATTTTTAAGTTGATTTTTCTCAAATGCCGCATTTTTAAGTTGTGTTACTTTTCTTGCCTTTATCGGATATGAGCAAAAAACTATCTGTTGAACGAACATACGTTAAATTAAAAAGTCTTTAGAAATGTAAAGGACGGATACGCTGTATTCGTAACCGAAAATTCTGTTAGGCATATATATTGAACTTTACAGTGAATACTTGTCACCCGCTGCGCTCGAAATTGCGCAGCGTAAAGTTCAAACAAAGAGCAAAATATGCATTGCAGCTGACGGATAGAATTTTCAACATCGATACTTACATACTGCTTTTACCACTGTAGCTGCATGCGTTCAGCAGTTAGAGTGAGAACAGACTTTTGTGAGTATCCTGTAATTTGTTTATATCTTAATGAAATTATAATGAAACCTATTTCAGGCCAATATCATTACGACAACAAAAAAGTATTAAAATTAAATCATCTCTTACGAAGTTATAAGCTAACAAATTTCAACAGCAACAACGAGAAACATGGTTTGCATTGAAAATCTCTTCCTTTATGAAATCGGTTTAAAACGTCTATGTGTTAATCGATGTGACCGCTTACAATAACCATACATTGAATTTTACATTGCATAAATGTCACCCGCTACGCTACAGCATATGCAATGTCGTTCAAGTGTGCACAAAATAGGAAATTGTGAACAAACAAATGCACGTTTTAAGCATTCTGTTTTTAGCAATTATGTCTAAACTATCTTTGCGTACTACATCGATGATGCTCTGCAATTTTATAATTCACTTTTTTCCCCTGTCTTGAAACGTTTCCGAGATAGGATCGCTAACTCCACGCTATTCCACCAGGTTGCACTTTAGGCGGTTGAATCGCGTAGCACATGTCCAATTAACTGACTTTTTTGGGCACCCTGTATTTTTTTGTGATCGCAAAGATCTTACAATGGGATTTATTTCAGACCAAGACCTTTACAATAAAACGAAAAGTATCAAAATCCGATCATCTGTTCAGAAGTTATGAGCTAACAAACAAAAACAAAAACAAAAAACATATGCTTTGAATTGAGAACCTCCTCCTTTTTGAAGTCGGTTAATTAGAGCATCTCTTACGAAGTTACAAGCTTACAAACACCAACAACAACACATAGCTTGAATTAAGAACACCCTCCTTTCTGAAGTCGACTGAAAACGACTTTGCGCTAATCGATGTGACCGCTTACAGTAACAGTACTTTGAACGACAGAGTATACGTGTCATCCGCTACGCTGCAAATTGTGCAACGTAGTTCAAGTGTGCATAATGTAGGAAATAGCGAACAAACAACTGCACGTTTTAAGCGTTCTATTTTTAGCAATAATGTCTAAAAACTGTCTTTTCGTAGTAAATTGAAGATGCTCTGCAACTTCGTAATTAACTTTTCTCCCATCTTGAACCGTTTTTGAGATAGGAGCGCTAATTCCGCTGTTTTTCACCAGATGGCGCTTTATTTTCTTTAGATTGTAAATAAGTTATAATGGGACCTACTTCAGACCAAGATCTTTACAACAAAACAAAAAGTATCAAGTAACCGTATTTTGAACTATATAGCGTATGTCTCCCCAGCTACGCTACAACGTGAGCAATGTAGCTAAAGTATGTATAGTGTAAGAAATTGCGAACAAAAAAATGCACGTTTTTAGCATTGTATTTTTAGCATCAGTGTCTAAACTATCTTTTCGTACTAAATCGATGATACTCTGCAATTTTATAATTCACTTTTTCCCCCTGTCTTGAACCGTTTCCGAGATAGGAACGCTAGCATGAATGTCTAAACTATCTTTTTCTACTATCGATGATACTCTTCAACTTTCTAATTCACTTTTTTCTTTAGCACCGTTTTCGAGATAGGAACACTAACTCCGCTATTTTCCACCAGGTGGCGCTGCAAGCGGTTTAACCTTGTACAGCATGGCCACTTTGCTATACTTACATACCATTTTTATCACTATAGCTGCAGCCGTTTAGCAGTTAAAAGAGTTGGGACTGATTTTTTGGGGCACCCTGTATTTTCTTTAGATCGTAAAGATATTACAATGGGACCTATTGTAGACCAAGACCTTTTCAACAAAACAAAAAGTATCAAATTCGGAGCATCCGTTCAGAAGTTATGAGCTAACAAACATAAAAAAAACATACGGTTTGAATTGAGAACCTTCCTTCTTTTTTTGAAGTCGGTTAAAAATAGACAAAGATGAAAAAAATACGAAGATGTATTCTTTGTTTTCGCCTTTCTCATTAATTCTTTCTAAAAAAAAAAAAAAAAAAAATCATATTTCTTAAACTTTAATGTCGCATAACTTTTTAATATATAATCATTTTTTCCGTTTTCCTAACTTATACGCGATGTTTCAGTTTCATGTTAAAAAATATTTCTATTCAATATTGACACAGAATTTTTAAATATTTTATTTACTGTCGTAAATTTTCGAAGTTATGTTTACTGATTTTTAACATTTTCATAGCTGAAGCTACAGCTTGTGCCATAGATCAAATGTCCTGCACAGATGGGGAGTGTATCCCAAATTTATGGCGCTGTGATGGCGAACCTGACTGTTCCGATGCTATTGATGAAGTGAACTGTAATGAGACCCGATGTGATTCGAGCCAAGTCCGCTGTAACAATGGCCAATGTGTTCCGATATCGTGGGTTTGCGATGGATCTAAAGATTGTCACGATGGATCAGATGAGAATAATTGCAGTGAGTTTGATAAATATAAATGTTTAAAAAAAAAAAAAAAAAAAAAAAAAAATCCCCTTCTTAGCTGTAATGTCTGTTGATTTTTTTTTTTCTTATAAAAAAAAATGCTTACAATTCCTTGCTAATACAGATAACTATGAATCCATCTGAAAATTGCTCTTAAATGTTTTTTCGTTTACAAAATATTAAGACTACATTATAAAATATTAACACGTTGAGTGCCATGTCAGCCATCGGTGGCTGACACTGAATTTTCCGTTCAGGCCGCGTCAACCACCGGTGGCTGAGTGTAAAATGATATAAAACTTAAAAAAATTACATTGTTTTAAGTAATTAGCGATTTTTTTAAATTAATTTTTATTTATTACAGGACATTAAGGTATTTTAATGGATTTTATATAAACACGATAAACATAACGTGCTTCTAAGCAGCGCGCGTGGCCTGACGGGGATTTCCTTAAGAATTCGCGTGGCACTCAACGTGTTAATGGGTCGTTCTCCAAAAACTTAACATTTCCTAATTGTGAATTCTTTAAAAACAAAAGAGCTTTAAAAAAATCTTTAAAAAAAAAAAAAAAAAAAAAAACCGCTCTTTGAGACACTTAACAAGGGAAAAATAAATGGAATTTAACTGTGCTAAAATCTGGTCATGCTGAACTATACTAATTATGACAGGAGTGTGACATTTTTCTTATAGTAGGCCTGCTACTCGGACCTAGAGCTAAATTTAGTTTTCAAAAGTTTTGTCTATTATTATCATCGCTTAATTACACGTAATAAGTTTTTTTTTTTTTGAAATTTTCTTTTATTTATAATGGAAATGTTGTACAGGCGAGTGACAGCCTAAAATTTTGCATACCCCAGTTTAAAACTTCGAAACTATGATAAGAACGTTTGCTGATTCAGATCTTTAAACCACTCTATGAATGTAGCAAAATGGGGGAAATTGATAGTGCTGTAATGCACCAGGCTGAAATTTTCCTCTTTTTCTCTAATATTATTGAAAAATTCACCAAACTAAAAGAATGACATGAAAAACCTAAGGACAAAATTTAAAATAATATACCTTGATAAATATTTAAATAGATTTAAAAAATATTATAGTACATCTTTAAGTATGCATAGTTATATACTGCTACTAATTTAATATGTGAAGTGTTGATTTGAAATTTTTGTGTCAATTAAGTTTGAGAAAAAGATTTGGACAAACCAGGAGAGGGACATTCCAGTCTTTAAAAATTTTTATGTTAAATAGTAATTGAGTAATCCTTTTTTTTTTTTTTTTTTTTTTTTTTTTTTTTTTTTTTTTTTTAAGGCAATCTGTGTCCAGCCATTATTGTAATATTTTGCTCGGACATGATACTGTTATATCTCTGGAGAATCACCCTAATATAAAATGCTATATAATTTAGGAATATATTCTGTTAAATTCGACTTATTGCTTGTTATATTCATGAATTTTTACGACAAATGTTCGCCACTAGGAATTCCTTTTACTATGATTTTTTTTTTTTTAATCCATCTTAACTTCCTTTTCAAGTGAGTCATCCGTTAACACTAGAATGCTCTGAAATAACATATTTTGATCTCAAAGTTAATTAGCTTTGCATTAAAACTGACACACCCCAGTCATTCAAGTGTTAAAGTACATGAAAGTAACAAATAAGCAAAACCTGTGATAAGTGACTGAGGGATAAATAATATAACATAGAATTTTGCAATCTATAAATGAGGATAGTTCAAAATAACTGCATATTTTCTAAAAGCTCAATAAAAGTAACTTAATTGGACCATTCTACATTCCGATGCTTATATGGTGGCCAAATGGTTAGCACACTGACCTGCAGTTGCGAAATTCCTATCCTTGATTAGGCACGGTTTTGCCCCATTCGTCTGCCTTAGTGTTTAGTTTATCATAGTTTTCTTCAAAACTGGAATAAAGGCTAGGACCTCTTAGAAAGATCTCCACGGAGAGCATCGCCCCCATGCTTAGGTCTGTCGTTAGTTTCACTAGATTATATGAAGGCGAGTTTGACGTTGACATCTGATCTATTCTGCAAAATTTGAATAGAATTAGCAGCTTTAAATTTCTGAGCCTTTATTTATTGCCTCGAACACCCCCACTTAATGGGCTTTTGTTGAACACCACCGCATTTTGAGTTGGAATATTATTGTAATATCGGTTTTAGCAATTTACATACGCTTTATTAAAACATATTTGCAAAAATTTTATTTCAGTAACTTTTCAATTTATTTGAAGTTTCCTTCAACGTGATTTCATGTTCAAACGATATTATTTCTCAGTTACAGAGTAGTTCACTATTCAAGTACTCATTAATTTAGTTTGTTTCAATTTTCTACTAGTTCTACTTTAAACATTTCCAAGTGGAATAATGTCAAAAAGTTTCAAACTAGTTTGCATGTTTCAATCACATAAAAATTAACAATATTTTAGTTATTTAAGGTTTTTTTTTTTTTTTTTTTTTCCGAATCAGATGTCATATCCCATAGCATTCTCTAAAAAAAAAAAAAAAGATTTGGTTGTCACTCACTCCGGTCATTTTTTGTACATTAAACCGGCACCTTCAATTAACCCTTTAACGTTCATTGGTTTCGCCCAGAAACCAAACACTGCACATTTTTGTTTTTTTCCAGCAATTTTTCAGTGTTTTTACAAAGTGTTAATAGAATATTAAACTCTTATTTATTTTCTTTGCACTACATGGAAGCACTACAGCAAAATCCAAAAAATGCTATTTCAGATGAAGCCAGATATAGAAGTCACTTTAATTTTCTAAAATTGTATCAATTTTAAAAATAAAGAAAAAATATTTATTTTAAATAATAGCACATGAACTTACTATAATCCTTCTCGGTCATAAATTGCAACTTTCAATTTTTTATGTAAATAAACAGAACTGTCTGAAAAGTTATGTAAAATGTTTGGTTTCTGGGAGAAACCAAACTCCAGTAAAGGTCGAATTTCGCAAGACATAAGATAAGAGTAGAAAATGAACGTTTCCTGGATTTTCTGCAATTTCTTAAAATATCATTTTCTGGAATTATATGAATATGTATATAAAAGTATTTACGTGGATATACATCTTTTATATAACTTTTTTTCTTTTTAAATAATTTATATGTACTAAACATTTTGCAATTACGAATATAATTTTTTTTTCTGGTAAAACAATTAGTAAGTATAGTTAATTTTATGTATAAATTCGTAAATAAAGTACAAAATTAAATAATAAAGCCAGAGCTGTAGCAACAACGTTTGGCTAGTCGCCTGGTACTGTGACACTGCTTACACCACACTTGCTTCTTTTCTGAATAAATCGTTATTTGAATTTCTTAGTAAGTCAGTCAAAATATAAATGTTTTAGATTTCTAAAGTATCCGATTTATTCTCTGCAACTTTTATATTAGTGTGTTTAAGGAGTAAAAATAGCCCGTTACCGGTAACTGGTTTCACTGTGAAACCATAAATTTCTGGAAAATAAAAAATACTAATTTTTTTTCATTTGTATATTTATGATCAGTGATGCGTCAAAAAGTCATTTTTTAAATTAATTTCACAATTTTCAAAAGGAAATATGTAGTGAACTTTAAAGGGTTAAAGAGGGATTCCAAACTATTATGAACATCCCTGCCTAGAAAACTGGAGAATCTAACTGGAGAACTTGAACCTAGCACCTAGGGTATGAAGGCCAGAATGTTCACTAGGCCAGAAAGCTAGGCAGGGAATTTGAACCTAGCACCTAGGGTATGAAGGCCAGAATGTTCACTAGGCCAGAAAGTTAGGCAGGGAACCTAGGCTTGAACCTAGTACCTAGGGTATGAAGGCCAAAATGTTCACTAGGCCAGAAAGCTAACCATTTTGCTACCAGATGGGCTCTCCTTAAAATGAGAAATATTGGTTGAGGACTTGGCTTTAAAAAAAAAAAAAAAAAAAAAAAAAAAAAGTTGTCAAATTTTGCCAAAAAGATAGTGTTGCATAAAAATCAAACTCTTATCGTATTTTACACTTGTGTCTTTCATCATATTGTTAATTTAAAAAAAATATGTTTCTCTTGAATAAATATTTACTTTAACCTCTTTTATCGGTCGCTCTTATAAATTGAGTCCATAAGTTCATGATTCACAAATTTCTCTTCATTCTTCTGTATTAAAAACTTTAAGTCTTAAATATGATTATTTTTTTATGCATGGGGGAAAATTTAATTTAGTGCATTGATTTTCTTATGAACACGAACAACTTTAATGAAAATATTTGAGTTAGATTAAATAAAATATCTAACACTATGTTTACATTAAGCTTTTAAAAAGCGAAAAAAAAATGTTTTATTTTTCTTTATTTTCTTTCAAAATTTATTTTATATGTAAAGTTAAAAAGGCAGGAACTTTTAATAATAAAAGAACTTAGAAAAGCCTGAATGGCAGTACATCAGAAACATTGCCAATAAATAAGTGTTCTTAAAGAAACATTCTGGCAGCAGGATAGTTTAAATTTTGCTCTTTTTTACATAGTTCGTATTAAGTTTTGAAAGGTTAGATTCCACGAATTGTATATTCAATAAATTTTATTTCAAAAATTTTCAAATATAATATAAACATATTTCAAAGCTTTGTATGCATTCGACATGATGTACATTTAGTTTATTTCAATACAGCATTTGATTTTATAAAATAGGTGCTAAAGCGAAGGTGTGCTCTGAACATGAATTCCAATGTGAAACAGATGGAACTTGTATTGACGATTTATTAAAATGCGACGGCAGGGTAGATTGTGATGATGGAACAGACGAAAGAAATTGTTCTTGTAAGTATATATATTTAGTTCGTTTATTTGAATTTACCTATTGTATTTTGTTTTGTCATCAATAACTACTCGCAATTTCTCTTTTGGGTTTCGATTGCATATATAAATGCTCCTTGAGACATAAGTATCTCAGTCAATTATCAAATTTTATAAATATGCAAATTGTTCAAAAAAAAAAAAAAAATCAATGAAGTACCGCGTTTTAAAACAATTATGGATGTTGTCTGTCAGTAATTAGTTTGATACGAAAGAACAGTACTGTAAAGAGAAGAAGTAAAAAAAAGTAGGCTTCACATGCAAGTTTCATGATATATAAAAATCTATGCATCATGAAATCGCTTGTTCAAAATATTTTTTTATTGTAAATATTAGAACAACCCTATTCATAAATGAGCAGCCTGATGAATTATCGAGAAACTTGAATTCGGATAAACGAGTATATAATTTCACTCACTAGTAGTGGAATCTGTTCCAAGATATGAGCGATGCTTGGCATCGCCCAAGACCAAAGTCTGTAATGGCGCTTTTACACACAACTTTTCGCGTAAACTTTTATTTGAGCTGATTTTTAACTCCAACTTCTAAAGGCTGAAATTCAAAAGAGGGTTGCAAATGTTGAATCAAAGACCAAAGATCATCCAAAAAACTGGTTTTCATGGTGTTCAGTACTTGTCAAGGCGCTCCTGTTTATCACTCTTTTTTCGGTGCGTTTAAAGAGCTTTTTTCTCGTTGGTTTATCGTAGGAGAAATAATTGGTCGTAGATACACTAGCAACTTTTTAATGACTAAGCAGAATTTTTTTTTTTTTTACTCCCGATCCCACTTCTCTTACACTGGGCGTTAAGGCGATTTAAGCCAATAAAATTAACTCAAATTAAGTCGAAGCAAAAGTTGCGCGTAAAGATGTATGTAATAGCGCCATAACAATCTGCCAAAATAATTTTTGACTATTTGATATTTAGTAGCTCATGGAAAGAAAACACGAGACGCTATTTTATGATGTTGAAAAGCATATTTATGGTAATTAAAGACAATTTTTTTTATTCAAATCAATTTAGTTTATTAAAAGAATTTTTTTAATTTTCCAATCACCAAACCGCAGTTTTTATATATTTCTGTCGTTCTACACCTCATTTATAATTCAGCCCCTTCTATAGAACATTTAATGCCCCCCCCCCCTCCGAAAAAAAAACTTACACAGGTCGACAATAATTTTTTTTTTCCTTCAAGGTGATGTGTTTTTCTGGGGTTTTTTTGGATGCTGATTAAGAGAAAAACTATTCAAAAATTTCCATCACGTACCATTTTGACAATAAATGGGATTGTTTGAGCTTACATTTCCATTTTTTCAACTCCCATCTAAGTTATATTACAGAAAATCTGGATGATGTGAGTGAAAAATAAGGAAACCTATTTCATCAAGGCATAAAAAAAAATGTAGAGGAGGTATCAGGGACGATGAATTATTAACATGTTTGCAGATTATTGTTGGATGCTGCATAAAGAATCTTCCCCCCTCTCAAGGCCCTCAAGCCGTGTTCAAAAGAAGAAGGCTCTAAAGGGAGCTTCCATGCAAAGAAACACGCTTAAAAGATAATGTGTAAATAATATCCTATTTTAATGTATTTTATACATAAATTGTTTCGAATTTGTTACAGCCTCTGGGTGAATTCTTCTGATCTTCATCCTTACTTTGTGAAAATTCTTTGTGATACGAAGAAAAGACAATCATATCTGAATTTAGCGATTCAAAACACATTAGGGACACCTAACGCTCCACTAAAAATAATCTCAAGATTTTCTTTAAAAATAACTGCAGAATATCTTAAGTTATTTGGCCCATTCTTAAGTATGTTTACAAAATTTCTTTATAATATCTTTCAAATTTCTGCAGATATTTTATAGAAAAAGATAAATCTTCAAAATATTTGAAGAATGTCTTAAGAAAATACTATTTTCTCAAGAATATCTTCAGATTGTTTTTAGTGGCGGAAGTGCAGAAAAAAGTTGAAATGTACGATTTCACTGACCTGTGTTATCGAAGTACATGCAAATCACATCTGCTCAGTTTGAAATCTTTACACATGCCATAGTTTTTCATAGTGCTAACATGTCTAACTTTTAAATCAGATTTATTACCAGTATTTTTAAAAATCAATCTCTCATGTATTTTTGATGAATAAATAAACTGAAGACATTTATAAAATCTTTTCTGGTATGAAGTCTCCGTTGAAAATAAGACACTTGGCAGCTATGATTTTTTTATTTTACGTATTATCATGATCAGTAATATTATGATCTATGTAAATATATCTATGTAATGATATATATATCATTATGAACAGTATTCATGTTCATTATGATAAATATTTTCATTTTATGTACCCAACTCAAAATGTTAATCCGTTAGTAACGCTAATCTAGTCTAAAATTACTTTCAGTAAATGCACGAATTAATCTTCAATCTAGTTTATTATTCAAAAATCAATTGCACTATTATGACAAGCTTACAGTGTAGACCAATCATAATAGATTGCTTTTAAAGCTGTCTTATGGATGACGTGAAACGATTTAGGCCAAATGTTTTTATTTCGTCAAAAATCTTATTGCAATTGGCAATTTAAACGTCGCTTCAATTTAAATTTGATTCCTTTAATGGATTGTCTGAGAAAATTTATTTGCTTCATTATTATTATTTTTTTTTTTTTTTCCCAACTTTGGACTGATTGCTTCGAAAAATAAAAGGTTTATATTTCCTCTAAAATAAGATTGCTCTAGAAAAATTCCATTTCTACCCTTCAACACTAAAATTTAGTCTGAAGTATAAATCTTTAGTTTATTGCTAATTGCTGTTCCAAAGAAAGTTTCGAACTTGATACGACTTTTCTACCGTTATTATATTCAAATACGTCTCTATGGATATATATTAGAACTTCACTGCACTACTTAACTATATGTTCTTTTTTTTATCAGAGCAGGCACCTAGCAAAACAATCTGGGGGGGAGGGGGGAAAGCACCATGATGGCTTCGATGCATTCACACGAACTAATCTTCGCAGTCATTTACATCAAACTTGCATGCAACTTGAAAAGAAAGAAAAAAAAAATGCTGAATACGGTTGCAACGCGATTAAAATCTATATTATTATTATTTACTTTCTCAAATAAATCTTCACTGAAAAAAAAGTTTTTTGATGAAACAACAAAATTTTTCATAAAGATATATCAACCGAAAAAAAACTTGTTATAATAGATTGTTTTATTGTTCCAATAAAATTTTGAAGACTATTGTTGTAGGGTGGAATCAGTCAAGGTGAATGTACTGAACCTGCATATTATACAGAATGGGAATATAGAGTCCAGATATATTATGCAGTCGAGATTGTCTTCTCATGTGTCATAAGCTATGGTCATTGACGGTTTGATTAGAAACACCTGAAAACAACTAGAATTGCGGAAAATACACTTAAAGCAATAATAATACAGTGTCATCTCTGTCTGATCGTGCATGTCAGCGACATACAAACGACTCATTAAAATAAATGACTTCGGTGATTGTCTAGAATTTGAATATTTATGAAAAAGTAAAACTGATTTCTCCAATCTTATAAAAGAAGTAAGGATCGATAAAGTTATTATTAAAATCAACCTAAGCATAAGTTAAACAGCATGGTTAGAAACATACAATATGGTACAAATTTCAAATGCTTTATCACAGCGATACGTATCCTCGTTAACTTTTTTTTTTTATTGAAACAGTTAAAATTTCTAGGGTCATTGACTAAGAGGATATTGTTGCGCCAAATTTGTACCTATCTTATGTTTTAGATCATGCTCTTTAAACTGGTTGCAATAGGCACTTTACGTATTCAAACTTCACTTGTTAGCATTAACCTTGTAGAATCCATGAAAAACAGATCAGAAATAATCTTAGCTGTTCGAGGGTCCCAACTACACCATATTATTGATCATAATTAAACACAAAAATTTTGTTATTTAGATATAAGAAAAAATCAGTGACTTCAATTATCTCTTCATGGCCTCTACTTCTCTACAAAGACTTAATTCAAAAATGATGTTTTTTTCCCATTACGCTTTAGTATAATCTTTCTCATTTTATTCCCGGCATGGTTTTCTATTTTTTTGCTTGTTTCCTTGATTTTAAGCAGTACAGCTATTTGTGCATGATAATTCATACTGGAAAGAAATTTATTAAAATAATTTTTGTTATTAATTTTTATTACTTTAAATTTTTATTTCTTATACCTTGAAAATGACATTTCTCATATATTAAGAAAGTTATCTCTCAAATAAGAATTTTGGTATATATAAAGAGTTAAAATTTAAAATTGTTTCAATAATTGTTTGCTGTCAGAGGTAGTTCATTGAGAAAAAATTACAATAACTTCGAAAAAAAGAACTTAAAATGACATTCGCAAACTCTCTTGTAATGCTAAAAATAAATTTTCAAATTGATGTGTGTGTTTGTACACAGTTATATAGACCACCGTAAAAATTCTAATATATGTATAGTATCATTATGTTGATCATACAAAATGATACTTTCCTATAAATCGAAAGATTATGCTTTTCTTATTTTTAAGGTTTTTGTATTGCCTTTTATTGCTGCCATTATTATGTAAAAAAATTATAGTTTTATTTATATTCTTAATGTGACTATAAATGACTTTTTTTTTTTTTTTTTTTTTTTTTTTTTAAACTGTACAATATTTTAAAAATACATTTTTAACCCTAGATTCTCATAATGGTTGCAAGAAGGGGATGCATAGTTGCAAGGATGGTACTTGTATATATGAATATGAAGTTTGCGATGGAAAAGATGATTGTGATAATAAAGAGGATGAAACAAATTGTAGTAAGTGCTTTTCAGCTGGTTTAGATACATATTCTCCAATATTCAGAAGAAAAAAAAATGACATTAGCAATATACAAAAACTGTCAGGCCATAACAAAGTAAAATTTTACAAATAACGTTAGTGTTTTGGTAGACGAGTTTACACTAAAAGACAAAGGCCGCACTTGGATATTTTCTTTTTCTCTTTCTGTAACCGCCAGTTTTATCGTTTAAAGACCAAATTTTCGAACAGATTTTATTGCGTCGTCTTCAAAGTACACTTTATGATTGAGTGGCAGTGCTAAAAACAAAATGCAGTTGTCAAGAAAATTTTTAATTTTAGAAAGTATTTAAAAAATTGAAAGGATAAGACAATTAATGATGCCACAAAAAGTATTAATTTTAGAATGGAAATCAAAAAATATTTTAATATGTAAGATTGCAAAATAATTTAATGTTAACGAAATATTGGTAAGATGGTTTTCAGCAAGATATAAATCTTTTTGACTGTTTAAACTGGAAATTTAGCTTCAGGTAGTCACGTTGCTCATCCAAGCGAGATGACCGCAAGTTAAAAAGCAAATATTTAAACAATCGATTTGTGTTCACAGCTTAAAAAAGATTTTTTTAAAAGTATTCAGCAAAACAATTTCTTCAAAAACAATGCAACAACAATTAAAGAAAGCAGGTTAAAAATAGATTTCCAGAAAAAGCCATTATTAAGGAGAAGAATTAAAAGAATAAAGTGTTCGGATGACCAAAAAATTAAAAATATATATATCAGTTAATTATTGAGCTGAACTGGTTTTCTCTCATGAGTCAAGTTTAATTTATTTCGAGCCAATGAAAAAATCTAGAATAACGGCGAAAATGTGACCGACTTAATGAAAATTGCTCTCTTAAAACAGTGACACATTCTCCGTGCATCATGGTACGGAGGTTCATAACATTTCAAGGAGTCGAACAAATTTTCATGCTCAAGGGATCAATTAACTCGAGGGGGAAAAAACTGTCATCATAAAAGTGGTGCTTGATCGACTATTTTGAAGGTATCTCAGACTTTTCCGCAAACAGCATTTCAAGATGATAATGCACCTTTCTACAGGGAGTCTACGATACGTTTATTTGATTCAAATTGTTAAAATTACCTACATTCCCATGAGCACCTATAATTCTGTAAGTAATCGTACCTTTTTCACTTCAAGTTAAATCCCACAAAGAATTTCGTAGAATTTCTTCTTTACCAGATCTGGAAATAGTCCGATCTCAATCCGCTCGAAAATGTTTGGTCTATAAAAAGGTGGTGGGAAAGGGGGAGGATTCGAAATCTGCAACTCTGCAAGGACTAGAAAAAATTATTTATGATATTTGGCTCAATAAAATTTCTGAGATTTATAAAAACACTGAATAACTAATAATACTATGTCATTGCACAGTAAAGCAGTAATTCCATATAAAGATTAAATTATTCCAATACAGAATATATATTTTTATTAAGTAATTGTTTATATCTAACAAATAAGTAGTTTTATTTCATATATTAAAATATAACTTGTTTATTTCATATAATAAATCATAATAGACTACAAAGTATTTGTTTATTATATTACGTTTAAAAAGAATGTTTTATGTAGATTTTTATTAAGTACTTCATAGAGTGTAATAAAGCGAATTACTAAGTCGAAAATAGGTATCATTTCATCCCTTTGGTATTACGCAAACGTGACAGTTATACTTGTTTCAACCAATTAGTTTTGAAGTTAGAAATAAAGAAGGTAAAAGTCAATTTTTCTGCAGTGCGGCTTTTTTTTTTTTTTTTTTTTTTTTTTTTTTTTTTTTTTTTGTCCCTTAGTGTATATTTAAAAAAAAAAAAAAAAAAGTCAAAATCGGGGAAAACTATGCAATGGGAGAAATTTTTTGAGTACCGTATATGTGCGTGAATAAGACCGCTACTAATTCTAAAATTAAATCTCTCTCTCTCCATTTAAAAAAAGAAAAAAAAAAGGTTAATAAAGCAAATTTCGTCTCATAATAACTTGAATTACTACAGTGTGGCATTTTATCATTCCTGCATTGTTATATTATACGTGCTATAAAGTTCATAAAGTATTATATTACGAAGATAAAAATAGAAATAACAATGATCCCGGGCAGAATGTTTTCATTAGTTCAAGCTGTAGACATTTCTCTTAAGGAGCCGCTTCTCTTACCGTCACCTGAAGCCCAAGCCAATGTTATTCTATGGGAAATTTTGTTTAATTATAACTCATCAACTAAAACATATTTTTAAATTCTGTTTTCAGATTCAGAAAATTCACAACTGTTAAATTAACGAAAGTTTTTTAAAAACAGATTTTTTAAATTTTTAATGTTTTATTTTGAAACTGTAAAATAAAAAATTTCACATATTGAAAATTTGTATATTACAGCTACAAAATAAAATATTTAAAATTAAAAAAATCAGTTTTCAAAAAACGTCAATCAATTTAACAGTTGGGAATTTTCTGAATGTGAAATCAGAATTTAAAAATATTTATTAGTCAATGAGTCATAAGTAAACAAAATTTTCCATAGAATAACATTGGTTTGGGCTTCCGGCTACAGTAAGTGCGGGCCCTTAAGACATTTCAATACAAGCTAAGGTTTAATTTGCTTTTGCAGAGCTATAAATATTTTTATTTATTCTGTAGTATTTTCAATACCCGCTTTTCTTTCATACCACTTTCTTTGTACAGTAATTTTCTCCAATATGTAATTACGATTCAATAAGATTACTTTATATATATATATAAATGTAGTATGAAAAAAGTGGTGGGTATTAATAATGCTCTGAAATGAATTAAAAAGTTGTCAACTGCTGACACTATACAAATATTTTCTGCACGCTAGGCTAATTAAGTTGAGATTAACTATTTAAGTTTGATTCAGAAACATCGGTGTCTGAACCGGGGCTTGAATTCAGTTTCTGTTTACTAAAAGCCAGAGTATTGCCCGTCTGGTTGCTGAAGGGCAAAGGTTAAAAAAGGTGTTTAAAAAAAAAAAAAAAAAAAAAAAAAAAAAATTGAATAAGTGGATGGCTTCCAACGCTTTGGAGCTTACAAAATCTGATAATTCTTCAGACTTTGGCTGTTATATAACACAACGGTTTTAAGAAATCATAAAAATACGCAGTTTTATTGATATGATCATTAAATCATTTAAAGTGCTGCGTATACAAGGGTATAAAACAGCAGCGAAAGCTCTTTATTCGAATATTCTAAAGAGTCTGATTGTGAAGTTGATGATGCTTTTGTTTACTTGAATAGTCCATTACTCCACCACAAATTGTAGGAAGTCTAACACATCAGTTTTCATATTGAATTTCTGCCAGCTATAGTTAATTACATTCTATAACAACAACAAAAATCGAGGTACCACCATGAAAGTGTCATCCGAATGAGACGAAATTAGACTGCTCCTCACCTTTACCACACTACGTGGTGCTGGGTGCGTTGGCCCTGGAATCAAACTGACTGGAGCAGAATTGTTTCCAGCAATGAGACTAGATAACTTGAGAAGACGTATCTGGAAACATTCAAAACTAAGTGAACCTGAATATCGTTCAACAGGCGTTAATGTATGGGGTGTCATTTCATTTGATAGCTGGACACCTTTTTCTTTTCTGCGATACACTTACAAAACAGCCGTAAATGACGGTATTTTACACGTTGTGTCGAATTCATTTCACGGAACTCTGGACTGACATTCCAATAAAATAATTGATGGATGCACACTTCGTATTTTTCATACAGATTGTTTTGGTGCTTCTCCAGTGCTCCCCTGGCCAAGTGCGATCGCCAGGGGAGGGGCAGCCTATTGATTTGTTTTAGGGGGGGGGGGGGGGGTAGCTCATTTTCCTGAATAAAACATTCAGTTTCGATGACACTGTGATCGAATTATTTACATTCGGAAACCCTCTTTGGTGTATCAGTTCTTTTCTCGTTGAGTATATATTCTAAGATCGTATTATGCAATCAAAGCTTACATTAAAATTTTTAATTTGTGACTAGTATGTTAGTGGCCCATAAGAAAACAGCTCTTATTAATTATTGAAAAAAAAAATTATCCTTTGGGTCTTGCATTTCCTATGTAGATATACTGGCTGCTTCATAGGGCATAATAATAAATCGTAACTGTTACTGATATACACTTTTGTAATACCACACACAACTATTATATAGCTGGTGATATGATTATAGGTATACTAATATATTTCCCCTTTCATTTATAGTAATCTGATAAAATAACATTTTAATGTATTTTTAATATATTTTCGTTGGAAAATGATTTAGCTAAATCTGCATGTGCTCCCGGAAATCATTATTGTGTACCATCAGGAAAATGCATAGTAGGCAGTTGGATTTGTGATGGTTATCCTGATTGTGCCGATGGTAGTGATGAGAAGGATTGTGACCTTAAAAGTCTCCAGCCAGAGCCGACATCATCTTCGCAATCAACAGGTAATAATCACATGACAATTCTTACTTCTTTTTAAATACATTATTAAAAATATTTTTCCTCATGAGAACTCAATTTGAATTGCCATTCTCTAACTGACAAAAAGTTAAAAAATATTTTAATCCTTTAAATTTTCTTTCTTTTCTTTTTTGTGCTCCAAAAATTACCCTAAAATACAATCTTTTATATAATCTTCAATGTTATGATTTTAAATCATATTTTTTTTTTTTTTTTTTTTTTTTAATATTTATTGTATTTTTATAAAGTTTTTCAAATGTTTATACAAGTAATTTTAAGTTATTCTTGTTTCGTGGCATTCCCTATTCTCAATGTAATTGTACAACTATAAAAATATTTTTTCGTTAGTAAATAATATGGAACACATTTATTTAAAAATCAAAATGCAGTAATTCTTATAGTAGAATTTGAAAATAAGAACATAATGCAATAATATACGTAGACTGAAATTTTGGTCTTTTTTTTTTTTTTTTTTTTCTTTTTTTTTTTTATCATGACAGCACTCAGACGATGCTTTCTGTACTAGCATGAATCACAAGTGGATTTAAAATGGTTACTCGGTGATCTTATTTTGTGCAGCTCCTTTTAAACTATAATCTTTGATAGAGCTTGCTTTGAGTTCTGTATTTACAATGGCTTTGAAAATACAGAACCCACGTTGTTTTTCCAGAGCTTTAATTTATTTTTAAACAGTAGCATTCAGCATAGCTGTGAACTTCACACTTTCGTAATATTCCTTTAAATTGAGTAAAAATTAGTTTATATAGTCAGTGAAAACTTAGTTATTTATAGAATAATTTTTATTAAAAATTAAAACGTAAAAGTTTGCAGCTCTGTATCTATTTTCGCTTTTGTTCCGTTGTACTCTGTAAAGATTGATTTTGCTTTTAGATGCTAAATAGTTAAGATTTTTTTTTTTCGATATGCAGAAAAATATCCACAACGTTAGCAGTTGCGATTAAATACTTCAAAAAATGTTTTAACAATTTACCTAATTGAAAATCTAAATGCATTGCGTCATTATAAAAAGTGCCAACCTTGTTTATTCAGAGAGATTTAATATAACTTTTACCAAATAATAATTTCAGTCTGGGACTTATTTAATCGTAGACAAGAGAAAATAATCCAGGTGCATGATAAAACGACAGTAGCTCTGCTTTGTGCTGTACAAAATATAAATCAGTAGGCCAGCAATATCATATCAGGCTGTTCGCGACAAAATGCGTCCATTATTTGAATAAATAAATTCTCGTTGCTATAGATGTTAAAACGAACCCCCTTCAGTAACACAGCACGCATTTGAAAGTTTTTTCTTATGTATTGATAAAGTAATATGAAGATAAGGTATCAATAAAAAAAAAAAAAAAAAAAAAAAAAAAGTTAGAAATTTCCTAAAATGCAACCCATTATGTCACCATATTTTTTTCAGCATTGAACTGTTATTACATTACGTTTAAGGAAAAAAAAAAAAGAAAGAAAGAAAACTTAATTTTTTGAAGCCTTTATTTCAGTAGAATTAGATATAAGTTTAATTTCTTTAATATGATCATGCTCCTTAGACTTTTTTTTTTTTTAATTAATTTAAAATATAATCTTTTTGAGTTACAAAGTGGAAAAATTCAGAGAATAAAAATGGTGCATATTTTCACCAAAAATTTTCTTTTAACACTAGAATTACGAAAGGTGTCATTTTGACCCCAAGCAAACTTTTTTCTTCAAAGCTTCTTTTATTTTTTCACATATCTTAATCCTTTCTTGACTTTTCCTAAATCATTGTGCTTTTCAAAAAAATAAAATTTCCAAGAAAACCCTATTTAACTTTTAGTCTTAACAAAGGCTTATACTTAGAAATACGGGTAGGTGTCATTTTGACCCCTGTGAGAAAGAAAGATATCTGAATATTTTTTTCTGCGGTAAACTATTTTTGTTTTCACCTGCTAAACAGAAAACAAATAAAAGGAAAGCATATGATGTGTTTGTATAATCTCTCATTTGCCAGTCACGTGATTTGAATTTTCGGAATGCATTTACTTGTGAAATGAGAACAGATAAAAGAGCTTATGTTCAAAAAAACGATTGTAGATTTCGCTAGACATTTTGTTTGTTACATATAATAACAATTTTTGATAATTTTTTCTGTTATATTTATGGGAGTTTTTTTATATACTAATGGATCGTAGAAGATGACTAACGCAAGAAGAAATAGTTACACTGATGCAAGAACTATATGATTGCGTTTCTGGTTTTGAAATGGATAATAATTCTTCAAATGGAGATGAAAAAGAAACCTCTAGTGATTCAGAATTTGTTATAACGAGAGATCACGTGATATCATTTTCTAGCTCATGTGAAAGTGAAAATAAATTAGCTCCCAGTAGTTCAAATTCTGACATAACTAAGAATGCCAAAGCAGGAACTAGTACTATATGCTCAAAAGGGAATAATAAGAAATTCAACGTTATTTAGCCAGCTATTTGTCCATAACCTTTAAAATATACTTTAATTATTGTAATTTAGTTTATTTTTATTGGATTTTCAAAATATATAATATTATATAGGGAAATATGCAGATTTTTTTCCAGGGGTCAGAATGACCCCCGCCGTATTTCTAGGTATACGAATATCGCCGTAATTCTAGTGTTAAAAAGTAGATGGACATTGGACATATCTTGTATCTGTAAATAAAAACATTTTAAATAATAGGTTATTTAACCAGAGCTGCTAACCTAATCCGGAGAATCGTTAGTACCGCCTCTTTTTCCACACCACTTAATTTTTAGAGTAATTCTTTTCAAATGTATTAACGATGAATTAAGAAGGAAAATATTCTAAAAGAAGACTGGTGTGGAAAAAGGGGCGGTACTAACAATCCTCCGGATTAGGTTGACACCTCTGTTTTACAATTTCCTCATTAAATTCAAATATTATGTTAGGATCGAATAAATAAGATTCTGATTCTATATTTGACAGAATTTTTCCGTAGATAGGATGTTCCATATTAACTCCAACCTTTATAGATTTTATGAACAAATACAGTCTAAATATTTTCGACTGGATTCATATACCGATTCTCGAGTCGCAGTGATTTAAAACGTTGATATTGTTTTCATGAAACCATTTTTTAACGTTGTTAGCTGAATATATTAACGCCCTATCTTGATGGAAAATCCAGTTTCCATCCCCCCAGGTGAATGGCAGAATTTCACCGTTTAGTGTTTCAATATAAACACTGTGACTTTCTCTTTACTCAAACATTAATTTTGTCCTATCACGTTAGCCGTTAGCTAAGCACACTCTTTTGCCTCAGTCACTAAGTTGCCGAGTGCAGTACGTTTTAGTCTTTCCCCAAATGGTGCCAATAGTAATGGTATTCATCTGGACCGGAAAAATATTTGGTCATCTAAGAGGGGGGGGGGGAGAGAAAAATCATGCGGTGCGCATTGATTATTAACACTTTCCAACTGCACATACTTATTGTATAACTTTCAATGTTCTTTGCCTACGTTATCACACAACGGATAGACAAAAGGACTGAAAGGCATACAAATAGACTAATTGTATTCATAATCACTCTTAAACATTGTTGGAAAGTGTTAAAATTGCTTAACACAAAAGAAAATGTAGCCCTTAATGTATCTGTATATTTTACTGTAGCCCTGTAAATTTGAAGGTTAACCATATCATATTCTATGCAAAACATTATTTTAGCATATTAACAATAAATGTCCATTTCTTTATGATTCTTATGGTAGAAAGTTACTTAAATGGGATTTATAAAAATGTCTGTCTAAAACGCAATGCATTGGAAATTTTTTTGGGTGCCCCTGTACAGACCCTATTAACCCTTTCATTCCCCGTAATGCCAATTGGAATCATAACATTTCAGATTTTCTTTCTTACAATCTAACACCCCCGCTGATTCAAAATAAACAATATTAAAAATCTATATACATTTTCCCACCGAAAAATGTATATTTTAGATGATTTCACTACCCTTGTTGAAAGTATATTTTACTCTATTCTGGTAATAATATCTGAATCAGTTTCCTGTCTTGGGCAATTTAAGTAAATTAACTGTTTGAAATATTTTTTATTTTCTTTTTTAATGTTTACTATTTGTATTTTAATTGTAATATGTATTTCTTCCAAAATTTTGATATTTTTACTTATAGAAAAGTTGTGATTTTAAATGGCATCAGTGGTTATATTAAACATAAATAAACAACTCTCAGTCAGTTGCTTTGTCAGCTATATTAATTTGTACTCTGCTATTACTGCTATTTAAAAAAAAAAAGTATTTAAATATATTACCTTTGAAATAAATTAGACTAAATATAAGATTTATTATAATATATTAAAATCGCACAACCAAGTGATTGGGAAGAAAATCATATTTATTGAAATTTATTTTTCTGACTAGCCTTGGCCTTGTAAGTCAAAGATCTGGGGTTCGACTCCCGGTCCAGGCATTATTTTCACTCAGTCGGAAAAATAAATTTCAATAAATATGATTTTCTTCCCAATCAGTTGATTGTGTGATTTTAATATTTTGTATTTCTTTCTCCCATTGTTTAATGGTGTTTTCCTTCATCTGCGGCTTATTTCTGTCGAGCTATCTACATGATAGACCAGATGTTTCTGCCTAAAGGTTGTCTGAGTGAGTAATGTCCACCGGTTGTCGGCCTGGATAGCTCAATTGGTAGAGCCTTGACCTTGTAAGTCAAAGATCTGGGGTTCGACTCCTGGTCCAGGCATTATTTTCACTCAGTCGGAAAAATAAATTTCAATAAGATTTATTGTTTTAGGAATGGAAAAAATTGGGAATGAAAGGGTTAAAGCTATTTTAAATAGGAAACATTCCATAGTGAACTTCAATAGCATACATCAATTTTTAAAAAGTCTGAAAATATTTAAGGACGATGGGAATGGGCCGACGGACAGATAGAAAGATGGACAGACAGATACACAAATTGAAATCATATTCACAGTTTAAAAACATTTAGAAATTGATAGAAACGTTTAATATAAACGAAAATGCAGTTACAGAAAGTTTCCAATAATAGCACTTAATGTAACTGAATATTTTTGTGTGATCCTGTAAATCTAATGGTAATCATATTGTATTCTATGGCAAGCATTCTTTTGTGCATATGAATAGAATATTTTAATGGTCGTGGTTAGAGAACCGGCAGGGTAAGTATTATAAAACCGACAGTCTTCTGCACTTGCGTATTAGAACTTCCGGGTATGGAATACTTGATCTGTAGCTGAAGTGCCGGGTGATTGGTGACACAGAGAAGGAATTTTTTAATGATTCTTTTTCTTAACAGATAAATGCATAAAAGTAAACAATAAATAGCGTCAGTCAAGCTTTTTAGTCTGATGTGTTCTTTTAACAATTAACAAACGAATAAATAGCACCGGTAGCTGTTTTTCAACCAGTCAACTTTGTAATCAATTCAGCTGGTGCTGCCATCTTTCGACATGATTTGAAACCAAAGATTTTCTAAAACTTAATCTTTAGAGAAAACTTAAAAAATAAAATTTCTTATGCTATACTGATTAAATTAAAATTTTGATTAGTTTTTTTAAATAATTTAGTTTTTAAAAATCCCAACATAATAATAGAAACTACTTTGGAGAAACCATGCAAAGTTGAAAAATTAAAATTCTTGTACTAACTCGTTAATATATATATATTTTTTTAATATATTTAGTTTTTAAAAATTCAAATATAATATATTAGAATAATCATTGGAGAAATCATGCAAAGGTAAAAAAAAAAAAATGTACTATACCAATTAAATTTTTTAAAAATATATTTAGTTTTTTAAAATCAAAATATAATAAAATATTAGAATGATATTTCAAGAAATCATGAAAAGTTTAAAAATTAAACTTCTTGTACTATATTTATTAAATTAAAGTTTAAAAAGATATATTTAGTATCTAAAAAATTCAAATATAATGGTAAATTTGTATGAAGAAACCATGCAAAGTTGAAAAATTATTTATTTATTACTGTACTAATTAAAATAAAATTTTTAAAAATGTATTTAGTTATTAAAAATCAAAATATAATACAATATATTAAATAATCTTTCAAGAAATCATGCAAAGCTAAAAAAATTTTTTGTACTATACTGATTAAACTAAAATTTTTAAAAATACATTTAGTTTTAAATAGTCTAAATATAATGTATTAGAAAAATTTTGGGGAAATCATACAAAGATTAAAAATTAAACTTCTTCTATTATATTTATTACATTAAATATTTTAAAAATCCAAATATAATAATAAATTAGAATGATCTTTGGAGAAACCACGAAAAGTTGAAAAATTATTATTTATTTATTTATTTATTATTTATTTATTTTTTGTACTATACTGATTAAATTAATATATATATATATTAATTAGAAACGTGTTTTTGTCTGTCTCCACTAAATTGAGAGAACGGCTAAGTGTAAAAATTTGGTTGAGGTGTCTAAAGAAAGGTCTTGGTCTGTAGATGTGTTATGAAAAGAGAAAAATATAAAAAGTCGAACGGTCCCCCCCCCCCTGAGGAGGCAGGGTTTAAAAACACGCTTACAAGATAAACTCAGCTCCAAATTACTTCACGGTGAAGAAATTGTACATGGGGGGGACTAGACTCGAATACTAAAAAATCAATATCTCCTATTTTGGAATTTTCAATTTTAAAGGGGGGGAAAAGGGGGAAAGTAGATTTGAAGGGGGAAAGGGGGGGAAATTAGTTTGAGAGGGAAATCCGTTCTAGACCCACACATGTAGCACCTCATTTTAAAGGTCTTGAAATTTCATGTTGATTGGGGATGTTTGTATAAAATATAGGGCACCCCCTGGTGGTGAAAATGGAACTAAGTGATTTTGTAGTAGGCCCTATCATGTTACACCTTATTTTAAAGGTCTTAGTATTTCCTGACCGTTGGTGATGTTCGTACAGAACACACTGTTCCCCCCTGACGGTGGAAAGGGCAACTAAAGGATTTTGCAGTTAACACCACCGCGTGACACCTTATTTGAAAGGTCTTGGCAATTCAAGGCGATTGGTGATCTTCACATACAACATATTGCGCCCCCTGGTGGAGAAAAGTGGATTTTGCAGCGCGTGCGTAGCATGCCTGCTATACGGTGCCGAAGCCACAGGCAGCGGAAACACGAGTCAGACGTTCGTTCGGTTCAAGGTTAATTTTTGAGAATTTTTTCATATTAGCGGCCCGCATATACGCTGCCGCAGGCACCGGGGTCACGAGCCCAAACTCCGCTCGGTTTGAGGTTTTTTTTTTTTTTTTTGTTACAGATTATTGTTTTCGCGATGCTTTCATTTAAAAATAGAAATTCAAACAAAATCGAGTTAAAGATAAAATCATACGAATTTAAGGTTAATATAAGGTTATTATCATGGGCCCGAGCAACACCGGGCGGGTTCGTTCAGTTCCATGTTAATTTTGGGGAATTTTCTTATGTTATTAGCGGCCCGCGTATACGTTGCCTCAGGCACCGGTGTCACAAGGCAGAGTTTCGTTCGGTTCGGGGTAATTTTTTTGTTACATCTGATTTTTTTCGCTATGCTTTTATTAAAAAATAGAAATTCAGACAAAATCGAATTAAAGATGTAAAATCATACAAATTTAAGGTTCATTTAAGGTTGAACAGGGAGCAGCCCCCGCTCACCGCTCGAAGAGCGGTGTTGAGCGCTTCCAGGAAAATCCACGTGAGCTGCTCCGACATTTATTGAGAAAAAAAAAATTATCATGAGCGCGGGCAACGCCGGGCGGGTTCATTCGGTTCCAGGTTAATTTTGGGGATTTGTTTATGTTATTATCGGCTGGCGTATGCACTGCCTCAGGCACCGGGATCACAATGCAGAATTTCGTTCGGTTCGAGGTAATTTTTTTCTTACAGCTGATTATTTTTTTCGCGATGCTTTTGTTTAAAAATAGAAATTCAAACAAAATCGAGTTAAAGATATAAAATCATACCAATTTAAGGTTCATTTCTATTTATAAGCATTTTTCCGAATTTATTTTTTTAAGTGAAATGTCGTAAATTATATTAGATGTTTTAACTTGTAATACATTTAAATAATGATGCGACGATTTTTGAAACAGTTTGGTTAATGAAGTGACCGTTGAAGTCGACGGGTCTCAGCTAGTTAAAAAATATATTTAACTTTTAAAAATAAGAATATAATAATATATTAGAGTAATCTTTCGAGAAACCGTGATAAGTTCAAAAATGAAATTTCTTTTACTATACTAATTTAAAAAAATTAAACATAAATTTAGTTTTTAAAATCCAAATATAACAATACGTTAGAAATGCGATGTTTTTTAAATCCCCCCCCCGCCCATTTTATACATGTATACTTTAATCATGTACATTGTCAGTTTTCTTAAATTTTTATTTTTAATTGTGGAGTAATGTAAGATCTCAGAATTATCTGTAGCAATTTGAGAGATTTATTTAGCTTAATTATATTAACTTATTTAACGGAAGACAACGTAGCAGATAAAGCAAAAAATATAAGAGAAAATGAAACTAAATAATGAAACAAATATTTAACGAGAAAAATCAAGAGAGAGAGTTAAAATATAAAACATGTTCAATACAAATAAATGCGAATTAAAGCGGCAATATTAATTATCAAAAGCACGTGTTGATACGAGTCGTTCACTTTACCGGCAAATGAATAATTACCCGGCAGTCATACTGCGCAAGCGTAAGAACTGCCGGGAATACAATAGAGACCCGGCTGCTGGCTCTCAAACCACTGCGTATTTTAATTTCATTAAGATTTGTGCAAAGTAATGTTATTAAAATTTGGTTTATAGAAATACCTCTCATAGAACGCAATGCTTTGGAATACTTTCGGATGTACCTGTACACAAACCATTAGAGATATTCACTCCATTTTCAATAAGGAACATCCAATAGTGAACTTGAATAACATATATCAATTTCAAGAAATTCCAGGAATATTTACGGGAGTTAGAGCGCGGATAGACAGACACACAGACAGACAAACCAAAGTCATTAACACTTTTCAACCTTGTTGGAAAGTGTTAAAACAGGTGACTATTTTATGTAATCCAAAGACGCATGGGTCTGAGTCCTCAAGCGTTCTGCAATGTGATGATCCTTCCAGTACAGATATTTTCTGTTGTTAAAAAGGAAGAATGTTCTGAGTGCTTAACGTAGTTGTAAATTATCTCAGAAGTTATATTTGTAAGCTCTGTGCTTATTTGTTTTTACGTTTTGATGCTCTAGTATTTTTCAGTAGAGGGTAAATTGTTATGTGGCCTCTAACGAAAAGTTTCTTCGCTCGTCTTTTTTTTTTCTTTTTTTTCTGTACGCCATGCGTTTTAGGTGCACATAAAAATTAGATTATACTACTCCTGCTTATTAGAATTATCCATCTAAATTCTCTGACACTTACGAATATTTTTCAGCGCTATTTTTTTTTTTTTTTTTTTTTTTTTTTTTTTTTTTTTTTGGGGGGGGGGGGGTAATCAGAGCAATTTCTCATGACATGATGCATTTATCACCAAATGGTTTAACTGCTGAAAACTTGTTGTGCACGTCACATGTTGAGAAATTTTTAAATGCACATTAGTAGCTGGTATTCCGTAAGCAACATCAAATAAGGGAAATTTTGTTTTCAGTCAGTGTCCGTCTATTGAAAAAAAAAATAAAAATCTTGTGAAAATGTGCATTTTTATTTATTTTTTTTTAATTTCCGTCCATTAAAATTCTAAATAAACTTTTTTTCATCAATCAAAAATATGAAGATAGAGTACAAACTTGTTAAATTACGTCAATTGGCCAATTCGTTAATTGGTTAAATTACGTCAATTACGCCATGATAGACGAATACGGGGCTATAAAGGATTAGAAGAGACAATTAATAGTTGGCATAAATTTTGATTTTTCTATTTTTTTTTTTTTTTTTTTTTTTTTTTTTTGTACAATACTTAGAGAAATTCTGATGAATTCATCGGAAAGCTTAACTCTTTGGTTACATAATCATGTATAACCCATTAAATACATGTTTAAACAGCCCAAAAAACTTTTCATAAGAGCTTGCAATTATGCCAACTGATCTCGGATGCGGTGCTAGTTGGAATGCCCATAGGGGTGAGTTAGAATAACGTGATATGGATACTTAGTCAGAATATAGCATTTTTCGAGGAAAAAAAAGCTATTTTTTCAAAACATCCTGTTTAATAATATTTGGCCAAAAAAAATTCTGCATAAATGTTAAAAAAAATAATGAGGTCACCAAGGAAAATGAATTATGCTTATTAATATACAGAGCTGCCAACCTAATCCGGTAAATTGTTAGTACCGCCCCTTTTTCTACACCAGTCATTTTTTAGAGTTTTTTTCTTTTTAATTCATCGTAAATATATTTGAAGAAAATTACTTTAAAAATTAAGTGGTGCAGGAAAAGGGGCGGTACTAACAATTTGCCGGATTATGTTGGCAGCTCTGAATACAGCTGAGTATAGTCATTCAAATAGAATTATCTTAATGTTTGAAATCAACCACGAATGTAAGAGTTTCACGTTCGTGTATTTGAACAGGTGGGTTTCAATTTTGCCCAATTTTACTTTAGTCATACAAAATTCAACCATTCTCTACTGGCCATCTCCATATTACCCTCTTTTTGACTACGATGGACATGCGAATCTCATTGCCATCGGTATCATCAATTTTCCTAAGGTAATAATAGGATTGGTGTTTGATGAAAATAGTCATTTATTTCCTTCGGGGTGGTCAGGAAACTCTTGATTTTATGAAGGATTCGTTGTTGGCCTTGTTTTATGTAACCTATCGGTCTGTTTCTGAAGTTCTCCGTGGTTTGTAAAAACCGTCGATTGAAAACCCTCACCATCGTCTTAGCGAGAGACTGTGGATGTTTACTCTTCGTCTTGGAGAGGTTCTTCAGATTTTAAACTATCATTAAGGTAAGTTTTTTTTATGCCATAGCTATGTGTTAGCTATGCCATCTGACATACCTAACTATGCCATCTAGCCACACTGGGATACCTAACATAAGATGGATACCACAGAATCCCAAACATCAGAAACAAGACTATGATATATGCATGCAACCTTAATAAACCACTCTTTCGAAAACCGCTACAATGGATGGTGCAACTATATATACTCTTCACTAGTAAAATGACAACGCTCTGCATCCACTGTGGCCCAAAAAAAAAAAAAAAAAAAAAAAAAAAAAAGCTGAGTGCCAACTAGCCCCTTATCCTTATGCTAACTAACCCCGGTTTCTCCGACAAAAAAAAAAAAGTCTACTTTTTTTATACAGTGTATATAAATTTCTCCTATATAATTCCCTAAGTTGCATAATTCTTGCATTGGCATTTCAAAGTTATTTTTACCAACACATAACTGTTATATCACACTCTTTAAAATTCTTAATATTTAGTTCATCTTGTGCGTTATCGAAATTTCTAAATGTTTTGGAAAATTTGCATTTAAAAAAAAATTTAATCAATGTTCATTCTTTTAAAAATATTTTTCACAATTATATCATTCTAAATATTTACATTATAAAAACGCATATGGGTATGGAAATAAAATACAAAACAATATTTAAAATTGATATATACAGATCATTTGCACTTTGATTTAACTATAAAAAAAAGGGGGGGGGATCTACTAGTAATTTTTATCCAAAAATAAAAATTCGGACGATTTCAACGAAGAGTACTTAAATATAAGTCATCCTTCAAAATCTGGAGATTTTTGAGATAATGGATCAAAATAGTACATAGAACTATTTTCTTTGGTGCCCGGGCGCCAATCGATTGAAATTGTTAAGTGGTTAATATTAAACTAATCGTGATTTATAATAAATCAATAAAAAAAAATAAGCATCTTTAATGTGTTTCTATACTTTTGACTAAAAGTATAATTTATTTGTAAAATTTGACTAAGGAGAAAGCACAACTAGAGTAACTTACATTCACTATATTTCACAACCATTTACCAAATACTTCATTTTTGAAAAAATAAATAAATAAATAAAAGTAAATAAATAAATAATAAACTTTCTTTGTGATTATTAAAACTTACTTTTTTAGCTTCAGAATGCGATGCCTTCTTTTGCTACTCCACAAGACAATGTCTACCTTGGTCCAAAGTCTGCGACGGTAAGAGAGATTGTGAATATTTATCAGATGAAGGCGGACTTTGTTCTAGATCATGCCTTAGGGAGAATGGTGGCTGTTCTCAAATATGTAAGAAATCCCCTCAAGGATCGCGATGCTTGTGTCAAAAAGGTTACAGGTATGGCTAAATATGAATTTTTCTAAAATTACTTTGCTGAGAAAATTTCAAAAACTGATTTATTAGCTCAAACGTATCATTAATGGGTCAAATTAAGTCAATCATTAAAAATTTGCAGAATTTTTTCATGTATAAAAGAGTTTTTAATTTTTAAGACTATAATGGACATGAACTTATTAAATTTCTAACGTATTTTATTTCGGCCCATTAAGTTGGCCGGTCTTTTTCAGAGCTTCCAAGTCAATGCCTGTAATTGAATTTCTGTTGCTAATGTTGTGTTGTTACTAATCCCGGATGGTCCAGCAATCTTCCATGAAGCCCAAAAACTTCCAAAAAGTCTAAAAAGAGTAGGGGGTTCTTTAAAACCTCGTCTTTTGTAAAATTTAAGCACTTAAGAATATGAGAGCTATACCTGATCAGCTTTACACCAGGGGCACTCCGGAAAAAAATTACGACCCTGCTGGAAAGTGTTCTTACTTTGATGTGCTTACTCAAGAAACGCGTGTTTACAATTAAACTTCTAATTGATTCTTATGAAAAAATAATCTTAAATGTTGGGTTTTTAGGTTTTCTCTTTCTGTACAGTCATTTGTAAAATTTTATGACCAGTAGCTATTTTTCATAATTTTACCACATTTCATGCTTTTTATTACCCATCTGGGAGCCGAATGGCTAGCATTCTAGCCTTCAGGTGAGTTTTCGAATACCGGTTCAGAATGGATGTTTGTAGTGGTTCAATTTTAAGCCATAGATTCCGGTCTGATTAACCTTAATGTGCAAAAAATGACCGTAGACACATCAAACCCAGGCTCATCATCTTCAGATTATTGCATCATCGTATATGTTGATTGCATGACATAGCGTAGACAGTTGACCTTAATCTTAACACCGACTTCCTTCAATAAGCTCAATTTTGTTGTAGCTGCAAAAAACATCAACATCAGTTAGAATTTATTTAAAGGAACTTGGTCGTAGATTTTATTATTCTATATAAACCTGCAAAAAAATTCTTTTAGTCGAAGTATGAAAAATAAATAACATACATTAATCAGATTATATCAGAATTGAAATTGGTACAGTGTTATTTTACAATAAGTGTGCAGCAATTTTCTCCCGGTGCTATAAGTGTTCTTCGACAACGGAAAAAAAATATGATGACAAATAGAGATTCTAACTGTGAAATATCCTCCAAGTCACATGATATAGGATGCAATGTCTGTATCTTATACTACTGTTCTGCGGTTCCGTTTTTTTCCCCCCTAGTACTGTAACTACTATGAACGGGAGTCGGCGCCGAAACTTTGGTACGTAAGAAGTTGATGGATTTTCATGCGTGATGGACCTACACAGCACAAAATATTATGTTGCAAAACTGTTACATTCCTTCATTATCGTAATACCTGATATCTTTTTGAAAATGATCATCCTTATCTATGTTTTTTATTTTTCGTTTCTTAAGGGGGGGGGGGGGGTATTAGATTTTGTTGAATGTTCGTTTTAGCTTTTGTTTTATTTTCATAATTATTTATAAAACAGTCATCAGATTCTCGACAGATCCCTATTTTTTGATGTATTGTAATCTTCTAATCTAGTATATATATATATATATATATATATATATATATATATATATATATATAATTTTATTATTATTATTATTATTTTACTGCTTCTCTGAGCTATGGAAAATGCTTCTTAAATCATAAAATATACATAGTAGAGAGTTTAGCTATTATTGGGAAAACATATCACTGAAATATTTGAATTTTTTATTAATATAAAGAGGTAATTATTTTAATAACGGCATTTTTCCGACGATTTTTTTTTTTCAAAAAAACAGTGAAGGATAAATAATTATGTTTGGGGATTAGGGATGGTATGACGAAGTTTTTCGTCACCGCAATAATCAGGTCCATGACTGTGAGGGCCGTATAGAAGTTCATAAAAACCTGTTGAATGAAAATCTCCTTTGCAGAAAAAGAAGGCAGACAGCATTACATTAACTTGTATTTTATTGTTGGTTACTTGAAAAAAAGGTTATTTTCAGAAAAATACTACATTTCCACAATTACGAAGAATCTCATACGGAAATTGAGACGGGAGGAGAGGAGGAACGCCACAGCAAAACGTCTTACTCTAACAACGTCAAAATCGTAAAGCTAACCTAAATCTGCCAGCCACAGAGAGCTTAAAATTGCAACCCCAAAAATTGGCATCCTTAAAATACAGCCAAAAAGGTGCCAAACAGTTTCTTTGTCCTTCTAACATATTAATAAAAAATTTTTGAATATCAAAAAGTCGTTATAAAGTTAGATCGATTTGACATTGAGGAGCAACGCCAAATGACCTTCAACTCTCAACGTACATAAAAAAAGGCGACGCTTAGACTGTAAAAAAACATTATAAATCTATTTTTAGAATTATAATGACCCGCTTGAAATAATAATAGGTTTTTAACGTAAACATACAAGGGTAATAAACATGAAATGAAATGAATATTTTATTTTATTAATAGCTGTATATGCTAGAAACAGGTTGATAACGACTTTTTAAATTACCCTCTCAAAAATAAATAATTATAGCTAAATTGATTTAATGTAAACAGTAGAGTAATAAATATGAATTGAAATGACTTATTATTTTATTAATAGCTACTTGTGCTAGAAGTAGGCTGATACGAATTTTTAAATTACCCTCTGAAAATAAATAATAATAGCTAAATTGATTTAATCCATTCGGGGAAATGTATAAACAAAACTACTTTTCAAAAACCCCGATATAAAAATTGCTTTATTTTATTATGAGAGTAATGCGTTTGTAACAAAAAGGACAAAGAACACAAATTTTGATTTCTAAATAAAACGGGAAATTCTATATAATTAATTAATTGAATTAGATAAATTTAAAAAGATTTTTTTTTTATTATTTTATTAATCCCTCCTTCTTATTATATATTAAATTTGAATAAATAAATAAACTTTTAAAGGACATATGTGTGAGAACACTCACACATATATCTCCCCTTCGACTAGCAAAAAAAAAAAAAGTCCTCCTCGCCTCCTGTAAAGAAAAGCATATACAAACAATAATATTCAAAAGCACTTACCAAAGACATACAATTAAAAAATGATATTACATTATAAGTAAAAATTATATGAATGCTTAAAAATGAACAAACAAAATATATGTGAAATATAATTACCAATTCAAAAACAAAAGAAAAATTTTACACATATTTAAAAAAAAACAGTGGAACCAAAAGAAATATACATGTCATGACATACGCAAAAAGGTGGCCTCCATAAAATAGTCCAAACTGCAGTTCCATATTGATCATATTGTCTTCTTTTTTTATATGCCACAAAAATTTCAGCTGAAATGTTTTTCTATGAAAGAGTCTCTTTTTGATATACTCAGCAAACAATGCCACAGTAACAGTTACTAACGTTAGATTTTTACATTCAAAATATTAAATTTTCACACTAATATGTATAGTGAAATAGAGAAAAAAATAATATAAATTACATATATGCATATATATTGTTGTAATAACTAAAGGTTCCAGCATATTATTGTAATACTTATTTGTCTAACACCTTGGTTATACACATTGGTCAACGTTAAACAAAATTATGTACAAAAAAAAATAAAAAATAAAGAAACAGAAAAGTTTTCGTGTATATCACACAGGAAAGATTTTAAAAAGGACGCCATTGGCAGTCAAAAAAAACAATCTTCCCTTAATCCTTACAAAAATGTAAGTGTAATGATGTTAACTTAAGGCCAACATCCTAGCGGGACAGGGCGTGTTGAAAGACCTGCACTGTTAGGCACAGGCCTCCGTCCCCCAGCAGAGTCCACAGACCCCTGTAGGGACACCTCACGAAACCGATTAATTAAGTGTCATAAATGTTGAAAAATTAATGTCAACAAAAATATAGATTCTCATCACATATCCAATGTTGCTCTCCCGGGAGAAAATTTTGAACGAGACAACATATATCTAGAATGGGGTAGTAAATAAGTAAAAGAAAACAAATTGATAAAATTTTGAGTGATGAGGGGGAATGCCAAAATAATAAAAAGATAAAAATTTAGACTGCAGATTAAACAAACCAAACACATGTTGTACACCAAAAATCAATTGGAAACTTATAAAATTTAGCTGTATGTATACTGTTAACACTATTATCATTAATAATTAATTTCCTATGAACTTAAGCTGTATTCCAGTGAAATATCTCTATTAAATATATTTCAAATATCTTACTTTTGTTTAACCTTTACCCAATAAAAAGATATAGTAAACATTAAATAAAAATATATAACACCTTGATTACTAATTTAAAAATTCAAAATATGATCTACAAGCGTTTATGCTATCATTAGAATCTTTTTTTTTTTTTTTTTTCTTGTGATGTAAAGACTATTTCTTGCATTGCAGTGTTGTTGAATATATATAATATTTATAAATAAGATGGGAATATGCCGAGGTTGCATAGCATGTTCTTTTTTACATCATTGTACATACTAATAGCAGTTCTTAATCTTTTTGCTACATTTGTATATCTAATTTTCGGCTTAAAATGGTTTTATAAATCTGACTTTATGTGAAATTTAAATGAATGTGTTTAATTTTTACAATTTATGTGAACACATGTAATAATAGTAAATTTTCAACATTCATTTACTGAAATATCATGATTGTTAAGATTGCGATGCATCGCAATGTAAAATTTTCAACATCACCCTGTTTTAGTGATAATATTTCGTTGTATTTTAACTGTTCCGTTTCTCAAACATTTTGTGCTGTTAGGTAAACCTCATATCACAGGTCAAGGATTGTTAAAGACTATCGAAAAGCATAGAAAATTCATGTGCTGACCAGGTTTATAGACGAGGTTTGGATCCCATCCAGAATTTGTAATGTAATGTGAAAAAATGTCACGAAACATCATCAATCCTCTACTACGACAACTGCCCAAACAATAAAACATGTCTGGTAGGGTGTAGTAAAAAAAAAAAAAAAAATTTCTTCAAAATGTAATAACGACCAATAGTTGTCTTTTATGTTGAATGAGAATAATACCGAGTTTTTGAAATATATCTTGAGGAAAATTTTTTAAATATATCATTTTGAAATATTCTTTTGATCCAAAATGTCAACAATCTTATTTTTATTTTATTTATAACTCGTATATAAATGCCTGCCTCTCCTTATATCTAATAACAAGAAAAAGTTGAAATAAATGTTATTTATAGGTTGTGCAAAGGGATATAAAAGTTATTTGGGTTGTACAAAATTGGAATATTATTTAACAATATCTTGAGGTTTCCTCGTTATTTGATATTAAGCATATTTAATTATGCGTTAAAAATATTAAAATACTCAGCTTTTTTAATTTTATGATATTTTTGATGCAACTGTGGACGTTCAGATATTGTTGGATAATATTCAAACTTTGCACAGCTTTTAAATAACATTTATATCTACTTTTTCTTGCTATTAGATAAAAGGAGAGGCATTTATATACGAGTTATAAATAAAATAAAAATAATAAAATTTTTGACATTTTGGATCAAAATTGGGCCCTCAAGATATATTTCAAAACTGTCTTTTTCTTATTCAGTGTAAAAAACAACTTTTCGTCGCTATTACATTTTGGGAAAAAAAAAATTACTTTTCTCTTATTTATGGTGTACATGCATGCAGTAATTAATAAAAACAAAGGAGAGTCTACAATATAGGGTAGGTGCTCCAGTGATTGGCATGCTCCAGTAATTGACATCTATCCCGAAGTAATTAATAAATAAGAAAAATAAGAAAATCATATTTTACATAAAAGAATTTTAACATTTTATGTCAAACACTGGAGCATAGGGTGCTAATAACTGGTAAAATGAATAACTAGCAGTGTCAAACACTGGAACATAGGGTGCCAATTACTGAAAAAAATGAAAAACTGGCAGTGTGAATTACTGGAACATCGAGTGGATGTCAAATAAAAATTCATAAAAAAAATTGTTATCAAATGTATATATTTTAACATATATGTGGTTCTGAATGTCTTTCATACCATATGTACTAACTTAAGATTTCTAAAAATATTTTCTGATGACTAGAACATTAAAAACATCAGAGATTGCTCTAAAAGTGTCAATCACTGGTGCACTTACCCTACCGACTTTATTTAAATAACTTTGAAAAGTCTATTTTTTGTTCTTTTATAAAATGTTACTTTTTGTGGAGTTCCATTAAACTGATTTTTTCTATGTGTGGTCTTAAACTTTTGCAAACGACATTCTTTTTTTAAATAAACAAAAGCATACACTATGTTTTGTAAGTGCAAATAATTTTTTAATATTTTTGATACTATGAATAATACTTTCTTAATCTTAGTTAAGTAACATACTCAAGCTTTTTAAGGTATCCAAACTAGGTTTTCTTTTGATTATTCCAAATATCATCCAAAGATTGCGCTTCGTACTTATTGGCCAAACAATATTTCTTTATTCGATATCTGCTATAATTCTTTGAAGGTACTTATTATTCTTTTCTTCCATGTTTAAAATTAGAAACATTAATATATAAGCTCTATGTTTCAAGGTCTGTCACTGGTCAGTAGTTACGCATCCATGTTATAATAAAGTAAAAATTAAAACATCAAAAACTTTCAACATAATTTCGAATAAATAAGTTCAAGAGGACTTGTTTTTTTTTATTAGTAATATAATATTTTAGCCGCGTACAAGAACAATTTACAAAATGATTTTAAAAAAAAATCTTCCTGTAAAATCTATTTCCTTTTTTTTTCTTTTCCCCAACTTTCGAAGCGTAATTCGCAAAATATTAGGTATCTAGTAAAATTAACTTTTTTTTAAATTAAACAATGTGCTTTTTATTAAGAAAAAAAAAATAAAATAAAGATATTGCAGCTAATTGTCTCCCCCCCCCCCAAAATATATATATATATATATACACACAATTTATTTGCAGTCACTGCTTAATATATAATTAGGTGCTTCGTTTCTACTGAGTATAAATTTAAAATTTATTTTATTGCTTAAAACAAACCCCCCCCCCCCCCAAAAAAAAAAAAAAAAAAAAAAAAAAAAAAAAAAAAAAAAATCTGGTACAATAATGTTGGTTTCCTTAAATATATTTTAAATTTCCTCTTTTTATTTTTCAAGGTTGCTTTCCAACAATAAGACTTGTGATGATATTGATGAATGCCTTGAACCTGGGACTTGCAGCCATTTCTGTAACAATACAAAAGGAGGTTTTAAATGCAGTTGTGCACGAGGTTATTATTTGCACCATGACCATCGTTTCTGCAAAGCGGATGGAGGATCAGCAACCTTAGTATACCTTTTAGGAGACCAAATAAGGGGTTTTAACCTCGAATCTCATTCAAAAAGAGTGTACCTCAATATTAGCAATGCTGACATGCGGGGAATGGACTATGATTCTTTGGAAGGAGTTTTTTATTGGACAGAGTTTAATGATGTAAGTCCACATTCAAATTCAATAAAAGCTGAAAGAAATTTCTCGGAATAAAGTTGTTTGAAAAAATGCGATTTTTCTCGTTTCGAAGTATACACATGTATGTAAAATGCTTATCTTGGTATATTTTGCGTAATAAATTGTTTAAACCTTTCAACAAATATTTCGTATAAGCAGTTCACTTAACATAACGAATCAAAATTTGTGATATACATTTCAAACGTTATGCAATCGACCCTTTTTTGAAACGAGATGGTGATGAGAAAAATGCATCGTCTACAATAACATTAATTGAAAAATATCATAGTCTAAGCGTTATGGTGATGAATCAACATATAAACCATGTTAAAAGCTGAATTGCATTAAAAAAAAAAAAAAAAAATCATGTCAGTTTGGTGGGATTACAAAGATGTGCATTTTGAGCTGCTACCAAGCAAGAAAACAATCAACTCTGATTATTTACTGACAACAACTTATGAAATTCGGGGAAGCAATGAAGGAGAAAGGGCTAGAATTGCCGTATTGCAAAGGAAACAAGTTTCACTGCAACAACACGACTTCTTTAGCAACACGTAGTTTAGTTGGAAGTTTAGTTACATTTAGTTTGTAGTTTAGTTACATTGGAGTTTAGTTGGAAAGTACTGTCACATCTCCCGTATAACCTCGCCCTTGCACCAGCGTATTATCAATTATTTCAGAGTTTACAAGACTT
Source organism: Salticus scenicus (assembly GCA_963930645.1). Lineage (NCBI taxonomy): Eukaryota > Metazoa > Arthropoda > Arachnida > Araneae > Salticidae > Salticus > Salticus scenicus. The sequence continues at coordinate 171,104,090 of OZ005651.1, forward strand.
TTTAAGCGGTAAAAGATTCATTAATAACGATAATCTCGAATCGCACTTATTTGAGTTATTTGCTGACTAGGACTAGACGTTCTGTGAATGTGGATTCGTGCAAGTACTAGAAAGATGTCAAAAGGTCATCGAACGGAATAGACGACATATGACTGATTACAGTTCATTTTTTGCATAGAAAAAAAATAGTTTTATTTTACGCTAAAAAGCCTCAAAATACTTTCTTGACAACCCAGTATATTAATGCAAATTTTAAATCTTCTGTGAAAAAGATTATTTTACATTACTGACAAGGGAAGTATGACCTGGTAACATTCCTATTGAAACCAAACCAAGCTTAACTGAAAAAGCAGGGTCGGAAACATTGGATAGGTTAAAAATTTTGCGCAACAACACCCTCCCCCCCTCCCCCATAGGTCAAGATATGACAGAAGTTTTATGTTTCTATCGAAACAGAAAATAAAGATTGTTAGCAAGAAAGCGTGGCGCAGTGGTAAAGTATGTGACTCGTGTTAGGAATGCACTGCGTTCGAAACCTATTAGGTGCAATCATTTATTTTAACTGCAAAAAATGCGTTAGCATTTATTATAATTCATATAGATGAATGATGTAAGGGAAATAATTATATATTACATTTAGATAAAATTTCGTTAATGATTTGTGCTGGTGTTTTCTGTAAAATTTTAGTAATTTATTTTATGGGCGCCAATAACAGCAAGCATTAATCGCCTGCTCTTAATTTTATTATTCATGAAATTTTTTGTATGCAAAATACTGAATATATAACAGCTGTGGCTCAACCATTCGACGTCGCATTGAATTTCCATTTTAAATATTTTATTAAACAACTGTAAAATTTTGTGTTTTGGAGGAACTAGCAAAGTTAAACACAGGGGCAAATTTTCTAAAATTTAATTCGCTAATTTACAAATATCCGAAATTTCAAAATTTGAGCTAATATGAATTCTACAATTCTGGTTATCTCGACGAAAAAACATTTTCAAAGATGTTCGTGATGAACAATATTTGACCGGAAAGATATTGCGACGAATTTTCATATCTTGTGCTCATTGTTATTAAATGCTTCAATTTTCTACTTTTACTCATAGTCATTATAAATTGGAAAATAATTTGTAACTTTAAGCTTAATTTTCTTCTAAATTATAGTAAATATATATATTTTTTAAATTCATTGTGAATATTTTGTTAACTGGTACATCCGTCTAAAAATAAATCTATATTAATAAAACAAAGTGTTTGTAGGCGGAATATATCCGGGTGGACCACTCCTACTTTTGATTGGTCTAGATTTAACTACTCTGGTGATGAAAATCGGCCCTTTTTTTTTTTTTTTTTTTTTTTTTTTTTTTTAAGTAAAAACTGATGATTTTTTTTTTTTTTTTTTAACTACACTATAAAAATCTATAGTTAATCTACACTAAGCGGCAAAAAAAAAAAAAAAAAAAACATATTTTCGTTTTCGCCTTCTACAACCGCCAATTTTATTGCTTAAAAAGCAAATTTTCGAACAGATTTTATTATGTTGTCCTCCACATGCATTGAGTCTAGTGTTAAAAACAAAATGCAATTGTCAGAAAAATTGTAATTTTAGAAGTTATTTCAAAAGTGGTAAAAATAAGGCAATTAACGATGCCACAAAAAGTAATTATCTTTGAATGAAAATCAAAAAATATTTTAATACGTGAGATGGCAAAATAATTAAATGTTAACGAAATATTGGTAAAATCGTTTTTAGCAAGATATAAAATTTTTTGGCCGTTGAAACTGGAAATTAGCAATTGGCTTTAGGCGGCCGTGTTGCTCATCCAAGCGAGATGACCGTAAGTTAAAAAGCCATTGCTTATAAAATCGGTTTGTATTACATTTATAACATAAAAGAGATTCAGAAAAAGTGTTTAGCAGCATGATTTTTTTAACTACAGTGCAGCAACTATTAAACAAAGCAAGTTTAAATGGCAGAAATTTTGAAAAAATTCCATTCTTAGTGAAGAGAATTAGGAAAGCAAGACCTCAGATGGCTAAAAGAGTTTAAAAAAATGATTAATTAATTATCGGGCTGAACTGGTTCTCTCTGATGAGTCAAGCTTAACTTTTTTCGAGCTAAAGAAAACAAGCAGATCTGACAACGAAAATATCACCGACTTAATGAAAATCGCACTTTAAAAACAGCGACATATTCTCCATACATTATGGTACGGAGGTGCATAACTTTTCAAGCAGTCAGGAATTTTTTTTATGCTCAAGGGATCAATTAACTCGAAATAAAACAGTCATTATGAAAGTGGTGCCTGACCGACTATTTTGGAGGTATCTTGGACATTTCCGCAAGCAGCATTTCAAGATGATAAATGTACCTTACTACGGCCTCTGTGGTAAGTTTATTCACTTCAGTATTTCAAAATTTCCTATCCATTCCCATGAGAACCTATAATTCTGGAAATAATATCTTTTTTCACTTTAAGTTAAATCCCACAAAGGATATAGTAGAATTTCTTCTTTACCAAACATTGAAATAGTCCTAATCGCGATCCACTCGAAAATGTTTAGTCTATAAAAAGGCGGGGTAGAGAAGAGAGGATTCAAAATTTGCAGCCTACAACTCTGCCATAACTAGAAAAAATTATTTGTGATATTTGGCACATTGAAATTTCTGCGATTTACATTAAAATACTGCATAATACTATGCCATTGTGAATTAAAGCAGTAATTCCATGTAAAGGTGGAATTAACCCGATACAGAATACATATTTTTAATAAAAAATTGCTTAGATCTAACAAATAAATAGCTTTAATTTAGAAATTTATTTATCAACCTTGAAAGTTCATTCAGAAATTTTTGGAATGGAAGGCTGATTTTTTATACCAACTATGTGAAAAATACCAAAGCCGGGAATCGAAGTGTTATTTGTTTCAACCCTTAAAGTTTAACAAAAAAAAAAAAAAGTGTCATTTTTTCTGCAGTGCGGCTTTTTTTTTTTTTTTTTTTTTTTTTTGTGTGTGTGTGTGTGTGTGCTTAGTGTACTTTCATACTCGTAACTTAAAACAAGTTACATCGCTGATGAAGCAAAAATCACTAAAAATGCATTGCAAATTCTGCACTTTATCAATAATAATATAATATATCTACAGTAATGAATATAGTTCACTTTCTTTATCCCTTTGCAAAGCATATGATACGTGTCGTGTATTTTGATCCATAATATTTTCTGTTACGAACGTTTTTCATAAACGCAAAATGCTAAATTTTATTTCAAAAACACAAAAACTTAACTGTATGTAGAATAATGATACTACGTTGTAATATTGAAAATACTGTAACTGTAATCCTAAATAAGATAAAAACAAAGCTGATTTAGAAAGGTAAAGAATAAAGCTTTACTATTATATAATTTTTTTTTCAAAAATAGATAATCTAAAGATAGATCTAAAATCAGCTTTCTAAGGTATTCCGATATACTTACTTAAAGTAAAATTTCAATCGTATATACACTCATTGCCATAAAAATTCGCGCACCAAGAAAGAGTTGTCAAAATAAAACGCAATTTTGCATACGTAAATGCAACGTTGATATAAGTAACTGATTACGAAATCAAAGCGAAATGATATTACAGGAAATATTATGAAAGGATCGAGGTTTTAATACCTTTTTGAGCCACCTCCAGCGTGAATGCACCATGCGGTACGGGCGGGCATTGAGACATACAAGTCCCGTATGATGTCCTGCAGCATCTCGTTCCACATTTGTTGTAAACGCGCCTCTAATTCGTCCAAACTCGTAGGCTGCCCAACTTGCCGTTCCAAGTGATGCCAGATATGCTCGATTGGTAACCATATCCAGGGATCCAGCAGGCCAAGGAATGTTGGTATAGTGGCGGAGGCAATCCCGTGACATTCTTGCTGTGTGTTGCTGAGCATTATGCTGTTGAAAAATGGCTCCTGGAAGCCCTGCCGTGAGTGGTAACACCTATGTGCTGAAGGATGTCACGAACATACTGCTGGGCTGTTATGGTGCCGTGGATCAATATTAGGGATGACCGCGTGTCGTATGTAATGTCATCCCATACCATCACACCAGCTGTGGGTGCGGTGTGCAGCTATAAAGAAAAGGCAGGATTGAGGCATTCACCACGCTCTCTCCACACATGTACATGATTGTCATCACTGCCCAAATTGAATCTGGATTCGTCGCTGAAGACTACCTGGTTCCGTACAGTTGCAATCAAACCCCGTCGAGCGCGACACCACTCCAAACAGAGGAGAGGTGGTGGGTATTATTGGCAGCACACGTAATAGGCGCCGCGATAGAAAATATCACACAACCAGGCGCCTTGCGATGGTACGTACTGAAACAAGGACAGGTCGTGTATGTGCTGCATATGTTCGGATGACAGACAATTAGACAGCTGGCGCTATGCGTATGTTTCATACAATGTGACTTTTTTTTTTCAATTATTGGTTTGTCAATCGCGTCTTGAGCCTGGTCGCCGTGTAAGCGATCTCTCTCTTGTCCACTGGTCTCAACACCTCCTCACAGTAAAATCAGAATGGCCTAGGCGGCTGGCTACTCATCGAGATAGTCACCCGGATTCCATCATACTGATGACTCTTCCCCTCTCGGACTCTGACAGCAACTCGTATTGTCTTCGATGGCGGCGTAACGGCATCTCTATTTAAAAAGTGTCCCTTTGCAACAGATTATGTACACCAAACAAGCTTTTCTTACGTGTTTTATACTACAAGAAAAATGAAATTCAACGCAATTTGGTTGCATTACACATTGCGCAATCACGCTGCATTTCTAATCATTTACATATCTGCCTGGCACTTACCTTCAAGCCAAGTTTTGTTACGGTCCAACCATTACTTGTTGGTGCGCAAATTTTTATGGCAATGAGTGTATTTGCATTAGCACTTTAGAAATCTTTTGATAGAAGTAGCGTCAAATGTTAACAAAAATGTCCTGTGAAATAAAATTGAAGCTGTTTATGAAGTATTATTAATCTGTTTTAAGAAAAGAAAGTTAACTTTTTGTATTTACATGTGTTTGTATATGTTCCTGCCACGCGCACACTCAATTTAGTAACGCAGTTCTCGTCAAAGAACTATGAAATTTGACATGATGGTCAGTTTTGCCTTACACAAGTCATGCCCCTGGATGACCAAATTACAAATTTTCAATTCTTTTTTTTTTTTCCCTCAACTAAATCCTTTATGAACAAATCGGTACTTTAAAAATAGAGATCTCTTACTTCATATACAATGTGCAATGAAGGATTGATTTTCATCATCTTACACAATGTGTAAAATTTTGTTCTTTCCATCAGTTTCCGATGATTATACACTAAATCTCGCCAAATTTTTATTTTATAATGTTTTATGTTTATATTTGCTTAGGATGGAGCCATAAGAGTAGCCAAATAAAATTTCAAAGAAACACAAATATTGCTGACAAAAACTAATTTTTAAATAATTTTGTACTGATAAATTTAGGAATTATATTCCCGTCTATTTCATTTATATATATATATATATGTGTGTGTGTGTGTGTGTGTGTGTGTATGTTTGCTAGAAGCATGTCATACCTCGCACATTCTTAACCTTAGCTACATTGGGTAAACGGAGGAATATTTATATATTTACATTGGGTAAATGAGAATACTTCAATGAACTTTATAAAAATACTTTGTTTTCTAATAATTATTAGAATGTGTGATAATTAGACGATCGTTTGAATATCCCACTTAATTAAAAATAAAATGTGTAATATCCTAGCAAAACTTAAATTCGCGGAATCGTTTTGGCCTACAGTATCCTGCTCTTGTCATCAGTTGTAGTTTGTCACATTTAACTCAAGCAGGAGGCCATTTATGGCTGCCAGCAGTGATGGTGGTAGGTCGGGAATAGGAATAAACGCAGCTAGCCTTATGCAGGCTAACAGAACACGGTGTTGTGGCTACAATTTTTAAAGCCAGTAATTAGCTATCCTACAAGTTGTATGCATAAATATAAAAGAGAGCGCTGAGGATTCATCTTCTGTTGATTTGAAATTCCCTTACATTTCACCATTTCACGCGAAGTTTATTGTTTTAGTCTACGACCTACTGCAAGGTACGAGGACGTTGAATCTCGAAATTAGTAAATGAATAAGTAATTAAAATTTTAATTGGGTTTTGTATTCTTCTAAATATTCTTTTTAAAAGTTTTTGATTAAAAAACCCTTTTTATAACATTAAGATTCATAAAAGCATTCTGAAAATGTGTAATTTTCTCCTTCCTTATGATTCAATGTATTTTATTGTACATATTTTATTTATAGGGTTCTATTAACAGTTATTCTCCAGATACACATCGGCAAGATATTCTTGTTCGTTTAAAAGTAAAGCCTGGCTATATAAGATATGATTGGATCCACAGGCTTTTGTTCTATGTCGATCATACGTCAAATGTTGGAGCCTGTACAAAAAATGGAGGATTCTGCAAAACAATAATACGAGTCGAAATGCATATTACAAGCATAGATATTTCACCAACAACTGGGTAATATTTCTAATAAATTTTAAAATAAATGCTTAGTTCCTCAAATTTAAAATTTGATAAATTCAATTTTTAAAAGATTAGAATATTTTATAAAACATTCTTTGTTTTTCTTTTATTACTTTTAGAATGTAATTTCTAAATAAACCACGTCAATACATATATATGTCCGAGGGTAAGTCAAAAATTATCCGCAATGTAAGCTATAACCTTTATTACAATACAAATAGAAAACGTACGTTAACATTATTTTTCAATATAGTCTCCTTGCTTTTCAACGCACTTAGTCCATCGTTGCACAAGAAATCGTTACACTCATGCCCTCAGAAAAGGTTTTCGGCTGAGCAGCGAGCCACGCTTGCACCACGTCCATCACATCTTGGTTTGAGGTGAATCGACGGCCCCTTAATGCCGCTTGTGCCGACGACTCTTTAATTCCCATCTGTTTATTAGAACCATGTCACGTGCAAGCTCAATCATCTGTTGCCATCATCTGTAACCGTAGATGGTCGTCCAGCTTCTTCGGCATGCGTAACACTGGTGCGACCCTTTTTGAATTTGTCAATCCATTCGTAGACACTCCGCTGTGGCAAGACACTGTTCCCGTACTGTGCCGAAAGTCTTTGATGGATTGTGGCCCCTGATACACCTTCCGACCACAAAAACCGGACCACTGCTCGTTGTTCCTCTTTGGTGCAAACCTCTAATGGAGCGGCCATGATCTATCTGCAACAAAAAGACAAATGGAGGAATTATGATCAAACTTTCATTGCAGGACCGCAACATCATAACAATAATATAAACTAGGACAGACTTCCGTATGAACGCTGTAACAAAAGTTATTAGCTACATTGCGTATAATTTTTTACTTACCCCCGTATATATATATATATATTTTTTTTTTTTTTTTTTTTTTTTTTTCATTTATGCTTTCATACAAATATCCTTTTTTGATCTGAACAACATTCAAGACGAAAAAAGTTAAGCACAGTAATTTTCAGAATAGATTTTCCATTTAAGTAAGAATTTACTTTTACCTGAGGGAAAAAAAACTTAAATAGATATCTGATCTGATAAATTATTTGATTTGCATCTAGACGTGCACATGCACATTATTCAAAATTCATCCTGATTCGTTTTTTGTGCGTTCCAGTTTCTTTGCTATCTTGGTGGTGCAGGTAGCAGGTGTACCAGTCAATCATATGTGTCCAAGAAGAACAATTCTGTATTCCGGGGGTAAAGGGCACCGTGTATATTTTGTAAAAAGAGTTAGCACCATATTAATGTGCATTTTTTTATTTATATGGAGGCGTTAAGAACTAATGTCCAGTGTGTAACGTATTCTGCACTCGTCAAGAAAATTCTATGAGGTAGCGTTAGAGGCAGTAAATACAGCTTAAAATATAGATATTTTTATTTTATTTATAAAATAAACGTAGTCTTAGTAGCTCCAAATGATAAAATATGGGTCCAGCAGAAATTTCAGTGAAAAGTTCCGATAATAATGGTTCACAAACTCCAAGTAAAAATAAAGTCTATCGGGAAGTCTGCCTTCACAAGGCGGAATATCTGCTATCAGAGATTTAGAGAAATTAGAGCAACAGCTCGCACACAAACTTAATTCTTCATTCTGTCTTCTCCTTTCTTTTTCCTTCGCAAGAAGACTCTGTTTTTGGAAGGTGAAGATTCGTTAATCTCTTATTTGCTGAGTTCATGGCGGCGAGGTCTACCCCATAGATTTCTTTCCTGACATTTCTCACGAAGTTGCAATACTTGTCAGGGCGCTGAATAAATAAATAAAATAAGAAAAAAGAAAAGAAATAACTTTTAAGTTTTTTCTTTTTACACCCGGCTGAGGCAGTCAACATGTTTTATCTCCTTTCCTGCACGATGAATTATAGTATAATTGAAAGGTTGAAGAGTTAACGCCCACCTCATAAGATGCTGATTGTTCCCTGCGTTCGAATGTAACCAGACTAAAGGATTATGATCAGTCTCTCTCTCTATTGTAAAATGCTGACCATCAAAATTAGGGTGACCAGATTTATCTTATGCAAAATGAGGACAAATTATTCAATGTCCTCATTTCCACGAGAAAAATGAGGACAGTTTTCTTTAAAAATGAGGACATTTCTGAGGACATAAAATGTAGCCCAAAATTAGCTTATTTAGCTACCCCACTTGCAGCCATTAATCGTTCCCATAATAAATTTGTACTACTTATGAACTTTATAAAAAATTATTTATATAAGCATTACTAAATTTACAATAAACGTTATCATAAACTTGTACACATTATACTTCTCTTAGAATAATATAATGGCCATGCTGTTAATACTAAAGTACTAATTTCTGATATGCGGTTGATACGAAAGTACCAAACTATTTTATATCTACTTCTATTAATACTTTTATAAACTGTTTTAATAAAATTGCTACTGTTGTATAAACGAAATCATAACTACTTCAAATGAAAATGATCCAATAAATAACATTTTAAAAGGAACTGAAGAATGTCAAAAACTGGCAAGGAATAGGAATTTAACTCTTGTCTGATGGCATAAAACATTAATATTCTACAAACTTAGCTATTATGTTGACTTTCGAATAGCACTATTTACTCACTTGAGAGCAAAAAATCGTGAGATGTCAAGAAGGTAATCTGTGTTCAGCTCTTATCCCTGACTTAGTCAGTTTTCAATCCTGCTATAAAATGTTTTTCCATTTAAAATGTTTTTAAATTAAGTTAGTTATAAAATCTAATTAGTAATAAAATAACTTCTAGCTTCATGTTAAATTTTTAAATATCCCCTCTTTCTTTGTTTGTTTACTTTTATGTAATTTCAGCTTTTTTTTTTTTTTTTAATCTTTATATTTTAAAGTATAATGTCGCAAAGACTAAAATCTCCCAATAGAAAATATACTCTGTGTAATAGGCAAAGAAGGTAATAGAATTGGAGATGATTTAAAAATGAATGGAATGATGAATCAAGGAATCGTGATTTTTTTACACTATGTTGAGTTGTAGAATCAGTATTGAAAACTAATAAGGTCAGCAGCATCTCTAATGCTGAAATTTTAAGTAAAGAAGAAAATTACTGAAAAATGAGGACAAATGAGAACAGACGTCCAAAAATGAGGACAAATGAGGATATGAGAACATTTGAGAGCAACTGAGGACAACACTTGAAAAATGAGGACTGTCCTCAGAAAATGAGGACGTCTGGTCACCCTAATCTAAATGTCTTAACTTTTTAATCGCGAAAATTATTCCCACACATTCCTTTTCTGTAGTACAGAATTTCTTTTTGGTTTCCGAGAATTTCCTACTCAAATACAAAATAGGATGTTCTTCCCTTTTTTCGTTTCTTTGAGCCATTATAACCCCTGTTCCCTCATCCGAGGTCTTTAAAATGAATTCCCTTGAGTAATCCGGTGTATTCAAGACAGGACTTTCTGTTAGCTTCTCTTTTATCGTACTTAGCCTTAGCGTACTTTACAATCTTCCGTCCCCATTATTTTCTCCTTCCGAATCTCTCCTTTCACTAATATCAATGAAGATTCATAATTGCTTTTCCCGATTTCGATACTTTTAAGGTCCCGCATCCTTTTTATGTTCATTAATTAAAATCGTAAATTGACGCGGTGAAGTGCGGTAAAGTTTTAAACTAACTGGATGATTTCTGATTAATTCAACATTCTGTCCTATCATATCCGTACCCGTACGACCTGGTTCGTTCGAAAATATTTTTCAATATTTCGTGAATTTTTCTCGTAGCGTTTCAAGTTGTTTGAGGGAATATTTCTCCGTTAATTCACCTTCCTTCACTATTTCCTTATAATTGAACTCTCTAGGTTCAGCAGTTCAGCTACGGGATAAGGAATATTTAGATCTGATTCCTTTATTTTGCGACAATATTTTTCATTTAAGGAATTTATTTGCTTCCCTCTCTTATAATAGGGATTTAGAAGATTAATATAGAAGAACTGAAATTTCTCTCTTCTTTCCGGAAAGTTAATACTGAGATTTTTTTTTTTTTTTTTTTTTTTTTTTTTTCGGAATTTTGGCGTTTTAATTTTTTTGGTTCGATCCAAGTAATCGGCAGTTTATTTGGTTTTGAAGTCGCTAATTTTAAAATCTGGTTCCCTGGTTTGAACTTCTTATGATTAGCGTTCTTACCGTACCATTTTTCCCGTTGACCTCGTATCTCGTACCTTTTCTCCTCGACTAATTCCTGACACCGCTGCAGTCTATTGATTTGCTGGTAAACATATTCTGTCCTCATAACTTCCTTATTTTCCGGTTTTACCCATTTCCCGAAAAACAAAGTCTCAGTAGTACTAAGAATTTTTCCAAAAATTAACTCAGCGAAATTGAAAATGTTCAGTTCGTGAGTTACTGTTTCTAGCATATTAAATATTGCCACTGGTAATTGCTTTTTCCACTTCTGGTCTTGTTCTACTAAATATAAGACCTCTACTAGCACTTTAACAGAATCATGGAAATGTTCGATCACTTTAATTCCCAATCTCTCAAAAAAGGCAGGTATAAGATTGCTGATGAAACACGTCCTTAAATCGCCTTTTATTTCCTTTGGAAATCCAACTCTATTAAAATTATTTAATAAAGCCTCTGTGATCGGCTCTGATTTAGTATTTGCGATGCGAATTACATCCAGACATTCTAAAGCTAAACACATAGCCGTAAGAGTATTTTTATTTCTCTTATCCGAAGCAGGTTGGGGGCTCTACTACAAAAATTTGTAATCTAGAAAGACTTTTAGGTCTATTTTCTTTAGATATGATTGATTGTTTGCTATTCATACCTCTGCGATCTGCAGATTTCCTAACGAACATTTCATTCTTCACGAAATGTTTAGAGTATTTTTTCTTGTTTCTCTTTAGAGCACGAGTTACTTAAACTCTTATTTTTCAACTGTGTTGACCGAAAACTAAAAACCGGTTTCCACTAGCGGTTGGTTGGAACGGTACTATTCAGAATCTTTTGATGTGGTCAACCGGGCTCAAAACCTTCGAACTGGTTGAAAGTCTAGAGATCTCCTTGACGCTAACCCCCCTGCTGAGATAATTGAGGGGCCAGAGGCAGATATCTTTGTCAATTTTGCATGCTTTCCTTTGAAGTAACTGCGCAGTCTGATAAAAGAAGGTTACAACTGATAACAAGACATTTGGCTCTTTGTGTCGGAAGCGTGATTAATGGTTTTTTGAGCCTCGAAGTTTCAACCCTAGTAGAAATCAGCCTTAACGGTATCTGTTTTAGCTAAGATTGACACTTCGCTTTCTTTCCTCGGGGGTAAATATATTTCTTCCCCCTTGGTTTTACTTCCCTTCCTAACTCTACGCTAATCCCTTCATTTATAATCCCGTTCGCCTCACCTGGCTGCTTTGTGGGGTCTTAGCTTCGCATATTATCTTTCTCCCTTTATACAACTTGGCTCCAAATAACAACCTGATTTATCCGATTATGACGCAGCTTCATTTCTTGAATAATTTCGGGCGCATTATTGCCTAAGAGATAATGAGACATATTTGTTTAAATCGGCTACAGCTGCCTCTGCCAAAAATCGGCCCGTCTCTGGAAATTCTAGCTCTACTGTCGCTAAACGTAAACATCGAGACTCATTTTCCAGCGCAGTCTTTAACCAAATAGTTTCTCCCTTTAAAATTTCGTTTTTAACGTATTTTGCTTAAATGATATCCATGCCCTGTAATCTAATTACCAATTCTATGCCCACATTTTTCCACTGAAAAACATGCTTTTAAAATTCTAATAAAATTTCATTATATTTATTGGGGTGTAACCATGTTAAATACACTTTAAGAAATACCGAATGTAGACCATAATAGTACGAAATTTTTTTATGTATCCCGGTAAAGGATCCACAGTTATTATATACACCAAACAAAGAATACACCTAATTAATCATAACTGACATTTTTAACCTAATTTGACATCATTTGGATGATTACTGAATGCCATCAGTATTCTTTGTGTGGTTCCATAAATAATTTAGTCTATATATACCCTTTTTGGGGGGGGGGAGAAAACATGCTTTTGAGCATGTTTATAATGTTTAATTCCATTATGTTGAATGCAGCATAAACAAGTTAAAACGCGCTTAAATAAAAATTTGTTCATAGGCTCTAATGTCACGAAATTCTTTTGTCTCTCTGTAAACAAATCATAAACACTGTATACACCAGTAAAAACTATTCAACTTATTCTATATTCTTCATGTATAATTAATTGTTCGAAATTTGACATAACTTGGATGATTACTTGATATTGTCGGAACACTTTTGTAAGGTCCTGTACTTTAATAAGAAAGCCTAAGCGCACATATTTTCTGCAGAAAACATGAGTTTAAGCATCTGAGTAATGTACGGTAATTTCATTCTGTTCAATGCAGAGTAACGTTGATAAAATGCGTTTAAATGAAATTCACCCCATAGGCCATAATGATAAGAAAAACTTTGGCGTGTCCCTGTACACAATCCATAAACAATACAGACATAAAAAGTTATACAGCTATTTCTATATAAAACTTGAACGTGTGTACCAATTTTCAAGTCAATCGGAGGATTTTAGCGGCCGCTATTGCAGTACATACATATTCTGTCCATAGGCTGTAATGATAAGGAAAATTTTGGTTTGTCCCTGTACACGAACTACAAATGGAATACACACTCAAAACTATACAGCTAATTCTGGGTGTCTCATGAACATGTGTACCAAATTCCAAGTCAATTGCATGATTTTTGCGGCCGCTATTGCGAGACTAACAGACAAAACCCAAAACCTTTTTGAGTGTCCACATGGAAGCCTCCACTGACATTTCGGCAAAAAATAAAAGAATAGTAGTAAAATTTCTTTAGACACGAATCTTTTGAAATGTGATCCTAGACAAAAAATATCAGTCTTTAAAAGTTTATGCAATTAAACATCTTTCCCTTGTTCTAAAATTTATTTAATGTTTTTAAATGAAGTTGAATTATATTAAGTGTGAACAATTTGGGCATTATATTTCGGATAAAAATTAATTACAGAAACTTTTTAAGTAAATTTTAAACTAATATTTTGTCTATTATTTTGTATCATAACCATCAGTAACGAACTTGATTTTCAAATTAAAAATCATTTAAAAAAAAAAAAAAAAAAAAAAAAAAGCTGATTTGCACGATTTAAAACTTATAAATCTATCTAGAAAATATCAAATTACAAAAAGTATCATTTTAATACTAAAAATTAACGATTTGACACAAAGCGCACGACCAAATATAAGTTGAGTTTTATAAAGACTCATATACAGTAGTTATATACATTACAGGCATAAAAATTTCAAATATTTAGTTTTGTACCGACCATAAACATACATTCAAATGTATTGAGTTATTAAAAAAGGAGTACTTTTCCATGCTAATTCATGTAAACTTTTACATTTTCTTCTTCTGGATCGCCAGACTAAAAGATATTTTAGGTAAACTTTGTTAGTAATTTTACCACAAAGGAGACGAATGCCAGTCAACTCAATGTTTTGACATAAAATTTATTGTTATATTATACGTATATATTCCGAAAATTCTTTTCACATCGATATCGTCAAGTAAACCTCTCCAAGAATAAAGATTAGCTGCGAAAAATTTCGTACTGTAGTTACGTTGTAAGTTACGGTATTATAGGTTGTACAAATCTCTAAGTATTGGGTTTCGAGATCTTTCAAATTTACGCCTGGGTGAATTTATATTCTTCCTCATACATTCGATTTCAGGAGACTGCTAAGATAAAAGATAGTTATAATTTAAACAACATCTTGCAACTGAACTTGAACTATCACCAAATTTGATATATGGATGATTTATGCAATCACGATATTTAAAAAGAAAAAACAAACTCAAAAAATTTTCACCATTATGCCGCTTTGCATAGAAAAATGGTAAATTTAATAAATGAAATTGTAAAAAACATGTGGTAAAAAACTAATCAAATATTCAAATTATTTATGTACTCCGAATGCCTTTTTTTATTGGGGGGGGGGAATATTTTCTGTTTTTCCATACAAAGAACCACCTAGTGGACATCTCTTAATTGTTTTAACTCTTTCAGTGTCGCATGATCTGTCTACGTACCAAATTTGATGGCAATCCACACTTGCCTATTTTAGCTGCAGGATGCTGTTTATAGTGAAAGTTTCATTACTTTGTGTGATGCATTTTGAATGGCCATAAGTATAGATAAAGATCAGTTTGTGGTTTGTCAACTGAGCAGCCCTTGTCTGAACTTTTTAAACTTCTCAAATAGTTTGAAATCGACATCAAAGCCGACAAACTGCGCTTTGAATCATAGCAAAAACAGTTGCAATGCAACATGCAACTATTTCCAGTTAAAGAATGGCCCACCAGTTTGTTCTCAAAGTTGGTAGAGTGAAGTCGTCTGGTTCGAAAACTGGTCGCACTCGTCAGCCTAGCCATTTGGAACTTTCAGTATTTTTCTCCGAATCTTGTATGAATACTGAGTAATGTTCTTAGAAAACTGCAGTGGAGTGCATTTCACGCAGATCTCTATGTTAAACAGTCGGCTTTAATCCGAACTACCACACCGCACCAATAGCCTAATACTTCCATAGTTGCATATTTTAGTAAATAATGCCATTCAGGAATTGCTCAAAAATTTCCTCCAAAAAGAATTCAAGCACGCCTAATATAGAGCAGAGCAAACAGCAAAAATAACTGCTCTGAAAAAAAAAAAAAAAAAAAAAAAAAAAAAAAAAAAAAATCAGAGTTCTGATTCTATTCTTGTTGATTCTTATGTAAAATAACCTCCTGAATCCGAATATGACTCCCGTTTTGCCCAGTCACCCATCGTTTCTAGAAGCATCACCCCCTCCCGCAATTTTTTTCCCCGTTCAATAATTTTATGAACATGAATTTGATTTGAAGAATGAATAAGAATTAATTTAACACCTAAAAATAAAAGTATATAAAGTTTAAAAAATAACATTAATAACAGATTAAAAAAATATAAGATACGCAATACATAATTTCAGTGGCAAATTCCCCTCCCCCCCCAAAAAATATAAATAAATAAATAAATTTGTCGCAAATGTCCATGTTTTAGAATTTTCCTGCTCTGTAGCCCTCAGAAGATATTTAACGGTTAAAATAATCCTCCCCCTTCCTAAAATCAAATTTATAGTTATAAAATCACCGAAAATGATAAAAATAGGGGTCCGTTCCTAAAAAAAAAAAAAAAAAAAAAAAAAAAAAAAAAAACGGTGGATGATAGGGCAAAAGGGGCGTCGTACTCGGATTCAGAAGGTCATTTTACATAAGAAAATGCTGAAATGGTGTCAGAAGCAATTTTCATGCCGAGTAGTGTAATTCGTTTTTATTGAAATTAAAAAATTGAGTATGGTGCAAGTTTTGCATCTTGAAATGTCTTTGAAACATGTATGTGAATTCAGTCTATTTTAGATTTTATATTTTGGATAGGAATAATGTGCCGGAAACAGCATAAACTTTAAGTTCCATTTTAGCTGCATTTATAATAAGTGTATATTTTAACTTGATGTCGTTTTGTCTATTTCATTTGACAGCCTATTTTTCTTTCTTTTCTTTCCCCTAATTTTTAAATATATTTTCAATTTTATTTCAGGCATATTTTCTGGACAATCTGGTCATCTGATGATAGATATTCAGGTATCATTGAGCGTGCCGATATGGATGGCTCTCACAGAAAGATAATTGTATCAAACAATGTTTTAAAACCGATGTCGGTAACTGTCGACCACGTACTGCATGTGATATATTGGCTTGATGCTGAATTGAATACGCTTGAATCTGTGGATTTTCAAGGTCTAAAAAGGTGTAAATTTAATTACGTTCCTTTTACAGGAGGTGAACATCTCCAATTTGAACTAAATGTTAAAATAAGTTTTAATATGAATGCAATAGTTTATATATAGTCTGAAGGAAAATTTGATTTTTATTAACTTTTTTTTTTTTTTTTTTTTTTTTTTTTTCGGATTTTACTTTTCAATCAACTGTGTATAATTCATGCAAAGTTAATCGAACACTTAAACAATGTAGAATTTTTATGAAAATCATTGGGTCTTATTTGTGATGGTACAGTGATGGTAAATGAGACATGAAATTTTGAACGTTTTCGACGCTCTTGATCTTTTATGGAAGGTTTTATATAAAAACTAAATAGATAGTAGATGCGTTCGTGTTACATGCTGTTTTTAACACTAGTTAGTTCAGCAATTTCTACAAATTATGAAAAGGTATCGATGGACCAAGTTGATATAAAAAAAAAATAGAAACTATCAATTATATCCGTATCTATATCAATTGGAGTGCTGTAATCTATAAAAGAACGTAATTTTTTGCAAGCGTCGACTTATCAGTTTTAATCATATCCCCATTGTTATGACTTAAATCAGGTGGGGCAAGTGATAATGGAAACGTTAAACAGTACTCTAAATCATTTTTTTTTTTTTTTTTTTCAAGTGAAATTGCTAGAACTCTGCCAAAAACATCTCGTTCCATTTTAAGTGTAATATTTTTCCTACCATCTCCAGATCGTAATGTTTTCTGCAAGCATTCTGACGCAAAATTCTTTATAACATTTCGTTTGATTCGTTTTTCAAATCTTTCAGGATTTTCATTACACTCAGTTAAAAACTGGAATTTTTGACTGCTTCCAAGGTAATTTACATCTAATAAAAATTCAGCTGTCTCTTTCAATGCAGATCGACCAGTTACCACGTTAAATAAATTTTCTTCTCTATATCTCGATTAAAAAGATTAATATGATTAATATTTTAACACAATTAATGATACTTTGTATTGCATTTTTACTCTTTTTAATTTTATGCTGTTCTAATTCGTGTGCAGTGTCGTCTTGTTTGTTTATTCCTGTATCTGAATTGAAATTATTTTCGTTCACAATATATGACTAAGTGCCCACCTTTGTCTAGCTGAAATGGAATTGCTAAAATGAGTAATACTCGTCAATGAATTAGCTGCATACGCATTAATTGTGTGTTCTAAAGCCAAATCAATCGGTGATCTTGAAAATTTTGCTGCAGTTCGCTTAATCCCAAATGCACCCTTCCGAAAATCTTCTAACAAATTTGAGTTCACTAATTTTAATTTAACCAAATTACACAAATACAGCAAGGTCCAACGGGCATTATTCGGTTGATTCATTACAAAAAATAATTTATTTCAAAAAGCGATTTCACATACAATTCAAAATTTCCACTCCTGATACTTCGAAAAAAAAAAAAAGGGTATTTATGAAGAATATATATTGCATATAATATCGAGGTGTCTTACCATACACACCGCATAATGTCATTTCTGAATTTTTAATGTATTCACTTAAAACCGTATCTAAGAAAGGAGTTACACTGGCAAGTTGGTCGAATTCAGTGGGATTATTCTCAACAAATCTCAAATTTTCTTGAAGTGTATTATCATCAATTTCATATTCAGAAAACAAAAAAAAAAAAAAAAACTCTCACAAATGCAAAGTTTGAAGAGCTGCTGACAATAAGGAATGTACACGTTTGCATCGATTAAAATGCTTTCCTGCAACAAAACTATTCACAGAACCTTCCGCAAGAACCTAGGATTGTTCTTGTCCTAGGCAAGAACCTAGGACAAGAACGTCGACAATTCCCGAGGAATCGACGTACTTTCCTATGGCTTTAAGGAACGCCATTTGAATGTGAAATGCACCAAGATTGATAAATTTTCGAATTTCGGGCGTTCTGTCATTTATATTTGCAAAGCCATCTTCGCTATTGCCAAATCGTAAGTAACAATTATTTTATTTTGAGAACATATAGAAGCTATTTTTTGAAACTGAATCATGGTTTTGTGAACGACAGAATATGTTCGTTGGGATTCATTTATTTGGGGCAAGTAATCAACTTTTTGAACTGGGTTATTATCAATTGTTATTTTACTTTTGAAATCAACCCACATAGGAGTTGACGGAATTTCAGAAGGGCCGCCGAAAATTTTATCAGCTGTTTTCCCCAATGGGACAACTCCGCCGCATTCCTTTCCGCCGTTTCCCCTTGATAGGACAATTCCGCCGAATGAGGGGAGAATTCATTACCTTTGGCGAAGTAAAAGTTGACGACACTTTCCATGCTAAAACTTCAGGCATTCAAATTTTGTTAAAAATAAATACACAAAAGAATGGTAATAATCTATATATTAATGTGCAAACATGAAATTTGTCGTACGTTTTTAACATATTAATTATAGGGGTAGAGGATTGAAAGTGGTATTGTTAGAAATGCCCATTTATTGCAGGTCAGGCGGAGAAAGGCGGGGGAGGGGGGATTATATGATTATTTTTAAATGATACTATTGTAAACGAAGATATGGAAAAGCTAATTCAATTATTCTTATTCCTTGAAAATGTCACAAACAAGTTATATTATTTTATCAAGGATTAACTTTCTAGAGTAAACTGTCAAAATCTGTATTGAAACTATAATAATCGATTTATCATTTATATTACTAAAAGTCGTCCATTTAAAAGAATTATTTGCCGACATTTCTGTTACGTAATTTTTATTTTCTATCAACCCAGAATACCATAATAAAATTCTTTATACATTATTATGTGGGCTCTTTTTCTGGGAGGATATTTTTCGTGGTAAAATTTTCTGTTTTTTTCCCAGTCTCCCAACAAAATATGCTATGTTACTAAAAACTATCTTCTGAATGTTCCTCCAGTATCAACTAGTATGTTGCAACCACCATGAAACTTCCTTCTATACTTTTTCTATACAAATTCACGTATTACAAATTATTTAATAAAAATAAAATTATTTATGAAAACTATTTTCCACGATATATGCAGATGGAGATGATTTTCATCGCAAAGAATTATTACTGTTGTTTTCACTGTTATTCATCACTGTTGGATAAAAAATTAAAGAAAGTAAATTAAAGAAAATAAGTAAAGAAAATTTAATGAAGTTAATATAAGTTAAATAATATATATTTGAATATTGCGTTAAGTAACGAAATTTTAAGTTCTTATTTATCCTTTAATAATTTTGTAAATGTAATCGGAACAATTTAAACTACGATGGAAAAATTTTCTTAAGTTAATTGTTACTTGAATTTTATGATATTCAAGTGCTACACGAAAATTAGAAATAAATTTATTAACAGCAGAATTTATTTTAATATAATAATAATGAACATATATAATAATGAAAAAGAAAATTAAATACATGTTTATGAGTACAATTTTTAATTCATATTTTGGTTAAAATCTACTTTACATGTACTTAACTTTCTTTCCAAAGCGAGGGGGAAGGGCTCTTATAATGCTCGATGTGGTGCCAAAGTGCGATGCGTCGCCAAAAATGGAAGTACTGTTGCAGACCCCCTCTTCTCGTCTCAGGAAAATGGCGCGGCAGAGTTGTCCTATGTGGAAAAGGAGGGGGGGTAAAATTCTCGGCGGAATTGCGCTGTTCCGTTTCAGAAATTGCGAAAACCCATAATATTTTTTTTTTAATCTGAAATTCTTTTTACAGTTAGGCAGTCATGCATAAATTGTGTTAATATATCGTGTGACATTAAATTAGTTTTAACGGAAGGTTTTGTTAAATAAAGGCTGAAGGCCATGCTGAATTTTTTCAAATTTCTTCCTTTTTCGCGGTTTTGGAGTAATATTACCATTGTCATTTTCAGAAATTGAGGACGTTTGTGCTGTTGTAGGTGTATTAATATCGGAAATAATTGAAGTATCGGATGGCACAAATTGATAAATAATACCAACAGTGTCATGTAGTGTATCTTTTCCGGAAAACGTATCAACAAATGCAAATCTATCATAATTATCGAATGCTAAGTTAGTACACAAAAATTTTTGCGGAATAATACTCGGAGGGATTATTTGATTTTCGTCAAAAGCTGAAAAAGTCATTTCTGTCTCCAGTTCCTCAGCAAAAGTGTAACTGATTGAGTGTCCATAGTTATTTAATATAATTAGCACTTTTCTACTGCTTGTCATGGATTTCATTGCTAAACCCAGAGCTTTGTGTTTTCCTGGTTTTATGCGACTTTTCGTCGTAATGAAGATTATGTCTTCATATAATGATTTAATTTTAATGCTGTCATCAGTAGAAAATTTACAGCGTGTATCTGGACCTTGAATTAAATTGCTAACAAAATTTATCAGTATTTCTGGAATATTACAATCTCCATTAATTATATCTGATAATGAATTATTACTACTAGTCCCCCCCCTTTTTTAATTTTTTACTGAATTTCTTAGTTTATATGCAATATTTTCAAAGCCTAATCTTTCAGAATTATGTTAAGTTTCTAACATAACACGGTAAACATAACACGCTTCTAAGCAGTGCGTGTGGCCTGAATGGGATTTCCTTGAGAATTCGCGTGGCTCTAAACGTGTTAAATAATTACATATTCATCTTTATTCTATTTAAAAATATATTTCCTGTTTTTTAACACTTGGTTAAGTAACTTTAAAATTCATCATTTTTTTCGAGGCTCATTGCTATTTCTTGACATATTTCACCTGGCAAACATACGACATTTAGAGTAAATTCTATACTTTTTATTTTGCACCAATTTCCTCTATTAAATATTTATAATTTCTTTGGTATTCAAGTATTTAGTTTTTTCAAGGTTGGCGTCTATTTTTTGACAAATCTGACCAGGAAACACTTTGCTATTTAAAAATAAATTCTATAGTTTAAACTTTGCATTAGATTCATCTTTCAAATATTCACGTTTTCATTTTTATTTTATATACTTATTATTTATTGATTTTTTAATTATACTAGTTTCTTGCACATTTTCTTAAAAATCTATAAAGTGCGTTAGTATTTCCGAGGTTGACCTCTATTTTATGAGAGATCTGACCAGGTAAACGTATACTATATTTTGCTACATTTTGGAAAAAATGCCATCTTTTAAGTATTAAAAATTTATTTTTTCTGTTTTGAATACCTTTTATTTTTTTCACATTGTGTAAAAAACCCCTTCAAAATTAGCAGGTTTTTTCGAGGCAACCACTATTTTTCGAGAATTTTCACCTGACAATCCTATGCTATTTTAAAGAGAATATTATTCTCTTTATTTTATAAACGGTTTCATTTTTTAATGTGTTAGGGTAAGAGAATCGCTAAAATTCGCCCCCCCCCCCCCCCGTTTTCGTGGCAACCTCTGTTTATTGACGGTTTTGACCAGGAAACCCTGTGACATTTTAAAGAGTATATTAATCTCTATGTTTTGTCACCGGTTTCATCTTTATACTTGTTGGGTAAATAAATCTTAAAATACGTCCCCTATTTTCGAGGCAACCTCTGATTCTTGGCGGTTATGACCAAGCAACCCTATGCCATTTTAAAGAGCATATTATTCTCTACGTTTTAGAACCGGTTTCATCTTTATACTTGTGAGTTTCGAAAATCGCTTAAATTTTACCCCTATTTTCGAGGCAACCTCAGAGTCTTGACGGTTTTGACCAGGCAACCTTATGCCATTTTAAAGAGCATATTAATCCCTACATTTTAGCACCGGTTTTATCCGGAACAGGACAATTCCGCCGAGATTTTAATCCCCTATTCCCCGCATAGGACAATTCCGCCGAGAATTTTAACCCCCTTTTCCCGCATAGGACAACTCCGCCGCGCCGTTTTCCTGAGACGAGAAGAGGGGGTCTGTTGCAGTATTTCCATATTTGGCGACGCATCAAATTTTGGCGGCACATCGAGCATTATAAGAGCCCTTCCCCCTCGCTTTGGAAAGTTAAGTAAAAGTAAAGTAGATTTTAACCAAAATATTAATTAAAAATTGTACTCATAAACATGCATTTAATTTTATTTTTCATCATTATATGTTCTTTTATTTAATAATTATTTAATCGTAATAATAAATTTATTTTTAATTATCGTGTAGCTCAATTAGCTTAAGAAAAATCTTTCATCTTAGTCAAATTGTTCCAATTACATTTACAAAATTATTAAAGGATAAATAAGAATTTAAATTTCCTTTACTTAACGTAATATTCAAATATATATTACTTAACTTATATTAGGTTACATTAAATTTTCTTTACTTATTTTCTTTAATTTTTTATTCAGCAGTGATAAACAACAGTAATAATTCTTTGCGATGAAAATCATCTGCATATATCGTGGCAAATAGTTTTAATAAATAATAATTTTATTAAATAATTTGTAATACATGAATTTGTATAGAAAAAGTATAGAAGAAAGTTTCATGGTGGTTACAACATACTAGTTGATATTGGAGGAACATTCAGAAGATAATTTTTAGTAACATAGCTGATTTTGTTGGGAGACTAAAAAAAATCACTCTGGGAAAAAAAAAAAAAAAAAAAAATTACCATGAAAAATATTTTCCCAGAAAACGAGCCCACGTATTAATGTAAAAAGGTTTTTATAATGGTATTCTGGATCGATTGAAAATAAAAATTATGGAACAGAAGTGTCCGAAAATAACTCTTTTAAATGGACGACTTTTAGTAGTATAAATGATAAATTGATTATTATAAAATGTTGCTCAAATTTAATATTTGGTAATACCTGTAACTAAAATTGATGTTCATTAACCTTTGAGATATATTGCTCAACAGGTGTCTCTGTCATGTAGCAGTTTTCTCCGTTCTAAGGAAGGTTATATCTCAGCTTCTACAGTGTAAAAGTGCACCAAAACTGTGCATGTGAGATGCATAATCATGTAAAATTCTGCTGATTTAATTTAATTGCATATCATTCGACAAGTGCCGCTGCTATACTGAAATTTTATCCTATTTACATGAACACTATATCCCAGATTTTATGTTGTTATAAAAGCACTCCAAACAACTTGGTTTAAGATGTGCAAATTCTAAAAAAATATGCTGATTGAGATTTACTGACACTGTACAAAAAAAAAAAGTGGCGTTGCTTTTTTTTTTTTTTTTTTTTTTTAGTACGAACAATTTATACATGAAATTTGATGCAGTTTTTACCAAGAGATGCTAAAGCATACCCATTTGGAAAATATTAGAAAGTAATAGTAGTACCACTTATCGGTCGATATACACCCGAATAAAATCATCATAATCTTTCAGGATACATATTTTATATCAGCACCTTTCATGATACATATTTTATATAGCAAGTTTGTTGCCGGTATATAACCTAAAAGCTGAGATGGTCTTTCCGTAAATGGAGTTAAATTGCAGCATAGCAGTGTTATTTTTCGTCCAATATGCACTCAAAATGAATAGCATATAAGTAATAAATACACTTTTTAAAAATAAGTCATCAAGTTTCAGTTAATTGGAATGCATTACGTTATATATTTTTTATTATTATTATTATTATTATTATTTAAATATATTTTCAAATTATAATTGACACAAATCACAATAATAATAATAATAATAATTACATCATAAACAAATTAGAAAAAATAATTAGAATTTTCATAAATCAAATCTTTATTATTATTATTATTATTTTAATTTGTTTCTATGTTTAATAGTATTAAATTACGACTTTTCATTCGTTCAGTCAATAAGCATTTCTAACACTAAAGGTTGTTACTGAATTTTAAGAAATTGACAAATTAAACAACTTTCTTCTATAAAAGTTTTAGTACAAAAGATTACGTGTATAAGATCAAAAAGTGCATAAAAATAAAGATATTTTTGAATGCCATTTTGACATTCTAATAAGAGATTTTCTTTTACGTTAAATTCTCATTAACCATAACTTTCTAACAATACCACTTTCAAATTTCAATCCTCTACCCCTATAATTAATATGTTAAAAATGTACGACAAATTTCATGTTTGTATATTAATATATAGATTATTGCCATTCTTTTGTGTATTTATTTTTTACAAAATTTGAATGCCTGAAGTTTTAGCATGGAAAATGTCGCAAACTTTTACTTCGCCAAAGGTAATGTCTTCCCCCCTCGTTCGGCGGAATTGTCCTATCGAGAGAAAACGTAGGAAAGGAATGCGGCGGAGTTCTCTCATTGGGGGAAACAGCTGATAAAATTTTCGGCGGAGTTGTCCTATGCTTCGGCGGAATCACGTCGTGCCCGTTTTATCTTTACACTTGTGGGGTCCATAAACCATGAAAATTTTGACCGGAAGTGAGGTTGTTTCTTTTAAACTTGACGGCTTTGACAAGGCAACCCTATCAGATTTTCATTGTGACAATGAATTCTATCTATAGAAACAAAATCAGCTTTACACCTTTATAAGGTCAATTTTTTGCAGCCGCCGCTTGGACTATTATATTAAACATAAATTTACTTGATAGTATTCCTTAAAATAAAAATTTTAAATTTCACAGTTCATCTTACAGATAATTTATCGCATCTGAAGCTCACTTTAGTATCTAGTGTTTATCTATTTTTTAATGTTTACTGTTTTTTAGCCTCCTAGATTCTATAGATATGGTATTATAGTTTATTATATATGATTTTATAGTTTCTTTTTAATTTTCTTCTGTAGAAGACATATAGTGCACTACAATATGTTCTACGCAATCGCTATGGCAGTATTTGAAAATTATGTATATTGGTCTGACTGGGGATCAGATAGTATCATCAAATGTGAAAAGTTTACAGGACAGTGTTCGAAGATTATAGAAACCAATGTCAAGGCTCATGTTCTTTTGGTAGTCCATAAAGTTATGCAACCGGAAGGTAAATAATTAGTCAGATTTTCTTTAAAAATTGCTTGATATTGGTAATCTTTATCTTCTAAAATATTCTAACGATGCAATAAGTTTGTAACGTTGTTTTGAACCGTAACTGGATATTAAAGGTATGCAAAGATACACGTATGAACAGAAAAGTACGAGTAATTGCAATTGAAAAAATTAAATGCGCTTATTACTTCTATTTTAGCAGGAAGTTCTTTTATTAAAAATTCGTTAAAGTGTTCTTTAATCGGATATAGACATTTAACAAACTTGAAAGATCAGACTTTTTTTATTCAGAGATATTAAAAAAAAAAAAGATTAGCAAATTCTATTTTAGCTTCAATAAATAATACAATTTGGTGAACATTATACTTATTTATGTTTATGTATTTTTGTAGTATTAACCACTTAAGTTTATATTTTGATGCTCTGAATTTACGGGGCGAGAATACGGGTTAGGAAATATTCTTACGGCGGGCATTCCAACCACGGTTGCGTCTCTCGTGTAGGTAGTCAGCATTAAATCCACACAGTACCCACAAAATTTGCAATAATTTTTCTAAATAAGGATTATCTCCATACCTTCGTATTGTGTGTACTCTGTCGTCTGTGTTACTGTATTCACCATCCTTTTTTACCTGATGATTTAAAGGGAATCTTGGTATCCTTTCTATCAAATGACTGCTTCAGCTGGAGAAGTTAGAGGGCTCTTTTAATCGCAAGGTGCGTAAAAACTTTAAATCCAGTTAAAAATGCTGTTACTTTCATAAACTAAGAAAAAACTAGCATTGGTAATTATATCGCTAAGTATGCGAGACTAATAGACAAATGTTGTAAGAGGTAAGTAATATGAATAAAACTAATTCCAAAAATGAAAATATACGTAATTTGACTATAAGGCTCCAAGTAAGATAATAAAATCTTCTGTAATAAAATAAAAGTCTAACAGATTTCTTCTGTAATAAAAGGGTAATAGGAAGACCCAGAACCTTTTATGGAAAAAATTTTATTTGAATGTAGTTTTTGTAGTTATTTAGAGACATAACGAAAGGTAAAAGATTGTCTAAATTTGCAAGAAGTCAAATTCCTAATGTAAATTCAACAGAAATGCAACAACTGACTGACTCAACCGGATGACAGATATCTCAGCTCCTTTCAACTTCCAATTGATTTTTTTTTTCTTTCCTAATTTCCGCTCATATTTTCTTTCCATTGTCATGCACAAACCGGGTAAGAACTCCCCCAAAAACTCCACTCCAAAATTTTTTTCGTGTCATCTTTTGGCACGAAAGGTACTTTTTCCAATTAACTATTGCAACATTTTTTTTTTTTTTTTTTCATAAATGCTACTGTTCATGTCTGGACAAAACATTATTTTATAGCCTTGGTGGTATGCACCAGCGAAATATTTAGATTTCGGCAGACATTTATTGATGTATTGGGTTGGCAACTAAGTTCTCGCGTTTAAGCCTCACACTTAAAGTGTGAGGCACCCATGCTCCACACTTCTGAACTTTGCCCATCGAGTGAAGATGCTTCTCTACAGTAGTGTGGGAGCAATCCATTGTCTCTGCCTGTTCCCTTGTTGCCTGACGCGGATTTTCATGCAAAAGGTGGTTCAATCGCTCTTCATCGAACTTAACTGGACGGCCAGAACGAAGTGCGTCTTGAGGTCAAAATTTCCTGTTTTGAACTTTGCATACCAATCACGGACGGTTCTTTCAGCTATAATCCCTACTCCATACACAGCACAAATGTTGCGAGCAGTTCCTGCTGCCTTAGAAGCTTGATTAAAGGCAAAAAAGAAGGAGGTGTCGAAAATGCTCATTCTTCTCAACTTGACATTCCATGTTAATGATTTGTAATTAACAAGAAAATGTATCTTAGTAACAACGAAACATATATTTAGGTAGAACAACATATTCTCTTTCGAATGATGTACAACTTCGTGCCAAAAGTATTTAATGTCATACAGATTTTTCCAATTTAAAAAAACGGCGGGAACTTAGTTGCCAACCCAATATATGTCTCGAGACTTTCGTGACACGTTACCTCTGAATTTCCTGAAAATTTAATTACTTGTTCTTCCCACAATAATGTGTATGTAAAATAAATATCATTCTTTTATTTGCATTCCTTCCTTTTCAAATATCTTCCCCTTTTTTTTTTTTTTTTTTTAAGAAGATACAAAGTGATGTGTACAGTCGGTAACAAAAGTATTCGAACACTAGCAAAAATTCCTATATAAAAAAAAAGTAGAGTTAATACTGTTTTGTTAAATAAATTCTTGTCGAATCATGTTTTTAGACTGACGAAGAACATAATTCGGCAAGAATTTATTTAACAAAACAGTATTAACTCTACTTTTTTTGCATAGGAATTTTTGCTAGTGTTCAAATACTTTTGTTACCGACTGTACATTGATTCAAATTGAAAATACGAGTAAAACCCATTAGCGTTTTTTCCTTTTATCTATCTTTCTTTTTCTTTTTTTTTTTTTTTTAATGTAAGTACCTGATATTAAACTCCTCCTATCATATATCGACGATATATTTCTGAGTTTTAGTTCTATTTTCTTGGTTGACTAGAAAATTATGCAAAAAGCATTATGTGCAGTTAAAAAATATTTAGTAAAAAACACTCATACTTCATCAGATAATTAATATTTTTATATTCTCATTGTAGTAAGTTGTCTAATGTAGTGTGTCAAATTTTCTAAAAGTTGCTTATAACGAGCATGGATTTAAAACCAAAAAAGTATGGATGTTGTTAAAGAAGTCTTTGTATCTCAACGAATATACTCACAGTTCTCATATAAATGTATATTTACTGGGTGTCTAAGTATCACATAAGAACTTTTAGGTGGGTGGGGGTGCATCCCAACGACTCTTAATCATATAACAATGCTCGGTCGGAAATATGCTTTGTGGCGTACACAGAAACATCGGAATTAAAATGACGCCACGTAAGAAAAAAAAATTTTTTAATAATAAATGTGCATGAACAAAAGGAACATAAGTCAAAGACAGTGATTGAAGTTTCATCCACCGACTTCAACACAACCCTCATATTTACAGCGCGTGGAATTCCGAATATTTTGCAAATAGTCGAGGTATCTCAAAATTTCCTGGAGGTTACTGTGACACATGGTACCAGAATATTCGGAATTCCATAGACTGTGGATGTGAAGCCTGCATCGATGTTGGTGGACGAATGCTCAAGAACCACCACTGACTCATGTTTATTTTATGTGCATTTATTATTAAAAGGACTATTAAACATTTTTATTTATATTTCTGTATACATCACTGTGTCAAGAAACCATTTCTGATCACGCATTGCTATAGGATTTAGAGTCAGAATGCAACATTCCTCCTCCTAGAAATTCTGAGGCACCCTGTATAATTAAAAGGAGGGTCATATCATACTACATAGGGATTATATACTACAACTACAATTTCAAGTATTATTTCTGAAGTGTGGTGATCCTACTTATTTTTTTGTTATTTTAACTGATTTCCTTTCTGCTGCAGGACAAAACTTTCGCCGGAATAATAAATGGTGTAGCATATTCTTTTATACCTCTGAATTTTCAAGAGAATCTGTGAGGTATTTCTTTAGATATTCAACAAAAACATCCAGACTCGAAAGTATGTCTTCACGTATGTCGATAACTATAGTAAATTTTAATTACTCCGAAGCTACCAATGGGGGGGGGGGAAGTCAGAAATGTTGCCCCAACTTTCTCTCTATGCAATCCTAGAATTTTTTTTTTTCTCCTTAATTTCTTAACTTCTGTATTTACTTTTCTAAATATATTTCTTTTATAATGCACTATTTTTATTCTTATACTAGTGCAATTTCTTTAAATCAAATTCAATGCAGCATACTCTTTAAAAAGTGTATTGCTGTTCTAAAATTTATTTTTTAAACGTTTGAATGAGGCTTCATGCTAACAAAATTTAAAGAAAGCGTTACTTTGGATCTAATGGCAATTTTGGTTTAACTTTAAACGATCACTAATGACGAAGGAATCGTTTATTAAAGGTGCAGCACAGAAAATTTTACTCTCTCCAAGAAACACTTTCACAAAATGAATATAGGTGATAAAATATCTTAAATTGTATTATTAAATTGCACAATGTTTCAATGATGGAAAATACTCAACTCATCACTGAACAAAAAAATTAAACGATATTGAGGTTTTTGAATAAGGGTACATACAACATCTCGACAGGTTAAATGAAGCAATTTTTGCGAAAGATTCAACTATTTGTATTTCACTTAAAAATACAGATGGGACTGGATTTTTTCCCTCAGTTAACATGTACAGTCACCCCCCCCCCCCCAAAAAAAAACGCCCCCCCCCTACCTAATTTCGCCATAAGTTGTCGTAGAAACATGCGATTGGTACCAATCGATTTGTCATAACGTCTGGTTTATAATGGTATAGTTAGATTTTGCTTAAAGGGTCGTCTACATATTAAAACTGGCATCAACTTCATTTTTTTCAATAGTAACCCCCCTTTTTTATAATTTATTTGAATTATTTGGATCAAATCATCACAGAAAATGGTATAGTTTATATATTTTGCTCAATTTTTCATAGAGTTATAAGCTGTCAAAATATGAGGATGCTAATGTTAAATGAATGTGACAAACATTAATTCATATCTTACAAAATAATTATGATATTCAAATTCTGTTTTTTTTTTTTTTTTCATACGATAAAATGAAGTGACACAAACATATTGCATGCATATTTCTGATAAAAAAAAAACATTTTTTGAATTATGAAAATTATTAATAATCTCATATTTGAAAAAATTATGAATCATGACCTATGTTAATTTTTGCATGAATAGAACGGGCATCATCAAAAACATGGGTTTCCATGGGCGTTTTTTTTTTTTTTTTTTTTTTTGGGGGGGGGACTGTACATTTATAGCCCATATTTAAAGCAAAAAGAAATTAGCTGAATAAATTAGTTTTCTAGAGATAATTAACTTTTTATATGTCTATATAAAAAATTTTTAACAATATGTCCCTTCGGTACACTTTTCTAAAAATATATTTAAGATAGAGAGTTGAAATTTTTCGAAATTGTGTAACTAATTTATTTCTATAAAAATACCCAACAATGTAAATCTGGGTGGAAAATGTTTGGAAATAACGATAAATATGTCTAAAAAATTTTAGGATTTTCAAAGTTATTTAGTAAAAAAAAAAAAAATCAATGTTATTTCTTTTCAACTAAACTTAAAATTGCTGCTTACTATTCTCAAATAGTACATTTTCTGCTACCATAGCAAATTTTAAGGTGATAAACTCAATAGATTTTTAGAAAAGTGTACCGAATGGACATATTAATAAAAAAATTTCATATAGACATAAAAAGTTAATTATCTCTAGAAATCTAATTTATTCAGCTAATTACTTTCTATTGCTTTTAAATATGGGCTATAATGTACATGTTAACTGTGGGGGAAAAAAATCTCAGTTCCGTCCGTATTTTGAAGTAAAATACAAATCGTTGAATCCTTTGCAAAAATTGCTTCATTTAACCTGTCGAGATGTTCCATGTACCCTTAATATTCAGGGCACACCAGAGTTTTCGTGGCTGGTACATTATCCACAGACATGTTAAAAATGGGGTTATACATAGGTGAAAGAAAAATTGCATTTTGTTGACATTTTGATACGAAACTAAAAATGCAAAATTTGCGTATTCCGGAAAAAACAACCAAAAATATATAATTTCTTGACAGAAAATTGCATTTTAATAGAAATACAGTTTCTCCTGCCAGGCAACAAAGCCGAACACCTGTTAAGCATGAAATTTATTAAGTTATTAAATAGACTGAGTAATCCATCCCACCCAGTGTTCTCCCAAAGGTAAATTTGGCTACCAGAAATTTTATATTATTTATTTATTTATAGATATCAGAGGTTATAAGCGACTAATCAAGTCTAAAATAACTATATAACAATAGTGATATAGAAATTTCTCTTTGTGAGAACTACGCATCCCACCTGAGACACCGTTTGTAGATGAAATAGATTTCAGCAACACATCCTCCTAGCATGTCCCAAAGATATTCTGTTGCGTTCATGTTTGAAAGAATATGCTAGCTAAACCATTCGTGTGATTCCTTCATCGTAAAAGAAAGCCATTTAACTAACTGTATGCACGATTTGACCTGCAATATAATTGCAGGTCTGTTTAAAAAAAAAAAATCTTGTTCTGTTTCCTTGCAAATTTTAATTTTATCACTTAATTTTGATTGTAAGATTCGCATTACACGCTTAATCACTCAACCAAATTTCATCATTTTAGTTTGCTTGATCGTACAATTCAGTCAGTCTTGATAATACTTCCGGAAAGTTTATTCTATGTTGAATAATAAATTACGAAATCGTTTCAGAAACTTACTTTTTTTAGCGAGCACTACCTGAGAAATTCAGATGGACAAGAACTTCCGAAATTATATATCTTGTTACTTTAAAGGTTTAACGTACACGTTTAATGTAACACGATATTCATAAAAAGTCTAAGAAGCAGTTCATGGTTCTATCCTGCACATAGGCAATCGTTCTTTTTAAATTGAAATAATTCTTTAAATTAATTTTATTTTGCATATTTCTATATTTTTCGACGTTAGATCTAAAATACAACGTTTTTACTAAATTAAATTGTGATAATACGATTTTGTAACAGAAAACTTACGATGACCTTTTATTTTTATTTAATTTTATTTTATTATTATTTTTCATAGCAGTATACAGTTTGAAGATTATATTTATACTAAAAAGCTTAAATTCGCTATAAAAAATTTATCAAATTCTTACATTAAGCAATGTAACTCCAAAGAGATTTTGAAATATATTGTCATTTTTTGTTTGCATTTATGTAACATGTTTCTGTAGTTAAGCTTTTATGATAAGTTCTATAATCTAAGCAAACTTTTTTAGAATTAAGTCAATGTCAAAGAAACATCTGTCCGCAACTGTGTTTACCTTCAAACTCCAGTTTTGTTTGTGTGTGTGCTGATGAATATGATGAAATACATGGTATATGTAAGCCTAAACCTGTTCCTAAAAATATTGTGCCAACGGAATGCCCTAAAAGTTACTGCTTGGGTGACTATGAATGCAATGTTATAGATGGTGATTTCGTTTGCAAGTAAGTAAATTTTTTAGTGATATATTTAGCAATAATGAGAGAATATAAATAATAAGGAACCTTAAAAGTATTTTTTTAGAATATTATGTTTATAAAATATTTATAGCCAAATTTATTTCAGAATATCTACTTACTTTTTTAATATAAATTAGCCAATTCTGTATGCACATGAGTGTGACCTTAGAGGAAGGAATTTCGATACATTCAAGTTTGTATCTGATATTTTACTACGGTGTTTATGATACTTAGATATTTTTCAAAACTTTTACATAAATATACATAGCAATCTTTATTCAGATCACTAACAAAGAAAAATATGAAATCAATGATTATCTTTTAAGATTATTCAATTATTTATGATAAATATAAATGATTATATTTCACTGCATTAAAAAAAACAAAGCTAAACATAAATGATAAAACGTTTTAATGGTATTTTAATTTTGTTTACTTTTATGCATTTAAAGGAAAAATTAACTTGCGTACAACTAATTTATTCTCCGAAAATGAACACTTTTTCTACAGGGAGAAAAAGAGAAAGAAAAAAGAAATCTAAAATATTCTCAAGTATTTCTGACTCCAATTAAAAGAACTAAACAAAAGCTTTAAGATTAAAATTAATTTGGACCTGACATTTGACAATCTCTGGTGATAGCAAATATTGCAGAATTTTTAATATATCTATATTTTTGCTACCAAATACATCAAATACCAAAATTTCAAATATGGTTTTAAAAGTTAGCATAGTAGTCAATTAAAAATATTTACTCAATGTTTTTGTCTTTTTAATTCATCATAAAATGTTATGGTATGTTTAAAATATAGTATAATTAAATATGGTATATATATAAACCAAAAAAAAAAAAAAAAAAAAAAAAAAAAAAAAAAACTTCTCAGATATTTTATTCAAATCTAAAAGTTTTTTAATCTAATGAATGATAGAATGAATTAGCAATTTCCATCATCTATTAATTGAAAAGTAAGAAGTGAGGCAGGTTAAATTTTATTACTTTAATGAAAATTTTATTACTTCAATGAGAAGTCAGTCTGTTTTTTCACTAAATCCAAGTAATATGGTGTGTATACAGACAGTAATTAATTTTCAGTATGCGAATCAGTTATTAGGAACAATGCTTAATTTAAAGTATGAAAAACAGATTCATATAAGTACCTAAATTCAAAACAAAAATAGACATATACTTCTGCATTCAGCAATATTGGGATACTTTTTGTAATTGACAAATTTTAAAAATATTCTTAAATTTTCTGGCTTATAAAATTAGATCGATATGTAATTACAATTTTCTTTTGTAACTTTTATAAGATATTAAATTAAATATTATTAATAATTTTTTAATAATTATTAAACTTCAGATATTAGGAAATTGTGTACCAGTGAGTTTAAATTCCTTTTAAAAGATAGACAGATGTCGCACAATAAATTTTAACTTTTTCAAAATCTTAATCTGATCTCTGTATTTTGAATAATTTCTTTGACAAAAATCCAAATTTAAACAATTTTTGGGTATTTTTTATTTTCTGAAAATTTGTTTTACTTCATGGAGGTAAACATTGGAGGTAAACATTGATGGAGGTAAACATTGTTCCCAACCAGGCCCCGATTACCCAAATAGGCACGAGAAGCCCATGGTTCCCTTAAAAAATTTTGCCCAAAATGAAGCAAAATAGGGGCCCAACGTTGTGGAGCCTGTTATTAGACAACATTGTTTAATTATAAAATATCACGGTAGGCCCGATTATCCAACTACCATCTCTTGATTATAGGACATCGTTTAGTGAAACACGTGCATGTGCATTTACAAAGGAATAATTTCTTATATGGAAGAGAATACAGGCTTTCAGCAGTTTGCATTTTGGTGCTACTAATAAATTTACTTGCGTACATTTTCCCTAATGCTAGATAATTACGCTTTGTGTTCAATTACACATTTGTAAATTTTTCTGGCATTTGCTTTTCCCTAGCTAAAAGGTTATTCGGGCCCTAGTTGTGACCATATGAAAGAACTCCGAAACTCTCACATTTACGTTAACAAAGTGTGATAACAAACTCTTCAATCACTCTTTTAATTTCTGCAAGATATTTTCCAGTACAATAACTACAATTTCGATATTTTTGCAGGTGATCGGACATATTTAGGGAGTTTTGATGATCATCCACTAGCACAATAAAATTTCCTTTCTGTGCATCAATACTTATGCTCATTTTCATTGTTTTGTTTTCCTTGTAAAGTTTCATGTACGATTATGTCGTCTCCAAAATTCTAATGTTAAATATTCTTTAACCACATTTCTTACGACCATGGAAGCCTCTGCGCAAGTGCGGATTGAACGAGTCCAGTGTTAAAATAGGTGTGACTGAGAGAAAACAAGAGATAAGGAAACACAGAATAACTGGATGTTTGCCAAATAACTATCTCTCGGCCAATTTTGCATCCCTCAAAACTTTTGGACTCGGCCTCACTGCTAGTCGTAGGAAACGTGGTCGCACTATATGGGAAGAAACATCCATTTATTACTCCCTCATAATAATCGTTTAACTAATCTTATTATAATGTATTTTCACAAAAATAGTTTCCATGTTGGCCCTCAAACCTTGCTGTATTCTGTAAGAGGAAGGTATTGGCCTATTAATGGGAGAGAAATTTGTAGGAGGATTTGTCATGAATGTATCACTTGCTTTTAGGGCAAATCCTTCTGCTTCTACTCAGTTGATGAGTAATCTTCCACATGAACGTGTAAATTAAAATTTTCCTTTTAACGATACACATGTGTCGACTCTTGTGGTCCCTTCCTTGTGAAATGCAAAAATCAACGTAAAGGAATTTTTAACAACGTGTACGTAAGAATATTTATTTGTTTGGCAATTCATGCAATTCATTTAAAGATACTGACTGACTTAAAATCGGAGACATTTATTTCTTGCATAAAAATATTGTTTTTTTCTCCGAGAGGTAAATCGAGAACTTTTTACGGATAATGCACAGACATTTGTGGGTGCAGCAGCTGAATTGAAAAAGTTTGTTCTGTATGGTTAGGGCTCCCGATGAACTTCTTGCAGGATATTTGTCATCCAAAGGTGTTGACTGGAAGTTCATCCCCCCCCAGGGCGCATAATTTTGGTGACCTTTGGGAAGCTGGCGTGAAGTCATTTAAGTACCATCTGAAACGAGTCGTGGGAGATAAAAAAATTTACAATAGAAGAATTTTTAACTATTGTTACACAAATTGAGGGATTTTTGAATTCTCGCCCTCTTTTGCGTCTGCCGTCAGATCCCAATGACTATAGTTTTGTCCTCAGGGCACTTTCTGATTGGAAGAGAAATAACTTCATTACCTGAACCCAGTTTAAGTGATATATCTGAAAACAAATTGTCTGGATGGCAAAAAATTACAAAATACATTCAACAAATCTGGAATTTATGGCAGAAAGATTATCTTAGTAATTTGTAACAAAGATCGAAACGGGTATTTGAGAAAAATAATGTAAAAATTGGTAGTGTTGTACTCATAAAAGAAGAAAATCTTCCACCTTCTAAGTGGTTGGTAGCTAGAATAGAAGTGTTTTCAGGAGATTATGGTAAAGTGCGCGTTGTTAAACTGAAATTACCAAACGGACATTATTTTAAAAGAAGTTTCGAAACATGTGTATTACCTATTTAAAGAATTATGGAATTTATAAATTATTGATAATTGTATTGTTTTATATAACATGAGTTTATTGAAATGATTTTATATAATTTATCTATTTTATTTATCATGTATTTTATTTAATATATTTCAGTATTATTGAAATGTTTAATTTCAATCGGTGGGAAAATGTTGAGTCTTGCCTCCCTGGTTTGCGAAAATTAAATGCATACATTAAGTTTTATCTCCACGGTTTTTGTATCAATCTCGCAAGAGAGAAAAATATGTTTTGATTTCTCGCCGCCTGAGCGGGAGTGTTTACAATTTTTTTACGAAAGTGATGTGATAAATTATTTTTTTATTACAGCCTGCTGAGGTTTAATTGGTGTTAAAGTGTATTTAATGAAAATTTAACCCCCCTCCAAAAATATATATATATATATATATAAATATATATATATGTGAGAAGGCAGATAATTTGTAGTTCGAAAATATTATCAAATGACTTTTCCTCAAACATTTATTTTATATATATATGAACTTTTTGCCCCAACCAATGGTAGAGGCCAAATTGCGTTTTTGGATGCTAGTAAATATTGCATCTTAATACAGTAAAGGTCTTATTGCGCTCGGTGACTAGCCCAAAAAATGCATGTAATAAATACCCCATGTTTGTAAATCATATGAAATATGTACATTTTTATATATTAATGAAACAAAATTTCCGATTAACCATGTTATTTTTAGAGAGTGAGATATAATATTGAAAAATATTAGTTGTTTTAATCGATGACATACGTAAAATTGTAATGTTTATTGTTACATTTTTACAGCTGCCCACCCCAGTATACAGGTGACAAGTGTCAGGTAAAAGTTCCACAGGAACAGCAGAGTGGCTACGATTCTAGCTGGATTGTGTACGTTGTTTTCATAGTTATGATTATAGAACTAATAGTTTTGCTATACCTTCTATGCTCTAAACGTTGGTAAGATTTTATATTCTTAAATCTTATTTATAAATTAGTGTATGCATATCTCATTTTCTATAAATTTCTTTCAATAATAAAAATAAATAAATAAAACAAAATTATCTATTGCCAGTACATCTCTTCAAATACGCTGTGCAGCATTATTATTTTGAACTAAAAAGGCACTTTTAAACACGTATATCATTTAATTGATTAAAAATATATTTAAAATTCATATTAATCCTTTGAACTCGAGTCCTTTTTCGCTCTGATGAATAAGCAACTCGAGACGATTTTCAGCATTTTTGGTGAATTACTTACCATTAGCATAAAAGGATTTCACACAATTTAATTTTTAAAACATTTCACCATTATATGTAACTTTATATTTCAAAGAAGGACATTTGTTAAACATATTAAACATCACCGTATAAAATCAAGGGGTCACCTCTTGAGTGCAAAGGTTTGACAAAGTTTTTCGCTGTAACATCATAGCATTTTCAGGGTTGTTTTTTAAGGCTGTGATGTCATAGTAAAAAGCTTTTTATATGAATTTTAAAGTGTAAATATATTTTTAATTAATTAAATGACTTTGTGCGTATTTAAAAGTGTCTTTTTAGTGCATAATTTATTATATTTGTTTTAACAATTTTCTTCTGTTATCTGAGAAAATTTTCCCTATTATCATTTTTCTAAAACCGTGATTTTTCTTTTCAAAATTTAGAAATTTACTGAAATACAATGCTCAACATTGAAAATGCAACACCAAGAAGGAATGATAATAACGGAATGAAATTTGTTGGACACATACATTATAGTAGGAAGAACAATTGATTAAAATTTCAGGAAATTTGGAGTAATATGTACTGAGAAAACAGTACATAAAGCAGCGACCTCTGTGAGCAATAACAGCACATATCTGGCTAGGCATTGAATCGAACAGCGATTGGATGACATGTATGGGTAGAGCACTTCATGAAGCTTCAACACGATGCCACAATTCATCGATCGAAGTTACTGGTGAGTGGTGGGGTACCAGTCGCTTTTCAACGATTAAACAGTCATTTTCATTGGTGCGAGATCAGGAGAACGCGCTGGCCAGAGCAACAGTTGAACACATTCGGCATCAATGAAGGTCCAGACAATATGGACAACTTGCGGTCGTGCATTGTCCTGCTTTAATGTTGTGCTTCGGAGGCCTTAAACATAGGGCAGAGCTATGGGCCTTAACTCGTCAGAAATGTAATGGCTGGTATTCAGAGTGGCGGGAATGAAAACAAGAGGTGACCGAGAAGTGTATCCAATGGTACCACATATCATCAATCTAGGTGGTGATTCAGTATGCGGCTACCAAAATTCTGATTACCCTCAAAACTGCATCACTGATATGGGCGCCATTAATGTGTGATCAACGATGAACCTGGACGCAGGAATGGCGTGAAGTCACTTTTCAGACAAATCACAATCCTGTTTACAGCATCAAGATTGCCTTATCCGTATTTAACGACATTATGAATAATGCACATTGCCAGCTGGGATTCGACATCATCATACTGTCCATCATTTGCAATGATGTTATGGATTCCCATTGGATACACGTCTCGATAACTTCATATTCGTATTCCTGGCACTCTGAACAGCGGCCATTAAATTTCTGATGAGTTAAGGCCCGCCCCTCTGCCCTGTATTCGAGGCCCCCGTAGTTCAAAATTTAAGCAAGATAATGCACGACCGCAAGTTGTTTGTATTGTCCGAACCTTCTTTAATACAGAATATGTTAAACTGTTGCTCTGGCCAACGCGTTCTCCTGATCTCGCACCAATGAAAATGACTGTTTAATCGTTGAAAAGCGACTGGCCCCCCACCACTCACCAGTAACTTCGATCGATGAACTGTGGCATCGTGTTGAAGCTTCATGAAGTACTCTACCCGTACATGTCATCCAATCGTTGTTCGATTCAATGCCTAGGCAGATATGTGCTGTTGTTGCTCACAGAGGTCGTTGCTTTATGTACTGTTTTCTTAATACATATTACTCCAAATTTCCTGAAATTTTAATCAACTGTTCTTCCTACTATAATGTATGTGTCCAACAAATTTCATTCCGTTATTATCATTCCTTCTTGGTGTTGTATTTTCAATGTCGAGCAGTGTATATCTTATCTAGAATTCTAAATCATGATATCCACTACAGCTTTTCTATAAAAGGGAAATAAAAGGTTTAAGGTATTAAAAAAATACGTTGCAAATACGTTGCAAAAACATATTTCAAAGAACAACGCAAAATGTCGAAAAAAAACGCAAAATTTGTTTCTTTGGTTCTCGTTCTTATTGAGGTTTTCCACAAATTATTGACAATCATTGATGGTTTTTGCCAATAACCATTTACCTCGGCCACTTACGCCGTAGAGTTTCAAGACATAATGCTTTGGAAAATCAGGCGAAGTTTGAAAGCAGAGTAGTGTTTATGAAGCCAGAGTAGAGTTTAAAGCATTTGCTTTCACAAGAAGAAAATTTATTATTTCTAATATTAGTATTTAAAGAATTATAGAATTGTATTAAAATTTTTAATATTTATTTTTAAATATGGGTAATTTTCATTTAAAATAGCTTAACCAATAATTAGTAGTTGGAATTTAAGCAAATAACCGTTTTACGACGATGATGATTGAAGTCAGAGGTTAGTACTATACAGTAAAGAGCCATTTCTACCCTAAGAAAATGTTTTAGTATCTAAATATGTTTTTGCTTCAGTGTTAATTCAAGATTTTTTACACTTCGGACACTTCTTACTTTTAACGAAATTGTGTTTTGTATAGAATTTTTTTTTTTTTTTTTTTAATACTAAAGAACATCGCCCTATTAAAAATACAATGGATTCAAAAATTGAGTATATACCCAAGCGTATAACATATTTTTACTTTAACGCATTCAATTTTTCTTGGAAAAAAGTGTTTTTTTAATCTTTTTGTAATCATTATTTCATTTTTGATACTCTTACCTATACTCTTTCAATCTGAAAAAATACTTCTTTTTGTTTTCTCTCTCTCTAAAAAATGTGATACATAAATGGAAAATCCCGTGACAAAATTTTGTAAATATTTTTATTAAATGAAATTATAGTATTTGATTTAAATATTATTTCATCTTTATCGCAGCTTGCAAACTTTAAAGCATGCATTTCGCCAGTTTCTTTTAGTTATTTCAGATGAAATTTCAACCAACTCTTCGCTTGAATCATTCTTCAAAACCCTCTTTACTTATTTCATGGAGACGTATTTTTCTAAATGAACTCAAACTTTCAATGACATTTAGTTTAGTGGGTTTTTACGTTGCACTAGTTCTGCGCTGTGTGGCCTGGAATTCGTCATCACAATTTTGATCCTCCACAAAGGAGATGACTTCAATGCTTCGGTATATTTGGGATAGGAACAGGAAGGACATTGCGGCTATGACAGATTTTATATGCAATAACCACCATTAATACACGCGATGGTTTTCGGATAGCTCGAGTATCGAACCCGCAATCTTCCAATTACTAGATCGACGCTCTACCGACCAAGCTACCACGGCTCCCAATCACGTTTAGGTATGGAGAATGAAATGGAATGTGTAGCTTGTAATAGTATAATAAATAAAACTTTGTTTGTCGTATGTTTTAGGTCACTGTCTTGCTAGAAAACTAAATTTAACTCAAATCCTACTTTATAGACATACACTAAGTGACTAAAAAAAAGCCGAACTTGGATGTTTTCTTTTTCGCCTTCTACAACCGCCAATTTTATCGTTTAAAAAGCAAATTTTCGAACAGATTTTACTATGTTGTCCTCCACATACACTTTAGCTTTGAGTCCAGTGTTAAAAACAAAATGCAATTGCCAGGAAAATTATAATTTTAGAAATTATTTCAAAAATGGTAAGAATAAGGCAGTTAACGATGCCACAAAAAGTATTAATTTTTGAATGAAAATAAAAAAATATTTTAATACGGGGGATGGCAAAATAATTAAATGTTAACGAAATATTGGTAAAAGGGTTTTTAGCAAGATATAAAATTTTTTGGCCTTTTAAACTGGAAATTTGGTTTTAGGCGTCCATGTTGCTCATCCAAGCGAGATGACCGTAAGTTAAAAAGTCATTGCTTATAAAATCGGTTTGTATTACATTTAGAACATAAAAGAGATTCAGAAAAAGTGTTTAGCAGCATAATTTCTTTAACTACAGTACAGCAACTATTAAACAAAACAGGTTTAAATGACAGAAATTTTGAAAAAATTCCTTTCTTAGTGAAGAGAAATAGGAAAGAAAGACCTCAGTAAGCTAAAAAAATTAAAAAATGTTTAGTTAATTATTGGGCTGAACTGGTTCTCTTTGATGAGTCAAGTTTAACTTATTGGGTTGTTCGGAATGTCATTTCGTTTTTTTCAGCAGAGGATTTAATTGTATTTTTTTCACATCTTCTTCACATTTAAGTTGCATTGCCATTACATATTGTGACAGCTGATATAGCAAGGCTTGCTTGTGAAAAAGGTCGTTTTATTCTGCTCAATAGTTTTTGATTGGTGCCCTATCAAATAAAGAAAATCAGA
This sequence comes from Salticus scenicus, assembly GCA_963930645.1. NCBI lineage: Eukaryota > Metazoa > Arthropoda > Arachnida > Araneae > Salticidae > Salticus > Salticus scenicus. The sequence continues at coordinate 171,145,796 of OZ005651.1, forward strand.
AGCGACATTTTCGGCATATTTTGTTTTTGCTATCAAAAATGCGAAAATACTATTCAAACAAGGAAAAAAAGTATACGATGTGTGCACAGAAAATTTGTTTAAAGAACGCTATTGTCAAAACTGGTTTACCAAATTTTGTTCTGGCAATTTTGAGTTGAAGATGCATAACGTTCTAGAAAACCAGTTTGTGCTAATGAAGACAAAATAAAGTATTGATTTATGAAAAACTGCCAAATAACAACTCGTGAGATCGCTAAGAAACCGATCAAAGTGGAGAATATATAATTCATTAAAATATTTATACGATATAAGAAAATCGTCTTTCATTTTCGAAGGAAAAAACGAAATTACTTTCCGAACAACCCAATATTTCAAGCTAAAGGAAACAAGCAGATCTGACAACGAAAATATGACCGACTTAATGAAAATCGCACTTTTAAAACAGTGACACATTCTCCGTACATTATGGTACGGGGGTGCATAACTTTTCAAACAGTCGGGCAAATTTTATGCTCAAGGGATCAATTAACTCGAAATAAAACACAATCTTCATAAAAGTGGTGCCTGGCCGACTATTTTGGAGGTATCTTTGACATTTACGCAAACAGCATTTCATGATGATAATGTACCTTACTACACGGCGTCTGTGGTAAGTGTATTCACTTTAAATGTCAAATTTTCCTATCCATTCTCATGAGAACCTATAATTGTGAAAGTAATCATATCTTTTTTCAGTTTAAGTTAAATCCTACAAAGGACATAGTAGAATTTCTTCTTTACCAGACATGGAAATAGTCCTAATCGCGATCCGCTCGAAAAAGTTTCCTCTATAAAAAGGCAGAGGGAAGAGGATTCGAAATTTGCAGCCTATATCTCTGCCAGAACTAGAAAAAAAATTATGCGTGATATTTGGCACATTGAAATTTCTGATATTTATATTAAAACACTGTATAAAACTATGTCATTGCGCATTAAAGCAGTAATTCCATATAAAGGTGGAATTAACCCAATGCAGAATACATATTTTTAATAAGAAATTGTTTAGATCTAACAAATAGTTTTATTTCATATATTAAAATATAACTTGTTTATTTCATATAATAAATCATAAGAGAATACAAAGTGTATGGTTATTGCATTACGTTCAAAAAGAAAGTTTTATTCAGATTTTTAAAAATACTTCGTAGAGTGCAATAAAACGAATTATTAAATCGAAAATGTACATAGGTATTATTTCATCCCTTTTGGTATTATGCAAACAAGACAGTTTTATTTGTTTCAAACGTTAATTTTAAAGTTATTAAAATAAAAAAAAGTATAAGTTATTTTTTCTGCAGTGCGGGTTTTTTTTTTTTTTTTTTTTTTTTTTTTTTGTCGCTTAGTGTATTTTTCGCAAGTTAACCCCCTTCAGCAGGGGTCGTACTCGGCGCACTTTTTTTAGGACACTTTTAGGAATGAGAAATTTCCGCCTTATTTCCCTACCACTTTTTTTATACAGAAATCTGTTTCTTTTCTTTTCTTTTTTTTTTTTTTTTTGTAAAGTAACGTGTCATGATTAAATAGGATAGAGATTATTGTATTAAATAGTAGTAGCAAAATAGGCGGAAATTGCTTATCCCTGAAAGATTCCTAGGGGAAGGGATTGGGTGTACGACTTCTCCTTTTAGGAATACAGCGAAATTGTTTTAAATTGTATATAAAGTATTCGTCAATCTAAAGAGAGATTCTTTTGAATTTCTAAAAAATGGGCCTGTGGAGGCACAGGTGGAACTTAAGAGTGCAAACTTTAAAATTTTCATAAGAGGAGAAATTGTTAGCTTATTAAAAGATATTAGAGCCTCAAATTAAACTTTTGCGACTTTTATGGTTTTGAAACTTTTCAAGGCCTTCCCTACGGTTTAGAGAGAGAAAAAAATAACTACGTAATTTTCATAAAAATTATTTATTGTAACTTTTAGATAATTGTCTTTGGAGGATGTGACAAACTCCTGGTATTTTGAAATTTCAAATTAGTCTCCTTAAATACACACTATACTCCCACATCCCAATTTTATCAAATCAAGCGAGGTTGCCCTTATGTTACATATATTTTCTGAAATTCCGACGCGATCCCGAAATACAGGGAAGAGGATGGGGAAAATTTGCAGTATTAAGATTTTCAAAAACACTAACATACGTAAAATATAAAATAAATATAGAAGTAAAATCTTCATATAAAAGTAAAGTCTAAAAAATTACAACTTTTAAAAATAAGTAAAATAACACAAAGCTTTTAGCTATTACAAAATGGCATATATGGTACAGCAGTCAATCAATATATTGTATGGTGAATGTAACTGTATCCAAAGAAATTTAATTGAGATGAACAAGGTAGAAATGGGTCTTTTACGTAGAAATTTCGAAATTTTAATAACTAATAAGGAACCAAGCAGGACAGTTTTGTTTTTTAATTTAAATTAATATTCATGATCTTTTAATAATTATAAATATTAAATTTTCAGTCTACAGTTGGATGTAGGTCATTCCACGAATTTAGTCCTTTTTTCAGTGTTAACAAAATTTTCTACATTTGTCTTTCACTTCATTTCAAGTTCTTTTTGGACGCGTTTGATATTAAAGCGGCATCATTTTATTTTCATTATACTGACTTTTCTTTTTGAAATGTTCCTATCATTTTTATTTAAAACTATTCACGCACTCGATGTCAAAATTTTTGTTCCGATTTACAACTTCGGTTACCTTTGTATTGTATTTTGTTACGCTTTATAAACTTTTATATGCACGTGTTTATGTATTCCATGAACCACCCTTTTCAAAAACACCCCTCTTTTATCAAACTAGTTTTTTTTTTTTTTTTTTTTTTTTTCAAAATAGAAAAGACTTTTCGCCCAGATTTAATAAAAATGTGACTGATAAACACTAAGTAATTAGATATATGAAGCTTTATCATTTTTTAAAACTCGGCACGCATTTTCATCATATATTAAGGGTTTTATTTAAAAATATATATTTTACTAATTTAACAAAAGAAAGCGACCCACCAGTTGACAATATCTTTTAAAACACACTCACTCCTCCGCGGAGGGCATTCCACACTGCCCCGAGACCCCTAGCTCCTCTACCAAGAAAATAAACATGGTGGTTTTTAAAGAAAATCAGATTTCTATTTATCAAATCTCGTACAGGGCAACAAAAGTGATACAAGTCTAAAAATGGCAATTTTGAGTTTGTCATTGAATAATGTGTATAAAGTGCCTCAACGTACACAAACAGCGTTACATCTCTATTTTGAAAATTATTTACCAATGAGACAGTTGTGTTAGTTTTATGTCAGTGCTATTCAAAGCTTTATCGTTATCTTTATGTTGATTTTTCTCAAATACTACATTTTTAAGTTACGTCGTTTTTCTTGCCGAGGTGCGATATGATTCATGCATTGATCCAAATATTGAAATATAGTTTTTCCAGATTCTTTAATCCCAGGTCGCGCTCATCGACCTAGCCGTTCGGAGTTTTCCGTGGTTTCCTCCGAAACTCGCGTAAATACGGGCTAGGACCCCTTAGAAAAGACCCCCACGGAGGGCATTCCCCCTCTTGGCCTAGGACACATCAGGAGTCAATCGGCCTTAAATCCTACAACCAACCAACCAGATTCTTTAAAAAGCTCTTAGATGAAACAAAATAAAACAAGTAAAATAAATGTATGGAATATTTTTAAATTTTGAATGATAGTTTGGATTTTTCATAACTATATTTAAACGTTCTTGAAAAATTTACTTAAGTTTAAAAGAAAGAAATTAGAATGATTAGTATTAGATCCGCGATATTCGGTAAAATAAATGAACACTTAACCTATATTACACTATATCTCAGCTATCCCCCCAACTTTTAAATATTTGAAATTTACACTACGTTTTTAGCCTCCGTCATTTTTCCTTTTTTTCCCCCACCAGCGTCCGAGCGGTTCTGTGCTCAAAGCTGGTAGATAGGAAATGCCGGGTTCGATCCTAGGTTGCACTCGTCGACTTGGCCGTTCGGGGTTTTACATGGTTTTCACCTAATCTCGCGTAAATACGGCCTAGGACCCCTTAGAAAGACCCCCACGGAGGGCATTCCACCTACAGGCCTAGGACCTTAGCGTAGTCAATCGGCCTTAAATCTCTCGACCAACCAACCTCTGTCATTTTTAAAACTGAGACGTATTAGTAAGATTCCTTGATTAAAATAATTATGAGTGCTATACACAGGTTAATCAAATTACTAGTTTTTTTTTTTTTTTTTTTTTTTTTTTTTTCTAAAAGAATAAAGCAATAAATAAAATAACGGAAGAAATTACCTTGAAATACAGACATGCAAAGAACATTTATAAACTCGCATTTTCCACTATCGTTTAGTCACGAGTGTAATTAAGGTATATGTACACCTTTTAGAGGTCATTTTTTTTTTTTTTAACACTTTCCAACAACGTTGAAAAGTGTTTATGAATTGGGTTTGTCTGTCTGTCCGCGCTCTAACTGCCGTAAATATTTATGGAATTTCTTGAAACTGATATATGTTATTCAAGTTCACGATCGGATGTTCCCTATTGAAAATGGAGTTTATACCTCTACTGGTTTGTGTACAGGAACCCCCCTAAAATATTTCAAAGCATTGTGTTCTATGAGAGGCATTTCTATAAACCATATTTCCGTACCCTTACTGTACACAAATCCTAATGAAATTGAAATATGTTATTCAAGTTCACTATTAGATGTTTCCTGTATAAAATGGAGCTAATACCACCACTGATTTGCGCACAGGGACACACAAAAGTATTCCAAAGCATTGCGTTTTATGAGAGATATTTTTATAAAATAAATTTTAATAACTTTACTTTGCACGAAGATTTATGAAATTGAAATGTGTTATTTATAAGCACAAAAGAAAATGCTTTGCATAGAATACAGCAAGATTAGCATTAGATTTACAGGGTAACACAAAAATATTCAGTTATATAAAGAGCTATTAATAAATATTTGCTAAAAGTGTACTTTCGTTTACATTAAGCGTTTTTAGCACTTTCTAACATTTTAACACTACCCAACAAGGTTGAAAAGTGTTAATGACTTCGGTTTGTCTGTCTGTCCGTCTGTCTGTCTCTCCACGCTCTAATTTCCGCAAATATTTGTGGAATTTCTTAAAACTTATATATGTTATTCTAGTTCACTATCGGATGTTCCCTGTTGAGAATGGAGTTTATACCTCTACTGGTTTGTGTACAGGGGCACCCGAAAGTATTTCAAAGCATTGTGTTCTATGAGAGGTATTTCTATAAATAATATTTTCATAACTTTACTGTACACATATCTTAATGAAATTGAAATATGTTATTCAAGTTCGCTATTGGATTTTTACTGTATAAAATATATTAAATACCAACTCTGTTTTATATACAAGGACACTCAAATGCATTCTAAAACACTGCGTTCTATCAGAGATATTTCTATAAATCAAATTTTAATAACTTTACTTTCCACGAAGTTTTAGGAAATTGAAATATGTTATTTATATGCACAAAAAAATGCTTTATGTAGAATATAACATGATTAGCATTAGATTTACAGGGTGACACAAAAATATTCTGTTATATTAAGAGCTATTATTAAAAATTTGCTAGAATTCTACTTTCGTTTACATTAAGCGCTTTGAACACTTTCTAACATTTTTTTAAGTGTGAATATGATATCAATTTGTGTATCTGCCCGTCTGTCTGTCTGTCTGCCCGCGCTCTAACTCCCGTAAATATTTATGGAATTTTTTGAAACTGATATATGTTATTCAAGTTCCCTATCGGATGTTTCCTATTGAAAATGGAGTTTATACCTCTACTGGTTTGTGTACAGGGACACCCGAAAGTATTTCAAAGAATTGTGTTCTATGAAAGGTATTTCTATAAACCATATTTTTATACCTTTACTGTACAAATATCTTCATGAAATGGAAATACGTTATTCAAGTTCACTATTGGATGTTTCCTATATAAAATAGATTACATACTACCACTAGTTTATGTACAGGAACACTCAAAAGTACTCCAAAGCATTGCGTTCTTTGTGAGATATTTCTATGAATCAAATTTTAATTACTTTCCACGAAGTTTTAGGAAATTGAAATATGTTATTTATATGCACAAAAGAATGCTTTGCATAGAATATAGCATGGTTACCATTAGATTTACAGGGTGACACAAAAATATTCAGTTATATTAAGAGTTAATATTAAAAAATTGTTAGAATTGTACTTTCGTTTACATTAAGCATTTTTGACACTTTCTATCATTTTTTTTAGTGTGAATATAATTTCAATTTGTGTATATGTCTGACTGTTCTTCTGTCCGTCTGGCTGCCCGTCTGTCTGTCTGTCTGCCCGCGCTCTAACTCCCGTAAATCTTTATGGAATTTCTTTAAACCTTTATATTTTATTGAAGTTCACTATCTAATGTTCCCTATTGAAAATGGAATGGATACCTTTTCTGGTTTGTGTACAGGGACACCCAAAATTATTCGAAAGCATTGTGTTCTATGAGAGGAGTTTCTATAAATCATATTTTAATACCTTTAATGTATAGAAACTTTAATGAAATTTTAATATGTTATTCAATTCCCTATAGGATGTTTTCTATATAAAATAGAGTACATTTCTAACTGATTTGTGTACAGGGGCACTTGAAAGTGCTCCAAAGCATTGTGCAGTATAAGAGTTATTTTTATAAACCAAATTTTAGTAATTTTATTTTCCACAAAGCTTAATGCAATTGAAATACATTATTCGTATGCACAAAAGAGTGTGCCTTCTATGTAATATAGTATGGTTAGCATTAGATTTACAGGGCCACACAAAAAATAATCAGTTACATTAAGAGGTATTAATAAAAATTTGCTGGAATTGCACTTTTAACACTTTCTTATAATTTTAGTTGGAATATGATTTCAATTTGTGCATCTGTCTGTCCGATTGTCTGCCTTTCTATCTGTTTGTCTCCGGCTCCTATCATCCGTGAATATTTTGAGAATTTTTTAAAAATGATACACTCAAGTTCCCTATGGAATGTTCCCTATTTAAAATGTCATTAATAGGTCCTGTGCAACTAGTTTGTTTACAGGGACAACAAAAACAATAAAAAAAAAAAAAAAAAGCTAATGTATTACGTTTTAGGACAGCTTTTTTTTTAAATTATATTTAAAAAACTTTCTACTACAAAAATCTTAGAAACATTGACATGTATTATTAATATTCTAAAATATTGTTTTGTATAGAACATGATATGATTTACATTCAGATTTACAGGGCAACAGTAAAATATTCAGAGAGTTTAAAATCTGTAATTATAATCTAACGGCTGCCTTTTTTGCGTTAAGCCCTTTTAACACTTTCCAAAATGCCTAAGAGTAATTTTAAAATCAATTATTCTATCTGTATGTTCTTCAGGCCTTCTGTCTGTTGTGCGATAACGTAGGCAAAGAATATTAATAGTTATTCGATGCAACAATTGCATACAGTTGGAAAGTGTTACTAATCAGTGCGTACTGCATGATTTTTCTTTCTTGTTTTAAATACTTACTTTTATTTAAGATTTTTTTTTCTTCATTTGTATTAAAAAATATGATCAATAAAAAAGCTCGAAAATAATATTTTTTATTAAAAAAAAAATAGTAAAAACTCCTATGATTTGACTAAAAAGTGAGTGACGCAAAGCGTAAAATAATAAAAAATAACATTAAAAATAAAATAAATAAATAAATAAAAAGCATTTTACTCAGGAAAATATGTTTTAGGATTTGAACTATTATAAGTTTGTATACGATTATTCAGGAGCTTTCAGCTATCAAACTGATTGTATTGCAAAATTTTCGAAAATCTCGACACATTTCTGACTTTTGAACCCCAGAAAATGAACATATATTAAGATATCAAATTTTAAGATATAAAAGTAGTTCAAAACCTGGATAATAAACATTCTAAACATGCATGCCAAATTTTATAACTTTTAAAGTAAGAGTGTAATGTATATCATGTTTTGCGGTAAGTCGTATACATAGAAAATGCGAAAAAGAGAATAAGCAAAAAAAACTTAATTTGAAATCTAAATCGTCAAAATTCTGCTTAAGAGAATTTAAAATCTCCATGCTTTTTATAATACAACACCTTTCTGACTTTAATATTTATCCTGACTTTCATTCTTAGATGAAAATTGAAACATGATATTCAAAAATTATTAATATTTTTGGCAAGATTTTTGCTTATAATTGATTTTTGCTTAAGGGAATTCAACAAAAATTTACGAAACTTACAGAAAAATTAACAGAATATTAGAGAAGAGAAACATTATTCTGAAACATAAAGTGCATGCGTGTGATTTTCGTTGAAGATGTGAGTATTTGAATTAAATATTTTCTTTATAATGTGCATGCACAAAAGATAGAAAATGTTTTGTTACATAGGTTGAAATCTTAGAAGTTTGGGCCACTTATATCAAAAGTTCATTTGATCAGAGTAACAATTAAGAAAATTATCGGCAAAAGAATAAGCCAGATTTTAAAATATTTTCCAGAGTTAAAATTTCATAAGGGGTTTTTCAAATATCCCGTATTTAATTTTGAGATCCAGTTATTTTACTCATGTTGTAAAAGTTAGTTTTCATGGGGGTGGAAAAAAAAAAAAAACTTATGAACTCGCATATTTTAGTAAATAAATAGAATCACGTAAGAGTCCATGAGCAGTTTTTGACAGAAAGAAAAAAAAAAAAATAAGTTTTTGAACGTGGTTGAAATATATGGATCTCCAAATTAAATATGTGGTATGGGAAAATGGAATTTATAATAAAAAATATCTGAAATCTTGCTCATTCCTTTGCCGATAATTTACTTAATTTTAACTCTATCCTAATGAACTCTTGATAGAAGTTGTCCAATATATGTAGTGTTCATCATAGGTAATTAAACACTTTTGCATGCGCAGTAAAAAAAATATTTACAACAAAGGGCATATCTCAGCGAAAATTACATGTGTGCATTTTATGTTTTAGAATGTTCCTCTGTTTTGTGAATTGTTGGACAAGTTTTGTACAATTTTTGTTGAAATCCCTTCTTATTATAAGCAAAAAACTTGCCAAAAAATTTAATATATATATATCTCTATATCTGTCTTAATAATCGTGCGATTTCCACAAAAATCATGCAGATATAAATAGCTAATGAAATCAAGTGCTAAAGTTGTGAGTCGTCTGTCGCTTATGATACAGGGTGTCAAAGTATCTGTGCTTTTCTTCAATTTGTGGTTGGTCCCATAACTACAGTTGTGACTAAATCAACAGTGAAAATATGAGATTTTTTTTTTTATGCATGTCTGAAGTTAAAGGCCATTTTGTCCAGTAATTTTTTAGAAAATAGAAAAATTTTCAGAAATAAAAAAAATAAAAAAAATTCTAATAATTTGATCACCACGGTGTGTGATACACATTACTTTCACCAAATCAGTTTTCAAATATTTTTAAGCTTTTTGTATCTGTTAGAATTTCAGGAAAGCTAATATCGTCTTTGTTTGTAATTATTACAAATGATTTATGCCCCTCCCCCCCCCTTTTTTTTTTCAGACACTAAGCTACATGCACTTTAACAGGAACATATTAGGCAATTTAAAACTACTGGCAATTCGACCAAATAGAATTTTCTTAGTATTTATACAATTTGGTATTAAAAAAAATATATTAAATTTGTAAATATATTAAATCAAGCTGCATTTTTTAAATGGAAGTCGGTTGATTTAAACAAGAACAACACATATGTAATCCAACTCAGATGAAATAAGTAAAAGTGTCTCGATTTTTATCTTATTAGGGAGAAGATGAAAATACTGGAAAAGAAAATGGCACTCAAGTTTCAAAATCCAAAGTCTTATCGTGACCAACAGCCTTCGACTGAAGCGGAAGATGAAGGCATCTATAACTACGTTCTTGGACAGATAAAGATATATGAAAATTCACTGACAGGTGTATGTTACTCGTTTGGCAAGAACATGCATATTAAAGACCTTAAACTAATTTTTCTAGATTGCCATCAAATACATTTAGTTGCACTCTAATATATATTCACCCAGAAAAAATTGAGCAGCAACTGTGAAATGTGGCAAGCAAACATGCCTTGGCGAATATTACAAGCGATGAATCGTGAACGTCATTGAACAATGTGTAAGCACGCAACATGCACATGAACAGTGAAAGGGGTATAATTTAAAAGGCATAGTGCGCTTAGTGATGAATATTTACAACTGGGTTGTTAGGTTCGATACACAACAATGACACATAAGATGCCGTGCAGATTTAACTGACGACGACATGAGCATTTGTTCAATGTTGAGAAGAGTCGCATCATAAGCCTCAGAGAAGTCCGTTAGTCAGACAAAATGTTTACTAGTATGCTGATTGACTGGTTGTCGGAAGCAATGGTTCAGTGAAGCTGCAGACAGACATCCTTAGCATTATCGGATTGTGCAAGCACAAGAATAGCCACATCCCCGCTAATGACTCTATCAGTAATTCGAAGACATTTGCCAACTTGTAAGAATGCACTGATGACAAAGGGTGCAATGAGGTGACGGTTAGCAGAGTCTGAGCTGATGAAATGTCTTTTATTATGTTGCCACTTCTTCCCTCCTTTCCATTTTCAGTGTCATCTAGAATGATGTCGCACACGATCAAACTTGAATAGCTTACGAATAGAGAACGCACTTTCACTCTATGCTGATAACCACATACAATTGAGTGTTGAGGAGAAAAGGGTAAGCAGTTTAATCTAGCATTCGTTACAGAGAGGCATACAGCCATTACACCAGGTGTTACACTATGGAAAACAATCTCCTGGGATAACCGATCACCTCACGGCTCGAAGGTACGTTGATGGCACTTTATGGCCTGCAACACTGTCTATATTTTTTCGTCAACATTCTGTTTCTAGCAAGAAGATACTTGGCCATGTATTGATCCATTGTTACAACACGTTTTATGATATTCAAAGGTACCTACTTGATCTCGAACCTTGGTAAACGAACATTTTTGGAATTTGACAGTTGCTGCATTCGAGACCAGTGGGTCTATTCTGGCTTGTACGTTAAAAAGAAAAAACTATCGTTATTTTTTCGATCGAAATCTCTTTCATAACGATATTCCGTGGTAGAGCAATTCTGCCCTACGAACGTTATAATCAAACGAGGTGGGGGAAAACTGCGTTCGAGGTTAACTCTTTCATCCAATCAGGACGAAGCACGTGGTTTGTTTTATTGTGATTACAAGTGAGTAAGAGAGAGTAGACGATGATCGCCATGTTTTGTTAAATATAGGTTGTTTGTTAATTTGTTTGTTGTGAAAATGAAAAAAATAAAAAGCAAAGACACAGTGTGGATTATTTTATGTGTTGTAGCAGAGCAGTTTTCCAGTTCAATTCAATTGTATCGTCTCGATGAGAAGCCAAGTAAATTTTTATATCAGACTGGCTGTTAAAATGAAATCGGCCACACGATATAATTATTTACTCGGCAAAATAAAGAGGAAGTATCACTTTCTAAAGATTCAAAATAATAGATTTATTTTATTTACATGGTATGTACTCATGTTTTAATTATTTTTTCCAAAAATTAATTTTTAAATATAGTACGTACAATGCACCTTGTTTGAATTATATTTTTTGTTTAAGTGCAATTGAAATATTTGATATTTAGATATATTTGAGTAAAATTAATTAAACTGTAACGCTAATTTACTGAGTAAAACATAAAAATATATTTCTTTATTTATAAATGTATTTTTACTTAAATAATTGAAGTTAAAATTTATATAGCCATTGCCTATTGAAATGATATAAATATTTAAATATTGATTTGAACTAATGTGATAAAATTTGTTCGATTGTTTTAAATTAAACGGGAATTTATTTTGATGATATTAGATCTTTTCTTTTTAAAAAAAGAAAAGAAAGTATATTATTATAAAGTATATAAATGTTTGATTTACACTGTATATACTAATTTCTAGAAAATTATTTGTATATTTATATGAAAAGTACGTTTCTTTATTTTTTATATAAATATATGAATAATATATTGCTTTCTAAAATATATTAAGCTTTAAAGTTGTTTAGATTTAGTAAGCCCAAAATATTAAATAGAAGTATGCAATTGTTTAGAATTATTCAAAATAATTATTTTAAAAATATATAACTTTTTAACCCTCCCCCCCCCCCCAAAAAAAAAAAAAAAAAAAAAAAAAAAAAAGTATATAGATGTTTAATTTAATCTGTATATTAATTTCTAGAAAATTATTTGTAAATTTATATGAAAAGTACATTTCTCAATTTTTTACATAAATGTATATGATGAATAATGCATTGCTTTTTAAAAAAGATTAAGCTTTAAAATTGTTTAGAAGATTTACTATACCCAATATATTAAATTAAATCATAAATTTAAATAATAAACATTAAATCAAAAAAATTAAATTATATACGCAATCGTTTAGAGTCATTCAAAACAATTACTTAAATACATATAATAATAATAATAAATAAATAACTAGGTTCTCAAATACAGTTGAAATTTTCATAATTTTAAAATAATAAAGTTTGTATTTCATTCCGTTTTCACTTTATTTAAATTTGGATATGTGTGGGAAAAAGTGATTAATTTTTGTTTACATTCTATATATTTTAAGCTTTGCTAACATTTCTTTAAAAAAGTTTCCTTATTTCATAAATCATAACTATTTCTTAAAAAAAAAAAAAAAAAAAAAAAAATGATTAAACACCTTTATAATACCAAAAGGGCGCGCCATATTGTAACGAATTCAAAAGCCACTCAACGACAGCCAGAGCTCTCGAAAAATAACGAAGATAAATATCGCTAAAATTTCGATCGCAACAGCCCAGAATACCAAATTATCGTCATATTCCGAAGATCGTTGAATTCCGAAGGAATATAACGAAGCGAACAGGCCAGAATGACCCACTGATCTACCGCACTGGAATGTTGGCTTCTTAATAAACTCCATTCTCATCCCCAACGATTAACTGCTCGCATCGCCGCCAACAGTGGTTTTACCATCTATTAAAAGAACCTTATTTGCATTGTTAGACGTTAATAAAAATTGTTTTGTTCCGATGTTCTGATCATCTACTGCAACACAATACACATGCCGAGATTCGTAGTTATGGCTCAATTTTTTTCTGGGTGCATATATTTTTTAATTTTTGCAACTATGTATATCAGCATGAACATCAAAATATCATCAATATTTTATTCTTTTTAACTCGAATATATTTAAAAAAAAAAAAAAAAATTGTTGCAATGCGTACTTTGCTCAAGACATCCTTCGTAGTAAATAATTAAAAAAAAAAAAAAAAAAAAAAAAAAAAAAAATTGTATATAGTAACGTGATATGCTTTAATTTTAAGGCAGATAATTTTTCTTTCTAATTTTTTTATTTTATTTTATTGCAAGTAGTTCGGCACATAATCGATATGTTTTTATTAACATTTTTTTTTTTTTTTTTTTTTTTTTTCTGTATCAAATATTAAGATTCATTCTGTAAATTGGTTACATATTTGTTCCTTTTTATTATCATTGTTGTGGTTTATATAAATTTTATTTATTTATTTATTTATTTATTTTTTAAGCATAGTTTTAAAATTTTATTTAAAAATCGAGAAAATACAGAATCCGCAAATGAAAAATGGCAATTTATATGTATACAAGGTCCGCCAAAAGTCACATCCTACCCTCTGTATCTTGAGAACGTGTCAGAATTATTGAAAACTGTAAAACACGTGTTTAATCAATTTTAGGGAAGTTATGTTTAGTTTTTAAAAAATTGGGTCTAAGCAACATAGGGGCAGCTAGAGGAGCAAACTTTAAAATTTCAAATGAAAAGGGGGCGGGTCAAATCAATTTATTGTTAGCTCGATGCAAAGGTATTTTCAAGACAAAACATTTTATCAAAAAATATTTTGTCCTACCATGTTTTTTTAGGAAGCTATGGAAGTTTAAAGTCCTCCCCAACCTACCCATTTTATCTCGATAACACGTTGAAATGTCTGAAAACTATATTTAAAAAAAAAAAAAAAAAAAAAAAAAAGCTTAATAAATTTGAATAGGTCTTCGCTTGGTTAAAAGGTGAAAAAAGGGGGGAGCTAGGGGAAATAGGGAGCATCCAGAGGGGCAGCTTTGAAATGCCTTAATGGCCAAGTCGGTACAGATACATTCTCAATGAAATATTTGGAATGTTTAAGTTTCAGCTATGCCGAGTTTTTGATAACAGTACTTGTCAACCAAAATCCTAAATCAAATTAAACTTAACTTTATCTATACACACACTGGCCAATGAATTAGAAATCCTTATATTAATATTTTATTGGACCTTCTTTTGCACGTTGAAACTCTTTTTGCATAAATAACAGCGAGTATTCGTGTGGGCAGCTATTCTACAAGTTTCTGGGGTGCATTTATGTCCGGTGTTTACCATACATTGGCTACACAGACTTTAAGATCCTGTAAATTGGATGGAAGAGGAGATTGCTGACAGATATACTCCTTTCCAACATGTCCCAAACATTTTCTATTGGGTTAAGATCCGGGCTTTGCTGCATCCAGGGAAACTGTTAGAAGTCAGATTGATGTTCACTGAACCTGTGTCGAACGATTCTGTATGTACGTATGTGTTCTGTATTCGAACCACGATGTATGGCTGCATTATCAAACACAAAGTATCCATTAACTTCGGAGTAAAAATGTAACATTGGGGGATGCACTTAATCTTTCAATATGTTCAGGCGCTGCATAGATTTTTGATTATCCTCAAGTAACACCAGGGAACCCCTTCCATACAAGCAGAACATTCCCCAAAGGTTTGTAACAGGTTTTGCATACCTTTGCCGCCAGCGAGCATTTGTAGAAACTCTTACGGGTTTCTAATTCACTGGCCAGTGTGTGTATGTATATATAATATATATATATACTGATGACATTGAATTCAATAAACAAATTGTAAAAATGATCTTTTTAACCATTTCTTAAAACAATAACCTCTTACAACCCATTTCTCCTTAATATTTTTAACAAAAGTGTACTTATTGTTAAATTTGTGATTTTTTTTTTTTTTTTTTTTTTTTTTTTTTTTTTAATAAATATTCTCTATGCATAAAATGAATCTCATATTTATAGCTCTTCAAAAAACAGGAATACGACTTCCGAAAGACACACGAGGACACCCATAATGAAAAGTCGTTTTATGACACCATGATGAAAATCTTTAAGAAAGACCAAGAAAAGTGCTATTCTTCAAGTAAATGCTAGTGTAGTGAATTGTTCAAAATGTTTTATTGTGCTGGTAACTTGTGCCATTGTGTTGTATTTGCCCTATTGAGCATTTTGTGATATTTTCATTAGAACAATCTTGTGCTCAAAATGAAATACATATTCTAATTTTAATTTATGAAAAATGCATTGGAAATTGTTGTACTTTAAACAACTTTTATTAATGAAATAAAGGATAATAATTCTATATTGTAACATTACTATTGTAATATTAATCTGGTCCACAATAAAAACCCACAGAAAAAGCATGGGACGAGAAGGAAAAAAACTCGCAATGTTAAGTGTGTGGAGAGAAAAAAAAAAAGTCTTAACACCAGAAGGAATAAAGACAAATTTGACTAGAAAAAGTCATCAAAGCTCGGGAAGGGACACGGGTTGGGGCCCTGAAGCTATCTTCGAGGGTTTAATACGATTCCCCTAATATGTGACTGGGCGGGTGGGAGCCACCGCACTTTAGAACATAGAAATCAGGGGGGGGGGGGAAGCGTGGAACGAGAAGGGGGAAAAATCACAATATTAAGTGTGTGGAGAGGGGGAAAAAAAGGGCTAACGGGTTGGTACCCTGAAGCTATCGTCGAGGGACGACTCGCTTAATATGTGACCTTACAAGGAAACGCCAAAATGCTGGTCTTTGTGATATATATCAGAATCTATAAATGTTTCACTCTGCGTACCCAGTGGAAATAACCCTGTAATGTTCAAATATCGGACCCTAGAAGAAGATAGGAATTCTTTTGAATGATTGTATTCTCAAAAGTGTGACTTGTATTTGGTGACTTATATTGTGTTTAAATAGTCAATGAAACTCTTGACATATTTTTAATATTCTTAACAGTTCATGTTAAGTAAGCATATAAAATGCATATTTTTAATTTTTGTTGAGATTTGAGTAATTGTAGTAAGTTTGTAGAGCGCATATTACAAAGGTTAAAAGTTAGGTATACAGAGTGACTATATCAAAATTTTTTAATTAAATAATACTAGCAGGCTTTGCCCGCTTCGCTGGTCACTAAATTTAAAGGAAACTCTTTTCTATATAGCTTAATAAAAATAAATTACTGAAATTGTTCAAAAGCTCGCTTCAGGTCCCTACTGCCTTCGGCAGCGATTTGGTCATCCACTGCAACTCGGGCGCTTGTCCCTATTACCTGCGACAATGGTTTACCAGTGAGCTTCCATTTAGGTGCTTATTATATAACAGTTTCGAAATAGATAGTATCGAAAAAAATTGGAGTTTCCCTTTTATATTTGAATCCCAGTTACATGTGAACAACACTATACGTGGTGCACATAATATTTGCTTTTACTTTTTTTCCTATGTTTATTTTGTTTATCCAATCAACCATAAAATGACAGTAATTTCACGCCAAATATTACAATATGCTGTGACCGGCTACGTCTGTAGCATGAGACAATTTTTTGTGTTTATATATAATTCATGGTTGTAAACCTGATAGTACAGCCTTAATATAGTTCTCTTTGGCGACTTTTGAATTTTTGTCACCATTTTAGACTTTTAATCCATTGTAACAATAAGACAATCCCTTGTAACAATATGCTATGAGCACTATTTCTGCCGTATTTTAGACAACTGATCTTTTTATTTTTATATTTATTTCCCATTAAACATATTTTTATTTATTTATTTAAATATTAATTTGAATTATTCAAATATTTCTGTTCGACAGCGTGCAAGTGCAGTAACGCACAGAGGCGCATTTGTTTGTATGATAAATTAGCATAGTGATTATTATATAAAAAAAAAAAATAAATAGGTAAACATTATCGGGCTACACAACTTTATTATGTCGCTCCATTGGCGGCTTTTGAATTTTTGTCGCCATATTAGCGATGGATTTTTTTGTATGAAAAGAGGAAGACTGTTTTGCTAATAATTTTATCAGACTCTTTTTTGTTTATACATAAGAATCCTTCATATTCTGCTTATATTTTTAATGGTTTTTAGGTTTAAAATAGTGCTTGTTGAAATAAATTTCCTGTGTTTAAAACTGCATTTTTTCTGTAAATTTTGTGTAAAAATAAATCATTTATGTTTTTATATATTTGATGCGCTACTTAGATTAAAATGGCTGTTGTTATATTAAACTTCTTGTCGAAAAACGTTCGGTGTACTTCAACACCAGAATTTAAAAAATCGCCCAGCAGGATCTATTAATGAAACTGATAAAATAAAAGTATGGTTCATAGAGTTTAAATAATCTATTTAAAAAAACTTTTAAAACCCAAATTCTTAATTTATCGTATCACATACATAGATATAGTAATAATATATGGATTGATCATTGGGGAGAAAAAAGGTATTCCTTTTCACTCGGGAAAAGACGGCGATTTTACCAAAATATGGCAGTCTTTCCCCGAGTGAATACACTCGGGAGTACACGCGAATATTTTAGCAAATAAAATTCATGAATAATTTGTTTACTAAAGGTGAATGAAAAACTCCAGATATAGTTTCAAATTCATTTTTCTTCTTTTCCTTTTTTTTTTTTTTTTCAATACCACTTAATGGCTGATTCCAAAGCTTTTTTTTCGGCATCAAAAATCTTTGCACGATAATATGGGGATGATATATATATATATTATTATATCTATGATCACATAAATCTTTTCGAAGTTAGAATAAAACTTAATTTGAAAAAAAAAAAAAAAAAAAAATGTAACTTTTTTGTTTATTAACCAAAAAAATTGATGAAATTTGAAATGCAAGTTGGTCTTGTGGGGTACAGGCTGTATATTATATTTTTGTGTTCGTGAGAGAAAATTTAAAGGAATTTGAAAACTGCAATTTTTAATCCCACTTCAAAAACATGTGACTTAATGTGAAGCAGATTTTTTTAATTTCTTTTTCTCCTAACGGTTTCCATACAATCTTCTGCTGCTGCCACCTAAAATTCATACTTTAGTTAGTTAATTTTAAAAAATCTAATTGTCCGATTGATAAGCTGTTTAATGCATCGGATTCACAAAAATGTTCCCTTTCATTTGGTATCTTATTTGTAACGATACGACTGATATTTCTAATTTATTTTCTAATCTTTCTGATTTATTTTCCTCATTTTAAATAAATGTACTTTTTTTTTTTTTTTTTTTTTTTTTTTGCAATTGTTATTATTCTGTCGAAAAAAAAATTGGCAACAATTAAATTATGGATAAAATTTAAATGGCTTATTTATCAGAAATTACAAGGTATAAAAACTATTGGTTTCGAAAGGACGTGGCCTTTCTTCTTCAGGTGCAAAAAACACATGCTACAACATTGGAGACAAAAGCAATTGTGTCTTTCTTATGCAGTGAAAGGTGCTGGCACACCGGCTACAAACACACAATTGCTGTAAAATTTACAAGTTGATGTCTTTTGTAGTTCTGAATAATCTATTGCACTTTGCTGTGAATTTTGAAAGGTGCCGTTTTTAATAGTGCTGTAAAATTTACTCTGCTGGGAATTTTACAAGATGTCGCTTTTATTAGCGCTGTAAAATTCACAGCATTTTGCTGTGAATTTCGCAAGGTGTCATTTTTTATAGTGTTATAGTATTCACAATATTTTGTGGTGAGTTTTAGAAGACATCACTTTTAATAGTGCCGTAAAATTCACAACACTTTGTTATATTTTGCAAGATGGTGTTCTTAATATGTTCATAAATTTCACAACACATGAAATTCTACAGAATGGTGTTTTTACAATTTGCTATGAGTTTTACAAGAGTCTTCAGTGGTAATGTAAAATCCATAGCATTTTGTTGAATAATAGGATGATTTCATGCATATTATAAGGCCAGATAAGTTTTTTTTTTTTTTTTTTTTTTTTTTTTTTTCTTTTAAGCGATTTATAACCACATATAAACTGCAACTGAAAATGTGGACTAATTTGTTATATTTGGAATGCAATATTATCCACAATTCCTTACACAATGGGGGAAAATTGTCTGTTTTGTTTATTTATTATTATGGTTTAAAGAGTAAAATGTTATTTCAGTTTTATTCGATAAAATTGTGATATTCTAAGTAAAAGATCTACAAAATCTAGCTCCATGGATATCATTTGAAACCAGAAGTGATTCTGAATATAAAAAAATATTCTGAACAACACATCAACTTTCCTGAAACACTATTTTGTAAACACATATGTATTTTTCCTACACATATATATATGCGTAGGAGTCACAGCGATCCTATATTTTTGTGATTGGTTTATTATTTTAGTGTTACTATTTTGATAGAGAAATTTTTGTGAACGTTTAATGCTATTGTAATATTTAAATAATGTTTAAAAAGTGGTGACAACGTAATAAAACACACTTGAAAGTATAGAACCATTGCGACCCCTGTATATGTATGTACATCAGAGGAAGGAAAAAAAAAATATTTTCCGGCTAATTTTGCCATAAATCATAGTACAAATATGTGGCTGGTGCCGATTGATTGCCAATAACTAGTTATTAATTTTGCTACTTATTAATTATAATTGCTAGTTATTACTTTTATGGTTAAATTTTGCTTATTAAAACTTTCATCAACATCATTTTTTCAAATGGTAAAACCTATTTTTAACTTCGTATTGAAATTTTTGAGATCAAAGCAGTTCAGAAAATATATAGTTCATATGCTTTTAATTAATTCTCAAGAGAGTTACAAGGGAAATGTATTAGGGGTTTATCCATAAATTTAAAAAAGTTAAATTAGAATCTCACACAGAAAGTATTATATTTATTCCGATATTAACCGAAAAAATATGAACATTTTATATAAAAAATGAAGTGATAAATAATTATATTTGAATAACTATTTTAATTCTTATATAAACAAGGTGTAAGATAATTATCTAAATATTTAAAGCTATTAGGTCATGCTAACTTTATTTTTATATTTATTTGTTTGTTATGCCGTGATTTTTCAGCTTTATATCCTGGCATTTTTCACCATCTTCCTACAAACTCGAAAATCTCAGCAAATAATGTACTTGATGTGAATCATTTCACTCACATTTAAAAAAATATATTTATGAAAATACCCTTATGTAGTCGCAACTCGGAAGAAAAGCAAAATTCACCTCATTATTTTGTCAACTTTTTTAATTTTTATATAGTCAAATGAAGTTTTGTCACAAATTGCTCTACATATCTTGTTTTTAAACTGTTCCCCCCCCCCCCTCTAATGACATATTACGAAACAACTGAACATAAAAATAGTAGGGGAGAGTTTGATAAAACGGGATAGTCAGACAAAACGGGATACGTCGCCTAGGGACCCGACTAGGACTGCTATCTAGCGGATGACGACAGAAACTTGTTCTCAGACATTATTACATTATTCTCAGTTCGTCCCACCTCGAGACCACTAGTTGATGGAAAGTTGTAGCTCTTAGAACTGTTTTACTCTGTTTTCTTGGCACTTTCTACATTTACATGCGTTGTTTTCTAGATTATACTGCCTACATATAAGGGAATAAAATTCCAGTGAGTATTACATTTGATTAAGCATTTATTAACGAATATTCTCATGTGTAGTCTATCTAATTTTCCTTTCACGTTTAGGCAGCAGCCATGTTTTTTTTTTTTTTTTTTTTTTTTTTTTTTTTTAAGTGTCGGAGTTGGACAAAATGGGGCACTTATGAGTTGACTAAAACGGGACACAGTTTTTTATGTCGTATATTCGTCCCTCCTATGTTTGTATCTCCTCGAGTGAAGGAAAACCCACAACTCACGGATGATGTTTTCCCAGGATCATTTGCAGTATAGCACAAGACCAGCCGGATCACTAAGGAGACCTTCCTTGTTTGGTTTAAAAAATTCGTAGAATTTTCCAACCCTACCCATGAGAAGCCAGTGCTGTTGCTACTTGATGGACACAACAGTCACACCAAAAGTTTGGAACTTGTAAATTTGGCAAGAGAAAATAATGTAATCATTCTAACCTTCCCCCACATACAACTCATCAACTTCAGCCCCTGGATGTCAGTTTCATGGCTCCACTGAGCACGTATTATGAACAAGAAGTTCAAAAGTGGCTGTTCAACCATCAGGTAGGTGCGTCACAATTTACGAAGTTGGAAAGCTGTTCAATGCAGCCTATTTGCTGTACCTCAAGTAAAAGGACCTCGCCCAGAAAAAAGGGCTGATAAGAGAAAGAAGAAAACTGTAGTAAAAACATCATCTCCACATAAGAGTGAGTTAGAAATGGATGAAAAAGAAAGGACAATTAAACTATAAGAAAGAACCTAGAAAATTGAAGAAAAGGCTGTTAAGAAATCCCTCCTTAAAAATTCCAAAAAGAGAAGTTTTTAAGAAAAGGAAATGGAAAAGAGGAAGAAAAAGAGCTACCAGGTCCAGCCAAACCTTAAAGTAGGCCTACAAAAGAATCCAAAGAAACACCTAATCCGGATGTTAAGTCAAAACATAGAAAAGTTTAATAAACCTTCAGCAAGCAGTCAAGAATGCATGCCGTCATTGTCTGAAGATGAAACAGAGCAAGGAAAAACCTGCATATTTTGTAATGCACTGTAAGTCGACTCTAAGGCTGGTGAAGGTTGGATCCAATGTTATAGATGCCAAGAACGGGGTCACGAAGCGTGTTCTAATAACGAAGAAGAGGACGACACCTTTTTATGCGACTTTTGTTCTGCTATAGGCCCAAATAAAAGGTTTTCTTTCCCATTTGTAAATAAAAACATAAAAAACTTATTTTAAGTCTCTGATTACTGAAGACATTGTTTTCTCAAGCGGAAATATTGCTTTACAGTTTTCTGTCAGTTAATTATGCTTTTCAGTTAGTTTTACACAAAAAAAAATAAACATTGTAATCCCTATCCCGTTTTGTCCAACCCAGGTATGCTAAAACGGGATGTGTAAGAGTTTGGTAAATAATTTTCTTTTACTATTTCACAGTCATTAAAATTAGTTAAAACTATGTTTTTTGTGTGCTTCAATAAATGTTGTAGTTACAAAAAAAAAAATGTGTGGTTTTCTTCATCACATTTTTCGTAGTAAAAAAAAAAAAAAAAAAAACAAGAATGGTATCCCGTTTTGTCCAACTTTCCCCTACATAATAAGAACAAATTGACATCAGTATATCTATAAACACAGAGTGCTCCAAGCTACCCAGTAACGTTCCCAAATAGAAATACGAAAAACAGCAGGACATATGCAGAGATGACTCATGTCCATTTCTTATTTAAGAATATATTAGAGGTAAAGAGAGTGAGTAGCAACTTTGATTCAGTGAAGGTGTTTACAAAGTCTGTCAAAGCCAGGTAAGAGAGGAAAAATCGAGACAGATTTCTCTCTAGGCCATTCGGGTTGCCCCGGAATCTAACCCATAATTTATTACTGTTTCTGTCAGAGATATCTTGAAAAATAGTCCCTAAGGAATTTATTAATAATAGATTTGATAAATTTATAGAGAAGTCTGTGTTGTGATGCTTTGAGGATAGAAGCTTCCCTTTTAATCAGTAAATAAACAGTCTCATTACCCTGAATTCTACAATCTGTTGAAATTCTACCTTTTTACCTGAGAGCCAATTAAGGAGATCGATACTCAAAGAGTGGGAATTACTCTAAGTCAAGAGCTTGAAGGATGCCTCTGGGATCAAGTTTTTATCAAGAGTTATACCAAAGTATTTGGATTTTTCGGTGGCCAGGATTAAATGTCCTTCATAATATAGTCATATAAAAGGTTGATGTGTAAAGGTAAAAGATTAAACTTTCATATTATTTAGTCTGGTCCAATTTTCTAGAGATAGTAAAAGCTTTATTCAGTATAGAAATTATATGCTCAGCAGTGTTTTTTGGAGAAATTGTCCTGATGATCAGGTCATCAACATACAGGAGACACTTAACACATTGATTTCAATTCACAAACTAGACTGTTAATATAAATGTTAAAAAAAAGCGGTGGCTACAGACTGCTTGCTCTCTGCAGTAGACTTGTTTTGAGTGATCTTTATTTTGAGTGACAATTCTTCTACCTAATCCTACAAAGTAGACTTTGCAGAAGACTGTAATACCATTTAAACGTATTTGATAGAATGCTGATATCCGAAAGTTTCAATAGATTTTCTTTCCCCACAAAGTTCATAAGTTGATTTTAAGTCGACAAATACAGTATATAGAATTTGTCTTTTGTCCATAGCATCCTTAAGGGGTTACATGGGTTTCGAAGGCTAAAAGAAAACATTTTCTCTCTCTTTTTTCTTTTGTTATAATGAGTATAAATGTTATTTAAAATTATGAACATTTAAAAGTGGTCACATTTAAACAATTATTTTATAAAATTTTCATTAAACAATGGAAAATTCAGCCGGTGAGTCCAACCCTTCAGAAAAGCACAGGACATGAATTTTCAAAAACTGATGCCTTAATCTTATTGAACACTTTTTTAAAATAAAATTGTCTAATGCTTGAATGAAGGGTTTAAAAAAAAAAAAAAAAAAAAAAAATTGAATTTTTTGGCAGAGTTGAATGCAAAAGCAATACAATTTTTTTTTTTTTTTTTTTTTTTTTTTTTTTTAACCTCACATACAACCTTGTAAAATTAGTTGTAATCGAAAAAAATAAAGTCCTATGTTCAAGCACTAGTCAATTCTATTTTGAAGAAGTGTGCAAAAATTCAATACGATCGATGGATTAGTTTTTGAGAAATCATGCCCATTGCTTTTCTGAAGTGTCTCTGGAAAACAGGACCCACTGGTTCAATTTTCCAACGAAAATCTTAAAAAATGTTGCTTTTTTATGTGGTCAAAATTTTGAATATAGTATATATATATATATATTTAACTCTTCAAAACACATATAACCCCTTCATGAACTGGTTAGTGAATCTGAGCCTTCTAAAACAGGTTGTTCTACCTGAAGGGCATTATTAAGATATCAAATCTTTTGGAAGTAATTCTTTCCATGGTCTTATACAAAAAGCTTGTTAAAGAGATTGATCTACAATATGACATATGACTCGAGTCTTTATCTTTTTTATGAATTGGAATAATAGTGGATTTGCTTCATTGAGAAGGAAGAGTTCAGTGGTTTCAAAGGATATTAAAATGAATCAATAGTTTCATTGGCCAGAAAACCCAGGTACGCTAGAGATTCAGGAAAAACACTGTCCTCATCGGGGAACTTTTGCAGTACTATGTACTTCTGAGCTGTCATTAGTTCTTTAAGCTTATTGGGACTGTGAATATATCCGTATCCTCACTCAACAAAGGATTCTTCTTTCAATTTGTACTTTATTTTCTTGGTTATTTTATTATAATGATGTCTTTGCTTAACTCTATCCATGCTGTAAACTGGCAAAATATTGCACAAATGAATTAGCAACTTTAGAATCAGAAGTGAATACTCTATAGTGAAAGGGTTGCTTCAGTCCCAGCGGAGAAGCGTTGCTCCTATGTATCCAAAAAAATTTTGTCCATTAGATTATTACTATAATGAATAATTCTTTTTAATTTTATAAAGATTCGTTAAAATTATTCTTATTGTGTACATTTATAAGAAATTTGTTCTATACCGCCAAGTTAAAAACTGAAAAAAATCCAGACGGCAACATCACCTGTTGGACGATTTTCATCAAAAAGTAATAGGCACTAATTTATGTCATGGTGCAGCTGTATATAAATTTATATGTAATTCTGTGCAGTGCAGTAGGTCCTGAGATACAACTGGAACAAAATTTGTCACACAGACATTTTCTAAGAATGGTTAAATTGTGTTCTGGATATCTCAAAACATTTAAATCTATCAAAAACCGGAAATCAAAAATTTTTCTCTAATCCAATACTTTCTTCTATTGAATACAGAAAAAAGTAAAGATTGAATTCATGACGTACGATAATCTATTATAGCTGTAGCAAGAAGGTGGATGAAATTAAACAAATAAATATAGCGAGATTAAGGCTGAATGGGTTTTACGACATTTTAGAGCTTAAATATAGAGAAGAAAGAACATAATGGGAAGTCTAATTGAATTAATAGGTTTCATTAAACTATTCTTTAAACTTTTTTTTTTTTTTTCAGACAGCAATGTTTGCCTGATACATGAGACTACATGAAAACAGTCTTTCATCATGTATTTCGGGAGGGGGGGGGGTGCGGGCTTGGGCCCGTCGCCCCTCTCCCCCTGCCTACCCATTTCTTTTTTAATCCTGAAGTTTACTATGAGACATAATTGAACTCCAATTAAAAGGCTACTGGCCTTGGGCACAATAAACTTATTATATCCCTTGAACGAAAAATTTTTGGAATCTTCAGTTACAAAATTGGTCTCCATGATTGTAAAAACATTTCTGCCATAGATTTTTATTGAATGGTAAAGTTCTTGCCTCTTTGTTTACAGGTAGCACCTGTGTTCCACTGTAAAATCCTCATATATTCACAATGAGAGTTGGATCTCGTGTCAGAATTGTAGATCATTTTTCCAGACAGGACGTTGCCCAGGGCGGAGATTTTTCTGGGGAGGGCCATGGCTCATTTAATTTTATGATTTTTCAAACTTTTAGGTAATGTTTACACAACTGTGCATACTCAGGACAAACCCCTTTTTCATATTGGACATTCAATATAGTGTATAACTGTGTTGTTTAAACAGACTCTTTCCATCTTTTTCTTCCGTTTTACTTATATATTTAAATCCCAGTTTTTTAAAACATATCTTTCTACATAAATATCTAAATTTCCTTTACCTCTAACAAAAATGGAAATTTAGATTAAATGCATGAATATATGTATGTGAATCATGAACACACCTATACGCTCATGCACATAAAAGAAAGAAAAAAAGCTAAGCATGTAAAATATCAGGTTTGTGGGAAAGTTCTGTCTCATTGAACTAAGCAACTGATATCAGAAATTGATCCTAAACAACATTACCTAATACTTGTTTTTAATATTTAAAATACTAGGGATTCTACAGATCAAAAGCCTCAATGTTTCATTTGTAATACTCATTACTAAGTAGTTCATTTTTATTTATTACATATTATATGTAGTGATATATACACTTATGAACTCTGTTATAATGTTATCCAAGGAAACCGAAACATTTTTAAAACTATAACTGAGTGAGCGAAAACCAGGTTTGATTTCAAAGCAAGTGCAATCGCTCTATCTATCTGACTTAAGGCTGTACATCAGTAAGATTTCCTCTTCCTTTCTTCCCATTTTAATCCAATGGAATTTTCATTGCAGAGGAATATCACATTCAAAAATGAAGTTTTTAAAATTCTGTTTTTTGAATATTGCTCTTTGAATATGTCGCCTTTTAGCTTCGTGAGCAATTTAAAAAAATAAGACTTTAAATATTTTATTTCATTAACTAAAGTTAGGATTCTAATTTTTGATCTCTAAACGAAATATGTAAAATTATTTTTTCAAAAATTGCTCACTAAGCTAAAAAGCGGCATATTAAAAGAGAAATATTCAAAAATCTTCATTTTTGAATGAGAGTTCCTTATAAAATAAAGCAACAATATGGTGCATGAAAACTAAAGGCAGATTACAAATTAATGAATAAGGTAAAAAGTGGTGGATATAAACGTATTTTAAAAAGTGTTTTAAGATATAAATTTCTGTGTGAGGGGGCTACCACCAATTGCAAGCTCCCGACTGAGTATAGTATACAGTCGGCAACAAGATTACTGAAGCACAGATAAGTTATATATATATTTTTTTTAGTTTGATCACTAACTTTTATCATCAACTTACTTTTTTATAAACAGTATAAGACTAAGATAATGACTTAACAAAAAAATATTAGTTGCCCATCTTTTAAGAAAATATTTGTCAAGTAAGAATTATTGCTTGTGCTTCAATAATTTTGCTACCGACTGTACATACAATCATAAAATTTTAAAGCTGTTATTAAAAATTCTAAATTATTCCAACAGATTTTACTCTTACTCCTTAAAACTCACCAATATTAATCAAAATTTTTGCTTACAATTTCATATGAACTTTAAAATGCCTAATTTGATTTTCCTGTTTTTATGTTCTGCTGATAACAGGCATATATACAAATAAACTGCTAAAAACATGATTTCATGAAATAGTGTTGAAATATGGACGTCAAACTAGTACTGTTTTCATCATAGGGCATGAGCAAGTAATTATCATTCCACAGCAATTTTTCTGAAGTTAGTAAAATTTAGTACAGTATTTACATTTATTACATTAAATAGTGTTATGTATTCGGGATTCGTGAGTTGTCTATCATTGAAAGGCAGAATATGCAGAAGCTCAAAAGTTTATTTACAGAAAATTCGAGAAGATTACAGGCCTATAAACCAAGTATCAACTTCAGTTTTACCAGTAAACACAGCTTAAATAATACCTGACAACAGCAAATTCACAGCACAAACTGTATCAGAGCATTAACACATAGCAATGGGCTACATTCCTCAGTTACGATAACGTTCCCGTAAGATGGTTGGCTTGACATTGACACATTTGGCGTAATTAAATTCCTTAAAAACCCGCGTAGAAAATAGAGAAAATTCCCAGCCAATCAAGTTAGAGCTTAGATATTTGGTATATCCATAAGAATTTTCTAGTCAAGGTCACTAAAAAAAAAATCAAGGAGCAAAAAAGTCATCAAAGCCATTACCTGCCCTAATGAAGAATTTTAACTGGTTTTAAAGAGAAAAAAAAAGCTATTTTAATGCAAAAACAAGCTAGAAATGCTACAAATTAACATTTTATAACCTGACTAAGCCTCTTTGAATGAATTTACATAAAAATAACTACTATAATTTATAAGTTTGTAACATTAGAAAAGAATGTATTCATTCAGTTTTATGTAACCCTGCATATTGCCTATAAATTACATACTTATCTCATAGTATACATAATATTAGCACAATATAAAATGTAATTTCAGTAATTTCAAAATATAGTCCTAATATATCGAAGTTCTTTTGTGTGGCCCTGTAAAAAATGGTAAATGTTTGTCCTATACTAAACATGCTTCAGTGCATAAAGAGAAATGTATGTTTATTTTGTTTAGAGCAGTCTAAAGGTGTTGATCTACACCTATCAATTTGGTCCATACACGTAATGTATTTGTATTCTTTTGGATGTTCCTGTACACAAACCACTTGAACTCAATGAAAAGTTTAGTGTAAAACCTCTGTATGATACAGATTTAGAATAATGAATTTTGACTTGCTACTTGCTTTCAAGATATACTAATAACAGAAACACAAGTCAATCGCTAAAAACCTGATTTTTGTTGTCAGGGGACCTCAAAATGTGTAATTATAGTAAAAACCAAGTTTTTAAAATCTGACTCAAATACAATACTTCACTACCATATATGGGAATGATAAAGTAGAATGAATGATCGATGTAGCACTGACATGGCATCCTCTAATCCTACATTTCAGTATTATAAATACAGATAGCAAATGAAGGAGTAAGATAACACGTACTGTATATAAATCTATGTTAAAAAGAACTCAAACTAGCTCTAAGAATAATTTTATTTGACATATAATTCTGTTTGAGGAGGCTACTGCATTCTTCAACCTCCCATTTGAATATAGTACCTACATTTATATAGAATTTGAGGCTGTTGTTAAATTTAAAATTTATTCCAAATTATTCAGACAACTTTCATTCGCACCGATTTTTGAAACTTATCAATCTTGATAAAACTTTTCAAGTAGCAACCTCATACGAACTTCAAACTAAAATTGCTTGCATTTGTTTTGAAATTACGCTAATAACAGATATACACAAAGATCAATTATTAAAAACTTGATTTTAGTATTCAGGAAACCTCAAAACGTGTAATTATACACAGAACAACTGCTGAAAATTTAACTAAAAAAAAATACATTATTTACCATAAGGGTATATGAAATTATTTTTCATCCCTGAGCAGTTTTCTTGGTCATGGTAAAATATAGTAATACCTAGAGATCTGCAGGGGCAGGGCTTTCGGCCTGAGCCCGGCCCGGCCCTCGGGTCGGGCCGGGCTTAAATTTTTTTGTAGGCTCACGCTCAATATTTTTGTGCGTACTTGGGCCGGTCCTGGAGGAAATTTTAAGCCCAAGCCTGGCCCGAATCTTTTGCTAGATTCCTCGTTAATCAACGAAAGAGAAAAATTATAAAATACTTTTTCAATCACTTATTTTACATAATTTTACAGACTGGTATGTCACATGAAATTTTATTTCGTTAAAAGATGTCTGTAACTTCATTTTAATTGTCTATCAGCTTGACTGTTCGCGATCTGATTTTCCGCAAATATTTTAAATATGTCTCGAAATTAATATATTTTATTTAAAGTAATGTTAGATGGTTTCCAATTCAAAATAGTATGCACGTTACTACCAGTTTGTGTACATGTAACAAAGAAAAGAAATTAGATACGTTACTGTGTATAAGGCTTTGTGCCCTATTATCTGTAGAGTTTAGGTGGTATGAAGGCTATAAAAATCCTTCCCCTGTAACTTTTCCTCTAAGGCTTCTTTTTCTTTTCTCCAGAGCACTGGATGAAATTAGCATCATTTTTAGTACGTGCAAAAGTATCTTTTCTATTGAATATGGTTGGATTAGCATTAAAGTTTTGTTTACCGGATCACATGAAAAATTTGGATACATTACGGTATATAACAGGAAGTGGTTGAAAGTGTATTTTTAGTACTATTAACCATTTTAAATATCTTCCTATATTGTTTAACGAATGCTAATATTTTCGATTTGACTTTCAGTGTCTTTGTGCCTTCTGTAATAATGAAATACTGTTTATATATAAATATCTTGTAAACATTCAGCAGTTTTGTTAAAGAACATGCTATTGCTTAGCTATATAAAACCTTTCCAAAACACACATTAAAAATCTTTTTCGTAGAAAGGCCCCTTTTTTTTTTTTTTTTTTTTTTGTAATTTTACATATTTTTTAATCAGGCCAGGCTGGGTCGGGCCTAATTTTATCGTCTTTTGTCCGGGCCGGGCCCGGGTCTGAAAATTTCGGCCCGTGCAGACCTCTAGTAATACCCTTTTACCAATTTCATTCAGTAAAAAAGAATGTTTCTGCTTAAGTATTGATAGTTCTGTATGCTGTCCATAAATCATGCACACACCACATTGTGTACTTAAATATAGTCCTATATTAACACACATACACAACCTGCAATGAACTTCTAGCAATTTCCAAGTATAGTCCCACAATATTGTAAATAATTGCGTTTATTTTTGTATAAATTCTTTCAAAGAGGCTTAGAAAGTTGATAAAGTGCTAATTTTGTGCATTTCTAGTCGCTTTAGCGTTGAAATAGCCTTATTTTCCCTTAAAAACGCATTAGAAAGCCCCAATAAGGCAGGTAGTGGATTTGGCGCCAAATTTGACGACTTTTTCCCAGCTTGGCGATTTTTTTGGTGACCTTGGCGAGAAAATCCTTATAAGGGATATACCAAATATGGAAGCTCTAATCCCATTGGCTGATGAGATATGGAGATTTCTGGAACGTTCCACGCTTTTCTACAGAGGTATATAAGGGTGCTTTCTCACCAAGGCGAGTCAGTTCAGTTCAGATCTCAGCCAGCTTCGCTAATGCTTGGAGTGTGTTGAGCCTCTTTGAAAGAGACTTGCTTTAAGTGTTATTGCTATACAGTTTGTACTGCGGATTTGCTATTGACAGCTGTTGTTTAAGCTGTGTTCACTGGTTGAATTGAAGCTGATACTTGGTTTATAGACCTGCATTTTTCTGGAATTTTCTGTGAATAAATTACTGAATTTTCGTACGTGTAGCCTTTCATTCTCGGACAACTCACGAACCCCCAAGTATGCAACATTTCTGGTGTCAGAAGCGGGGTTGTCTGTGAATGGTGATAACAAGAGCTATGGAGCAAGAAATGAAAAAAATTCTAGAAGGTCTCACTGCTCAGATGAATGAGTTAAGATCTGGATTGATAGAGAAAATGGAAACAGGACAGGAGGAAAAGGAAACCTCGCAGAGAGAGATGAAAGATAGCCTGAGTCAAGAGATGAATGAAATGAAAGCCGGACAGGAAAAGATGGAAACCGGATTGATGGAGAAAATAGAAACTGGACAAAGGGAAATGAAAGACAGTTTGGGTAAAGTTCAGGAAGAAATTAAATCTAATCAAGATGAGATGACGAGAGAGCTTTCAACGGTGATGGAAAATAGAATGTATGGAATAGAAGAGAAAGTTATAAAGATAGAAGAAAATTTTGAAGAGGAAGTTTTGAAGAGAAAGCTATGAAGATAGAAGAAAATGTTACGAAGGTTGAAGAGAGTGTTACGAGGATGGAACGGAGTTTCGAGGAGAAAGTTAAAGAAAATTTTGATCAGGAACTGAAAGGAAGGTTTTCAGAGATAGAAGGTAAACTGAAGAGAATAGAAGAAGATCTGGAGAGAAAAGTGGAAGAAAAGTTAGAATCCATGCCCCAGGAAGCTGAAAAGAAAGAGAGAAGAATCCAGAATCAGTAATTTATTAAGCTATCTACCTACGACGGCAGTTCCTCCTGGCATGTATATAAGACGCAGTTTTCCATCGTAGCTGAAGCTAACGGTTGGGACTCTGTTGCAAAGACGGCTCATCTGGTAGGGTCGTTGCGGGGCAACGCCGCAGATATTCTAGAGACCCTTTCGAAGGAACAACAATATGACTTCGAAGCTGTAACCAGAGCACTAGAGCTACGTTTTGGAGCGAAATGGTCCAAAGAATATAGCCGACTCCAGCTAAGGTCCCGTCGTCAGAGACAGGGGAAAGCTTACAAGAACTGGCATCAAACATCCAGAGGCTTTCACATTTGGCTTTCTCAGACTGTCATCCTGAAACACGCAATGATCTGGCTCTAGAATATTTCATTGATGCTGTCGGAGATCCAGATATTCAAAAAGCCCTCAGACTCTCCGGCGTGAAGGATGTGGAGTCAGCCTTGGTGTATGCCCTAAAGCTCAAGACAGCCCAACAAGCCTCCTGTAAACATCGCCAGAACAGCACAGCAGACAAAGTGAACGGCTCTCAAGATGATCTTAAGGAGATTCAGGGAATGATTGCTGAAATTAATAGAAGACTACGCATTCTTGAGAGTAAGAAAGAAGGGAAGACTCCAACAACTAAATGCTGGGGCTGTGGAAAAGACGGGCATATCAAACGAAGCTGCCCAGTAAGAACACCTAGAGACGCAACTAAGAATGTCTCTGAAGTATGCCACCCAGGAGGAGCTCTTCGGGAAAATCCAGATGCCTTCTTGCGGAAGCCTCCATATGAAGATCATAAATACAGCTGTAAAGCCGATGATAGACCCCAAAGAATACAGCCAGTTGCTCGCCAAGTTACTGTCTCAACATCATCAGAACAAGATCCCAATCCATGGAGTGACGAAGAACTTAGACAAGCCCAGTTGGAAGATCCTGACATAAAGCAAATATTACAGCTGAAGGAGACGACCAGTAACAGACCTACATGGCAGGACATTTCCAGATTTAGTCCCATTACAAAAAGTTATTGGGCACTTTGGGACTCTCTTCATATCAGAAATGGCGTATTATACAGAAAGTGAGAATCTGATGATGGGAAAAGCTTCAGATGGCAGATTTTATTACCAAGATCAAAAATTCCAGCTGTTTTAGAACAACTGCATAGTAGCTCTACCGGAGGCCATTTTGGGGTAATGAAGACTCTGCAGAAAGTTCGGGAACGCTTCTACTGGTGCAAGGCAAAGGAGGATGTGGAGAAATGGTGTAAATCCTGTGATGCTTGTGCGGCATGTAAAGGCCCGCAGAAACGAAGTCGAGGAAGACTGCAACGGTATAACGTGGGAGCACCATTTGAACGGATTGCAATCGACATCTTGGGTCCTTTGCCACAGACCTCCAGTGGAAATAAATACATCCTCGTCGTGATGGACTATTTCACCAAGTGGCCTGAGGTATATCCCATTCCCAATCAAGAGGCATGCACAGTCGCAGAGGTCCTAGTGCAGCAATGGGTGTCAAGGTACGGCACGCCCCTACAACTTCATACCGACCAAGGTAGAAACTTTACCTCTGATGTTTTCAAAGGACTGTGTCAACTACTCGGCATAGACAAAACCCGTACAACACCCTTACATCCCCAGTCGGACGGCATGGTCGAGAGGTTGAATCGTACCATCCTGAATAACCTCTCTCTTCTAGTATCAAGGAACCAGCAAGATTGGGACTTGAAGTTGCCATTGTTCCTGCTGGCTTATCGAAGTGCTGTCCATGAAACCACCGGCTATACTCCAGCCCAGATGCTGTTTGGACGTGAACTTTGTCTCCCTTGGGATCTCCTGTTTGGTTGTCCACCCGATGCACCTTCATCGCCCGAGGAGTACATCCAAGATCTCCAGGCACGATTTGAGGACGTACACAACTTTGCTCGGGAGCAAATTCACATTGCAACGGAGAAAATGAAGACAAGGTACGATCTAAAGGCTACGCAACATGAGTTCCAGGAACGAGAGAAGGTCTGGTTGTGGAATCCTGTTCAACGCAAAGGACTCTCTCCCAAGTTACAGTGCAACTGGGACGGGCCGTACACAATCTTATAAAGGCTGAATGATGTAGTGGTGCGGATCACTAAAACACCTTCATCAAAACCGAAGGTGGTGCACTATAACAGGCTAGCCAAGTACCACAATTAATGGTAATATTAAAATTTAAAATGTAAATACTGGTAAAATTTGCGCATGCGCACTGTAAATATTTGTATATAAATATTTGTACATATTTGTGAATTTTGTAAATATTTCTCACTTAATTTATATTTCTATGTTATCTTTATGTGCAACTTAGTTTTTGTATTTTAGATTGTGTAAATTTGTTTAGTTTTGCCTCTTGACCAAGGGTTTCACTGCCTTGACGTGCAGTCCTTGGGAGGGGGACAGTGTTACAAAATTGTAAATAATTGTGTTTATTTTTGTATAAATTCTTTCAAAGAGTTGTTAGTCAAAAGTAAGTTGATAAAGTGCTAATTTTGTGCATTTCTAGTCGTTTTAGCGTTGAAATAGCCTTATTTTTCCTTAAAAACGCATTAAAAAGCCCCAATAAGGCAGGTAGTGATTTGGCGACTTTTTCCCAGCTTGGCGATTTTTTGGCGACCTTGGCGAGAAAATCCTTATAAGGGATATACCAAATATGGAAGCTCTAATCCCATTGGCTGATGAGATATGGAGATTTCTGGAACGTTCCACGCTTTTCTACAGAGGTATATAAGGGTGCTTTCTCGCCAAGGCGAGTCAGTTCAGTTCATATCTCAGCCAGCTTCGATAATGCTTGTAGTGTGTTGAGCCTCTTTGAAAGAGACTTGCTTTAAGTGTTATTGCTATACAGTTTGTACTGTGGATTTGCTATTGACAGCTGTTGTTTAAGCTGTGTTCACTGGTTGAATTGAAGCTGATACTTGGTTTATAGACCTGCATTTTTCTGGAATTTTCTGTGAATAAATTACTGAATTTTTGTACGTGTAGCCTTTCATTCTCGGACAACTCACGAACCCCCAAGTACGCAACAATATTCTAGTCTTTTTGGGTAGCCCTGTAAACAAATGTTTTTCATACCTTATTCTATACAAAACATGCTTTTATTAAAATAAAAAAATATATGTGTGTTAATTTTATTTTGTTTAGCGCAGCCTGCACATGTAAACATATTGAAACACAAGGTAATTACGCTCATTTAAATTGGAGTGCAACCAGAATTTACGAATAAAATTAAAATAAAAGAGAGAAATGGCTTTTTCTGCTAAGTTATAAAGGTAAAATTCTGGGATGATTCTTTTTTTCAGTTGCAACTTAGTAATTGCGTCCTTACAGCGAGGACACTGCCCCTCAAAGAGTAAACTACCTACCAAAAATTTGCCCTAAGACAATAATGTATTTGAATTCTGTTGGATGCTCCTGTGCACGAACCATTTGCTTGATCTCAATAAAAAGTTTAGAGTAGCATGCCTATATGATACAGATTTGAAATACAGAGTTCAGATTTCTTGCTATTATTTGTTCTTGAGATATGCTGATTATAGCACATACAGAGAACAATCAGTAAAACCTTATTTTCATATTCAGAGGTGTTGAATAATGTAAAAATAATCTGCCCAATATATATTTCACGAACTGTAAAAAGGCATTAATATTCCGATACACACTTTCAAAATAAGCGAATCAGGCATCTGCACATGCCGCACATATTTTTATCCCCTGTGCAGCAGCGCACCTACTTTAATGTAGATGTATTTTTCATCCTCAGTCGCTGTGTAGATTTCTTTGTAATCTGACCGTTTTATTAGCTCCGTAATTTAAATTTACCTTTTCCTTACTTTTAATTCTTTTATTAAATATCAAGCAAAGAACAAAATAATCTCATTGATTGAAGCATTATTTTACCTGATGATTAACAGAATTCTGTTCCAGAACAAGAAGAGTAATGTCGACAGATATATCGCTGCTGAAACCAAAATCAAAGATCGGATGCTAGAATATGAATACAGGTAAGAAGATTTTTCTTCTTTATATTAACCTGTAAAATTGATTTTACTTAACAATTTAAGTAAACAGAAATACAAGACATCTGTGCTAACTTAAATATTTATTATCTGTATTACCGAGGGAAAAATAAAACAGATCATGAGACTGATGATATGATGTCACGTTTTCTGTGTAAATTCATTTATATAGATATGATATAAAAATAATATTCTATTTTGAGATAATTATAGAATAAATAAAATATCTTAAAAAAAAAAAAAAAAAATTATAAATGAATTAAAACTGAAAGTTTTGGTTTAAGAAGCATCC
This sequence comes from Salticus scenicus, assembly GCA_963930645.1. NCBI lineage: Eukaryota > Metazoa > Arthropoda > Arachnida > Araneae > Salticidae > Salticus > Salticus scenicus. The sequence goes on from OZ005651.1 coordinate 171,181,994, forward strand.
GTTCTAAAAATATAATTGAAACCAAAAATATTTTATTTGCGAAGTATCTGTTCTAAATTAAAAAAAAAAAAAAAGGAAAAGAAAAACTTAATTTAATTGTAATTAAGTATAATAAGAAAGGAAATATTATATAATCAAAATATTTGCAGTGATTAAATAATAAAGCTAAAATGGCTTTTGCAAAAGATATTTCAATGATTGAAAAATTGAACTCCACAAATTACGATTTGTGGAAGTTCAAAATAGAGATGATGTTATGCAAAGAAAATTTGTTTGAATTGATAACAGACAAAGCTCCCAATCCTATCACTACTGAGTGGACAATAAAGGATCGCAAAGCTAAAGCGATCACTAATTTGTCTATTGAAGATGAACAAATTGTTCATATCAAGGGTCTCATGACAGCTAGGCAGACTTGGGACACTTTAAAAAGAATTCATGAGCATTCAAATCTATCAAGTAAAATATTTTTGGTGAGAAAGCTATACTCTGCTAAACTAGCAGAGGGTGAAAACCTATCTCAACATCTAACGTACATCTATGAAATCCATGATAGGCTAACTGCTATAGGTGAAACGATAAATGATGAGCACATGTCAGCTCTTATGCTATGCTCTCTTCCTCCAAGTTTTGATACGCTGATTACAGCAATTGAATCTCGAGATCAGGAAGACTTAACACCAGAATTCATTAGGGGGAATTTACTAGACAAAGATCTAAAAAGTTCAGAAAATAATCAAACAAATAACGAAAGTGCATATAAAATGCACATTAAAAATAAAACACCACCACGAAAGTTTTGCAATTATTGCAAAAAGAGTTCGCATAATAAAAGTGATTGTTGGCATTTTAAAAACAGAGAAAGCAATGACTATAAACACAAAGAGAGTAATGACTATAAAAATCCAAATAACTATCAAAGTAATTTCTACAATCGCAATAAATATAAAAACAAACAAAGATCAAATATGATATGAGAAATGGAAAATAAAATGAAAAATCTAACTTTTGTGGTAGGAAATTCAAACAGAAACTCTTTCATTGTAGATAGTGGGAGTTCAAGCTATGTGTGCAATAGTATTGACAAGTTCATATCATTTAAAAACAATGATAAAACATAAGTTATGTTAGCCAATGGTCAATCAGTAATCTCACAAGGTTGTGGAGATTTAGAAGTAAGAAATTCTAAAAACGAAATCAAACACATTACACTCAAAGATACTCTTTTTATTCCTGAAATTGCCACAAATTTAATTTCAATAAAAAAGGCAACCGAGAATGGTTGTCAGGCAATATTTAAAGAAAACACTTGTGAAATGAAATTTAAAAATGAAACATATATTTTTGCAACAGAAGCTGACAATTTGTATGAAGTTAAAATGAATGAAAACATAGAAGAAAAAAGAAACATGACAGAAATTTGCGATAATAAAAATTGTGTTAAACTATGGCACAATAGATTAGGACACAAAAATATCAAACAAATAAAAGAACTCGTCAGTAAAGACATGGCAATAGGAATTAAACTGAACAATTGTAAACACGATGATAATTGTGAAATTTGTATTATGTCAAAATTGGAAAATGATTCATACCCCAAAGTAGCTACACACAAGACAAAACAAACATTAGATATAATACATTCCGACCTGTGTGGCCCATTCCAGACACCTATGGTGGGTGGGAAAAGTTATTTCTCACCTTCATAGATGACTATAGCCGCTATACTTATATATATCTGCTGAAAAATAAATATGAAGTTTTAGAAGCTTTCAAAATTACCATACACTAACTTCCAATATATTTGGAAGGAAAATTAAAATTTTACGTTCTGACAATGGCGGTGAATATGTGAATAAAGAATTTGAAAAAATTCTTCAAAATGAGAGTATACAACACCAGCTCACAGTACTCCATTGTTCTCAACAGAACGGCACAGCGGAAAGGAAAAACCGTACTTTGGTCGAAATGACCAGATGCATGTTAAATGAAAGTCAATTAAATAAAAACTTTTGGGGAGAAGTTTTAATGACAGAAAACTATTTACAAAACAGAATACCAACAAGTGCCCATGAAAAGACACCATATGAGCTTTGGACTGGTATGAAACTAGTCCTCTCAAATATAAGAACATTTGGCTGCAAAATCTTAATTTTTTATGTTTTTTTATTCCATTATATTGAATGCAATGTAACTACTGTAAACTTCCGATAGTAACCCCCCCCCCCCCAATAGACAAAAATATTCAATTCACATATGAAATCAAAAAATAACCAAAAAAACTACAATATAATGGAAACCAAACAAAAGTGACGAGGTACTCAACAATATACGCAAAACCTTCTATAAATATAAAACCAATACCATCCAAACTCATATTAACCATGCTATTTTAATATGCTCTAACAAAATACACCTAAAAAATGAACAAAATCAATGAAATACCTCTTAAAGGAAATTACCAGGAAAATTTAGTTCATTAATTACTAAAAATCATATAAAAAAAAAACTTAACCATATTGATAATGCACAGAAAGATAAATTAAAATATACTACCGCAATCCCTTATGATAATGGTTCTGCCATAATAGTAAAAAATGAACCCTCCAAATCTAATATTAACGCCCCTATCAAACCAAACCTAAATATGTTCCAAAAAATCCAAAGTGACAAAGGTAGTATAGACCCACTAAAGACCGCAGAAATTTATGAAATCAAATATATAACTGTTGATTCATGGGAAGCGGTAAAGGCGACAGCCGATTAGAAGTAGACAGTCATGTGACCAGAAAGTGAAACAAAACTCATTCTTTTTCTTTTTTTTATTATTGATGCTGTTTTTCTCTCTGAACTATTCAAAAAACTGAAGTAACTTTATTCTTGAATTGACATTCTAATATTCAGGCTGAATTCGTACAGCCAAGTAATCCATTAATTGTTATATTATTAAAACAATAAGTATTCTTCTGTTTATTCTTATAATTCATTCAAGGCATAAAAAAAATGCCTTTATACGTATTCTGAATGTTTAAACCTGTGCTAAAATTTGTGAAAGATTCTGTTTTTATTCATAAAATTCTGAAAGAAAATCTCTGATTAAAGTCAACTATAGTCAGCAATCGGATTTCATATTTATTGAATTGTATGGCCTAAAAATGTTTTTCCAAGCGACCACAGGAAATGCCGGAGAGAGGTGAGTTAGCTTTTCTTAATATTATGCATGCTAAAACTTAGTTTCGTTTTGTAAAATGTTTTTGATGCAGGTCAATTCTTTATGCATGAGTCTAGTTATAATTAATCAACATGAGTTTTTGGTCCATCCTAGAGCCATGAGTCTATCGATGATTTATATAGATATATAAAAAAAAACTATATATATTTAATATGTATTTGATATTCTTATTCTTATTCTTATTCGTAATCATTTATTCTTAAAATGATTTATTTTTGTTCTTGAATGTTTGTTCTGTAATTCGAAGGCCTATAGTTATGTGTATTTAAACTTATATATTCTAAAATGCCGAAATTATCTAAGCAAGTTTTATTATTTGAAAATTTATGTAAGGAAATCGATAGTTTTAGAGATAGAGTAAAGGGGTGTAGTAAAGATGAACAATCTAAGGTTAAATTATTAAAAACCAAAGTTCAATCGTATGATCATGAAATAGCGGAAATATTTAAAAATTTATCCGCTAAAGAGAATGAGGATTATATGGATATGTATTTGAGATATAAGGGAGTGGTTTTTGATTTACTGGTGGAGTTAGAGGACAAAACAGAAGTAAATGCGTGCGATTCAGATACTCACGCGGAAAATAAAGATGAGAAAAATGGTAAATCGTCTCTTATTAAATTACCTAAATTTGATCTTCCAAAATTTTTTGGTGAAACCGAAAATTGGATTTCTTTTAAAGAAATTTTTAATTCGACAATTCTACAAAATAATCAATTATCCAAAATTGAAAAATTGCAATATTTACATTCTTCAGTGCGCGGAAACGCAGCTAAATTAATTCGAGGATTCGCTCTAAAAGAGGAAAATTTAGATCAATGTTGGGAAATATTAAATGAAAGATATGAAAATAAGAGACAATTAGCATTGAGTCAAATTAACAAAATATTTTCTATGAAAATTGTAAAAGCAAACAATGCTAAAACTTTACTTGAGTTATTAGATACTTGTAACGAAGCCGTCAGAAACTTAAAAACTTTGGGTTTAGATTCTAATGCATTAAGCGACTTAATTATAATAAAATTCATGATGGGGAAATTGGATGAATCGTTAAAACAGAGATGGGAATTAATGTTGGACAGTGATGAATTGCCTGATCTTGATCTTTTTAGGAAATTCGTTGAGCGCGAAGCGCGCGGTGTTGAAGAGATAAAATGTAAACAAGACGTAAAATTCACTAATTCGAAAAATATACATAATGTACTGAGTACAATTGTGAAAAGGGAAAATACGTGCATTCTTTGTAATGAGCATCATGCGCTATTTAAATGTCCGATATTTAATTCAAAACCGGTTAAAGAAAGATGGAAATTTGTTGAATTAAATAAGTTATGTCAAAATTGCTTACGCCAAAATCATAGGCTGGAGAATTGTAGGATAAACATTAATTGTAAAAATTGTGCAGAAAAACATCATACGCTATTACATGTTTATGGTAGAAATTCAAATTCTGAAAGGGCGAATCATGTATCGCCAGATATATCAGTTTCTAATAGTGCTCAGTTTTATTCTAGTAATGTTTTGTTATCTACAGCACTAATTAAAGTTAAATCGAATAAAGGAAAAATTATGCATTGTAAAGCTTTGATAGATAATGCTAGTCAAAATTCATTAATTACTAAGGAATGTGCTAAGCGACTAAATTTGCCCTTACGGAGCACGTCGCATAGTATAATAGGGATTAATTGCGTTTTAGCAGAAACTGCTCTCAACGAAACAGAATTTAAATTCACTCCGCATTTTTCATCGGAGTCATTTTCAGTCAGCGCTTTTATAGTTGATAGGGTTACCTCACCTCTCCCTAATTTCCAACTACCGCAACATGATTGGCCACACATAAAGGGATTACAACTAGCTGATCCCAATTATGACGTCAGTGGTCCAATCGATATTCTTCTTGGGGCAGAAATAGTCGCCTCAATCTGCAATGGCAGTCCAATTCAAGGGCCAGCAGGAACTCCTACAGCATTCCCCACAAAGCTGGGTTACCTCCTTTCAGGACGAATAAACAGTTTTCAATGTACAAATATCAGTTTAACGTGCCATATGACTATTGATGATGATATCAACAACACTTTAAAACAATTTTTTGATACAGAATCAATTCCAAATGTAGAATAAAAAAAGATAGAAAATGATCCTGTGGAAAATATTTATGTGACCACAACTAAAAGAAATAGTCAGGGAAGATATGTCGTTCACCTACCCTTTAAGCCAGATAAGGCACTAGGTGACAGTAAGTCAGGTGCTATTTCAAGATTTCTTTCCATTGAAAATAAAATTAAAAAGAACCCACAATTAAAAATGGAGTATTCGAATTTCATGAACGAATATATAAATTTGGGTCATATGACAAAATTAAATCCAGCTGAAATTAATGAAACGCCACATTATTATTTACCGCATCATGCGGTGGTAAATGAAAACTCTGAAACAACAAAATTACGTGTAGTATTTGACGCCTCGTTTAAAACAACAAATAACAAATCTTTAAATGACATTCTATATATTGGTCCTAAACTGCAGTCGAATATTTTTGACAATTTAGTAAAATTTCGAGCCAACCCTGTAGCGTTCAGTGCAGACATAGCTAAAATGTATCGGCAAATCTTAATTGAAAGGAAACATAGAATCTACCAAAGAATTGTTTGGAGAGAATCTCCCAATGACCAATTATCTTTTTACGAATTGAATACTGTCACCTACGGAACAGCTTGTGCACCCTATTTAGCGTTACGCACCCTTAAGCAATTATGTGAGGATGAGGGACAAAATTTTCCATTGGCAGCAGAAATTGCCAAGGAAGATTTTTACATCGACGACTTATTGTCAGGGGCACAATCCCTTCAATTAGCAAAAGATAGAATAATGGAGCTGCAGGCTCTAATGCAAGCTGGAGGGTTTAAACTTAGGAAATGGGCTTGTAGCCATCCAGAAGCGCTCTCTGATATTCCAGAGGAAGATAAGGCTAATTCGGTCATTCATTTTTTTGAGGATAAAGAAAAAATAAATCAAAGAGTACTAGGAATGTTCTGGGATTTAAGTGAAGATACTCTTCAAGTTAGAACCTTAGCTGATCAACAAATTAATACAAAAAGACAGTTGCTGTCCGTAATTGCGCAAATTTATGATTCCCTCGGGAATTATTTCGCCATCTACAATAACCTTAAAACTCCTTCTACAAAAATTGTGGAAGTTGCAATCAACGTGGGATGAGCCTATACCTCCAGATATTTTGCAAGAATGGAAAACTTTTTATAATGAAATTAATGAGTTTAAATCTATGTCCATTCCACGCTATGTAGGTTCAAATACTAAAGATTGTACAGTTGAACTGCATGGCTTTTGTGATGCCTCTCCGAGGGCGTATGCGGCAGTCGCATATTTAAAGATCATAACGAACACGATTCAGGTATATTTAATTGCTGCTAAAACTAGAGTCGCATCCATAAAAGAATTCACTTTACCGAAATTAGAATGGGGAAGTTGCACACGGAAGGAAAAACAATTTCTTTTAATTGTAATCGATAAAATCAATCTTGGGAATCCGAAAAATCCAATTAAAATCGTAAAATTATTTCAAATTAACTTTTAATTAACGTTTTAAAATCGCTAAAAACCAAAACAAAACCACGTGATCCGAAAACGCTCCGTGAGGGGATTGACGTCACAGTACACGAAGTGTGAATGTTTACACTCTTTTACCGCTTGCTTTTCTTTTGTTCGCTCTATTCTAATCTGTATTTTATAGTTTATTCTTAAAATTTTTACCTTTTGTAAGAAATAACTTAAACCTTTCATAACTATACTATATCTTATATATATATATTTCTATTTTTATTTGTATAATGTCGATTTTGGATTTGTAAAAGAGCAATCGGATAATGTTCCGAAGATAGATGCTCTATCCATATTTTCATTTTTGAGAAGAAACCTCGATTTTATTAGCGCATAAATATAAGAGTAGCTAAAGCTAAACGATCTAGATTTGTTCTGTATTCATATTTTGAAAATTATAAACGTCTTCATAATAGAATTTTAGCATTACTTTAATATATTAGTAGTATTTTTTTACATTTCTCTAATTTTTTAGATGCTTGTATGTGAGAATATTTCTTTTTTCATAATGTATGCTTAAAGATTTAATTATAATTAAAATATTCATTAAAATTTCATAGTACATAAAAATATATTTTACTGATTGTTTATTTTATTATTATTATTTTTTTTTTAAGTAGAGTTTTTTAATTATTTTATTTTATAAATTATATATGATTATTTTATAGAGCAGTCATTAATTATATATTTAATATTTACTTCATGTTTTTGCAACGAAAAAAAAAAAAAAAAAAAAAATGTTATTTTCAAATTGCATTATTTATTTATTATTTTTATTTTATTTTATTAAAAAAAAAATTTACTTTTTATAATTTTTTAAGTAATTTATATATATATATGTATATATATATATATTATTTCAATTTTATCCATTTATTTTTCCATTTAATTTTCTTAAATTTATTTGAATTATATTGTTCTACGTTGTTTACATTAGCAACGGCTGTTACACAACTATTTATTTATTTAATTCATTTCAAAAGGAAAATATAATTAAATGTTTTTATCGGGAAAATGTTAATATCGCATAAAGGATTAGTCTTATTAAAATTTAAATTTAATAAAAACTCATTTATTATTTATTTAATGCCTTTGAAAAGAAAATATTTTGTTATTTATTTATTTATTGTACTAATCGAAATGAAATGGTAATATAGCAGAAAAAGTGATTGCAATAAAGTACATGGTGCCAAAATTAAACTATATTTAATAGATGCTGAGATACAGCTATCCTTAAAATCTTAGTTTTTGAATAATAGCAGCTTTCGCCTACTGATATGTACACAAATTGAAGTGCCCACGAAAGACATTGCTGCGTGCAATAAGAACCCAGATCCAAAAAAGCAGGGTACACTGGAGGGAAAGAAGTTGCCGCAGGCTGCGAATAACCAAAACTATGTTAAGAGCGATTTCAATGAATTTATTTTTTAATTATCTATTTATTTATTTTTTGTTTGTAGAATGATATAAAAGAAATTAAAGGGTTTTTTTTTTTTTTTTGTTGTTGTTGTTAATTTATTAAATTTAGCGACCAGCGAAGCAGGCGAAGACCGTCAGTTATAGTTTTTGCAAGGGTTGTTCCAGGTTTACTTTTGGGGCTCATTTTTGTGAAAAACAATTTTTTTTCTTTTTTTTTCTTTTTTTCTTTTTTTTTTTTTGTGAAAAACAAAATAATTTTGTGAAAATTTATTTCTTTTTGTGATAAAAAGAATTATCACACGAAACCTTTCACTTAAGAAGTTACTCTATCTAATGTTCATTATCAAGTTAACAGCATATTACTGAGTCAAGTATACACACTCGTTAAAAATAATATTGTTAACTTGGAAAACTTTTACAAAATCATCATCTTTTTAAAAATAAATCTTGAGAAAGGCCTGTTGTTATGAATCTGAATTTTGTGAAGAGACCCCATTTTATGGATTTGAATTTTCTAAAGGGGCCCATTTTAGATATTTGGATTTTGTGAAGGGGAAGCAAATGGGTCCCAGTTTTTACCTGGATCGACCCCTGATATATTCTAAACATATTTGGATTTTACATTAAGGCTTCATTGATAAATGAATTTAATATATATGTATATATATATATATATATACACTGGTGGACAATTGCTAACGACGGATGACAATAGCTTAGTTATTGTCATCCGTCCTTAGCAATTGTCCACCAGTGTATATATTGCGTTTGATTGCTGAAATTTACTGCAAATTTTTAATTAATTATTTAATACCATTCATATTTATAACTAGATCATGTATAACTTATAAGGTATTATTACATTTAACATATATTTCATGTATTTATTTTATTTTAAAGTACTTTATATCTTTCCTATTGCTAAATGTTGTTATTATTATTACTTTCTATTTCTATTAATCTTTTCTTTCTATTTTTAAATTTTTCCAAATAAAAAAGTAATTATATTATAAAAATAACTAAACGCGTTTCTATATATATATACATATATAAATAATATTAATATTTTTGTACGGAGACCTTCTTTTAATTTTATTTATTTATTTAGAATGATAAGCTAATGCAATTTTCCTTAAATACTTTTCAATTTCTCAAACTGCATCACTATAATGTTTTTAATTATTCACAATCTTCAGCAGCTATTTTAATAGAAATATTGTTAAGTTATAATACTGAAATGTATTAAAAAAGTTATATATATATATATGTATATATATATATATATATATATATATATACAGATATACTGGCATCTCATAATTATAAAAGTAATCTAATTTAGGTTAATTTAGCATAAACTATTCTAGATTATTTAAGCAATGAAAATATGCATATTATTCAGTTAAATATTATTACTCAATCCCAATATTTTATTTCGGTACTCAGTCTATAATAATAATAAAATAATAATAAATCTATAAAACATAATAAAATGAAACAAAACAAGTATTTAAAAGATACATCTGTGGCATAGCATACTAAAAACATTCTTTAAGAAAATTCTACTGATCAACTATTATTTCGATTATAGTTTAATTTGGATTAATAACAGCAGGCGAGTACAAAAAAATATCATTGAAATTTGGTGTCATTTATAGAATGAAGTGATCTTTAATGAGTTCAAATAGTTTTAATATTTTTTTTTTTTTTTTTAAGAAAGAATACAAAATTTTGCTGAATGCACGATTTTTCTTTACAATACAAGAGGGAGAAATTCAGCCGGCAGTTCATTTCATGGATAGTGACGTCACGATAGGTTTTATCACGTGACGCAGCGTTTTCCCGCCAACATGAGAACTACGCCTTTTAAAGTTAATTTATTAAAGCATCCGGTTTTCAAATATGCATAAAAATGGTATCAAAATGTTTGTATTTTCATGCTCTATCATTTACAAGTCAAAATGAAAAATGTGCAATTTCCCCATTGTGTGGGGCTGTACTCGTAGCTGAGTTAATTTGCAACATTCAAAAATCCCTTAAATTTACTCATTCGACATACTGGTACACCGACTCTTCTATTGTATTAAACTGGATAAATAACCCTTCAAACAAAGGAAATAGTTTCGTGGCCCATAGAGCTACCAAAATCAGAGCTCTTACTCAACTAAAATCCTGGAGACATATCCCAGGAAAAGAAAACCCGGACGATTGTGCCACACGCGGATTGTCCCCGGCTAAGTTGAAAGCTAGAACTGAGTGGTGGGAAGGGCCAAAATGGCTCCATAGTTTTGAGCTACCACCAATGTGCACATTACATTCAGTTTCCGTTCAGAAACAAACTCATCAACATTCGACAGATTCAAGTTCTAAGCCTACACTTTCTAATAACACTTTCATATCACATATCACGAAATACTCTAACTATCTAAAACTTTTAAGAATTCTAGCTTATGTTTTGAGATTTATCAATAAAATTAAAACCAAATCAAAGGAAAGTGGTCCTTTAAAGGCCATAGAGCTAAATCAAGCGGAAATGTGGCTTGTAAAAATTATTCAAAATGCAGAATTTAGTGATGAAATTGCCTTACTAAAGAAAGGCAAACTTTTAAAACCTTCACACCATCTATTCTGTCTTGATCCTTTTCTGGATGAAGCAGGCATTCTTCGTGTTGGAGGACGCCTGCGGAACCACCCATCCTTACGATTTCAAGAAAAACACCCCATATTACTTCCCAAAGCAAATCACGTTACTTCCTTGATAATAACATATTATCATAACTTAAGCTCCCATGCTGGTCCCAATTTAGTACTTTCACTCCTTAGAAACAAATTTTGGATTCCCCACGGACGCTCCACCGTAAAATCAGTATTAAGACAGTGTATACTCTGTTTTCGACTGTCAGCTAAGCCAATAATTCCAAAGATGGGGGATCTACCCTCAGAAAGAATCACACCCATTCGGCCCTTTTCGAAGGTTGGTGTCGATTTCGCGGGACCAGTAATGACAAAATGTCAACATAAACGAAAAGCGACAACCTTTAAATCATATATTGCCCTTTTCATCTGTATGGCGACAAAGGCAGTGCATCTTGAATGTGTTTCAAATCTTTCTACAGAAGCCTTTCTCGCAGCCTTGAAACGCTTCATAGGTAGGCGTGGATACCCCTCTGACATATTTTCGGACAATGGCAGAAATTTTGTCGGAGCCCATTCTTACCTAAAACAGCTATTTTCTTTATTCAAAGAAGAAAAATTACAAAATTTTGCTTCCCAACACCAAATAACCTGGCACTTTATTCCCCCGTATGCTCCAAATTTTGGGGGACTCTGGGAAGCGTCGATAAAATTAGCCAAACATCATTTGGTAAAAATCACACAAGGCGCAATTTTAAATTTTGAGGAACTGTCCACTCTTCTATGTCAAATAGAGGCTGTTATAAATTCGCGGCCTCTAACACCATTGTCCAATGCTCCTAATGATATCGCAGCTTTAACACCAGGACATTTCTTGATTGGAACTGCATTATTAGAATTGCCAGAACTGCCATTAACAAACAATTCTCTTAGTCTTTCTTCTAGGTATAAGCTCTTATTGCAGATGAAGGAAATGTTTTGGAAGAGGTGGAAAGCACAATACCTGCCAACATTGCTGTATAGATCCAAAAGAACCAACAACCACCGTCACAACTTTTCTCCAGGGGAACTCGTCATCCTGAAAAATAAAGTATCACCTCCACTCCATTGGGATCTCGCCAGAATCATCAAGTTGATTCCCGGACCTGACGGAATCGCCAGGGTCCTGCAACTTAAGACCTCTTCTGCTGGAACTCTGATTCGACCGGTTACGCAGGTGATCCCTTTTCCAAGTATTTCGACTCCTGCTCCGGTGCCTTCCCGCCCCGCCCAGCCTGTTGATTCATGGGAAGCGATAAAGGCGACAGCCGATCAGAAGTAGACAGTCATGTGACCAGAAAGTGAAACAAAACTCATTCTTTTTCTTTTTTTTATTATTGATGCTGTTTTTCTCTCTGAACTATTCAAAAAACTGAAGTAACTTTATTCTTGAATTGACATTCTAATATTCAGGCTGAATTCGTACAGCCAAGTAATCCATTAATTGTTATATTATTAAAACAATAAGTATTCTTCTGTTTATTCTTATAATTCATTCAAGGCATAAAAAAAATGCCTTTATACGTATTCTGAATGTTTAAACCTGTGCTAAAATTTGTGAAAGATTCTGTTTTTATTCATAAAATTCTGAAAGAAAATCTCTGATTAAAGTCAACTATAGTCAGCAATCGGATTTCATATTTATTGAATTGTATGGCCTAAAAATGTTTTTCCAAGCGACCACAGGAAATGCCGGAGAGAGGTGAGTTAGCTTTTCTTAATATTATGCATGCTAAAACTTAGTTTCGTTTTGTAAAATGTTTTTGATGCAGGTCAATTCTTTATGCATGAGTCTAGTTATAATTAATCAACAATAACTAAAGATAATAGTGAAGTGGCACCACCGACTGCAGACTGAGAATCAGGAGGAAAGAGAGAACTGTTTTGTTGCATGTCAACACTATGTGAGACTCTTTGAAAATACCGCAGATCAACAGTGAAAGATCTCACAATAAGCTTCAAAGTTGGCCTTTTAATTTTTTATTTTAACCCTTTGCACTCAAAAGGTGACTCTCGATCACCATTTCATTTGATACGGTAGTGTTTGATATGTTTAATAAATGTCCTTCTTTGAAGTATAAAGTTACATAAAAGGGTGAAATAAAAAGTTTTAAATTGTGAGTGAAATTATTTTATGTTAATGGTAAGAAATTCATCAAACATGTGGAAAATTGTCTCGAGCTGCTGCTTCGCCATTGCAAAAAAAGCCTTGAGTGCAAAGGGTTAATGTAAAAATTAATAATATCCCCTGATCATAGTAATTAACAAGGATTTTGTGAAGTGATACTTATATATGAACCTTAAAAAAGTGTAAAAAAGTATTTTCTTGTATTTACATGTTCATTATATTTTTTTTAAATTGATAGATGATTCTTGAAGCAATATAGGAATTAATAATAGCATGCCAGAAGATCTTGAAAAATGCCAAGCAGGAACAGCAAGAGCACTCTATAAAATCCTTTCTAGAACAAAAATGGCTACAGTCGGTAACAAAAGTGTCCGAACACTAGCAAAAATTCCTATATGAAAAAAGTACACTTAATACTGTTTTGTTAAATAAATCCTTGTCGAATCGTGTTCTTAGTGAGTCTAAGAACAGGATTCGACAAAGATTTATTTAACAAAACTGTATTAAGCGTACTTTTTTTATATAGGAATTTTTGCCATTGTTCGGACACTTTTGTTACCGACTGTACATGTAGCATCTAGTGCCTTGTAGTGAGATTAAAGTGAGGTATATACAATCTATTCTTATAAACATCTTTGACATTTCTTCCATAATTTCTTTTTTATACATTTTTTAAACTAATGGTACTTTAAAGTACCTTCAGGTAATACACAAAGGGGGTAAATATACACTAAGGGGGGGGGGGGGGAGCTGCACTGCAGAAAAATTTACTTATATTACTTTTATTTGTAATAACTTCAAAACTAATGGTTGAAACAAATAAAACTGTTATGTTTGCATAACACCAAAGGGATGAAATGATACCTACGTACATTTTAGATTTAGTAATTTGCTTTATTACACAGTACGAAATCTACATAAAACTTTCTTTTTAAACATCATGCAATAACCATACACTTTGTATTCTATTATGATTTATTATATCAAATAAACAAGTTATATTTTAATTCATGAAATAAAACTATTTATTTGTCAGATCTAAACAATTTTTTAATAAAAATATGTATTCTACCTTTATATTGGTTATTCTACCTTTATAGGAATTACTGCTTTAATGTGCAGTGGCATGGTATTACACCGTTTTTTGATATAAATCATAGAAATTTCACAGTGCTAAATACCGTAAAAAAAATTTCTAGTTCTTGCAGAGTTGTAGGCTGCAAATTTTGAATCCTCCTCCCTCTCCCCATGCCTTTTTATGACTAAACATTTTCGAGTGAATTTAGATTAGGACTATTTCCAGGTCTAATAAAAAATAAATTTTACGATATTCTTTGTGGGATTTAACTTAGAGTGAACAATGATACTATTACTTACAGAATTATAGGTGCTCATGGGAATGGACAGTTAATTTTAACAGTTTGAATCAAATTAAGTACCACAGATACCATATAGCAAGGTGCACTGTCATCTTGAAATGCTGTTTGAAGGAAAGTCTGAAATACCTCCAAAATAGTTGGTCAGGAGTCACTTTTTTAATCACCATGTTTTATTGTGAGTTAATTGATCCCTTAAGCATGAAAATTTGCCTGTCTCTTTGAAAAATTATGCACTTCCATACCATAATGTACGGAGAATGTGTCACTGTTTTAAGAGAGCAATTTTTATTAAGTCAGTCCCATTTTTACAACCCTAGTAGCTTTTTTCAACAGCTGCAAATAAATTAAACTTGACTCATCAGAGAAACTCAGTTCAGTCCAATCACTAACAGCTAATTTTTTTTTTTTTTAATTTTTGGTCCACTGACGTCTTTTTTTTTTTTTTTTTTTTTTAATTCTTGTCCTTAATAATGGCTTTTTTGCAGATCTTCTGGTTTTTAACCTGCTTTGTTTAATTGTTTCCGCACTATTTTTGAAGAAAGTATTTTGCTATACACTTTTTTTTTTTAATCTTTACTAAGTTCTGAACATGATACAAATTAATTTTTTAAACATTTGCTTTTTAAGACAAGGGTATTTGATACCCTCATCTCTCGCACTGTAAATGGATTTTCAACCACTGTCTATCGTAAAAATTTTGCAGTCTCCCTTCCTCCCCATGCGCGTTCATGTCACCCACCTAACCAAAAAATGGCTGCTTTCTATACTTTTGTAAACCGTGCCCTTAATATTTGTTCAAATCCTATTTTATTGAAATCTGAAATTAAATACCTGAAAGCCATCGCAATTGACAGAGGTTATGACCCTTCCATTATAGACAAAGCTATCCAAAAATTACAACTCCCTCGTATTTCGTCTACTAAATCAATCACATCTAATATCAGTATTGTCTTACCCTATTTTTCTAAAACCAGTCAAACCATAGCTAAAATTCCCAAACAATATGATTTTAAAATAATATTTTCGCCTTCCAATAAACTCACCTTTTCTCAGTTAAAAGATCCTATTGATATACATAATTCTTGGGGCATTTATAGTATTTCCTGTCAGTGTGGTTTATCATATATTGGCCAAACTAAAAGCAGTCTTAAATTTCGTCTAAAAGAACATATGAATTACGTCCGCAAACAAGAAACCCATAAATCGGCTATTTCTAAACATTGCTGGGAGGAAAATCATAATTTTAAATTTAATTCAGCTATAATAATTTGCAGACCTAAATCCATTCATGAACTCGATTTCTTTGAAGCTTTTCATATTTATAAAAATTTTAAAAACCTTGTAAATTGTGATTTCGCTGTTCCCTATTTGTCTGATTGTTGGAAATTTTACATTCAGTCCACATTTCCTTAATTTTTCTACTGTATACACAGCTACACATTCCTTAATTCCTATTGGCCACACTCCCCACCTCTTCCGTAATCCTATTGGTTGAACTAAATCTGGTCCCTCTCCTATATATACGAGTACTTCTCCAGATTCAGAGTTCTTTTGCACTGAAGACGGTACGCTTTAGGCTACCGAAACAGCCGTATGCACCTCAATAATTTTTCTTTGGCGTTTCTGACGTAGTAGTTTATTCCTGTTTTAATATTCCAACGCCAAGTCTCCTGCTATTACATGCTACCTATAGCTCCATTGTGATGAACATGCATAATAGTGCTTGATTTGATAATACACTGTGTAAAAAAAGTAGAACACTACTAGATGTTTTTAAAAATAAAGGGTACCTTTTATTTTTAAGGAAAATATTTTTATGTGTAACATTTTGCAGAGCATTTAACAAGAAAATATACGTATCATTACCATGATTTCCAAAAATTTATTATTAACAACGACAAAAATAGTTTCTACTTCATTTAACTCTGTAATAAAAGTAGAAGGACAGTAATACAAAATGTAAAATAAAAGCAATATTAGTAAGGAATACTATTCCCATTAGCTTTTATGACTTCGAATATTCTATTTGGTAGTGAATCCTATAAAAATTAGATTCCTGTTTGGCAAAAATTAGCCTATGAGCTGTTAAAGCTACTTGAAGCTCAATAAGGAATTTAAACATTTTCTCGCTAGGATATACTTGACGAGCAAGCATTGGTCAGGTGTTTTCTACTTTGTTAAGATCAGGGCTTTTAGCTGGCTTAGATAGAACCTGCACACTATTTGCAGCGAACCAATTTTTAACTCTATGGTGATGTAAATGGCAGCTTTAGCTTGTTGAAACATCCACTCTTCTTCTCCTAATTCAGAGCCATAAGAAAGAAGCTCAGAATTCAGGACTTCAATATAGCCTGTATATTTCTGCATACAACTGAAAAAGATCAGACTTGTTCTTTTTCCATATCCATTTGCTTATTAGATCATCACCTCCCTCCTCATTTGCAGAGTTGTATAAAATTCTTCTACATTTTTCAGACAGTGCCAGTATTATTGTTAATCATCTAAATTGTCTATATTAAACTTCTCGTCTAAAAATATTATAAAAGTTCCATCTGAGGTCCATGATACGTGTTTTTTAACCCATGATAAACGGTAATCAATCTGTGGTTTTTTTTTCCAATCTGGATGATGCTTCCTCTATTTGAAAATGAATTATTTGGATCTTGTTATGTAGTTATAAACTGTTTGTCTTGATACATGAGTAAGTCGTGTTTGATTTGGGGCCTTTGCTGTACCAGCACTGCTCTTTATAAATCATAAACAGATTTTCTTTCATCGCAAAGCGTTAACTTTTTAGGCCTACCAGTCTTCTTTCTTTTCCTATTTCTGTCTGGCTTTCTCATAAAGTTAAAGTGTATTGGGGCTGATGTGCAGTATACGAACAATATGTCTAACACTTTTATATGCAACAGTTTACCCCTTTTGGAAATAATTTTAAAGTATTCTTCTAGGCAGTGTGAAAAGAAAATAACAATGCAATTTTTAATAAAATATGTTTTCCTCAATAAAAGCAGTCGAAGAAAATTCAGTATTTACTTTTTTACTTGTGCACAATCCACCAAATAACAAATTTTGGAAAGTGTCGTCCTACATTTTTTACACTCTCGAAATCATGGATGCTAGATTTTTTACAATCCACTAATTAACATTAGTACTAGAGATTTCATTTTTATGTGAAATTAAAGAAAACTTTGTTAAATAATATCTGTTTAAAAATCTAATAGCCAGTATAAAAATACAGAAAATAATTTACAAAAATTCTACTTTTTTTACACAGTGTAGTTTGATGCTTATAATAAATGGAGAAGCCAAATTGTAAGTCAGAACTATTTCAATAACTTACTTTTTATTTTTCCCTTAAGTTTTGATATTTCTGAAGTGTTCAACAAATGAATCATCTTAATGACAAGAGAATCTTTTAAGATTTATACACTTTAAAATTAATCTTTATAATGTTAAATTTAGATTAAAAAAATAATACTTTTAATTGAAATGGGGACATCAAATGTGGGATGGAAGGGAGGTAAAGGAATAGGGGAAAAAAAAACTTTAACCTTTTAATATTTTACAGATGAACATTATATTTTCCCCATCTACAAATTTCCAATTTTTGTTTAAAACATTGCCATTATCAGTGTTATCTGCTTCTACAAGCCAAATTCAAATAAAATTAATTTAGCTGGCTTGATTAAATAAAACTACATAACAAATTTTTATATATTTGATATAATATTTACGTATATATTCTGCTTAATGTAATGTATGAAATTTTATAATTGAACAGGATAATATAAGTAAATAATAATAATAAATAAAATAATTTAAATACACTGCATATTTAAAAAGAATCAAGAGTATTTTTATAAAACCATAAAAATGTGTTATTTAAAGTAAAAGCAAAAAAATAATAAGTACTACTATTAATCCATAAAATATTTATTTTTCAATAAATATTCGTTTACATCATATTGATGGCAGTTTTATATTGTTAATACAGTAGATAGCACTTACATAAATCACAGATGATATAATTGTTTTCATCAATATATGAATTTTGTTTTTGCTACAAATCAGAATCAACAGCTTAATGTGTTTAAAATATGTAACCCCAAATGAAGTTCAATAAGTGAAACCTATATTTCATTTTAAAATGCATATATAACCCTGATGAGAACAATTATTAAAATATGAATCAATAATATCTGTTACAGCAATCATTTATAGCAGAGTAACACTGCAAAATATAATATTTCATATAAATAAATGAAATTCATGTTTTCAATAAAATAAAATTGTATAAAATTCATGTAACAAAAGAAAATATCTATTGATCCACTAGTGTCTAATATTACAAAATTATATAGAATATAACTGCTAAATATATATTTAAATTTTATAAAAAAGGGACTTATCATATAAAATAACTGCATATAATAGCTCATTTTTCTCCTCTTCAACACAGGTATAGTGATGCTGTCCTCAGAGAATCCTTTTTGTTCATTCTACACTTAACATTTTTTGATAAATCAATTTTTCTGAATCATAAGAGCTTTTCTTTTTGATACAGTGTTAAAGAAGAATGAATTAAACAAGAATATGGGCTAAATAATAGAGAAAATTAAAAATAGCTATCCAGGTCCAGGCTTCCAAGTCTATTCATGAAAAAAAACAGTAAGTGGTGCAAGGGGGTGACATTGAATAAGTCAAAGGAGTAAAAATCTAACTTGTCCTCTAAAGAATGTATTTTCTTAAAAACTGGAATAATCTAATATTTTTGGCAGAGTACCAAATAATACAGATTCTCATATGCTTATTTTACAAGATAAAAGAAAATAACAATCATATTTTTTCCTTGGAAATTGATAAGAAAAAAATTAAATATATATAGAAACGATTTTGATGATATACTTCTTAATATATAATGACTTATGGGCTTTAAAAAAATTTGATCTACTAAGATTTTTATTATACAGAATTTTGATAATATGAAAATTCCACTATGTATTACTTTATTAGCAAATAAATGTTGCTTATACAATAAATCAGAATCAACATGCTGAAAATGTGCGATCCATTTAAATGGAATTTCATCTGAAAATAAACATACAACTGATGAGAGCAGTTATCAAGGTATGAATAAACGCTATCTATTGCAACCATCAACTATAGCCAAGTAAAACTTCAAAACATAACATATGATATAAATAAATGATATTTATGTTTTCTTGTAGACAAAAGAAAATGTCTTGACTCAATAGTGTCTAACAATTTAAAATATAATAATAAATGATATAAATAAATAAAAAAGAATGTGCCTTAATATATTAGGCAAAACAAATTTTTCACCCAGTGAGTAAAATTATGAATGACAGCATATGAAATAATTCTTAATTTTTTTTTTTCCCTCATTACAGATGTAGTTTAACAAGTATTTTTGAGGGGGGAAAAAAATCAAGAGAAATCAGTTTTGAATATCTACAGATAACATAACTGTTTGCCAGATTTATTAGGAAAGTTGAGTTTTGGAGGAGGATAAACATTAGCAATACATCCAAACCTAAAAAACGAAAAATATTTTAATACTCATTTTGTCAAAACATGCAATTTAAAGCATCTAACAAACTCTATAGACATTTTAAATCAGATAAATAATCAAAAAAATTATGTTGATTACTAAAAAGGTTATTGAAATGTATAAAGATACAAAAATAAATTTTTATGATTATCAATAATGATTAAACTGATCTATTTTATAGGAGAATGATTCTAAAACCTATCATAAGAAAAATGTTTTTCGATCAATTTCAAAGTATTTGATGATTTTTTTTTTTTTTATAAATGGATATTGCAAAATGTTCTGCCTCAAATTACTTTTATTTTGTAGTGTAAAACTATGAAAAATTTAGTTTTCTAAATTCTGTTTTTCTGGAATCTATCACAAAGAGAATGAAGATTAGAAAATAGTGTAATGGGAAGAGGTGTGGGGGAGCTGATTTGAAAAAGCCAAAAGCATTCAAGTTCTAGAATACTACACATATTTTAAAACTAAAATATTGATCATTTATCAGGAAATCATCTTTGAAATTTTATGAATAAATGAAAAATATTTTAGTTCATGAAAAGTAATCAAATTTAACATTATTTTAAAATATTTAGACACAAGTTTGCACTGAATTGTAAGAATCTAAAACATTTGTTTATCCAGCTAATAAATTTATATCCAAAATACCTTGAAGGTTATGAAAACACATTCTACCAAATTTTCATTAATTTTTTTTAATATTATGCACCAAAGCTGATTCTACCATTTTTATTTTCTTAAATATTTTTAAATAGTTAAAAAGTAGAAAGAAAGTATTATTTTAATGCATTGAAAGAACAAATTATTATTACTCTTTAGGGTTATAACAATTTAAACAATGGTGCAAAATAGTCCCTCTTAGAGCAGTCATCCTGGAAGCTTAATTATCTAAAAATGTAATCAATATGCTCTTTTGAAACTAAAAATAGTGTATTTAAAAAAAAAAAAAGTATAAACTTTTTTAAAACAAGAGTATGGCCACCCTTTTTTTTAATATATGTTATATATTTGAATATTTTTAAATGATTTCCTTAGATTATAAACTATTGCTTAATCTAACTTACTGGAATCATTTAATCAAAAAACCAAGATTGTTCTTGGCACACATTTTTTTAATTTAATGAAATTTCATAAGTGTAAATCTTATAAACCACAATACTATTTATTTTAACTCACTAAATAATATAGCACTGTTATGATCAAGTTGTATTTATGTGACACTATTAACTCTATGGATTCTCTATTATCTCCATGATCTGTTGTTTTGCAACAGTATAGTTTTCACTTGTTTGTTTTCTGCATTTTATATTCAGTTCAAATTTATTAGTATTCATAGTTAACTTCTCTTGTATTTACTACAATTAATATGTACAAAAGTACTGCATATTCTGGTCATGAGGATGAGATTAAATCCATCAAAACATTCCATAACTGTATTTTTTTTTTTTCCTTTTCCAAAATTTATATGAAATCTCAGTTTTGTTTTCAACTGCAAAAGTGATATCTTTACAATGCCAACTATTGGTTTGATTGGCGAATTTGATGTTAGTAATCCTATTTCCTGGGTCAATTATTCAGAGCAGTTGAAATATTTTTTGGAAGCTAATGAAATAACTAATGAAGATAAGAAAAAAGCAGTGCTTTTAACCCTGTGTGGAATTATAACTCTTGGTGTTCTACTCTCTAAAATATGTTTTAACTCTCTAAATAATATAGCACTGTTATGATCAAGCTGTATTTATGTGACCCTATTAACTCTATGGATTCTCTATTATTTTCATGATCTGTTAATTGTTTTCCAACAGTATAGATTTCGCTTGTTCGTTTTCTGCATTTTGTATTCAGTTCAAAATTTATTAGTATTCATTGTTAACTTCCCTTGTATTTACTACAATTAATATGTACACAAGTACTGCATATTCTGGTGATGATGATGATGAGATTCATCTAAACATTCCATTCATTTAAACTGTATATTTTTTTTTCCTTTGCCAAAATTTATATGAAATTTTAGTTTCGTTTTCAACTGCAAAAGTGATATCTTTACAATTTCAACTATTGGTTTGATTGGCGAATTTGATGTTAGTAATCCTATTTCCTGGGTCAATTATTCAGAGCAGTTGAAATATTTTTTAGAAGATAATTAAATAACTAATGAAGATACGAAAAAAGCAGTGCTTTTGACCCTGTGTGGAATTAAAACTCTCTGTGTTCTATGTTCATTATTGTCACAACTCACAAGAGTCCACAAGTAAATTGAAAAGTTAATTCAATTATTAAAAGAACATTTTGCACCCACTTCTGAAATCTTCCATTGATTCCAACTTTATAAACGCACACAGTACAACAATGAAACTGTTTCTTTATATGTAGCCGAATTGTGCTGTTTAGAGGAAGACTAAGTTTGGCACAACACTTTCAGAACAATTACAGGAACAGCTATACTCTATTTCCTTTAGGCAGTCACCTCAAGGCCACACTCAAATGAACTGTGATTTCACTTCCCTCGTCTGTTGCTAGGTTACTGAAGAAACAACGACATCTCACTGGATGTAATTGAGCATGTGATCTCAGTCACGTGATCCCCATCTCTGGACTCTGTGGCCTTGAAGTGCCTCCACTGGGGAAATAGACTATAGTTTGTGAGGTATTACAGTGGCGACTTCTTGCTGAGTCAACAACTACGTTTAATGATACATTTTTTAGGACTGCTGCAGCCGAAAATGCCGCAGTACAAACTAAACATATTCATTTTCAAAAATTCAATTGGAGAAATTCAACCAATTTAATTAGATTGCAAGGTAACAATAACAGAAAATCCTTTCAAAAACATATCAATAGTAATTCTAATGTGGAACATTCTTAACTTACTGACAATGTTTGTTATGAATGTGGGGGTCATGATGACTATTCTTCTTGTAAATTTAAAGATATCATTTGCCAGTTCTGTAAACAGAAAGGGCATATTGAGTGTGTATTTAAGGCTAAATGCAAGAATGGAATGCAAGATATAAACAAATGAAGCAGAGCATTTCCATTCGGTTAGGGGAAGGTGAATGTAATAAGTAAATTAATTCAAGCTCTGATTATAGTATCATTCCCTCACATGAACTAGGTCTTTTGTGTCCAAGTGGATAAATAAGAAACTCAAAATTGTTGTTCTTCCATTCTAGCAATCTGATTGTCAAAAATCTACATTACATATCTGAGGCACTGGTATGTAAATATAGTAATTTCAAGGGAACATTACGGTTATTGATTGCTGAGGGTTATAATGAAAATCTCTTAGGGATTGAATAGTTCAAACCATTAGGAATAAAATTAATTGGTATTCATCGTACTGAAGTTGATGTTGAACATATTCTAGACAGTGGTGCACCGAGAAATTTTCCAAAGGAGGGGCCAGTAGTCCATAAAATTTTTTGGAGAGAAGATGACTCCTAGATAAATTTTCTGATAAAAAGATAGCCATTTTAATTACTAGATAATTAAATGATTAAAAGAATAATTAGTAGATGATATTTATACAATACAATACAAATTAAGAAATAGATGAAAATAAAATTATTTGTTCTGGGCTCTGCTCATACTGTACATACTTGTTTTTCACCACACCCTTATGATTACACATTGTTATATATTTCAGTTATGATCTATACCTATATTCATAAAGCAAAGTTGAGCCTCCTGTTCTTCTTTGTAGCAAGAGCATTTATTATCTGGTCCAGACCAATTTCCACTTCACGGTAAATGTTCATTAACGCAAGTCCATTCAGACTAATTTCACTCATACTGTTTCTCAAAAGAGTTTTTAAGCCCACCAGTGGCCGAGAAGTTCTGCGCTCATAGCTGGTAGACATGAGGTGCCAGGTTCGATCCTAGGTCATGCTTGTCAAACTGTTAGTTTTCTGAGGCTTTCTCCGAAAGTTGCATAAATATGGGCTAGGTTCCCTTAGAAAGACCTCCTCCCATGGAAGACACTTCCCCTCAGCCCTAGGACCCTAGTGCAGTCAATCGGCACTACTCACAAAATACAAACACAACACAAATAAGTTTTTTACCTCTTTATTGTAAAGATTTACCTCTCAACACTGCTTGTTGATACAAGAAGAGTAGCCTACACTTTTAAAGATTCAAACACCGTAGGAAAAGTCCTTAAAGTTATGCAGTTCTATTGAGTTTTAATTACTTTGTGCAATGAAGATACCTTCCTGTATCTCATATGTAGTATTTAGAGTATTATCTTATCTAGGTCCTAAATGATCAGCAAATTTTATAATGCAATAATTTTTTTTTTTTTCCCCTTTTCCTGTGTTGGCTGCCTTTCATTCGGATGCAAAACTTTGAAGGAATTTCCAGAAGCAAAACTTTGTAAGAATTCTTCATCTTTAAAAAATTTTTCATGGAGGTAAATGATGAAATTATCACACTCATACACCCATACCATGAAATACACCCATAATTGGATAATTGTATCATTTTTTTATGTTTCTCTGTAATAAATGTACCCTGATGTGGTCACTATAATCTACATGCTTACACTTTCATGGGAAATCGAAGAAAAGTTTCACTTTTTGGCCCACACGTAATTTTGATTTCATACAGCAGTACATTTTCCCTTTTGAAATAAATTATTCCAAACTTTGTTGTAATAATTTTTTGGTTTGTCAGTCCAAAGGGAGAAGCCAGGGCCCCCTCGGCCCTCCCCTGTGGGTGTGACACTGATTCTAGAAAAATTCAAAGATCTTTTTTCTGATGTTTTGAGGTCATATAAAGGCCTGCCAATTTCTTTGCCAATTGATCTTAAATTTCCACCTGTCTCTTTTAAAGCAATAAGTATTTCATTAGCAATGGGGGGAAAAGTTGACATTGCCATTGACAAGCTTTTGAATGAAGTAGTATTGGAACTTATATCAAACCCAAAATGGAGTACTCCTATAGTTCCAATAATTAAATAGTCTGGGGAAAATGGTTTCTCTGTGCTGATTACAAACTAACAATCAATAAAGCCATGAAAAGATCATCCTTATCCAATACCTTCGGTCAAACACGTTTTAGCAAATTTAGCTGATGGAAATTTTTTTGCAAAAATAGACTTAAGTTTATTTACAGTTAAAGGTTGACAATGTTTCAGCTGAAGCTCACATGATTATTGCACACAGAGGAGCATTTCAAAGATAAATGTTTACAATATGGAGTAAATGTTGCTCCCAGTATATTTCAAAGTTTTATAGAAGATTTACTTAGAAGAATTTCAGATGTTCTACCTTATTTTAATGATGTCCTTGTTTTTGCAGCAACTGAAAAGGAGTTGTATAAGCGTCTGTATCAAGTGCTAGAATGTTTTTCAGAATCGGGAATATGAGCAAATAAGAAAAAATGCATACTCAAAAAAAAAAAAGAAGAAAGAAATAGAATTTCTGGGGTATGTAATTGATGCATCTGGAATTCAACCCTCAGAATCCAAAGTTAAGACAATTCATAAGGCTCCACAGCCTAAAAATAAATCCAAGCTTCAAGCTTTTCTAGGTCTTCTTAATTTCTATCACCATTTTTTAAAAGAAAAAGCTACTATTGCTGAGCTGCTTTATTGACTATAGAAGAAGAATGCAGAATGAAAATGCACTCTGGCTCATGAAAAAGCTTTTGCTGCTGAGAACACCTTTTCTCAGATAGTGTATTAGTTCCTTTTAATAAAAATCTTCCTATTATTTTAACTTGTGATGCATCACCATATGTTGTAGGTTATGTATAGAGCCATCTAATGCCAGATGGTGTTGAAGCTCCAATTACATTTACTTCAAGAACATCGACATCTCGACAGAGTGAAAATATTCTCAACTTGATAAAGAAACAGCTCAGCATTATAGATAGGGTTAAAAAATTCCTTTATACCTGGGCTCAAAAATTATATTGCTCGACATGCCCGGAGCATGTAAAAATTCAAATTGGGCATGTATTTTTCCCCCTTGCATGCCCAACTGGACATGCAAATATTTAATCAATAATACTTTTCCAAAAATAGTGTGTGTTGAAATATGTCGTATTTTTGACTTTGACTTAAAATAAAATAAACAATATCAATATAATTTTGTTAAATTCTTTTCACTAAATATATGAGTGTTTTTTACTTTCTTCTATATTCAATAGAAGAAAGTATTGGATTCGTAAAAATTTTCGACCTCGGGTTTTTGATGGATTTACACATTTTGAGAGCTGTAGAACACGATTTGACCATTTTTAGAAAATGTCTGTCTGTCTGTCAGTCTGTGTGTGTGTGACAAAATTTTGTGGCAACTGTATCTCAGGAACTCCTGCACAGAATTTCATACAAATTGGTATGTAGTTGCACCTTGACATAAATTAGTGTCTATCAACTTTTGGTAAAAATTGTCTTACAGGTTCCATTGCCATCCCGCTTTTTCTAAATTTTTAACATGGTGATATAGGACAAAATTTTGTATAAATGTACATAAAGAAAATTATCTTTTAGTAATCATTATGAAATTTACAAGAATTATTTATAATAGAGATAGTAGACTAGGGGGAAAAAATTGTATGTGTAGGAGCCTCGCCACCCCCCCTGGGGGGAGAAGTCCCCCCTCGAGGGTAGTAAATTTTCAAGATGGGTATCTTTAGAAAGGTCTCATCAATACCTATAAAACGAATGGTTGAACTATAAATCTGTGATAATTTAAAACAAAGTTATCGATTTTTTTTTTTACTTTAAACAAAAAAAAAAAAAAAAAAAAAAAAAACTTAGAAAAAAAAAATCTTTTTTTTTTTTTTTTTTTTTACAAAATTTAATGAAATTTGTTATTTAGTTGGCCCCTGACATAAACTGGTGCTGATTAGATTTGGGATCAATGGCTCAACAGGTGGCGCTGTGATCGTATTTTTTCTAAATTTTTAACATGGCAGTATAAGACAAAATTTCGTATAAATGTACATAATGAGAGTTATTCTTAATCTGTGATTGTAAAATTAATATGAATTATTGATAATAGTACTGACCTACCGTCAGGAGAAGGACTCTGAGGGAAGGGATGGTCACTATAGAAACGGATGTGTCCACTTCATTTTAGGTAGACTGGGTGCTATAGGCTATCATTTGGCGCGAAATATGGGAAGAAGCAAAGAAAAAACACAGTGTGCAGTTTGTTTCAAACCTCCACTAATGCTAGGCGGTCATTTTTTAAAGTCAAAATTTAACTATTCACTTATATATTTATTTATATATATATATATATATATATATTTTTTTTTTTTTTCATTTTTATCATTATTTTATACTAATTATATTTTATACCTGTCTATCACATTTGTGATTCCGTATTACTTTATTATTAAAAAAAAAAAAAAAAAAAAAACATTTCTTTTTAAGAGAGGCAAAGCATTACATTGCGAAATCGTGAAAAAATAAATTAAATTAAAAAGTAAAATAAATAATTCTTTTAAAGAGCACAAAAGTAACTAATTTCTTCTGCAAAATCTTTAAAATTCTTAGCATTTCAAGCTACAAAAAGAACAGCTGCAGAAACATGGCAAAATAAATCAATAAGTAAACCAGAAATTATGGCTTTGGATGGAAGTGGTAATGATATCTTGTTGACTCTAGGGAAATTTCTGAAAAGGTTTACTATCATAATTACTCCACTAATAACTTTTGACAATATGTTATTGGAAAAATCAAACAGAATTTTATATTAATAAAAAAGATAATTAATTCGATTACGAAATTATTGCCAATCCTGAAAGGAAGAATAAATTTGAAATGGCAAAGATAATCTGTACGAAAACTTTAAAAATTTTTTCAGTGAATTTGCTCTAAAAATAATGCAGGAATCGTACAAAGATTTCACACAGAGAACTGATGTTGCATCTAAATTTTGTTAATTAATGAAAGGAATTTTGGCTCTTAATTTTGACGCATTGATTAAAAAACTATTACCAAAATGTAGGAAAAGTTATCAAATTTCCGGTGGTCGAGAAAACAAATCTGCAATTTCTATACCCTTACAAATGAATATTAATTATTGAATAATGTTAGTTTAAATTTAGCAATCACTTAAATATTACCCTCAAATCTCATTTTTCTTTCATTTTAATAAATGTAGAACAAATATTGTATGACAGTTTTATATAATCAGTATAAATTAAAAATTTCCTTGGTTTTTAAATCTAAAAACTTTATAGCACTCCAGCTTTGTAAATAGCAGCATATATATATATATAGTTCCTTTCCTTTTCCTTTTTTTTTTTTGTACATTGTGATTATTTCATCTTTTATAGCCACACTTTAATGAAATGGTAAGTTTTCATTTATCTGTACCAGGCTATACAAAATAAAATTTCTTCAACAATTGAATCATCATAGACTATTTCAACAGAATGTACTTTTAGTAGTATTTATGTAAATTTCTAATCATATGATATAACCGATATAACATAGCTTGCATACCATTTATCAGAATTATATATACTGCAATATATATATATATTTACTATTGTATTAATTTATACCACTATTACATAATTATATTTTCAAAAATTGAATATTTATTTAATTGGAAAATTGATAGCTGGGACAGTTTACATGAGCATCTTTTTCCCCTCTCTATGAATATATTTCAATAGAATGATCCTTATCCTTTGCCAAAAAACGAAATGAAAAAAAAAAAAAAAAAAAAAAATCAAACAAATTGCAAATTGCGCCAAGGTAGCACTTGTAATAAAAACTTAACCCACCTCTCCCTTTTGGTTTGTTCTTAGGAAGCAACCCTACTCAGGGTTCTTCTCGTGACGGTAATACAGTAGTAGTTAATTAGAAAAAAAAATTGTGCATGTGGGGGGGGGGGGGGTAACGAATGGTTGAACTATAAATATGTGATAATTTAAAACAAAGTTATCGATTTTTTTTTTTACTTTTAACAAAAAAAACTTTGAAAAAAAATCTTTTTTTTTTTTTTTGTTACTGAGTGAATTTGTATAGGAAAATATAGAAGAAAGTCTTGTGGTGGCCCCAACATACTAGTTATTAATATGCATTTGAATAAGATATTTGGGCATGTATCCTCCAGATTAACATGCCCGATTAGGCAAGTAAAATTTTTGAGATTTTTCAAGCCCTACTTTATACAGGCATAAATTTACTCTAATTACTGATCATCAGCTGTTCCCAGGACTTTTCAACAAAATGAATCTCACTCTCAATATTCTCTCTCCATGAATGTTGTGTTGGTCTCAAATGCTAAATGCTTATGATATTATCATTATTCATCATCCAGAGAAAAAGATACAAAATACTGATGCTGTGAGCTGTCTTCCTCTAGAGACTCCACACACAGATATTCCATCACTTCCTGAAGTCTTATTTCTCAAAGAATCGTATAACCCACCAGTAGAGGAAAAAGAAATCTCACAAGCAATTGTAAAAAACCCAGTTATCTTGAATATTACATTGGGTGTTAAAGAGATGGTCTGAAAGAAGTAAAGAATTTCGAATTATTTATCTCAAATGTCAAAAACTTTCTGTTTATAAAAACTGTTTGTGGGGGGGTAGCTGAGTTGTAATTCCTGTGGTACCACATAGAAGAGTTTTAGAGGAAATCCACATTTCTTATCCAGGAATTGATAGAATGAAATCTCTTGCTTGCTGTTAAGTCTGGCAGCCAAAGATCGAAGAAGACATCAAAAACAATATCAACAAACAAGACATGCACCATCATATGCCCCGGTTCAATCGTGGCAGGTTACTTTAAAGTCATGGTCAAAACTACATGTAGACCCTTTCCCATACCAAATGTTTTTCTTGCTTGTAGACTCATTTTTCAAATGGTGGGAAGTAAAATTTTTTAGTTGAGGCACTTCTGAAGCTACTATCAAAGGGAAAACTTTGCAACACATGAAATACCAGATTCGTGGTGTTCAATAATGGCAGTCAGTTTACCTCGGAAGATTTTAAGAAATTTTTTTCTAAGAAAAACATACATCAGATTTTAGTTGTACCATATCATCTATCAAGTAATGAACAAGCTGAAAGGGTTGTCCAGACCACAAAAGATGCTCTAAGATGGATAATTTTTGGAAGTTGGAATCAGCATCTGACAAGTTTTCTCTTTACCCAACACATCGCATCATATACGGCCATGAGCATAGCCAGCATCCGATCTAGGGGAGTGCAAAATTTTTCAGGCCCAAAGTTGTATATAAAAAATATTTTTGGAGACAGAGAAATAATTGTTATTGGTAATGGTGATCATTATGGTGTGTGTATAAGTTTGGGCATAACAGAAGGTTTTTCTAAAAATACCCATTTTTTAACATCCCTGACCCTTCCTCCGCCCCCAAAAAAGCAGATGTTTTAAGTTTTGCAGTCTGTGTTTCTCTGTCTGTGCCACAGTAGCTTCCAAACAAATAGACAGATTTCAATGCTTTTTTTTTTTTAGAATTCTGATTTAATAGGAGTGTTTTTTAGGTAAGTGATAAAAATATGTTTGATATGTACTCTTAATTAATTGAAATGCAATTTTTTTTTCTTCTTCTTCTCAGGCAAAATTTGCTTTGATATTTTAAAGTGCAATAGTTTACAAGTATTCAACTCCACTTTCAAGATTTAAAATAAATCACATTGTTTATTACAGGGCCCGAAAT
The DNA here is from genome assembly GCA_963930645.1 of Salticus scenicus. Taxonomy (NCBI): domain Eukaryota; kingdom Metazoa; phylum Arthropoda; class Arachnida; order Araneae; family Salticidae; genus Salticus; species Salticus scenicus. Next base: position 171,212,677 of record OZ005651.1, read on the forward strand.
TTCAACTTAGATTACACTCGCTGAAAAAAAAAGTTACTCGCCACAAAATATGATTAACTTACTCTATTTTTTACGTATAAACAGTGGCGGATTTAGGGGGGGGGGCCAAGGGGGCTGAAGCCCCCCCCCCAAAAAAAAAGTCAAGTTCTGGATCCGCCACTGCGTATAAGGATACCAGAAATTACACAATGTCTTTTATTTTGTAAGAAAATAGAAGACATTCAATTTTGAAAAAGAGGACATTTTAGAGGACACAAAATTGAATGAAAAGGATTATAAAAACTGATTCAAAAGCTACTTTACACAAGTGGTAGAAACATTTTTATTTCAAATTATGAATTTAGATTAGTACACCTTAATTTAAATTAATACTATATGGATACAAGAGGAAAAATCCCTAATTTTTATAGGTGTCACTGGACAATATATATATATACATATATTAAATATTAATTTTTGCTATAGAATTTTTTTTTTTTTTTTTTTGGTACTTTCATGCACAAATCCAGCGCTTTACATATACAAGCTTCGAAGACAGAATCTCTCGGTCACTGGTGGGCCTATTTTTATGAGGATTATTATTCATGCAAAAGTGAGAAGACACATCAACCAACCGCGTATCAACCGGAGCACCCCCTTCTTCTCAATGATTTCATGACAATTTCAATAGTGATTCCGTGTTCTGGATCAAAGAACTGAACAAATATAAGAATACTTTTATTTTTTTGCGATTCGAAAAATCTGAATAGACATAAATCATACTATACTTTGGCAAGTTTATTAGAAAGTTGTTCTTTCGCGAACCTAATGCAGAAAAAGTTAGTGTTCAGCATTCGATACAGCCGACTGAGCTTCCCAGTTTTGCGAAATTTTTTTAATTAAGGACTAAATCGTTTTCATTTGAAAAAGAAGACAGAGAACGAAAAACATAAAAAAGAGGATTTTTTAGTCTTTTTTTTTTTTTTTTTTTTTTTTCGTTTAAGAGGGCAGAGCGTTGTAAAAGAAGACTGTCCTCTTAAAAAGAAGACTGTCTGGTCACCTTGCCTAAGATTAGCATGATTTTACGTTTAAAAGTTAATTTTTTTTTTTTGGTAGCACTGTATATTATAAGAATTCCATCTACATTTAGACCGAAATTTTACTCGCCACAGTAAAATTTCCACTCGCCGCTGGCGAGCGGAAATTTCGCGCCCTGGTTTATTAGACTAGAGTATAAAAACTTTTTTAAAATTATTTCTTTCTTTCTTTTTCTTTTTTTTTTTTAATGAATTTCAAATTTTAGTCCAATTGTAACAAAAATTAAAAAGTAGTTATAAATAGGAATAAGTTCAGAGTCCAAAAACCTGCAAATTCAATTGAAAATTGGGGGATTTTCCAGGGAATTTTCATAATGAATTAAAAATTTATTGTCATATTTATTTTCTAGGCAATTTACACATATACTTTAAAATTTGCAAACTGTCGATTTTCTTTCTGAGCCATAGGTGTAGTTTTCCAAATTATTGCAGGGGCTCAGGTCAAACTTGTGAAAATATTGGACTTTATGAATCTTCATTGCAAATTATTGTTTTAGAATTTCATAAAAATTTGCACACATGTGTATTAAAATAAACAATATTAAATAAATTAAAATTTCCTCAAAATTATTTGAATTAAATTAAAAAAATTTATTTTATTTTTTTTAATATTCCCTTGATAATTTATTTTTTCTCTAGATTTTACATTGTTATAGTTTAACAATATATTCTAAACATATTTGGGTATTATTTTGTGTTAAGTTAATTTTTTACTTTCTCTTATTTATATATGATAAATAAAGTATTGTTTTTGTGCCTAATTTTCGACATTGGATTTTTGGTATATTTATAAATTTTGAGGTCCTCTTACACCGAAAACCATATTTTTAGCAATTGATGTGTCTAAAATATGTGTCTCTCTGTGTCTGAATCATGTAAGCATAACACAAGAACAAATATTAGCAGAAATTTTAAATCCAGTATTCTAAATCTGTATCATGTAGGTTTGTTACTTGAAACTTTTTATTGAAATAGAACAAGTGGTTGGTGTCCTAAATCTATCATTTTCTCACAGAGTTATATGGGATAAATATTTGGTGATTTATTGGCGCATGTTATATAGCATTCAAGATGACAACTAATGGAACTGGACAAAATAAGGGATATTTTGAAAATATAAGAATTACTTTCATCATAAACAAGTCGGTTCAGTTTTAAAAGTTCACTGGTGATACTACTGGTATGAATATTATTGAATATCAACATTCTGTTTTAAAAACTGGCGATGAAAAGAACAGGGTAATATTCCACATAAACTTGCATTATCTAGATGAAAACTAAAGTACGAAACCGCATCAATAAAATTATGCAGAAAATTAATTAAAGTACATCTATTGAAAGGAAGGGAAAAGGTAACCTAGTGAATGAGGCATTTCAATTTCCAGCCAAGCTTGACCATCAGCTGAGTTCATTGCTCTTATCATAAGTATACCATGATCTATTGTAGAAATTTATGGGAACAAATATGGGGTAGGTGTCTGAATGAAGTCCACCAATACTAGGTACAGTTACTTATTTAAGATTTATTTGATGGTCAAAATTTCTCTGTAATATAACAGTTCCACATACGAAAAACATTTGTACCCTCACTGAAGGTGGAAAATACTTGTTTAAAGCAATTTTAAACTTAATAAAATATCAAGAAAGCGATCAAAACAATTATTGTTATATTGCAAAGTACATGCAGAATTTATATCAGCGTTTTCTTTTTTTTCCTACCTATAAGCTATTTTTCTTGGATTCATTTAATTTTATGAAAGAAAAAAATAGCTCAGCTTATAATGAAATTAGACCATTATAATGGGCGCATTCGAAAGTATTTCCCGGTCACTTCCCGAGTGGGGAAATGACGTCACGCGGGAAGTTCGGGAAATTAGAACTACCATATAGGAGCCTTACGAAAAATGACCGAGTTATAACTACTTTCGTACACATCTCATCTTCCCGGGAAACAAATACATAAACAAACATGGCTCCTATATGGTAATTCTAATTTCCCGAACTTCCCGCGTGACGTCATTTCCCAACTCGGGAAGTGACCGGTAAATACTTTCGAATGCGCCCAATATAATATTACACTCAAATGAATAAAAAGTAAATAATTTTAAGTGCTATATTACTCGTATAAGAAATAAATAACATATAAGAAAGTGCAATGACATATTGATAAAAAAAAAATCTAAGAATATAACTCATACATATTTCTCGTTGTTCCTTTGGAATTTAATTCTTTGTTAAAACTGAAATAAAGTATGATCAATTTAAACTTCTTACCAACAAAGTTAATAAGAATGTCTGGAGCTTCGTTCAGTCTGTCTGTCGATTCGTTCATATAGTATTAGAAGTGATGCGTTCAAAATTCACTAAATATTTTTTAAATGCATTTATAAACTGATAGAATGAAAGAATCATATTTATTATAGCATATTCCCCATTGAAAATGGAATAAGTAGAACTACTGTGCCGGTTTTCTGCAAGAACTGATAAAAGTAAACTATTACATTATTGTCTATGAGAGGTATCTCTTTAAAGACTAATTTAATTCTTTAAAGTGCACAAAATATAGTGATACTTTGTACAATGGAAATAATCTATGAATTATTATTTTTTTTTTTTTTTACTATCTTAAATTAATTACACAATGTATCATTAAAAAAAAAAAAAAAAAAAAAAAAAAAATTAAATTTATAGAATTTTGATTTCTATTCTTTCTTTCACCATACATTTTTAATTTTTCTCATTAATCTCTCTTTATTAATATAAGCTAACAATATTTTTGTGATTAAATGCCCACCATTTCATTAAAAAATTTATACAATTTCTCATAAACTAAAATAATTTTATGCAGTAGTTTTAAACAAAATAAAAAAAAAAAAATCTGTAATATATAAATAAAAACAGTCAAATATGCACTTTATGGTGCTATATTTTGAAAAATTGTTGCAATTTGATGTTGATGGCTTGACAGATTGAAAATTTTTAATTAAATATTCACATATATTGATAAAAAATTATGCATGTTTGAAGCTAATTCTTTCTGGTATCTCATGTAGTCTGGTCACTATTCAGTGATCATTGTCATTTCTGTAACAAAGTACAACGTTTTTAAGATCTTTTTTCATTCATACTGACCCTTCAAATTCGTAGAAAAATATAACAACTTTTGCTCATCGGTAATCAGTCGAGGAAGGACTCCTACTACGAGGTTTGTCTAAATTTCCTTTAAAATGCTGCAATCTGATACTTGACCACTTCAGGATATACTGTACACTCTCCTCCATGCCCTAGGGTCCCTATCACTCCCGTAGACGTAATTTATTGCTGTTTTGTTGCGATAAATAATGGTCTTTTTTTTTATGTATGTGTGTGTCTTTATCGCTTATTTTTCATGAAAAATTGCACAGGAAGCAACTTTTCTTAGTTTGTTTACAAAAAAGAATCTTAAAAAGGAAAATTTACCAGCAAAATTACTAACCAAAGGGAAAAAATTTTGCATTAAAAATGCTATTTTTTTTTTTTTTTTAACAATTTGAAGTTTTAAATTTTGCTTCATTTAGAGGAAAAGAGGGAGCACCACCTTAGAAATTATCGGAGGGGGACAGGGGAGGCTCGAGCCCCACTGACCCATATAACTCTACGCCTATGCTTCTGACGTTAATTTTTTTTTTTTTTTTTTTTTCGTGTATAATTTTAAAAAAAATAGTCTTAATTAGTCAATTATAACAAAAATTAAAAGTTGGCTAAAAATTGCGATTATGAGTTTGCATTTTGCTAAGCTTTAAAGAGGGACAAATTACTAATTTACACTATTTAGAAATTTTGTTAAATAAAATGTTAGGACAGAAAAACATACCATTTTAAAACTTTTGCCAGCCACTGTATGTAATTTAAATTTTCATTTTTATATCTGTGATCTAGGGGGTGCAAGTGCACCCCCCTGGCTATACCCATGTATGCAGCAATGAATTTCAGTCTTTGCTGAGCAGTTAATGAAAAGAAGACTGAAAGTTTAAGAAACAGTTTAAGATTTACTAAATTCATATTTAGTTGAAGATCGAAGAAAGAAAAATGATATTTTACTTGAAAAACGTCTATCTGAAGATCAGCTTCGAACGTTCATATCAAATAATTAAAAAAATCATTCTTCAGGTCAGGTTCAGATCGCTGGCATTGTCATTGAAAAAACAGGTCCACTGTCATACAAATCAAAAACGCCCTGTATCTTCTTGTAAAATCTAATTTATCCATCAAATATTTGAAGAATAATAAAAGACAGCTACATCAAGCATCTACGAATATGACTTTGTGTATATTGCTATGTTATATTAATCTTGTTCACTGCCATATTTAATCACACATGCCCCCTCCCCAGAAAAAAAAAGAAACGTAATGAACCATTCTTTTTATCCAACTAATTTATGAACATACTGTAATTTAAAATATTATTGAAAGTGAGAAAAATACAATTTGTTTTCCTAAAGTCTTACAAAACTAAGACATGAAAATTTTAAATTTTCTTACTTGCTCTTTTTATATTTTTCACATGCTGCCTGAAAAATAGTTCCTCCTACATCTGAGTATGTATTATACAAACATAATATAACATGCTCAAGATCTGACAGTTGATAGCCACTATTTTCTGCAATATTTTCATCCTGCCAAAATGGAAAAACAATGCAATATATAAATGTAAATTTAGTTATTAATAAATAAAATATGAGTATTTATAAATTTTCATTTATTAAAATGAGTAAAGTAAAACTTTTCTAATAAATATTGTCACTAAATAATAATAAGTTATTAATTACATCTTACTCAATATTTTAAGAGACAAACAAACATACAAGGTCTATTAAAAAAATAATAATAATGTTATTGTAATGAGAAAAGAATTTACAAAGCCAAAAATGTAAGTTTTGTACTTGCAGGAATGTATGACTCCACTTGTTATATTAGTCAAAAATGTTGCTCTAAAAGTTGATAGGCATTAATTTATGCCAAGGTGCATTTATTTATGAATTTATATGCAATTATGTGCAGTAGTTTCAGAGATACAGTCGCCACAAAATTTTTGTCACACACATACAGAGAAACAGACTGATATTTTCTAGGAATAGTCAAATCAAGTTTGGGACTCTCAAAATGTGCAAATTCATCAAAAATCGGAAGTTGAAAATTTTTACGAATCTAATACTTTCTTCTACTGAATATAGAAGAAAGTTAAAAAAAAAAAAAAAAAAACTTGTAAACTGCAAAAACTTTTCAATTTCCAGAATGTAAAAGCAAGGTTATACTGTATTTGTATTTCTTTAATTTATATATTAACAACAGTCAAGAAAGATTTATAATACTTTTCCAATTTTCATACAATTTCTACAAAAGATACATATTAGTTCCGTTGAAGAAAAGAAAACAGATCAATATACAAATACAAATATGGATCTATTTTTCTGGCAGATATCTGCGGATATGAATAGGGAGCTCTGGTATGTATCTGCCCACCAGTGGCCGAGCGGTTCTGCACTCGAAGCTGGTAGATGGGAGGTGTCAGGTTCGATCCCAGGTCGTGCTCATCAACCTAGCCATCTGGAGTTTTCCGTGGTTTCCTCCGAAACTTGCATAAATACGGGCTAGGACCTTTTAGAAAGACTCAAACGGAGGGCATTCCCCCTATAGGCCAAGGACACATCTAAAGTCAATAAGCCTTAAATCCTCCAATCAATCAACCAACCAATACATGTCTAGTATGTGCAGAATGTTTAAATTAGTTACATAGTTGTTAACATGCCTATAAATTTATGTTTGTAATTATAAAAAATATTTTGAAAGGTGTTCTCAAGTCGACCCGACTTGTTGAAAACCAAACCAGACTCGAACCCGACCCACAAGAAAAAAAATTCAGTCAACCCAACCCGCACGAAAAAAAGATCAGTCAACCCGACCTGCAAGAGAAAAAATTCTGTCAACCCGACCCGAACCCAGCCTGCGGGTCGGGTCGGGTTCGGGTAAAATCGAGTTACCCGACCCGATGCAGGACTCTATGCCCATCTGTAGTATGCTGTATTATTTATAAATGATATTTAGAGTTTTCTCAATACATTACAAAGCAAATTAAACATTTATTATGAAAAATTTTTACAATAAAAGAAAGTAATTTAATATGAAGTTCAGAGACAGTGAAATTTTGAAACTCTAAATTCAGAGATACAGAAGATCGTTCACACTTTAGAGAAATTTTTGCAGTTGAGTTTTATGTATGTCATATTTTTGGTATTGATTTGCTTCTGTCTGATAGCTATGATTCTTGACAATAGCTCTAGTTTGAATTTTCCACGAGAGTAATTTTTTTTTAGTACTATTATGTCAACTTCCATTTCTGATATTGCAAAATTAAATACTAGATAAGACCAAATATAAGACCAATAAAACCAAATCCCAACATATATCAAATCATCTGCAGTGACAAAGATCTATTCCCCCTCAAAACCGCAGGAGTATGCAAAATCCCGTTTACATATAAAGATTAAAAAAAGGGATGTTACGTGGAGATGACCAAGAGAAAAATAAACTCTAGAATCAATTAACACATTAACAATTTAAAATACAAAAAAAGTACTAGTGCGTTAGCCAAACTATATGAAAAAGAAGAAATAAAAATTAATTTTTATGAAACTATAGCAATTGCTCAGTACAATAATCCAAATTTTCCTTTTTTTCAGGAGCAGTTGAAATTATCGATAATTTAGAAGCTTGCAATGGCATTGAATTGAAATCAAGACTAGACCCTCTATGTTGCCACCTTCTGGAAGAAGGAAGACAGCAATATACAAAACATCACTTCAACAGGTCACCAGGCCAAGCAACACTGTGGATGGGTGCTGAGGATGAGGGCGATTCTGTTAATTAGAAAGTACTTTGCCTTAAAATTCACAACAAAATTCAAGTTGAAATGTAAAGTTTTTAATTACAATTTTAAAGTTTAGTTAACCCGTTAATGCCTGAATTAATTTTGCTAAACATATTTTGATGAATATTTCGGGTCTAAACTAATGCAGACTACTGAGAATAAAATTTATTAAATTCAAATAACTCTTCTGATAGTTTTAAAATTTAAGTCTATCCTCATTTGAAGACGTTTGGTGTTTCAATGAAAAACTTCAAGATAGGAAAACTTCTAGATAACAGATTAGTTTCCTATTATATGTTGACAAAGACATCAAAAGTAAAGTATTAGAATATATATTATTATTTTACTTCATTTAAGTTGGTATATCTCCGCAGAAAGCAAATATACATGGGATGAATGAAAAATCTTAAAGTAACTATCCAAATTATGAAATAATAATTGATACCGGGTACATAAAACTCAGTGAAATCATCTGTAGGGATCATACACTGTCTCTAAAAAGCAGAAATCATTCTAAAAAACCTCAAAAGATATATGCGCTATTTTATTAGCTGCTCTCAAATAAGGATGGAAAGCATTAAGAGGTTAAATGCTTTATATAGTAATTTTAATTTAAATTAGATAAGTAGTTTTATGTGTTTAACCCTCGTTTTCCCAAGATCAAGGCGTTGCTGCAGAAAAATTGCTTTCAGGTGCCGCTTGGCATGTTTGGTGAAAATCACCAGCACTGTGCTCTTTGTATCGTTTAGAAGTTGCAACATTCCACTGGTTATGTTTGCTATCTCTGGTGAATTAGCACACTTTTTGAATAAGGCAGGCTTAACGAAACTTTAATTTCAAAATGGGATCAAAATTACCCCATCTCGGGAAAGCGAGGGTTAATTAATATCACTGCACTGCAACAGGGTTTAAGCTGAGTAAAAATTTTCTTTAGCAAAAAAACTAAAATCAGAAAAAAAGTATTAGCAAAATGCTAAAATGCCAGAAACATTAGAAAAAGATTAATATCAGTTTACACATTATTCTAAACGCTTCAATATGTTTGACTTTCATTTGTAAATTAAACTTAAAAGTTTTTAATCAGGTCTTTAAAGAGTTATACACTGAAGATAAAAATTTTTTAATTAGAAATGAAAAACAAAAAAGTAATTAATAATTGTATTTACCACTGTAACCAGATCAATTCGAATATATAGTACAAGCATATATTTTAACACATTTATTGACAGACATGAAAAATATTAAATTTACAATTATTACTTTATATTGTAAACATTTTCAAAGCAATATGAACGATACGACTTATATTCTTTTTCTGGAGAAATAATTATCACTATAGCATTTAAAACTACATTAAGCTTATACTGTATCTGAAAATAAAAACATAACATACAAAAGTAAAAAAAAAAAAAAAAAGTAATATAAGTAATATAAGTGAAATTTGTTTATTACTATTCAAAGCTTTATGGTTTATAATTTTTCTTTCTTTCATATTAGACAACTTTACAAATGCCTCATGTTTATTTAGAAATTGATTTCTTGTATGTGACTCATATGCGTAGTTCAGCGTTTGATTTTCCTTATATGCGTGAATCGACGGATTTTTCTTGATCAATGTTGCGATTTTTTTTCCATGAAAGATTCATTATAATATTTTCACCGAAGATTATTTTTTTTTCCTTTCAATTTGTGTTTTGTAAGATACTTTAGCAAAAAAGCAAAAACATGTTATTTCATTTTCGCATTTTGGATAAGTCTTTTAGCATTTCGCGAAAAATGCTACCATAGCGGAAACACTGCACTGCAAAAAAAAAAAAAAAAAAAAAAAATTTAGCCCTGATACCATTCTTGCTGATTCTTATGTAAAATTACCTGAATCCAAATATAACACCCATTTTGGCCAATCACCCATTGTTTTCTTGGGACTCCACTCCTCCCCCAATTTTCATCACTGTTCAGTAATTTTATGGCCATGAATTTGATTTGGAGAATAGAAAACAATTATTTATACACTTAAAATCAAAAAAATATAATAAATAATAATAATTATTATTAAAATATAATAACTGTAATATATAATTTCAGTGGCAAATCCCCCCCCCCCTAAATTTTTTCCTTGCTGCAAATGTTCATGGTTTAGAATTTTCCAACTCTGTAGCCCCTCAGAAGATATTTAACAGTTTAAACAATCCTTTCCCCCTCTAAAAATAAAATTTATAGCCATAAAATTACCAAAAAGTGATACAAATAGGGGGTGTCCCTAAAAAACGGTGGATGATAGGAAAAAATGGGCATCATATTCGTATTTAGAAGGTCATTTTACATAAGAATTTGCAAAAATGGTGTTGGGGCTAATTTTCATGCAGAGGAGTGTATTTACAGAATAGCACATAGTTACTACAATTGAGGGGGATACTTTATTGATTGTAAAAGACATAGTTAAATAGATCTGATATATCTGACAATCTATCTTCTTTTATGTTTTAAGCTAGGTATGTATTCTGCCATTTATCTTCTATAAGTTACAAATGAATAAATTAATATTTTGGCAAAATTAAAATAAGACCTTTTTATTAAACAAATCCACATATTCTTAAGCAAATCTCTACAAACATCAAAACACATAATTCAAAAAACTTACCCACATATTAAATCCAAAAGTATAGTTTGCTAAAGCAATTGAGCCAGCTGCAATGATACTTGGTGGGAAATGTAAATAAGGATCTCCATAAACCAATGATAGATCACAAATATACTGAAAATGAAAAGACATGATAAAGCAACATAAGAACTGAACATGATAAATTAAAAATTTAAATAGAATAAATAATTTGTCTGGCACAAAAACACAGACTAGAAAAGTACCTGAAATGTAAGTTTTAGATTTTAATAAAATAGATAGTATCATTGGAAAGTATTTTCTGTACGGACCAAAACACAAATGGAGCTACCAATCAAAAATCAATAGTTTACAATATACAAGTCACTTTTTTTTCACTTATTTTATGTAAATAAATAAATGAGCGAGACTAATTGATGTGTTCATTGATATAGTTTCTGTTTTATGGAACATAGCAGTTCTCTATATGCTCAACTATTGAGAATGATAACAGTACCTGTGGCAATGCTGGTTCAGGAGAGGTAACAATGCATTCCTGTGACATATGCAAGGTTAGACCTCCTAATAGTGAAGATGCTATCATTATGCCTTCTGATTGTACTTTGGTAAATCAGAGACAAAAATCAAGGTTTCATGAAGAAATGTTAATGAGATAACCTTTTTTTTTTTTTTAAAGAAATAGTTATTTTAAAAGATTTTTTTTTTTCTTAATAAGAAATTTTCTATGATAGAATGAATCTACTTAAAATACTCGTGTAAAATTATTATTTTCACAATTTTAAAGCTTATAGTGTCAGCATGGCTTGCACTTAGTTTTGTTTTCATATTTTAATGGTACAATACACGTACTATCTAAAAATAGTGCAATAGAACAGTTTACTTACCATCACTCAAATATGAATAATTTAAAATAATTTCCCTTTCTCCACTTCAGGACTGATTTAAGTAAAAGACCTTGATAAAAATCTAAATAATTCCAGTATCCAGAATATGGTGAAAAAAAAAAAAAAAGTTTTTTTATGTTAAATAAATTTCAGCTCATGAGGTAATTAGCAGATTAATACTTAAAAATTTTTCAAAAAAGAAAAAAAAAAAATCAACGTTTTTGATGGAATATTTTTCAGAAGAATGACAATTAATGTAAAATTGGAGAAAAATTAACTTACTTTTATTAGAAAAACAACCTTCTATAACTGTTTTGTCATTCACCTTTAATTTAATAAACATTTTTATTACTATTGAAATTTAATTTTTCCGAGTGAGTGAAAATAATGCCTGGACCGGGACTCGAACCACGGATCTTTGACTTACAAGGTCAAGGCTCTACCAACTGAGCTATCCAGGCCGACATCCCGGTCAGTATTACTCACTCAGACAACCTTATAGGCTGAAACAATCTGGTCTATCATTTAGATAGCTCAACAGAAATAAGCCGCAGGAAATGGAACTTATTTTCACTCAGTCGGAAAAATTAAATTTCAATAAATATGATTTCCTTACACAGTTTATTGTGTGATTTTATTAAAAATTGTATTTCTTTCTCCCATTGTTTAATGGTGTTTTCCATTTCCTGCGGCTTATTTCTGTTGAGCTATCTAAATGATAGACCAGATTGTTTCAGCCTAGAAGGTTGTCCGAGTGAGTAATGCTGACCGGGATGTCGGCCTGGATAGCTCAGTTGGTAGAGCCTTGACCTTATAAGTCAAAGATCCGTGGTTCGAGTCCCGGTCCAGGCATTATTTTCACTCAGTCGGAAAAATTAAATTTCAATAAATATGATTTCCTTCCACAGTTTATTGTGTGATTTTATTAAAAATTGTATTTCTTTCTCCCATTGTTTAATGGTGTTTTCCATTTCCTGCGGCTTATTTCTGTTGAGCTATCTAAATGATAGACCAGATTGTTTCAGCCTATAAGGTTGTCTGAGTGAGTAATGCTGACCGGGATGTCGGCCTGGATAGCTCAGTTGGTAGAGCCTTGACCTTGTAAGTCAAAGATCCGTGGTTCGAGTCCCGGTCCAGGCATTATTTTCACTCAGTCGGAAAAATTAAATTTCAATAAATATGATTTCCTTCCACAGTTTATTGTGTGATTTTATTAAAAATTTTTATTACTTTTTGAAAAATATAGTAATATTTTAGTAATTGAAACAGATTAGGTATTAAAAGAAACAGCTGAACTATTATTTCTTTTCAAAAGATAAACAAAGTCCCGGAATACACAATTATCATAAAGATCGAAGTTAAAAATTAAGAAAAGATTTTTTTTTTAAATATCACTTAGTAGACAAATCGTCACTGCTAACAGAATAGCACTGACATACCATGTACAGTACAATAGATCTCCAGTTGCAATTCTAGATTCTTTCACTTTGGGAGAGTGGAGAATCATAAAGTCTGACGTCACGTCGAAACGCATACCTTTTTTAATTGTGCGGTTTACGCCAAATTTTAAAGTTAATTTACAAACGATCGATACGTTTTTTTGGATTTTTAAGAACATTTTTGGAAACTGTGGGTCTAAATCTATCAGAAAAAAGTAAATTTGATTAATTTCCCCATGTGTGCAAATTCCCTATTCAGGAAAATGTACAAGTGAAGCACATGGATCAATATGTCAGGTGTATGGGGAGGTGGTTATCAGTGAGCAAACAAGTCATGATTGGTTTGCCAAACTTAACGAAGGTGATTTAAGCTTGGAAAACAAGCCAATGACAGGCAGACTAAAATATTTGCAGATGAGGAGTTGGAATCGTTGCTGCAAGATGCAATGTAGTTGACCACACAATTGGCTAGACATTTAAGAGTCGCTCATTTGACAGTGGCACACCACATTCCCAGGGAAGGATCCGAAGGTCAGCAGATGAGTTCCACATACCTTAACAGATCATAATGTGCAGCAGTTTGAATGGAAGTACTTCATGTGGAGAGTGGTCACTGGAGATGAGAAATGGGTCTATTTGGACAACCTTGTATCGAAGCAATCCTGGGTCAATCCAAGCCAGCCAACCACATCCACAGCAAAAAAAAAAAATATTTACAGGAGAAAGATGCTCATATGTGTGTTGTGTGGTAGGACGTCCACAGTATCCTGTACTTTGAACTTTTGAAATCCAATGGAACAATCCCTGCACAGCAGCACAGTGCTCAGCTGATGAAACTGAACACAGAAATTGAGCAAAAACGCTCATGGACTGGTAAGGGGTGTCGTCCATTTATCTTGTTACATGACAATGCCAGACCATATGTTGCTGCCACCATGGAAACAACCCTTAAATAATTCATGTGAGAGGTTTTCCCTCATCTGGCTTATTCCCCCCCCCCCCCTAATTTTGCCTCATCTGACTTCCACCTTTTCAGGTCAATGCAACATTCTTTTGAACAGTGGTTCAAGAATGATAGAAAAGTAGAAAATTTGTTCACTGATTTCTTCATCTCAAAACCAGCCTCCTTTCACAAAGGCATTCATCTGTTGCCTGAGAAATGGTAAAAGGTCATTGATGCTGATGGTAATTATTTTATTGAATAAATGTATTCTACAAAACATTCCTTGAACAAGAAGCTTAAAACTATAACTTATTAAAATACCTTACTTAGCTTCTGTTGTTTTTAGAGACCTTTCGAGGACGTACCCCCTCATCATCGTTGGATTCTAAGATTGGAGTGTCTCCTGTAGCAAACCTCTTCCCTTTTCTTTGTTGCGCTATTAGCTGTTGCCACGATCAGCATAAACCCAGTGTTGGCTCGTTGCCATTAATTGATTCACTATTTGCAAGAATTTCAACCGTTTCCTGATTCAGCACATATGTATTGTTATTATAATTTTCCATTTTAATGACATTCTGAAAATCAACTGAAACGTTTTGATCTAAACATACTTTAGCTAGCGTGGTTGTGGCCCTTCCAAACCTGATATCTGTCTGGTGCTCTTTCATATGTCTTTTTATTTTTCTTTTGGTCATAAGTGTTTCAGTTGATTTTCAGAATATCATTAAAATTGCAAATTATAATAACAATACATATGCAGAGCTGCCAACCTTGGTGGGGAAAAAAACAGGAGATTTTACATAATTTCAAGGGAGAAAAGGGAGATTTATGGTTTTGTGGAGAAAAACAAAACAAAATTATTTTATTCAATATACTATCTTTTTTTTTAACTAAAAAGACCTAATATAACTTTTGTTTGGTGATTTATATTTTAAACTTATTGGGGAAAAACAAACAGTTTACAAGTTCATTAACAAAGTCTAAGAATAACTACATATGTAAAAAATTTTAAACCCCTATATCGCTTCAGTTGGTTCTAAAATCTAATAAAACAAGTTTTTATGAACATTGATCCAGAGTTTTCCCCAGATATTTTAAGGAGGGTGCTGCACCTTGCCTACTCTTTGCATGGAAAAGAATGACAAAAAAAAAAAAAAAAAACTTTGCCACAATCTATTTTTTTTCCCACATTACTGCCTTTGTAGAAAATAACATATAAACCGAAGATAAATGCTGTAAATATAAATAAAACTATTGTGTGTGATAATCAGCACATTAACAACAAGTAAAAGTAAAGAAAAGTTTAAAAACAGACTTTTTTTCTTTTTGTATGCATATTTATAACTAAATTTTTAAATTAAGTGTTTGGATTGTAAATGTCAAATGTGTCCTTAAAAATTCAAATCTGTCCTCAAAAATCTAAAAAGTTTTTTTTTTTTTTTGTTACTAGAAGTACCCTACATTTTTTAAAACCTGGGGGAAAATGTTTGATTCATTTGTTGTAGAATGAGAAAGCTTGAGCATCAAAGGACGTTTGATCATTGATTGGAGAAAGGAAAAATTGGGGGGGTGGGGGTGTCAAACGATAATTACATGAGTGGAACTGTTAAACATTTCTATTTCTTTATAGGCTCTAGAATCTAATAAAGCAAGTTTAAAATGAATATTGACATTTTTGTTGTGGCTTGAGGATGCAGAAAGAATGGGAAACAAAAGAGTTCCATAGAGCATTTGATCATCGGTCGCTAGTTAGAGATAAGAAAATACAGGGGTTGGGGGGGGGGGGGGGGGGTGAGTTAAAAATAATTACATGAGCAAGAAATAATGAAGGATTCTGTTTCTTTAGAGATTCTGATATCTTATAAAGTAAGTTTTAAATGAATATCGACATTTATGTTGTGGATGGAGAAAGATTGTGAATTGGAAGGCTTTCATAAATCTGAAAAGATGGCACCTACGAATTGTCAAAAATTAGCGTTTTAGTTTGATTTTTCAAAAATATTAGAAAAACGGGAGAAATACCCATTAAAACATAAAGCTGGGTGATGTGATAGGATTAAAAAACAGGAGTCTCCTGTGGAAAGCGGGAGAGTTGGCAGCACTGCATATGCGCTGAATCGGGAAACAGTTGAAATTCTCACAAATAGTGATTCAATTAATGGCAACGAGCCGACACTGGGTTTATGCCAATTGTGGCAACAGCTAATAGAGCAACAAAGAAAAGGGAAGAGGTTTGCTACAGGAGACACTCCAATCTTAGAATCTACCGATGATGAGGGGGCGCACCCTCGAAAGGTCTCTGGAAACAACAGAAGCTAAGTAAGGTATTTTAATAAGTTAAATGTATTCTAGTTGTCTCTGTTTTCTTCTTTTCTTCCTTGTTCAAACGGCGAGAACTTTTGCATAACCTAATACACTTAACTCTGAATATTATTCAGAAAAAGGAGGAGGAAGATTATGCTTACCTTTAGATTAAAAACACCAATTATTATTACTTTTTCCTTTTTAATATTAGATTGTCCCAAAAGTTCGTAAACACTTGCGAAAAATTGAATTTTTATACAATTTTTAATTGTTTTTTGCATTTATATTGTTATAGTGATCTTCACCTTTATATTCCAGAAAGCAATTGATAAAATTCAGCTGCGAGATTTGATTCGTTACTACTGGAAGCGAGGACTTTCAACCAGAAAAGCTGCAGAAGAGATTTGTGCTGCCAAAGGTGATTATGGCCTTTTCCGCTCAATGCAACACTTTCTGAAGGGCCGCCGATTCGACTCGTTTGATGAAGTCGAGGAAGCGTGTCAAGAATTCTTTGATTCAAAGCCGGTTGAATGGTACTTTGACCAGATCCGAAAGCTTGCAGATCAATGGCAGAAAGTCTTGGAAAATGATGGTCTTTATTCTGAGGAATAATTTTTGTTGTTTGTGTTATTACTTGGTGAGTAAAATTTCAATTTTTTGCAAGTGTTTACGAACTTTTGGGACAACCTAATGTATGTTTAAGTTCTAAGTAATATAACCAATAATAATTTCACGAAAACCCTTACTTTATTGGACAGTTCCTCAAGAGAATAATATATGTTTATATTACATTGTAATATAGACCAATAATTTAATCTATATATGTATTTAAAGGTATATGTGTGTTCCCACACAAGCATCTTTCCCAATTCATAAAACTTATTGTATATTAATCATATTATATTTTAGCACTGAAATTTTTTGAACTTAGAAATTCAATTCCACTTTGCTTTTCTGAAATTTTAAAAGATAAATGTTTTAAGAACATTTATTAAAAAATAAAGTTAAAATTTGCAGTATTTTAAATAAAAGTGAAAATAGGAAGTAAAATGTACCTGTGATAAATATATAACAGATTCAGAAGCATTGCACATAGAGCAGTATAACTGTTGAAATGTATATGCAGTTGGAAAAGAAATTTGAAAGTTTAATGCTTTCAAAACAAGATGTTCCATTCTCAAAATTTGCTTTTTTGTAAATGTATTGTCAGTTATGAAAACAAAATCCTTCAACTCTGGAGGGTATATTTCTTCATATTTCCTATAATTTACATAACAAGAAATTAAAAATAAATTAGAAATAATTTTAAAAACAAAGATAACTAGAAATATCATTATAAAAGATTGGGGGGGGGGGGACCATTCAAGTCAATTCTGCAGCATATTATAGCTTAGTATTAAATTTGATAATGCAGAATAGAGATGCCATATCGTCAAAGAATTTAATCTGCAAATACAGATATGAATACAAATGCCACTTTTCTGTATCTGCAGATACAGATCTTCTGTGACTATAAATCTTTCAAAAAATACACAATTTTTTTATATGTAAGACATAGCATGAAGCAATGATGAAATTACTTTAGACTGAATTTTGGGCGGAATATTGTTTCAGGCTGAGGTGGGGTGGGGCTAATTTTTATATGAAAATTCATTTCATTCAGTGCAATTTGACGATGTTAAACGTTACATACCAGAAATTTTACCTATAGATGTAATGTATTTAAGTACTTTTGTATGTCTGTGTACCTAATACATTTGTGCAATTTCAACAAAAAATTCAAGTAACATCTCCATTATAGATTTATAATACAAAGTTCAGACTTACTGCTGTTTGGACTTTCATCTTGAGTTATGCGCTGATTACAGACTGTTACACATATACTCACAAAAGACAAGCACTCAGATCAACCACTGAAATACCTGATTTTTGGATTCAAGGGACCTCAAAACTTATAAATAGAGTAAAATCTCAATTTTGAAAATTTGACTTTAAAATATTGTCTGTACCATATAAAGGTAAGCAAAAGTAAAAATCATAACTTAGAATTTTAAATCAGTTTTAGGCTTATTTAAAAATTCAGTGACTAAAGGAATATAAATTGTTTTACATCAATAAGCTTGTAGGCAATGAAAGTTGAATATTTTTATAAACACAAAAGATAATTAGTTTGGAATATAAATCAAAAATATTTTAAAGAACAAAGAGAAGGAAGTTAACATTAATAAGCCTTCGCTCATGCGAAGTTGGGGAAACCAACATTTGGCAAATGCCCATACAGCTACTGATATCCATTAGACATCTAAATTACATCCAAACCCAGTAGCAGAATTTTTTCTGTTAATCTGCGACAACTATTTAGGCATTAGAAAATAATCTGCAGCATAATTTCACTATAAGTAACAGAAAAAGAAGCTTGTGAGATACAGTAAGCGTATTTCTGTCACAAGTTTACATTTACTTAATACTATCAGGTTTTGCCTGCTTCACTGGTCGCTATAACTTGCGTCCCCTGCTTTTTCTTTTGTTTATTAATGATCTGTGTTCTATTTTGAAATTTTCTGAATATCTTTCATTTGCCGATGATCTGAAACTATTAAAGCAAATTTGTTCTGTTACTGATTCTGCTCTTTTACAAAGTGATCTTGATCATTTGTGTCAGTGGTGCATTGATAAAAAAAAATCTGGAGTGACTCCACTCGACTTTCCGAACATTGAGTAACTAACAGTTTTGTAGATAAAATAAAGAAAGAGGAGTTGCTAAACAAACAAAAAAGAGAAAACCATAACAGAGTGTTTGAGTATTTTTCTCCATATATCACACGAGGTTTTATTTAACGCTACTGAACTTTGAGCCCTTAGATCATAAGGATAAAGAATTTTTCGTTGTGTCCCTGCAAAAATCTATAAATGCTAGATTCACCAAAATGCTTATAGTTAGTGCAACAGTGATTTATAATATTCATACAAATTTTCAGCTCAATTGAATAAGGCGTTTAGATGCTATCGCTGGTCTCATAGGCCATAAAGATAAAGAATATTTCTTTGTGTCCCTGTAAAAAAAACTGTAAGTGCTAGATTCACCAAAATCTATACAGTTGGTTCAAATGTGACCTATAACACGTGTACAAATTCTTTGCTGAGATTAATACGGCGTTTAGACGCTATCTCACTTTTAAAAATTTGGCAAAGAATTTTTCTTTGTGTCCCTGTAAAAAAACTATAAGTGCTAGATTCTCCAAAATCTATACAGATTGAGTATCTGTGACCTATAATATGTGTATAAAGTTTTTGCTCAATTGAATAAGGCGTTTAGATGCTATCGCACTTTTAAGATTTTGGTCCCTTGGCCATAATGATAAAGAATTTTTCTTTGTGTCCCTGTAAAAAAACTGTAAGTGCTAGATTCACCAAAATCTATAGGGTTCGTACTATGGTGACTTACAATATACGTACCAACTTTCAGCTTATTCGAACAAAGCGTTTAGACACTAGCGTGTTCACTCACAGACATACACACATACATACACACACACACATACATATATCATCGTAAAAATAGTGAAAACGGACTCGTTGGACCTCGAAACGTATAGATACACCAAAATCTCGAATTCGGATTTTTGACATGATTACAATACTTTCCTCACTATAGTGTTCGGAAAGTAAAAATTATGCCTGAATATTAAGAAATGTAGTAGCCTGAGCTATTTTCGTAATTCTCAAACTTTAATGTACTTTCATCAAATTAATAATCTTCCTTTATTTTGATCTGATTCTGTAATTAATTTGGGTGTTACTTTTGATGCCAAACTTGACTTTTCCTCCACATCAATAGCATTATTTCTAAAGCATATAAAAAACTTGGGTTTCTTAAGCGTAAAACTAAAGATTTTTCCAATCAACTTGCGTTAAAAGTCCTATACTTTAGAATGGTTTGCTCCAATCTGGAATATTGCAGTCTTATTTGGGATACTTTTTATAATAATAAAATCAAAATTCTGGAGCAAGTTCAAACTAAATTTGCATGTTATTTATATTTTAAAAGTAATCTTATTTATAACCAGGTTATTTCTTCCATGTATCTGCGAAGTATTTTTGATCATCCTAGTTTAAAATCTCGTCGTGGCCTTATTTTGTTTATTATTTTTTTTATAAAGATATCAATAATATGATTGATTGCAGTGATATTCTTAACTATATTCAAATTAATATGCCAACCAATTCTCTTAGAAATAATCATTTATTTCTCACTCCATTTGTAAAATATAATTTTAATGGTAATTTTTCATTACATAAATTTTACAAAATTTTTAATGAGTTTTCCGTGAATTTGGATATTTTTAACATGTCTTTTACTGTTTTTAATGCCAGGTGTTTAAAACTTAAATTCATAAAGTTTCTTTTTATTTATTTATTTATTTATTTAATTTTATTTAATTTTATTTATTTATTTATTTAATTTGTCTATGTTTGATGTATTGTATTACAGTTTTATAGCAACACTGCAATTGGATGTTTCTGTAGTGTGCTTTTCCTTAAATAAATAAATTTAAATGAATTTTCAAAAAATTTGAATAATTATTTTTTAAAATCAGGTTTTAAAAAAAAATGGGGAAGGAATCCTTTGAAATCACTCATCTTAACTGTGGTTTGGGTACACACAGCCTACCGTAGCATCGCACCTGGAATTCAATTTGGGTATTTATCAGATGACAAAAGCTGCTATAATTCAAGAACTATGATTATAAAGATGGTGTATTAGTAGATATGTGTATCTCAGTATTTTTTAAATATTTTAGTTTTGGCACCATGTATTTTATAGCTCTTGCTCTTTCTACAATTTGAGTCCTACAATACAATATATAAATAAATTTAAAAAAAGAAGAAAAAAAAAGATATTTCTTTCAAATAAATTAAATTAAGTAAGAAAACAAATAACTTTTAAATAAACTTAATTTTTAATCAGTTTAATCCTTTCTACTATATTACCAATTTTTCCGATAAACACATTAAAAAAATTATAAAGATTTCTTTTCCAAATTAATTAATTAAATGAAAAATAATCTAGCTGCTAAAATAAGTTGCTATTAAATTGCATTCAACATTGCATTATATTAATCAATTTTTCAACTAATATGAATTTCAAAATATCAAATTTGAATTTCCTGTAGTAATTTGTTTTTAAGTTATGCTGATAACAAATGTACAGTCACCCCCAAAAAAAAAACGCCACCCCCCACCTAATTTTGCCACAAATTATCGTAGGAACATGCGACTGGTACCGATCAGTTTGTAATAATGTCTAGTTTATAATGTTACAGTTAGATTTTACTTAGGGGGTCATCTACATATTAAAATTGACATCAACTTCATTTTTTCAATGGTAACCCCCCCTTTTTAATAATTTATTTGAATTCTTTGGATCAAATCATCACGGAAAATGGTATAGTTTATATATTTCGCTCAATTTTTCATACAGTTATAAGCTGTCAAAGTTTGGGGATGCTAATGTTTAATGAATGTGACAAACATTAAATCACATCTTCCGAAATAAATATGATATTTAAATTCTGTTTTTTTCATTCGTTAGAATGAAGTGACCTAAACATATTCCATGCAAATTTTTGCTAAAAAAACATTTTTTGAATTATTAAAATTATTAATAAACTCATATTCGAAAAAATTATTAATTATGACCTATGTTAATTTTTGCATGAATAGAACGGGTAACAAACATGAATAGAACGGGTCACAAACATGGGTTTCCAAATTTACAGCTCATTCCTAACATTATTTTTTGAGTTACAGTGATATTTCATTTTTTACTGCTGTTAGGGGGACGTCACTTGTTATAATTTGTATCTTCCGTGAGTCAATATCTCTATACATTTTGACGAAAAACTATTTTAATTTACCTTTATGTTATTCTAATTGTTTTCAAAAGAACATTTCAATGTTTATTATACAAATTGGCTTATTTTTTATAAAATTATCACAATGCAGGCAAGAGATTGGGAAAGAATTCCAAAAGAAATGAAGCCCCGCCTCTATATTGCGGAAACAGTATTAAAAAAACTAGTTTTCCTACTTGTATATGACTCTATATGTGACGCTGGTATGCATAAATGTCAATGGCATTTACTACATTGAATGCTGAAGACAAAATTTAAATGATTTAACTGGAAGTATGTAAAATAATTTTGTTTTATAATGTAAAGTTTTAGAAAAATTGTGTAAAGGCTTGGCTTCCATTGCAAAAAGGGGTTTACTCGATTCTGAAATGTTAAGTCTTTGTTCTTAAATATTACATAACTTTTCCTAGTTTCTCTCTGCTAAAATTCTGTTTTATCCCTGTCGTCGTTTTTTTTTTTTTTTTTTTAGATGAATATTCTAGGATTTCTGCACCTCAGGTTAAATGCCATGATTTAGAAAATGCGGTGAGACAAGGATACGCAGTGAACAAACAATACTTTTTTTCTTCTTTTTTTAAAGGAAACAAATTTTCTGTTTTAATCTTGTTGTGACATTTTCGTATTTGTAATAAAATATTAAATTTTTATTAAATGATTTTTTAATACTAAATAAAATAGTGAAAAATAGTTTTTTTTTTTAAGTTTTTAAAATCTATTATTGAAACAAATCGCAATATTATTTATTTTCGATTATTCTAATCACGGCGTAAAAATTGGCGTCAGATTTATTATGGAAAAAGAATTTAAAACAAAGTAATATGCGTTATTACTTTTAATGCTAAGTTTATATGTGACATCTAAGTTTTAATTTTGTGTCACGTATAAAGACGTGATGTACTACTTAAAATAGAAATGATTTTGAACAGTATCTCCTTTTTATTGAATATTGAACACTTTCGCGACCGCATGTTTTTGTCTTTTAGATAGTCTGTTCCGCCTGTGGGCGTTATTCATTCAAACTACATTATGTCAGAACGAGGTTTTCTATATCCATATTTATTTTACAAATGAATATACATAATTATTATACTCTTTCTACTGAAAGTATTTGTATTCATACTATTTTGTTTATATAAATATGAATATAAGGAATATTCTTAAGAAATATAGTAACACACAAATTGTGAAAGAAACGCCCACTGGAGGAGTTTCAGATTTCCAATGACGTGGATCTTCGTCAGTGGTCGCGAAAGTGTTAAATATCCTTCTCAGATTTTAGCTTAAATCTTGTTATCTATATTTTTGTATATTATATATTGTTGGTTTGTACGCCTAAAATTAAATGTAAAACTTTATAGTAACCCTTTCGGGTGGTTCTTGCTGTATAAAATAAAAATATACCCAACAGAAGTACATAATTCTTTTTTTAAATATTAAACACTTTTTTTTTTTAACCGATATTAATATTATTATCATTATTACTATTATTCTTTTATCTTGGTATCTAGATTTTTGTAATTCAACATTCTAGGTTTCATATGACTCAAGCTATTTAATTTTTTTCGTATGAAGTGATGTATTTAAATATTCGATGTTTAATAAATACAAACCAATAAAAAACTTTTAATTCATAAGCTAACACAGAGAGTTCTTCGAATTAAAATAATTTTTTATTTTATAATTAACATTTCTGTACTTTTTCTCCGGTGTGAAACTTAATAAATAATGTCTATTTTGTGGTAGATCAAGATTTATTTTTTCTAAATGTATAGACGGACCCCTAACACATTTTCATGTGTAACTCTATTTGGAATTGAGTTAAAGTATATAAATAGGTATGTTTTCCGAACTGCCTTGATCTCAGAAATCTGAATATGAGGTCAAACATACGGGTTGTCATTGAAAAAAGTGAAGTTTACGCCTGTTTTAATATGTAGATGACCCCTTATGCAAAATCTAACTATACCAATAAAATCTAGACATTATTATAGATCGATAGGTACCATCCGCATGTTTCTACGATAATTTATGGCGAAATTAGGTGGGGGGGGGGCGTTTTTTTTTGGGGGGGGGGGTGACTGTACATACAGGTCACCTGTTAAAAATCGGACTTTCACATTCAGAGCACCTCTAAACATGATATTACAAAAAAAAAAAAAAAAAAAAAAAAACGGGAGTTGAAAAATAGAACATAAGAAAATACTTTGTGTTCATCGACATGTAGTAAAATGTAGACAGAGCCGGTTTTACAATTAGGTGAGTCTAGGTGACCGCCTAGGGGCGCAAGAGCTACAGAGGCACCAGATGAAGAAGCTTAAATAAAAATTGTTTTTTAACTTAATTAAAAAATAAAAAAAACTTTTTAGCCAAGAGATTTTAAAAAACCTTAAAAAAGTCTAATAAGTAAGGTTCAAAGAACTCTTTTGCGTAATCATAAATCACAGCATCATGCAGTATCAAGTAATATGCATTGGTGCTACAGTAAAATAATAGGAAAAGCAAAAATAAGACCGTGATTTGTACAAATTTCTTTTACCCTTCTTGCGTTTTCGACCACAGTGCTATTATAGTACCCTTATAAATGATTTAAGGAGCAGGGGAATCATCAGAATTTTATATCAGTATCATTAGGGATTATGTTTTTGTGTGTGTGTGTGTGTGTGTGTATAGTGTTTGAGTGGTATGTCTTGTGTATAGTGCTTGTAGGCACACCAAATAATTCGGTGTCATTATGGTCTACAAACGGAATTTCTTTTAAGTGCATTTTAAGATGGTTATATTCCATTCAATGCGATAGAATTAGCTACAGTGTTTACTGATATAAATTTACTAAGAATTTCTTGGATAAGCGAATTGAATTAGCTGAACGCCTGTTAAAGAAGGATCTTATTTCCTGGGATCTGGGACCCTTTAGTTTTCTCCAAGACTATCCCCGACATCTTTTCTTGGATGAATTTATTTTTTTTTAAATTACTTTCACATCTTTAAGAGTGAGGATATAAACCATAATTTCTGTGCGAATTTCGCTGAGTTTTCTGTAGTATATTAATTCTATGTCAACTCTTGCTTTCGTACTGTTTAGAAATTTGCAATAATTTCCTTTTTCTTATTATCTCTTTACAAAGGGAAATAAATTATATGATATATACGATTTGAAAAATAAATAAATAAACATTTGGAAAACAAGAACTGATTTAAGGATCATGAATTTTCTGAATGTGAAAACAGAAGTTAAAAATATATACTATTAGTTAACCAGTTATAATGGGTGCTAATTCCCCGTTATAACTCGTGACTTTAGCTTCTGACGATGATAAGCAGAGTCTTCATAAAAGAATTTGTATTAGGTACTGGATATAAGTGACTATTTCTTGAATTTAATTTTTAATTATAGGAAACATTTTTCAAGCGAATGCAATGCTAGTAGTTTATACAGGTAGTATATATCAGCTTAAATTGTAATTTGCAGAAGCACATAATTATGATGCTATTGATGAATGACTAATCCTTGAAAAACATTTCAATGATGTTATAGAATGGGTTGGTAAACATCACACTGAAGCTGTACAGTCAGCTATTGCAGATGGTCTGTACACTCATTCCTAGGGAAGAGGTGCCCTCAAAATTTGATCCTTCGGGGAGGTATCAACTTTACTGAACATGGAGACTGTTGAAGCTATGGCAGATTTTACGTGCACCAACCACTGTAAATGTACACGGCAGTCTTTGGTCGGTCTGGGAATCGAAACTGCAATTTCTGATTCAGAGTTTTGATTCCGAGTTCCGAATCTCATATTTCTGACTTCCGCTTGTTTAGAATGATTTTTTTTTTTTTTTTTTTATTATTAAATAACTTTCTTAAGTTCTTTTTGTCTTAACAATGTCGAACTTCCTGACACATTTAAAAAGTCACTTTAGATTGCATATCTCAATAAAAAGTTTAGCTGTTCCCATTCTGATGACAAAGAATCAATTAGTGTTTTCTCTTTTTCTATAAATGCAGAATTTATTGTAACATAGGTGATTCTTTTTTCTGATACAATATAGTCCGAGATAACAACTTAAAGCTGCAATTTTCAAAAAGATTCTTTGCCTTGGAAAATTAAATGATATATATATATAAATAAGAATATAGGTAAATTTCATGTAGTTGCATATTCACTAATAAAAATGGCACAGTGAATTGTTTTAAGAAAATAGTGAGTTTCGATTTGAAAACAGCCCTAAAACCCATAGCTGAATTGATATCCTATTAACCCATTTTTCGCATCTGAAAATTAATTTTATATTTAAAAATAAATTTCAAACTTGAAGCACTAATCAATCCAAAACATTTGAAAATCTTCATATTTGAATAAGTTTACATAACTCGTTAAAAAAATGTTTCATAATAAAATAATTACTTTTGAAGTCATCTGTAGTTTTTGCTGTTTTATGCTCCCTCAAGGAAATTTCCGTAAACATTTATTTGTATTCATTCTATACTCTTATTCCACTGAAGTTGTACAAATACACCATCCTGTATTTAGTAAGATAAGACTAATTTTAATAATTTTATTTTAAATTATTGTTATATATGATCAAAATAATGAGCATTACTATTTATATTTAGAAAAAAATCATTATTTCTAGTTTTGGCGGTTAATGGGTTAATACAGGTGCATTTTTAATAGGCAAGAATTTAGGCTAACTTTAACTCGATAATTTAATCAAAACTTTCGCAAGAGCAAAAACACAAAAAATAGTTTTTTCTAATAACTATTAAACAGCAATATGTATTTAACTTAATCTGTAAAAATATCATTATCAAGTACATGTTAGAAATACTGATGTTTATTATTGCTTACAATTTTACTATCGCTTGTGTTAATAAAATAATTTTTTTTAAACATTTTCCAATATAATTAAAAAATGCATGTAACTTATATTCATTTATCTATCTGTTATGCCCTGCAAATTCTTTTTCAAATACAGATTTTGGGCCGCGATAGCCCGGTCAGTATAGCGGCAATCTCGTAATTGAAAAATTGCAGGTTTGATACTTGAACCGGCCAAAGACCGTCGTGCACATTAATAGTGGCTGGTGTACAAAAAATCCGTCGTGGCCGTAATGTCCTCCATATTCCCATCCAAATTATATCTCTGAGGATCACTGAAGCGGGACAGCCATTCCCTCCATGGAGGATCAAAATTGTGATGGCATGTCTCTGGACTATCCTTAGGGGTGCATTCCAGACAGTCGCCAATTACTCATTGTGCAGTACTAGTGTGACGTTTAACTAACCAAATGCAAATTCTTTTAAGGCAACTCTCTATTTATCGTCGTCGGAAGCTAAAGCTAATGTTATAATAGGGAAATAATCCCCATTATAAGTCATTAATTAATACATATTTTTAACTCATAAACATACAATCAAAAAAAAAGATGATTCAATTTATTGAAATACTTTATAATATATTTGCATAAAAACAGTGTGTGGAGCTTTAAATTTTTTATTTATTTATTTATTTTTTTTTTTCGAGGAAGCACTCATAAAAGTTTAGATATACTGTATTCTATGGGAAAAATTGTTTAAAGTGTGCTTTAAGTGTGATGAACCTGATACACATCACTGAAATTTATTTTAGTATCTACCTCCAAGAAAACAATGGTATAATATTCATAGTTTTCTAAAGGATTGCGCAAAAAGCTAAATTTCTGACTATGGGAGAAGAGTGTTAGAATTGAAATTTAGGTGCATTATTACATTTCTAGCTAAGCTATATTTTAACATCATGGTGGTTATGAAATCGATATTTCTTAAGCAGCTCCACTTAAAAGAATATACCTGTATTTCTGGAACACGACTACGCAAAGGAATTTGAATATACTGCTATGTTAAATTTCATGGGGGTTTTATATCATAATATTTTATCATTATCATAGTGGATATTTTGTGAAATGCATTTTTAGATATGCATTATTCTGGTAGGTAGTCAAAAATATTTTGTATACAATAGAACCTTATGGCAATTAGTTCTTGAAATCCTTATACGTTATAATTTTATCAGATCAGATGAACGAATTCTTATTGCTAGCACAAAGTGCTAAAGATGATATAAGTACGAGTCAACACAACATGTTTATTTTCAATTTTCTTTTCATCACTTATAGAATGAATATTTCATATAGACTTTTTTTGTGTTGAAAATGATCTCATAATCTATGTGTAATGCATGATTTTTCATTTCCTTTCAAATTTCTTTATAATATTCAGTGTGCAGTGTTTGGAAATGCCTGCAGATATGTAATTACATTTTAACAATGTTCCGTATGTTATAATAACATAAGGACGTTGATTTTAATAAGGAGCGTCAAAGCATTTCTTTGCCTAGGGGCACCAAGTACCCTCGCACCGGCCCTGAATGTAGCAAACCACTTCCATCAATTACATTGAATAGAAAAGAGCGTTTAGCTTACTTTTGGGTAGCCCTATATATTGTCTATAAACTATATGCACATCATTATTGCACACTTAAATTTAGTTTTATATCAGAAACACCTAACACAAAATGAAATACATTTCTAGCAATTTCCAAGTATACCCCAATACATCCAAATACTTTGGATAATCCTGTAAACAATAACCTGTTTGATCAGTCGATTGTTAGCATGGGGAAGGATGGAGGAGAGAGGAATAAAAAAAATATGAATTAGGGATATTGAAGGATTGTATTTCTGTATAGATTCTACTATAGTGAGATGGAAAAGTTGTGGATGGAGATAAACCTGAAAACCCAATATATTAACGGAGCGATTTATTGTCGATCATTAGAGGGTGGAGGGGGGGAAGGGGAGAAAGTAGAAAAAAAAATACAAAAGTGAGAATATTGAACAATTTTACTTCTTTATAAGTTCTGGAATCTAATTAAATAATAAGTTTTAAAAGAACATTGACATTTATGTTGGAATTGAAAAAGATTGAAAAACACAATGATTCTGTGATATGTTTGATCACCGATTATGGGGGAAGAAGGGTTAAAAAAGCTATAAATGTAAAAGATATTGAAAAATTCTACATCTTTATAGGCTCTAGAATTTAATAAAATGTGCTTAAAATGAACATTGGCATTTATGCTGCAGATGGAGAAAGATTGGAAATTGCAATATTTCTGTCTAAAATCGGGAGATTTGAAATTTCTACATATTACTGTTCTGAAAATAATCTGCAAATTAAAAAAAATATATATATGCGATGTACGTCTTGCATTTTCTGCTATGGGGCATCCAAATGATCCTTAAAAGGTACAAGATATCTAAAAAATGTCCATTAAAAGTCCTGGATATCCTGTACTAAATATAGATGTGCCTTTTTCTATGTCTAATAGATGTAACATGTTAAAATCAAAGCAAGATTTAGATATTTTCAATATCTATTCGATCTAACAAGTCCAATTATTGGAGACTTGAAGATTTACCGGATATGTAACAGACATCTAATGGATGTAAAAAAGAGTGACATTTGTTGTGTAATAGATATCTGTTGGATATTTACAGAAGTTTAATGGATCATTTTAAAACTTTTATACGTGTTTTTATAGATTTTTTATGGATGTAAGCGGCTGTGTGGGTGTTAATAATTTTTTCTTTCTAAGTATGCCTCTTTTAGCTTCCTTTCTTTAAATGTAATAATATCATACCTGCCAACATTTGAAAATGACAATTAGTAGCACACCAATTTTAAAAATGGATTGGATGGTTGGTTGGTTCATTTTTATCATGCAACACACGAATTCTAAACAAATAAATGTATATTACCGTATTTTCTTGTGTATAATCCACGGGGTACTACTATTTTCAGCCCTGATGAAAAATTTTCCATAGATAATATGCACTACCAGCTTTTATTTGCCACAGCAATCCAGCCACATTATGTTAAAAAGTTTTTTACCCCCCCCCCTCCACCCCTCAGATTAAATATTTTTAAAGTTATTATTTTTATTGAAATAATTTGCATTAGTGTCCATAAAAATGAAAGACTGTACTATATAAGAAACAAACACGATTTATGAAATCAGGTGTAAAATAATTTTATTCTAGATTTCAGAATTACTCTTTTTACACTATATTCAACCAGTTATTAAAATTCAGCAAAAATGCTAGCCAATCAATAAATATTTTTGTTGTGTGTTTAATTATGTGCATAATTTTAAATATAAATTATATTTATTACAAAAGAATTTAATCTTAGCATTGGTATAATTATTTTTAAAATATTAAAATATAAATATTAAACACATTCAAAGGCTTCTGCAGGCGTTTGATCGTAGATTGTTAAGGGAGGGGGGGGGGGGAGGTAAAAAAAAAACAGTCAGAAATATTGAACAATTCTACTTCTTTATAGGCTCTAGCATCTAATGAAGTAAATTTAAAAAGAACATAGGCATTTATGTTGTGAATGGAAAAAGATTAGGAATCCCAAGGCGTTTGTTTGCCGATCGTTAGGGGGTGGGGTGAGGCGCGAGGGGGGACACAAAATAATACACGAATGAGAAATATTTAACAATTCTATTTCTTTATACATTCTAGAATCTAATAAAACAAGTTTAAAATGAAAATTGACATTTATGGAGTGGATGGAAAAAGATTGAAAATCCCAAAGCAAAACATAGTCCGAAATGTTACAGTTTTGGTGCTAGATAAAAATTCGTAATTTTGAGCAGATTTTCGTAGCATCGTAGTTTATGGCCCAAATTCGTAGCAACTACGAATTATTCGTAGTAGTTGGCAGGTCTGTAATATACATATACAGTGAAAAATGTTTAACACGAAACTGAGGGGACTGAAATATTTTTTCGTGTTAAAAGAATTTTGCGTAAAAAGATTCGTAAAAAAAGTACAAAACTGGCCAATGTTTTCCTGTCGTCAATTATTACTTCCCTTTCCTGTAAAATTACCACTAACTTACATCCATTAGGATAAAAATCGAGTACACATATTATTATTATTATTATTTTTTTTTTTTTTTTTTTTTTTGGGGGGGGGGGGGGACCAGATGTCTTTTACTTTCTCTTTCAGCACCATATTGTTCAAAAATTGATCCAGATTATACATTGATTTATTCATCTCTGAATTCGAATGTGCATCTAAATAACTGCGGATACTCATTATTTTCTTTTCTGAAGCAGAGGGGAACAGAAACTGCATCGTTGATTCAGTTGCCAGATTCGTCATCAAAATTTACATAAATGGAATCATTTTAATGATGAACAATGTCAAAAATCTCATTGTCAGTACTGTAAACACATGATCATCAAACATATTGTATCATAGTTGCCAACATTTTAATTTATTCCAGAGCATTTTTAGCCCCACCTTCAATCCACACCACTTTATTTATAGACTACTTTCCTTCAATATGTAACTACGATAAAATAAGAAAAAAAGTACTCTTAAGTAAAAAGTGGTATGAAAATAAAGGCGGATCTAAAAATGCTTTGGAATAAATTAAAATGTTGGCATCCCTGTTCTGGCAAACCTGCCACTAAAAATCGAAAGCAAATTTTTTTCGTGTTAAACAATTTTTGTTTTGTGTTAAAAGAAAGAAAAAGTATTAAATAGCATAGTAATACTGTCCTGACCGTTATATCATTTCGTGTTAACCAATTTTTCATGTTAAGTGTTTTCGTGTTAAACGTATTTCACTGTATAAATATATGGAATTTGTTCATCTACTTTTTTTTTTTTTTAAGATTTCTTTAAACTGACTAATTTTTATCAAAGTTTTAATTGCGTTATTTTGCATTTTTTTTTTTTTAAGACCCATTTCAAGATCATCATTTTTTTTTTTTTTTTTTTTTGCACTTGAGAAATTTTTCTAGGTACAGTCCTGAAAATAGTATTTTTCCATAATCAATTTCTGCTTCTTTGGCAAAATGACAAAAAAAAAAAAAAAAAAAAAAAGAGAGAGAGAGACAGAGAGAGCGAGAAATGTTTGCAGATAAATATAAATGCAGAACTATTTTGACATTGATTAAAACAAATTACATCTGATCGCAGGTAATCTCAAAAATTGGGAATTATTTCATTGTTAATCCAAAAAAATTCACCCTTTTTTCAAAGATGATCTCTAGAATGTGTGATTATGTAACCAAAAATAAATGAAATTTATTTCTGATAATAATAACTAAAATGCATGTTTTACATCATTTCAGAAATGCTAAGTCATTTCTACACTGTTTGAATTAATTTACATTTAATGCAACTAATTGCAGAAATAAGTAACTTTTGTTTTTATCAACGAAAGAAATATGCAGTTTTATGGCAGCTTATAGACAAAATTCATCTTTTTTTTTTAATCTGATTTCTAAAATACATCGTTATTCCTGTCTATATTATGTCCAACTTTTGAAATACACTGTGTTTCAGGGCTCGAAACTAGCAGTCATTTGTTGTATTTTGCAACTAAATATTTCATTTGATGACCACAATTTTATACCTAGTTATCATTTTGACACCTAACATTCTTTTTCCCCTTCAGTGTGAAATTATAATATGCAATGAAGATAAATGCACTGGCAACAAAGTACAGGGTATCCATCAGTGGCGCACCCAGAATTTCTGTCTGGAGGGGGCTGAAGAATAATCGGGTCGTGTAAACGTACAGGTTTATGGGCAGTAAACAGGTACAGTAAACAGATTTATGGGCATATACGCAACACACACATAAAATAAAGAATCTGCTTTAAATATTTCTTTTGAAATAAGTAAACGAATGAATGAGATTGAATTTAAGTTGAATAGTGCAATCGAGAAATTTATATCAGTAAGCTAAATATATCAGTAAGTAATATAAATCTACAAGCTAAGTTACAGTAGTTCGGTCTGTTGGAATTGACACTGAGCTTGTAAACATAAAGTTGTCTGTTCATCTATGATAAAAAAAAAAAAAAAAAAAAAAAAAAATATTGTGTACAATATGACAAGCTAGTGAACACAAAATTCATCTAAATGAAATGCCTTCCCCCATATTTCCATTTAAAATAAAATTTGATCAAATTTAATGCTCTTTTGCGCTACTTTACATGGATATGCAGTAACACATAAGTAATTAAGAAATTATAATAATTATAGCCAAATAAAAGCTACAGTTGTAATATGTAGGAATTATAACATAATTTCAGTGTAAATTTTTACATGGCAATTTTCATTTAATTATCTGGAGTATTGGGGGCGATGCTTCTAGGTTCGGTTAACAGAAACAAGTCGGACATGTAGTCTTCGTGGGTGTTAGTCAACACAGCAAGCAGGGGGCAGAACCTCTAAAAATCCTAAAACATTAATTCTATTATAATATATTACTTAGAATTTTAATTTGTTCAGTTAGCAAATATTTCCAGCATTACCTTTCTGAGTTCATTACAGAATATTGTATTCCAGGATAATATTTATATATATTGTGAAATTTGAATTTTTATAACAGGAAAAAATTGCATTATCCAAAAATGAAGCTTAGATCAATGACATGAGAGGCAAAAGTGAAAACTGTGCATGGACCCTACTGTATGTTCTACTAACCATGATAAAAATAAATAAGTGACCCCATCCTCAGAAGCATCTGTAAAATATCTTAACATATTGCTATCGAGGTATTTTCCTATTTTGAACAGTAAACTATGCCTTTTGGCATTCCTCTAAATTGTTATATTTTTAGAGAAATAATTTTGTGTATTTGAGATTAAACCAATTAAATTTTATCTTCAATTGATGTGAAATTTCACTAGCATGTATATGTGCTAGTAGCATATAAAAGGTTTAACAAATATACAAATTTCATTTTTAATTTAAAATATTGTTTTAGAGGAACGACTAAGAGCAGGGCTGATCTTTTATTTTATATAAAACGAGAATTTTCATTTGCCGATGTGAATGTGTCAATTTTGCCCAAGGACAAAACAAACTTTCACAAAGATGCTATAAATACTCACGAATTAAAATATAAAATTTTATAAGCCTGGTATCCCATTTTTCTGACAAATACATCCCTGCTTTCCACATCAGATTGCTTCTCCTGCCTGACTTTTTCGGTACTCCCTCGATTTCATAATAACAGTATATGCTTTAGGGCCTTAGAAGCCGATTCCTAAAAATTGCAATGGAATGTCTAGGATATCTTTCAACTAAAAAACAAAGAACTAGTTCACTGTTTTTGTGTTTGAATGTAAGAATTTCAAAAATTTCTAAAAGTTTAAGGTATAGTTTATAAACTTTATTTTTGCTTACAATATCTGTGTTTGAATAATATTTTTTCATGCATGTTTTTTACCATGTCAGCTGGTTCTGGAGGGGGCTTCAGCCCCCTAAGCCCCCTCCGTGGGTGCGCCACTGGTATCCATAAAAGAATGCCCCAGTTTCAATGGTATATTATAACAGTTTAATTTAGACTATTTACAAAACTATTGCTAAACTTTTGAGCAGGAGTGTATATAGAGAGAGGGGGGGGGGGGGGAGAGGTAGAGAGAACATGTGTGTGTAAAGAAAAGTTAGAACAATTTTTAATCTTTTTACAAATTTATAAATGTTATAAAACTAAAAAATTTAATCAGATAAATAAAATGCTATATAACATCATGCATTTTGCATAAAATATTTGATTTAATTATCAACCCTTATGAGTTATAATGCATTTGCTGATTTTTAAGAGCAATGCTAATTAATTTGACTTGAAAGAAAATAGAGCATGTTTCAAAATGATAAACACTGAAAATGAAGAAAGAAAAAATGTATATAGCTATAATTGCAGGAGGAATATTAATACAATTTAAAAAATCCTGAGAATTATTGCAGGTTTTTTGCAACCTTGTTAAAAATCCTAAAATAATATTTAAGGAAAGAAAGAAAAGAATAATAAAAGTTGGGTTTCAAATGTTTATAGTTTTTTTTTTTTTTTAAGTAACAAAATATATTGAAAGTTCTATAATAAGTTAAAAAATAAATAATTTACAAGTATATTACGAATATTGCTTATGTGAACATTTTATAGCTTCAAAATAAAATATTAAAAATTAAAATAATCAATTTTTAGAAAATTATAACCAATTTTAACAGTTATGAATTTTCTCAATGTAAAAAACTGAATTTAAAGATTTATATTTGTTAATGCATTTTATTACATTGCCACCAGTATTTCTCAAATGTAATTTTTTAAATATTATAGCATTAAAACCTACAGAAAAAACAAGTGGTAACAATATAAAAAAAAATGAGAGTAAAATTTTAGAAATACTGTAAACCCTGCAATAGGGCAGAATTCCCCAAAGAATAATACTGGCTTTGGCTTTCAGCAATGATAAGTATTGAGCCCCCTTAACTTATTCCAAGCAGGTCTTTTTTCTGTCCAAATAAAATATACTCATGTCCAAATTTATCTTTACATGTCCAAAAATAATTATATTCAATGAATATCCAATAAATATCATCTATGTTTGCAAGGAATTTGTGAAACCAAGCGTAATTAGCATCATCCAATCAAAAGTAATCAAACAGTTTCCTATACAAATCTAGGCAGAGGTCTGTCCAGAGGAAAAACTTGGTCTATTAAAAGGACCCTTCACAAAATTTTTTATCCTAAAAAAGGACCCTTCCCAAAAATTTTCCCCTTAAAAACAGACCTTTAATAAATCTGTTTCATTTTAAAAACTAATCTTCTATGGTATGAATAGGCTGCCTGAATAATCAGATGTCCTCTGCTGTATTTCTCCCGAATAGCTGATATTTATTTTCTAATCTATAAAAGGTTTCTATGCATATGTGTGAGCTTAGCTTTATAAAAGTGAACCATCATTATCTAAATGAAACTTTGTAACTTTATTTTGCAAAATTACATTTTTCACAATTTCATAAAAAGAGAACCCTAGCTGAAAAGTTCTACCGAACTTGATTTTTACACTAAATTTAGATTTAAAAAAAATTACGTGTAGATTTTTCACAATTTCACAAAAACAGGACCCTATCTGAAAAGTCTGGACAGACCCCTGCTAGGCTTACGTCATCCAATGTTGAACCAAACACTTTGTGCAAAGTGAATTTCTGCAACACAGCATTTGCATAATTGCCAACATTGCAAATATTTAAATCAAATTTATCGCCAGTACTTTTTAAAAAGAAATCTTTCACAAATATTCTCGATGATTAAATAAAATTAAATAAACTGAAAACCCTTCATAAAAACTTTCCAGTATGAAGTCTCCATAAAAAATAATGGAGACTTGGCACCTATGCATTTGATTTCAATATGTAAAGGTTCAAATTGCTTTGTTATGGCTCTGAAATATCATTTGGAAGAATCTGTGAATTGGCGACTCATAGGCTGTTTTAGAAGCAGAGCAGCCAATCATAGAAGTAGCCACATGTCTGAATATTTCAAGACAGACAGTCTCTACATTATGGGAACAATTTCAGAATGGTGGAATTGTTTTGAGAAGGCTTGGACATGATCGTAAACAAGTGACAACCACATCTGAAGATCAATACCTGTCAATAACGGCCCGTTGTAACAGGAAGTTGTTAGCATTAACAACATTATAGAAAAATAAAAATTTTAAACATTTACTTGAAAAACTAAATTAGAATTAATTATAATATTTAAAAGTCTTTTTTTTTTTTTTTTTTTTTTTTTCCTACAGTATAACTTAAACTCTAACTGACAGTTTATTTCTATACATTAAAAAAAAAAGTTACTAACACTGGTATCAAATTTTTTTGCCTGTGACCACATCTCATGGAGGGCAGGGTTCTCTGCATCATGAGAGGTATCAATGTGTGTGGAATACTTCAAGGAAGACATTTCAGTCAGTCAGAAATTTTTGTCATCTTAATTAATGAAGTTATTAATTAAAAACATGTTTATAAAGTTACTCTATTTGCCATTTTACAAAAAGTTTCTGAAATCGTTGTTCAATCTTATGACATCATTTTTCACAGGAAAATTAAAATATGGTCAATGGTATAAAAATAAATTAAATAAATGTCTATCTTTTTTTTTTTTTTTTTTCCCCTTCTTCTTTCAGAAAATTAATTTTCTTACTGGCAATTTCTTATGTTTTATTTATTTATTCATTTTTTTTTTTTTTTTTTTTTAATGTGTTATTTTTTATGAATAAGGAAATAATGTCATGTCTATACAATTGACTGTGTTTCTTTTTGTCTTTAAAGTGTATTTATTTTTTTTATTTAAAAACATATTTTAAAATACCTCAGATATATTTTGACATAAAAAATATTTTAGACTGAAATTCAAACTCACCATATTCAATAATAATATTAATAATAAACTTTTTTCTTTTCAGATATTTTTGAATGTGTAAAATTATTATCTAGCTGTACATTAAAAATATATAGAGTATTAAATGCCCTAAATTAATTTAAAAATTCAATAGTGAAAAGTATAGACATTAGAAAAAATAGGAACTAGATTTTTTTTAACAAGCAATTATACTAAAAAATCCATCACCAAATAGTGACAAAAATTTAAAAGTCGCCAAGGGGTTCATATACTAAAGCTGTAACGCAAAATGGTCTAGATATTATGAATTTCTTTCTATACTGGTGTTAGTGTTGGTGTTAGGGATTAAGGCCGATTGACAACACTGGGGTCCTAGGCCTGAGGGGGAGTGCCTTCCGTGGAGGTCTTTCTAAGGGGTCCTAGCCCGTATTTACGCAAGTTTCGGAGGAAACCACGGAAAACTCCGAACGGCTAGGCCGACGAGCGCGACCGGGAATCGAACCCGGCACTTCACGTCTACCAGCTTTGAGCGCAGAACCGCTCGGCCGCTGGTGGGCTCTTCCTATACTGAAAAACATTTCTGATCTGTAGCATACTATTTCATTTAAAAAAAAAAAAGGTATTAAATAATATCTATTTTAATTTGACATTGAATTTTCATTGAGATTTCAACACTTTTTTGCTTCTGTCTTGCGTTATGCACTATTAATACTCAGTGAAAGGCAAAGAAGCAAATAGGCAGGCAGAGCACCACAGGAGTTAATAAGTGAAGTGAGTCGGGCAAAGCCTCCCTCAGGGTTGGTGAGCTGAGCAAGCAGGGGGCAGAACCTCCTAGTACATTTTTTTAAAAAATAAATAAATTATAACTTACGATGCTAAGAACATGCAAGCAGTTCCAACCAACTGTAATTTATCTCTTCCTACTGACATGGATGATAAGAATCTATCAACATAAGCAACAGACAAGTGCAATGTCTCTGTCTCCATTTTATACTCCTCTGCTACTTCAATGAACCAATCAATTAAAATACTTCTCATTTTCATTGTTATTTCAACCTGCTTTGACACATAGTTGGGTTTAGGGCGAGATTTTTGCTATGAGGGAAAAAATAAATATACATTTATATATAAAATAAATATTAGAAATAAATGGTTAATACCAATTTTTAAATCTAAAGAATACAGACGTTTTAATGATATCACCCTTTAAAATATAAAAATCAAAGAAAATTAAGTTAAATACATGTTTTTATAAGTTTTAGTCATTAGTTGAACTGTAAAATGATTTAATGAAAAGGACTAAATATAACATATAAATTCAAGTACAGAAACTTGCACAAAGAGTATTTAAATATACTTATTTAAAAAGATGTCATCAAACTATGCAATTTAAGGACATGCTCAAATAAATACAAAATGGCATTATACAGAATATCCCAAAATTCTGCTGGTGATTTAAAAAAAAAAAATTATAAGTTTTACAAATACATTTCTTAAGTTATGTTTCTATAATGTCTTCCTTTAATTTCTACACATACAACTATACACTTTCACTGCACCAACGCTTTAGTATTAACACATGTGTTTTATGTTTGTAGCTTCAGTAAAATGCTTGGCATGTGATAATATGTCTCACATAAAACCTGAATAATAAGCTTTTATTTCATTTTATTTTATTTATTCTTTGTCAAGTAAATCTATAATAATAAAAAGAAAAGTTTGGCTGTCCATTTGAACGTTCAGCCCCAATGAATGTAGAAACATAAAAATTTATGTATGGGTACTGAGAAGCCTTCCAAAGATAGTAAAAAAAAAAAATCTTAAATTAGTTGTGGAGATATTAAATAAAATGTCAGCATATGTCGTGACCGCAATATCATCCATGTTCCCAGGGTTGCCAACTTTTCAAAAACGGTTTGAGGAGTATTCAGAGAAATTTTGAGGAGCATTTCAACTACTTAGAGGAGCAATTTTAAAAATACATTTAAAAAAAAAAAAAAGAAAGAAACTACTAACAAAAATAAATTAAGAATAATCATATCAAATTAAGAAACATTTATTGATAATCAAATATATTTTGCAAAACAGTGAAGAGAGATAAGAATGGGAAATGATTAAGTCTGAATATAAGCTTAAAACCCAAAAGTAATTTGTTTTCTGCATGATGGCATATTTTCCATACATAAATAAGAACAATATATGAAAGTAAATTATTCAGTTACAGAAAGAAAAGAAAAGTAAGAAAGAAGAAGGGAAAAAAAATTAAATTTCCAACAATTTTCATGAATGTCAAAATAATTATTATACTATCACATAACAATCTAAAAATGAAATCTCTGATATTCATGTAAATGTGAAAATGATCTCATCTCTGAGTCAACTCCCTCTAATCTGCATAGCTTGGGACCAAATGTTTTGTAAACTTCAGAATTTTGCAGATTATTGGTCATAATTTGTTTATTATTTTTTTTCCCCCAGACACAAATGAAGTTATAAATCATTAATGCTTTAAGTGAATGATAAAATAAATGCATAATTATTTCAAATAAATCTTAAATAAAACAGGGATGGAGCAGCTTGATCACCACTTTGGAGCACTTAAAATACCTTTTTGGAGCAGCTAAATATCCCTTTTGGAGCATATCGAAGAAGAATAATTATGGATTTGGAGCATATTGGAGCAAAATAATTGTTAATTTGGAGCATATTGAAGCAAAATAATTATGGATATGGAGCAAATTTATTTTGAATCTGGAGCACATTGACCAGAATAATCTGTGGGTGCTTATTTATTTAAAAACTAAAAACCCTGCAAAAAATTTTAGCTATTTTCCCACTTAGTTAATACATAAAAATGAACATCTCGACATCACATGCATAATAAATTACACTTTGAAAATTTTCTGCAGAAATGAGTGAAGGAAATTTCTTAAACTTATACCACCATACATGTGAAAATAATTTCAATGCTATACTTCAAACTGATACTAAAATTAGATTTTTTAAACAAAATCTTAAATTTTTGGAGTAATAATAAAGTCAAAATAATGGACAATTTTAACCGTTTAAATATTAGAAAATGTAATAAAACTGAATCTACAATAAAATAATCATTGTTGTTAAGGATAGAAAAGGATTGAAATTGTACAACATTAAATACAATTTCAGTGTAAACTGGCAGTCATGAACTTTACTGAAACTTTTCTCAAAAATCGGGAGTTTCTCGTATATGGGGAAAGGGGGGGGGGTAGAATTACGTTTTTGCCATTAATTAAATAAATGTGCTTTTTCCCCTGTATTCGACCGAATTCGCAATATTTTTACGACCGATTGCCAAAATTCGTAATTATTTCACTGCAAATTTACAAAGTCTACGTTTAATAGCTAATAGATACTATAATTTTGCCACTAATTGATAAAATTCACTCTTCTTTCAAAGCTGATTGCTAAAATTTGCGATATTTTTGCGGTCAATTATATCGAAAATGGGGTCAACTATTAATGAAATATACAATTATCTGGCTGCTAAATGATGAAATTTAAGCCCTTTTTAAAGCTACATCCCTCAAATACCATACAAATTTGCTGTTAATCGATGAAATACGCCCTTTTTTCAAAACTGAATCCAGAAATATGTGAAAATTTGCAGATGAATTAAAAAATACCAGATTATTTCGCAGCTAATTGTCAAAAATTACATTTACCCGGAACTAAATTATTTTTTTCTCCTAATCGGTAAAAAATTGTGCATTTTTTTCAAAGCGGATTTCTGAAATACGCGATTATTATGCGGCCGATTGTCGAAACACGCTCTACTAATCTA
This sequence comes from Salticus scenicus, assembly GCA_963930645.1. NCBI lineage: Eukaryota > Metazoa > Arthropoda > Arachnida > Araneae > Salticidae > Salticus > Salticus scenicus. Next base: position 171,253,851 of record OZ005651.1, read on the forward strand.
TGAAATATGTGTTCTTCTGAAAGCTGTTCTGAAAGTTCAACTGTTGGAAATGCAAAAAAGAAAAATAGGTTTTTTTTTTTTCAGTGTCTGCCACTATTCAGTTTTATGTATTTAATCAAAAATATTTAACTAGGTGGTCAAGACTGAATTTGCGGAGCATAGAAATGACATTGAGGAATTGCAGAGTTTTTAAATTTTTTCGGAGAAACTCCGCAGAAATCGGAGCAGTTGGCAACCCTGTGTTCCCATCAAAATTATACCTCTGGGGCCACCGAAGCGGGGGACCATCCCCTTCGTGTAGGACCAAAATTGTGGTGGCATGTCTCAGGAACATCCATAGGGGTGCATCCCAGACTGCTGCCAATTATCCATAGCGCTGTAATGGTGCGACGTCAAACACAACCTACCTGATTATCTACCTACCTACAACCATGGATCATATTTTCATTTCCCGTGTAAGAAAATTAATTTTCTAAAAGTAGAGAAAAAAAGTTGATATTTATTTTCTTTCTTTGTTACATCCATGGATTTGGGCCACGTCACCCTAGTCTGTAAAGCTCCGAGCACATAATTGGAAGATTGCCGATTCGATACTTGAGCCGGCCAAAGACCGTCGTGTACACTAATCGTGGCTGGTGCACATAAAATCTTTCGTGACTGCAAAATTCTCCATGTTCCCACCCACACTATACCTCTGGGGATCACCAAAGTGGGGGGGGGGGGAGATCCCTTCCGGGAAGGACCAAAATTGTGATGGCATGTGTCTGGAACATGTCTAGGGGTGCGTCCCAGACTGTCGCCAATTCCCCATAACGCAGTACTGGTGCGACATTAAATCGAACCTACCTACTTACGTACAGCCATGGATCATATTTTAATTTTCCCATTTAAAATGACTTCATGACAGAAGAACAACGCCACTGGGAGAAACTTTCTTCAAAATGGCAAATAGAGTACCTTCATAAACTTGTCATTTTTAGGTAATAACTTCTTTAACTAAAATGATAGAAATTTCTAAGCAGCTGAAATGTCTCCCTTGGAGTATTCGGAACACATTGATACCTCTCATGACGCAAAGGACCCTGCCCTCCGTTAGAAGATGCTGTCGCAGACAAAAAAAATTTGACACCAGTGACAGTAACTTTTTTTTAATATATAGAGATAAATAAGCAATTTTTACTTTATACTTTTTAAATCTTTTATCTTAAGTATATTTACATTTATTTCTTTAATTAATTTAATAATTATGTTCTCTTAATTTAGTCATTTACTTCACTAAAAAAATTAAAAAAAAAAAAAAAGTTTCAGTTAAGAAAAAAAAAAAGCACTGCCTACCATGTATGAACATAAGAGCTGCTGATTGTGAATTAAACAGATTGAAGCAAAAAATTGAGCTTTTGATTCTTTTGACTACTTTTTTTTTTTTCTTTAACTTCTTGGGTTATATTGTGACCAAGTGTGCAATTGCAATTATACAAAATTTGTTTCCATTCTATATTTTCTACCATGCTCTTTTTAGCTTTTAGCTCTTTTTACCCTTTTCAGATCTTTTTAACATTTATGCTTGGTTTGGTATCAATATGAATTTTACTGACTAATACCTCCCTTGTCAGTAATAGTATCTGTACCCATTCAAGTATGAAAAATATCAAACAGTATACCATGTGATTTGTTTTATTTCATGTTACACAATTAAATTTCATGCTTCAGTGAACCAAAATACTTCAGAAATTATATGCCTATGTATACCGGGTGGTTCAAAACTGATGTTACAGAAATTATTTATTAAACTACAGTGTGGGGGGAAAAAAAGCAGAAAGACACTAAATACTTTTTTTTCCCTTTTTATATTTAAAAAAAAAAAAAAAAAAAAAAAAAAAAAAAAAAAAAAGAATCTTTTACTTTTAATGAAATTATTTTTATCTGTAACATTTTGCAGGTCAATTTAACGAAGTATCACATCACACTTTAAAAGAGAAGCACTTGAGATTCTGACTACCAGTGACGCAGTAAATGACGTCGAACACAGTTTGATCCCACCTGAATGGAAACAGTTTTTTAAATACAAGAAAAGAAGTGAAGAAATGATGGACGGAGACAAAGAAGAAAGAGAATGAGCCACCGAGCATTTTGTCATCGTCGAGCTCTGAAGATGTTTCTGGTCGGAACCGAAATATATAAGCTCATCATTTTTAAAGGATGTAATGTAAGGTAAATTTTAATTGTTTTCAATACATAGATGTCATTTGGTTTTTTATTTCTTTTCCTTCTTTAAAAAAATAAATAAATAAATAAACCGTTCCAATATAATTCAATGCAAACCAAACCTAATTTTCTATACAAATATATGTATGATTTTTCTGAAAATGACTTTTGTACTTATTTTGTAATGTTTTCTAACTGCAATGTTGAAATAAACATGGATTGTAGATCAATTGCATTATACACTTTCAAAATGTTGAAAGTTTGAATTTGTAGTTGAAACAAGCAAAATCATTAGTATATTACAGAGAATTATACAAATTATCAAATTTCACAAATGCTGATTCACAAGATGATGACCAGTTAAATTTGATGTTTTTTCTAAGTAAACATCTTAAAGGATATGTCAGAGTTTGAGGTATCTGGAATAATACGTAACCATACCTAAGAAACGTCTTACATCATCAGTATTTTGAGGTCTAGGTGCATGAGTTATTGCCTCAACTTTTTTTGGACATTTTGAAATTTTATTTTCTTCAATTACATATCCCAAATAAGAAATGGATTTTTTGAAGAACTGACATTTTGATTTATTGACATGTAAATCATATTTCTTTAGACGTTCTAAACATTTAATCAATCGCTCTCTGCATTCGTTTATCGTTTCACCATGGATGATTATATCATCGAAATAAGTTGTGGCTCCTTGTAAACTCTCTATAATTTGGTCTAAAATTCTGTGAAATTTACTGGGTGCTGTTTTAATTCCAAAAGATAAGCGATTAAATTTAAATGTTCCTCTGTGTGTCGAAATGGTTTGTATAATTTTACTACTGTCATCAACTGCTACATGTAAATATGCTTATATAAATCTAGGGTGCAAAAAACTTTTGCATTACGTAAACTATTTAAGATTTCACCAATTCTCCGAATTGGATAATGAGCTGCTTGCAGTTGGGGATTAACAATGACTTTATAGTCGACACATAGGCGTACTGATGCGTCTGGCTTAGGTACAATGACCAGTGGTGAACCCCAGTCACTACAGTCAACTTTCGTGATAGTATTATCACGCTCAAGCGCATTCAATTCTTGCTCAACTTTGTCACATAAAGCAAAGGAAAATCACGTGGTTTTAAAAACACTGGCTTTGCATTTTCTTGTAGTTTTAAAGAGCATGTAAAATGGGGAATTTTCCCTACTTTTGGTTTAAAAATTTCAGAAAATTGATTAATTATATCATCAATAAGGTTAGAATTAGAAATAGTTTTCACTTTGAGATTGTTGTATTTATTCGCATTATCGTGTTCAAATAGATTTATTTTTAATCGACGTATCCATGTTCTACCTAATACAGGTGTAAACATATCTGGTACTTTAAACAATATTTCTCTGCACCGTTGATTCTTATATTTAATTGGTACTTCTACTACTCCTAATGGCTCAAAAATACCATGTGTGTATGATCGAAATTTTATACGTGTAGGGTGGATTTCACTTTTTAATTTCAAGGAATCGAAATTTCGTTTAAGTAACAATGTATAGCCTGCGCCTGAATCTACTTCAAATTTTTTCATCTTATTTTCGATTTGTATTTTGACTTAAAATTTTTCAGCATGTGATAATGAATTAGAAGTATCTTTAAAAATAGCTATGAACCTGGTAACACTGGAAAACAAATCAATAGCATCAATATCTGTCATATGATCATTTTGTTCTAAAACATTTCCAATTGATCAAATTTTTTGTTCTTTTGTTTTCTTTAGCAAAGTATATATACAAACTTTCTGAACATGACCAGTGCAATGGCAAGCTTGACAATACAATTTTTTATAATTTACACGACATTGATGTGATAGATGATTTGCTCGGCCATGACGAAGGCATGTATTATGAATACCAAGTTCACGAAAATTTAATGGGGTTTTTTCTCTGGAAACAGAACGGGTGTGCTTACTAGAAAAATCATGTTTTCTATCTTTAGAATTATTTCTCTAAATACTAATCTTCCTAATTTTACAAATTTTATTTATATCTTCAGTTATTTTTTTATGAATGATTTTTTGATAATTCTGTGTTATTTAATTTTGAAGCTTCGTAAGCTAAAGCCAGTGTAACTGCTTTATCGAATGTTAAATCAGGTATTATTAGCAACTGTTCTCTAATATTTGAATTTTTTAATCCTCGAATAAATTGGGCTCGTAAAAATAAATCTGATACAGATTTTCCACATTCACAATTAAAATCACATGTAGATGTATATTTTCGGAGAGCAGCTACGTAGGTTGCTATCGTTTCGCTTTCAGATTGAAATCAAGATAGAAAACGATGTTGTTCAATAATAACATTAGGTGGTGGACACAAATGTTTTTCTAAAGTTACTATAAGTTCATCATATGTCAATTCATTAGGTAATTTAGGAGCAATCAAGGATGTTAATAAGTTGTATATATTTTAGAACACAGATCTTTATCAGTAAAAACATTTTTAATTTCTAAATAATTTTTGAAGCGATGTTTATACTGAGTGAAAGTTTCACTATTACTATTAAATTGTTCGAAATTTGATAAAAAGGTAACAGCACCTGTCTCTGTGATTGCAGATTTATTCATCGCATCTGGTTCATTTTTGCTTGTAGCGAACAATGCTGCTATTCACTCATTACTTGCTGTTAATGTTCGTAATAATTCTTGAAACTGTGCTTGATCCATATTTATAAATAATCGAAGTAATATTAATGTCGAACAATTTTCACCATCGCCATTTTCATATCTTTTTGATATGATTTGATATTGAACATAGATAATGCAGATGATACCTTTAACGTGTTTATTCTATGACTGAATGTTCTATTTACACATTTACAGAATATGTACAAAGCATAAAAAATATATACATAGATGTACAACTTACAGCGCCGTCTGATGGATACTACAAGATACTACAATGCCCCTCCTTGTCTATACCCTGAATTGTATATATATGCAAAATATTCACTTTAAGGGCGCTAAATGTTTTTTGGTTGTGTTTCATTTTCCAGAACTCTTGTTTCATCAATTAAAAAGACAGCGTCCGGTTCAGTTGTGATGGGGCATTATTGTATGAAGAATCACTTTCCACTAAAGGCACAGAAAACCTTTACAAAACTAAGTAAGTCAAGCTGTAATCACAAAGATAATTTCCTCCCGGTCTATGCGAATGGAGAGAATTTAAAGAGAAAAAGAAGACTTTTAAAAATTATATGGGTTTAATTTCTGGAACTTGAGTTGAAATTGAGGATGGAGGGGGGGGGGGAGTTACATAAGATTTTATTTACAGACTCACCATTTAAAAAAAAAAAAAAAAAAAAAAAAAAAAAAAAAAAAATTACGCTTTTATCGAAGTCTAACCATATGATAGGGCGGGCAAATTTTTCTCCAGGTCGGGCACTGCCCATACTGGCCCCCATCTAGCTACGGGCCTGCAACAACCATTCGCTTTTGAGGTGAGGTTTGTAAAGCATTCAAAGTTTTTTTAAACTGCTTTGGAAACTTTAGTAGAAGTCTTTATTTTTTGGTTGCTCTGCATTTCCTCTGCCTGTCTCAAGCAGCTTTCATTTGTATCTTTTTCTCTCTTTTTATCATAGTTGTTGCTTTTGAATCTCTTAACTTTTTTTGCCTTAGTCTCTCTTTCTCTTTAAAATTAGGATCATTTCTTTTCTTCTGATTACATGTCACATACAGAACTACTGAAAGTCACATACCTGACCATTGAAAATTAAAATTAAAATATAATATTTTTTTTTAATTTTTAGATATAATATCATCAAGTAATATGATTATACTTTGTAAATGATAATTCAGAATTTTTCAGTAATTTTAATGACGCAGGAAATAAAAAACATGTATTAATGATCATGTTTGTGACAACCTACAACCTTGACAAGTTTTGATTGTTTAAAAAATACTAAAATAAGCATTATTTTATTATATTTTGATATATTTTTTTCTGAAAATACATTAGTAATTGAAAATTAAAATGTAATAGTTACCTATATTAAAAGTGGAGGGATTGTAGAAGGCTTAAAGAAATACATTATAAAACAGACCATTTACAATTTTTGGCATTTGTCTTTAAATATGCTATTTTTAAAGACCTAACATCTTTAAACAAAAATAAAAACAATTACAGGAAAGATCATGTATTTTTCATTAAAACTATGTGCCACAATCATAATAATACAGAAAAAAAAAAATTTGGTCCCTTGGTTTCAAAATCTGTGGAATGAGCCAATAACTGAAGAATTGGCAAAGTATAGACAAAAAATATCTTGCTTGCAACTTGACTTAAGGTTTAAGTTGAGTGGGTTGTATGTCACATGAAAGCTATGCAATGAACAATTGGTGACAGTCTGGGATTCACCCCAAAGGGTGGTAAGGAGACATGTCCTCACAATTTTAATTTTCTATGGAGCACATGGTTCTCATGCTTCGGTAACCCATAGCACAGAGGCATTCATTTTATGGAGCATGGAAGACATTGTGGCTATGACAGCTTGCAGCATGGGAAATGTGCAGTCAGGAAAGTAAAGATTTTAACCATGTAACTGCAATTTAAACCAAGAATAAATCTGCCTTTTTTTTTTTATGAATTATGTATTGATGTAATAACAGGGGACACCCGGGTAGATGGGTGAAGCTAGGCTAGTATAAATTAAAATGTTTTGCAAGAAAAAATAAAACTAAAATATAGTCAGCAAAAAGAGAAAAAAAAAAAAAAGAGTCAAATATGGAGTCAAAAACGAGTACCGTATATTTCCGAATATAAGCCGATCCATATATAAGCTGAGAGTACATTTTTCCAAGCAGAAATTTGCCCAAAATTGCAAACCTGTGTATAAGCCGAATTGAAGAAATACTCTTTTTAAAGTTCGAGTATATCGCCAAAATGAAGAAAATATTGCCAATCTATACAACCTTCAGGATAATCTGTCCAATGAAATTGCGCAAAATGCATGCTTATCCAATAGAATTCCTTACCTTGCTTAGCTATAACGTAAAACGATCGCAGTGTGTTCGGCAACAGTGATAGTTTTAATTCTGGCAACCCTATCAGAAGGGAGGCAAACACAGACGCGAACGCAAATCCCGGCAGCTGAAAACGATAGTTACCGTAATACCGGACCGGGAGACCTAACCCTAACATCGATGATACAATGCAGCCACTGAATGTTTACATAAATAAGCCGTTTAAAGACCGATTGCATCGATTTTTTTAATGACGTATCTAAATTATTTTGTATATTTCTACTTTTCAGTATTTTTATCAGTGCTTCAACAACAACAACAACAAAAAAAATACTTCTATATATATATATATATATAAAAAAAAAAAACAAAGATTTGCCACTTTTGCTAGTGTAAGCCTAGAAACATTTTAAACAGAAATGATTTAAATTTAATTGTATAAATTAAAAATATGATCGGGAGTCCTGTTTTTCAAGTTTCTCTTATACTATTTCTGAATCAGACAGAGAATTCACTCCGTTTGTGCACTCTGCCGATGACTTCAGTTACCGGCAGGTCAAAAAGAAATGTAAACACACGTGTCTACATCGAGCGTTTTGTGAAATAAATTTAAAATTGCTAATTTAAGAGTTTTATATGTGATAATTATTTTAAAATAAGGTTTAATATCACTATTTTACTTTATATATAGTTTTTAAGCTTAAAATATATGTATTCAATCATTGTTTCTAAAGTACGTTTTTTGCTAGAAATGTGGATCCGTATATAAGCCGACCCCTATAATTCAGCTTCCGAAAAATTTCCAAAAATTCTCGGCTTATACACGGAAATATACGGTATTATTATTATTTAAAAAAAAAGATGTTGGTGCAAGTTTTAATATATAGACAATCCCCTAATCAAAATTTCAATAAAGCATTATAAATTAAACGTTATTATGAATTGATCAGTACAATCATTTGCGGCAAAATTAGTCAAGCAGTGGCTTTTATTTATCCCCCCCCCCTCCCCAACAGTACATACTTCCTTTTTTTTTTTTTCATGCAACTTATCCGTAAGTTCAACTTTTTGTCATTCTCCCCCCCCCCCTTTTTCTTGTGTGTATGTGTGTGCATACCTTTTTTTAAATACCAAGTAGATCAGACCTCAATCTGCTCATTTAGAAATTCCAAGTGATCTGCAAGAAATGAACACTTGAAATTATTTATAACACAACATATACAAATTTTCAACAAACCTTTTTCATTATTATGAAGCTTTCTAGTAAGCAAATGTGGTGAAAATTTGAAAATGTTAGAGTACAAAAATGATTAAAGTACTCCTAAATCCAACAAACTAACCAGTTTACAAAAGCATAAAAATTTCTCAATAAAGCTCTGAAACAATAGCACCGATTGTTATCTGTGGCGGATTCAGACCTTTTTTTTTTTTTTTTTTTTTTTTTTGGGGGGGGGGGGGGCTAAGATTTTTTCAAGGTGTTATTCCAGATCAAAGAAAAGTTTAGAATTATAATAGTCAATTGTGAATCTCAGTACTTTTGAGGGAGGGCTTCGGCCCCCCTAGCCCCCCCCCCTTAAATCCACCACTGATTGTTGAATCCACCATGTAAGTGTTAAGGCATTCATATAAATCATACTAAAGTTACTCTTCATTTCTAACAAAAAGTTAAGGTATATTTCTTTATGAGCATTATAAAGTTATTTTACTAAAAACTTAAGCGGATCACGTTCACCAAACAACATTTAGAGCAGGTAAAATCTTGTTTTAATCTGGAACAGAAAAATCAACTTAATTTAGAAATTTATTCATCAAGCCTGAAAGTTCATTTCAGAAAATTATGGAGTGGAAGGCTGATCCATCGAGCTACCCTGGCTGATTACCAACTAGGGATTTCTCACATAACATTCGTTGGTAAACTCCTTATTAGCCTTCCACTCCATAATTTTCTGAAAGAAAAATCAACTTTTATTGTCATAAAGATCTTTAAAGTTTACTAATGTTAAACTCTAAAAATGTAAAAATGAAGGAAAAAGGCACAAAATTGTAGATTTGCAGAAGAATATCATATGCTATTGTATATATAATTTTGAAAATTAGCTTTAGTAGTTATTAAAAAAGTAAGTACTTACTATAAGTTATTTTGAAACAGTTCTTTTATTAAAAAATGATGATTTGGCACTAAAAAGTCAAATTAATATGCTTGTAACAGGCATTTGCATTTGATGTAGTTCTGCAATCTTGAAAAATGCTTTATATCAGTTTATTATATCAGTTATACTATATACTTTAGCTTGTTAATGAATGATTAAAAAAAAAGAAATGCTTTTATATTAGTTATTTTTGTAGATGTTTTATTCATTTTTAAACTTACCTCTAACTCTTTTAAATGAGTATATATGTCATGTCTGTAAGGTGAGTTCCAAATTGAATCCACATGAACTTTTTCTTTTTTCTTCTTAGAACATTCATGGAGTTGTTCTATATATATATTAAAAATAAATAAAAATAAAAAATAAATAAATAAATATATCTATATAGATAATAATTAAAAACTTATGTAAAAAATTAATAAATGAGAAATTTAAAGTAAAAACCATTTTGAAAATACTTAGCCCCCTAAAAATCTAAATTTTTATTACAAGCAAAGCAAGCAGCACCAATTTTGTAGCCCTAATGTAAAAGGTCTTTTTTGGGAAGGGGGGGGGGGGGGTAGAGAGATTGTTGAATTTTATTAAGATTACTTTTTTTTTCCTTTTCGATAAAGAATATGAACTTTCAAAAGCATAAACTAACCACTGGCGCACCTTGGAGGGAGCCGAGGGGACCCGGGCCCCCTCCAAAGATAACGGCATTCAAAAAATTTCCAGTCAATCTGTCATGTTCAAAAGTTGTTCACACTTCCATAAATAACAGCTTTTTTTTTTTTTAAGTTTTATACTATAAATAAAAAGCTTTGAATAAACACCATAAAATGCAAAACACTCGCAACAATTGTTTCGGGTTGAAAGAAAACACGACCATTTGTCAGGCAAAGAAAGTAGGCATAAGTATTACAAAACAAAGCAGCAATGCACAAAATCGATTTGAGTGATGAGTTAAAACAAATAAAACCTAAAGTCACTATAAATACCAATGTGACAAGAATTATAAAAGGGAAAGAGAAAAATAAAATATAACAAATCTAAAATATGTAGATATATATTAAATAAAAATAAATAAAAACCAAAACGAAGATTATATGAGTAATTTCCTAGCATCCGACAGGAAAGGAGTGGAAGAAATATCATTAATAAGAGTTTTCGAATTTTTAAATATGTTAAAAACTTTGTAGAAATTCAAAGGGTAAGAGAAGATAAGAAAAAAAAAATGTTAGTTTTAGAAAAGTAAAAAAAAAAAAAAAATGGCCATGAGAACAATGCTGCAGTGGGAAACAATGAAAGACTTGGAAATCTCTTCATTACGAACATTCCGACGGGTCTCATTTACTCTAAATTTCAAACGTCTTCTAGTTTGACCAATGTAACCTAAATTACATGAAGAACATGAAATAAACGCCAAATCGATTTTCAGTAGGAATGAGATCTTTGACAAAAGAAAATTTAATTTTGATGACAGGTTTGTGAATGACTTTTAAAATTCTTTCACAGTTTGGATTTAAAGTTTTAAAAGAAAGGGAAGAATAGAAATGAAAACTACAGGAATGAGACTGTAATCATTCAATTTGGAAGCAGAACGCTTAGATTTTTTGAATTTATAAAGAACTTTATCAATGGATAGAAGAATTATTACCTCGAGAAGTTGATTGGTTGGTTGGTTAGGTTTTACATCGCACTAGTGCTGTGCAATGGACAATTGGAGATGGTCTGGGGCTCACCCCTAGAGGTGGCCCAGAGACATGTCATCACAATTTTGATCCTCCATGGAAGGGAAATAGCCTCGAGAAAGAGCAAGAGATTTTAAATAGTAATCAATTTCTTTCGAAAGTCTAGACAAATCCGAACAAATGTGTATGGTGCTAAAAAATCTCTTGCATGTTTCATTTTAATCATTCAAATCATGCTTCAGTTTAATTTCACTAGTACTCCATGTCGGAGCCGGATTAACGCTGGGAATGTGCTCCTTGCCTTGAGTGGCAAGACTATAAAACTGACCCTGAAAATGACATTTTGCCTTTTTGTCCTTAATAATGGCCAATAATGGTAACATAAAATGCAAAAGTCTGTCATTTTAGTCCCATATACAGGTATTTACTGATTGGTGCACGGTGCAATTGGAGGGGGCCACAAAAATATGAGACTGGTACCACCCCGGGCCTCAACCCCTCACATCAAGTTAATCAGACCCTGCTCCATGTGAGAACTTTGTTACTATCTAAATTCTACATAATTATCGTAAAAACAAGACCTATCGCCACTTTTATGTGTGTGTGTTCCAAAAACACTTTGCACAAAGTAAATATATTTATTTACTTTGTGCAAAGTAAAGTAAAAGTGCAAAGTAAATATATTTATTTTCTTTTTTCATAGAGATATACTAACAACTGAGATGTTTATCTGCTTCTGTGTCTCTGTGCATGAGTTGAAATTATTGTGCAAGTTCAATATGTTGTTTCCAGTAAAAAATATTTTCTATTCAAGAATGATCATTAAAATATCCTGTAGAAAGCAAAAATTTGGATATTATAAAATTCATGGTGTTTATTGCTAAATCACATATCATTTAATAATTTATTTTATATCACAAAAAAACAGTTTTTGTGTTTATCAGAGTGGTTCACAGACCACATCCCCCCCCCCCCTCCTTCGATTCTTCCATCAATATTTTACTTTCAGAATTTTTAACAGTATGTTTGCACCATTAATTAAGTAAAAATTATCATATAAATATTCTGGTGGGAGAATCAGGGAAAAGAAGGCGGATCTGTAACCACTCTGCTTATAGTAGAAAAACAGTTATGTGACCCTTGTTTTCTTGAATTCTTTAGAGAATTCAAGAATTCTGTTGTCTGACCATTGTTCTCTTGCCTTGGTTCAGTTTTAAGAAATTTTACTCAAACAATAATTTTCGTTTTTCTTTCTTTCTTTTGCAATGTATTTTTTTAAATATCTTGCTTAGCAAAAGAAAGGAAAAAAAAAAAATGAAAAAAGCCATTTGAATTAATATGCTAAAAAAAAAGAAAAATCCTGGCACAATTCTAATACAAATAATTATAAACTTATACAGAACAAAGGATTTGAAGTAATTTATTTTATTGTCAAAATAAATTATTTCAAAAATAAAATAATTTAAAATGTAACTAAATTTTATATATTAAATGTTAATTTTATTCAGATATTTTTAAAAGTAAAAACATATTGAAAATGTGTACTTGGATGAAAACAAAATTTAGCATAATTTAAAAATAATTTTGATTATGATTCTATTGATTTTTAAATCTTCCAAGAAATTATATTGCTCTGCTTGATAATCGGCCTCAATACCATTTCTGCAAATTCTTATGTAAAATGAATCCTGAATCTGAACATGACGCCCATTTTGACCCCATCACCCACCATTTTTTTTTTTTTTTTTTTTTTTTTTTTTTTTGGGGGGGGGGGGGGGGATTTTCCACTGAAATTATAAATTAATTATATTTTATTAATATATTATTTTTTAATATGAATTATGCTTTTTGTTTTTAAGTGTTAAAAAATTCTTTTCCATCCTACAAATCAAACTGATAGCCATAAAATTACCAAACAGAGATAAAAATTGGAAGAGGGTCTGGCATCCCGAGAAAACGGTGGGTGATTGGGCAAAATGGGTGTCATATTCGGATTCAGGAGGTCATTTTACATAAGAATCAGCAGAAATGATACCAAAGCTCGAAAAATAATTTTCTTTTTCTTTTTTAAGTGTGGTGTTATTTTTGTTTATCAGGAAATTGAGGCATTTCCTGAACTATGCCATTTTGAATTTCATTCGATAATAGGGAATCTATTTTTACTGTAATAATAAGCATTAATGGCATAATGGTACAGTAATTTAAGATTGAATAATTTGCTAACGAATTTTTTTTTTTTTTTTTTAAGGGGATTGTTTATAGACACAGTATGCTTCAGAATAAACCCCGCATAGACTGGCTTATAAGTTTACCTCTGTTCCATAATATGATTTCCAAAAAACATCCTGTAGGGAAACTTCTTAAAAGCTTTCCAGTTTAAACTAAAATTTCTATTTGGAAATATTTCTTCTGAGCAGTGATCTACATTTACACAAGTGTACATTCTATTTTAATAAATATCGCATTCACTCATATATAAGCGTGTCCCGGTTTTGTATACCAATTTCTGAATAATAATCTTTGTAGAAGCTTTCTTGTAGTTTTTTGCTTTAATTAAAACGAAAATTTCCATTTGGAAATACTAACATAGAATAGGTATTGATTAGTGAAGCAGGGCCTGATTTTCTATAAAGTTCGGAAAGCATATGTTCCTCTTTTGAAATTTAAAGGAATCCATAAAATAACTGGAAAAAAGGATCTTGGTTTAAAAATAATAATAATGGAACACCAATAACATTCCGTTATTTTGACTATAATTATTTTTAATACAAATTAGTTATAATAGATTTTCATTATACATGACAAATTTTTGAAATGTGTCATGGTCAGAAATTTTACTCCATATCTAATAACCATAAAACTTTAATGTTAACATATATAGCCTATAATATATTTATATGACAATATATAGGGTAAAAGATTCAGGCATGGGTGAAAGTAAAAAATTTTTGCTGGACTGAAGTATTTTTTTATTTTTTGTAATGGGTAAAATATAATAAACTCATACATAATGTATGTAGATATTCAAAACATACATTTCCAAGGGTTACATTAATAAGCATAAGTATGAAAACTTAGGAAAATTATTTATTAATATAATTGAATTAACATTAATAGGGGCCGATTCAGAAAAAAATTGGGACCTTTATTTGCCCCTAACAAAGATTAATTCCATAAAATTGGTCTATCTGTATTATAAACACATAAAAAAAGACTGAATTCAGTCAATAGACTGAAAACTTTCACCCATGGATCCAGGAGTGAAAAAGTTCCGCTTTTTTTTGCCACCAGTATTTTTCTACAAAAATTTATGCCCTGTAAAATCACAAAAACTGTAAAAACATGGTGAAAATTTCTATCTATAAATATTGGTGGCAGAAAAAGTGGAACTATTTCATCCCTGAGGAACTTCAATATAAATTATATAAAAGAAACTTCTTAAAATAAAATGTGTAGCATTAATAAGTTTCGATTTCAAAGTGTAAAATTTAGAAAACTTTGCTAAAGTGAAAGGTAGTTCCTGAATGATACTGAGCCCGGTTAATTTCTTGATTAAGAAGCTAATCGCCGATCCTGTGTGTATGAGTATGTATGTGTCTTTTTTTTTTTTTTTTTTTCTCAACTCGGGCCCCCTCCAAAATTTATTTCTGGGTGCACCACTGAAACTAACACACTGCTAACACTGACTGAACTTTAATAAAACAACATTTTAAAACATATTACAAATTTAAAAAGGTAATGAGAACTAATCAGCAAAATGCACAATAAAAACTTAGTGGCAGTGGCCCATAGATTTTGGGCCCCACAGCTGAAACTTGCATCACTGCATCTCACTGAGAACCAAATTGTATTGACAAACCTATAGAACCACTGGAGATTCTGTTTTTGGGAAAAGTTTTGACTGGTCAGCAATTACATTTTTTTAATTGTAGGTAGAAATTTTAGGAGTATTTTTTTTTTTTTTTTTTTATAAATAAAATAGTAAATGAAAAAGAAAAAGTGAAGTAGATGATTTCAATATATCACATAGAATGTACAGTCGGGGGAAAGAAAAAACTCAACATTCGGCAATCCTTCATTGTTAATCGATGCACAAAAATGCAATAGGTATCATTCGACAGTGAATTATGAGTACCTACTTTTAAAAAATGAAGTGAAATTTTGAATTGGAGGTCGTCTACTTATTAAAACGTGCCCCAATTTTGATTTTTTTTTTTTCAATGGTAATACCCTATTTTTATTTTATATTTGAATTCCTGCGGTCTTGGCAATGCGAAAAAGTATATTGGTTACATATTTTGCTTCTTTTGTTATAATATAGAGTTATAAGTGTTCAAAGTTTGAAGATGCTAATGTAATTCATATCTCAAACTTTTAACATGTTCACAAAAAATAACTTGATATACATATATATATTTATTTATTTATTTTTATTTTATTTATTTTTTTTTTTTTTTTTTCCCTGAGACACAGTAAAGAAACCAAAACATAATCCATGATAACTTTTGATTCTGAAAAATTTTAATAAATTCATATTAAAAAAAATTATAAATTATGACCTAATATCAATTTTTACATAAAATGAATCCTAATGCTGAAAAATACATGTGTGCAAATTTGCAGCTCATTCCAGTGATTGGTTTTCAAGATATAAATAAATACAGGGTGTTTATAAAGTCCCGGACCCATTTTGATGTTTAATAACTCATAAAATAATGAAGATATAAACAAACTTATGGCATTTATTGATGGAATAACTCATATATTTTCTTTTCAAGTTTGAATATCTTTACTTTTGTAAATATCGTCTGCGCGTATGGTTAATTTCAGATAATTTCATTTTCCAGTCTAAATATCTGTACTTTTCTAAATATCGTCTGCTTATTAATTGCATTTTTCTCTCTTGTTTTTGGCAACTATTGCAATGTTATGTTTACTTTTGATGTGTTTGTTCTATGTAGTACTTTTGTATGTGATGTTTTATTCGAGCGGATATTAAGAAGAATGCGTACACCACAAGAGAAAGCACAGATTTTATGGTGGTACATAGAAACGAAATCGATAGTGCAAGCACAGAGAAATTGCAGAAGAATTTACCAAAAAGATCCTCCATCCAAAAGCAGCATCTTGCGGTGGAAAAATAATTTTCTAGAAACTGGAAGTATCGCAGATAAGATACATTCCGGACATCCCTGCACAAGTGATTTTGATGTTGACCGTGTCAGAGAGACAGTTTTATACAATCCTAGAAGATTTGTGAGATCAGCGACAAGAGAATTGGATATGCCAATTTCGATGGTGTACAACGTTATCAAGAAAAAATTAAGACTGCATGCATACAAAGTTCAAATTGTTCAAGTTTTGGAACTGGACAATAGGCCTAGGAGGATGGCCTTTGCAACAGATATGATAAGGAGGATAGACGATGATGCTGATTTTCTGAAGCACACAATGTTCTCCGACGAAGCATCCTTTCATGTTTCTGGCATTGTTAATCGCCATAATGTGCACATATTGGGATCTGAAAACCCCCATGAATACCGTGAGGCACAAAGGGATTCCCCAAAGGTTAATGTGTGGTGTGGACTAATGCACGACCGTTTCATTGGGCCTTTCTTTTTTACAGAAAAGACGGTCTCATCAGTCGTATACTTAGTCATGTTAAAAAACTTCATATTTCCACAACTAGAAGAGCTTCAGCAACATGTCTTTTTGCAACAAGATGGTGCACCACCTCATTGGGGTACCATCGTTTGTAGTTCTTTGAATGACCATTTTCCAGGAAGATGGATTGGGCGAGGAGGTCCAATTCCTTGGCCACCCAGATCACCCGATATAACGCCGCTGGACTTTTTGCTTTGGGGATTTGTAAAGGACAATGTTTACAGGAGGAGAATGTCGAACATTGATGACCTAAAAGTCAGAATTACAACTGCAATAGCCTCTGTTGATGCCGACATGCTTGCTGCTACCTGGCGTGGAATCGACTATCGACTTGATATTCTCCGTGCGACGAAGGGGGCACACGTGGAAGTTCATTGACAAGGGTCATGAAACTTTTTGAGTTTATCTAACCATTTATGTTATAATTTTAATCTATCTTTATTATTTTATAAGTTATTAAACATCAAAATGGGTCCGGGACTTTATAAACACCCTGTATTTCTTTTGGAGTGGCTTAGGGGGCTGTCTCTTATGAAGTTTTGCATGATAACAAAAAAAAATCTTTAGAAATAACAGAGAAAATTAAACAAAATGCTTTTAATTTTTATCTACAGGTCAAACTATATACAACAACATCGTCAAACGCAAAGAAATGAAACAAAAAAGATAATTTTTAGACATTAGTGACAGAAAAACAAAAATTCCCGTTTCCTATAGAAAACAAGCCCAGCCTATAATCGTTCTTCTAAAACACAACAATATTGAAAAAGAAGAAAAAAGTGACTTTGCATATTCGTATTAAACTCCTTAAATTTCCATTAGCAAAAATATACACTAGTGGCATTTACCTCATCGATTACTGGCAGCAGCAGTTCGTGAACCGAAAATAGGTGAAGAACAATAACAAATAGAAGAAAAAATAACATTTAAAAAGTAGTTTTAATGTATAATTTTTATTAAACATAATTTTAACTAAAAATATTTAAATGTAAATTTATACTTTATGAATGAATACAGTGTAAAATATTAGGTGAAGTGTCTCTTCACTTACTTTCAGTTCATGAGCCGCCACTGATTACTGGTAATAAATTTTGAATCCTTTAAACAAACACTAGAATAGAAAAATTAACTAAATAGGCAGGGCTTACTGCTTAAACTAGAAAAATAGGTGGAACATAAAAATGGTCAATTAAAATAATGAATACAATTGGAATGCAAGGCAGACTTGTTAAATCGCTTCTTAACTACCATGATAATTAAAGGGCTAATCATTCAGTTCATATGCTTCTTCTCTTTTTTTTTTTTTTTTGGGGGGGGGGGGGGGGAGTGGTTGACCATTATTTTAAGGATACTTTAATCATAAAAATTACTTTAATAAATATATTTTAATTAAGAAATTATATTTTCATAGAAATTACAAAACAAATCGTGGTGTTTCAGAGAGTTAAATTGACCCAAAATTGGTAAGTATGATTAATATTGTTTAATGTTTACTTCATGATACCTTACAATAATTTATCTGAAAAGATTTAGTTTATTCGTTGTTGTAGATGTATATAGCTATATTATTTCAGTTCATATATTATGTCACACCTACAAAAGAAAGCGAAAAAAAAAAAAATTAAGCTTTATTGGTGATCCGTATAGCCATGACAGACACTTTTTAATTGAAAAATATTGCACATTTTTCTAAGAGCATTGTCTGACCAATCTTAAGTGTAATATATTTAAATATATTACAATTTTACTACAATTTTACAGGGTTCCCACTCTTAAAAAAGAAAAAAATTCAAGGACTTTTCAAGTACTTTTCAAGGCCTATTTGAAATTTTTCAAGGACTAGGGGAAAATCGCAGAACATTAGGCATATACACAAAACTTTAGTAACTACTTTCATTAGTAATATTTTTACTTTCCGAACACTATAGTGAGGAAAGTATTGTAATCATGTCAAAAATCCGAATTCGAGATTTTGATGTTTCTATACGTTTTGAGGTCCCCTGAGTCCGTTTTCACTATTTTTACGATGATGTATGTATGTGTGTGTGTATGTATGTGTGTATGTCTGTGAGTGAACACGCTAGCGCCTAAACGCGTTGTTCAATTAACCTGAAAGTTGGTACGCATATTGTAAGTCACCATAGTACGAACCCTATAGATTTTGGTGAATCTAGCACTTATAGTTTTTTTACAGGGACACAAAGAAAAATTCTTTATCATTATGGCCTATGGGAGCAAAATCTTAAAAGTGCGATAGCATCTAAACGCCTTATTCAATTGAGCAAAACATTTATACACATATTATAGGTCACAAATACTCAATCTGTACAGATTTTGGAGAATCTAGCACTTATAGTTTTTTTACAGGGACACAAAGAAAAATTCTTTATCATTATGACCTATGGGAGCAAAATCTTAAAAGTGCGATAGCATCTAAACGCCTTATTCAATTGAGCAAAAAATTTATACACATATTATAGGTCACAAATACTCAATCTGTATAGATTTTGGAGAATCTAGCACTTATAGTTTTTTTACAGGGACACAAAGAAAAATTCTTTATCATTATGCCTATGGGGCCAAATTTTTAAAAGTGTGATAGCGTCTAAACGCGTTATTAATCTGAACAAAAAATTTGTACACATGTTATAGATCACAGTTGAACTAACTGTATAGACTTTGGTGAATCTAGCTCTTACAGTTTTTTTACAGGGACACAAAGAAAAATTCTTTATCATTATGGCCTATGGGACTAAATTTTTAAAAGTACGATAGCATCTAAACGCCTTATTGAATTGAGCTGAAAATTTATATGAGTATTATAAATCACTGTTGCACTAACTATAAGCATTTTGGTGAATTTAGCATTTATAGGTTTTTACAGGGACACAACGAAGAAAAATTCTTTATCATTATGATCTATGGGCTCAAAGTTCAGTAGCGTTAAATAAAACATTGTGTAATAGATGGAGAAAAATACTCAAACACTCTATTATGGTTTTCTCTCTTTTGTTTGTTTAACAACTCCTCTTTCTTTACTTTATCTACAAAACTGTTAATTACTCAATGTTCGGAAAGTCGAGTGGAGTCACTCCAGATTTTTTTTTTAATAATTAGAATAACTTTGCCTGTTTACACAATACATTTTTAATGGATTGACCAAATTAACTTTTACAAGAGTCAAAAAACGATTAGTTCAAGATTTGGAATCATTATGATTATTCCAAAGTTTTTAGGTTTGAGTCCTGGTCTGGTCACTTTCTGCTCAAAATTAATGACCAGTCCATCTAACAGGTATGAGACTAGCAAAAAAAAAAGCTGAAACTATATGCAAAAGCAAGACAATGAAATAAGAATTTTATGACAAAATCCTTTTATTAGACAATGGCGTGCGCACGTGGAGATGGAGAAAGTTTAGCCTTGACAGAATTCGCACTAAGCTCGTCTATTGGAGTGGAAAATTCAAGGATTTTCAAGGACTTTGCACAAAATTCAAGTACTTTTAAGGGCCCTTGAAAAATAAAATGAAATTCAAGTACTTCTTAAGGACTTTCAAGGACCGTGGGAACCCTGTTTTAGTATTTAAAAATATTTCAACATTTTCTCACTGCATGATAGTCAAAGCTACTGCTGTCACTGGACATCTACCATAGTTTCATTGAGCTACTTCTTAGCAGTGTGGAGAAAATCAAAAAAGAAAGTTTTTCAACCCAAAAAGTAAACTTTTTAAACATAATTTGTAAGATGTTTTCAGACAAAATAATTGAATTAAGTTTGAGTAAGTAGGATTTTTTAAATACTGTTATATTAAGGTTTTATTTAAGTTATAAAGTTTGTGTAATGAAGTAGACTTAAAATCACCATGTACCATTCTTTACAAAATGGCTAGTTGTGGTGACTTGGCTCACTCTCTGTAGGGAGGATTCACCACTGGGTCAAAGTTCCCTTAGTTAAGTAATTTTGAAAATCTATACATCCCACAAAAGTTATGAAGAAAGTTACTGATGAAGGTTTTAGTGTTCATAGCACAGCTGTTAATTATGGTACTACACAAATAACTCTTGAGAAGTAGGGAGACTGGGGCTAGTAGTGATGTTTTTGTCATTTTTGATATTAGCTGTAAGATTTGAACTAAAGTGAAACCTTTATTATACCATACCATAGAGTAAATATTGTGTAATATATAGAAAAAAAAAACTTTTCTTCCCACCACCTCAAAATTTCTGGAAATTTTGCATCTCTAGTGAGGAGTTGATCCAGGTTTTAAGTTTTCAAGCCCATTTTTGTGGGAAAAAAAAAAAATAATAATAATCAGTCATTCTATATAAATGTTCAATAAATGTTTTATCAAGTTAATAGTGTTTCATTGTACTAAGTTATAGGCAATTATTAAAAATAATTTTGGAAATATGGAAAACTTTTATAAAAAGATCATTTTTATGAAACTAAATCTTTAAAAAGGCTGCTTTTATGGATTTGAAGTTTGTGAGGGGCAACAAAAGCACCCCATTTTTTGCCTGTAATCAAATTTTATAAGGTCAAAATATTTGTTAGTTCAAAAAAAAAAACAGGGGTTTTTCTCCGAAATTTCCGGGTTTTTTTTTTTTTTTTTTTACCATTCCCATCTCTAGGTAATACATAAAGAAAAAAGGAAATTTCTAGTCTACAATCATCAATAATGATACTTCTCTTTTTAAAGTCTTGTTAGTGATTTACAGAATTTTTGACGGAGTTAGTTATACGCTAGAGACCAAGGAATCATTATGGAAAATTTCAGAACTCTGTTCTCGTTGAAGTTAGAGCTTCTAAACTTTGGCAACTAAATGTTTTTGCCAAATTTGGTTGTCAAGTTACCAAATTCAATGCATAGTTCATTCTGTATTTGCAATAAATTTGGAAAATAATAATTGAATCAGTGAACAGGCATCTAAAAAGGTGCCTAGCAGGGTCTGCAGAAGTAATAGGAGGTATTCTGTAACTTAAAATTTCAAAAGTTTACTAATGTTTTCTATTAAATTAATAGTCTACATTTTAAAAATACTTTTCCATCTTATATTCTTAAATGAAAATTTATGTATCTTTGTTGAACATAATATTTTAAATTTGTGAATATAGATTTCTTTCTTTTCTTAATTTGTTTTCTGGTTTATTTAATTTTTATCAATTTATTAAATAAAATTTGATCCAATTAGTAAAGCAAATTTTTATTTGCATTATATTTATGTGGATATATTTAAGGGGGAGATAGGAGTGGGAAACATATAAACATTGCTTTTGCAAAGTATGGTTTGCAAGATTAATTCCTGGAAAAACTTAAATACAAAATTTTGCCTACTGAGTCCTGAAGAAGGGTGAAAATTTCCTGAAAAACAGTTTTAAAACATGTACCATTTTTGTAATTTTGCAATGTGTGTGCCTCAGAGAATTGATTTTTGTGTTTGTAAGAAGTCCAGCCACCTTTAAATATCTTGCGAGCTGAATTTCATGGGAGAAATTTATTGTGCTCAACAAAAAGCATTAAATTTGTTTCAAGGAACCCTGAAGGCATTGGGGTTCCCTCTGTGTTAGCCAATCTTATTGATTTCCAATTAAATGGATTGAGTGATATACATACAGGGTGACCATAATTAAACTTGGCCTATTCAGAGCACTCTGTAGCTCTAAACTAAAATGAATATTGGGCCGAAAATTTGTCTATAGACATTTCAAAGAACGTGCTCTAAGGATCTGAAAAAAAAAAATTTAAATAACATTTTTATTAATTTCCCCTCCGAGGGTACATGCATCAAAATACAAACAAGCTACAAATTTTAACACAAACTACTTTATTTATTACAAATTTTATTGTTATCTGTTACAAGTTGCAGACTGTTTATCGATGGAGATCATTTGTTCAATGTGGGCCCCTTCATTACATTGTAAAATCTGCAGCCGAAGAACAGTGTGTTCAACAGCTGATCGAAGCTAGTCGCCAGTGATCCTCCACACATGCAACGTTATGCAGTCTGTTATGATGTTATAATGCTTCAAGATCTAAGAATAACAGTTTTAAATGTCGATATAGCTTGAAATATACCACATTTATTTATTGCAAAACTTTTCAAGCATTTTAACTATAATTCTTGTTTGATATTTTTTATGTCCCCCCTCGGCATTTTTTTTTTTTTCCAGATTCCTAGAGTGCATCCTTTGAAATGTCTATATACAAATTTTTGACTCAATATTCATTTTAGTTAGGCTCTGAATAGGCCAAGTTTAATTATGGTCACCCTGTATATTAAATAAGGATATTTTCATATTGTTGAACTTTTATCCAGACACAAAAAAGTAGGGCAGATTTTTTCTGCTTAACTAAATTGTACCAAATAAGTATGGTTTCTGTTTAGGTTTCTTTGTTGTGTGTCACATGGGATCCCTAAAAGCAACAGGTTCCCTGTGACAGATCATATGATAGATTATTTAAAATTACAAAACTTTCTAAATTAATGTGTTCAGCAAAATTGCTTTCAAGATATTTTAGAATTTTACATAAAAAGAGATTGGGGGGGGGGGGGGTGTAAAAGTCAAATTTTAAAAAGTAATACATGTTTTAAAGCAGATTTGTTCTGCTCAACACCACTCTGTTAAAAAAAAAAAAAAAAAAAAAGTTTCAGTTTGAGAAAGGGGGAATTTGACTGATATGCAGCCTTAACATGATTCTGTGAGAAAAAAAAATTATGATTTCCACAGAGATTGACCCAAACAGTTTCAGGAGGGCACTGCACCCTGCCTGCTCATAACTGAAAAAATAGGACCCTTCTTACCCTTAATCTAAAAAAGTTGCTCCCTTAATCTAAAACTTTTACTGAAAATAACCTTCAAACTGAAGATATGTTATAAATATAATGTTTCATAATAGAAAAAAGGATATATTAACATTTTAAAGAACAATTAAAATACCTTGAAAAAATCCTTTTTGTTTGTGCAAATATGTTTCAGCCATGATCACAAGCGCGCACTGAAGATGGCTGTGATCGCAGCCAAAATATATCTGCACAAACAAACTGGATTTTTAGAAAGGTATTTTTAATTGCTTTTTAAAATATAAATAAATGTATTGTGCATAACAATCAACATTCATTCATACGACAGTAACAAGCAAAATTAAGGTGTAAAGAAAGTTAAAATTTAAAACTTTTCTTCCATTTATAATCTAAAATCAAACTTTTAAAATAAGTGTCTGGATTTTAAATGTTAAATGTACTCTTAAGAATCCAAAACTGCCCTCATAAATCTAGAAGACGCCCTTTTCTTTTTTTTTTTTTTTTTTTTTTTTTTATTAGCAGGGAACGTCTTGCTCTTTTTTAAACCTGGGGAAAACTCTGATTTCCTTTTGAAAAAATTGAGCTTGTGTTATGTGCATCCCCAAAAGCCCATCTAAGGTACTTCAACTGAAAGTATAAAACTTTAAAAATCAATGTGTTTACTAGAATTACTTTCCCTTTGAGATATTTTGGTGTATCTAAACTTTTCAGAAGTTTAGTTTAGATGTTAATATTTGAATCAATATGCATATTCTCCATGCTTTTTCGTTTTATTATATTATTATTATGATTGATTATTTAAAAATTCGGCCTAAATAGACCAGTTTGGCAGCTAAGAAAAAATAGTTAACTGTTATTGATAAATGACTTTCACACTCTGATTTCTAATTTTAGAATAATATACACCTCTATTTGTACTTTGCAAAACAATTTCTGATAACTGAAGTTGTTTTTGTTAAATATGAAACTTATTCATCAACACCATTGATTTTGATAAGCATCATTTTATATTATTTTGGTCACCAGCTGTAAATTGTTTTAAAGGAAATAATTACCTTCATCAGTATCTGGAGATAATTGAATACATTCTGGCGATGAAAAATGAGATTTCGTTGCTAGTACAGGATCTAAATTCTCATCATTCAATGCTTTACATTCAGATGTATCTTCATATATTTTGAACTTTGGAGGATTGGGTAGATATGGGTTGATAGAGAAATTCTCCTGCTTTTGAGGTTTGATATTCTTCTTTACCTCATATATTTTGAGCTTTTCGGCATCAAGTAGATATGGGTTGATAGTTAAATTCTCTTGCTTTTGAGGTTTGAAACTCGGCTTTCCCTATAAAATGCATAAAGTACAATGAGCATAAACATGTAAAATAAAAGGAACTAGTTGCAGGTTGATCCAGAACTGGATTTGGGGATTTTTCTTTGGTGATTATGACGAAATGCCATTTTCGGAAGTGCTTGCCGTGGATTCCAAGCATAAACAAAAGCAAAACATATTTTGCAAAATGGCGTCATTTGTAATGTACAAAATTAATTAAGCCTATTTTTAATATTAATAAAACAAATATTTTAAATTAACTTACCTGAATAGGCATGATAAAACATCTTCATAAATTTCGATACTTCAAGGGCAATCAATATTCGTAAATATATATATATATGCTTATCATACATTTATACAATTTAAATGTTCTACACTTGCCGATAAAATACGATTATATAAAATAAAACTGTTCACCATTTCTTTTAAGATTTTTGGAATATACTTTTAAATAATTACAAGATAAAAATAACTTTTTATATACCATGTTTTTAAATTTTCTTTTGAATCATATAAACACTACCGAAGGCAGCAGGAACCCGGAACAATTGGCTAAAAGTATTAAAAAAATTCATTGCTATCGTGTTTTGAGCTATTATAAAAGTTTCAAATGGCCGGGAAGTTAGTTAAAAATCAATTGCATGCTTTGTACTGGTAACGCTGCCAAAGGGTTGAGAAGCAGTTGGTTAAAAATATTTTTTAAATGCATTTTCACTGTGTTCTGAACTATTCTGAAAGTTTCAAATGTCTAGCTAGTCGGGAAGTTAGTTAAATAAATTTTCTGTTGAATCATATAAACATTGCCGAAGGCAGTAGGGACCTAAAACAGTTGACTAAAAGTACTAAAAAAATGTATTGTCACCGTGTTCTGAGCTATCCTGAAAGTTTTAAATGTCTAGCTAGTCGGGAAGTTAGTGAAAAATCGATTGCAAGCTTTGTAGGGGAGATTAGGGTGACTTGATCCCCTTGATCATTTTCTTGCAGTTTTTAATTTTTTTGGGGGGGAAAAAACAGGTTTTTATTTGGATGTTTTGAGTTATTATTAAAGCTCAACTTTTTACTTTGTTTTAGTATTTTTTTTTACTTTTATAGAACCATTTTTAAAATCATGAAATTAAAAATAAAGAAACATTGAAAAAAGGATCAAGTCTCCCTAATAGCAGGGAGACTTGATCCTTGAAACACAGACACATTTAAATGTCTCAAATTTATTGTCATCTGATTTGTAAAAGAGGAAAAAAGAAAGAAAAACTTATGGAGAAAAATGTACATTTAATGAAAATCACTGTTTTCCATATGAATGATTGCAATCACTCAAATTAATCAAGAAATATTTTCAAAGCATGAAAAATCAAACATAAATGTTAAAACTGTTGCAGTTTGAAATGTTCCACCAAGCATGGATGGTTTTGGTAATTTTTTGACAATATCTTCACTATCCACAACACTTATGTCCACGTTTTCTGGATAGATAAATTTGTTGGAATTAAGCCCTTGTTTTCTTAAGAAATTTATTTCAAATTCAGACGGTGAAATCTTCTTTTCAATTTTTCCTACAAAATGAGTGATTTTCTTCTTTCCTCGAAATCGTACGATAACAAAATCATTTTCATCAATGGAAAAAATTTGTGGATCTTCGTCGGTTTCAAGAGACTGTTCATCAAATGTTTCTTGTCTGGTTGAATCATGAATGTTGTAACTATCATCACTTTCTGAAAATTCAGCACTTTCTTTTTTAGTTTTCTTACTTGATATAAAAAGATTTTGTTTTGATTTCTTTTTCTGTTGACGATCTTGTATTTCTTCTTCAATCTGTCTTTTAGTTGGTGTGCTAGTCAAAATTTTTTAATATCCTTTTTTTCTTTGCAATTGCTTCGTTTTGAGTACTGAAACTTTAGGGAATGGTTGTATATCTTCTGGTGTTAATATGTTTGGTTCACTTGTAAGATTACTGCTTGTTGAAGTTTGTGGTTGATCTGTGACATAAGATGATAAAAATTCATCTTCTGAGAAAATATTCCTGTTTAAAGGATAAATTCCAGTGATTTTAAATCCATTTGTTATGTTAGTTGGTGTCATGGCTTTAGGGTAAGCCATTCCAAGTAATTCCGATATTTGATAAATTGTTATTCTTTGAGCAGGATGATTGGTCATCCAGTCTTGAGCAGCCACGTTAAAATACCTTTTAAGCGGTCCATACGGTACGGTCTAGTGGCTGTAACTTGTGAGATGTGTGCGGTGGTATTTTCAACAAAATTATTCCATTTTGTTTGGCATAGTTCAAACTCTCAATGCTTATATGGCTATCGTGATTGTCCATTATGACTAACACTTTGCTGTTTTTATTGCATTTTACATTCTGTACAAAATGCTGTAAAAAAGCTAAAAGTATTCATCCAACCTGTTACATGTGACACTCCTATTGTTCCTGGTGGATCTCCCTGTGTCATTTGATCTTGCCACTTAACTCTAGGAAATATCATATATGGTGGTATGTGGTTGCCAGCTGCATTTACTGCTGCACAAACTGTGACTAATTCTTCTCGTTCTGCTGAAATAACAGCTCCAACTTGTTTTTCCCCTTTTATCCCAAGTTAAAATTCTTGCTGGTATTTGTTTGCTAGTCTAGCATTAAATGCTGTATCCCAGCATGTAAAATAGCATAAAATACCAAAAATATTTGCTGGTTCCACCAAAATTAGCAGCAAGTCATGGTGTGTATTGGCACAGTTTATTGCTTGTCCAGCATACATAATCCAGCTTCTGTTACTTGAATAGTATGTTGCTGGTCCAGCAGTAATTTATGACTACTATTTGCTTGAAATTTCTGCTATACTAGCAGTAATTCACAACCAACAGATGCTTTCTTGTTGCTATTTTCTCACTTCTCACTGGCATCTAGCATGCCATGCTATTTCTACTTAAGCTGCCGACATAACATATTACGCTGGCAAGCATAGAAAAGCACATAATAGCTTGTTAAGGTACATACCTCTCCAAGCTTTGGAAAAGCTTTAACAACAAATAAGCATAAAATGCTTGTATATAGCTTGTCGTGCTATTGCTGTGTAAGCTAGCTAATATAGCATTTTATGCTGGCTAGCATTATAAAGCATATAACAGCATGAAAATCTAGCAGACAAAGCAAAACATAGCAATAACTAGCCTATTTTCTTTGCTGGTACTAGCATGGATTTTAACTTGGGATAGCTACTATTTTTGGAGGCTTGTGAATAGTAGTAAAGCCAATTTCATCTATATTCCACACACACTGTGGATCCAGTTTTTCTTCTTTGTATATTTTTTCTAAATTTGAAAAAAACATTAACATTATGCTTATTGAAACTAACTGCACGATTAAGACTAGTTGCCTCTGGCATACGAAGTGCTAATGTTTTATTATGATCCATGAAACCTCTATACCAGTCGTATCCAGCACACTCTTCTGTTTTCCAAGATTCAGGAACTTTCTTATCATTATTCACAGCATATTGAAATGGTAACTTTCTCAACTGCATATAGGCATAAGTCCATGATGTAATTTACTGGATGTTTTTAAATATTCACATAAAAGATCTTCTTCCTTAACAGAAAATATTTGTGAACGCTTATAGTTTGATTCATAAGAAATGTCACTTTCTTCAACTTTTTGTTTTATGACATAATGCTTTAAGGTCATCACATTAATATTATATGATTTTGCTGCACCTTTTAAACTGGATCCATCTAATCCAGCATTTACTGCTGCCTGCAAATCTCCAGCATTGATAGTTTTTCTGGGTTGAACACCCTCTTTACGTGTGTAAATATGTTGCATGCCTGCAGAGAGAAAATATAATCATTGCAATAAAATTAAAAAACTCTTTAACCAGGGTTGGCAAGTTTCTTCCAAGGTGGAAAAAAACGCGGAAAAAACCATGGAAAAAACCGGCCGGAAGAAATAGGTTTCTTCCAAGTGGAAGAAATGGAAGAAACTGTTTTTCTTAAAAATTTATCCTATAAATTGCAGATTTGTAAGATACAATGAATGCATTGATCTTATAAACAACTTTAAATAACTTTAAATATACCTATACAAATTTAATAACATATTTAGTTAATAATAATGAGTTTTTTTTTTTTTTTTTTTTTTTATGAAAGTGAGCTAATGAGCCTCGGTATCTGATGATCACGTTCCAAAATACTCAAAATCCAGTAAAAAAAAAACAATTTCAATTTAAACAGTATAAAGTTTTATAATTTAGACAATTTTATTTCTTTAACTGGTAATATAAATAATAATTTGGATCACTTGTTTATACCTACTTTCTGATAAAACAGCTCTTAACGTAATGCAGTTAATTAAAAGAACCAGTATGCAATAATTACTTTTACTGTATTACAAAATGTCATCAAAAACTTTATTTTCCTTATAGTTACATACAGTACAGTCAGCTCCCTCTAATCTGCAGATTTATAATCTGCAAATCCTTCTAATCTGTAATTGATTTTTTAATCTAAAAGAAATTTACATCTCATATTTAAAAAAAATTCACATTTTTACTTTTTATTACCATATTTTTATTAACTTCTATTCTTGTTTGTTTGTGTGTTTGTCCGGTACAAATCTTCAATGTATTTTTAACTAACTTCCCTACTAACTAGACATTTGAAACTTTCACAGTAGCTCAGAACCCGGTGACAACACAATACTTCGAAGTCAGATTTTCGAATAGTTTTCTTTTAATTAATTAAAATATGAAAATAATAAGCTCTTAATAGCAATAAAATAGCCATTAAAAATTAGCTAACCACTATTACATGAATGTTTAACAAAATTAATCTGCACTGAATATTATTTCCAGACTTTCAAATATATTTTGTTTCGTATTTTTTAAATATGTTTGTTTACATTTTATAGGTACCTATTATTTGAATATGCTTAAATTATTTACCATCATATATGAATGTGGTAAATCAGTTTTATTAATATTGAAGAAATATTTATTCTAAAATTTATTAAAAATCCTCTTACCGTTTTGATGTCTATTTAATTAATAATAACTGACTTTGTATCTGCAAAAGAAAACTGTAAACAAAGGCAATGATCTCTAATTTGCGAATTCCTATTATCTGCACAACCTCTGGACAAAACTTTTGAGAGTTAGAGGGAGTTGACTGTAAAATAAATGAAAAGTTTTTCCGTAGTTCAATACTGCACTTTATTTTTCAACTTAAAATAGATAAATGCAAACTATGGATTTTTTTTTTTTTTTTTTTATCCTAGAGAGCTTGCAGGACAGAAAAGTAGGTATCTTACTTATTGATACAGTTCATTGGGTACCAGCTTCGAGTTTATACAAAAAATTGTATCCTTAAAAAAAAAAAAAAAAAAAAAAAGTGCAAATATTATGGCTCAAAATTCCATAATTATTCTCACTTGTACTGCGTGAACATATAATAATATTATGAGATAGTATCTACGCAAAAAGTTCTAAAAATATTAGCATTGATAAGTAAAAACCCATCACCTTTATATATTTAGTGTTTGTTATCAAATAACTTATTTTTCTAAAGATATTTTTAATATTAATTGAATTATAGTTTAGATTTGGCATTATATTTATACTTTGAGTTTATATAGTTCATAAATTTTAATTTTGAACATCTGTTTTGTCTTTTGGTTGGTTTCTTCCATTTCTTCCGGTTTCTTCCAGTTTCTTCCGTTTTTTTCCAGTTTCTTCCACTGTCCTGGAAGAAACTAGTTTCTTCCGGAAGAAACCCAACCCTGTCTTTAACTAATTTAACTTAACTCTGGGGACACTTGATCCCCAGAATCAAGTCTCCCCGTCCAATGGGGATCATGTGTCCCTATATGTGTATGTTTTCTAAAAATAATTCTTAAACCAAAAGTAAACAAACTATTTTGGTTTTAAATAGCATCATTTAAGCAGCAAACTATGTTAGTATATTATATCAATGAGCATTAGTAATTGAATATATGCAGCAAAAAATAAATAAATAAAACTACTTACTGAAAAAAAGATCTGAATTTAAGAAATCAAAGATTCCTTCCTAACAATCAAAATAAAAATGGCTGAATGAAATTTTGTTGCCAGATTTGATGCTAAGGAATAACTTTATCAGTGTTGCCAGTTTAAAAAATATAATTGCTAATCAATTTTGATTTAAGGCCTGGGGATCAAGTCACCCTATTCTCCCCAACTGGTAATGCCCTCGAAGGCAGCAGGAACCCAAAACAGTTGGTTAAAAATACTTAAAAAATGCATTTTCACCGTGTTCTGAACTATTCTGAAAGTTTCAAATATCTAGCTAGTTGGGAAGTTAGTTAAATAAATTTTCTGTTGAATCATAGAAACATTGCCAAAGGCAGTAGGGACCTGAAACAGTTGATTAAAAGTATTTAAAAAATGTATTGTCACCGTGTTCTGGGCTATCCTGAAAGTTTCAATGTCTAGCTAGTCAGGGAGTTAGTAAAAAATAGATTGTAAGCTTTGTATTAAGTAACGCTGCCGGAGGCAGCAGGAACCCAAAAGAGTTGGCTAAAACTATTTTAAAAATGCATTTTCACCGTGTTTCGAACTATTCTGAAAGTTTTAAATGTCTAGCTAGTTGGGAAGTTAGTTAAAAAAAAATTTCTGTTGAATCATATAAACAGTAGGGACTTGAAACAGTTGACTAAAAGTATTAAAAAAACTGTATTGTCCTGAGCTGTCCTGAAAGTTTCAAATGTCTAGCTAGTCGGAAAAATTAGTTAAAAATTGATTGCAAGATTTGTACTGGACAAACAAACAAGAATCGAAGTTAATAAAAACATGGTAAAATAAGCTACTTTACATAGTATGAGAGGAAAAATGCATGAAATTCCGTATTTTATCGATCAGTAATATGCATATATCTACATGTGTGTTACTACATGCTTCACATACATGAAAAACATACTTTTCACAAATCATACCACTTTTAATTAATTCACATCTTTTCAAAAATTAAAAATACATTTCTCTTTCTCTAAACAATTCACTCAAAAAAAAATCTTACTTCATTCATCTTCTCTTCTAAAAATAGGCCTATCTAAACAAAATAAATAAATAATAAAAAGTAAAAATACAACCGTGCGCTTCACCAGAATAGAATAATGAATAATTAAAGTTATCTAATTAATTGCAATGCTGGTTGCCATGGTAATAAAAAAAGAACACTGGTTGCTATGGACATAAAAAAATAAACAGCAAGTAGGTTGCAAGTAGGTTTATCATATTACAAAGAATCCAGAATGACATCGTTATCGTTCAAAACGGCACCAAAGAAAAATTGCCAAATCCAGTTGTGGACCAACCTGCAACTTGTACCAAATAAATATTTACTAGTTGATACCCGTCAAATTATGATGGCTTAATAACATTTAAAAGTGCAACTGAAATCCTATTATAGCACATCAGCTGAGAACCACCATTTTAAACCAACTCCTTTAAATGAAACGTAAAAAGGGTGTGTTGTTTTCTTATGCAGTTGTCACTCTATGACAGAATTCAACACAGTCACTCTTTCAAATATAATTATAGCATACTTTATACTATTCCATCGAAGAAAAATAAGTTGAACATTTATGAAATATTTATTTTTAAAAATCTGATATGTAACAACCATATGAATTCCATTATGCTCTATAAGCATACTGTAAACCAGGGGTGAAACTAAGAAACATATAAAAAACTTGAAAACCGCTTCTTGCATGCAGATTTAATAGCGAGTGGAGACTTTATAATGATATATTATTTATTTATTTATCTAAGTTGAAGTTTAAACTTTTCTTTATAGCTTCATATTTGGAGTTGGTGTTGCTGCTTTTGCCTTTGCGAAGGGATGTACTCCGTCATATGTACACTCCTCAGTGGTCAGTGATGCTGGAGCCAAGTGAGGTTTTCCTCTATCTTTTAATTTTTCTTCCAGTAGGTGGCATTACAGTCAGTCTAAGCCAGTTTTTGATTTGTTGCCATTGCTATTATTAATTATTTCCACTCAGGGTTATTGTAATTCGCAATTTTTGCAGTTTCATTAAATTAAGTACTATCAATATTACTATTGTCTTGGTATATTTTATTTAGGGAATTGGCGTTTTTTCTGTATTTTATATCGTTTTTATGCTTCTTAAATCTGGTGTTCATCTTTCACTTGGATATTCGGATGTAGCAACTTTCTTAGTTGTTAGAATATGTAAACAGGATTTTGTAGATACTTGCGGTCTTAAGGAGGAGGGGGGGGGATCTCTATTGCTACTAATTATTTGATAGATATTGGGGTTAGGTCAACAGGTATATTTACATTGTATTTTCTAGTTGTATTTCTGATTTTAATTAAACTTCTATCCAATAATTTGTAATGACAAATATCCACCCCCTCGAGACCATAGGTATCTACAAAATCCCGTTTACATACCCTAACAATAAAGAAGGTTGCTACATCAGAATGTCTAAGCGAAAGATTGACACCAGAAATAAGTAGCATAAAAACAATATAAGATATGGCAAAATTATCACTGCCCTAACTAAAACATACCAAGACAGTAATATTGATATTAAATTAAATGAAACTACAAAAATTGCAAATTACAATAATCTTGACTACACATTCTTTCATGAAGTGGTAAAAAATATAGTTATTAATAGCAATTTCCATAATGGCAATTACTTGGAAGATGGCTTAGACTGACTATCACGCCACCGACCACTAAGGAGAGTGCTGAGAATGGAGGAGTTCCCCTTGCGAAAGTGGTTACACCAACTCCAAACATGAAGTTATAAAAGTAAGGTTTCAACATTAATTTAGTTAAATTATGCTTCAATTAAATTTTTTAAGAAAGTGTTTATTCATACCAATAATAGATGATATTTAGGGAGTTTTCAATACATTAAAAGCAAGGGTTGATCTAGGTTTTTATTTTTGGGACCCATTTTTGTGAAATGTGTATTTATTTTTGTGAAAATCTATTTCTTCTTATAATAAAAAGAATTATCAGATGAAACCTTTCATTTTAGCAGTTACTCTATCTAATATTAAATATAAAGTGTAATAGCACTTTATTTAACCAAATATAGACACTCATTAAAAATAATACTGTAAACATAGAAATTTTTTTCAAAATTATCATTTTTATAAAATGAAATCTTATAAAAAGGGCTGTTATTATGAATCTGAATTTTGTGAAGGGTTCCCATTTTAGAGATTTGAATTTTGTGAAGGGGCAGCAAAAGGGTCCCAATTTTTTCCTGGATCCACTCCTGATAAGGCAAATTAAACCTGTAGAATAAAAATTTTAACCTAAAAACTAAACAATTTATCCTAATTCAGAGGCAGCAAAATTTTCAAAAATTCGAAATTCAGGTGTAGGAAACAGAGACAATGTGTTGGTGTGTCAACACATCATTAGATATCAAGGTGTCCAACACCTCGCATTAGTCTGGGCTGAGTTCGATACAGTATTGAAGTTTGTCATACTGGTTTCATTTTCCTCTGTAATATTTATCTATACATATATACATAGAGTGATTCGAGGAATATTTTCAACTGCCAGTCAACTAATTTACTGTAAGTGTGTTGATGCGTTGACACACCGACATAGTGTCGACACAATAAAATGTATTGAATTCTTATCACTAAGATGTAGCCCCTGAAAAGATTCTCCCCTGTCTTTTTTGGAGATAAAGTGATCAGAAACGAAAAATGTTGACACCAATTTATCTGTGATAACCAACTAATATGACTGTCGTAAGGACAGCTAAAGACTTTATATAGAAAAAAAAAATGTAGAGTTGTTTTTTAAAACACCCATTTGAGAAATATATAAAAACTGATCTAAATAATCAGAAACATATCAAATTTTTTTTTGCTAACAAATTATTTCACCCAAAAAGATATTTAGACAGAGGTTTATGCGGCAAAATTAATGAAAATCAACCTTTTTTAGATACCGATGTTGGTACTCCATCCAATTTTATCAAAACTTTTTTACAAACAAACCTTTTTTTACTTTCCGAACACTATAGTGAGGAAAGTATTGTAATCATGTCAAAAATCCGAATTCGAGATTTTGATGTTCGATTAACCTGAAAGTTGGTACGCATATTGTAAGTCACCATAGTACGAACCCTATAGATTTTGGTGAATCTAGCACTTATAGTTTTTTTACAAGGACACAAAGAAAAATTCTTTATCATTATGGCCTATGGGAGCAAAATCTTAAAAGTGCGATAGCATCTAAACGCCTTATTCAATTGAGCAAAAATTTTATACACATATTATACATCACAAATACTCAATCTGTATAGATTTTGGAGAATCTAGCACTTACAGTTTTTTTACAGGGACACAAAGAAAAATTCTTTATCATTATGCCTATGGGGCCAAATTTTTAAAAATGTGATAGCGTCTAAACGCCTTATTAATCCGAGCAAAAAATTTGTACACATGTTATAGATCACAGTTGAACTAACTGTATAGATTTTGGTGAATCTAGCACTTACAGTTTTTTTACAGGGACACAAAGAAAGATTCTTTATCATTATGGCCTATGGGACTAAATTTTTAAAAGTACGATAGCATCTAAACGCCTTATTGAATTCAGCTGAAAATTTATATGAGTATTATAAATCACTGTTGCACTAACTATAAGCATTTTGGTGAATCTAGCATTTATAGGTTTTTACAGGGACACAACGAAAAATTTTTTATCATTATGATCTATGGGCTCAAAGTTCAGTAGCGTTAAATAAAACAACGTGTAATAGATGGAGAA
Source organism: Salticus scenicus (assembly GCA_963930645.1). Lineage (NCBI taxonomy): Eukaryota > Metazoa > Arthropoda > Arachnida > Araneae > Salticidae > Salticus > Salticus scenicus. The sequence goes on from OZ005651.1 coordinate 171,289,476, forward strand.
AAATACTCAAACACTCTATTATGGTTTTCTCTCTTTTGTTTGTTTAACAACTACTCTTTCTTTACTTTATCTACAAAACTGTTAATTACTCAATGTTCGGAAAGTCGAGTGGAGTCACTCCAGATTTTTTTTTTTTTAGAAATTGAATGCAGAGTTAAAATTGGACTACGAAATCAGAACACATGACAATTTTCATGCAATTAAACAATAAAAAGCATCTGCCAGATGGTATATATGGTGAATTTAAAGAAAATCGTTAAAATAGTTTTTGAGATACAAACAAAAAGGTGACCTGATTTACAACTTTCCAATTTTTTACCGAAATTTGGTAAACACGTCTGTACACCTAACTTGTCTTCATTATAAAGTTATATTGTTTTTACTTTTTTTCGTTTTTAAGATGTGACAAACAAAAAATCTCCCCACACACACACACATTTTTCCCCACATGTGAATTGTGTTTAAAAAATCATATTTCGTAAATAAATCCAGCACAGCTTCACAAATTTTCTCTCTTAAAAGTATGAAGAAAAAGAAAAAACAATAATTCTTATATTTACTTTATAAATATATACCTAAATAATATCCTTTTACAAATTATGCACTTACGGCTTATTTAAAACAAATATATTTCGGACGACCATCGCGTCCATCATCAGTGCATTGCAGTGATACTCCCTCTGTTTTGGTTTGTTTCCTCCTCTTGATCTTCAGTTCTCTTCACTTCGAATGGACTTTTTCTTTTATTTCAAAAAGATATTATTTAGGTATATATTTATAAAGTAAATGTAATTTAGGCCTTTTTTGAAAATAAGTTAATATGCAATAATTCTTAATCGCTAATTTGAAAAAAACTGTGAAACTCTCGCCCAAGAAAAAACCGGTGCAATTAACTGAGGAAAAGAAGGAGGTTTAGAAACGGCAAAATTTGAATTGAGTTTGAGAACAGAAGCATCCTTAATAATGCCAATTTCAACTCTAAAAATTTTAAATCAAATCTCAGCCCTGCAGAAAAAAATGCCAAACACCTTGAAAGAATTAAAATCTAATGAAAATATCATCCTTACTAAAGCAGATAAAGGTGCTCAGATTGTTATTTTGGATAAAAAGCAATACATCGAAAGTGTTACCGAACTAATTAATGATGGCCCATATATTCCTCTGCCCTGTGACCCCTCTCCTCAAGAATTAAATGAAATTAAATCTGCTATAAAATCTTGCCCCTTGTTATTGGACTCGACTAAATCTCACCTTATCCCTTCTACTGCTAATTGTTCCAGATTTTATGCTTTACCGAAAGTTCATAAACCCAATATTCCATTTCGTCCCATAGTCTCTAATATCGGTACTGCTTCCTATAATTTAGCTAAATTTTTCACCACAATTTTTGCTCCCCTTCTTGCTGCTAATAGTTATACTGTTAAGAATTCCATAAAATTTGCAAAAAATATTCAAAACTGCCCTCACACTAATCTCACTATGGTTTCTTTTCTTTTGATGTAAAATCTCTTTTCACTAATGTTCCAATAAGTGGTGCCCTCTGCTGTCTCGAAAATAGATTAAAAGAGTATAATCAATAATTTTACCTTACTTAAATCCTTATTGTAAAATTAAGTATCGTAAAATTATTGATTATATTAATATTTATTGTATCGTAAAATTATTGATTATATTAATAATCCTTCCTTCAACATTTTTGTAAAGTAGATTAAAAGAGTTTCATTTCACATCTTTTGAAATACAAGAATTAATTTCTCTTACCCGCATTTGTTTATCACAAACCACTTTTTCTTTCCAAAATAAATTCTATCGTCAGTCTGAAGGTTTAGCCATGGGTTATTCTCTCTCCCCAATTCTCGTAGATATTTACATGCACTATTTCGAAAGCAAGCATGGTTCATACACTTAGGGGTAAAAAAAATTCAAGGACATTTTAAGTACTTTTCAAGCACTTTCCAGGAAATTTTCAAGCACTTTCAACCAGGATTTCAGATGCATCCACACACACACCTTTTTTTGGAGGGGGAGGGGGGAATTACCTACTTAAATATTCAGTATCAAATGTAGGTATTTATTTTATTTATTTATTAACATAACTAAGGGGCTCTGCCTCATGCTCGTTCCACTCACCAACCCCCGACTCACCTTGCTTTTTTAACCCCTGTAGGGCTCTTCCTACCTGTTCGCTGTTTCCTATGCAATAAATAGGAATATAAATAGTGCATTTGATAAAACAGAAACAGAAAAATATTATAGAAATCCCCATATTCAATGCGGATTGAACTACATAACATTTAATTGCACTTAAAAAAAAAAAAAAAAAAAAAAAAAGAAGTAGAAGAAGATAAAATAAAATATGTTAAAAATCAATAACGTATTTTTTCAGAATAGAAGAAAATTCGTTATATCTAGACCACTTTCTGCTACAGATTTAATATATGACCCTGTTTGGCAACTTTTAATTTCTTTTCTTTTTTTTCTTTTTTTTTCACTATTTGACGATGACTTTTTTGATAACTGTTTGTTTAAAAAAATCTAGTAACTATTTTTTCTAATGCTTATAACTTTTACTATTGAATTTTTTAGTTAATTTAGGGCAATATATAACACTATACATACATTTCTAATATACAGTTAGGTAATAATTTTATTACTGTCATTTTATTTTGGAAAAATGCCCCATGGCTTCAATTTTTAATCCTCTCCAGCTTATTTATTAAAATAACAGAAGATCAAACGAAGGATACTCGAGGAACATATTTCATATCTGTGGTCCCTGTCAAAAAAAAAAAAAAAAAAAAAAGAATGTCTAACTCTGTAAAGTTAAAAAATTATCATTGGGAAATTAGAAGATGCTTCATTTATAAATGAGTTTGAATTGTTTGAAATGTTTTATGCCAAAATACATTATCCGTAGTAAATCTGAGGTAATTCAAAATATGTTTATAAATAACAAGATACAATAAACGACATATTTTTAAATAATAAAATACGTTAGAAATTATATAACTTTATATAAAATATGTTTTTAAATAAAAAGATACAATAAAAGAACACACGTTAAAAAAAAAAAAAAAAAAAAATTATAATAAATGAATAAACAACATAAGAAATTGCCATACAAATAGCAAGGTTGACATTTCATTTTTTTTTTTGTATCATTGATCCCATTTTAATTTTCCAGTGGAAAATGGCAAAACCATAAGAATTGTTGCCTGAATATATATTTTATTATACAAACTTAACATCCCTGTAACAGAATATTTTTATGCTTTCTGCGACAGGCATTGTTCATGCAAACATTTTCAGCAAGACAATATTGACATGTTTTCTAATTGATATGTGATAGGTTCAGATAATTAATTATAAAGATATCAATATTACAAATAGACTACTGGAGAATTCTTAAATAGTATAAGACATGAGTTTCTTATTTTCTACTGAAATTAAGAAATATCTTTAATTTTCATAAGCAGTTCTTTCTGCAAGTGGCAATTTCTTTTCTGCGCCAATGTCACTGTCTCGCCTAAATTTCACCATAGGACCTAATATAGTTAAAAATTTAAACTTCAAAACTTCTTCACAAATGATGAAATTTTGGAAAGCCCACCGGTCTCGAAAGGAAGTGGCTTTTCTTCTTCAGGTGCAAAACACATGCTACTGTCTTGGAGACAAAAACAAGACTAGTATTGTGCTAATATAGTTCAATTTATAAATATTATATGGAAATATAAACTTTCATATAAAAACCCTTATTAATGCCAAGTCGCCTTAAACAAAGGTTTCCTAATTCTATCTGTAATAACTCTTTTGAACAGAACAGGGGGGGGGGGGATCAACTGCAGTAGAATACATAATAACACATAATATTCAATAATTCAATAATAATATAATAATAATTCAATTTTTTTTTTTTTTTGAAAAAAAAATTGAAATTCAAGTACTTTTTAACATATTACAGCAATTTTCAAGCACTTTTAAGTACTTGAAAATGAAACTTTTTTTTTCAAGGATTTTTAAAAGTGTACGAACCATGGCAAGCTTTTTAAGAAAATATCTTTTCCTTTTTGGACCCGTTATGTTGACAACACCTTCACGCTTATCGACATATCTCGTCACAATATTGACCATGTCTTAGAAACTTTAAATTCAATTGACACTAATATCCAATTTACATATGAAATTGAAAATAATGGCTCCCTTCCATTTCTTGATACCCTCGTCTTTCGCACTGTAAATGGATTTTCAACCACCGTCTATCGTAAAAATTTTGCAGTCTCCCTTCCTCCCCATGCACGTTCATGGCACCCACCTAACCAAAAAATGGCTGCTTTCTATACTTTTGTAAATCATGCCCTTAATATTTGTTCAAATCCTATTTCATTAAAATCTGAAATTAAATACCTGAAAGCCATTGCAATTGACAGAGGTTATGACCCTTCCATTATAGACAAAGCCATCCAAAAATTACAGCTCCCTCATATTTCGTCTACTAAATCAGTCTCTTCTAATATCAGTATTGTTTTACCCTATTTTCCTAAATCCAGTCAAACCATAGCTAATATTCTCAAACAATATGATTTTAAAATAATATTTTTGCCTTCGAATAAACTCACTTTTTCTCAGTTAAAAGATCCCATTGGTATGGGCATTGGGGCATTTATAGTATTTCCTGTCAGTGTGGTTTATCATATATTGGCCAAACTAAACGCAGTCTTAAATTTCATCTAAAAGAACATACGAATTACGTCCGCAAATAAGAAACCAATAAATCGGCTATTTCTAAATTGCTGGGAGGAAAATCATAATTTTAAATTTAAGTCAGGTAAAATAATTTGCAGACCTAAATCCATACATGAACTCTATTTCTTTGAAGCTTTTCATATTTATAAAAATTTTAAAAACCTTATAAATTGTGATTTTGCTGTTCCCTATTTGTCTGATTATTGGAAATTTTATATTCAGTCCACATTTTCTTAACTTTTCTACTGTTTACACTTAACTAACATTCCTAAATTCCTATTGGCCACACACTCCACCTTTCCCGTAATCCTATTGTTTGAACTAAATTCGGCCCCTCTCCTATATATACGAGCACTTCTCCAGATTCAGAATTCTTTTTGCACTGAAGACGGTACGCTTAACGCTACCGAAGCAGCTGTATGCATCGCAAATATTTTTCTTTTGACGTTTATGATGTAGTAGTTTATTCGGGTTTTAAAGTAACTTCATTATTTAAATTTATTTTAAAGAAAAGGATTTTTTGACTATACCAAACATTCAATACCTTACAAAATCCTTTTTTCATACTAGCAATTAATTTCAGACATCTACGTGTCCATCTTCAAAGCTAAGTACTTTTAAAACATCGTTCTTCACGAGGAAACTTCGTTGTTTACGTCGTTGCGGAATCTTGATGTCGTTGTCTCACTTCACTTCGTTTTTTATTTGAGTTGGTTTCTTGTAGGAATTGTTGCCAGACTGTAGGAATGAGGTAGTGCTCTCGGTCGTTCACAGCGTTGTTATTGGTTATTATTTCAACGGCCTCCCGTTTTAGTGTGTAATTATGGTTATTGTACGGGGCAATTTTGTTACTATTAATAGAGTTAATGCTTATAGGGTTATTGTTGTGGGTGGTGGAGAAAGCTGTAGATGATTTTCCCAATTTTGGGTCGGTGCGGTGTTCTTTTTCACGTTCAGAAATCTTACGTTTTGTCATCCCAATGTAACAGGCTTTATTTCCGTTGGTGTGTTCAAATTAGATTTTATAAATGCCAGCGGTAGAGTTTTGTTGAATGATGTCTTTTTCATTACGGATGTGTTGGAAAATGTTTTTATTGGGTTTTATTGGTATGTTTATATTTAAATTTTTGGCTTCGTTTTTTATTTTTAGGCTGGCTCCGTTACAAAAAGGGATTGCTGTAGTGAAGTTGGGTTTGGATTTTTGGGCACTGTTAATTTTATTCAAGGATTTTATGTGTTTATTATAAAGGTTATTCACTAGGGTTTTATAGTAATTGGCTTTTCCACCCTCTCAATAAACTCAAATGAAATGTTCCTCGAAAAACTCCGTAATATTAATCTAAATTACACCGATAAATTAGTTAGTTTTGACGTCAAAGATTTATATCCCTCTATTAATATTCCTGAAATCACCCAAATAATCAACGCCAAAATAATTGACACTTATGGTGACAATAAAACAAGTGAGACTCTAATTCAGGCCAGCAACCTCCTTTTAAACGAATCATATTTTAGTTTCAACCAAAACATCTACCGCCAAACTCAAGGAGTCCCTATGGGATCCCCCATTTCCGGCATTATCGCCGAATTAAAACTCCGACACCTTGAAAATTCAACCAGCAACATTATTAACAAATGCAAACTCTGGACACGGTACGTCGATGAGATTTTTGCCATTATCCCAAACTCTGAAAATCCTGACAACATTTTAACCGACCTTAACAATCTCGACAATAACATTAAATTCACCATGGAAAATGAAACCAACAACAATCTAAATTTTCTAGACATAAAAATTACAAAAAATCCTAATAACTCTTTTGACACCACTATATACCGAAAACCTACTGCTAACACCGAAATCATAAATAAAAGTTGTAATCCCTCCCCCCCTCTCATACAAATTATCTGCCCTCCATTCTTATATTAACTGCGCTATTCTCGCATGTTCAAACAAAAACTTACTCAATACCGAACTCAGGGTGTCTACTGACTTGACAGAAAAAAAATTCATGACCTTTTTCATCGACATATCCACCTTTCTTTTTAAATTAACATATTCTTTTTTTTTTAAACCGATATATCACTTTACTTTATTTTTAAAATTATTGTTTAACAACAGTATTAGCTGTTAAAAAAAAAAAAAAAAAACTGAAAACATTTTTTTTAAATCAACAATCTAAGTAAATTGTAATGGAAATCAATCTAAAACAGACACATACATAACTACATGCATACGTACACTATTTGTGCAATGTTATAATATTATAACTATTAGTTTTTTGGGGAATTTGAAAACTGTCATTTACTTTTCTTGCATTAAGGAGAGAAATGTATGTATTAAATTCTTTTCAAATCTACAAACTTTTTTTTTTTCATGAAAAGACTAAGAATAGAAGAATATAATTATTAAATTAAAGTCAGAGATGAAAGTGGGAAATAGACAAAAAGTCTGAAAGTATCAGCAAAACTTAAAGATAATTTACTTTTAGTAATGAAAAAAGAAACAGATACACAAAATCATACTTTTATAACCAAAATGGAGAATATATGAAAATAAGTTGTTTAGAAATAGTCAAAAGAAAGAAATTTGAACAGAAATAAGAATATTTAAAACAAAAAAAACCTGAAAATTGTTTTAAAAAAATCTGGAGTGACTCCACTCGACTTTCCGAACATTGAGTAACTAACAGTTTTGTAGATAAAATAAAGAAAGAGGTGTTGCTAAACAAACAAAAAAGAGAAAACCATAACAGAGTGTTTGAGTATTTTTCTCCATATATCACACGAGGTTTTATTTAACGCTACTGAACTTTGAGCCCTTAGATCATAAGGATAAAGAATTTTTCGTTGTGTCCCTGTAAAAATCTATAAATGTTAGATTCACCAAAATGCTTATAGTTAGTGCAACAGTGATTTATAATATTCATACAAATTTTTAGCTCAATTGAATAAGGCATTTAGATGCTATCGCTGGTCTCATAGGCCATAAAGATAAAGAATTTTTCTTTGTGTCCCTGTAAAAAAACTGTAGAGTCACCCGGGGTAATTCCTGGTCAGCAAGTTTCTGGGGTAATTCCTGGTCACAGTCTTTTTTATGTTTTAAGAACACTTCACCAAAATGAAAAAAATCATAGAGGTACTCTGAACTATCCTCATTGGTATTTATTACTTAATGAGTTTATTGCTTATTTATTTTGAAAAAAAAAATCTTTTTGAAATGGCTTGTTAGATTTTTCTAAAACAACATTGGCCTTAGTTATGATACATTTTTACAAAGATCTAGGTCACAAATAAAGTTTTAAATATTTGTCTTTTTTCTCTTTTTGGTTGAATTGTGAACTACTTTAGTTACTGAAAAATAGTTGTGGATTTACTATTACTAGTTTAAATAATTTACAGGAATTTGCCAAATACTGCCCCATGTTCCTGGGTTAATTCTTGGTCACTGGGGTAATTCCTGGCCAATACTGTTCTCATCATTTATACATTGTTATTTTGCCTATTATTACCAGATTTCATTGATTTTAATTATTTCCAACTCTTTGAGCCTTAACTGCAAAGTTAACTGTAACTATAGTGTAACATTCTTAACTGTTAATGATTAATATTAAATATATTGAGTTAATTTATTAAATTTCATCCCATTATTTTATAAATTTTAATAATTATACTCATTATTATACAAAGAAAATTTCTTAACTGTAACTGCAATGTACTATTCACTTAACTGTTAACCTTAACCTTTGTTCTTAACAGAAACAGAAGCATGTGCTGTCTTTATAAGTAGATAGCTATTCTATTTTACTTGGAATTTTGTCAAGAACTTAAATTTACCTGAACAGTTTCCTTCAAATTAATATGGTGAGACATTATGTAAAGAAAAAAGATGACAAGCTTCAAGAAAGTAAGTGTCAAGAAGCTATTTTTAAAATGGAAAATAAGAATCTGTCTCAATGTGCAGCTGCAAAGGCTGTGAATATACCTAAATCAAGTTTCCAGCTGTATTTGTCAAATTTAAAGAACAAACCTGAATCTGTAAAGCCTGTAGGAACACCTTTAAACATCCCTGCTGAAAATGAAAATGAGTTAGCAGCATGTTTAAAATGCATGGCAAAGTGGGGTTTTCCCCTGACTAGAACAGAAATCAAGAGTGCTGTGGCAGAGTTTGTAACTAAAAATAAACAAGGTGACACTATTTTGTCTAATCATCTACAAAAATATTGTCGCTTCAAAAATGATATGCCTGGCGATGATTGGTTATCAGCATTTATGTTCCGACATAACCTTAGTTCGAAGAAACCCAGTACTCTGGAGAAGACCCGTGTCATTGCAACATCCAATCCATTTCTCATATTTGAATTTTATGATTTGCTTGAGAAAGAACTTACTGCATTGAATATAATAGATAAACCATCTCACATATATAATTTAGATGAGACAGCTATGTTCATAGATCCTTCTAGAGGAAAATCAGTAGGAGAAAAAGGAAAGAAATTGACCAGAGTCACAGCAACACCTGGTCGAGAATCTGTTACATTAATGGTATGTGTTAGTGCTTCTGGTGAGAAACACCCTCCACTTATTATATTCTCTGGAAAAAAGTTACAAAGCACTTGGAGAGCCCCAAATGTAGATAAAAATTTGACATTAGCGATTAGTGAAAATGGTTGGATGACCACTGAAATATTTAACAGCTGGTTTGACATCTTTTGTAAACAAGTATCAAAACGTCCATTGCTTTTAATCTATGATGGTCATAAGACACATATATACTTGGATTTAATCATCAAAGCGCGTAATGAAAATATACCAATTTTGAAGTTACCAGCTCACACAACAGATGCTATTCAACCACTTGATAAATGCTGTTTCAGACCACTGAAAGCACAATGGGACAAAAGACTTGTGGAAATTCAGCGTATGACTGGAGCAACAAGAATCAGTAAAGCAAGCTTTACTCAATTAGTTGATGAGTTATGGCAAACATCACTTACTCCAGAGAATATTAAATCTGGTTTTAAATCAACAGGAATATATCCATTGGATAGAACAAAGTATTCAGAGAAAAGATTTTGTTCCCAAATGTTAGCATCTTATAAACTTCAAAATTCTCCTTCAAAAAGGTTGGCTATTGCTAGTACATCATCAGCATCAACAAACTGTAGTATTACACCTTCAAACAACTTCAGCACACTACAATTAAACTTGGACACTTCTGGATCTCAAACAGAAGAGCACACACCATCTATTTGTACACCAATTTTATCTGTTTCTAGTTTTACAACTGTTGGCATAAGCAAAACATCTACAATTGTCAGTCAGTCCACTGCATCCACCTCGTTTGAAGACTTGCTAAGCTCACAGTTTAGACAAACACCAAAAACAATAGCACGCTCAGAAGTTCGGCGAAAGATTGATACAAAAGCTGCTGTCATAACCAATAACGATTTTCTTGAACTAGTCGCAGAACGTGACAGTGAAATAAAAGAAAAGGTCAATCAAAAGAGAAAGAGACAAGAAAATACCGGGATACGAAAAAGAAAAAACATAGATCAGAACCCAGATGAACCACCAGATATGTCAACCGTGACTGAGCAGTTGAATAAAAATATATCATCACTGCAAAATGCAAAAAATGTAATTGAAAACATACAGAATTCAGTAGAAGAGCATAAATACTATGCTGTATATTACGATAAAGATCTTTTCTATGTTGGAAAAGTCACAAAAGTAGAGGGCAGTGAAGTGTGTGTAAAGTTCCTGGAAAGAGGAGCAGGGAACTTACGCTGGCCGAAGCGAGATAGAATAGAGACAATTGACATTCGCTATATTTTTTTATGGACCTATTGATTTGAAAGGTGTAGATCCCTTCACAGCAGATATAGAAGCTATAAATATTGCATACAAATTGTACAAAAAATATTTTGGCTAAAGATGTGTTGAATGTATATATTTTTCATGTTGAATAAATTTGTATTTAACCCTGAAATAACTAAGTACAGTATTTAATTAGCTATAGATAGTAAAATTCATAATCTAATTAATTTATTAAATTATATTAAGGATAGCTATACATAAAAAATGTATGTATTTGCACCAAATATGTGAGTGACCAATAAGTACCCCATAAGTGGCCAGGAATTACCCCATCCCTGGGGTAAATCCTGGTCACTAATTAACTATAATTATTCAAATTAATTGTGCATTATTGATAAAATAAATATTCTATTTGATGGACATCACAATGTGCTTAATCCATGCCAAAATTAGTAAGTCTAGCTTAAATAGATTTTCTAATAATTGAATGTTTATGCTTTTTGACCAGGAATTACCCCGGGTGACGTGCTAGATTCACCAAAATCTATACAGTTGGTTCAAATGTGACCTATAACATGTATACAAATTCTTTGCTGAGATTAATAAGGTGTTTAGACGCTATCACACTTTTAAAAATTTGGCAAAGAATTTTTCTTTGTGTCCCTGTAAAAAAACTATAAGTGCTAGATTCTCCAAAATCTATACAGATTGAGTATCTGTGACCTTTAATATGTGTATAAAGTTTTTGCTCAATTGAATAAGGCGTTTAGATGCTATCGCACTTTTAAGATTTTGGTCCCTTGGCCATAATGATAAAGAATTTTTCTTTGTGTCCCTGTAAAAAAACTTTAAGTGCTACATTCACCAAAATCTATAGGGTTCGTACTATGGTGACTTACAATATACGTACCAACTTTCAGCTTATTCGAACAAAGCGTTTAGACGCTAGCGTGTTCACTCACAGACATACACACATACATACATACATCATCGTAAAAATAGTGAAAACGGACTCGTTGGACCTCGAAACGTATAGAAACATCAAAATCTCAAATTCGGATTTTTGACATGATTACAATACTTTCCTCACTATAGTGTTCGGAAAGTAAAAATTAAGAAAAGTCTGAAAATTCTCATCCCTGTAAAGTATATAACTATACATCTCAAACTTTGCATTTCAATGTCTTTCCCATACTTCAAAATAGAATACATTCTTAATTAGAAAAAAGTAGTTCATTTAGTTATACATTAATATTGTTTTAATTAAAAAAACATTTTTAGCATAAATATATTTTAGAAAATTTAAATGCTACCAAGGAAACATTCAAAAGGTGTCATCTTCAAAAAATATTGAAAAAAATATATTCGATTCTACTCTTCATAAAACATCAGAAAGTGAAAAAATTATCGGCTGAATTAAATTTTACAGCAACCACAAAAATTTATCAAAATTAAGCATTTTTGGTGATTTAGCATTGTTAGGCGATAAGTTTGATAGCACCGAGATTGCCGTGTCCGAACAGAACCATGCTTTGCTTCTCTACCAAGTGCTCAAAATCAATCGCCTAACAGTGTGAAATCGCCAAATATGCTTAATTTTGATAATTTTTTATGGTCACTGTAATTCATTTTAGCCAATAATTTTTTCACTTTCTGGTGTTTTATGAAGAGTAGAATCACATATATTTTTTTCAATATTATTTGAAGACAACTTTTGAATGTTTCCTTGTAAGTAAAAAAAAAAAAAAAAAAAAAAAAAATTCAAAGATTTTTATTTTTAGGAACGCACATATTAGGAACATATTTTATAATATTACTTTTTTTTGCAACAAAAGTTAGAATTTCTGCAGATTTTCATAGAAGACAATTTGACATTAAAGTTATAATTGACTATACAGTATAGGACCCATTATCCGGAACCCACGGGACCAGAAGAATTCCGGATTTCGGAATTTTCTGGATTTTGGGTCCTTTCCGATTATTGCTTTCCCTTAATTATAAAACATAACTCAGTAATTGGCAGATACCAATTTACTTCTAGGAGCAACTACCTCACATACAGACAGACATTAAAAAAAATATTCGAATTATATTCTAGAGCTCTTAAAACATGCAAATAATTCAAAAACTGGAAGTCAGGATTTTTTGCAAATCTGATACTTTTTTCTATTAAATTTAGCAGGAAGAAAAAAATAACTATAATGCGCATATATATACAAACATGTACATACATTACTGCCACTTGCCATGATTGCTTCTTTATCAATGCTGCTAAACATGAATACTATGTCAATCATAAGAGCAGAAGGCTTAAAAAAAAAAAAAGATTTTTCTTTAAAAATTTCCATTCTTTTTTCCCCCTCAAGATCTTAATGAGAAGTTAAAAATCACTGGAAATCTATCATAAAATAAATTAGATTTTTTTTTTTTTTTTAATGTAACTTGCTGTGAATTCCAGGGTTTTCCTGGACCACAATCATCCCTCACCATATGAAAGAAAGAAATTCTGTTTTAATTTCTGAATTTTCATAATACTACCTAATAAAGCACACAATAATTCATTTTAGGGCGATTTTCTTTCTTTCTTTCTTTTCTGATTTTTGATATAAAATGTATTTTAATCATTAAAAAAAAAAAAAAAAAAAAAAATCTGAAATGATTCTGGATTTCGGGTCTTCCGGATTTTGGAATTCCGAATAATGGGTCCTATACTGTACTAGGTTTATAATCATGCTTATATATTTACGCTACTAAATAATAGTAACCTGAAAATCGACCTGAACTCACAATAGAGAATTTTAATGACCCACACCCAACTCAAAACCTAACATTATAATTAATAATTCATCTAAAAATTTTGTAATTTAAGCTATAATGTAAATTTTTATTGCTATACAACTGGTAAATAATTTAAAATGTAATTACTAATGCACCAAGTTAAAAGTTTTAAAATCTGAAACATAAAACACGACCATTCATCAGGAGAACAAATTGGGCTCAAGTGCTACAAGCAAAACGACAATTCACCAAAGGGTGCATTGCCAAATTATGTTTTTGCCTAACAAAGAAATTATTTTGAAAGATATTCTCAAGTCAACCCGACTCATAGAAAAAAAAATTCAATCAACTCAACCCGAACTGCAAGAGAAAAAAATTGTTTGACCCGATCGGTGAAATTGGGTTACCTGAACCAATACGTGACTCAAATCGACAGTAAAATTTCATGACCTATTCGTGACTTTCATGACCTATTGCTGAATTTCATGACCTTTTCATGACTTTCATGACCCATTGTTGATTTTCATGACTTTAATGACCTAGTAGACACCTTGGAACTTAACTACATTAAAAAAATCGCCTTAAAAGCCAATTACTCTAAAAATCTAGTAAATAACCTTTATAAAAAATGCATAAAATCCTTGAATAAAATTAAAAGTGACCAAAAATCCAAACCCAACTTCACTACAGCTATCCCCTTTTGTAACGGAGCCAGCCTAAAAATAAAAAGCGAAGCCAAAAATTTAAATATAAACATCCCAATAAAAACATTTTCCAACACATCCGTAATGAAAAGACATCATTCAACAAAACTCTACCGCTGGCATTTATAAAATCGAATTTGAACACACCAACGGAAATAAAGCCTGTTACATTGGGATGACAAAACGTAAGATTTCTGAACGCGAAAAAGAACACCACGCCGACCTAAAATTTGGAAAATCATCTACAGCTTTCTCCACCACCCACAACAATAACCCTATAAGCATTAACTCTATTAATATAAACAAAATTGCCCCATACAATAACCATAATTACGCACTAAAACGGGAGGCCCTTGAAATAATAACCAATAACAACGCTGTGAACCACCGAGAGCACTACCTCATTCCTACAGTCTGGCAACAATTCCTACAAGAAACCAACTCAAATAAAAAACGAAGTGAAGTGAGACAACGACATCAAGATTCCCCAACGACGTAAACAACGAAGTTTTCTCATGAAGAACGACGTTGTAAAAGTACTTAGCTTTGAAGATGGACACGTAGATGTCTGAAATTAATTGCTAGTATGAAAAAAGGATTTTGTAAGGTATTGAACGTTTGGTATAGTAACTTCATTAATTAGAGGCGATATGATAGTGTGTTTTAACAATCAGCCACAAAACATAGCGAATTTTGGAAATCACCTTTGAAAAAATTGCAAATTTTATTGATTAATGTCGAAATAATATCGTATTTTAGCAATTAGTTGCATTTAAGCATAACTTTTTAACAGTTAACAGTGAAATGATCCCATATTTCGGAATTAGACCATAAAATTGTGTATTTCGGGTTTTAGCTTTGAAAAAAGCACAAATTTCGTCAATCAGCAGCAAAATAATTGAGTATCTCGGGATTCAATTTTGTAAAAAAAATATGAATTTCATCGATCATGAAATAATAGCAGGTTTCGGCAATTGGTCGCAAAAATATCATCGATTAGTGTTGAAATATAATAGTGGTATTTAGGAATTAAATTAATTGTGATTAAATGTAAATTTTGACTGTAAGAACTGACTATTAGCAATGAAAATAATCCCGTATTTTTGAAATAGGCAGCAAAATTATTGCATAATTTGGTATTCAGCTTTGAGAAAAAAGCACAAATTTCATCTACTTGCAATGAAATATTTGGGAATTTAACTTCAAAATTGGTGGAAATTTCATTGATCAGCGATGGAAATAATTACGGATTTTGGCAATCAATCGTAAAAATATCGTGAATTTTGGAAATCAGCTTTGAAAAAAAGACTGAAATTTTATAAATTAGTGACGAAAATATAGCTTATTTTAACAATTAGTTGTGATTATAAATGTAAAATTTGTTAATTTGCATTCATTTTGCATATGCTGTGTAGTTTTCTTTCAAAACTTTATAAAAAACAAGGTGCATTCCTTTTGCCAAAACTAAATGCAAAACTGGTGTACAAACGATAAATAGACAATAAGACTTCTTCACACACCATAAATTTTAAGCCAGCACAACCAGTTTCGAAAGGACGTAGCCTTCCTTCATCAGGTGCAAAAAAACACGTGCTACCGCCTTGGAGGCAAAAGCAAGACTCAAGTCTTGCTTTTGCCTCCAAGGCAGTAGCACGTGTTTTTTTTTTTTTTTTTTTTTTTTTTGCACCTGATGAAGGAAGGCTATGTCCTTTCTAAACTGGTTGTGCTGGCTTAAAATTTATGGTGTGTGAAGAAGTCTTATTGTCTATTTAGCATTCCTTTTGGTTTAATAATAATGTATAGACCTCAAAAAATAAATAAATAACACTCATTATGTAAATATCAGAGAGACACAATATATAACTAACATTTCTTATAGCTTTATGCGTAATTTTAATTATTTATGGGAAAAATGCTGAGGACATCTACACATTAAAGCCTGCAATAACTTTAGAGTATTTGTGGATTACAATTAAAAAATTTTTAAATAAAGCATAAGTAAAAAAAAAACATTTGAATGCCAATTGTTACTTGATTTCTTTAAATATTTAATGATCACAAAAAGTAACGACTGTTGTGGCAACTGATACATAATTTTTTAATCACCATTTTTATTAGGTCGCCATGTGGTGAGTGGCGACTGTTAATTTTACCTTTTAACTATACCCTTTATATATCTTTAAAAAAAAATAAATAAATAAACATATCTGTAAGATTTCTGGTTCAAAATATAAGAAACACAAATACCTGGAAACCAATTTTATGAATTTGTCCCTCAGAGTGGGTGGAGAGGCAAAACATGTTTTCACATACTCTTTCATATCTCAAAGAAAAATCAGGTATCCATAAAGATTCATGCTTTAAAATATAATAAACAAAAATACTTAAAACTAATTTCAGAAATTCACTCCCAAAAAGTGAAGGAAGTGAGTGGAATTTTTTTTATCACATATTACTTCATAAATAAGAAGTGTCTGGCTGGTCCAAGTGAGTTCTAGAGCTCAGGTCAACGATTGCAGCGCTATCAAATTTGGCAGAGAAATAGCTTGGACACTATACATATTAGGACTGGGCTTTATATCAATGTAAAATAAAATATCGATT
Organism: Salticus scenicus; assembly: GCA_963930645.1. Taxonomy (NCBI): domain Eukaryota; kingdom Metazoa; phylum Arthropoda; class Arachnida; order Araneae; family Salticidae; genus Salticus; species Salticus scenicus. The sequence continues at coordinate 171,306,125 of OZ005651.1, forward strand.
TAACGCTAATATCGTTTATCTGATTTAAAAATTTCATCTTCCGTAAAATATCGATGCAGAAACATCAAAACACGCGCAAATCTGATTCCAGGCAAAACCGATTCAATGCTGGAATAGTGCCAGATAGATATTCATATTCATTCAACGGGATAACGGTTTAGTCAAGCATGCGCACTCATAGACAATTAAATCATGAAAATCTTGACTGAATGTAACCGCAAAAAATCAAGAGAATAATATTTATTTGAAATGCCGTTTCGATTTAGTGTTACGCAGGCGCACTGGGAAAAAGATAATATCGGTTTAAAAGATGTATTCATTCGAGCCACGATTACGGTTTTAAGAAACGCAGGTGCAGAAGCAAAATGAAAACCGATTCTGATTTCTGATACAAGCATTCCGGTTAAGTTTGGGTAGTTGAAATGGGATCATTCATTCATTCAAAATTCGTTTGATTACAAGAGAATTATTTTATCAATATTAGTATTTTCTTCTGATATTTTTTGTTATATTTTTTGCCAGTTCCTATAATTTATAAATAAGAAATCCCAGTTTATGACTATTAGATAAGTGAATTAACTATTCTTTATTAATATTTTATGTAATTAATAATATTTCTTCATTAAATTCATTAATATTAGTACAGAATACGACATTGTCATATTGTCAAAAATAAATTAATTCAAACGGCGTTATTTTAGATATGATTATTTTAATATCTAATTTGTATTTATTTGGAAGGTATGCGTATTTAAAGGGTATGGGTACTCGAAGGTATGGGTATTTCGAACAGTATAAGTATTTAAAAATAATTTTAAATGCTGTGAAAATTGATTTTTTTTTTTTTTTTTTTTCCTCTTCAAATGCACCAAATTGTTCTTTCTATCAAATTTATTTCCCTATACTGAGTTAGCTATTTAAGTCTTTTTGTCTTTTGCAATATTTCATGTAATTTAATCTAAATTAAGTAAAAATTTAAAAATTTCAATAAAAAAATATAAATCTCGTAAACTTTTTAAAAAGAATTATATTTTAGAAAATTTTAATTAAGAATTATATTTATTAGGAGATTCAAGGCACTAGAAATTTAATAACATGTGAGAAGCGCTTCTCTTAATTAGCAATTTTCTGCTGATACTAGCAATTTTGCAATTTATTCGCATGTAAGTGGGGCATATAAATATTTTAGTTCATTACAAAGTAGTACGAAATAGTAAAATTCTGAATTTATCAATTAGTTAAAATAATAATAATAAATTGGGGTGTTTTAAATGTTCTGAATGTTACTCATGAAATGTCACTCACGAGTCCATATAATATAATTTGTGATAAAACAAAACTGCGTTATATTAATTATACTGATGTATAAATTTTGAACTGTGGAAAATAATGAATAATTTTATAATAATTAGTATTAAAGCATTATATCTTTATCAGAAGGCTGTTTCTTAGACGGACTAAGAACATGATTTGACAAGAATTTATTTTACACAGCAGTATTAAGTGCACATTTTTTATATAGACAATATTGCTAGCGCTCGAATAATTTTATATCCGACTATATATGGAGTAATGTTATAAGCAATACCATTATATGGCTCAACCTCATTTTTAAGTTTTCTACTTCCTGCGATTGAATTTAAGTTGCACCAAAATTGGAGCTACCATACATCCACTGACAAGGGAAGTATAAATCAGTAAAATTCCTATTGAAACCAAACTAAGATTAAATTAAAAGAGAGGTCAAAAACATAGGCTAAATGGCAAATTCTGAGCAACAATTCACTTATGGGTTAAGATAAGACCCTAGAAAATTGAATCCCTTTTATGAAAATCAACGAAATGTAATAAGTGTGCAAAAAAGCGTTGCACAGTGTCAGAGTGTTTGACTTGAGACAAGAAGATCTTCAGTTCAATCCCCGTCTCGGCAAATTTTGATTTTTTTTTTTTTCATAATACTAATATTTGGTTTATCTAAAATTAACAAATGGTGGTAAAAAGTTAAACCATGAGGTGGTTGCAGATACTTCAGTGCCAAGTTTTGGTTCAAACTAACACCAAACTTTTTATATTGTAACGCTGTACTACTGAGACATTAAATCCAACAAACTAACTATAAACCATCTCTACATTCTAAAGAAAACTGCTAAAAGTCCTTACGTGTAGGGATTATACCCTACAATTGGTAATGGTAACGCTGCATTAAATCGATATATCCTTATATCGGTATTTTAGAAGAACGATATATCGATTTAAGAAATGTCAACATCGCCCAGCACTAATACATATTCACAGGGTTGGCCAATTTTTGCCGAAGTGGAAAAAAACATGGTAAAAACCGCGGAAAAAACCACCCCGGCAAAAATAGTTTTTGCCACAATTTTTGCCAGTGGCAAAAATTACCAGTATTTCAAGCAGGGTTTTAAGGATTTTAATATTTAAATCCTAATTTTAACAAATTAAAACCAGAGATCATGAATCCATCATTAAAATAATGCATTCTAAAATTTCTTTAAACTGAAATTTTTAACATCAACAATTAACAATTTTTTTCATTTTTAAAAATTTTTAAATTACCTATCTAAAAAATATTCTTCAATAATTAATTACTAGAATATTTGTGTTTTTTAGTGTATTACATATTTTTGTTTACAGTGGGGGAAAGTCAATTATTGACTCAGCTGTTCTAAAATTTGCCAGTCAGTCACTGATCATGCATTTTTTGGAATTGAAATGTAAATTGCAAGTAAACTCTCTCTCTCTCTCTCTCTCTCTCTCTCTCTCTCTCTCTGAATATGTCTTACTTAAGATTTTTTTTATTTCAATAAAATAAAAATATAATTTTGTAGTTTTGTTTTTATGGTTATGTTCAGGGACTGACAAAGTTTCAATATCTTAGGAGCCAGAAATAGTGAATTATTTCTATGACAATACTCACAGCCTTTAATATAATCAAATATATTGAGAGTGTTTAAGTTTTGGCTTTAAAATACTATTTGTCTATTAATTTTTCAGGACAGAATTCCTTTAAAGAGAATCCATTTGATAAATATCATACTATTTAAGTTTTCTCGTTGTAAATTCGAACATAGTTTGCTTTAGATAGTGTTTATTTTATTGAATCTTGTTTAACATAAAGATGTTGACATGGAAAGTGCCAGTATAGTAGTAAGAAGATTTATCAAATATGGGAATTTATCTTTCATGGAAAAACATCTTTCAAAAACAGAAATAATTGTTAAATTTTTCAGAAAACGTTAAACTCATACTATTCATTCAATACATCAGCAATGTCATCTTTTATACCAAGACAAGAAGGTGGGAGGAAAAACAAAAATATACATAAAAAATATTGTAAATGCATAAAAAAATTTTTGTCAGTCTGCCGTAACTGGTCACCAATGGATATTTATAGTCACCCTGGCACCCGGAATTTGTCGGACACTGGTTATATATATTATATTAATTAATTAATTATAATTACTTTTTTAATTAAAAAATCTTCAAACATTTTTTTTCATTGGGGTGCCAAAGTGTAAAGGGTGAATATTCAAAGGGATTGTGTTGTTTTCCACTTTTCCTAATTTTTTCCATTTTTGCCAATTTTTTCCACTTTTTGCCTGGTTTTTTCCACTTTTTGCCGCTGTCCTGGCAAAAATGCATTTTTGCCGGCAAAAACCCAACCCTGCATATTCATATACAATACATACAATAAAATAAAATAAACAGTAATTAATAGATACTTCACCACAAAAAATAAATAAATATATCGGAGCACTTTCAAGTTTTACCACATAAAATTCAATGTCATGAATTATGTATAACTTGAAGATTTTCTACAAATTTTCAAAATTACATCTTTGCATGAATCTGAAAATGTATGAAAATGAAAATCTGTATAGAAACAATCACAAAAGATAAATAAATAAATAAAATCACAGGATGCAGCTTATTTGTTGTGCACGAATCTAAAAATGCATGAAAATCCGTGCTACAGCGAATCAGTACTCTAATATTAAAACCAAAAAAACACCACTGGATACCCTAATTAGAGGTGCGTGAATCAGAAAACGCATAAAAAACTGTACTGCAGCAATCAGTATCCCAATATTAAAACCAAAAATACATCACTGGATACCCCTAACTCATAAGCGCATGAATCGGAAAATGTATGAAAATCTGTACTGCATCAGTTACTACCATGCACTAATTTTTCTCTAAATAATAATAATAAAATACACTCGAAAAAATAATCTCAAAAACACATTTAAATAAAAAAAAACATTCAGCTGGGCCGCATTACAATAAACATACACAAATGGTCGGTGGAAAAAGAAAAATAAAGTTTGAGACGGTTAATCAAAGTTCCAATGCATTAAAAAGTGTCGATACACTGAATCGCATCACAGCGTCACAAATCGCCAATGGGTGCCTTATAGTAAAGCTTAGCCAATTTTATTCACCAAAAAGATAAGTTTCTCTCATATTTACAGTAATTCAATAGCTTAAAAAAATTTGTCATTTATTAGTCAGTTTATTTGTCAGTTATATATTTCTTTGATTTGTACACTTTTTTATAATTTAAAAAAAAAAATTATTCCCAATTTTAAAGATATCATGATTTATACCGCTGATAATCCTAATATTACATTCAGAGACAATTTAGGAAAGAAACTACACAATTACTTACAGCATTAGTATTTCTCTTTCTTCCAATATTTTCTCCATTTATAACGCTTAAACCCTTCCTAGCTACAGTTTTCTCCTGTTTCCCAGGGACTACAGAGTTCACTGACAGTGAATTGTTTTCAGCCATGCTCAGCTAATAATAAATACGGAAAAACAAAAATTAAGTATTTTGAAAACACTCATAACATCGAATAACAAGACAATACACCACTGAAATAATTTTTATTGATTTGTAGATCTGCCTACCTGTAAGTTAACTAAAAATATACACACAACTGGTGCCCAGAATCTTCCATAAAAACAGTTTAAGCTCTGGTCTATTTTGTACTATTCAATTCAGTTTCTGTTTGAATGTTTTGAGATTCAAATCTGGTGGAAAAAAACTGCCAATAAGAACAGTGATGCCACATGTGTTTAACTATTATCGTTCCAAAAACCAAGCATTGCATACAGCAGAAACACTTGCTTGCTCGCAAATGATGATGTCTGATTGCAAATTTGCGATTTCTAATATATCGATTATTTTAAACGGTTAAGCCCCTTAAATAAAATATATAGGGGTACATACGAGTGAAACACTTCCAGTTGCAAAGCCGTTTGCAAGCGACTTCAGACAGCAGCAAAAGAATCCAAGCACTAGCAAAAATTCCTATGTAGAAAAAGCACACTTAGCACTGTTTTGTTAAATAAATCCTTGTCGAATCATGTCCTTACACTGACTCTAAACAGGATTCGACAAGGATTTATTTAACAAAACTGCATTAAGTGTACTTTTTTTACATAGGAAGTTTTGCTAGTGCTCGGATACTTTTGCTGCCGACTGTATTTGCAAAAAACTTGCAAAATTTACGTCATCGAAGTTGCAAGTGTTACTTTTGTATGTAACCCATAGGCCGGCGCATCGCCGACATTTTGTTGCCTGGGATGAGAGTAGCATTCCCGCTTGGCGTCCTTATCGCTTAACTAGCGAATAGCGATTTTAAGAAATCTTGATCTGAAGCTACGATCGGCCAAGACGATCAAGAGCAATAAGCAACAAGTAATATCCCTAACAAACAACACATTTATGTACATTCTTGGTATGTTTTTTCATCTTCAGGATATTTTGTGGATGTACTGGGGATAAGATGTGTGGTTAGGAGTTAGGACTATTTTTGTCTGTTTTAAATACAAATCATAAAATTTTGAAAAAAAAAAATGTTCTTATTGTTTAAAAGTGGAAAATCTTTATTTATTTACTTGCTTTTTCTGCTATTTCTAGCATATACTATTCATTTAAAAAAACGAACCTTGAAATAAATGTAATTACGACACGGAAATGAAACAACTTTGGCGACCCCAGAAAATGTCGCCAAAACTCAAACGCACAGTAATAAAAGGAATTTATGGTTATTAACATAAATATTATGATTAAAATAACACATTCTTTGTATTTTTACATTTGATTTTTTATTTATTGTTTTATTGATAACATATACAGTCGGCTGCAAAATTATTCGAGCACTAGCCAATAATTCCTATATTTAAAAAGTACACTTAAGACTGTTTTGCTAAGTAAATCAAGGATTTATTTAACAAGGCTGTATTAAGTGTACTTTTTTTTGGCAAGGATTATTGCTAGTGCTCGAATAATTTTGCAGCCGACTGTACATCAGATTTGTATGCTTGACATATAGTCCGCTTGTAAATCTTCGTCAGATAACGACAGATAGCACATGACAGAATTACAACACGAAGAATTGGAGAAAACACCCAGGGCAGCGCGGGAATCGAACCCGCCCTCCTACGCTCGAAGGCGATTAGCAGTGTGGTGACATATCCACTCGGCCACGGAGGGCCCTACATTTGAACATGTGAAAAACACAAAGAAAAATGTAAGTAAATAAAAGTTATATTATTTTATTCTTCTTAAATTATCTTATGGAAATCTGAACATTTTATGTTATTTTTCTTGAGTGATTATAAAAATGTTTCAGTAAACAATCTCCCATATGATAATTTACCGAGCTAAAATTATGAAAATGATTAAAAATAGGGTGACCAGTTAATGCAAAATGAGGACAAATTATGCAATGTCCTCATTTCCATGAGAAAAATGAGGACGGTTTTCTTTTAAAATGAGGACATTTCTGAGGACATAAAATTTCATAAAATATAGCACAAAATTAGCTTACATTAACATTATAAAAAATAATTAAATTTGCAATAAACAATATCATAAACTTGCACACATTATACCTCTCTTTGTGTAGTATAATGGCAAGCTGTTAATATTAAAATATTAATTTCTGATATGCGGTTGATAGGAAAGTATCAACCTATTTTATATCTGCTTCTAATAATACTTTTATAAACTGCTTTAATACAATTGTTACTGCTGTATAGGCCAAGTTTTTTGTGTAAACGAAATCATAACTATTTCAAATAGAAGTGATCCAATAAATAACATTTTAAAAGGAAAAGACAATCTGAACAATGTCAAAAACTGGCTAGACTTGGAATAGGAATTGAATTCTAGTATGACGGCATAAAGCATTAATGTTATACAAATTGAGCTATTATTTTGACCTTCGATTACCCACTTGAGAGCAAAAAATCGTAAGATGTCAATAAGTTCCCATTCCTGTTCCCTTAATGTCTCCCATTCCTGATTTAGTCAGCTGTCAATCTTACTAAAAAATGCTTTTCTACTTAAAATGTTATTTAAATTTAGTTTGTTATAAATGTAATTGGTAATAAAATAAGTTCCAGTTTCATGTTAAATTTTTAAATTCCCCTCCCCCCCCCCCCACCACCACCTTTTATTTTTATTTATTTATTTTTGTTTACTGTTATGCAAATTCCGCCCTTTTTTTTTTTTCTTATCTTTAAAGTATAATGTTGCGAAGACTGAAATCACCCAATAGAAAAATATATTCTGTGTAATAGTATTGGAGACAATTTAAAAATGAATGAAATCATTATAGGATGTATAACGAGTGTTACAATTCTCTTCCATAGGAGTGAATCAAGAAATCGTAATTTTTTTTACGTTGTGTTGAGTTGTAGAATCAGTATTGAAAACTAATAAGGTCAGCCTCATCTCTAATGTTGTAATTTTAAATAAAGAAGGAAATTACTTAAAAATGAGGACAAATGAGAACAAACGTCCAAAAATGAGGACAGATGAGTATATGAAAGCTTTTGAAAGCAACTGAGGACAACACTTGAAAAATGAGGACTGTCCTCAGAAAATGAGGACAGTTGGTCACCGTATTAAAAAAGTAACTCCAAAGTAATACAAGACGATAGAAATAATGGCTGCCGTTTGTTTATCTACGGAAATGCTGGGTACATGTGGCAAGCCTAAAAAAACAAAATGTCTAATGCGCCAGCTCGCATAAGTAGCGATGCAAAAAACCCGGGAGTTTTGGGGGAAAAACTGGGAATTTTGCGGAGAAGAAACAAATTAGAAATATCTAAAACAAATAATATGTTTTTACTTAATAAAAAAGGCAATTTTAAAGACTGATATACTGATAAGCTTATAACATTCTTTTAATTTATCATTTTATTTTCAATTTATTAGAACTGCAGCCAAATCATTAGCGTTTCATATATAAACAAATCATACTTTATATATCTGAAAAGATATTCCAATATAAAACCCTTTTTTACTAGATATATGGTGATATTTATATAACTAAATATAATTACAAAATATATAAGCTTAAAAAATAATGGTATGATTAAAAAAATAATAATTCTTTGAATCATAACATGTTACTTTTCTTAGGCTTGTTGATTGGCAAAAATTAGACTTAGGATTGTTTTAAGCATTTTTCTCCACAGACACCTCTTACATATAGTTTTTAATTCCACAAGATAACATTATTTCATAAGCCTAAAATTCAATTAATTTCACTACATTATTGTAGATAAAATAACATGTATTAGCTACTTTTGTACTCAGTAAAAACAATTTTTTTTCCTTTAAGCACTACAAATTTTAATATTATAATTGTTATTAATATAAAGTATTATATAAAAAAATAAAATTATAGACTTTCCACTTGTGATTCAAAAGGGAAATGAAATTTACGCAGAAGTTAAAGTTGAAATTAATTTAAGGATCGGAGGCTGTTTATACACAAAAAATATTTAACAAATACAAAAATTATAAAAATATTCATAATTTCAAAATTCCCAGTTTTGGAAAATTTTCAAAATTTCCAATTTTGTCTTAAATTCCCAGAGAAAAAAAACTTTTTTTTCGGGTAAAAAAACCTGGTGTTTTGAAAGCCTCGCATCTCTACGTATAAGGAAAGGGCATGCTTACAAACAAACGCTCCTTTAATGAATTTTTCCCACTCACGAGTGGCAAAAGGACCATCTGTATTGGTGGAAATACCAATGTTTTGCCCTGAGAGTGACGTCACCTGCGCTTTCCTTATATATAAGACTCCTATAATACGAGCTGACTCACAGCTGATCATTGTTAGATAGGTCTGTAGCTTGTAGGTAGAGATGTAAAAAACCCGGTTTTGATTCAGGAGAATAAACATGGAAATTTTCGGGTTTAAACCGGGAATTTTGGGAACATTGGAAATTTTGATGGGAAGAAACTAATACTGAATGTTTAGATTTAATTTTATTCTTTTAAATGCAGAAACAACTTATTTCATTATCTTTTCTATTCTTCTTGCTTAAATGAAAGTGATACCGAAAATTATGTGACTATTTTACAAAAATTAACAAAAGATTAAACATTTACGTTATTAACAATAATAAATTATGAAGTTTTGTCTGCCTGTTTAAATAACTTTTAGAACTTTTTCTTTTCCCATTTTATTATTATTATTAATGAATACAATAATAAAATATATTATAAAAAATAATACAATGAAATTAAATTATGATAAAAATAGTTTAAAAATTATGAAATTTTGTTTTATTGATTTAACAAAATTTCACATAAATTGATGAAATTTTGTTATAATCAGTTAAAGAGCACGAGGAACAAAATCGAACATCAGTTCTTCGGTTATTAAAAATTCAAGCAATGATTTTTGAATGCATTGGATTAATACATAAAATTTTCAATAGCTAATAATTAACAATTTGGATGTTATTTATTTATTTATTGCATATTAATATTGTTGAAATTTTAATTGAAATAATATTTTTCAGTGTAATATTATTGATCATTTTAGTGAACACAGGTTATTTCGGAGCACTTTTGTTTTATGTTTGAAATAAAATATTAAAGATTTACATTCATAGATATATACAACTAAAATATGATGAGCTTCGACTGCCATAAAAAGGAAGTGTTACGTTGATATACAGTCAGAAGTAAGATGTAAATACGCGGCAATAACAAAAAATAAGTCTGTTAAATTTTATACTAGTAATTTTTAATTTTGTAGACGTTAAAAGCACTATTTTAAAGTCGAAAAATCATAAAAACCAACTAAATGTAAGATAACATTTTGGAATGCCGTGGAACACCTCTAATATTGGTTTAAAAAAAAAAAAAAAAAAGAAAGAAAGAAAAAATTGCTAAATTCACAACTTTTGAAAACTTTCAAAATTCCCTTCCCAAAAAAAAACTGGGTTTATTCCCTGGTTTAAACCCGGGCTTTTTCCCCGCTCACATCTGTACTTGTAGGCTCTCCTGTTGCCCAGCGGAAATATAGCTTGGCGACGTTTAGTTGCAGACGTATTACTCGGCGTCTTTATCGCTTACAATGGCAAGTTTACCTAAACAGAAGAGCGCATTATTGTTTGTACTTGATAAGTTTGGCGGAAATATTTGACGAAATTTTCTTATAACCCTTGTAAAAAGTAGCCATCACTGTTGCTGTTAAATTAGCTAATTTTAAATATTTATACACGTTGAAAAGTAGTGTAGGCTGTAAAATACAACATTTAGAAATTCAAACAGCAATAAAAACAAATAATTGGTACAAAAAATGCAAGAAAACATATCATAATTACACATCATATTTGTGATTGAAAGCTAAGCGTACAATTTTCTTTTGGGCAATTAATAGACCATTTCTTTCGCCTTTCTTCCTCTATTAGAAGTCTAAACGTTCTAAAAGCAGTTGGGGGGTTACATACAAACGGAACGCTTGCAACTTCGATGACGTAAATTCTGCAAGTTTTTTGCAAATACAGTCGGCAGCAAAAGTACCCGAGCACTAGCAAAAATTCCTATGTATAAAAAGTACACTAAATGCAGTTTTGTTAAATAAATCCTTTTCGAATCCTGTTCTTAGTCAGTCTAAGAACACGATTCGACAAGGATTTATTTAACAAAACAGTGTTAAGTATGCTTTTTATATAAGAATTTTTGCTAGTGCTCGGATTTTTTGCTGCTGACTGCAGTCATACATTTGGAACGCTTGTAAACAGCTGCAAACGGAAGTGTCTCCTTTAAATATACTCCTTTGGTATGATTTGAGCAATTTTCGGCTGCAAAACCTCCATTTTGTTTGATTTGATAATACTTGAAATTCGGCCCGCGTGGGCAACAATCGCTGAGTGGGGAAAAAAATGCCTGATGAGCCAGCCTATATTGAAGGAGCTCTACTTATATATAGGATGGATGGATGGGTTTTACCACACCCCCAGAGGTGGTCCGGAGACATGCCATCACAATTTTAATCCTCCTCGGAAGGGATGGCTCTCCCGCTTCCTTTATATATGGGAGCCTTATAAACGGTAAGGGGTAAGCCCCAAAATAGGGAAGTTCCATATGACGTCAGAGTGGAGGGCAATCAACATGGAGGACAATCAACTCCACGTGAAAATAAACAGAAGCCATTTTAGCATAGTAAGCAAATGGCAGTTGAAAGCAGCTCATAGTACCATGGCAACCATGCCGGAGGACAAGGTGTCTACGTTGTTATCAGCTGTTTGTAACTGCTCTATTAAACTGACCAAATGTTGCTATTTTCCGGGGATAGCCTATATATTGAAGATATTTTTCCAAGTTTTTAAAAAACTTGTTGAAAATAATTTCTTTATCATTAGTATTTTATTTTTTGTCCTGATTTATTGAGAAGGAAAAACACATTAGTAAATGGATAATTGTAGCAATTTTTAACTCTTCTCTGTTATAAAGATACTTTGATCTAGTCACTACCATTAAGACTACTATATAACAGGCTGAATCATTCGCCGCCATTTGTCCGTCAAGTCCGTCATTGCTAAAACTAAGATTATTGTATATGACTATTATATGACATTATATAAGATTATTATATAATAGTTTTAGGTTTGGCAGTGACGAACTACCATATAAGATTATTATATGAGACAATATAATACTATTATATAGTAATCTTAAGTTAAGCAATGACGGACTTGACGTACAAATGGCGGCGAATGATTCAGCCTGTTATATAGTAGTCTTAACTACCATATACTAAAATGACCCTATTTTTTTCATTGAATTTGGGGACAAATATGGCGGTGTCCTCGGTCATAAAAGGAATAATTAATTAAATCCCCTTAAATTGTAAAATTTTAGTAATTTTTATGTATAAAGCACATAAAAGAACTTATTTCAGCTTATTTATTATACATATAATAAATTATTATGATAAAACATTAAGTTTATAACCAGCGTCCCCAAATGTGTTGTAATATTTTGGGGACAAAGGTAGCTTTCGAGGAATGTCCTCGAGATTCGAAGACGTATAGTCAGCCCATTATATACCCAAAAAGGTTGGTCAAAAACCAGACCCGAGTGTTTTTGGTGGGGACCTTTTTTTATGTTTGTAATCCATTGATGGCAGCATGGCAACGGCACTTACAGTCGGCAGCATAATTTTTCGAGCACTAGCCAATAATTCCTATATTAAAAAAGTACACTTAAGACTGTTCTGTTAAATAAATCCTTGTCGAATCATGTTCTTCGACTGACTAAGAACATGACTCGATAAGGATTTATTTAACAAAGCAGTATTAAGTGTACTTTTTTTAGACAGGGATTATTGCTAGTGCTCGAATAATTTTGCAGCCGACTGTAGCAACCAAAGTTGGAGGACAATGTGCCATTTTGTTCAGTTGCTTACTCTACTGTTCTGGTGTGCGATTGTTCAAAAATGTCTTCTGTTTATTTTAAGTCGTTAAGTACTGAAGCGAAAGCAAAATATGTTGCCGAAATCAAGGTGATTAATAACCCTGACCCTTATTTGATGAAAGAAGAAGAATGTTCAAGGGATGAAACGAAATTTCCTGATGTTAGCTTTATGGATACTGTGAACTATTTAATTTGGTATATGGAATTAGCCAATATACTTTGTAAGATTTGGCATAAAATGTTAACATTTTTCCCTTAAAATAATATGTTTTAATAATTTAATGGAATATTCATTTTTATGTATAAAGAATAACAAAATTAAAAGCAGACTATCAGCATTTGCTACTAGTGGCTGTAGGGTAAAATACAAAAAAAAAAAAAAAAAAAACTTCAGGAAAAAGAAAAACATGCAATAAAGAAAAACATAAAAATATTTTTTTAGTTGAAATAAAATATTTTAATAATTAAAAATATATCATTACATACTTTTTAATTAAAAATTTAATACATATCCCCCTTAAATTATTCATTTATTTTAATATTTTGATATATATATATATATATATATATATAAGAAAAAAAAACTGGTTGACACTTATTAGGGTTTGATCACAGGACCTTCCTCAATCATACTGAACACTCTAACCACTGGGCTCAGCTGGCTTGCTAACTGGTTGTTTTGTTGATAGAAAAAGCTAAAATTGTTAGGGTCATATATTACACCATGGGGCAGGGCCCGCTTTACCCTTTTGGCGGCCCTAGGCAATAGAAATTTGGCGGCCTCCCTCTATGCCAGGGCAGCTTATATATTTCATGTGACCACACGCAAATTTTCTGAGACCTTGGTCTTCATCCCCCCCCCCTCTCTCCACAAAAAAGAAATCACACTAGAAAAAAGTCTTAATTATGAGTTACTACATAAAGAAGACTTAACTTATAATAAAAATAACTAGTGGATCTGCAGATCAGGAGCCTCAACGTCCTATTTACATCAGACATTATTCAATAGGTCATTTTTATATATTCCTTATTATATAATCGTATATATTGATTCGATCGACTTGTTACCATAATCAGATACATTCCTGAGGGGGGCGGCAGCCCCCCTCAACCCCCCGCTGTATCTCTATTTGTATATCTTATAAAGTGTTACGAGATTGTAAATAATTGCATTTATTTTTGTATAAATACTTTCAAAGAGGTTTAGTAAAGTTAATAAAATGCTAACTTTGTGCATTTCTAGTCATTTTAGCGTTAAAATAGCCTAATTTTTCCTTAAAAACACTTAAAAAAGCTCCAATAAGGGAAGAAATGGATTTGGCGCCAAATTTGGCGATTGTTTCCCTTCTTGGCGATTTTTTTGGCGACCTTGGCGAAAAAAAAATCCTTATTAGAGATATACCAAATATGGAAGCTCTAATCTCATTATGAGATACGAGAATTTTCCAGAACAGTCTGTGTTCGATAGAAAAGTATAAAAGGAGCATTTTTTCGCCAAGGCAGTCAGTCTCAGATCTGTGTCAGTTTCGTCAAATGCTTGCTTTGCATTGAGCCACTTTAGATGAGACTTTCTATGTGTTATTGCTAAACAGATTGTACTGTTGTTTTGCTGTTAACAGCTGTTGTTTAAGCTGTGTTTACTGGTTGAATTGAAGCTGATACTTGGTTTATAGACCTGTATTTTTCTGGAACTTTCTGTGAATACATCACTGAATTTTTCCAAGTTTCGCCTTTCATTCTCGGACAACTTACGAACCCCCAAGTACGCAACAATATGTATTTTTAATAAACGACGGTCTTGTATTATTTCCCTGAAATTCATGAATACCAAATTTCATACAAAAAAAAAAAAAATACATAGCATATCGGAAATATTTTGCGTAACCTTTAAACTAATTTCCAATTCTATGCCCACAATTATCAACAGGAAAACATGCTTTTTAAAATTCTAATAAAATTTCATTATATTTGATGGGGTGTAACCATGTTAAAATAAACTTTTAAGAAATCTCGACTATAGACCGTAATAGTACGAAATTATTTTAAGTATCCCGGAAAAATAGCCACAGCCATTATAAACGCCAATAATAAGAATAAACCTAATTAATTATAACTCATTAATTTTTCAAACTAATTTGACATCATTTGGATGATTACAGTACATACTCGGAATTATTTTGTGTGGTCCCATAAATTATTTAGTCCATACATAACCTTTTTTAAGAGTAAACATAGTCCAGGGGCTCTAATGTTACGAAATTCTTTCTTGTGTCTCTGTAAGCAAACCATACACATCGTATACACCAGTAAAAACTATTCAGCTTATTTTGCGTTTAAAATTAATAATTGTTCCAAATTTAACATCGTTTGGATGACTACGTGACATTGTCAGAACACTTTTGTAAGGTCCTGTACATTAATTAGAAAGCTTAAGAGCACATATTTTCTTCAAACAACATGAGTTTAAGCATCTTACTCACGTACGCTAGTTTCATTTTCTTCATTGCAAAGTAATGATATTAAAATGCGTTTAAAAGAAATTCACCCCATACGCCGTAATGTTAAGAATTTTGGCGTGTCCCTATACACAGTTTATAAACAATATAGCAATAAAAATTATACAACTACTTATATGCAAAACTGGAACGTGTGCGCCAATTTGCAAGCCAACCGAAGGACTTTTGCGGCCGCTATTGCGGTACATACAAATTCTTCCGATAGCCCGTAATGATAGAAAAACTTTGGCGTGTCCCTGTACACGAACTACAAATGGAATACACACACAAAACTATAGAGCAAATTTCATGGGGATCATGGACATGTGTACCAAATTTCAAGTCAATAGCGTGATATTTGCGGCCGCTATCGCACGGCAGACAGACAGACAGACGGAACACAAAATCCTTTTGAGTCTCAACAGAGGGCCTCCACTGACGTTTCGGCAAAAATTGGAAGTCAATAGCTTGATTTTTCCGGTGGCTATCGCGGTACATACAGATTCTTCCCATAGGCCGTAATGATAGAAAAACTTTGGCATGTCTTTGAACACGAACTACAAATGGAATACACACCTAAAACTATACAACTAATTCCGTTGGGCTCATGAATATGTGTACCAAATTGCAAGCCAATAGCGTGATTTTTGTGGCCGCTATGGCGATACATACAAATTCCTCTCTTAGGCCGTAATGATAATAAAAACTTTGGCGTGTCCCTGTATACGAACTACAAATGGAATACATACCAAAAACTATACAACGGATTTCGTTGGGCTCATGAACATGTGTACCAAATTTCAAGTCAATAGCTCTCTTTTTATGGCCGCTACCACGATACATACAAATTCCTCCCATAGGCCGTAATGATAAGAGAAACTTTGGTGTGTCCCTGTATACGAACTGCAAATGGAATACATACCAAAAACTATACAGCTAATTTCGTGGGGCACATAAACATGTGTACCAAATTTCAAGTCAATAGCGCTATTTTTGCGGCCGCTATCGTGATACATACAACTTCCTCCCGTAGGCCGTAATGATAAGAAAAACTTTGGCGTGTCCCTGTATACGAAGTACAAATGGAATGCATACCAAAAACTATACAGCTGATTTCGTGGGGCTCATGAACATGTGTACCGAATTTCAAGTCAATAGCGCTATTTTTCCGGCCGCTATCGCGCGACAGACAGACACAGCCCAAAACCGTTTTGAGTCTCAACAGAGGGCCTCCACTGACGTTTCGGCAAAAATGAACATAAATAGAAAACCTTCCCAGTTTTTGTAAAAATTCGGTTGAAATATTTACGAATAACAAAAATAAACAGGCTGAATCAAACTTTAGATTTTCCACCTGTAAGTGCTAAGCGATTGATTTGGAACCCTAACAGAACATCTTCTACCCAGGATTTCTTCGTGATATCTTCAGGATGAAATACATCCCAGAAACATCCCGAATATGTATTGTGGATAAGTGTGCTGTTAGGGAAATTGACTGAAAATTTACATGTATACAAACCCACATTCTCTACAAGACATTGCATCACAGGCAGTTTCGCTGAAGTTTTAGCTCTGAGGTGAAGGTGCAGTATATATTCGGACGCACAAACGAAGTTCGGTTGAAATTTTGGCCCATTGGGAAAATTTTAAATGTACACTAAGCGACAAAAAAAAAAAAAAAAAAAAAAAAAAAAATGCACTCGGATATTTTCCTTTTTGCCTTCTACAACCGCCAATTTTATCGTTTAAAAAGCAAATTTTCGAACAGATTTTATTATGTTGTCCTCCACATACACTTTAGCTTTGAGTCCAGTGTTAAAAACAAAATGCAATTGTCAGGAGAATTATAATTTTAGAAATTATTTCAAAAACGGTAAGAATAAGGCAGTTAACGATGCCACTAAAAATATTAATTTTTGAAGGAACATCAAAAAATATTTTAATACGTGAGATGGCAAAATAATTAAATGTTAACGGAATATTGGTAAAAGGGTTTTTAGCAAGATATAAAATTTTTTAGCCGTTTAAACTGGAAATTTGGTTTTAAGCGGCCGCATTGCTCATCCAAGCGAGATGACCATAAGTTAAAAAGCCATTGCTTATAAAATTGGTTTGTATTACATTTAGAACATAAGAGATTCAGAAAAAGTGCTTAGTAGCATAATTTCTTTAACTACAGTACAGCAACTATTAAACAAAGCAGGTTTAAATGGCAGAAAATTTGAAAAAATTCCATTCTTAGTGAAGAGAATTAGGAAAGCAAGACCTCAGATGGCTAAACAAATTAAAAAATGATTAGTTAATTATAGGGTTGAACTGGTTCTCTTTGGTGAGTCAAATTTAACTTATTTCTAGCTAAAGAAAACAAGCAGATCTGACAACGAAAATATGACTGACCTAATGAAAATTGCACTTTTAAAACAGTGACACATTCTCCGCACATTATGGTACGGAGGTGCATTACTTTTCAAACAGTTGGGCAAATTTGTATGCTCAAGGGATCAATTAACTCGAAATAAAGCACAATCTTCATAAAAGTGGTGCCTGACCAACTATCTTGGACATTTCCGCAAACAGCATTTCAAGATGGTAATGCACCTTACTACATGGCGTCTGTGGTAATAGTTTATTCACTCCAAATTGTCAAAATTTCCTATCCATTCCCAGGAGAACCTATAATTCTGTAAGTAATGATATCTTTTTTCACTTTAAGTTAAATCTCATAAAGGATATAAGGAAAGGGCATGTTTACAAACAAACGCTCCGTCAATCAATCTTTGCCACTCTCGAGTGGCAAAAGATCAGCCTGTATTGGTGGAAATGCCAATGTTATGCCACTTTACCTAAAACTTGACTGCGAGTGACGTCACGTGCCCTTTCCTTATAGTAGAATTTTTTCTTTACCAGACATGGAAATAGTCCTAATCGGGATCTGCTCGAAAATGTTTCGTCTATAAAAAGGCGGGGGAGAGGGGAGAGGATTAGAAACTTGCAGCCTATAACTCTGCCAGAACAAGAAAAAATTATTTGTGATATTTGGCACATTGAAATTTCTGAGATTTATATTAAAACACTGTATAAAACTATGCCATTGTGCATTAAAGCAGTAATTCCATATAAAGGCGGAATTAACCCAATGCAGAATACATATTTTTAATAAAAAATTGCTTAAATCTAACAAATAAATAGTTTTATTTCATATATTAAAATATAACTTGTTTATTTTATATAATAAATCATAATAGAATGCAAAATGTATGGTTATTACATTATGTTCAAAAAGAAAATTTTATGCAGATTTTTAAAAAGTACTTCGTAGAGTGCAATAAAGCTAATTATTAAATCGAAAATGTACATAGGTATCATTTCATACCTTTGGTATAAAGTTATTACAAATAAAAAAGGTATAAGTCATTTTTTCTGCAGTGCGGCTTTTTTTTTTTTTTTTTTTTTTTTTTTTTTTTTGTCGTTTAGTGTATATTTTCTCAAGAGAAAATAATATGAAAACGGAAATAACAAATCTACTGAAACAATAAACTAAGAGCTGTTTCTAGAGATTTGTTATTTCCATTTTATAAGAGCTGTATTATACAAAAAGCACCAAAGAACTGGCGCTTAAAAGTAATAAGCACAAAACTTTGAATAAATATCATTAAGTGGAAGAACTCGCACCAATCATGCTTTGTTTGCAGCACTCGTGCCTACTTTGTTCACCTGACAAAGGGTCATGTGTTCTTTCTAACCGAAAAAATTGTTCAGAGTTTATTGAATTTTATGGTGTTTATTCAAAGTTTTGTAATTATTACTTGTGCATACTTGTTCACCTGACGAAGGATCGGGTCTTCTTTCGACCTGAAACAATTGTTGCGAGTTCTTGCGTTTTATATTGTTAGTTCCCCATCATACTATAGGTATGGTGAACTTAGGTAACCGTTAAAATTTTGGACCTCAGTTTTTTTATTTTTTACACGTTTTCTGGTGTGAGGGACACGAAAATGACAAAATTTGCATGGTGTCTGTTAGTTTATTAGTCCGTTAGTGTGTTAGTATGTTAGTCTGTGTACACGATATCTCACGAACAAATGATCGCAGAGAGGTCAGACAAGTTTTGAAATATTATTTATGACACTGGCAAGAACCCTATTCATTTGAAACATTCGAATTGAAAAACTGCGTAAGTTATTAGAAATTTACGATTTTCTTAACATGGGAGAACAGGTCAAACTTTCTCTTAAACGTGCATTAAATAGAAAGTTTTTACTGTAAAATTATAAGACAGTTTTAAAATATCAGTTTTGATGCCGGAATGGACATCAACTATAAACAAGCTACTTTGAAAATTTCGCTAGTTCTTGGAAATTTACGAATTTCTTAACATGGCAGAATAAGGCAAAATTTCACATAAACTTCCATCTCAAGGGATATTTTCAACGTAAAGATGTCAGACTACATTTGAAATATTATTTAGAATACTGGCATGAATAACATAGACTATGAATTTTCTAATTTAAAAAAATCGTAAGTTATTAGTAATTTACGATTTACTTAACATGGTAGAATAGGACAAAATTTAGCATAAACGTCTATTCTGAGGATCATAAATATATCAGACAATTTCAAAATAACATTTATAATAATAATTTATTTTTAATTTTTTTACTTCTTGCGCCAATAAAGGATTGCCTTAGTACTGAAAGATTTTTAAATGTGTCTGTCTGTGTTTATTATCATCATCATTAAATCGTAATCGAAGGGCACCATTTTATTATCATGTTGCAGTATCAAATTACTCCCACCCCCCTCCTCCTCTTTTCCATGTAATTTAAAAAAGATGTGGTCTTCATTTATTATCACAATACAATTCAAAGCGTATATTTATTAAAAGTCAATATTTTAGTACTCTATGGTGTTTTTATGCTATGTTAAAATCATCAAAGAATGCTACTTTTAATTTACAATTTAATATGCATATATGCCTTAAAAAAGAGAAAGCCAAAAATCAGTTTGTGATTTACGCTTTTTTTTTTTTTTATGTTTTTGTGCAGTGTTTTTAATTTTTTGGCGGCCCTAAACAACCGCTTAGGTTCACCTAATGGTATAGTGGGCCCTGCCATGGAAGATTGTTGCAGCAAATTTCATTCTACCCTATGTTTTTGACCATGTTTTTTAATTTAAGCTTGGCTTGGTTTCAATAGGAATTTTACTGATTCATACATCTCTTATTAATGTAACATAAGAGGACTTGGATTTTATAAACTGTAAAGCAATATGATAGGAGAAGAAAAAAAAAAAAAAAAAAAAACGAAAAACTTCCACTGCAGTGACAGGCTTACAAGGGAAGTATAAATCAGTAAAATACCTATTGAAACAAATTCAAGCTTAAATTAAAGAGTATGGTTAAAAACATAGGGTAGGGTGAAAAATTTATGTCCCCCCCCCCCCCCCCTGGAATGAAGTATGACCCTAATAGTTTTAGCTATTTCTGTAAAAGCCACAACATCAACAATCAAACAAAAAAATTCAGAGCAAAATAAAGTGGTGCAGTGGTAAAGCATTTAACTGGTGAATAGGAGTTCATGAGATCGGGTCCTGTCAAGGGCATTATATATATATATATATATATTTAAATTTTTAATTTAATTAAATTATTATTTTAAAAGAAAATATTTATAAGTTTTTTTTTCAGCACAGATAATTTAATAATTTTTTTAATTAAAAGAAATGAATTTCGGAGAAAGACTTTTATTTCATTTATATAAAATTTTGTTAATGATTTGTGCCAATGTTTTATGTAAATTTTTAATTACTATTCTTTATTGATGTCACTAATAGCAAGTGTTGATCTGCTCTTAATTGTATTATTATTCATGTAAGTTTTTGCATGAAAAATCCTGAATGAACAACAGTTGTTGCTGCTTAAGTATTTAACGCCACACTTAACTTTTATATCAAATATTTTATTAACAAATTGTCAAATTTGGTGATGTCAGAGAAACTGACTTCAAAATTGAGAACAATGATACATTTTCTCAAAATGATTTTACTAATTTATAATTAGTTTACATCTCAAAAATGTCAAAATCTGGGTAAATATGAATTTTACAAATCTAGTAATCTCAACGAAAGCCAAATATTTAACAAAATGTTTGTGATGAACAATGTTTGACAGATTGTAATGGAATTAATTGTGATCTATCATCTTATATTTCTTGTTATCATTGTGAAAAATACTTATTGTATCAATTTTCTACTTTTAATCATACTCTTTATACATTAAAAACTTTATTTGCAACTTTAAACATGATTTTATTTTTTATAAATAAATAAATATATATATATTTAAATTCCTGGTTAATACTTTATTAATTGGTATACTCAAAAAAAAAAAAAAAAAAAAAAAAGGGGGGGGGGGGGGCTTTTTAATATAATAAACATTTTCTCTGAAATTAATAATTTAATTTAATTTAAAATGTAAAAAATATTTTTAGTTAAAATCAAAATACAAAACACCCTTGACAGGATTCAATCTCAGGAACACACAAGTCAAACGCTTTACCATTGCACTACCTTATCCTGCTTTGATTTGTATTTTGTTGGCTTTTATAGAAATAGCTAAAACTATTAAGGTTATAGTTCGATCCATGGGTGGTTCTTATGCAAACTTTGCACTCTATCCTATGTTTTCAACCATGCTTTTTAATTTAAGCTTGGTTTGGTTTAAATAGCAATTTTACTGATCCATGTTTCCTTTGTTAATGTAGCTATACATATTTTTTTCTACCCCTTTTCACACACACACACACACACACACATATATATATATATAACTGATCACAGCCACTGCTAAAATGGGTTTTCCTAAAAACTTTGTATTTTCTATTTTATATCCATAACCATGTCTCTGTCAGTACATTAAAAAAACTGTGTACACTTTAGTGTATATTAACAAAAAATTATAAAATAATAAGAAAATAAAAAAGGTTGCGGTTGGGTGGGCAGATGTTTGATTGCAGAGGTGGGGTTGTGGTGTAAGGCTGTAGGGTTGGGTGGGAATGTGAAATTTAAAAAAATAAAATAAAATAAATAAAAGCAGAAGGCTTGTTGTATTTACTTTGTATTACTATGCAAACTTTCTTCTTCCATTAAAATTTCAGTTTCTTCTTTTTTAAGTTGTCAACTATTCTTAAACTTCTAATCATACTATTAAACACATTGTGATCAATCAATAAATTTCATTGTTGCTTCGTAGTTTCATTATTATTCATCTGCTTTGAAATTTTGCTCTTTTAAATTCATATGACTCCTATTCTCGTCTTGGCAGGCTGGGGGAGTGTTGCCGGCATGAAACAAGTTTAACCCCACAGGCAAGTCACAAGTCTTGCCGCTTGCCTCCTTCCTTCCTTTCTTAAAGTTTCTTAAATTATTTTTTCATAAATTTCGATATAGTTTATGTTTTTAAGTTAAGATTTGTTGTGTTAGTTTATTGATTCGTTTGCTTTGCAGGCTGTTAATAAATAAATCTGGTTTCTTTAAATATGTGTATTTCATCCCCTGATAATTTTTTTTTTTTTCATTTTTCTGAACTTCTCTTACATAAAGAAATTTTTAATCTTATTGGTTTTAATCTTATTGGTCTTATTGTTTTAGTGATCTTGTATCTGTTGCTTGGGTTCTACTATGCTTATTAGATCATAATTTTATATATATACAGTATTGATGCAATTTTTAATACCCTCTTATAGTATAATCATCTTGTACTTATGTTTTATTGCTTGTAATTTAATGTAACTGCATAAATAACAAACGGTATAAGCCTACTGATGGTTAGATTTCGAATAACCCTCCAGACATTGATCCTCCTTAAATTTTTAAAGAACTAAAAACCTTTTTAACACCTGGCATATCTTCTATATCCATGTGAACTCTTACAGACAAGCTTGGGGGACCTTACATTGGAAGAGGAATATAAAGATAGCATGAATTAATATTTTAAATAATTAATATTATTAATATAATAATAATTATTTTAATAAGTATTACTTTAAAGAAAAACCTATGCAAAATTTATAACTCAAAAGTAAATCATAAATTGCCCTTATAAATTGTGTTTTACTGTAAAAGACTTGATAATGTGAAAGCAGATAAAATGCACAATTTTTAAAGGAATATTTGATGATTATAGTGGAACTTTTGCATATTAATTAATCCTGGATATCTGGAACCCAGCTAAAGTGTCAATCATAAAATTAATTATCTACATAAAAGTGTAGGAGGAATTTAAGCTCTCTGATGGTTAGTGCCAAAATTAGGACTTTAAAAGTAAAAAAGGTGTCTTTTTACAACTGTTGCCTAACTAAATTACAGCCATTTCGAACCTAGTCTGTTATAACATCTAATAACTCACAATGGAATTATGAATCAGTAAAATTGCTATTGAAACCAAACTAAGCTTAAATTAAAGAGTATGGTCTAAAACATAGGGTCGAGTACAGATTTGCTGCAACAACACCCATGGGGGTGAGATATGACCCCCTAATAATTTTAATTATTTCTATAAAAAACAACAAAACATGCATTGCAGTAAGACCAGGTGGTGGTGTGGTAGCATGCTTGACTTGTGATACGGAGGTCTTGAAATCAACTCCCCAGAAGGGCATTTTGTATTTTAATTTTTTTACTTAAATTAAATTTTTTTTACATTTTTTAGAGAAAATATTTGTTATATATAAGATCTCTCTTTTTTTTTTTTTTTTTTTTTTTTACTGAGTATTCTAATTAATAAAGTATTGACCATAAATTGAAGAAATTTATATTTATAAAAAAGAAAATCATGTTTACAGCTACAAATATAGTTTCTAATTTATAACTGTAGAAATTTACACACGTTTCCTTATATCTTAGTCAATTAAGTGCACCTGTTCATTGTGATATCAGATGTGATGTAGCCTGTATAACATAAGCAACAGAAGAGAGTGCTCCATCACTCCTCAGTGTATCTTTACGAGAAAGCTGTTTTAAGCGTGTGGCAAGAAATGCTGACAATATGCAATTATTATTCTTTTGCTTTTTATTAAACATTATTTGTGAATGTTAAAAGGACTCTGCTTACTCAGTGGTCCCATTTAAACCAACCAATGGTTATGGGCCCAGAGACACACATCTTACAGCAGACTTTTTAAAATTTAAATTAACATTCACACAAGATGAAAGTGCGACTATTAAGCCTAAGAGCTGAAATCGAAAGTTACATGCAAACTGTCTCTGATTCTATTTTCATAACAAAGCCATTACAGCTGATTAAATATGTCGCAAATATTAAATATAGAAAATTTGTCAAAAACTAATTTTGATACATGGAAGTTGTCTTAATCAAAAAAGATCACTGGACTTACGTTAATGGAACCAAAACAAAGCCTGAAGAAGGTGCTGAAGATGAAGAAAAATGGCTCAAAAATGATCGTAAGGCCAAAGCCGAAATTATCCTAGCAATCAGTCGAAGTGAACTATGTCACATAAAACATTGTACCACTTCAAACGAAGTATAGAATAAGTTGAAAGAAATTTAAGAATCAAAAGGACCAGCAAAGAAGGCCACCCTGTTGAAGCAGCAACTATTCAATGATCAAAATGGCTGATAATGAGAACATGTCAGACCACCTCAATGCTTTCTTTGATATAGTTGACAAGGTAAAAGAAATGGATATAGATGTAGCAGAAGACTTAATATTGATTTTGCTCTTATGCAGCATCCCTGACAGCTTTGAAAACTTCAGATGTGATGTGCCATCGAAGCAAGAGATGAATTTCTGAAGCTTGAAGCTTTAAAAATTAAAAGGATGGAAGAATATAAAGCCAGAAAAAATAAAAAGCATCAAGAAACCTACAAATACATATTTTACCACTAACAAGAAAAATTTTACTGAAAAAAAAAAGAGAAAATCTAAAGGCTGTGCAAAACAAGAATACATATGGAGAGAGAAATTACACAACATTTAAATGTTATTTTTCAAAAGTCGGACATAAAGCCTCTGAATGCCGAAAGAAGATGACAGATAGAAAATTCATTTCATCGAATAAATATATAGAAAAATCTTTCATGGTTGAAGACAGCACAGAATTTATGATGGCAGCAAGTAATTCTTTTCAAGATCATTCTGAATGGTGTCTCGACAGCAGTGCAAGTTCACACATGGCTCATGACAAGAATATATTTACAGAATTCAAACCCAGAAGTGGTTCATATATTAAATTAGCCGTAGATAAAATGGCGGAAACTACAGGTGTTGGAACTGCCAAATTAAAAGTTCCCGGTCAGCATGGAATAACCGATTAAAAACTAACTTGTGTGTTCCAAAATTGTAATTTATTATCAACCTCGAAGGCTACTGCAAACAACCTGTGTGTTATATTTATGGAAAAAGAAGCAAAAATCATTGAGCTGGACAGCTCTCTGATCATAAATGCCATGAAAAAAGGTGATCTTTATTTTTTTCAGCCGCAGATGGATGTAGCTGCAACAACCAATGGCGGTTCGTAATTAAGGGCCAGCGGGGCACTGCCCCACCTAATTTTTTTCTCGATTAAAATAATAATTCTTTTTTTTTTTTTTTTAACTGTTAAAAAAAAATATACAAAATAACAAGTCTATCTAATTTTTTCTTAATCTTCTTTCATTATCATTTATTTGTCAATATATTTTTTCAGCTGTCACAAATCACTAATGACTGACCGACTCCTACTTCCCTTCCTTATCTGAGAGAATAGGGCTGTTTTCAGTCGGCCTGAAATTGGTGTGTTTATTTGTACAGTTTATTCTACTAGAAGATCGGGTTAACAGATTTGGCGACGAACTGCTTTATCAATGTAAGCACACTGCAATTTTCTCGTTGATGGGCCAGCACAGTCCTGCCCTTTGGAACAAAACTATAGGGAAAAAAACTGTCTGTTAACCATGCAATTCACGGATAAAATTTGGCGACTTCTGTATTACTTTTTTTTTTTCTCGTTGATTTTTCGGTGAATTTTTTAGAGTTATATATGACGATTTAAAATTTTAGTGTTTAAAGAAAGAAATCTGGTGATAGTTAAAAATATTTTCTAGACTATCTTTTGAGATAAAAGCCTGTATAAGAATTTAAGACCTCTTTAACTAAAATATTTTGAATTTAAATGAAGAAAACAAATAAAAAAATAAATAAAAATAAAAAGAATATGCGATTTTTTCTTTTTTCCCCTTTAGAATAGTGTATTAAAACTTTTATGTAAATAAATTGTAAAATTTTAAGATAAATAATTAATGGATTTATATGGATAAATGGATTAAATATCTGCATAAAATTGTGATTTATTATTATTATTATTAAATGATTTTTCTTTTAAAATGTGATTTAATAGAAACATCCGCAATGTTTATTTTTTCTTTCTTTTTTAACAATAATAATCCGCCTTCTTTCTTTATTTATTGAAAGTTAATTTAAATTATCTAAAATTAAGCTTTTAAAGTGAGAAACATAGTTTTTTTTTTTATATATGTATCCACATTACAGTAATCACGACTTTCTAAATTCCAATATAACTTCTTACAGATTGGTTAAGGTTTATTTTATTTTTTAAGATAAGCAACATGAATATAACACTTGAAATTCTATAATTAAAAGATTTAGGAGTATAATTAGCATAAGCTAAATAATATTACACTCTGAGACATTTGAATTTAAATTTTAATGGTGTGCAGTGTTAGGGTTAAAGCCAGTTGACTAAAAGAGGGTCCCACATCTGAGTGGTGTACTCTCTGTAGAGAGTCTTTCTAAGTGTTACATAGCCCTTTTTATTGAAGTTTTGGAGAAAACCATAGTAAACTCCAAATGTATATGTCAACAAAAGCGATCTGTATCGAACTTAGCAATTTCTGTTATTTAAATTTTGATATTCCATTGATCAGAACATTGCAGAATTTTGCAATTGTATTTGTAAAACTTTAGTTTTTGAGATAATTTTATGCAATGTTTTCCATAGTGTTGAATTTAAGATTCGCCATCATAAAAAAAAAAAAAAAAAAAAAAAAAAATCCGAAATTTCATTTTACACCCCATTTTATTATTGTTTGTTTACATGCTTGAATGATGAATAGTATTAAAGTTAAATTACACATCATACGATGGATCGGGCCCCACCTGTGAAAATTTGCACGAGCCGCCACTGGCAACAACTGAGGTAAGCAACTTTCATAAATGGCGTTTAAAATTAGGCCATTTAAATGAAAAAGATTTAAAATTGTTAAAATCTGGAAATATGTTGAGAGATTTAAGTTTTAATGAAAAAGATTCCTTAAAAGATTGTAAAATACGCATCCAATCTAAACAAACTGTGAAATCATTTTGTAAAGAAAACAAATTTCATAGTAAAGATTCATTAGAAGTTGTTTCCTCTGACCTATGTGACCCTATGAATGTTAAATCACATTATTTTATTACTTTTCTAGATGATAAATCTTGTTACATTGAAGTAAATGTTTTAAAAACAAAAGATGAAGAAAAAACGTGTTCCGGAAATACAAAGTGACAGTCAAAAATCGTTTAGAAAAAAAAAAAAAAAAAAAAATACTGCACACAGACAATGGTTTGGAATATTGTGGCGATGAATTCAATAAATATCTTGAAGAGTGCGGTACCAAACACAAATATTCATCCCCTATGACACCCCAGAAAAATTCTGGAATTGAGAGACAAAATTGTACTTTATGTGAAATGGCAAGATGTTTGTTAATGCAATCAAATCTTCCAAATATATTCTGGGCTGATGCAGTCAATTTTGCTGCCTATATAAGAAAAAGGTGTCTCATTAAAGGAATTAAAGAAAATAAAACTTCATTTGAATTATTCTTTGGTTACAAGCCAAACGTTAATTATTTTAAAATTTTGGGCAGAAATGTTTTGTTCTAAATAAAAAATGAGATAATTTCTCTTTTTCAGAGGGGGAGAAAGAAGAAGGTATTAATAAAAACAATCTCTCTTTCAAACAGGCTTGAGGCAGGCCAAGAAAAATTAAAACCGGCATGGCAGAACACACAGAGAGTTTAGTATAGATACAAAGTATAAAGATGAAATTTTTCAATTAGGTGATAATTCATTTACTGAAATTAATCCAAATGTAATCGATGCACTAAATGTCCCATACGCTAAAAATTGGGAGAACGTGATGAAATTAGAATATGATTCATTAGTTAAGCAAAAGCTTGGGAAATAGTAGATAGACCAAAAAATAAAAAGATAATTGGGTGTAAATGGCTTTTAAAAACAAAATTCAAACCAGATGGCCAAATTGAAAAATTTAAGGCCAGATTAGTAGCCAAAGGTTGTTCACAGAAACAAGGTATCGATTTTGAGGAAAGTTTTTCACCAGTAGGCAGATTAAGTTCTATTAGAACTGTAATCGCATATGGTACACAAAATGGTTTCACATCCTATCAACTACATTTTATTGTGGCATACGTAAATGGTGATTTAAATGAAGAGATCTTTATGGAGCTTCCTGAATTCTTTGAAAATGATATGAATGAAAAGAAAGTTTGTTTATTAAAAAAATCATTATACGGGCTCAAACAGTCAGGAAGACTGTTTTAAGAAATTTGAAGAAAAAATAAGACAAATGAAATTTAACCCTTTGAACAGTGGCGTCGCTAAAAAATTTTTCAGGAGGGGGCAAACTTAAAAGTGCAAAATTTTAGAATATATATATATCTAAATTTCATAACCTATAAATGCAAGTCGGGTTGGTTTAACTGTAAATGGCACTGTGACAAATTTTATTTGGCTAATCATTTCAAATCTAATGACATAATTTTAAAGCTTTAAAAGTAATTTTTTTTTTCAATAATTTTTTACTTATTACAATTTTCCAGGAGGGGGCAAGTGCCCCCCCTTGCCCTTATGTGCCGACGCCCATGCCTTTGAATTCCGATAAATGTATCTATCACTCAAAATATCCTTTTGATACCATCATAATCGTCTGTGTTGATGATTTAATTTGTCTTACTAAAAGTGAAGAGCACTATTTTTATGTTAGAGATCAATCAGCAGAATCTTCCAAAATGAAGGATATGGGCCTTTTGCATTATTCTTTAGGCATTGAATTCAATCAAGATAGGGACAGTATCACATAACTCAAAAGACATATATTGATGATTTATTAAATATGCAAGATTCTGAAATAGTGAATACACCTTTAGATAATAGAGTAAAATTAACGAAGGAAATGTGTCCCAATACAGAAGAAAAAAAAAATCATATATGTCAAAAATTCCATATAGGCAATTAATCGGTTCCTTCATGTATCTGACGGTTGCTAGGAGACCTGACATTACCCATGCAGTAAATTATTTAAGTCAATTTAATAACAATCCATGAAAACCCCACTGGATAGCAGCTAAAACAATACTAAAGTATCTCAATGGAACTGAAATTTAGGAATTGTTTATTACAGAGACAATAAACCATTAATAACATTTATTCATGCTAACTGGGCATCAGACGTAAATGATAGAAAATCTTATATCAGATACGTCCGTCTTCAAATATGCATGTGGTCCCATTTCTTAGGAATCAAGAAAGCAGCGAACCATTGCTCTTTCCACTACAGAATCTGAATATATGAGTCTATCCGAGGTCGCAAAGGAGATAATTCATCTCAGAAGTTTCCTGAAAGAGCTGAATCATAAAATACTGTCAAGTTTGCCCGAAATAATGTGTGATAACAAATCAGCACAAAAGTTAGTCAAAAACCCTGTTCATTACAATCACACCAAGCATATAGATAATCATCATTTTGTTCAAGAAGTTTACAATGATAAACTAACAGACATTAAATATGTTACATCAGATGAACAAGCTGGGGACATTTTAACAAAAACTCTAAATTCATATAAACATGAAAAGTGTTGTGATATGATTGGACTTAATACTCAGGACTGATGAAGTCAAAATTTAAAACTGTTTGCTCATTAAGAAGTTAATAATAGTAGTTAACCATTATTTACCTATATTTTACATATTTTATTATATTAACCGTAATTATTTGTTTATAATTTTATTTCTTTACTAACACTTCTCTCATTTTAAGTGATTTTCACATAAAAATAATTTTCTGTAATTTTTAATATGCGGTTATAATGTATAAATATATTTTTTATTTTCGAAACATTTATTGAAAAGGGGGGAAGTAGCTGTCGCCTAACTAAATTACAGCCACCTGGTCTAGCTGTTATAACAATATCTAATAACTCACAAGGGATGTATGAATCAGTAAAAGTGCTATTGAAACCAAACCAAGCTTAAATTAAAGAGTATGGTCTAAAACATAGGGTAGAGTACAAATTTGCTGCAAGAACACCCATGGGGGCGAAATATGATCCCCTAATAGTTTTAATTATTTCTATAAAAACCAACAAAATATGCATCGCAGTAAGAATGGGCAGTGCTGTGGTAGCGTGCTTGACTTGTGATATGGAGGTCTTGAGATCGAGTCCTAGCAAGGGCGTTTTGTATTTAAATTTTTTTTTTTTATGTTTCTTATTAAATAAAATCATTAATTTAAGAGTATTGACCATAAATTTAAGAAATATATATTTATTCATTTATTAAAAAAAAAAAAAAAAAAAAAAAAAAAAAAAAAATCATGTTTACAGCTACGAATATAGTTTCTAATTTACAACTGTAGGAATTTCAACACATGTTTCTTTATATCTTAGAAAATTAAGCACACCTGTTCATCGTGACATTAGATGTGACGTAGTCTGTATGATGTAACCAACAAAAAAGAGCACTCTATTGCTCCTTAGTGTACCTTTACGAGAAAGCTGTTTTAACTCTTTCCTTACCAAATCGCCCATACATTCAAACGACCAGTGGATCTCCAAAAAGCTGAAGTCTTTCTCCTCCATTTGAGCTGTCAGAATTGGAGTGAAGGGGTGTGCTGATAAGATAATCTTCTTTTTGTTAACTTAAGTTCAAGAAAGGGAATTTTTAAGAACGTGGAAAGGGAAAATTAACATATTATAGCTTTGTAAAATTGATATTTTGTCTGTTTTTCCTTTATATTCTATTCGGTTTTCTTTTTTCTATGTGCACCTTTCTCTATATTTAAAAGTAATATTAAAAGTGATTGTGATTTAATTATGCATGGTCGGAAGAAAGGATTGAGTATAGAAGAAGCTCTGCAAATGTTTTATGATGAAGACACTGAAGAATAAGATATCTCTGATACAGATAAAATAAATAAATAAATAAAATAAAATAAACCATACACACACGCATGGTCTGATTACTTTCATTGTATTTAATTGAAAATTTTGATTTAATATTTCCGTTTCCTTTAGAGTTAATTATTTATCCTTTTCTAAAAAATAATGCATTTAGTCAAGATATATTAATGAAGAAGCAATGCACGATTTCTAAACTTGTGCCAGACTAACTTAGAGTAGGTTTTTATTAATAGAATTCCCTTTTACATCTAAGAAAAATTTAAATAGTTTAGATTTTAATTAAAACCTTTTAATAAATAATAATAATAATAATAATAATTCTAAATTTATAAATGCATTTGATTATTCCATAAATGAGATATTTTTTAGTAAATAAATTATAAAACAATTAAATTAAAACATAATAAATCATGTATTTTACATATGTAACTGAAAAACCATATTTAAATTCATTTTATAAGTCTTTTGTCAATGCAAAGATATGTCAAATTAAATTGACTAACAAAAGAGATCATGCAATGATATTGATGAAAGATATAAATAAAAACAGTATGCATAGAAAATCCCCCCCCCCTTTTTTTTTCTTTTGTTAATAATTGAATGAATTTATTTCTTGAATATTTCCTTTTAAATTGCAATCTTTTAAATATTTAGAAGTAAACACCAATAATGTAAGTAATAAATAATAAAGAAAAATTAAAGAGCTTATGATTAAAGTTATGAATAAATGAAAAATTAAAATCTACAGAAGGAATTTTAGAGCATAGATTAGTCATATAAATAATTGGTTACAATGTATTCCCAAAACTTGTTAAATGGTACAGGAAGAGGGAAAAAAAAAAAAAAAAATTAAGAATTTATGTCAAAGGAAGAATTTAGTTTAGTATGGAAGACTATTAATTTCAATCTGCAAAATTTTTATTTTTTATCTCATTTTTTGACCATAAGGGCCACATACTTTTTAAAATGATTGAAATGAATTAAAATGAAGTGTTGCCACCTAAATTTCATACTTTAGTTAATTAAAAAAAATTTAATTGCTGTGTTGAAAAACTTTTTGCACCCCTGGATTAAAAAAAATTGCTCCTTTTATTTGGTACCAAATTTGTAACGAGCCACGTACTTTTTTAAATGATAGAAATGAATTAAAATGAAGTGTTGCCACCTAAATTTCATACTTTAGTTAATCTAAAAAAATTGATTGTCATGTCAAAAAACTATTTGTTCCCCTGGATTCAGAAAAATCGCCTTTTTCATTTGGTACCGAATTTGTAACCATAGGACTGATATTTCTAAATTATTTTGGTGTTACACAAAACTGGTCTACAAAAACTCCAGATTGAAACTAATAGTCCTCCGTCCTAACAGTGAAAATAATAATAAAAATTTAGGTCTCAAAATTAAAAATGGCAACTGAACCAATATTTTGCAATTTCATATTAATTCATAAGAAACACTTATATTAGCTTTAAAGTTTTTTCTTCTTTATTTCTCATCTTTTTATTTGTTTTACATAAAAATTATGAAGAGACTCAAAAATATAATAGATAATAAACAAAACATTTGGTATCTAAGACAATACATTTCTTAAAAAAAAAAAAAAAAAAAAAAAAAAAAAGTATTGTTATCTAAACAAAATATTTATTTTATTTATTATTATTATGGTTAACATTTGTATCGCATTCCAATATCACTAACTTAAAATCATTTACATTAAAAAAGATAAATTTTTTCTTTCCTATTTTCCATCAAATTTCTTAAATATATTTTTCATGTAGCTTTATTTTTTTAGTTTCATTCAGAATTTAAAGGAAAAAGTATATTCAGAATTTCACCTGTATTGTACAACGTCTCTCTCTCTATATATATACACATATATTTCTTCAGACCTGCCAACTGCTACGAATAATTCGTAATTGCTACGAATTTGGGCCGTAAACTACGACGCTACGAAAATCGGCCCAAAATTACGAATTTTTATCTAGCACCAAAACTGCAACATTTCTGACGTTTTTGCCTTGCGATTTTCAATCTTTTTCCATCCACGCCATAAATGTGAATTTTCATTTTAAACTTGCTTTATTAGCTTCTAGAATGTATAAAGAGATGGAATTGTTAAATATTTCTCATTCGTGTATTTTTTTTTGTGCCCTCCTCGCTCCCCACCCACCCCCTAACGATCGGCAAACAAACGCCTCACAAAAGCCTTGGGATTTCCAATCTTTTTCCATCTGCAATATAAATGTCAATGTTCTTTTTAAACTTACTTTATTAGATGCTAGAACCTATAACGAAGTAGAATTGTTCAATATTTCTTACTTTTTTTTTTACCTCCCCCCCCCTCCCCTCTCCTACCAATCCATAAACAAACACCTATAGAAACTGTTGAATGTGTTTAATATTTATATTTTAACATTTTTAAAACAATTATCCCAATGCTAAGATTAGAATTTTTTGCAATCATTATAATCTATATTTTTTAAAATTATACACATAATTAAACACACAACAAAAAATATTTATTTAATAGGTAGTATTTTTGCTGAATTTTAATGGCTGATTGAATATAGTGTAAACAGGAATTCTGAATATTGAATAAAATTATTTTATACCTGGTTTCATAAATCATGTTTGTTTCTTAAACAGTTTTTCATTATATATGAACACTAATGTAAATTATTTAGGTAAAAATTATTTTAAAAAAATGCTTTAAACTTTTTTAAAAAAATGTTTAATCTGAGGTGGGGGGGGGGACATTAAACATAATGTGGCCAGATTTTGGTGGCAAATAAAGCCAGATGTCTGGCATCCGGCAGTGCATATTATCTATGGAAAAATTTTCATCAGAGCTGAAAATAGTACCCCGCGGATTATGCGCAAGAAAATACAGTAATATACATACATTTATTTTTTCAGGATTCGTGTGTCGCATGATAAAAATGAACCAATCAACCATTCAATCTATTTTTAAAATTGGTGTGCTACTAATTGTAATTTTCAAATGTTGGCAGGTATGATTTCTTTCTTTTTTTTTTTTAAGTGATTAAATTCAGAGTTTCAAAGCCCTTTGATACTTTCATATCTCAAGCTCTAATTCATTCTTTTCAAGTTCAATGCATTTGCATAGTAAATACATTGTAAAGATTATTCCAAGTAAAACTGAACCTTTCTAAATTCTTTAGATAGTATTATCTCTATGTTTGAATCTCCAGAGAAAATTATCTGTTTAACAATAAAAACCAAAATACCATATTCAATTAACACAGAGATTAGCATTTGCTGATAGGAAAGTGTTTAATTTTCATTTTTGAAGTTGTCTTCTACGGAATTTCCCTCCAAAGCCCTACTCCAGAGAAACTCCTAATCTTCACTTGATTCTACCCCTCTCATAGAAAAATGATCCCTTTTGCGTTGACATTCAACATGCAAAGAAGGGGAGGAAAAATTTCCAGGCATTTTGGTATTTTAAGCACCTACTGAAATTCCAGCTATGGTAAAGAAAGGGTTAAGTGTGCGGCAAGAAATGCCGGCAATATGTAATTCTTCTATATATATATATATACATATATTTCTTCCTTTTTTTTTAAGTGATTAAATTCCGAGTTTTAAAGTCCCTCTATGCTTTCATATCTCAAGCTCTAATTCATTCTTTTCAAGTTCAATGCATTTGCATAGCAAATACATTGTAAAGATTATTCCAAGTAAAACTGAACCTTCCTAAATTCTTTAGATAGTATTATCTCTATGTCTGAATCTGAGAGAAAATTATCTGTTTAACAATAAGAACTGAAATACCATATTCAATGAACAAACAGATTAGCATTTGCTTCTAGAAAAGTGTTTAATTTTCTCTTTCAAAGTTGTCTTCTACAGAATTTCCCTCCAAAGCCCTACTCCAGGGAAACTGCTAATCGTCGCTTGATTCTACCCTTCTCATAGAAAAATTATCTTTGGCATGCAAAGTAGGGGAGAAAAAATTTCCGGGTGTTTTGGTATTTTAAGCATCTACTGAAATTCCAGCTACAGTAAAAGGGTTAAGCATGCTGCAAGAAATGCCGGCAATATGTAATTCTTCTTTTTTCCTTTTTATTAAATGTTATTTGTGAATGTTAAAAGGAGTTTGCTTACTCTATGGTCCTATTTAAACGAACAATAACAATAATGAATAAAAGTAGAAAAATCATAAAACCATAAGTATTTTTCACGAGAACAAGAAATATAAGAAGATTGATCACAATATTTGAATTACAATTTTGTTCATCACGAACATTTTGTTAAATATTTGGCTTTCCATCAAAATTACTAGATTTGTAAAATTCATATTTACCCAGATTTTGAATTTATTGAGATGTAAACTAATTATTAATTAACAAAATAATTTTGAGAAAATTTGTCACTGTGTTCAATTTTATTGTCCGTTCTTCCGATGCCACCAAATTTGACAGATGTTAAATGAAATATTTGCAATAAAAGTTAAATGTGACGCCGAATAGTTAAGAAAGAACTATTATTCATTCGGGATTTTTTATGCAAAAAATTGCCTGAATAATAACACAATTGTGAGTAGACGATTAACTCTTGCTATTAATGATGTTGATAAAAAATAGTAATTAAAAATTTACATAAAACACTAGCACAAATTATTAACAAAATTCTATTAAAAGTAATATAAAAATATTTCCTGCTAAATTATTAATTTCTTTTAATTTAATAAATAAATAAGTTAAAAATTAAAAAAATATTAAATTGTAAAATAATTATTTAATTTGATTAAAAATGTAAAAAATAAATAAATATTTCTGTTGAAATAAAAAATTAAAATACAAAACACCCTTGTGTGGACTCGATCTCAGGACCTCCATACCACAAGTCAAGCACATTACTAATGCACCACCTGTTCTTACTGAGATGCACATTTTGTGTGTTGTGATAGAAATAACTAAAGTTATTAGGGGGTCATATTTCGCCAGCATGGGGGTTGTTGCAGTAAATTTCTACTCTACCCTATGTTTTCGATCATACTTTTTAATTTAAGCTTGATTTGGTTTCAATAGCAATTTTACTGATTCATACTTCCCTTGTCACAGTGATCAGAACTTCCAGTCAGTGGCTGACCTACAACTTTTGAGGCCCGGGGCAATGATTTCACCCCCACCCTAATTGAGCTTTTCCTATATATAGGCCCCTTGCACTACTTTACTTAAATTTATTTCTATAAAAAACTTAAAAAGGCATTAAGTAAGTTTTAAGACTGATTCAAAACGCAAACCAAACAAGAAGGCCAGGGTCACTGGTCCTGCTTGACCTGCTTTTATCAGGCTTTACACAAATGAGTTTTTAGTTTTTGGAGTTGTTGCTCTACGGTCACATTGTGTATATTAAGGCTCTTTATACAGGAACCTTAAACTATGGCTTAAAGAAGAATTGCAGGGAACTTTTCAGGTTAAAATAATGGTACATCAACTTCACCAGATATACAGGGTGCGGCAGCTATTTGAGAACACACAATATAGGTGCTACATTTTCCTGTGTGTTATAGTAACATAGCTTTTTTCGTTGCAGATAGACATGGCAGAACCTATTCTTACTCAGAAAATGAAGAGACATGCCGTTATCGTCTCCTTTGCTGCAGGGCACACCGATTCAGAAATTGCTTCATTCTTGAAGGTCACCCAATCATTTGTTTACAAAGTTAAGAGAATTGGGAGCTGCAAAGGGTGATATGGCCACGGTTTCGCAAAGGAAATGACATTGTCGATGTTCTGACAGTATTAGGATGCCAGAATTCGTCAGCTGTGTCGAAGCTACCATCAATGAGGACCCTGGGAAATCGACGAGGGCACTTGCTAATGAGCTGCAGGTTGATGAGGCTACCATCCGACGTGTGGTTCATGAGGACCTCCATTACAAATCATATGTGATACGGAGAGGACAATTCATGTCCGACAGGACCAAGGTTAACCGCTTGACCAGAGCCAAGTGCCTTCTGAACAAGCTCAAACATCCTGAGGAGCCAGGACTGCTCTGGTTTTTCTCAAATGAGAAGAACTTTGTTCAGGACCATAAGGTGAACCGCAAAAATGATCAGTGGCTGTGTAAAAGCCCTGATGAGGTATCGACGGTCATGCATACCAAATTTCCAACATCAGTGATGGTGATTGGGGTTGTTAGTAGTGAAGGAGATGTGATGCCTCTGCATTTTTTTTCTGAAGGTGCCAGAGTCAATGCTAGTGCTTACACCGAGGTGTTAGAAAGAGTTGTCAAGCCCTGGATCACTACTGTAGCACGTGGGAGGGCGTATGTTTTCCAACAAGACTCGGCACCATCCCATACAGCCAGAACAACCCAACAATGGATAGCTGAGAATTTTCACGATCATGTCACACCGAACATTTGGCCACCCAGCTCCTCAGATCTCAATCCAATGGACTACTATGTGTGGGGCGTAGTTGAGAAGGACTCCAATCGTCGTTCCCACAACACTCTTGCAGCTCTCAGAGCTGCTATTGTGGATGCAATGGCAAAAATTCCCAAGACACATACAGGACTGCCAACCATCTCATTAATAAGTGTAGACTTGTTAACGCCCCTTTTCCCACACAAGTTTATATTTAGAACAATTCTCTCCAAATAGTGTTACGATTAAATAAGAATGAAATTACTCTAAAAAATGACTGGTGTACAAAAAAAGGCGGTGACTCAAAGTACTACGCTTCATAATGAGATGGTTGGCAAGCATGCACATATCATTACTGCCTGCAGTCGGTTTCGACAACGTATAGAAGCTGTTATTGCCGCTAATGGTGGGTTCATTGAATGATGTCGTCCTTTATATATCTGATCATCTGTACGAAACTTTAATATGTAATAAATGCTCTTTTTCCTTTGTTGATTTTTTTCTATGGACATCAATTTGTTCTCAAATAGCTGCTGCACCCTGTAGATATTTAAGTTTCTTTGAAGGCCTCCTAATGACCAGAGGCCTGGGGCAGACTGCCCCGTCCGCCCCACTCTTGGTATGCCACTGCTTCCAGTTACCTTAATATGGCCACTCTGCATTGCTCTACCTAAGACGTAATTTCTATAAGCACTTAATAAAACTACATTGCATAAATGAGCTCTAAATTAGTGTGCATTAAATGTAGGTCATTTACCTTCAATACAGTACATAAAGAAGTCTTATTACATATGATATTCAGCCCAAGCATCATAACAGCAACAAGGAAACATTTAAATGTTGCCGACAAAGCAAAAATATCACATGAACTAAATAAATGATTATTATAATAAACATGGTGATACTGTAACAAACACAGGACAGGTTTTATAAGTAACCCTATCTGCTATAGAAATACTGGTGCAAAAGTCATATAATAAATTAAAATAATGCAAGAGTTTTGATTTTTGATAACTTTAATACAAATGGAGAAAAATTACAATCTCTATCAAGTTACTATGAAAAGTACTCCAGTATAATAATGTCACACTGAAAGATTTAAAAGTTCAATTGCACTAGCGAAATACTACTAAATACATGTACAGTCTGAAAATTTTCTTGATTGTTACTTTGTTAGAAAGATTAACAGTGGAGAAATCTCAAAGCATGTAAACATGTTACAAATGTAGTCATTATAAGAAAAATAAAAAGTATTCAACAAAATACTCTGAATATAAAATAATACAAAAGTTAGCTTTCAAAAACAGCTTTGAATGAATTTTAAAAATGAAAGTGCAAACAAACAATTTATTTAAAATTATAAATGAAAAACAATCTAAAAGAAATATATAAGAAATTAATAACTGTTTTAACTTTATGAATTATTGTCTTACAAATCTTACACTACAACCATACAAAACAACAATAAAAGGCAATGTATAACAATACATAAAAATGTTTATCAAAACTATTATATATAAATGCATATGAACTTATATGGAAGATAAAAGTGTATATATGTAAAATCTTAGCAAAACACTATTAAAAACTTTCAGGCACTGAAAGCAAGGTAAATACTTAAAAAAAAAAAATCAAAATTTAACTGCCATTAGAAATTTCCATAAACAATCATTCATAAGAGCTCTATGATCACAAGATAATTTCCTAAGTTTGGCAGAAAGATAAATAATTAATACAAGAAAAAAAAAGCATTACAAATAATTTTCTGGCTTATATAAGTTTTATACAATCTTTGATATGACATGAAAGTACTTCTGATAGGGTAGTTACTTAATAAATTTCATGTATCTAATTCCCACAATACATAAACAACAACTAACACCATAGCAAAGCTTATTGTTATTATTTTATTTTTTTTTAAAGCTCTCAGTTGATATTTACTTTCAGGAATTTTCAAATTACACAATCTAACTTTATCTAATTTACAGGAACTCCTTTAATCTGGAATGGAAATTTTTAAACAATAAAATTGGAATGTTTAGATTAAACACCAGAAAAAATAAAAACAAAACAAAACATATCTGTACCCCAGAGATAAAGGACACCATGTCAATTTTGTAAAAAGAGCTAGCACCACGTTCTTGATGTGCATTTTTTGCTTTATATAGAGGCATTAAGCATTATGGCCAGTTACTATAAAGAAGATAGGATAGTAGAACTAAAAACCATATCCATTTTCTTAATTCATGACAAACGTCATTAATTAATTTCATTATAACATCATTCTTAAAAATATTCATTTTTGTGACATAGTGTCCTTTACCTTTGGGGTACAGATATTATAGTAGTATCTAATGAATATCTAAAATTACTAAAATTATATGTAAAACTATAAAAATATCATAAAGAAAATACTTCAGACTTCTAGGATATAGTTAAAATAAACAGTAAAAATGGATAGATCAAATTCAGATTGTTAATATATATTTTCTTTAAACTACTTATTAATTTTAACAATAGAAATAGAAACAAAAAACCCTTTAAAATTTTGTAAAAACTTATAATAATAAAAATAAATAAGATTATTTATCATTTAGAAATACACTATCTGTAAACTTTTAAATATAAAATTTATTTAAATGTATATATATAATATACTTAAATCACTTTCATAAAATTTACTAACCTTATCTTAATAAAAATTATAACAATCCAAGTTAAATCACAGTTGCCCATTTAATGCCTCAAAGAACTTGCTGTAAGAAAAACTACTTTAACTTGAGGAAAATTTGAGTTTAACCAGAGCCTCCTTAAGTAGATGCCTTCCACGCGCGGCGAATCTCAATGTTAAATTAGGCAACATTTAAAAACAAAACTAACGCTAGGTGACAGCACCTACGCAGAGCAACAATTTTCTTCTGTTTCATAGACAAGTTATATTTTTCATCTAAAAATCTAGCTATTAATTTCAATTTAAAGTCCAAAATTGTGATGTGAAAGTGCTTTATCGTAAATATTTTCAGTAAAATATTCAAATATTTATATTTTAAAAAGTATAGGGTATAATTTTCTTCGAAAGTGGACAAGACCTATTTTAGCTTTTCAACTAATTGAATTACAACGTATCAAATAAATAACACCTTTTTTTTTTTTTTAATATACTATTAATTAAAAAACGAAATTTAAAATTAAATAAGGAAAAACATGGCATATCTATCACGCGATTAAATTATTCTTTATATATTTATTCAATAAAAATTTCAATTTTTTTTTAAATTTAGATACCAGATGAAAGTTTCGTTTATATAAATTAAAATCTCTGAACTTTAAATGAGTTTCAGTTCAGAATGAATAATTTATAATGATAAATTATTAAAATCATGTCTTATTTTTTTTTATTTTATTTATTTATTTTTTTTTTGGTCATGTCCTTTACGTTACATTTTTACCTTATTAGGTGTGAATTATTTTTCTTAAATCGAAAATTTTATATTATTTATAAGAAAAATTGACCAGCACGTTAACAAGATAAGTTAACATTCAGCAATAAAAATTGGAGAAGAAAACAATCTGTTGTCTAGTCCGTCAGAAAAAGTAAATAAATAACCATTAAGATTTAAATTTTTAAAATTAAGGATTTCTTGAGTATAAGTTTTCTCTCGCACAAAGTTTTTTTTTTTTTTTTTTTTTTTTTTTTAATTCAAGATTTTATTAGCTCCACCAGTTCCGAGAGGTATGCTTACCAAACTGATAGACATTTTCGAAATAAAGTTGTGTTATATTTACATGTTTTGCGGTCTCCTGAAACGAAAAATAA
Source organism: Salticus scenicus (assembly GCA_963930645.1). NCBI lineage: Eukaryota > Metazoa > Arthropoda > Arachnida > Araneae > Salticidae > Salticus > Salticus scenicus. The sequence goes on from OZ005651.1 coordinate 171,347,855, forward strand.
TGTTTTTAGCGGTTGGTCTGTGCGCGTCGGTTTGCCTATCTTGGATATACTTGGAAAATGCTGAAAGTGTATTTCCTTTTGTGTTAGGTGTTTTTCATATAAGACTAAATTTAAATGCACAATCTAATGTGCACATAGTTTATTGAAAACATACAGGGCTATCCAAAATTAAGCTAAACGTTCTTTTCTGTAGAATGTAATTGACGGAAGTGCTTTGGTACACTTTTTTATGTCGACGAATACTGTTGAAGAAGGAAAATTAATTTTTCGAACGTATAATGTAAACAAAGTAATTTTTTTTTTGAAGTTCTATTTTCAACTCAGGTTTTTGAATAAAGTCACGTTTTGAGGTTCCCTGAATACAAAAAACTTTTTTTTTTTTTTTTTTTAGTTTTTAGCGATTGATTTATATGCATATTTATTATCAGAATAACTTAAAAACAAACAAATGCAGGAAATTCACAATTGCATTTTAAAACTCGTATTAGGTTTCAATTTGAAAAAGATTGGCAAATTTAATGACAAATTAATAACATCCTTGAAATATTTTTACTTCCATTACCCTACTACCGTAGGTAATGAAAGTATTGTGATCGGTCCAAAAATAATTCGATATCGAGCTTTCCCCTGATTTATATTTAGCCAGTATATGTGTTTGTGTGTATATACATGTGAGTGTATGGATGTGGGGATATTTTTCATTTTTCTGATAATTTTTCAAATCAGTACTCATGATATTTAATTTTTACATGAATTTTTAATTCAATATTCCATTTCTGTGGTAAAAGGTTAATAAAAGTAATGTTTTGAATCTTAAAACTTAATATTTTTAAAAAGAACAAAAGTAGAAATAAAAATTTTCTATTTTTTCTTTTCAAGATTCCCAACACTTTTGTTTCGATTTAACTGAAATAATCAAATTTTTATACGCATTTACACAAGTCTTTAAAAAACAGTGGTATTAAAAAAATATAAATCAATCTTGTTCCTATATTGGAGTATTTTATAGTTTTATTCATTTTATGAATAAAACTACAAAATACTCCAATATAGAGTGACTTGAAAGTAACTAAGAACAAGTTATTTTTCTGTATTCCTACATCAATAAATAAAAATTTTATTTCATTTTGTAATAAGCATAACTATTTTTATTTGTTAAATCTAACTTACTAACAGAGAGGTGTCAACCCTTCGAATTTTTATATAATAATTTCTTTTAAATTTATCTTCGTCTTAATCACACAATTTACGATAATAAAGAAAAATAATGTTTTTTGTGAAAAATATTATTGATATTCAAAAATCCGGAGGGTTGGTAATTTTGCATTAATTATTTATGCAGTTTACATACCTTGTCTGGAAATATTTGGAAGCAATTTTTTACGCTGAATTCCATTGCTTGGTATTTCGTGGAAACATATTTTCACGGCTACTGTCTGAATTAGAAAATGGAACGACGCAATACACCATATTATAAAAAAAAACTCTCACATTTGTTAAATTAATAAAACATAAACCAGAACTCATGAACTCAATTGAAGCTCAATTGCATCGCGCTCGCGGGAAATAAACATAACTTTACGTACGGTATCAAGCGCCATCTACTGGCTATGTTCTTCTTGTACTGTTGCCAAGTTTTCGAGCGACTCGCTAGGCATCTACTTAAGGAGGCTCTGGTTTAACCCACTGAGCATCTTGGAAGAGGATAATACTGTACTGTTGTTTTACTGTGTATTTGCATGTTCTTTACATTGTAATAAAACAGTAATTATTTCAACTCGAAATTAAAAATATAACTACGCATTTAAAGATAAACAAACCTTACAGCTATTATATGCGACATTTATACACAAAAAACAAGCAAAGAATCTATAATTTTGCACTTTTGAATTAAATGTGCATTAAGGAAAAATCAGCTGCTCAGTTAACAGGAAAAATCCATATCAGCCGCTCAGAGGGTTAATATAATTATTTTTTCCTTTTAAATATTCATTTATAATTTTTTATTAGCATGTATCACTATTTAAGTGACATATTACGATTGATTTAATCTTTCTAAAAATTAAATAGGCAACAATAGTTTAAAAAATTAACAAGGTATTATAAAACAATTTCTGAGGCAGAAACTAGTTATTAATATTAAATGATAAATACCACATTGAAACTGAAAATTGAAATTGAAATAGGAATGTACAATTATATACTAATGCTATGTATAATAAAGTTAAAAAAAAAAAAAAATCCCAAAACTAGTGATAATTTTTTGTTTTATTTGATGCAAAGAAGACAAAACAAAAGTCATCAGTTTAATCCATAAAAGGTCATGAAAACAGTTCCATTTATTTGGTCATAACAGGGATCAAACATGGATTAAAATAACTAAAGACATTTTACACTTTATTATTAAATCTCCATGTTATTGCATATTTCTATTTCTTGTTACAAGGAAATAAAATTTTTTATTAATTCTGAATTAATAGTTTGTGAAATAAAGAATAGTTAAAAAATTGTCAATCAATATTAAAAAAGAAAGACATTTATATTTAGTTAACAGTAAAGGATCGTATTTAATCTACTTTTTAACGAAATTACATTTAATCCATTCTTTTAGCAGCATGGTTGATTGTATATTTCGGCCTATGATCGTAGCCATCTTCAGAAAAACATGCTGCCTACTGACAACAAGCAAGACAGAGGTCAGTAGGCAGCATGTTTTCCGGAAGATGGTTATGATCGCATGCTAAAATATATAATCAACCATGCTGCTAAAAAAGGATTAAATGTAATTTTTTTTTAAGCTGAAAGACATTTATTTAGGCACATTTACCTAAATTTCTGTTTTGTATAAGTCTCCAAAAGCCAACATAAGAGACATATATTGAAGGCAATGCTTATTTATTTATTACAGCAATTTTACAAAAGTTAAGAATTTAATTATATTTGATATCTGTCTGATTAATATGGGGAATAATTCCCCCCCCCCTCGCCTAACATGCCGAGAAGTCCTTTTAAAAAGGCAGAAAAGTACCAGGCTTTTAAATGTAATTAAAAATAGAAAAAAAAAAATGTTTTATGATAATAAAAAAGGTATTTGTAATGGCTTCTGTGTCTCACAATTATGTTCTAAACACAAGTTAATATTAAATACGAATAAGTGCAGCAAAAATTATATAAATGAAAGTGTATAAGGAATGTTACAGGTTTCCATAAATAATCTTAACAAACTAACAAATAATTATAAAAAATGAGTTTATATATTTATATAATATTGATTAAAAAGTTTTAATTAAAATGCAAACCATACGTTTAAATATAATTCATTATCTTAAACAATGGCAGGACAAGACAATCAGATATAAAATGTGGCACTTTTAAATATCTGTTATAAAAGCTTTAATAAATAAATAAAAATATTTTTTCTTTATAGCAAAAAGGTTAGCTCATACTTAGATCTATTTTAAGTGAAATAATTTAATTTTGATATTAGCACCCATATAATATAGGAAAATAACTATGCTACAGCAACACACATACACACACACGGAAAATATATATATATATATATATATGAACCCAGTTGATAAAATTACAATTTAGAGATTAAGGTTTTATTTCTAGAATTAAGTCTATATCAAATATGTTGTTGCATGTTTTGCTCAAATTATGAGGTCGATGAGATAGTAATAAAAATTTCATATTGCAAAATTTACATATAGAAACTGCACCGATTCTGAAATCCTAATTTTTATTAACTCTTTTGGTGACAGTGGCCTATTCACAAACTTCAGAAGCTTTTGTGTGTGTAAGTGTGATGGCTATATGTTAAATACACATATATTAGAAGACATCCAATACTTATGAAATCTTTATAGGTATTGGCTGACACATATTCAATATATAGAGAAAATCATTAGGCAATTACTGACAATTAAATTTTCTATAAAAAATCTTGATTCTATAAGGGCTTTACCATCTAATTCAACATTTTATAAATAAATGATGAAATTTATGCATATATGAGATGCAGAAACTTATTTGCATTTTATTCTTTACAAGTTAAGTTATATAGAAATGCTACAGAAGTAATAAAAATGAAAAAAAAAAAAAAAAAATTTTTTTTCAAAGGTAGAAATTTTAATTTTGAAGATGATAAAGCAGCTCATTCATTTTTATGGTCACAGGCTGGTAAAAAAGAAATTAATTCATCACTAACTGACCAAGATTTTGCCATAATTGTTGGTTATAATTAACAGAAAAAAAAAGCTTCAAAGTAATAATGAAGTCTTTTGTTTATAATTAAATTAATGATCTAAATAAGCAGTTTATCCTGTATTACTTTCCAACAAACCCATTGGAACATTTATCAATTTAACAGGTGCTAATAAAAAAATTAATTTTAAAGTTATAAAATATATATGAAAAAGTATGATTGAATGATAAACATATACATCACAAAATACATTGTTGTGCAAAAATATGCCTTAAAAATATGGCAAAAAATTGTACAAAAGTTACAAACTTAATCAAGAGTTTGCATTTAAAAGCTATATATAATAGATTTTTAATTTTAGGAAATCATCAATGTAGAATAAAAAATACTTCAAAACTTTTGACATACAATAAGTCAATAAAATACACGAAATATAAGATCACATCAAAAGTCATTAAATGTTTAATTTTTATGTACTACTTTCTTACAATAGTTAAAAAAAAAAATAATCATAATTAAAGCATATAACAAAAACAATGAGCATCATAACTGTCATACTAACTTCAATGTAGTTGAAGTAATAGCTTAAATATTGAAAAAGTGTGATATATACAAATTTACAAAATATTAGGATAAGATTTGCACTGAGATCAATTAATTGAGATGAAGAAAAATAATTATTGTAGAATTTTTCTCTCTCTTCAAAAAAAAAAAAAAAAAAAATACATTTTCTGTAAAGAAGCATCTTTACTATAAAAATTAATTTAGTGTTTTTTTTTTTAAATATTTGCTAGTGATAGGTTTTCCTTGAAGCAATACACTACTTCACGAAAGAATTAAGAGTAATTATGTGGATGAGATTATGATAACGATTTAAGGAGAAAAAAAAAAAAAAAAAAAAAAAAAAAGACAAATAATACACTAGATATATTTAACTTTTCAAGGAACAATCTGAATCCTTACAAAAAATCTAAAATACCCCTTTATATATAAAATAACATAATATTTAATAACAAAAAATACAGAAAAATGTCACACACAAGATAGTAACTCAATAATTTCATATGACACTTCTGGAAAATTTTGGTGAAAAAATGTTTAAGAAGCATGTGACATCTAATGAAGTAGTTGATCTCAATATATTGATTTAAATATAAAAAATAAATATGTATTTAATTTGAATATAATGCCCCAAATATATAGGAAATTTGCTCAGCATAGGAAACATTTTAAAATAACAAATAAATATTTCATAAATAATTCCTTCAATCATTGAAAATAATCATCATTTAATATAACAGAATTACAAATCAATTAAAAAAAAAAAAAAAATCTCAAGATGTCAATGAAAATTTAAAAGATCGAAATGTTCAAGTGTTCTAACCACGACTCGCTATATAAATCAGACTTCCCATTCACTGATTTTCCCTTGTCCACAGAAAAATGTTATTCGTGGTGCTACCAGCCAGATTTTTTAGGGATATTGTTTACAAAATATCCCTATACTGATAATAAATGTCCCTGGTTTAGGGAAAATTTATGAAAAAAAGTAGAAAATTACCCTAATCCATGCATAATCACATGAATTTTCTTACAAAATAAACCTACAAAAGTCCCTTCCTGAAAATAATTGCTAAAAGTCTGTAAGCAAAGGGACAAATTCTTATAGCTAGCAACACTGTAGGGGTTTGTGAGTCTCATTTTCAATGCATTTTATATTTTATCTTATGCTTAAATCTTTCATTTTTTCTGTAATTTTGAAAGATTAGATGATTATTGTGGGAAATAAACCATTTTTCCATGCAATACTTATGTAGTATTTAAAAAACAGCTATTACAATTTTGTCCATAGTAACATGCTATCCAATGGGCATTTAACAAATTCCATCACACACTCTATGCTCCATCCAGTTAGTAACCTATTTCCAATGGCGGGAATTTTCTCCCACAGAAGATCACTGGAATGAGAAGTCTGATATATATATATATATATATATATAGGGAGTCTTGGTTTCGTTATGCATATAAACAACCATGAAGCAAATCTACTTTGACTAGTTTTTTAAAAAAACATAACGTTTATGGTAAAATTGCAAAGAAGATTAGTCTATTACAAAACTCTGTTACAAACAGACTTATTTTCAATATATAGGATATCAAAAATCTCAACAAAAACTATACACTAAATTAAATTCATGTTAAAAAAAAATATCACCATATTATAATGATTTCAGTCCATTTTGTGACAAAAATAATGAAAAATTAATTCAATGCATAAAATATATAAAAATATATATGAGTATTCAAACTTAATGATATAACAATTACATATACACATCAGTTAACCCTTTATTTATAAGTTAAATAAAAAAAAATGTGTGGGAAAAAAAAAATCTCCAATATTATCTCACTCTTAAAGATTTAAAAAAAAAAAAAAAAAAGGTTAAAACCCGATAGTTTTAATATTTGGATATTTCAAAATAAGAAAGTAATTATTCTCTTTTTATTCTTGGCATACAAAAGCTAACGTGTATAGAATTTGTGATGCAATATTTACTGAATGTAAAATGAAGTCATGAGAGTCCTGCTTAAATAGTAGCATTTTTTTTTTTTTTTTAAATAATTGATTGTATTGTATAACCTTTTGAAGTAGTCAATTGGATCGATAATTCAAACTCTTTATATCTTTATGTTAAATGTACTGTCCAATGTTATGGTTAGCTGAAAAATTAAATTTACAGGTTAAAAAAAAAAAAAAAAAAAAATTAATAATAATTATAATAAATAATAACAACAAAAAACTTACAGAGTTAATGTATAAGCTTTCTTATGAAAAATGTAACAATTTATGACTAAGCAGTGTTTATAATTTATTATAATACAATTACTAATATTTGGAGTTACTGGTAGCAGAAATGAATATTTAGAATCAAACAGTCAAGCTTACAAATTGTTTCTTTTTAATCAGAAAATAGCAAACTTTTTTTTTTTTTTTAATGTACAAGTGATGAGTAATAAAAGCACAATTTTACATGATTAATGTTGAAAATATTTTTCTACCCCTCCTTAAAAAAAAAAAGTAGTTTTGAATAAGTTAAGATGCAAAGTAAATGAAGCCTGTTTCATACTTTTATTACTATTAGTATTTCAAGATAGCTCTAGTTTTGAAAAAATAAACAATTTTATTATTGATTAAATCAACTCAGTAAATAAAGGGTTAAACACGTGAAAGAGTAAGTGAAAATATGTATGTCTTATCAAAAACAAACATTTTCTTAGATTTGGATACAGAAAAAGATGTGTGAATTAATACAGTATTTTATTTTAAATACTATTGGTCAGAAATGTTTTTAGAACCCATATTAGGAATGTAGCCCCTAGCCATAAGGCAAGCAAATACAGTCATAACCATTTTCTGTTTAACTTCAGTTATATCTTCAGGTAAAGCATAAATTCTAGCTCCAATTTTTCTTGCCATTGAAATAGCATATTTTGCATTGGCCATCTTGTCCTAACAGAGGGAGAGAGAGAAATTATTTATTTAAATAACAAACTAACTAAATTGCACTGAAATTCAGAGCTTAAATTAATATTTCAATACAACTAGTTATTTTCACTTAAAAGAAATGACTTTGCATTTACTTTTTTTTTCCCCCTCTCTCTTATTTAAGCATTTTGAGATAATGATTTGGTATCTTCAGTTTTGAAAGTCTGCTACTGTTTTGTTTTGATTAAAATGAAAAATAAAAAATATATTTTGATAAAGGTTCTCTCCAAGGGTATTTAATTCACACCAATAAATTATTATGTGATTAAAAAAAAAAAAAAAGTTGCCTTTTAAAGAAAGGTATTTTAAATATATTGAACATCAAAGAGGAAAACATTCAGTTGAAAGTGAAAATGAAGAAATGAATGTAAACCTGCACCCCAAGAGTGTTTTTATGTAAGTACTATACAGTAGAGAGCTGGAAATAAGTCGATCTAAAATCCACCAAAATCCAGAATTCACACAGCTTGTCAGATGTAAACATTGAAATTCACATTAATAAGTTACAAAACAGCAAATCAGAATTAAAAAAAAAAAATCTTGAATGCAGATTCTGTACTTGCATTTTATACAGTAAAATCTCCCGTAACCGGCAATCTCAAAATAACGGCACTTTCTCTCGTCCACGGAACTTTTACGCGCGAAGAGTTTTTCTTTCTTACTTTTTTTTTTTCCGCTCGGTAACGTCCATTACATTAGTTACTGCACCTTGCGCCCGCGAGACGAAACAGGGAAGTCACCTCATTGCCAGGATTGCCGGCATAGTTGTATTATCGCCAAGGAGAATTAGCGAAAATACAATGCCGGCAACCCTAGGGAGGATATCTCATCTCTTGTTCACTGCTCGCTCGCTCATTGCTGCTCCGCTATTGTTGCTTTGCTATCACAAAAGCCCAGACTTCGGTCGGACTTTGGAATGAGTGGGGAGAAAACAGAACCGCTTCTCTCTTATCAGTTACGTTTGTTTCCTGCTTAGTGCAGACGATCGGCGTTCGCTAATAATATATTGCACAAACAGAAACCAAAAATATCTTTAAAAAATATATATATATATTTACGGTGGTATGTGTTTTTGCTTTAAAAAATCGGCGATGTTTTCGATATTGTGTTTATTTAATTGAGGCCGGGAGATCGAAAAATTTGGACAACAAAATTCGTATACAGAATATGAATAGGTAAATATTCAATTATCCGGAAAATTCTCTTTTCCGGCAATGGCTCGGTCCCAATGTTGCCGGTTAAAAGGGATTGTACTGTAATTACAAATAATAATGTGAAAAACTGCTAGAACCAAGCTATTGATAATGAAATTATCGACAGTATATTAAATTCATCAAAAGAAAATGATGATATTAATAAAGTATATACAATGACAAATTTTTTAAAATGCTATCTGATGAAGGCATAATTGTAAGGAAGAACACACTTAAATTCTTAGGAATATGAGTTTGTGTTACAAAACAAGAACATTGTATATACTTTATTGAAAACTATTTACAATAGACCAAAAAAAAAAAAAAAAAATCTCAATTATGTATGAATGCATGATCAAGTGGCATTTAAAATAAATGATATATGACAAATAATTTTTCTTTTTTGTTTTTATGATACTCAATATTTTTTTAATATTCAGTGTTATTCTTATGTACCTAATAATTTAGTATTTAAGTGAAATTGTGTTATTATTTACTAGTATGTATTTATTTTGAGTAATAATCATCTTTTATTATTCAAAGTGAAAATAATTTTTTATGGGCCTCAAAATCCACCAAATCCTAAAATCCGCATAACTTCTGGTCCAAGCTGTGTGGGTTTTTGACTCTCTACTGTATAAAGAAAGTTAACTATTTGATCCTTAAAGAAAATCCCTCAACTCAAAACTAGGAATGGTCTTTGGAAATGTAATTAAATTCATTCATAAAATTTTAAGCTTGGAAAAGATATTCCTTTGCACTTGCCAAATCATAATGTAGTAAAATAGATAATCACAGCAGTAATCATCATAGAAATGTTCAGAGAAAACTGATGTTTTGATGAAAGACAAGTAGATTCCAGAGAAGATGTGAGAAAAAATATTCTGTGAATACAAGAAAATAGGGGGAAAAAAAGATATATATACACAATCAAATACTATACAAAATATTATTCTATTTGCATAGCATTCTGTTCTTAAACTTAAATACATTAGTAATTTAATAGCCTTACTTTAAGTTGCTCCATTAGGATTTTTGTTCAGTCACCCAATTTAAAAAGGAGTACAAAAAGACCCTAGTTACACACTCATAGCAACTGTCATATGAAATAGGGGTCTGTTCCAGTTTTAAAATATGACTTAGATCGTGAGAACAATAGACTATATTTTTTTGTTTTCTTAGTTAGCATCTTCAAACTTTGAACACTTAGAACACCATAAAAATATAAGTAAAATATACAAATATTATACTTTTTTGCATTGCCAAGATCCCAGGAATTTAAATATAAATTAAAAATAGGGTATTACCATTAATAAATAAATAAATAAATAAAAGTTTATGCATTTTTTAATATGTAAACGACCATAAATCTAAACTTTTACTTTGTTTTTTAACCACTTACTGGTTCGATGTATTCTAGGTTTAAAATAATATAAAAAAATATATAAATAAATAAAGGTTTATGCATTTTTTAATATGTAAATGACCTGAAATCTAAACTTTTACTTTGTTTTTTAACCCCTTGCTGGTTCAATGTATTCTAGGTTTAAAATAATATCAAAATATATATATATAAATAAATAAATAAAAGTTTATGCATTTTTTAATATGTAAACAACCTGAAATCTAAACTTATACTTTGTTTTTTAACCCCTTGCTGGCTCAATGTATTATAGATTTAAAATAGTATAAAAAAAAAAAAAAAAAAAAAAAAGTCCAAAATTTTTAATGATTATTTTCATAGATATTTTTTCTTTTTCTTAACATAATAACACTATTTGCATCTAACATTTCTTTCAAAAATACATAAAAAAATATAAGTAAAAATTACCGTTAAAGTTGGTTTCTGCATTTTGCCTGCTCGAGCTCAGCTCAGGATAAGCCAGCAAGAGGTTCAAAGTAAACACAATTTTCTGTCAAATGATACCTATTGCATTTTTCTGCATCAATTAGTAACAAAGTAATGTCTAGTGTTGCATTTCTGCTGAGTAATACTAAAGTTTTTATTTTATTCCCTCCCTTTACCAATTCTTTTAGATGTTATTACGAATGGAAATATATCCAGACCTCTTAAGCATAAAAAAAAAAAAAAAAATTTATCTTTGAACTATAAAATTCAGGTAAATTAACATGCAGAACAAAATTCTTTATTTTGCATAGAATAGGGCTTTTTTCTTTTCTGAGACAATACCCAACCAAACCATCACATTAAAAAAAAAATCTATTTGGAAATTTTAACTTTTGTAAGCAATTTTTAAAATTGTAATTAATTATTAATGAAAGTTGAATTTATTTTTAATGAATATTAGCCTCATTTTTAATATAGGAATAATACAGATTTCACAATTTTCACCTTATTTAAGCTCATGAGTGCAGCATTTATGATAGTTATTTGGCTTTTTAGGTTGATAATAATGGATGCAGGTTTTCTTCTATAAATTAGACATATATTTTAATTAAGAGCAACTAAAAATAGGTTAAAGGTATTTCGGTAAATTTATCTAGCTATACATTTAATAATACATTTTTCACATCATTTCAAGAAATACAGAGCATCTTAAGCTATTGGTTAAAGAAGCAATGATTTATTGTTAGAAATCTCAACACAAATTTTTGAAAGAAATTTAATGGCATTAAGTGAACTAGAGAAGGAAGCATACCTCTGGACTTGCCCCAGATAATACTTGATTATAACTTATTGAACCAGGCTGTATGGCATCTATTAAATCAATGATAGGTAAAGCAGTAGAAATCGAAGAATCTTGAAAGCTTTTTATGCTTGTGTCTTTTCCAGCTTCTTTTAACTATAATGGTCACATCTTAATATGAATTAAGAATTACAGACAAATGTATATATTCAATAAAATTCATAAAATATATCTTACTTTATTATTAACCCATTCAACTATTTCCTTTTCAACAACTGGATGTCCAGTATTTGCCAGTTGTGTTAATATTGTTAAAGTATATGCTCTCATGAGTTGCCACACTAAAGCTGTCAATAAAAATATTAAATTAGGAATAAAAAAAATTTAAAACTGAAATTTTTAACTCAATACTTTAAAAATCATTTCATAAATTCTTAAAGCATTCCATCAATTTATACATTATTACATACACACACACAAAATTTTTTGGAGAAATTTTTTATTTATTACTGAGAAAAAGGGCAGACTAACTATCACAGGAAAATTTAATTAAAAAATAAATCATGAAGAATACTAAAGAACAGCTCCATGTAAGGGAGAGTTGGGTACAATGGACAACTCCCTATAATTTATTTATTTATTTTTATGGTTCGTATTTTGGTACATAGATAGCAGCACTGCAATGATGAAACTTAGCCAGCAACTTTATGTCTAACTGGCAATTTTGCCATTTTATACGTGAAATTTAGTTTCCGGTAGCCAAAAGTAAATATTTTTTTCTTTCTTCATTCAAGAATTATGATCCGGAAGAGGCTACTTAGCACAATAAAAACCTTAGGTCATTTATTATTATATTTAATCTCATTAAAATATTTTTTAAGAGGATTTTTTATATTTTTTTAATCATTTGCTGTCAGAGGTCCAGACGGGGTACAATGGACCACTAAGAAATGGGTTACAATGGACCATGGATCATTTACCTCAGTTCTCTGTCATAATAAACTGATTTACAAAATCTGCATTTTTGAAGTGTTAGCTATAAATTATATACAAAAATTTCAGAGTTAACTTTAATTAAATCTATTATGTCTTCAAAGATGAATAAGAAAGCAATTTACTTTGAAGTTTCTTCTTATTTATTTTTAATAACCATTCAGTTACTTTTGTATTCTTATATTTTTACAAATATCTTACAGCTATAATAAACTAAATTAAATAATGCAATTAAAAAATAATAATACAAATAAATTTGACAAAAAAGACGGTTTTACATTTTGTTGGTTTAATCACAGAAATAAAAGATAAAGAATATGTTTTTGTGAGATTCATGAAACGAAAACTTAATTAAGATCTCTACATTTTTTCCTGAGAGTGTTGCTATATCTCTTGTAATTTTTCAAGCTATTGTAATGATGAGTTTTCCAGACCCTACAACTTCACAAGAAAACAGCAGATTTTCAGTGACACAAAAATTGTTTAGCGTATCATTTTTTAATTTTAATGTTCATTAATTTACATTATTTGCATGAATTGAAGACATAAATAAATAAATATAACATATTCTACATTTTATACTATTAAAAAACATACTACATTAGTATGCTTTTTAAATTTGACCTGTGGTCCATAGTACCCCATGTCATGGACCATTGTATCCCACAGTCGGGGTACAATGGTCCATTTTGCCAGTTGTCATTAAAAAACTTATATTAAAAAAAGTAAACATAATTATTGCTTTTGATTGAGAGACCCAATATATAGGTAATATGCACAAACATTTTCAATAGCGAGAAATTATTACTTTGTGAGTAAACACATAAAATTTCTAAAATTGGTCCATTGTACCCCACTCTCCCCTACAGATTTTAATTGAATGTATTCTAAAACAACTTTATCAATAATTACACAACAGGGAATTAGATGTCTGAATGAAAATTTTTTGCTGAGCAATGATTAAATGAAAAAGCTCTAATACATGATGTTGATTGCAAGGATATTATAATGAAGTGATATTGATCAATTTTATATTAATCCAATTAATGAATGTTCATTTAACCAGAGAATGAATCGTAAAAACTTTTCTCTGCAGTTGCTTGACCATGGGAAAGCACAAGTATAATTTTGAATATAACCTTAAAAAGCCTCTGGTATTAAATCAAACAAGCAATGTAATTTCTTAAAAATACATCAAGTCTTATATTACTTGTATCAAAACTTTTGATATTCCTATTTGGTGCTACAACAAAGTTCTCTAAGAAATTTCTGGAAATGTAATATTAGGGAATCACAAAAATCAACAGTATTTGTGAAAAGTAGTACAAAGAATTTTTAAACTTTGAAATGCACTTTCTAAATCGTGTTCATTAAACACGGGTCTAGAGAAGACACTTTCCTGACAGTAGCATAATTTGCTGGTCGTTTGACCATCAATTTTTTAATTATTTCAAAGATGAATGTTTGATAATTATGTTGAAATGGTGCACTACACCATCTGTTAATGTTTTTTTTTTTTTTTTTTTTTTTTTTTTCTAAAAGCTCTTTAAGCAACTTATTTCCAATATTGAAGAATGCTGTAATTTATCATTAAAATCAGATGGTATAACTTTTTCAATAAAATTTAAAGATTCTAATGATTTTGACTTTAGCACTTTACTGAGCTTATTACTTGGTGGGAAATAACTTTTCTTTCATACCATTGTGAAATAATTGTTCTAAATAATAAGCTAAAAAGACATGAATTAGTTAAGTGACATCTGTAACAAAATATGCAGTTACAACACTTATTCAGAAAGAACTTTACAACAAAGACTAACTAATTTAAGCAGCCATACATGGGAAATATGATTGTTCAATGATTTTCTTTCTACTTTTTTACAAATGCACATTTAATATTATGGCTGATTTTGAAAATTAAGGACTTTCAGTAAAAAATAAGGACTTTAAGGGTTTAAGAAATTAAGGAGTTTTTTAAGAATTTTTAAGGGCTGTATGAATTCTGTTGAATTGATTATGGCAATAATGCCTTATTGAAAACTGAAAAAGTAACACTAAAGACAGATATAGAAGAGGGCAGACTAAATTCAGGGGTCAATCCAGGCAAAATTTAGGTCCCTTTTACTGTCCCTTCACAAAATTCCCCATCATAAAAAGGGACCTTTCGCAAAATTCAAATTTATAAAAATGGATACTTCACAAAATTCAAATTTATAAAATGAGCCCCCTCACAAGATTTTGTTTTATAAAAAAGATCCTTTTATAAAATGTTTCTGTGTTTTCAGAATTATTTTTAATTTATGCCTTAATTTGGCTCAACGAAATTCCAATAACTCGATACTAAACATTACATACAATGACTGTAAAAATGGAAGCTTTCATAAAATATTTTATTTTTCACAAAAAAGAACCCAAAAATTAAAATCTGGATCGACCCCTAAAATTACATGCCTCAACTTGACTACAGTGGTTGTTGGGATCTGGACATAATATCGCAATGACTAACAAAAAAAGAAAATAAAAATGTGATCTATTTCATGTGTGACCTCTTGGGGAGGGGAGGGGGGGGGGGGAATAGGGCCTTATAAATATATACATCATAGAGTGAAATTTCATTAATTTATCCATATTTAATTTTAAATTATTTTATCATTTGCTTTTCACCATTAAAAATACATTTTTAAAATATTGTACATCACTGCTGACAAAGCTGAATACTGTTCACAAATCTAAAATAAAAAACACAAATGAATTCAATATGACTAATCTTGACAAAAATTAATAAACATAGTCTTTAAACTCTTTTAAGCAAAATTCATAAAAATTTTTGTGATGGGTTTGTCTGAATGTCAGTGCTCTGACTAAGGTCATGTGCTGTCATGAAATTTTATATAAAATTACTAAAAATTACCAACTCATTCAAATAAAATGTTGTCATTTTATGTGTATGAATGCAAATCACATTATTTTGCTTTCTATTAATTTATGTAGGTTATATTTTGTGGCCAACTCATGGTTGTCAGTGTAACAACCAGGATTATAGCTTGTAAGTGTGTGGGAAGACCTCTAATTAAAATCTGTACACAATTTAGAATATAGTTGCATAGTACAGAGTGCAAGTTTATTAATATGAACATAGGAAAGAATAATAGAATATGAGGCAGTTTTGGGGCACAGAAGTACATAATTTAATAACTGGTATGCCAATTTTTAGTATTTTACAGTTTCTGATAGACATCTTTGGAAAATTTAATCTTTTTTTTTTTTAAATAAATGAGAGAAAAAAAAGAAATCAATGGGAAATTAGTAAATCTTGCTTTGTGATTTAAAACAAACTACAACTTTTTTCAAAACATTAAATAAACAAGAAAAATATATAATTGACAATAAATAAATACAAGTGAATAGACAAAGATTTATAATAAACCTAAAGTAAGAGTTGGGTTTCCTTCTGATATATCATGCCCAGCAATTCCAACAAGTGAAAACTTTAACTCCTTTCCCAATGATACAACATAATTACAGTTTTCCAGCTTCTCCATAAAAGCTTTCAGTTTGCTGAAACTTTTATGCACACGGTTCCAATCTACAATTCCTGGTTTGATGGTGTCATATAGCTAAAAAGAATAAATAAATAAATAAAATAAAATTACCCTAAACAGAAATAAATTTACGATGGGAAACCTATTTTTTTAGTCAATTTTTCAATACAAAATAAATGTATAGTAATTGTATTACTCGTATAGACTCCTGTTTACATATTTTTATTAGAAAATATTGCATCTTTTCCTGGGTAATGTTTTGGATTAGCCTCTCATTGTATAGTGTTTTGAATTACTTTTGTAAATGAATTAACTATCTACACTTTGATAAAATCTTGTCAGTTTTCTGAATTGAAATCTACATCCAAATCCCCTCACAAACATTATTTTATGATTTTCATTTTCAACCAAAGTAACATTTACACAGTTTTGCAGAAAATAAAATAAAAACCATATATTACATTATTTAATTGATATTAGTATTTAAATAAATATATATATCAGTAGCATAACGTGATAATTTAATCTGGGCATGCTCTAAAGCTGACTATGAAAAACAAAGAAAAAAAAAAAAAACAATATTTATCAAATTATTATTGTTTTATATAAAAGCATATAAATTTCCAGTCTTTTAAAATCATAAATACTATTTTATATGCACATATTTTGCATATATCTTAAGACAAATATTATTTGTGAAAAAAAAAAAAAATAAAATAAAAAAATAAGTAAAGTCAAGAAAATAACATATTAAAAAATTTTGAGCAGTTAATCACATAGTACTTTTATAATGAGAAACATTAATTTGCCTATCATGGTTATTTTATTTTAGACTTGCACACTAAATTAGGAATAGTTGGATAGGATTGACTCCTCCCCCCCCCCTTTTTTTTTTAAATTTTTATTTTCTCTGAAAGAAGAGCTTGATGCAGTCAAATAAATAAATAAATATATATATTAATTTTTGCATTATTCAATTGATGAAAAATGTTGAAAACAATTACAAAATTTCTCTATTTAGAAAAAAAAAAAGAAGAGGTGGTATTTAAAAAAAAATATTTGAGATGCAAACAGCTGTTTCGGTAGCCTTAAACGTGCCATCTTCAGTGCATCTCAAATATTTTTCTTTGGCAGTTCTGATGTAGTAGTTTATTCGGGTTTTAATATTCCAACGCCAAGTCTCCTGTTATTATATATATATATATACATATATATATGTTAAAAATTACTTTTTCCCCTAGCACATTTGTTTTGGTCCTCCTGAAAAGTTAGTAATTTTGAGTTATGCCTGTTTGTAATGAGAGCGATGACATGAGTGAGAGGAAAGGGGAAAAAAGAAAAAAAAAAAAAAAAACATAATTTTTTTTTTTTTTCTACTTCAATTGTATACAGCTCCTTATATAAAAATGCCATATTTGGAAACTATTCTTAATTTAAACAAAGTTTAAAATTTATTGGAAGCATATTTCTATGAGAGACAATTGATGTAACATCTATTTTAAATAGTCTGGTATATAAATAATGCCAAAACCTTTTATAGTATAAAATGAAGAATGACAATGTTATCATTAGTAATTCTGGAATAACTATTAAAAAATAGTCAATTTTAATAAACTGAATACAAAATTTTGAAAAATCTGCCTTTAAAGGTCTACTGATTCAACGGAGAAAAGAAGCTTTTCTTTTTTTAATGAAAATATCCTGAAAAATTCACTTTGATATATAAATATTTTCTCCAGGGTTCTCACTCAATTTTAAAAATAAAATTCCCTGACTTTTCCAGGTTTTCCAGGTCTATTTTTAGAAAATTCCAGTCACAAAATTTGGTTTGCGGCATGAAAAGTAGCTCACAGTATAAAACAGAACATAGTTCGCGACATAAAAGACAACATAGTAATGTGACTTGCAATATAAATTGAATGCTCAAGAAGCATTTTCCAGGTTTATATCATCATTTTTCCAGGTTTTGGAGCAATATTTACAATTTTCGCTGATATTTCCCTGACTTTTTTCAGTAATTTCAAATTCCCGGACTTTTCCAGGTTTTCCCTGTTCTCCCTGACCCGTGGGAACCCTGTTCTCTTTTAAAATCTCTTTGCAACAAATTTTAATGATGTTGGTCATTTTTTAAGAGCATTACCCCATTTACACTCTTTTAGGCAATTTGGAATTACATGATCTACAAAACTACAAATTAATATTTACACTGCTTGTATCAGAATGACAACTTAAATAAAATATCACACTTAACATGCATATAACTAATAATAATCATAATTACTTGAAATATTATTAATCCATCAGCAAGATCACTATACAACCAATTGACATAAGGAGATACCCCCATACTATTCATCCAATTACGATATGCTGCAAATAAAAATGAAACAATATAAAGAAATTTACAATATCCACATAAAAATTCCAACACAACAGAAAAGTATATGAAAGGAGAAAAAAAATGAAACAACAGTTTTTTATTTTGTTTATTTATTTTTAAACAAAAATAATAACCTGCAGATTATTTACAGAGCATCCCCCCCCCCCCCTCTGCTTCCTCAAATATATCTTTCATTCCTCCCCCCCCCCCCAGAAAATAAAATACTGTGTTTCCCTGTGTATAATCTGTGGATTATCTGTTAAAATACCTCAAAATTTTTAAACGTGGATTATCTTGTACCATGGATTACCTCCCAAATTTTTTTTAAAGCAGCTGTCTGACGGCAGATATTGGAAATTTATATCAATAAGATGTAAACAAATACTTTCAGATTCTGTATCTACTTAGCTGATAGTGATTAGTTTATGTGTGACGTATTTGTACTAGTAAGAGTGGCTTCCATTTTCAGGATGTACTTTCCTAGTCAAATGGCAACATGCTTCTGTTTTATTTATGTTTATTTGTTATTAAAACTGCAATGTTTTTGCATGGAGTGTTTTAACTGAAGAATAAGAATTATTTTTTTTTATTATAAGATGTGATCTTTTATATAATTATATTTTAAATAAACAGCTATGATGTCTAAAGAGCCAGTTCATCAATAATTTGATGTTGATTACGATTTGTATCCGCTGATTATACGGTGGTGTGGATTATCTGATGAAATTTTTTTATGAGGGCTGAAAATAGCACCCCACGGATTATACACCACTGCAGACTGACTATACACAGGAAAATATGGTAGTAATGCTGTTACTCTATTTTCTTCATACTCTGCGCATATATCATTCCTCCTCTGCTGATACTCCTTCTAAACCAGCAACAGGTGTGGCGATTGTTTTATTTAATGTACCATGTTCTCTTTAAAAAAAAAAAAAAAACTTATTTTTGGAATGTTTCTCGCTTGAGTAAACCTACATTTGTATTTTATAAATTCATAAAAATCTGAAATGCCGATTAAAATAAAAGTAGTTTTTTTTTTTTATCGAATACATAAAAGTCCTATGCTAAAACAATAAATTATTGTTAAAGAGCAATCTTCAGAAACATCATAAAATGTTATTGTTTCTGTTTTCCGGATTTCAATTTTTAAATTAATAAAGACCGTTTTTATAAGATTTTTTTCTTTCTACTTGAAATTAAATGGAATAATTTTTAATTACTACAGTAAAGACAATTTCACACACTAAAAGTCTAAAGCCTAAAATATGTTGAAAAAAAGTAAAGTCACATTTCATTTTAAGGATTGAAAAGAAATGAAATATAAAAACATACTTTTTTCTTCTCTAGTTTCTTCTAAGTTTATCATTTCCAGTGGTTGATCAGGCGTATCCAGTGCTGGGTGATTATTAAAAAGATTTGCAACAAATGCGACATTCAGTTTATATACACCATCAACAACATCATTAGGTGTTAAAAAGCTTTTACATCCTATTTTGCTAGCTTGTTTTAACATCACCTCAGCTCGTTCAAGTAAATCCGCTTTCTAAAAAGAGAGGGTGAATAAATAATTTACTAAGCATAATTATTATAAAGTTGTATCTTATAAAATAATAACACGAAATTACAGACATGAAAACTATTGCTTCTGTTACTACATTTAAAAATTATTCTTTGCTTCTATATAATCTCAATTGTTTTAATTATTTTCTTTATTTACCTTAGGAAAAAACTAAAGTCACATCATTATTTTAGACAACAAACATTTTTTAATGTATCTGTAGCTAAATTTACAGTTTATGCAAATATTAGTATGTTTCTAATTAAGCTGTAAAACTTTAATATGCACACAATTTTATAATATTAATTCACTTACTTAATGAAAAAAAAAAAAAAAAAAAAAAAAACATATAAAAATGCATTGAACTATCCTTTCTAAAAAGAAATATATAAAATTATTTAATCTGTCTAAATGGCCTGTTTTCTTAGAGCTCCAATATAGATGGAAATGTATTCAAAGAAAATTAGAAAAAAAAAAAGTCTTGATATTAATTAACTCTTTAAAAGAAATCACAGCATATGATTCTCACACTCGTCCTAATATTTTTACTTATGATGATTATTTAGCAAAAATATATTCAGACATATAATGTTTGTAAAATGTAATATGATCGACTATTGTTTTAATCTTAAATTTCTAGAAATTTTATTTTACTGTTAGGTAATATCATCTTTAGAAGACAATTTTTTTTTTTTCAGTCTTACATAAAAATCACTATATTTTTTTATTTATGTAATAAGGGTAAATTTCAGCCCATTATTATGTAATTAATGTCTTGATTTATTTTACAACATTTAATTTTCTTACTTAAATTTAGGGATGAAACGGATAGTGATTTTGCTGGATATCGGATATCCGACACTAGATTTGTTTTTTGTTGTGTTGTATATTTCTTTTCTTTTTCATATTTTAAAACAATAAATTATAAACATATTTCACACGCTATTCTTTTAAAAACATTTTAAATATAATTTACAAAAGCTGTTTATTTAAATAAAAGTATCTTATATTAAAAATGCTGCATATAAACAAAAAATATAATTATTTAAACATTAAAATCTGCACTGATAAGTATAAAGGATTTAAGTCCATATTCTTGATTTTTCAGGAGATGAAAAATAAAGTTAAAAAAATTCTGTATAAAAACTTATCCGTTCAATAGAGTTTTAACCAGGATATTATCATAATATACAATTTTGTGAATAAACTACATACATTTAATTTTGAAGTTTGTTTATTTTTAACAGATTTATATAGTTTTGAAAAAATGCCTGCAGGACTTAAATCTTTTGTATTACCCAACCCAGGACTTAACTCCTTTTTACCACTTTGACTTGTACATTCATTTAACAATATGATTGTGCTGACAGTTCAAAAAATTGGCTGCAGCATTAAGAAATACTGGATTTATGACCTCAGTGGATGTTCAAAAGATTTTGAACCTAATAAAAATAAGGTCTTATCAATTCTAACTTCCTCAACATATTGATTCATGACTTTAATATGATATATGAAGAAAGTGGTGCAAGATTACCAAATGCTTTCATCTTAGAAAACTAAGATTATTGAAAGGTTATTAGGTAAGGGGTTAATCCATGGTAAATCCAGGTTAGTGAAACATGAACGATCAACATTATTGAAAGAAATTATTACCTCAAACAAGGAATCAAATACAATATTATAAAATATCATATTAAAGATAGTAATTATTACACAATTATTGAAAATCAATGCTCAAAAACCTTCAATGTCTATGAAGAAATTAAATAAAGATAATATGCACTTGATAACATATACCAAATAAAAAATATCTGATGTACAATACTACTCAAGCTAAACTGATTGAGAGGTAAATCAGTTTGAAAAATGATTAGATATTTTTGTACTTTACCTCTCGAAGCTGTTATAACATTTCATTGTCCTTTTTTGTTATAAAATTTTTGAAGATTAGAAGAATATAAATCATAATAAATGATATACTGTAGTTGAAAATAGTTAATAATAATAATAATGATGATGATAAAAAAAAAAAATAATAATAATAATAATAATAGATTAAAAAACAGAAATATGTATCACCCTAATAAATGGCAACAAAATACGTCATTAATAATCCACAAGCAAAACACTAATGTTAAAACACACTGTAAAAAATAGTTCCTTAAAAATGAGCTAAACTGTCTTAAAATAGCACTGAAACAATATATACTTAAATTTGAAAACCCATGTACGAATAGTATTAACTTTTTCAGTCTCATGAGTATGAAATTTTCATCTACCTCAGAATCTCAGACAAACAGCCGAGATTTTACCCCCCGTGAAAGCACACAGTGGCTTCTACTTCTATTCATGCGCGTGTCAGTTTACCATGCCTTAAGATTAGCGGAAGAATGGATTATTGTCTGGTCATGTTTCACTGCAGAGTGTAGTAGGGTGTGCAATATATTTTCCACGAAGTGTCTAATGCTATCACCAAAAAGAATATTTCTGCTTTCGAAACTTAATTAATATAAGAATTTCAATTCACATAGTATTTATACAATGCCATAAAGCTATTATTATATTGTCTATAATAATGATGATTAAAACTCGATGCATTTTATTTTGTTTATTTTAAGATAGGACATATACAGGGTTTCTGACAAGTTTATTTTATAAATTTCTTTTTCGCCCAAATTTTTTTTCTTTTTACAAAAAATAACAATTAACTGAAGTGTAAAGAATTATCAAATCGCTGTGTTAAAAAGAAGGCATACTTAATTTATATATATATATATATATATATATATATTAACAATTATTTTCTTTCTTTGATTTCTTTTTTATTCTATACATGTAGTGCTTTGAATATTATATATACACATATAGCAACTAATACAAATGGAATATGTAATTTAAAATATGTAAATATTAATTCGATAGTCAATTTTAACAAGAAAAAGACTAACTGTAAATTTATGAAAAACGAATAAAAAAACAGTAAAATTTCTTTCATAAATAGAATTTAATTAAGTAGCTGAGTCTTATTTTTGAATCACACTGCTGTTCTTCGTGTAATTGTAAAAACTACACACACATATATGTATATAATTTTAAATCATAGCAAAATTTAATTTTAGGAAAACATAATTAATGTCAATTCCATCCATTGTGTGTATATATATATATATATATTTCTTGAATCATTTCCATTCTGTTAAATTTATCTTTTATCTTTTTTTTTTTCTTTTTATAGTGAAATTTGCAAAACAATGCATTAAAAATTAAGTATATTTTAAATATTTTCTTTCTTTCTTTCTTTTTTTTTTGTATTTATAAATTATAAATTGTTATTATTATTTTTTTTTTTTTTAAACATTCTATGAAACAATTCATTCAACTACAAAATTAATATTTTAGATGTTTAAATAATTTGTTTAAATTTTGAATAGTTGAAATACAACACTAATTCTAATTTTTTAAATTAAAATTTAATTAAAACATTTTCATGCATAAATAATGCATGTATCACTGTATGAATAAATCTATTTTCTTAAACTGATAGTTTTTTTTTTTTTTTTTTTTTTAACTCATTGCATAAGAATCGCTCTTTCTTATTGAATCTAATTATTTTTAACTATTTGTTTTTTCAGAGCTAGGAAATCATGACAAATGCAATGGAAAACAAGATTTTATAATAATTTTTAATTGTTATTTCAGACAATAGGCTCTAAAAGATAGATGTTCCAAAGTAATAAATAAAAATAATAAAAAAAGTATCAAATTAAAGTATCAAACACCCTAAAAAAATTAAATTAAATTAAAGCTCTCAGAAATTCTTTTGGGTCGAAACAATAACACAAAGCTTTACTAGTCGAACCAGACGAATATCACAGCATCAAAGCTGCACTTGTATCTACATTTACAGATGATGAAGGGGTGTGCAATTATTTCTGGCAAAAACAATTGGTGAGAGGTTTTATTTATTTCTCCTTACACTTCCTTTTTTTTTTTTTTTTTTTTTTTTACTTATGGTATTTTATGAAAAGACTTATTTATTATTTTAAATTTATAGAGCTCAAGAAATAGTCATCTACAATGAAGAAAGTACCTTGCAAAAATTTTAGAAAATCACTGTGCAAGAAACACTTTTTTTTAAAATTATCATTCTAACTATTTTTAATTATCTGTTTTTTTAGAGTTAAGTAATTTTTAAATGCAATTGAAAACCTCTTTTTATAAAAATTTTAATTGTAAATAAATAATAAATTGAAAAAAAAAAGTAAGCAAACACCATTCACAACAGTTCTTTCGATTCAAAATAATAGTACAGCCCTACATCAGATGAAAAGCACAACTCTTCATCAGACGAAAATGACAAGCACAACCACGGCACCAAAGCAGCACTTATATCTACTCTATATCAAAATAAGCGATATAATTTTTCCAACCCAAAACAATTGTTGAGAGGAAGTTTTTTTTTTTTTTTTTTTTCCAGCTTACGGTATTTTTAAGAATTTTTTTTTTTTTTTTGTTGTTGTTTATGTAAACATATAAATATCAAGATATAGTCAACTACAATGAAGAAAATAGCTTTGTAAACGTTTTAAAGTCATCGTGTGAGAAGGACTTTTTCTTAAATTATTAATCTAAATATTTGTAACAATTTTTTTTTTTTTTCCTTCAAAAGATATGTAAATTTGATGAGTTTTTTTTTTAAACTAATGGTGTAGTAAAAGTAAAAATTCTTAGCAGTTCTTTTGGGTCGATTTAATAACACAAAGCTTCATCAGAGGAAAAAGGTAGACACTAGCACAGCATCAAACCAGCATTTTTCACGAAGGGTTGTGCTATTATTTCGACCCAAAACAATTGTCGTGAATTTTTTTTTTTCTTTCTTTCTTTTCCTCCCCCCCCCCCCTTTTTTTTTTTCAAATGGTATTTTTTTGCAAAATCTTATTCTTAATTTATACTGTTCAAAAAATAATTATCCATTTTGTCAGAGTTGAGTAAATTTGATAAGTGCCATTGAAAACCTCATTTTATAAGAATTTTGATTTTAAATATTTATTAATTAATATGCGCGGAAGGACCAGTGTTCAGTTGTTTTGATTCGAAATAATAGCAAAACCTTTCATCAGACGAAAATGCTAGGCACAAGTGCAGAATCAAAGCAGCATTTATATCTAATTTCTACCTGAAGAAGCGATATATACTGTTTTTCGGCCCAAAAAAACTGAAGTGAGGAAGGTTTTTTCTTTGTTTTCAACTTGTATTTTCTTGCAAACACCTATTTTTTTTCTCTTTATTTATTTATTTTTCTTATTAAAATAATCTAGAGGTTCTGCTTCTGGATTCAAACTATGTATTGGGCCTGAAGATCCGGAAAATTTCTCCTGATTATAAAGTTCTTTATGTCGGAAATCCACGTAAATGTAATTTGAAAATTACCATTATTTTCATCTAGATCTGAATCAAAATCAGAAACAGTTTCAGTGTTTGGAAGTAATGTATAAGATTCTATTTCCTCTGAATTTTCATCACTATCACTGCTATCATTCGATTTCATCTTCAGAAGATGCAAATAAAATCCTATAATTTTGTCTTGTGTTATTATTTTTCTATGTCGATAAGCCATAATAAATAGGAATGAATAAGAGCATACAGGATCATCTCAGCGAACAAACTATGATTAGAAAATTTTGTCTCTCACTTCAAAATCTTTAGAACAAGAAAACCCCATTCTTATCATCGTAAAGTTAACACACCCACTTGTCATCTGCACTGACAACTAACCTCAGAAAAATGACCATCGTGAAGATAAAAGATAGAAAAGGGGGAATGACAATGAACTATCTCAGGCATTTTAGGGCAGGAATGGGATTGAGAGATTTTGGGCGGTTTCGGCCGTAACGGGAACGAAAGAGTTAAAAAATATGAAACACAAAAAACTTTATTCTACATTTTCCTATACAAATTCACGCAGTACAAATTATTTATTAATTTTTTATCTGTTATAAATGCAGACGAATTTTATCTCAGAGAGGTATTACACTAGATGTCTAATGGAAATAAAATTTTACCATGCAGATGACATCCTTTCCATACTCGGGGAAAAATGCAGTATAGCAGCACAACCTATCGGCAGATATGCATTCAATTTTAACATAATGTCTCTCATAATGGCATTTTCATATATCAAGTTTTGTTTGATTATACACAACTGAACTTGAGGTATAGCCTACCCTTAAATTGCAGAAACCACTGTATAGCAGCACCACTTGTCGATCAATCGGCACCAACAGTTAACATAAATTAATTAATGTTAAAGTGCATCTACATATAAATATATATTCAATTTTGTACTGTAGTTTCTGAGACATAGCCTTCCATGAAATTGCGGAAACAATGTATAGCAGCACCCCAGTTGGGAGATTAGCACCTAAAGTTGATAGGCATTAACTAATGTCAAAATGCATCTGCATATAAAATTATGTGCAATTTTGTGCACTAGTTCTTGAGATATAGCCTTCGCTGAAATTTCAAAAATCGTTGTATAGCAGCACCACCTGTTGAGCAATTGATACCAAATGTTGAAAAACACTAATTTATATCAAGGGGCATTGGCATACAAATTTATACGCAATGGTATGCAGTAGTTCCTTAGATATAGTTGCCACAGAATTTTTGTCACACATACACATACAGACTTCTTCTAAAAGTGATTAAATCATGTTCTGGATATCTGAATACCTGTAAATCCATCGAAAACTGGAAGTTTGAAATTTTTACGAATCTAATATTTTCTTCCATTGAATATAGAAGAAAGCAAAAAGGGAAATGGATTTAGCTCATTCGTTTAATTATTTAATGCTGTTTAAGTCACATTAATTTCATTTAGAATTTGGTTTGAGAGATTCATAAGAAGCAAGAAACTAAAAGTTTCAAATAAGTACGTTGTGTTATGGCTATCACAAAACTTTCTTCTATATCAGAGCTACCTACTGTTTAACATGCACAAATACTTAATCATAGCTTATCACAATAAAGATTTTAGATCTGGAGTATGGAGCAATTTTAATAACCAAATACCGAGATGCAGTCATGTGGAAAATCACAGAAGGTGAGAAACAGAATCACTATCTGTTGGCCAGTATATACTCAAATTAAACCAGCATTCATTTTCGTAATAGTGATTATCTCACATATCAAATTTAGTGCAATTAAATGCTATTGATGTTCAAATTTAGCCTTCTTATTCACACAATAAATTAATACCGTAGCAGTACCATGTGTTGGCCAATATGCTCTGAAATTGAATTAGCATAGGGTTTCCTAATAATAGTCTTCTTACATACCAAGTTTTGTGGAATTATACACAATTAAACAGTCTTCCTTTAAAATGGGAGAAATCACATATAGAGTGCTATCTGTTAGCTATTTGCACCAAAAGTTGATAGGCACTTTTTTTTTTTTTATTAAGTGCAACTACATAAAAAAATTATATGCAGTTCTGTACATTAGTTCTTGGGTAGAGCTGCTACAAAATTTTTGCCACACACAGACCATTTTTAAAAATGATGAAATTGTGTTTTGGAATCCTCAAAACATGTACATCCATCAAAAATTAGAAGTTGAAAATCTTTATCAATCCAATATTTTCTTCAATTTAACACAGAAAAAAGGAATAATTAAAAATAAATTTATGTTTTTTTTTTTTTTTTTTTTTTTTTTTTTTTTAACTTATTTTATATCTTTATATTCTGTATGGAAAAGATGGAAAAAAAAAAAAAAAAAAAAAACTTTATGCATTAAAATTCTTTAATTAAAAGTAAGAATAAAGTTTTTCTAATGTACAAAACCAAAAACTTTAAATAATTACAAACATTAAAGTGCAAAATTATATAAACCGGAGCTTTTTTAAATTTTCAGCAGAAATGAGTTGATATTCTTCAGCATCTTCAGCAGAATTCCGTACACCACAGGGTCTGTTAGTATAAATATACGGCCGCAAAAACAACTTTCTTGTGTATGGATAAGTGGATTGTAAATAAACAGGCAAAAGTTATAGCAGAGCATGAATATCACTTATTCAGGAAAGGCAGTCAATAGCACTTTTTATTGTCATAGGAAAAATTAAGGGAAATATTATAAATCATTTCAGAAAAACCTTGCTATCTCCGTACTAAATTGAGATAAGCCTTTCATATTTCTTAGCACTAAAGCTATTACTTTTGGCCAAATTTATTTGATAAAGTAGCCAAGTTCAACTTGCTTTGAAGCCAACTTTTTTTTACCTTTGCAAGTTAAACTGATCTGATGAAAAGAGATTTATTTTTTGTTGCAATAAGTTTTCTGAGAGGAGTTTGAGCATTGAATTCTCCCTCCAGATATCCATTGTATATCCGGCTTAAAATTACCGGATATCTGTATCCAGAGGCTGATGTCTGGTACCTCATCGGATATTTTAAATTCAGCCAGATAAGCTGGATATAAGGTATTTTCTGGATATCCATTTCATTCTTACTTAAATTGCATAAATAAAAGCATTTAAGTAGTGGTGTTCAAGCAAAACTTTAAGATCACATTATAATAGGAAGTTAAATATGCTGAAAAAATGCAGTTGAATGATAAATAAAACTCTCCATAATTTTCAGAACCACATAACAATTGTTTAAAGTTGAA
Organism: Salticus scenicus; assembly: GCA_963930645.1. Classification (NCBI taxonomy): domain Eukaryota; kingdom Metazoa; phylum Arthropoda; class Arachnida; order Araneae; family Salticidae; genus Salticus; species Salticus scenicus. The sequence continues at coordinate 171,376,593 of OZ005651.1, forward strand.
GAAATTAAGAACAATTCTTCATTAGGTAAAAAAAAAAAAAAAAAAAAAAAAAAAAATTATACAAGTATAGCATAAAAGCAGAAACAGTATGACTACTTTTTTGTGCTTAATCATTTCAATCTAAAAAAAAAAATTCTATGTGTTTTTGCAAATTATAATGCTTGTTTACAAAGTTTTTATCCTACCTTCCGTGATTCATTTTTAAAAGATCTCTAATAAAATAAAAACAAGTGTAAACCACCTAAAGAATAACTATATAAAACTGTTTTGTTATTAAAACAGTACCACTAATAAAGATTTAAAAAACACTATTATTAAACTTACCGATAAAGCTTCTAAAGTTACACCTGAATCTAAAGGAGCTATTTGCTTCAGAAGATATGTATATATTTCTGAGTCCTAATAAAATAAAAAACAGACATAAATATCTACAACTATTTATAACAAAACAAAATTGCTTAAAACACATAATTAAAAAATAAAAATAATGTTTAAAAAAAGATATGTATCAACTAAAACATACTTATTACAGAAACAACATTTTTAAAAATTATACAAATTCTTATAGCTTTTTAGAAAGCCAAAGTAAAATAGCTCTTATATTACTCAATATTTAATTTAATAAATAATAATAATAGTTAAAGTTCACCTTAATGTCTGATGTGAAATTTGTAATACGTCTTTGCACATTAGCTCTTTCTAGATGATAGTTCACCCATCGCATAAGAATATTTTCTGGGGATAATTTCATTAAATCAGCCATTTCTTCTCCTGAATCAACTAATTGAACAAGGCCTGGACAATGTTCTAATGTAATTTGATTAAAAAGACCAATCTGGAAAAGTGAAATATAAAATATTTTATTATGAGCTCAATTTCAATCTCATTTGAATAAAACTTTAGAGGGATAAAATATTAAAATTAAATCAAATATAAAGTATTACAAAGGTAGCAGAATTAAAATAAATTTTTTCTTCTTGGGAGGGAAAAAAAAAAAAAAAAAAACAGCTAGTTTCAAAATGGAACCTCTGCCTATGCAAAACATATGATACAGGTATTTGCAGGGTATATCATTGTAATTTCAAATAATTATCTTGTTATTTACAACTTTCTCCTATTTTTAAGTTTAATTAGTCAATTTTTCTCATTTAGAAACATCCTTCGATGAATTTTTGCGAAAAGCATTAGCCTTCTTTCATAGACACAATGTTATTTTTATAACTCAACAAACATAGTACCCCCTGATGCATTACAATTACAGCTGTATTTTGGATTTTTTTCACAGTTATTATTTCGTGGTTTTTTACTTTCTTCTATATGTAATATAGAGAAAGTATTGGATTCGCGAAAATTTTCGACCTCCGTTTTTTGATGGATTTACATGTTTTGGGAAGTCTAGATTACGAATTAATAGTTTTTAGAAAATGTCTGTCTGTCTGTCTGTCTGTATCATTTTTTTGTGGACGCTGTATCTCACGAACCAATGAATGAAATTTAACCAAACTTGGTATTTAGTTGCACCCTGACATAAACTGGTGCTGGTTAGATTTTGGGATCAATCGCTCAACAGGTGGCGTTGTAATCGCATTTTATGCAAATTTTTAACATGGCAGCATAGGACAGAATTCCGTATAAATGGGCATAAAGAGAGTTATTTTACACTTGTGATTGTAAAATTAATATGAATTATTGATAATAGTAGTAGTTAACTAGGAAAAAAATTTTGTACATGTGGGGGCATCGGTTCCCCCCCCCTGGGGGGGAAGTACCCCCCCGGGGAAGTAAATTTTCAAGATGGGCATCTTTCGAAAGGTCTCGTTGATAATAGTAATTGTTAACTGGGAAAAAATTTTTGTGAATTTTGTGTTATGGTTGAACCAAAAATCTGTGATAATTTAAAACAAAGTTATCGATTTTTTTTACTTTTAACAAAAAAAAAACAGAAAAAAAAATCGCAATTTTTTTTTTTTAACGAAATTTAACCAAACTTGGTATTTAGTTGGTCCCCGACATAAACTGGTGCTGATTATGTTTGGGGATCAATAGCTCAACAGGTGGCGCTGTGATAGCATTTTATCTAAATTTTTAACATGGCAGCATAGGACAAAAATTCGTATAAATGTGCATAATAAGAGTTGTTTTAAACTTGTGATTGTAAAATTAATATGAATTATTGATAATAGTAGTATGTAACTAGGAAAAAAATTTTCTGCATGGGGGGCATCGCTTCCCCCCCCCTAGGGGGGAAATACCGCCCAGGGGGGTAAATTTTCACAATGGGTATCTTTCGAAAGATCAGGTTGATAATAGCAGTAGTTAACTAGGAAAAAATTTTTGTGCATGTGGGGGCATCGGTTCCCCCCCCCCCCCACCGGGGGGGGGGGGGGGGAAGTTCCCACCCGGGGGGGCAAAGTTTCAAGATGGGTATCTTTCGAAAGGTCTCGTCAATACCTTTAAAACGAATGGTTGAACTATAAATCTGTGATAACTTAAACCAAAGTTATCGATTTTTTTTTTTACTTTTAACAAAACAAAACTTAGAAAAAAATCGCAATTTTTTTTTTTTTTTAAACGAAATTTAACCAAACTTGGTATTTAGTTGGTCCCCGACATAAACTGGTGCTGATTATGTTTGGGGATCAATAGCTCAACAAGTGGCGCTGTGATAGCATTTTATCTAAATTTTTAACATGGCAGCATAGGACAAAAATTCGTATAAATGTGCATAATAAGAGTTGTTTTAAACTTGTGATTGTAAAATTAATATGAATTATTGATAATAGTAGTATGTAACTAGGAAAAAAAATTTCTGCATGGGGGGGGGGGGCATCGCTTCCCCCCTGGGGGTCCCTGGGGGGGGGGGAATTTTCAAGATGGGTATCTTTCGAAAGGTCTCATCAATACCTTTAAAACGAATGGCTGAACTATAAATCTGTGATAATTTAAAACAAAGTTATCGATTTTTTTTAGTTTTAACAAAAAAAAAAAAAACTTAGAAAAAAAAATCGTACTTTTTTTTTTTTTTTTAAATATTGTTACTGATTGAATATGTATAGGTAAATATAGAAGAAAGTCTTGTGGTGGCCACAACATACTAGTTATTTTTCACCATCTTTTAGTTATATTATGCTTTTTTCAATGTGTAATCTTCTGTTGCTTGGATTGTATATTAAAGTCTTAATGATTTTTATCATGACTTGTTTCCTCATTTCTACACATTGGCATAACTAGATAGGGTCCAAGGGTGCCTGCCCTCCCCCTAGAGTTTGACTCCCCCCCCCAGAATTTTTATGGTTCAAAATTACTATTTATATCTTCTGTTTTTTAGGAGCTTTTTATATGGAATTGACTTTGTCACTGTGTCTTCGTGTCACCCTAGTAAACAATTAAAGTAAATACAGTAGAGAGTCAAAAATCCACACAGCTCGGGACCAGAGGTTGTGCAGATTTTAGGATTTTGTGGATTTCAGGGCCCATAAAAATTATTTTCACTTTGAATAATAAAAACAGAATATTATTCAAACTAAACACATACTAGTGAATAATAACACTGAATATAAATTACTAGGTACATAAGAATAATAATGAACATTAACAAAAATATATAATGAAAACAATAAATAAAAATGAAAAAAAAAAAAAAAATTGTCAAACTTAGATAAAATCTGTTCACACATAGCTAATTTTAAACTGAACTTGAACCTGCACGATTTATTTATTTATTTATTTATTGTAAATAGTAGTAACACAAATTTATTTTTCTACGAATTTTATTGAGTTCTTCCTTACAAATTATGCCTTCATCAAAAAGCATTTTAAAAAATTAGTTTGTTATTATTTACCTGATTGCAGGGTTTAAAATGCCATTAGTTTTTTTAGCATTTTGCTAAAAGGTATCATATTTTGCTAAAACAAGTCGGTCAGAATTTCGCTAAAAAGCTAAAACTGGATAACTGTATAAAATATCTCTATATAATAATTCAGATTTTTTTTTTTTTTTGTAATATTTGCAATCGAAAGCTACGAAAGGACTGAAAATTTTGGGAATCCTTATTTATACAGTAATTTGGATTTATTTTTAATTTTCAATGATTGAATTTATATGCAAAAATATTTAAAATTATGTTAGAATTCAGAATTTGCTTCATAGAAGCATTTTTAGCATTAGTATTTCACGATTATCTACCACTACACTTTACTTGATTTTTAAATTGCTTTTTCATTTTACACATATGATATGAATACCTCTTTTTCTATTGATAAAATCAAAACATAGTTTCCCTGATTCATATTTTTAAAGTCACAAATATGGATGCTTGGTTAAAATCATCAATGAACAAAAGGAATAGAAAACAAAACTGAGGATAACAAAGCTAAGTAAAAGAAGTCAATGGTATCCAAAGAATTAACTTTCGAAAAAGCTAAAATAGTGCTTGTCTATTTTCGCTAAAATGCTAAAGTAATTTTTTTGCCAGGTTAAACCCTGCCTGATTGATATCATCACATCACAATAATCATTATTTTCTTTTGATGAATTTAATATACTGTCAATAATTTCATTAGCAGCAACTTGGATCTTGCAGTCTTTCATATTATTATTTTGTAATCATAAAATGCAAACATAAAATTATTATTTAAGATCTTTTTCAAAAATTCTGATTTGCAGTTTTGTAATTTATTAATAGTCAATTTCATTGTTTGTATCTGACAAGTTGTGCAGATTTCAGACTTCAGCAGATTTTAGGTCGGCGGATTTCTGGCTCTCTACTGTATAAGCCATTCCGTTTGTGGCTCCGTTGCTCAGTTGGTTAGAGCATAATGTTAATAAAGCAGTGGTCGAGAGTTTGGTCCCCGGAACGTCCCAACGTGTTAATTTTTGAGGATAATTAGTAGAAAAGGTGTCAATTGATAAAAGAAAATTTTTCGTTGACTACACAATATCTTAAGAATTTTCAAAGAGTTTTTTAAAAAAGTTTTTTCTTTATTTTAGATATTAGAAAACACAAAATATTTTTTTAAATATTAGAAAAGCTCAAAATAAAAAGCTTCAAGTACAAAATACATAAATAAATATTTTTAGAAGTTATATATATATATTATTACATATTATTATATGAAGTTGAATTTGTGATCGCATTTTCTGTCATGCTAAAAAACAAGACACTTCCACTTAAAAAAAAAAAAGTAAGCAATTCATTGTATCTCTATCTCTTAATGGCTCAGTTGGTTACAGCGAAATGTTAATTTTTCAAATAATTAATAGAAAAGGTGTCAGTTGATAAAAGGAAATATTTCATTGTGTACACAGTATCCTAATAATTTTTGAAGATTTTTTTAAATAGCTTTTTATCTAGTTACTAAAAAGCACAAAATAAAAATTTAAATAAAAATAAATAAATAAATAATTTTTTTAGAAGCTTTTTATTGAAATTGGGTTTTGTTATTGCGTCTTCATGTCACGTTAATAAATAAGGCACCTCAACTTTAAAGTAAATGTCAGTAGTCCTTATAGTCACTCATTGGCTCAGTTGGTTCGAGTGTCAAGTTGCTAATACGATGGTGGTGAGTTCCATCCTTGAAGGATCGATGCGTTAAATTTTGCAGGTAATTAATAGAAAATGTGTCAATTGATAAAAGAAAATTTTTCATTTTCTACAGAGTATTCTAAGAATTTTTGAATAGTTTTTTGAAGAAGCTTTTTTTAGGTACTAAAAAGCATAAAATAAAAAGTTAAATATATATATATATATATATATATATATTCTTTTAGAAGCTTTTTATTGAAATTGGATTTTTATCATCGTGTCTTTGTGTCATTCTGAAAAAGAAGGCGCCTCCACTTTAGAGTAAATTTAAACAACCTTTTTCGTCGCTTGTTAGCACATTTGGTTAGAGCATCATGGTGATAACGCAATGTTCGTGGGTTCAATCCTTGCAAGCCGATGTGTTACTTTTTTGCAGATAATTAATAGAAACGAAATTGATAAAAGAAAATCTTTCATTGTCTACACAGTGTCCTAAGGAATTTTGAAAGTTTTTTAAAGAAGCTTTTTTTTTTTTTGAGTTACTAAACGCACAAAATAAAAAGTTCAGTAAAAATATAAATAAAAATAAATTAAGTAATAAAAATATAAATAAATAAAAATAACACTGAAAGTTTTTTATTATTATGGAGCCCTAAAAAGCCTAAAATAAAAATTTATTCTTGCAGAGACATGCTATAAAATCACAAATGTTTCAACAAGAAGAAAATTTTAAAGAAAAATATAGATATTTCACTTTTGCAAAACATGAAAAATTTTAAATATATCAAATATTTTAAGTACATTCGAGAACAATATTCCTTTTGTATGTATTTGTTAGAAGATTTTTCTAGAATGCTCAATGATTTTTCTTGACAGTTCTTAGACTTTTGGTTAGAGCGTCATAGTGATAACACGATGGTCCCGGATTAATAGCTCGGAATTAATATCCCGAAATCCGGAATTAATAGTCCGTAAACCTAACAAAAATATTTTTCAAAGGATAAGAATAAAAAAAAGCCCATTAATTTTAGAGATACTTCTGGATTTTATAAAATAAACTTTAAAATTGAAAATAATGAGGAAGCCTTCTAAATTGGTATGACTAAGACGGATTTTAAAGATCACAAAACTGAACCTCTTTTTGATTTAAAATTTAATAAACTATTCCCTGCCCTTTCAAGAAAACATTCCACTAACCCAATTAACCTCAGTACGCTAACCACCCATAAAATAATCCAATATACAATCCCTATCATTACACCTAAAAATGCAAAGCTTTAGAGTTATTAACCATTAACACCACTGTTAATGATGAGAATAGCATAATTCCAAAAAAATGGCAACAGCTAAAAAGAAAACTAATGCAAAAGGAAAAGAGGAAGAATAAAGAGTGGACAAGAAGGCAAAACAATAGCCAGCATCGAAGATGGGTATGGTGATAGCCGAATTATATCTGCATATAGAAAAGGATTAATAAAAGATATTAAATTTTAAATGAATTATTAATCCTTTAAGTTTAGTTTAAATATTGATTCTATTTCTAGATTATCAAATTTTAAATAAATTACATCAAAGATATAAAAAGTTGGAGAGAGAGCTATTAATACTTACTCGAATAATTTGCCACAAAAGGCCAAGCACCAAATGAGGTTTTCCTTTAGAAAGATCATGAGCATCAATATTTATTACATTACATCCAATAGCTTGGGAAGAATTTAAAGCTAAAGTAAGATTCTCATGCTTAGTATACACTGTCAAGTTCTTCTTATTGATAACCCGTTCATCAATAGTATCTGGACATGAATGATTTATAATTTTGCTTAAAAAAGAAGGAAAAAAAAAACTTATATTATCATGATTAAATCAAGTAAGATATTACATGTTTTAAAATATATAACATAGCTTAGATATAAAACTAATTAATTCTTAAGATATTAGATGATTGTTTAATTAAAAGATAATTAATATAATTGATAACAACAAAAAGACAAATACAGTATTTTTACTTTCAGAACATACATTATGTAAGGAAAGCATGGTAATCATGAAAATTTTGACTATGAGATTTTGGGGGGTGTAGCTACATATTTTAAGGTCTCCTGAATTCATATATATATACAGACTTGCCAAGTTTCCAAAATGAAAAGTCCAGAGACATTTTGCAGGTTACTTTATCGACATACCAGCATTTTTATCTTCAGATTTGTCACTTAAGCATTAACAATTCCTCATAAAAATTGTCCTTTAAAGGTTTAAGCCAAACCATGTTAATAATTTGAGGCTGAAACATTGCCAGAAAGCTACAATAAAATAATTAGTTAAAAATAAGTAAATTATCTGTTTCTCTGAAATATGAGTGTGGAACAATATTTACGTAGCATATCTGATAAATAAGAAATTATTTGAAAACAAGAAAAACATCAGCTAATTATCAAACATATTTTTCTGAAAACTTGAACCTGAGATCAAATATATATATCTATCAGAGAGAATTATAAAAACATTTTTTGTACATTAATTTTTCATTGCTTTTATGAATAAAAAAAATTATTTATGCGAATATTTATATTTATACTTTTGTTAGCTTTACTGGAGGGTTATTTTAAAAAGAATCAAAGTAAGAGCATTTATAAATAAAAATGAATTTAAAAATAGAAATTCTTTGAGAACATTTTATATAATTCAATATCTAAATTCTAATTTAATCAATTTTGTTTTAAAATTATGCTTATTAAAAAAAGTTTTTTTTTTTTTAATGGCAGCTTGTAAATTCCTCTGTATACGACTCATAGAAAACAGTTCCATATTATATAGTTTTTTTTTCCTTGAGTGTGATTTACGGAATCAGTGACCTTAAAGGCCGATTCCGATATCTCAAGTCCATTACTTTAAAAATACACAATTCATTAATGTCAAGAAATATTTAATACTTTATTGACTATCGCGGTAAATGAAAAAATAAAATATTAATTCGCAAAACAAGAATTGAAACATGCTTAGGACAATAGATATAGCGAGTACGCGTTGTACGATCAATGTAATGCAATGTAAACAAAACGGAACAGAACCAAACTGTTATCGTGCTGCCAATCCTATAGAAGCAAAGTTTCCACATAAACTCATTTCCCTTTCTAAAAAGATAACCAAAATCCGGATGGAACTACTTTAGCCTTTCACTGAACGATCGGATTTCGTTCATTTCCGGTCTAATTATAGTTGTGAATGCGCAGAAAAGATCGATGCCACACACACTATGCACAACGCCGCAAGAGAAACTGACCAACGTGAACAAGTAGGGCGGTTCTTCACGGACGTCATCACGCAGAGCGGTTACTCAAAGACATCAGTCATCTGCTACATGGAATGGTAATGAAACTCATGTATTGCGATCGGAAAAAGCCGGAGATTTTCGTTAGGCATCCGGAGATCAAAATAAAGTACAAAAATCCTGAGTCTCCGGTCAAATCCGGAGACTTGGCAAGTCTGTATATATATATATTAGGTGATGTGTGTATGAACACGATAATGTCTAAATACCTTGATCAACTGAGCTGAAAGTTTGTACATATGTTTTAGGTCACTGTTGCATAAACTGTATAGTTTTGATGAGTCTAGAACTTATAGTTTTTTACAGAGACACAAAAAGTCTAAATTATTATGGCATATGGACTAAAATTATTCAAAGTGCAATAGCATCTAAATGTCTTATTCGATTGAAATAAAGTTCATATGTATATTATAAGTCACTGTCACACAGTGGTGGATCTAGAATTTAACTTTTGGAGGGGTTAAGATTTTCCAAGATACTATTCAAAATCAATGAAAAATTTACAACCCTAATATTATTGTGCATTCTATAGACATGTTTCATTAATCTGGAATGCCTAATCACAAATAGAAGTGCACTTTGGGCAATTATGTGCAATAATGGATAATGTACCAAATTATTCGGTGCAGCATTGCATATAACATGCAGACTTTAGTCACACTTTATGTAATATAATAAAATTCAATTCAGCTTGGAGTTACATATACAGTGGTGGACATAATATAAGACACTTATCTAATTTGACAAATAGTGAAAGAAAAGATTCAGAGCTTAAAAATGTTTTATGAAATACGTCAAAAACATAAATTTATTCTGTTATCACACGTAATTGTTTTACAGAAATGATATTTTAAAAGAGTTTAATAAAAAAAATTAAAAATACCATGGACAAAATTATAAGACACCCTAACATTTTAATTAAAACACCTACTTTTTTGAAAATAATGTGCAATATGCAAATTTTCTGTACGCTGTTATGACGTCAGCAGTTAACTAAAGCAGACGATAACTGACTTCACACATTTTCAAACATGCCATGAGGTACAGAATCAAAAGAAAGTGAAATTCACAAAATTTGGAGATTAAATGGAACTGGTGCTTCAATTAATAATATTTCAAAAGTTATTAAATGCTCTAGATGTGCAATTAGAAATGTTTTGAAAAGAGGAATTAATGGATCGGTGACTGAAAGATCTGGACGTACTCCTTGCTTGTCCTCGAGAGACAGACGCCATGTGCTTTTGCTCGTTACACAGAATAAGATGACCACTACAGGCTTTAAAAATGCTTTGAAACTGAATTGTTCAAAGAGAACTATTTGCAGGGTGTTGCATAATGCTTCCTATGTGAAATATAAAAAATTGAAGAAAAAAACACCGCTTCTAAGCCAGCACAAAATGGAGCGTCTAAACTTCGCTAAACAAACTATGGCCTGGACCTCCAAATAGTACTCTGTGTTATTTTCTGCTGAAATTTTTTTAACCAGGATGGTCCTGATGGGTTTCAATGTTATTGGCATGATATACGGAAGTCTCCTCATGTACTAATGAGCCGCCAAATGGGTGGAGGCTCAATAATGGTTTGGGCTGGTTTTTCGGCTCAAGGGAAAACGAATATTGTTTTTGTGCATTCAAGAATGAATTCCAAAAAGTATAAGAATATTCTTAAAGATCAACTAGCCATATACGGTGAACTTCTTTGTGGCGAAAACTACACTTTCCAGCACAATAACGCGCCAATTCATGCATCACACGAAACAAAAAAGTGGCTTTCAGAGCAAATTATCAATGTTCTCCCGTGGCCTTCTCGCTCCCCAGACTTAAATCCCATCGAAAACTTGTGGGGGATTTTAGCTCGTGCAGTTTACCGAAATGGGAGGAAGTTTATATGTGTCAAAGACCTAAAGAATGCTATAAAATGTACTTGGGAAGAACCGTCTTGCGATGTTTTGTTAGAATTGATAAATTCAATGCCGAATCGCATCTTTCATGTTATAAAAAACAATGGCGACTCCACGAAGTATTGAATAACCATGTTAGAGGATTTTCTTTTAGACCATTTAGTGTCTGCTAATTATGTTGACCACTGTATTTGGAAAAAACGGTTGGTGTCTTATAATTTTGTCCATTATGTTTTTGAGTTTTTTCATTAAATTGTATGAAAATATCATTATTATAAATAAAATAATTACATATGATAACAGAATAAATTTATGTTTTTAACGTATTTCACAAAACATTTTTAAGCTCTGAATCTTTTCTTTCACTATTTGTCAAATTAGATAGGTGTCTTATAATTATGTCCACCACTGTAATTAAAATTCACAGTTAAAAAAAAAAAAAAAAAATTTCCATAATGAATAATTTTTCCAAATTCTTTTATAAGATTCTTATTAAAATAAATAAATATTTTGGACATCTTTTATTTAAAAATATATCTCACAATAAATTTTAATATCAAAAATCAATTACTTTCATTATATTTAAAATAGCATAACATTAAACACATAGTAAATAATTATCAGCATTAACTCGTAACAAATATAGCCAGATTTTTATTTTTTGTATGACCAAGTTAATAAATGGTAATTAGTATAAATTTACAAATTTCTGAGTAAAATATATTGAAGCTTAATTTGATAATTTATATAAATTTTGTTTGATCTAAAATGCTTTTATATTATTGAGTTTTAAAATTTTCTTATGATAAATTTTCCTATGTTATTTACTTGTGTGGTGTAAATGAATAAAAATGATATGATTTTTACTTTCACATCAGTTTTAGCCTCCTTATTTTCCATAAGGAATCTTAATTACTATTCTGTCTGAAATGAAAATATGTTGAAATGTCTATGCAACTTTTTTAAAACACAGTACAACGAAATCTTAAAGGTTAACTTCCAGCCAGATAGTAGAAGTCATCATATGAAATAGTTTTCTGAAGTTATGACATGTTTTTTAGAACCTGGCGAATCTATTGGTGTTTTTGCAGCTGGAATATCTAAAATTGCTGATCAGTTAAAATCCATTAATAAACCTATTGCAGATGAATATTTATGTTTTCAAGTTTTGAGATATTTACCTGATAAATTCGATCAGGTTGTTCAACAAATTCTCCGTTGGCCTGATAAGGACTTTAACTTTAAAAATATTATTGTTGAGCTTTGTGCCGAGGAAACGCGCCTTCAACTTAGAAATTTTGATAAAAGTAGAACGGAATGTTCTATTGAGGCCCAAAATGTAAAATTTAAACGTAGGCCTGTTTTTACTTGTTGGAGGTGTGGGAAAAAAGGCCATGTAATTAAAGATTGTAGAGTTAAGTTAAATAATGATCTAGCTGCAAAAGAAAAGGAAAAACCACTCAGAAGTAATTTTTCTAAGAGGGGTGGCTCCAGTCAACAGTCAAAACGTGATAAAACTCCTAAAGCTCAAAATTTTATTGCAGAAGCAAATTTAAGTAGTTTTGATAGAGAGGGAAGCTGGGCTTATGATACAGCGGCCTCTCATCACTTACAGCGGCCTCTCATCACTTCTGCAAAGATAAATCTTTCTTTTGTAATTTTTCTGAAATTTCTGGTGATGAGTTACACGTGGCTGTTGATGGTGTCACTTTTCCCATTACTGGTAAAGGTGAAGTAGAGCTGAATTTTAATGGGACTGTTATTAAACTCTGGAATGTTTTATACTCGCCGAACTTGAGGAAAAATCTTTTGAGTGGTTCTAGATTCGACCAGGGTGGTGCAAAATTTATTGGTGAGGCTGGCAAAATAAACGTGGTCGACAAGTATGGTGATTTCCTTTTCTCTGCTAAACTCCATGACGGGATTTATTATACATTTCCAAAAGTACTTAAAAACAAGCACAGTGTTAAATTGAATGGGGGGCAGAATTCTAATGAAAATCTAAATAATGCTGAAATTTCAGCTTTTCCTGTAATAAAACCTGTTAATATAAAAGATTTTGATACCTGGCATCTTCGTTTTGATCATCTAAGCCCTGAATTAATTTTTAATACTATCCGTAATTCTGCTGTTAAAGGTCTGCCCAATTTAAAATCAGTTGATAATTTTTTTTGTGATCCCTGTCATGTGAGTAAGCAAAATCGTATTTCTTTTAAACCTTTAAGTCATTCTTCTTCCAAAAAACCTTTAGATCGACTTTTCATGGATACTTGGGGTCCAATTAAAATTCCTGGCAAAAATGGTGAACGTTTTTTCTTGTCTATAATAGATGATTTCTCTGGTAGGTCATCCGTTTACCCCCTCCAAGAAAAATCTATGTGTTTTGAGGTCTTTAAGAGACATGTTTTGAGGGCCGAAAGGTTTTTGGGAACCAAGTTGAAGTCGATCAGAACTGACAATGGCAAGGAGTTTGATAATGATTCTTTTAAGGGTTTTTGTAGAGAAAATGGAATAAATCATGAATTGACCAACTTTTACACACCAGAAGAAAATGGAGTTTGTGAGAGGTTCAACCAGACAATCATGAACTGTGTTCGGGCAATGTTAAAGTCCAGTGGTTTATCTGATGATTTTTGGCCTGAAGCATGTTTACACTTTAATTATACGTGGAATCGTATTTGTCACGGTGGGAACTCTAAAACTCCATTTGAACTCTATTCAGGAAATAAACCTTCTGTTCGACATTTAAGACCATTCGGTACTTTGACATATGTGGGTGTTCCAAAGGTCAGACGTAGGCACAAGTTAGACTCCAAATCAAAACGTGGTGTCCTTGTGGGCTATGCATTACGTACTCGTGGTTACAGGGTCTGGTTAGAAGATGAGAAGAAAGTTGTGGAAACTATAAACGTATCTTTTGTTGAAAGCGGTGATGTTCTACGCAGTGGAGCGGTGATGGGCGACTCTTCTTTTGAGTTGGTGCTTGTCCCGGAGGAACAACCACGGCCCGTTGACCGGTACCTTCTTCCTGGTCCGGAGCCTGGTACTTCTGGGGTCTTGCCCAGCGAGACTGAAGTTGTCGTCCCAGCCGTCTCTCCTGTTACTCCTGCTCCTCAAGTTACCCCCCATACTCCTTCTTCTAACTGGATGACCAATCCCATATGGTACCGGAAGGTTGTACCTCGTCCTAAGGGGAAAAAGGTCGATATTTACTATTATCCTGATGGAGAGGGTAAAAGGTGTTGTCTAAGGTCACCTAATGATGTCGAAAATTTTTGTAATTCCAATAGTATTGATTTTAACCCTGCTGATTTTGATTTTTCTAAGTTTAATAATTTTTCTGGTGTTGTTAATCCTAGTGTTATGCCTTCCGCGTCCAGCACGACTAGTTGACTAGATGTGGTGGTCCCGAGAACGTATAAACAGGCTTTAAAATCTGCACAGTCTGAAGAGTGGCATGAGGCTATGCTGGAGGAATTGGAATGTATGGCCACAAGAGGTGTCTGGCATCTTGTGAAACTCCCTGAGGACAAAACTGCGTTGGAAAACCGCTGGGTTTACACAGTAAAGCGTGACGAGTCGGGCAACATTGTCAGATACAAGGCTAGATTAGTTGCGCAAGGTTTCAACCAGGTCCAGGGTGAATCCTATGATGAGACCTTTTCGCCTGTTATAAATTTTTCTGTTGTTAGATTTTTTTTCTCCCTTTTAGTCTCATGTTACGGTTGGTTTAACGTACAGTGTGATGTTAAGTGTGCCTATCTGTACGCTCCCTTAAAGGATGAGATTTACATGAGGCAACCAGTTGGCTTTACTGAAAAAGGTAGAGAGGACTGGGTTTGTAAACTGGATAGAGCACTGTACGGATTACATCAATCAGGCAGGTTGTGGTTTTATGAATTAAATAAAGTATTGTTGGAACTTGGTTTTAATAAATTTGAAAATTGTAACTGTGCATATTCGTATTATGATTTCTCTGTTTTACTGGTTTATGTTGATGACATCGTTGTTTTTGCTAGGACTGAATCTCAAGCTAATGATATTTTAAGTTTATTGAAATCAAAGTTTGATTTGAAAATTTTGGGTATCACACGCAAGTTGTTAGGTGTGGAGTTTGAGTATACAGATACAGGTGTTTTGATTCATCAAAATCAATATATTGATGAAGTGAGTAAAAGATTTCAAAATCACCGGGTACCTATCTCCTCCTTGCCTATCGTCAAAGGTATCCAGTTTTCAAAGAGTGATTGTCCTGTTATTCAAGCAGACATCGATGAAGCTTCTCATTTACCTTATAGAAATCTTTTGGGTTGTATTTCTTTTATTTCAAATCGCACAAGACCTGATATCGCATATGCTACTAACATTTTCTCACAGTTCCAACAAAATCCAGGTATTAAACATTGGCAGGGCTTACTTAAACTCCTAGGATATATAAAATACACCAGTCAATATAAGCTCCATCTTAAATGCACACAAGTTAAATTAATTTCTTATTCTGATGCTGATTTTGCTGCTAATAGGGACGATTACGTTTCTATGGGTGGCCAGTTAATTCTTTTGGATAGTGCTGCTGTTTCTTGGCGTACTAATAAACAAAAGGGAATTACCATTTCTACAATGGAATCAGAATTTGTTTCTATGTGTGATTGTGTTCATGAGCAGGATTGGTTTTACAATATTCTATGTGAGTGTTCTGGTCTAAATCTTATAGAAAATAATTTTGATATACCCACCTTATATGCTGATAATCAGGCTGCCATACGTTTTACAAAGTCCAGGATTGAGAATTTCCATACACGTCATGTTAATATTAAACTGTTTTTTATAAGGGATTGGTTTGATGAGGGCAAATTTCATATTGAATTTATTTCCTCTAAATTAAATCTTGCCGACCCGTTTACGAAGCCGTTGACAAAAAATGATTTGTTAAAATTTATAAAAGTGATCTTTATATAAACCTTTTGTGTTTGATTTAATTTCTTCGCTTTGCAGATGTTTTTCATAATTTTTATATTATGTTATCATGGTGTGAATGTGTGTGTGAAATCGTGAGGCGCCTTGCGTATTTGTACATTTTGTATATATAGTCATTTTTCATAATTTTTCATATATTGTATATATACTTCATATTTACTCTTGTACATAAATTGAATATTGCATCATATAATTAATATTGTATGTAATGTATATTTTCATATCACCTTTTTCTTTAGTATGTCTGCGGGGTGGAGAGTTGTACTTCATCACTTGAAAATCTAAGTTTTTGTCAATGGTTATCTTCATGTAACTAGTTTATTGTATCACTTGTGATATTCTTTATGGACTGTGGGGAATCTCATGATGGTATTTTTTGTTAACTAATTTTTTTTTTTTTATATGCTGCGGTGGGGGGCATTGATATCTATCAATTGTCCTCGCACATAAAAATTGTTAATTTTATGAATATAAATGCTTATTTTTTTTATATATATAACTGTTAACTTACCTTTTATTTAAATTTAAAAGTTTTCTTTACTTAAACTCGGTCAGCCATCTTTTACTTACATCGCGCCATTACTAACGATGTTTTGTTTACATTGTTGCCATTGCCAATCTTGCTCTGCATAATTTTCTTATTTTTACTGTTGCCACTGCTATTGAAATAGTTATAGTAAATTGTATTTTCGGCTATGACCGTTGAGTGGCAATGGTAATGTATTGTTTATATGTAGATTTTTGACTTTACAGTCAGTATAAAAAGATCGCGATGTGTGTGTTAGGGGCAGTTATCGGCAGTTGTTAGCAATGGCCAGCTAGTCTTCAAATTAGAAATGAAGCAGTAGTTTGTGAATAATGTGAGTAGCTTTAAGCTGTTGATGGCTAAGCAACGATGTATGTGCTTTTAGTATTGTTCCAGCTAAGCTAGTGATGCTCTTTTGGCTATTGCATTTTTAGAAATGATGGCTGCCATTGTTGAGTTTTTTTACATATGTTAATTGTTAAGTTTCTATTTGCTAAATTGTTCCTTATTAAAGGATAAAGTTTTCCGTCATTCGCGGGTGATGGAAGCCTTGAATTAAATTGATAATCGACGCCCTTTTTGAGGCGAGGCTGTTACATTTGTTAGTTTCAATAATGTTGTATCTTGTTTAGTTGCTTTTTAAGTGACATTCGTTCAGTTTGATAAAAGTTAGAAGTTAATTAAAAAGTTAAATTGAAGTCTTCTAAATTAAATCGTATAGTGGATGAGCATAATCGTCTTTACTGCAACTTTGTGTTAATTCATCTTGTCTCACTTTCGCTGATCAACCTGGCGATCGCGGAAGTATATTTTTCGTCATATTTTCCCGCTGATCAACCTGGCGATCGCGGATGTTCTGTGATGGTTCTTGAAGCGCATTGTCAGCTGTATTTGATTGTGTTTATCGCTATGTCTGGTTCAACACCTGTAAAAGGTAATCATGTTCTTGTTATAAATTTGAAATCTTAATATATCTTTATATCTTGTTGAATAAAATTGTTTTTTTGTTAAAACTTTAGTCTTTGATGTGTTATAACAGTTGAACACTGGTCAGGTTAATTTTTATTGAAACCCTTAAAACTTAAATATTAATGTTTCCACTGTATTTAATCTGCTTAATAGGAATCAATTAAAACATAGACTTTTAGTTTATAATAATATATATAAACATTCCAGAATTTAGTTTAATGGAAAACTGAAATTCTCTCTCTGTTTTTTAAAAACAAGCACAGCCAATTTTCTCATGAACGTAATACAAAAAATTATAAACTACATGTTGAACTAATACTTACCATAATAGGATACCATCTTTCATTTTATCATACAAGGATTTTCCCTCACTGTCAATTGGCAACAGATGCTTCAAGTCTGGATCATTCCCTAAA
This sequence comes from Salticus scenicus, assembly GCA_963930645.1. Taxonomy (NCBI): domain Eukaryota; kingdom Metazoa; phylum Arthropoda; class Arachnida; order Araneae; family Salticidae; genus Salticus; species Salticus scenicus. The sequence goes on from OZ005651.1 coordinate 171,394,234, forward strand.
TTACTATTTAAAAACTTGCATTAAAGCACAGTATTCATTTAAATGAAAATTACAAAATATGCATAAGTAAATATTGAAAAGGGAAGAGATTAAAAATAATTAGCGTTTTATTACATGAAATATGATATTTTAGTTATATAAGAACATAAAATAAATGTTTTTCCAAAAAAAAAAAAAAAGCTATTTATAAGCATTTTTTTTTTTTTTTTTTTTTTTTTTTTTTATCCTTCATGTTTGGTTTGAATGCATAGTTTATACACATGCATGCACATTTACTTGCAAATTCATATATATATATATATAAGAACATAAAATAAATGTTTTTTTTTTTAAAAAAAAAAGCTATTTATAGGCGAATTTTTTTTTTATTTTATCCTTCATGTTTGGTTTGAAGGCATAGTTTATACACATGCATGCACATTTACTTGCAAATTTAATATATATATATATATATATATATATATAATAAAGATGATCTATTAAGCATAGTAGAAGCCAAGCAACAGATACAAGATCACTGAAACACCAATTACCAATAAGATTAAAAAACTTTATCAGTGGATGAAATACACTAATGTAAAGAAACCATATCTATTAATTAACAGCCTGCAAAACAAACGAATCAATAAAGTAACACAACAAATCTTAACATAAAACCATAAACTTAGCAAAATTAATGAAAAAATAACCTAAGAAACACAAGATAGGAAGGAAGGAGGCAAGCGGCAAGACTTGTGATTTGCCTGTGGGGTTAAACTAGTTTCACGATACATACATATATATATATATATATATATATATATATATATTTTAACTTTTAAAAATAATCATTTTGAATGCCAGAATTTAGCTAATAAATAAAACATATTTTTATTAATTTTCTAATTATTATTCCAATTCTCTAAATTCATTGTAAGCTTGCTTATAAAATATATTTAGAGAATATACTTTTGCACTGCAATAAGCTTGATATAAAGTTTAGTATTCCCAATTTCATTAATGAATGATTATATTTTTATAGAAGAAAGTATATAGAGAAAATATTATTTAAACATATCTTCATCAATAGATGTACAAAATGTTAAGTGTACAGTGTTTAACTTTCTCAAAATCGTCAAATTTATTTATAGAATACTACTATATGAAGTAAAATTATTTAAAAATAAAAAATAAATTATTAAATCTTTTAACAATGAACTTTTATACCTTTTTGTAGTTAAATAATTTTAATATTATAGAATAAATTTAAAAAAAAAAAAAATTCTACAGGGGTGATTTTTTAGTTAGAAAATTTTATTTGTAGAAGACTGCACTAGCTGTACCAACATTTTTTTTTTTTTTTTTTTTTTTTTTTTTACAAAAAAAAAAAAAAAAAGAACTTTCAATCTGTGAGTTTCAAAGTTTCCATTACAATGTACATGTTTGACAAAGTATGATACCTCTACTACGCTTTAAAATTTATAGTTATGTAGATATATTTCAAACTATAATTTTGTAATATCCCTAAATGTTTTTCTTATTAAATCTGTTCTTCATAAATAAATTACTTCTTATATATCAAGAAAGAAAATACTTTCTCAAATTTTTTTAATCACATAATTATACTATAACACTTACATCATAAAAATATTTCTGCAATAATATAATCAATATAAAATTTGTAGTTTTTATTTTGTTCTGAAGACCAATATGCACTAAGAAGGAAATTAAAATTTGTCTGAACATATTTAAATTTTATTAAACAAACATCTAATATTCGAATCTTCACTCTGATTTTTTAAGTACTGGTTGAGAGAAAGAATAACATTGAACTATAGATTGTATAAAAACATATACTTTTGTTTACATCTACTCATTCATGGATTATGAGTTGTTTTGTACCAGTTCTTTTCATTACAGTGATGATTAGAATGGTACATTTTGCACTAAATTTTGCATCTCTGCAATAAAACTCAAGTAATGGTTTGTTTTAAATTATTACAACTAAAATCAAATAAATAATTAAAAGACTAAGCATAAATAATAAATTAATAAAAATAAAACATGTGATTTATTCAAATTTAATCTAACAAAAAAAGTACCAATTTCTTTTTTTTTTTTTTTTCCCCTTCTGTTGCTATTTTTTTTTTTTTTTTTTTTTTTTTTTTTTTGTAAAGAATAAATATAAGGAATTTTGTGTGTTTAATCTATTATTTAAATCAATGAAAGAATCTCCCAAAACCATGCAAATCAAGGATGAAAATTTCTTTTATTTTCCTGAATATTGTTTAGCTGGGATGTAATTTCTTCTGTTAAATTATTATTTTTCTTTATTTCAATACATTGTTGTAGCTATGACATTAGTTTTGCACATTAAATCTGGAAAACCGAAGCTTTATTATTAAGAAGATAAAAATTAAGTTTTGAAAAATATCTGAAAATTTAACAGCAAAATATTATTAATTAACATAGGAACATGAACAATAATTTAAACATTTGATGAAAATCTTTTGAATAACAAAAATCCAGATTTGTTGTAAAGGACAGATAAATAGAATTTTATAATATTTAAAAGCATAATTTTTAAATTTTTCTCATAAATTAAATCATAAAAAAACATAAAATTTTTTTAATTAAAATTTTGATTTCAATGAATAATTATTAATTAACATGTTATTTTTTAAATCTCTTTATTAATAATATACTTCATGTAACTAATGAAAGACATGTTCCTCAAAATCCTGAAAAAAAAAAAAAAAAAAAAAAAAGAGATAAAACCAGAAAAAATCCAATGGGCTGTGTTTTAATAAAAATAACTGTATTTTATAAGCTGTATAAATTTTTTCTGGGGGTGGGAGGATTTTTTCCCCTAACCCTGTTCTAGAATTAATGAGGCAAGACTAAAATGAATAGTGATATTAATGTCACAGATGGAGAAAGATTGAAAATCACTAGGACATGCTTTCTGCAGGACATTATTTCTGATTCATGTTTGATCCTTGATCATTAGCTTGGGGGAAGACAGAGGGGGAAAGTCTTCAAAAAATTATATGACTCAGAGATATTGAAAAATTTTACTTCTTTATAAATTCTAGAAGCTAATAAAGTATGTTAAAAAAGTACTATGACATTTATATTGCAGATGGAGAAAGACTGGAAACTGCAAGACACATCTGATCACTGAATGTCAGCACCAGGAGGGGGGAGGGATAAAAAAATACATGTGAGATAGATATTGAACAATTTTACCTCTTTATAGGTTCTATACTCGGGGAATGCCTAACCTGACAGCGTTATAGATAGTATGAAGACCTTTTTACTCACTTGCCGTTAATTAGGTTACTAAAACGGGCGATTTAGCAATGATTTCGAGAATTTTTTTTCCGATTGAAGTTTATATTTTTTAAGAGTATATATATATTTTCTTTCTTTGGAAATGAATTCACTCTAAAAATTGGTTACTTACAATCTTTTGTAGATCTATATTACTACAAACTGAGTAGTATACTTAATTTTTACCTTAAGAAAAATAAATAAATAAAGAAAATAATAATAATACATAAATGTTTTGAAAAAGAAAAAAATATATATATGATTTAAATATTGTCTTCTAACGTATAGTATAATTTTGCGGAATAGAAATGTATTTGACTGAATGTGTTGCTATGGAAAACTGGTTTAGTGTATAAAAAAAAAAAAAAAAAAAAAAAAAACAGATGTTTAACATTTGTGAAATAACAAAATGTAATAGATTTTCAATTTGCATTATCATTTATAGGTAAAACAGTAAATTTTAAAAGTAGTAGGAAAATGAGAGAATGGAAAAAGTTTAATGCTTTCATGAAAATTTTAACAGTAAAAAAAAAAAAAAAAAAAAAAAAAGAAGAAAAATGTATACATGTGCATATTATTTAAAATAAGTAAAAAAAAATATAGTGAATTTTCATATGCAGAGGCAATTTCCTTTTGCAATTTGTTTATGCATTTATTTGTCTTTATGAACCAATTTTTTATATTAAATATGAATATGAAAATTTTTGTATTCATTTCTCAATAAAGTTACTCAACTCACAATTTATGTGAAAGAGAAATGAATTTTAATTTACCAATAAATATGATTTTTCTTGATGTCTTTATTCAATGTTGACAAACATACCTTCGTGATTACTATTTTAAAAATATTGAGTTGAAACATTCATTTTCATAACATGTTTAGGAGAATGGATTGTGATTTTTATAGATAAGAAAAAGCGAAATTGTTGTGCTATTCGATTCTTTGGACTATGAATGAGAACATGATAGCATTTTTCAATTTATTTCCATGTATGCAGTGGGTAAGAATGTTTTGATATTAATGTGATATTAAAAAGAAAGAAAGAAAGAAATCTTAAAATTTTCGAAAACAATGCTTCCAAACATTTTTTTAAGGACGTAAGGACTATTTTTTTTTTTTCTTTTTTCCTTTGGCCTAGTTAAAATATATATATATATTATAAATTGAGAGATAATGTTAGACAGAAATTTATATTGTAATTGTTTCTAAGGTATGTTTCTAAGGCGATTTAGCGATGATTTGGGAAAGTTTTTTTTTTTTTTTTTTTTTTTTTTCGATTTAAGTAAAAATATTTTTTCAGGGTATATTTTTTAGTTTCTTTGGAAATGAATTTACACTAAATTCATTACTTACAATTTATTGTGAATCCATATTACTGCAAATTGAGTAATATACTAAATCTTACCTTGAGAGAGAAAAAAAAAAAAGTTTAAATACTTAAAAAAAAAAAAAAAAGTTAAAAAAATTAAAATTTAATATTTTGAAAAAGGAAAATAAATATATAAATAAATATTATCTGTATGTATATTTTTTTGTCTTTGTTTTCTTTAAAGAGAAACTTATTTATTTATTTATTTATTTATTAATATAAAAATATTTCGAATATATTTTGGCAGAAAAATTATTTTTTCATAAGATTTAAACTGTGATTTATAAATGGCAGTATCTTCTGAGGAGAAAATGAACAAAAAGTTCTGAATGAAGAAAAGATAATAGATTTTCAATTTGCATTATTATTTACCCGTTAATCAGTAAATGTTAAAAGCAGTAAAAAAATGAGAAAGTGGAAATAATTTGATGCTTTTATGAAAAACTTAAAACTTAAAAAAAATATTAATTTAAAATAAATAAATAAAGTGAATTTTCATATGCAGAGGCAATTTCTGTTTACAATTTGTTTATACATTCATTTTGTCTGTACCCCGATTTTTTATGCTAAATGTGAATATGAAAATTTTTATATTAATTTCTGAATAAAGTTAAGAAACTCACAATTCATGTGAAAGGAAAACGAATTTTAATATACTTATAAATATGATTTTTCTTGATGTCTTTATTTAATACTGATAAACACATACCTTTGCGATTGCTATTTAAAAAAAACTGAGTCGAAACATCTATTTTCATAGCATTTTTATGAAGTTGGATTGAGATTTTTTTAGATAAGAAAAAGGGAAATGTTTCGTTATTCAATTCTTTGAAATATGAATGAAAGCATGACATTTCATGCATTTTTCAATTTATTTTGATATATTGAATGAATAATGCTTTGATATTAACGAGATATTAAATTTAAAAGCAATCTTAAAATTTTCAGAAACAATGTTTCCAAACTTTTTTTGAGGACGATTTCTTTCAGCCAGCATAGACTAAATAAAAACGATTTATCTTTTTATTTTGTGATTTTTTTTTTATTATTATTTATTTTTTCCTTTGGCACAGTTAAAATAATTAAATTAAAGGTTTAATTAAAGGTAAAATTGAGAGAATGTTCGAGAGAATTTTTCAGAAATTTATATAGTAACCGTTTCAAAGGGCTGCAATTTATAAACAAAGTTAAGAACCCAATCCTTTTTTTTTTTTTTTTTTTTTTTTTTTAAGGATATTTGTATATTTAAATCGAAAAATAGCTATTGTAGTAAATTATGTAGAGCAATTGCAGAAAATGAGTGAAAATTCCGTCATACTTGATTACTGAAAAACTTAGCAATTGAATCAATACCAATTTTGTAGCCATTTGAAATTAATTTAGATATCTGAAAATAAAATGCTTTTGACTTTTGTGTAGCTTTTGGAAGAACTTCGAGGCATTTTTATGAATATAGGAGGCTTGTCAGAAGTACAGTTTCATGGATACACAATAAATAAATAGGCTTCTTTCACAAAATTATACTATGTGTAGGACAGAATTTAAATTTCATTTCAATTCACTTGACCACTATCAGCCTTTATTTACTTATTTATTTTTCATTTAATTTAAACATAATGGTTGTTAAATAATATAGTTTTTATTCACTCGATGAAATTATTTTACCAGCTAAATACAAAGAATTATAAGTAATAATTCTATTCAATGTACGCTTTTTCTAATCAAAATTTTTTATAATGATATCTTTAAAAGTAAATATTTTAAACTACAATATAGAAATTGCTACAGAATTGCTCTATATATGTTTAAAATCTTGTAATTTCTCTCCAAGGTATCGATCCATTTGTTATAAAGTCTGCAACAGTATTTATTTCCTAATTAATTTTCTTTAAGTAAATATCCATTAAAATAAAATTTGTTTTACAATGGAATGCTTTCTAATTATGTAATTTCGGCTTTAAATAATTGATCTGTCTCTCATTTATATATAAATTTTATATATATATAAGTCTGATTCTTTTTATATTATTATTATTATTAAAGATAATTATATTTTTCTTTTATTGTTTTGTTAAGGGGAAAAAAAAAGTAGAATTTTTAGTATATAGTGCATTGTATAAATTAATGTAAACACCAGATTATTTGTTGGTATTGGGAATAAAAATATTTTATCTAACAACGCATAGACGAATTGAAACTATATTATCAATGTAATAATAATAACAAAAAAATATATATATTTATCGAAATATATTTTTCCTCATTCCTGTTAGTTTGAATATTTCATTGACATGTTTGGTATGAATCTGGTGTAAAAATTTCCGAAAAGTTCAAATCCGTCAAAATTTTTACTTTGTCTTTAATAGTTGTGAAATTAAAGAAACGGACTGTGCATTAATTATCTTCAAATTTTCGGAAATAAGGTAATCTATTAGCCACACCTAACTGCTTCGCACTCACAATAGGGGTTAAAAGGTTGCTTCCGGTATTCCCTCTTCCGCCAATATTTCGCCAACAGACTTTCTTCGCGAAATAATACATTCATATACAATTTATGCTTATCTATTACAAAAAATACCATGTGTTAACATAAATACGATTAGTTTAAATAAACAATCATTTTTCAATTACCAGAATTTAAAAAAATCGATTAAAAAGTTTATTACACTTAAATATAGTAAAGAACTATTTTCTATCGCGGAAGTACAAATTCTACAGGCTTGTACACACTGTCAACTTATCCTTTCCCCGAGTATAGAATCTAATGAAGCAAATTTAAAGTAAACATTAACATCTATGCTGTGGATGGAAAAAGATTGGAAATCGCAAAGCTTTTGAAAGACATTTAATCGATGATCGTCATTTCCTCCACTATATTTGGTACTTTTAGCATGAGAAAATTTTTCTTTTTCTTAAAATCATTGAAAAGAGGACTAAACAGACTAAAACATTAAAAAACGGACAAAAATGGACTTCAATCCAAAAAACGGACTCTGGAGGGAAAAGAGGACCATCTGGGAGCCCTGCAGATGGTTAATAAAGTTGAAAGCTGTCAATAATACAATTTTGATCAGTCCTATCTTGTGTGCATTTAAGTTTTTACTTTTTTTTTAAATGCAATTTATTTATATATTTATTTTATCTTTTAACAATTTGACTTAACATTTTCTGGTGTCAACATATATGCAATTTCTTAGCCTTCTACTGTAATGAAGATTAATACAAATGAGAAATGAGGTATAAAAGCAGTTAGTAAATGGAGTAAATTAATGCCGCAGACGCGCTATAGTGTGTAAATTACACAAAAAATCAAAGGCAGGAAGCAAAATATACTAATATGGTGTGACCAGGGAATGCGCAATAATATTCAACCTCAAAAGAATTATTTTTTTTTTGTCGGATGAGCATTCTGTAAAATCGTTCACATGCATTTGAAAATGGCTTTTGATTATTATTATTTTTTTTTTTTTTTTTTTATAACGCTATTTAGATTTTACGAAAACAATTATTTAGATTATAAATTATTTCTGCAAGACAGCTCGACATTAAACGGTGACTTCCGAAAATGCATGCTCATTTGTCCAATACTGGTAATAAAATAAATAAATAACACTCAATATTCTGTTATATCTTGACTTGGCTAAATGATAATGAACACACTCCTTAAATATTCTAAAAGAATCGCTGACCTACTTCTAACACATTGCTCTTTGACCTAGAAGCAGGCCACAGGCAGACTAACGTAACTCTCATCTGCACATCTTTATTTCTTTTGAGAGCTAAGAACTAACCATAAAAATGGATAATATTAATTTTTTTTTACATTATACAAAATCACAGAATATTTATCTTTCTCTTTTTATAATCCCCCCCCCCCTCCCCCAAAGAAACTGAAAAAATACAGGTTTTAATAAAATTCTAAAGTGCATTTCTCCTACTTTATTATTTAATTAATTCACCAAATTAATCATAATTTGCTTTTAAGGAGTAAAAATAGCATGTGGCATGTTTCTTATATTATCAAAAACCAATTTTGACAAATCCGTAAAATTCAAAATTGTCACAATCCTTGCATTTCCGGATTTAAGAGTTTAAACCATTATAAATTATTACTTCAGTAATTATAATCTAATAATGTTTTACTAAATGATGAAAATAATATACATTTTTTAATATTAATCGCACGGGTTGCTGTTAACGTCCAGTTGTTCTAGTGAAATGAAAGGCATGAACATAGCTACCAACTTTCCCATTTTTTTTTTTTTGGAAACGCCATACCTCAATTGTTACTTTATTTTATATTCAACAGAAGAATGTATTGGTTTCGTAACTTTTTTTACTTCAGGTTTTCGATGTCAATTCATTTGTTCAATTCAATTGTCAATTTGCTTCAATTCAATTTGATTGTTTTTCTTTTTTTTACTATTATTTATTCCTTATATGTATTTACGATCTGTCCAAGTGGTTTATGCATAAGAAAGGGAAGTGCAGTATCCCCTGCTTATACATATATATTATTTGTTTAAAAAAAAAAAAAAAAAATGATCAAAATGATTCAATATCTATTTACAGAATTAAATCCAGAATACCTAAATTAAATTTAACATATTTCTAATATATGAAAAAAAAAGTATTTCTTAAACATCGTCTAATAATGTGATTACATACGAATTAATCCAGTCAGAAAAAGCAACTTGTTCTTCATGTCTAACTGAATGAGTTGTTCCTGCACTTGAAGCTTCAGACATGCCACCAAGGGTCTCTAAATTTTCACGTTTGGAAACTGCAGTTTTGAAAACATTTGTTACTTCTTTTGATTTTAGCTCACTATATATCTAGAAAATAAATATAATAAATCAGTCAGTCAAAAGCAATAAGAATTAATCAAAGCAGTCAACATTTAAGATTCTTTTTCTTTTCTGTCAACATTTAATATTTCTTTCATTCTCTTTATGAAGATATAGTACCTTTTAATTTTTCGGTCAATTTCTCAATACATAACTGTTATTTTTATGTTTTCATCGATATGTTATGCTTTATTTAGCATGATTATAAACTTATACTTCTTTTAAGCTTGAAAAAATATAGAAAGTATATTCTAAAATGTATTTCAAGATCTATATCTATAATAAAAAATGAAAATTCTTTGGAAGCGTTGTTAAGAGGAAGGTATGTACATTCAAAGTTTGTTCTAAAATATTCAGGGAACTTTTGTACACACTACTCTTTGAAACTCCCTGATTTCAGAAAAATTATCAAGTGACATCCTCATATAATATTATACACAGAATACTGATTTTATACTTTATGCTGTCATCTGGTTTTGAATAAAAGAAAATAATCAGAAAATATATACCCCTCTTTCAAATTTACTGACCCATTAAAAAAAAAAAAAAAAAAAAAAAAAAAAAAAAAGAGAAAGGAAAAAAAAAAAAAAAATTATATAACAATAATAACAATAAGTGGCATTATCATATAGTATACTTTCAAAATACCAAATTTGACTTCTTGTAATTATTTGTTTTGATTATGCTGATACCAATAGATACACATATAGATTATTTATATACAGTTGAGGATCTCAGGGGTCTGTCCAGACTTTTCACTCAGGGTCCTATTTTTGTGGAAAATTCTACACGTAATTTTGTGAATCTAAATTTCGTGTGAAAATAATGTTCTTCCGAACTTTTTGGCTAAGGTCCTCTTTTTGTGAAATTGTGAAAAATGTGATTTTGCAAAATAAAATTACAATTAAGGTTTCATTTTAGAGAATGACAGTTCAGTTTTACAGAACTAAACTCACATATATGCATAGAAGCCCTTTATAAATTAGAAATTGAATATCAGCTTTTGGGCAAAATACAACAAAACACGTAGTATTATTCAGACAGTCTGTTCATTCCATTGAAGATTAGTTTTGAAAATGAAAGAGATTTATCAAAGATCTGATTGAAAGGAGAAAAATTTTGTGAAGGGCCCTTTTTAGGATAAAAATTTTTTTTTGAATGGTCCTGTTTTAAGATAAATAATATTTTGAAGGGTCCTGTTTTAGGATAAATAATTTTGTGAAGGGTCCTGTTTTAGGATAAATTATTTTGTAAAAGGTACTTTTTTAAGATATAGAATTTTATGAAGGGTCCTTTAACGGACCCAGGTTTGCCTCTGGAACTCTGGACAGATCCTTGGATCTATAATCCGTATACCCATAATTCGCAATTGTCTATAATCCGCACTCACTTTGCAAATGTAAGCAAAAGATTTTGCAATAACGAAAATCTGACATTTTGAATGTATATGAGAAAATATGATGTTAATTCACATACCAAAATGGAAAAAAAAAAAAAATGAGTGTAAAATTTAATTTAGATATACATAATTAATTTTAAAAGAAAAAAAAAAATTGTATTTTTATTACCTTATACGTTTTTAGCGAATCAGAATATTGCCTGAATCCTAATATTCAATTAGTGATCAAATAAAACACTTGCAAGTGCAGTTTTCTAACTCCTGCCAGTAATGGCATTACTCATTGGTTGAAAAGAATGACATCATATGCATTGGTGGGATTGCACATTTTCACAGATGTTTAAGGACCATTAGTGTAAATGTTCTTTTTAGGGTGGTATTTCAAAAATACACAAAACTATTTAACCCTTTGAGTGCTATGGACGCACATATGCGTCCAGCGAAAGTCATTAATATAGACTATGGATGCAAATACGCGCTTAGCAGATGTTATCAGTATGGACTATGGACGCAAATATGCGCCCGGCAAAAATTATCAGTGTACTATGCAACACTCGCATAAAGCGCATCAGCGATAAGAATGAGACAACTTGATTCTCATTTATTTTCAACAAAATATTACATGAATGCTACTTGCATAAAATTGACAAACAAACATTTTTAATCACTTTTGATACTTTAAATTGAAGAATATACACCTTTAAGTCCCATTTTGCGAAGATTGCTTCTAGCCGTCGTCATGGCGTTTTGTACAGTTTCTTTGGTTACCAGTGGCGTCGCCAGAAAAAATTTCAGGGGGGGGCACAACCTGAAAAAATATTTTTTTCTGATAGCATAGTTTTAAAGTTAAAGAAAAAAATGCTTATTAAAATTTTCCAGGGGGGGGGGCAAGTGCCCCCCCTTGCCCCATTCTGCCGACGCCCATGTTGGTTACTGATTTAAGGAGACGATGATAAACCCTCTTGAATTGTGAGCGCCAACCGTGCGCCGTCCGTATGGACCGCATAGGCTGCGAGTATTCAGCACTTAAAGGGTTAAGGAAAAGTTTATACCAGCATTTGTTTTGAGGATAAGATCTACAATGCAGCCATTAAAAACTGCATCAAACTAATTACATTGCAAGTATCTGGCTGCAAACTGCTAATCACAGTTCAGAAGCAGGAGTACATTTTTTTTTTTTTTAATGAATTACTCATTTAAGGGTTTAAACTATACATTACTACTACTTCATTAAATAAATTTTATTGTTTTATGTTTTTATTACCTTCATTACATAATATAAAAACAAACAATTCTAATTCTAGTTTCATTAAATAAAGTTTATTGTTTTATGTACATTATACTAATTCATATAGCGAGGAAATGACATCATTGATCTATAATTTGCAAAAATCTATAATCTGCACAAGCTCTAGAACCAAGGTGTGTGGATTAAAAATCTTCAACTGTATTTTCACAAGTTTATTCTAGGTGGGGTTTACAGGGTGCTGCATCCCATTTGACCTTTAACTAAGACAATTTCACCTTCCTGTACTTTAATCTTGATTGTGTGCCCCGAAAATTAAAAATATGTCTTGCAAAAATGATCAGCAAATTTTGGGGGAAACAAATGAATGATTTGAAGGAAATCTTGTTTCTAAAACAAACATTTTACAAAAATAATTTTTGGATTTAACTCATAAAATAGAGTTTAATTCTATTTAGATTCTAAGTAGAATAAAAAGTGAAGTAGCAAAATATAACATTAGCATCTCCATTAAACGAACAGGAATATTTACCAACAATTCACAGTGATACAGACATAATTAACCCTTTTGAAACCGCAGGTATTTATAATTGCAGCTACTTTGAATTCATTTTTGCTATTTTTACAGTAATGTCAGTATATGTGTGTGATATATGACAGCATCTAAATGCTTTATTCAATTGATCTCAGATTAGGTAGATATGTTAAAAGTAACTGTCACAATAATTGTGTGGAGTTTTATAAGCTAAGGACTTACAGTTATTTTACAGGAACACCAGGGTTTAACCTGGCAAAAAAATTACTTTAGCATTTTAGCGAAAATAGGCAAGCACTATTTTAGTTTTTTCGAAAGTTAATTCTTTGGATACCATTGATTTCTTTTACTTAGCTTTGTTATCCTCAGTTTTGTTTTCTATTCCTTTTGTTCATTGATGATTTTAACCAAGCATCCATATTTGTGACTTTAAAAATATGAATCAGGGAAACTATGTTTTGATTTTAACAATAGAAAAAGAGGTACTCATATCATATGTGTAAAATGAAAAAGCAATTTAAAAATTAAGTAAAGTGTAGTGGTAGATAATCGTGAAATACTAGTGCTAAGAATGCTTCTATGAATCAAATTCTGAATTCTGACATACTTTTAAATATTTTTGCATTTAAATTCAATCATTAAAAATTAAAAATAAATCCAAGTTACTATATAAATAATCATTCCCAAAAATTTCTGTCCTTTCGTACTTTTTACCTGCAAATATTACAAAAAAAAAAAAAAAAAAAAATCCGAGTTATTATATAGAGATATTTTATACAGTTACCCAGTTTTAGCTTTTTAGTGAAATTCTGACCAACATGTTTTAGCAAAATATGATACCTTTTAGCAAAATGCTAAAAAAACTAATGGCAGTTTAAACCCTGAGGAACACAATAAAGTCTTTCTTATACATTATTGCCCATGGATTCAAATTATTTGAAGTCCACTTCAGTAATGCTAAAATTTTAAAACATTAAAAAACTGATTTGTGACATTGTTTTGATAAAGTATAGCAAATGGTGCATATATTACACGTAGTTCTTTTCAAGAAAGTATGAACTAATTTACATATATTATATCCTATGAGGGCTAATATTATGAAGTGCTTTAAATTATTTAAGAGAATGAAAGTGATATGCATGTGCATCTACTTTAGAATTTGCTATAGCATGGTCATTACTGGAAATTGCATGTTTATAATTTATAATTCTTTTGCACTTTAGAGAGACACAGAAAAGAATTTGGATACAATACAGTCCATTGCATAAATATATGAATGTGAGAAGGTGACGAATTATACTTTTCACTTTTGTTTGTTCACTGAACTATTCATTGATTCAATTTGTTTGAACACTTGGTAAATATTAAATGTTCAGAAAGTCAAATAGAGCCATTTCTGTTTTATTTTATTTATTTATTTATTTTGCTTATGAACATGACTATATATTCTTTTATTGATTTTAAAATTCTGAACTGATCACTACATTTCTTTCTTTTCTTTTGTTTATTTCTTTTCTTTTTTTTATAATCAATTCTACATTTCACTATTGCTAAACTTCAATACTAACAAAGGTATTTTACAAATTTTATTTAGCAATAATCAATTATTTTTAGCTTAATCCTTATATTATGCACATAACATAATTTTAAAATAAATTAAATAATCGGTGTTTAATAGAAAAAATAAAAAGGAAATTAATGCAATTCTTACACACCTTTTGGAATTCTTCAAATGAAAGCTTTTCTTTTTTGGTTCCAGCTTTTTCATTTTCCATATCATCTAACATCTGACGGACTTGCCATTGTGGTATTTTAAAGCCTACTATTTCCAAAGCATTTTTTAAATCACTAACATCTATATATCCAGTTCCATCTTTACCCAACTACAAAATAAGATGTTTCCAAATTAAAATAAAAGTATTATAATTAATGTAAAATTGAAGATTATTAGTAAAATAAAACAAGTACTAAAGTGAACAAAAAATTGAATAAAATATCTAATTAGGAAATTTTTCGAAGTGCTGGACTGGCTTGAAAAAAATTACAGAAATTCACTGGCAAATTTTTAGCTGCTGAATCGCAACAGAAAAATCACAAAAAAAAAAAAAAAAAAAAAAAAAAAGAGTTAACTTTTACATTTTGAATGCCAAATGCAAAAAAGTCATAATGAAATTACATAAACACTTGTTCATTAATGTCAAGGAACATGCATATATCACACAGCATTAATTCATAAAATGTGACATGTCTTTATACTAAAGCTAAAAATTTTATTTATTTTATGTATCTTCAATATTGCATAGATTTAAAACAATACAAATTAAATTTCAGACTTATTTTTACATTACATTTATATTATGATGAATTTACTCAGCATGTACATTTACATTAGTTTGCATTTGATAAAAATAGAATGAAATCATATTGATATAGGGTAAGGTGGGGTAAGTGGGCCACCCCCTCTGGCATTTCCCCAGTTATTGACTAAAAAAAAATCTGTTATAATATTTTTATGTACCTACCCCAATAGATGTAGAAAACATTATGGCATCGTTTTCATTTTTGTGTGTGATAAGTTACAAGCCTTTTTCTGACGATTTTTAAATTTGCAGTCTTATCGTAATTCGCGCCATTATCGTACTAATTATTTTTTTTCTTCCAAACTGTTCATGATATAAACCAAAACGTTATATATTTTGAAAGTATATAAAACACAGAATCTTTTTGTAGTATCGTATACTCATGATGTTAATAAGTTTGAAAAAAAAATTGGGGGGCCCACTTGCCCCGCATTTGGAGTAAGTGGGCCACCACAATGGCAAAGGTAAGTGGGCCACCCACCCCAACTCTTTAATATGATTAAAAAATAGTCATATGAACTGATTTATAGGGTTTACCTCTGGATGACTCCACCAGTAGTGATTCAAGTTCCGAAGAGGAACTATCAGTTATCACCCACTACCACAGAACTTAAAAATGTGGATTATGCCCTTGTCCAGTTTAAAGGCCAAAACAAAAAAGAAATATTATGTTGGCTTGGTATTAAATGTCAGTCCAAACGATGAAGATACAGTTGTCATGTAATACATGCACAAAGACACAACTTTGCATAATAACTTTTTTTCCCCTGAAGCTAATGATATTCATGATGCATTCCTACAAGATGTTGTGCTGAAACTAAATGAACCAACACTTTCCAAGAGACTTTCAAAATACATGTTTACCAACAATTTATCAAGATATAATGTTCACTAGTATGTAACACTGCCATAGGCTAGTTTAAACTTTGTAGGCCTAACTTTTAGGTTACACTACATGCAAAAGTAAAAAGTTGAAAATTTGACATTTTTTTTTAGCAGGCTTGTGTGCCAGAAAAAGTTGCTATGGATGAACTAATAGACATACTTCAGTGATTTTTTTTTTTTTTTCAAAGATTCAGAAAATCATGTAGATTGTCCCACTTGCCCCACCAAATCTCTACCAGTTATATGTAAAAATATATTCAGGGGGGGCCCACTTACCCTACCTTGCGGGGCAAGTGGGCCACCCCGATGACCACCCAAAATAATTTTCTTTTTTAATTCATCATTTGCCAATTTGGTTAGAGGTTGCCATGGGTACAGTAACAACATATGAGAGAATGAACCACAAAAAAAATTAAGTTGTTAGGCCTATTACATCCCGTGCTATGTTGAGCTAAAGTCGAATTATGCTGAAAAGGGGTCCCACTTACCCCACCTTACCTTACCTCATTATTTAACATTAACATGAAATAGATAATTTAGAAATTTATTCATCAATAATCAGCCAGGGTAGCTCGATGGTTTGAGCATCCGCACGTAAAGCGGAAGGCCCGGGTTCGATTCCCGGCTCTGGTATTTTTCACATAGTTGGTATAAAATATCAGCCTTCCACTCTAAAAATTTCTGAAATGAATGAAATAGATAAATCAAAATAGATCTCCTCAGCAACTGCAACTGAAGCAGATGAAAATCATAATCATAGAATCATCAATAATTAGGGTGCTTATTAGATGATATTGAAGACATAAACCCATTTTTTGTAGTTTTTTTTTTAATAGCTTTTGTATAGCAACTCAATATTTCTCAAAAATGCTATTCTTGATTAAATTTTTTTGCCAGTAATTTTCTCAAGAATGTTAGAGATTAGCACTTGAAAAAATTTCCCAGTACTGTAAATCAGGGTTACTTAGACCCTGGAGAGTTACTTGAATCTAAAACAATAAAATTATTAAAGACTTTCCTAGCATTAGTTTAGTGAAGTGATGAATGCAGTTTGAATCACTTATGGAAAACTACATCCATTAAATGAATAAACCAGTGCCAGGAAGCAATTTTAATCAATTTATCGTGTGGCGTTCAAATAACCTTGATTTACAGTAAATTTAAAAACAATAATTGAAATAAACTTTAAATATTACATGATTATACAATTGATATGTTTAAAAAAAAAAAAAAAAAAAAAAAAAGACAGTTTTGTTTTATTTTTAAAAATATAATTTTAAATTTAAACATATCAAAGAAGAAAAAGATTTTGGCTTATGAAACAAACAAATAAAAAAATAATAAAAATAAAACATGCATATTTTTTAGAGTATAATGTGAAAGAATGAATTTTTTTTTTTTTTTTTTTTGGCCTAGTCGCCATGCTAAATAATTTCAACTGGAAACTAGTATGCTGTGACCACCACAAAACTTTCTTCTACATTTCCCTACGCATATTCATGCAGTACAAATTATTTTAAAAAATTATTTTCTATGATGAATGCAAACGATTTTCATCTCAGAGAAACACTCACAAGGAGAGGTCATGACATAGAAAATTCAGATTGGGATGAAATTGCACAGAATTTTAGTATACTATGAGGGTAACACTATATTAAAGCAGTAGCGTGCGCTAGCCACACAAGTTTGAGTCTTTAAAGTTTCAGTAATCTTTAAATACAAGTTATTTTGCAAAAGTATCAACACTCCAGTGGTGTACTTTGTAGGTCAAGCAGCTGTCACGCAGATAACATGGGTTCAATGCTACATTTGGGAATTTTTATCCCCTCTCTAATTATTTATTTAATCTAAACTTTTTATTTTTATTTTCTTTTATAATTAAATTCAAAATCTGAAAAAATTAATAAATAATTATTTAATTTTCTTGAATAAAAAATAAATAAATTTCTATAGCTTAAAAAATAAATTTTAGCTTTGTTTTAACTGTAAAATAAGGTAAAAATAAAGAAACTTCCTTTTAATTATTTATCTGAACATTTTATTTTATTTTAGGTATATTTAAAACAATACTAAATTGTGTTTTTTAAATTACAGAAAAAAAAAATATATATTACAGAGAAATGATTTTAATTGCATATATAATTACTATTCAAACAAATTAAATAATGATTTCTTCAACAATACAGCTTGAAAAATTACAGTACAGGATTCCGATACTATTAAATTATTACATGCAAACAAATATTCCAAATATGACATCTTTAAATGTAGATTTTAAATGTTAATCAACATACGTTTTTCTTCAACAACAATGTGTCTTTTATCCTTCTGTGCAAGAAATAAAATTTCTGATGATCTCTAATATTAACAAGCTAAAAGCATTATTTATTTAAAATTATATCTCATAAAGCTCTTGAAAACTGGTTGAAATATTTTCTGGGTGGATCCGCCCTTTCATCAGCAACCGTCAGTGTAGTCTGCTATCGTTGAAACTGTTTTTGGATTTTTTTTCTGCTGCTTCTTTAGAAGATGGCGCCACAATTGGTCCAGATCTGCATGCGACTCGTGCCTGTTACATGTTGTGCGCAGATCTGGACCAATTGTGGTGCCATCTTCTAAAGAAGCAGCAGAGAAAGAATCCAAAAACAGTTTTGACGATAGCAGACTACACTGATGGTTGCTGATGAAAGGTCGGATCCGCCCAGAAAATATTTCAACCAGTTTTCAAGAGCTTTATGAGCTATAATTTTAAATAAATAATTAAAAATGCTCTTGTGAAAATAAAATTAAAATTTTTTAATATTTAAGCTAAAAGCAGTTACTTAATTTATACATATTAAAAACAACTCAGGAAGCTCAAACCAAGATTTAAGTACACCTGCTAACTATTTTACATTTCGGTTTATTTTTTAATTAAATATTTTGTCTGTTTTTGCTGTATTTTTATTTTTGTTATTCAGGGTTTTGTTGTATATTTATTTTATTTATATTTATTTTATTATTTTATTTATTTTCTTATTTTGCTATTAAAGCTGCAGTTGAAAGATTATAAGGATGGACGATTATAAAATTTAGTCTTTTGAATAATTAAACCTACAATTTAAAAAATTTAATAAACAATAATTACTGAACTTTTGTGTTTTTAAAAAATATGTAGGCTATATAGTTACATTTTTTTATTTGAAATATTTATAATTTTCTATAGCATATATATATATATATATATTTATAAAATAGCTTTGTTTTAATCATAAAATAAAATGTTTAGATATATAATTTAAAAAAAAAAAAAGAGGGGGGGGGTCCTATATTTTTATCTTATTTTATTGTTAAAACAAATGTAAAATTTATTTTACAGTTATAGAAAATTATAAATATTACAACTAGAAAAATTATAAACCTACATATATTTTTTTTAATTCAAGAAAATTAAATAATTATTATTAATTAAAATTTTCAAATTTTGAATTGGATTATACAAGAAAGTAAAAATAAAATAAAGAATTTAGATTAATTAAAGAAAAAAAATTGTTTTAGGTAGCATTGAACCCAGGCCGGCCAAGTGATAGCTGTTTACTCTACCAAGTATGCCACTGGAGCACTGACTCGTTTGTGAAGTAGCTTGTACTTAAGGATTACTGAAATTTTAAAGGTTTTTTTCTCAAAATTGTGTGGCTAATGCACACTACTGCTTTAATATGTTGTTACCTTCATAGTATACTACAATTCTGCGCAATTTCGTCCCAATCTGAATTTTCCATGTTGTGACCTCTCCTTGTCAGAGTTGAAAGAAAGCCAACTATGTGCCAACATCTAAGAAAACTTTTTTTTTTTTTTTTAATGAAATAAATCAATAAATTTGTTTTAAATTATCACAGATCTTTGGTTCAACTGTTCATTTTAAAGGTATTCATGAGTTGTTTTGAAAGACACCCGTATTGAAATTTCATACCCCTGTGAGGGTACTTCACCCCCAGGGTGAAGGAGGTGACAGTGATGCTTTTACATATACATACTAAAAAATTTTCTTGGTTGACTATTATTATTATAAATGTATATTTTTTATTTCACATTCTCATTATGCACTTTTATGCGATATTTTGTTCTGTATTGTCACATTAAATATTTTCAAAAAATGGGATGACAGTGCCACCTGTCACCATTGATCACCAAATGTAATCAACACCAATTTAAGTCAAGGTCCAACTAAATAAAAAGTTTGGTTAAATTTTGTTCATTGATTCATGGAATATAGAGTTCACAAAATTTTTTATATACACACAGACAGAAACATTTTTCTAAAAATGGTCAAATCATGTTCATAACATCTCAAAATGTGTAAATACATTGAAAACTGGAGGTTGAAAATTTTCATGAATCCAATGCTTTCTTCTTATACACTGAATGGCCAAACTATCATGACCACCTGACACTTTCAGACGTTTTGTTAAATATCTCAAAAATTATTAGATGGCTTTGTCCTGCTTTGCTGGTCACATATTTAAATGAATTTTCAAAATTCCACATTATTATTAATATAAAAATCTCAGAATATATATATATATTGAAATCGGTCAAAATTTCAGTTAAGGTTCACTGCCTGAATTATCCGCTCCGCTTACCATCTTCCGAAAAAAATTAGAAATTTCGTAAAATCAGTGCATATTATGTGCACTTAACCAACACCCACACACCAAAACTCGAAATGCGGAGGTAATATGAAGCAGAGTTAAGCTTGAATTTTTTTTTCCTGGTTTACTCAAGGGGGGGGGGAGAAATTTCGTAAAATCATTTTATAATACATGTTGGTATACATAACTAACTGAAACACTATGAAATCATCTTCTTTTAAGCAGAAATACACAAGGAAACATGTTTTTGATCCCCCAACCTTAAAAAGGGGGAATTTAAATCTCTTTATATTGTGTGTTGGGTATGCATAACCAACCCTTGTATCAAAAATCGCCTTTCTATGATAATTTGGTACAGAATTATACTTGGAAATGTGCTTTTTGCTCCCTCCTGCCCCCAAGGGGGTGAAGGGGGAATTTTACAAGATCTCTTTGTAGTGAGTGTTGGGTATGCATAACCAACTCACAAAGCAAAAAATCGCTTTGCTGAGATAATTTGGAGCAGAGTTATGCTTTAAAATGCGTTTTTATTTTCCCATCCTTGCATTAGGGCAGGAGAGAAATTTTCACAAAATCACTTTATAGAACATGTTGGATACATATAATGAACCTATGCATCAAACATCGCCTTTCTGAGATAATTTGGAGCACAATTACGCTTGGAAACGTGTTTTTTGTGCCCTCCCGCATCCAAGGTGGGGAGAGGTAGTGAACTTCGCAAAACAACATCACAGTGAGTGTTGGATGCACATAACCAATCCACACACCAAATGTCGTGACAGAAGCTCTCATTGATTCTCCAGATCAAATTTAACGCAAAAAGGGAGCTATCGAATTTGCTTTA
Organism: Salticus scenicus; assembly: GCA_963930645.1. Taxonomy (NCBI): domain Eukaryota; kingdom Metazoa; phylum Arthropoda; class Arachnida; order Araneae; family Salticidae; genus Salticus; species Salticus scenicus. The sequence continues at coordinate 171,415,663 of OZ005651.1, forward strand.
TCATACTTTCTCCCTCTCCCCACCCCCACCCCCCAGCAAAAAAATATAAAAAATTGAAATCACAAAAAAAAAAAAAAAAATGTTTTTTTGGAACTATCCTCAAGAAGATTCACACCGTTTTCAGTCTCTTTGTACTATTTTTGGCAGAGTGTTCTACTCGGAAATTCAGATTTTCTGAAATTCCTCCCCAAAAATTGACCTCTCCCCATAAAAATAAAAAATTCTAAAATTGACAAAATCTGTCTTTTTTTTTTTTACTCAAGTCTAGTCTCCCCATATGCAACTTTTCACCATCAAGCAATTTGGAGACAAGTTATATATCACAAACATGTTTTTGCCTCCTGCCCCTCAAAGGAGGAAAGAGAGAATTTCACAAAACCTCATGTGAATTGGGGACCCTCCCACTGAAAACTGTAACTCCATCTATTGTAAAATTGCTATGGCCATATTGAGTCAACAAGTCTGTCTGTCAGCCAGTGAGTGAGTGGATATTCTCTTTTTTGTACATAAATTTCAAGCAAGGATCTATCCAGGTTTTAATTTTTTAGGCCCAATTTTATGGAAATTGAATATTTTGTGAAATGTCTTTTTATGTTATTAGAATAAAAAATTGTTAATAAAAACAATTTCTATGAATTTAAATTTTGTGATGAAGCCTTTTTCTAAAGTGGAACTTTATGAAGGAGCAGTTAAATAGCCCGAATTTTTGCCAAGATGTTCAACAATCTGTATACATTAGTTTAATTTTCATCCATTTTTTTTTTCTAATTGGACTGTTATAGAAAGAAGAAAATAACATTCGCTTATTTAGGTATATTTTTTTCAGTGCATTTTAAGAGAAAGCTAGTCCAGTGACACACAGTTATAATTAAACTTTCCCTGTAATCAATGCCCTGCATTAAAATAGACAAACACAGATGGGCGAAATATTAAACAAAAGAAATGATTCATACAAGTTGTAAAAACAATTCAAACATTTATTGATTATTTGTGGAGCCTGGTTGTTTAATTCCATTTGTTAATTTTTCCATTTTTTTCACACAAAGCATCATTTTATGGACATTTTTTGAACTAAAAAATGATAATTAATTCACTGAGCACACCTTAAGGATCAGAAAAAAAAACATATTTGGTGGCAATCTGCTCATCCGTTTTTGCTGCAGGATGCTGCTTATAGTGGAAGTTTAATTCTAATACCTCAGAAATGTTGATTTCATAACACTGAAGATCAGATAATGAAAAGATAAATAAATAAATAAGACACTTCAGATTCAGAATAAGCAATTTCTAATATTTGGCCTCCAACCTCGAGATAAAAATCAATCATTTTCTTGACATTTATTGTAAAATTTTATGGAATTCCTTGATTTTTCCTAAATTTGAATTTAAAAAATAATTACTTTTTCTTAAATTACAGAAGAAAGTATTGGATTCATAAAAAATTATGACTTTTGGCTTTCGATGGATTTACACATTTTGAGATATTTTGGACATCATTTAACCATTTTTACAAAATGTCCATGTATGAGTGTGTGATCAAAACTTTTCAGTTCCAGATTATGAACAAATTTCTTAAAAATTCATATTTAAATGCACATTTAAATAAATTGATGCCTATCAAGTTTTGGTGCATATCGCCCAACAGATGGCACAGTAATGCTGCAATTTCCCCCATGTTTATAGGAAAGCTATATTTCACCTTCTATATTGTGTAACTTAAAAAAAAAATTCTGATATTCAAGAAGGCCATTATGAAATCTCTGTTGATATAATTTTTGGTGCACGTTGGCGGACAGGTGGTGATGCTATGCTGCAATTTTCCCCATGTATGGGGAACTTGACAGTGAGATGTCCATTATGAAAAATAATGCTGAGGTTTTTTTTTTCCCCCTTTGTTTCAATGGCACCACATTTGCTTCTAAAACACTGGCCAGGGATTCACCAAACTGATAGCATTTTGTAAAGGGGCCCCTAACAGAAACAATACAAGGTAAATATCCATGTCTTTTCTGGGATTCGAATCCGGACCCTACCATGTGGGAGTCAGGGATGCTAACCACAACAACAATATAGGCGGCAAAAAATGTATAGTTTAGGTGTATATTGGTCGATAGGTGGTATCTATATATTAATAAGCAAGCATAAAATTTGTAGTCCCTTTTTAACATATTAATTATGGGAGTAGAAGGTTGAAAATGGTATCATTCGAAAGGTATGGTTAGCTGGAAGGTGCGAATATAAATATTATTTTCTTACAATGTCAAGAAGGTATTTAAAAATACATTTATTTTTTATGCATTTCCCCCCATTTTTCCCTTTTATACACGTATTCCTTTACATTAAAAAATACCTAAAAGTAGAAAGTTGTTAAATCTGGCAATTTCATAAAGCTCAAATAAAACCATAGACACAGTAATTTGTATAATGTAGCATTACTATACGCAAGCGAAGTGATGACGTCACTGTCTGTCCATGGAGCCATGAAAAAGATTTTCTGTGTTAATCGTCCATTGGATTTTTTGTAAAAAATTATTAAAAAATAACGGAAATTATCTGCCGATTTTAATTCCGATATTTGGGTATAGTTATATATAAGTTACTGACTACATGTGTTTGATTGAGTTATTTTTTCTGTAAAATTCATAAAATTGTAATTTAAAATCACAAAACTCCAGAAAAAAAATGGCAAACTTCCAGTTTCGAATGTAAACATAAACATTTCATTTCAAAGGGTGATATTTAAACAATAAATATTCAACTAATATACTAAATAAAAGGAAAATGGATTTGTTACTAACTGCTGCATGTATAAGTAGACGATACGTAAAAAATTCCGATTTCCGTTTTTTGCTGAATTTACATGTTTTGAGCTTTCTTTACGTTTCAAATAACTGAAATTGGCTACTTATTTTTTAAAAAAGTGTCTTTATTGGTAGCTTTTGTGGGTAGAAGAAGCAAGTAGAAGATACATAAAAACTTTTGATTTCCGGTTTTCGATGAATTTACACGTTTTGAGATTTCCTTGCATTTTAATAAAGTGAAATTAACTACTTATTTTTATTTTTTAAAAAGTGGATTTATTATTCTTTCCTCTGCATATATAAGTAGAAAATATAAGTTTCAGAAAAGTTTCAGATTATCGGTTTTCGATAAAGTTACACGTTTTGAAATTTCCCGAACTCAATTCGACCATTTTTGAAAAATATCTTTTTTTTTTTTTTTTTTTTCAAACACTGTATTTTATGAACCAATCGAATTAATTTAACAGAATTTGATACTTGGCTGGGCTTTGGTTTGACATGGTACCTATTAGCTTCTGGGCTGTATCACACAACAAGGGGCGTTTTCACGTTGTGATTTTCTCTCATCTCAGGAAAGGCTAACATCTACAGAGAGAAATAGTTATATTAAGTAAAACTCTGCTGATTCAGTTAGAGTGAATATCGGCAAACAATTGCCGCAGCTGTGTTGCAATTGCATTCCGTTTAGGACAAGGCAGTAACTTTGCTTTGCACCTTGCGAAAAAAATGGTCGAGTTTCGACCACTGGGCGATACTAGTTATTATTATTATGCACCTTCAGCTATTTTTCATATGTCTATTTATCAACATCTATTAATTAAAATTGCTCCAAACAGTACCTGTAGATTGCACTAAATAGTATATTGTGAGAAGTTGTGTTGATTACATTTTTGTGCATGTCAATTGGCAAGAGGCAATTTTATGCAGAAACAGAATGATACAGAAGAAAGTTTTGTGATAGATAACCATAACATGCTAGTTTTTAAATTAAAATTTTAAAATTGGCAAAAATATAACATCAATTTTACATTGTTTTTTTTCAAAGTTTTTAAAATAAGGTCGTGGTCGTGTTCATGGTCAAGTGAATTATTATTATTATTTCCTCTATGACAAATAATTTAGATCTAAATCAACATTTAACTGGAAAAAAAAAAAAACTTTCAAAATTCTCATTTACTTATTTATTTTACTTTGTGTAAACTTATCCACAATTTCAGGTTCACAGATATTTTTATGTGTATAGGGGAGAGTGGTAATGAATGGGCCATGGGGATGAATGGGCCACTAACAAAATATGAAAAAGTATTTGCATAAAATTATTTTAGATGCCACAAATAGATGGAACTATTTGTTCTACCAAACTCATCAAATTTTTCATTGTTTGGGAAAAGCCATCTTCCCACTAGAGTATGATGGTCAAGATTCTGATTGAAAAGTAATTTTTTCCCTTTTCAGTAAAATAAATACTAGTAAAAAAAGTATAAAAAAAGTATGTATTATTTCATTGCAGATATGTGTATTAGCAAGTCTTTGCATATCTGTAAACTAATTTTAGGATGTATTTAGATGTTATTTGAATTTAATGTACTAAAAAAATCTGAATATATTCCAGAAGTATAGGTGGGGCTGAATGGGCCACTATATCATAGTCATGAATGGGCCACCTTTGTCCTGATCATGAAAATATGGTATTTCTTTCTTTTTTTCTGATTTTCTCTTTAATATGAAACGTAACTGGCTGTCGTGGATTTGGATTAAATTACTGTCTAGTTAAAATAGGTTCATAGTGATTTCTAAAAAATAATTTGCATATTTTCACCCTAAGAAATATTAGTTATTTATTAGAAACATAAATTAAATTGTATAACTGATTAATTTTGAACTGTCCAGTTGTTGACGTTGCCTACCAGTATTTTACCATTTGATATATAACTAGAATAATTGTTTATATTCTGAATCTCATGGGTAGAATAAATAATACCAGAAATTTACACTAAATAGTCAATTAATAGGCAGTTCACTTGAATGAAATTTTACCACTTGAAATTTAATTTTACTTAAATAAAGTTTTTCCTTTAGATGGGCCGTGATTTTAAACCAAAGACAGACCGAAAGAGAGTCTCTTCTGAGGTTAAGTACGGCCTTACCCAAAAGCGAAACCTTGACAAAATAAAGCCAAATGTAAAAAGGGTCGCTCAAGAATACCAACGAGTTCACCTGAAAAAAATTTAATTGAGGCTAAAACCATTGCTGGTCTGACAAAGAAAAACCAAAAGTCATCTCCTTTAGTGAAACAAATCCCTAAGCGAAAGAATATTATTGTTGATACCAGCAGTAGTGATGAGGATGACAAATTTTCCCTTTATGACGAATCTGAATGTGAAGTTATTGAAAATGATGAACAAGAGGATATAACTCTTCTTTCAGATGATCTAAAACCTAATGATTTTGTTTTGGTTCAATTTGCCACAAAAAAAAAAAAAATAGTTCATTATGTTAGACTAATTGAATTACAGCTAGAAGATAAGACAGAATTCTCCATTCGATTCCTCCGTAAAAAAGAGAATGGTTATAAATTTCTCTTCTGTGACACATCAGATGTCAGTGTTATGAACTTTGAAGACATTGCTAGGAAGTTACCACAGCCAGACATTACTGATGGAACATCACGTGCTGTTACAACCATGTCATTTAATATTAATTTCGAAAAATATAAATTTCGTTAAATCATAACGTTAAATAGCATAAAAATAATTATCTATTATTTTTATGCTTATTTTATGTTCTGTCTTTCTCATAATCTCATTATTTTGTCACTTTTCTGCTACAATTATGTGATTTAATAATATCACTTTTGATGTTTATAAATTTTGATAAGCATTGTGTATTGCTTCCTATTTCAGTATGCTTTTCTGTCATATCATGTCAAGTGCCATTCATTTTGTCATATTTGGTGAATAAAAGATTAATTCTACATTTCTTCATTGAATTCATTTAGTGGCCCATTCAGCCCCAAGGATGGGGATGAATGGGCCAAATTTCTATATTTTTGTTTTCTATTATCATTCATTATGGATATTTTCTATGACTTTTTTATATAACCAAATAAGTGAAGTAACTGAAGAGCCAATTCTGAGCGAAAAAGAATTATTAGAAAAAATAATAAAAATTAAAAACCAAAAATTGGCCCATTCATTACCACTCTCCCCTACATGTTTAAGATAAAATAAATATATTTTTGCAGGTTAATTTCATTTACTTATTTAAATATCCAAAAGATATATATATTTTATAATAAAGTCTGAGACAGAAAATTCTGGAATTTAAGTAATAGGTAAACAGTACAAGATAAAAGAATTATAATGAGATACAGGTCTATTTAAAAATTAATTTTCTAAAAATTCATCAACCAACATCAAAGATGAATAGACGAGATGTGCCAAATTCAAACACAAGTCATGCTCGTCGACTTAGCCGTTCCGAGTTTTCCGTGGTTTTCGCCAAAACTTAAGTAAATACAAGTTAGGAGCACTTAAAATGACCCCACAGAGGGCATTTCACCCAAGCCCAAGACTAGGAATGTGGGTTTTCCGGAAAATTTTGAAACGGAAAATTTTCCTTCTCTAAATTACGAAGGCTTTGTAAAATGAAACTAAATACATTAAAAGCTACAAGTAAACAAAACTATTCAAAGAAAAGTATGAATAATTATTCAATTCAAAAAATAAAATAAAATAATAATAAACAAAACACAGAAATTATGAGTAAGACTAAAGTGCAGTCAATTGGTCTTAATCCCTACACACGAAAAAATCGTATTTTATTTTATTTATTTATTTTATTTTATTTTTAAATAAATATCGTAATATTTTTAAGAACAAAGATGAAAAGGAAAATTAAAGGTGCTACCGGATTCAAACATTATTATTATTATTATCATCATCATCGTTACAGAATGAGCGCAAAATTGTGCTCTGCTTTAATAGCATAGTTTCAATAAATGCTATTAATTTAATTAATTAAAATTATATAATTTTATAACTCTAAAAAATTGAAAACTTCATTCACGAATTTATCTTTGACCCCCTTCCTCAAAATAATAATAATAATAAGGAGGGACGGAGGTAAGTGGCAGAAATATTTAAACTTTACAACAATCAAAAACCAGCAAAAAATTCATTGGACATTATGAAATAATAATAATAAATAAATAAATAAATAACAACGTAACAACTAAAGATTAGAAATTGCAAACAGCATAATTAAATTATGAAATAATGAAAAATAAATATTTTAATCCAAAAAAAAAAAAAAAAAAAAAAAAAAAAAGGCTACATATTTGTCAAAGGAAACTTTTATCTATAAGAAAAATAATAATTTAAGTTTTTTTTAAAACAGCGATATATATAGAAATATATATTATTAAATATATATATATATATATACGGATAGGACCGACAACTTATATAATAAAAGATTTAAAATACAAGAAGTGAATATGAACACCTTAAATAAATAAAAAAAAAAAAAAAAAAAAAAAAAAAATGCAACTTCTAAATAAAAATCCCCAATCAGCAAATATGTGTAAAGATGCAAGTTGAGTAGAAATTAAGTTATGTAGAAATCCAAAGCTTGAAAGAAAGTTTGTTAAAATTGTGAAAGATATAATCACACACCTGCCTACATTGAATGATCAAAATAGCAGAAATTTTATAAACGGCATTTTCGGGCCAAGACAACATTGATGTTTTTTTGACATATGACGGTATTTAATAGTTTAATCCATGGCTTAAACTGTCAAAAATCTATATGTGCAAGTTAAATTTAATTATTAAGTAAAATTCTAGTAATTATTAAATAAAAATAGTCTATCTATTTCTATTGAGATGCAAAAGAATTGTTTTTTTCAGCAAAAATGAACATCTTGCATTAAAAATTAAAGATTTTTTTTGAAGTTCTTAATAAATTACAGGTATAACTTTAAAATGTTCAATATAATATAAGGGAGAAATGTATGAGAATAAGGAAGAGGGGATGACAGTCCCAAAATAAGGGAGTCTCCCTTGAAATAAGGGAGAGATGGCAAGTATGTAATCAAATAATAAATTTATAAAGAAGGATTTATTTTAAATAATACTTTTAAGGATTTCTTCTTTTTTAATAATAATATTTATTTATCTAATTCTTTAAAGGATATATTACAATGATATTATTTTACTTAAAGATCACATACTTTAGAAATTTATTTATTTTTACAGTACACTATGTAAGACTATAAAATAATGCACAATCATTAAAAGCCAACAACTATTCTAGAAAATCAATAATTATAATATTTAATTAGTTAATCTGTAGGTTACAGGTTTCAGACAAGCTTCTAAATAAAATTATATCACAAGTTTTAAACAAATCGCCTAATTATTTAAGCGAAAACATTACAGGACGTTTAAGAATACTTTTTATACGTTTTAGGATATCAGATAATACTGCGCTGAAAAAAAAAAAAAAAAAAAAAAAAAAAAAATGGAGCCCTGATACCATTTTTATTGATTCTTATGTAAAATGACCTCCTGAATCCGAATATAACCCCCATTTTGCCCAATCACCCACCGTTTTCTCGAGATGCCACCCCCTCCCACAGTTTTTATCTCTGTTCAGTAATTTTATGGTCATGAATTTGATTTGGAGAATGAAAAAGATTTATTTTAACACTTAAAAATAAAAAAATATAATTTGTAATAAATAATAATAATTGATTAATAAAATATAATATATGTAATATATAATTTCAGTAGTAAATCCCTCTCTAAATTTTCCCTTTGCTGCAAATGTTCATGTTTTAGAATTTTTAAACTCTGTAGCCCCTCAGAAGATATTTCTAAGGTAACCCTCTACCGACTGGGTTACCGCGGCCCGTGATAAAAATAGGAGGGCGTCCATAAAAAACGATGGGTGATAGAGCAAAATGGGTGTCATATTCAGATTTAGGAGGTTATTTTGTATAAGAATTTCCAAAAACGGTGTGGGGCCGATTTTCATGCAGAACAGTATAATCTATAAAAAATTATTTACTGAAATAATTATCAGCGTTTCAATCATTACGTGATTCGTAAATTTATTGAAAAAGAAATTTTATGAAGCATTTATAAATACTTAAAACGTTAAAAAAAAAAAAAAAAAAAAAAAAATCAAAGATAGATAAAAGTATTTTAATTTTTTATCATTAAATTTTGATTTAACAAAAAGCAAAACAATAATTTCTATAAATAATTTGCATTTTGTTATTTGTTTATACAAAACACCTAGATATTTAAAACAAAACATTATAGTAAATGTCTTCTTATTATACGTTGGTTTTAGGACATCAAATCATCTTTAAAATATATTTACCGAAATAATTATCAGCGTTTCGATAGTTAAATGATTTAAATTATCTTCTTAATATTTTTCGAGTTTAAATAATAGCATTGTTTCGGTACTTCTTGGTTTAACAAACCGCAAAACATAGGTTACTATAAATAATTTGCATTTTCCATTCTGTTTATACATTATGCACCTGAATTTTTAAAACAAAACATTATAGTAAATCACTTCTTATACGTTTTAGAACATTAAATCATCTTTAACAATATATTTACCGAAATAATTATCAGAGTTTCGATAGTTATACGATTCGGACATCACAGTTTCCTATTTAATATATATATATATATATATATATATATTATTTATTAAAGGGGAGGGGGGGGAAGGAATTACAAAAACACATAAAAATACCCAATGTTTAAAAAATGATTTCAAACCTGGATAAAAGTATTTAAATTATCTTAACATTTTTCGAGTTTAAAAAATAGCGTTGTTTCGATCGTTACCTTTCTGTTTAACAAAACGCAAAACATTAGTTAACTATAAATAATTTGCATTATTACATTCTGTTTATTGATAACATATACATCAGATTTATTTGTATGCTTGACTCGTAGTACGCTTGTAAACGCGGGAATCGAACCCGCTCTCCTACGTTCGAAGGCGATTAGCAGTGTGGTGACATAACCACTCGGTCACGGAGGGCCCTTATGCATTTGCATCTGAATATTTAAAACAAAACAATATAGTAAATCTCTTCTTTATACGTTTTAGGACAACAGATCGCCTTTTAAAATATGCTATTTACCGAAATAATTGTCGGTGTTTCGATCGTCATATGATTCGGTTGGTTGGTTGGTTGGTTGATTGGGTTTTACGTCACTAGTGCTGCAAAATGGGCAATTGGCGACAGTCTGGGACTCACCTTAGAGGTGGTCCGGAGACATGTCATCACAATTTTAATCCTACACGGACAGGATGGCTCCCCAACTTTGGTAACCCCCAGAGGTATAATTTTCATGTGATTCGGACATAGCAGTTTCTTATATATATATATATATATATATATATATACAAAACATAAATACCCAATGTATAAAAAATTATTTTAAAAACAAAACAGATAAAAGTGTGTGTTTATTTATTTATTTATTTATTTTTTACATTTTTTGAGTTCAAATAATAGCGTTGTTTCGATCGTTACGTTACAAAATACAAAATTTTCTTTCTCAGAAAGTCCTATCTTTAAAATTCATTAACACATTGGGGATGCTTCACCAATCGTAGCCGGGAGCTTAACCTCATGTTTATGGTGAAAATTTCTTATGCAAATTACTCATTACCTAATATACACTGCTCGACATTGAAAATGCAACACCAAGAAGGAATGATAATAACGGAATGAAATTTGTTGGACACATACATTATAGTAGGAAGAACAATTGATTAAAATTTTAGGAAATTTGGAGTAATATGTACTGTACTGAGAAAACAGTACATAAAGCAGCGACCTCTGTGAGAAATAACAGCACATATCTGCCTAGGCATTGAATCGAACAGCGATTGGATGACATGTACGGGTAGAGCACTTCATGAAGTTTTAACACGATGCCACAATTCATCGATCGAAGTTACTGGTGAGTGGTGGGGGGCCAGTGACTTTTCAACGATTAAACAGTCATTTTCATTGGTGCGAGATCAGGAGAACGCGTTGGCCAGAGTAACTGTCGAACACATTCCGCATCAATGAAAGTCCAGCCAATATGGACAACTTGCGGTCGTGCATTGTCCTGCTTAAATGTTGCGCTACGGAGGCCATGAACATAGGGCAGAGCTATGGGCCTTAACTCGTCAGAAATGTAATGGCTGGTATTCAGAGTGGCGGGAATGAAAACAAGAGGTGACCGGGACGTGTATCCAATGGTACAACATACCATCAATCCAGGTGGTGACTCAGTATGCGGCTACCGAAATTCTGATTACCCTCAAAACTGCATCACTGATATGGGCGCTATTAATGTGTGATCAACGATGAACCTGGACGCAGGAATGGCGTGAAGTCACTTTTCAGACAAATCACAATCCTGTTTACAGCATCAAGATTGAGTTATCCGTACTTAACGGCATTATGAATAATGCACATTGCTAGCTGGGATTCGACATCATCATACTGTCCATCATTTGCAATGATGTTATGGGTTCCCATTGGATACACGTCTCGATTACTTCATGTTCGTATTCCTGGCACTCTGAACAGCGGCCATTAAATTTCTGATGAGTTAAGGCCCGCCCCTATGCCCTGTATTCGAGGCCTCCGTAGCGCAAAATTTAAGCAGGACAATGCACGACCGCAAGTTGTCCATATTGGCTGGACATTCATTGATGCGGAATGTGTTCGACAGTTGCTCTGGCCAGCGCGTTCTCCTGATCTCGCACCAATGAAAATAACTGTTTAATCGTTGAAAAGCGACTGGCCCCCCACCACTCACCAGTAACTTCGATCGATGAATTGTGGCATCGTGTTGAAGCTTCATGAAGTGCTCTACCCGTACATGTCATCCAATCGCTGTTCGATTCAATGCCTAGGCAGATATGTGCTGTTATTGCTCACAGAGGTCGCTGCTTTATGTACTGTTTTCTCAGTACATATTACTCCGAATTTCCTGAAAATTTAATCAATTGTTCTTGCTACTATAATGTATGTGTCCAACAAATTTCATTCCGTTATTATCATTCCTTCTTGGTGTTGCATTTTCAATGTCGAGCAGTGTATTATTAGTATTAATTTCAGTTTTTACATTCAAAAAATTCAGTGGCTGGTGCACGTAAAATCTGTCGTGGCCGCAATGTTCTCTATGTTCTTATCAAAAATTATACCTCTGGGGGTCACTGAAGCGGGACAGCCATACCTTCCGTGGAGGTTCAAAATTGTGATGGCATGTCTCCGGACCACCTCTAAGGGTGTGTCCGAGACCATCGCCAATTGCCCATCTGCGCAGCACTAGTGCGACGTAAAACCCAACCATCCATCTATCAAAAAATTCAGAACCGTTAAATGGATTTCCGTTTTCTAAATAATAATATTATTATTATTTTAATATTTCATTTTAAAGCTCTAAAATGGAAAAAATCAACTAAGTAAATTTTTTACATTTTATAACACCCGAATAAAACATAATTTTAGAAAAACGAGAATCAACTTAAAAATTGTGAATAAAAAAAATAATAAAAAAAAATCCATTCCGTTTTGAGTAATTTGGAAAATGTATTTCCCTGAAGAATAACACGGGGTTAGGCTGCTGGCCACATTAGGTTAAGCATGCCCTTAACTGTTTTCCCCGAACACCGATTGAGCACTACTTCTGACACAGTTTGTACTTATTGGCACCAGTGTTTTTAAAAAAGTAGTTCTTTCTAGTAATTTTCGATTAAATAACATTATAATTCAACAATTAAATAAAATGAATATCACCATGCAATAATAGTGGTATGAATTGAAACAAAAAGAAAAAAGAAGAAGAAGAAAACTGTACTAATTTCTCTCGAGGAAATTATCAGTCATTTCTTTCCTATATTCATTCATTATTTGCCATTTATTGATAACACGTATACATCAGACTTGTATGCTTGACTCGGAGTCCGCTTGTAATCCTTCGTCAGATAAAGACAGATAGCACATGACAGAATTACAATACGAAGAACTGGAAAAACACCCAGGCCAGCGCGGGAATCGAACTTGCACTCCTACGATCGAAGGTGATTAGCAGTGTGATGACATAACCACTCGGCCACGGAGGACCCACATTCATTATCGTCCGTTGAAAACACTTTGAGACAATGAACGTAAAATAATAAAATTTTAAGATATTTATACAAAGATTTTACACTAAGTTATATCAGTTCTTGTCTTTCAACGGAATTAGAAACACGGTGAAAATAACAATAATTAATAAGCAAATAAAATCAAGTCAACGCAGATTAAGTTTATTTATAGTTAAAGCTTAAGTTACGATATGTATTCAATGCCAACATTTTGAGAATTGACACCATATATATTATACATACACAAAGTATTTTCAATAAATATTTACAATAGGGCATATTTTTCAAAATAGCAAATAAATGAGGAAAATGAAAGATTTTTTTTTTTTTTTTTTAACCCTACAATTCTGTTACGATTAAACATGACAGAAAATGATTCAGTGCGGATGGATGACGTCAATTCACATTTCTTTTTTTCACTTAAATTGTTTCCAGACCACTATCCATCATTGTATAAACTTGCATTCGTCCTAGAAATAAACTGGAATGAGGAATGATTAAATCATAAAGCCTTTCTCAAATTTCAAGATAAAAACCGTCGAAATGGATTTCAGCTTTTAAATCTATGATTCTGTTTATTCGTAAAATTTTCACGGCGCAAAAAGAAACTATTGAATTTCGACTGATTTACTAAATTATACGCCTTGAATAAAAGTTTTCACCCACGACAACAGTTTAAGCGGTGGGTGAAGGGGGGAAGGGGGGGGGCTAAAAAATGAAAAATAAAAACATGAATAAAACACAACCACAACTGCCTGGGGAAAAAGGGAAATAAAATGAATTCAACTGACATCAATCAAAATATAGGCAGTGATCTTCAAGGTCGTTCAAACCGTATGTTAACCTATGGGGAAATGTGCTCCATGCAAAGTTTTGCTTAGTAAGGATATCTCAAAACGCGTAAATCCATTGAAAACCAGAAAATGAACATGTTTACGAATGCAGCACTTTTCTTTTAAGAATATGGATGAAACAAAGAAAAATACGGGAATATATATAAGACTAACGATTAACCTCAAATAGTCCCAGATATCCACGGAAAAGTTGCATCATAAAAAATAAATAAATGAAATTTGTAGAACAAAAGATGTGTGCTTCAAAACAATTACTTTGATAAATACAATGGAATATCTCCACCAAACGAAGCTCTCTCGTTTAAACCCATTCATTCATATTAAAAGCAGATCTTCAAAACAGAGAAATAAAATCGTTACCACAGTAACCAGCATGTACTAAAAAAGTCTAGACGCTAATTTGGAATTATGTTCTACATTGGACTCTCAGTTTAGTCTGTAGCATCTAGGACACCATGAAACGTTTGCTACAAACACATACACACACATATATATGTATATATACATATGCGTGTTTGCCGTGTTATACAAGTCGGCAGCAAAAATATCCGAGCTCAAGCAAAAATTTCTATATATAAAAAAAGTACACTTAAGAACAGGATTTGAGAAGTATTTATTTAACAAAACTGTATTATGTATATTTTTTTTTATATAGGAATTTTCGCTAGTGCTCGGATACTTATGCTGCCGACTGTAGTGTGCTTCATCATGTCTAAATTTTTCAGTTTCACAATATACCCGATGAAACATGCCTGTCGACCTTTCAACTTTAAAATACAATAGAGTCTAATCAGCAGACATCTTTAACAATAGCGTTTGAATTTATGTATATATATATATATATATATATGCATATATACAATGTCAAAAAGAAAACCATATGTATTTACAGGAAATTTTCTATAAATAATAATACTCTTTAACACGTAGAGCGCCATGTCAGCCATTTTAGAATCTAGACATTTTGTCATATATCTCTAAAAGTACTGAAGGGATCATCTTGAAATTTTAGGAGTGTGCAGAACATGTTATACTTCAAACATTTCAGTGAAAGCAGTACCAATAAAAAATTAACACGTTGAGCGCCATGTCAGCCATCGGTGGCTGACAGTGTCAAATATGATATAAAGCCGCATCAACCATCTGTGGTTGACAGTGTAAAATAGGATATAAAACTAAAAATATTACATTGTTTTAAGCAATGATTGAAAAATTATTGAAAATTTGCTTAATTTTTATTTATTACAGGAGGAATCATTATGGAATTTTAATGGATTTCAAGAATTCGCGTGGCGCTCAACGTGTTAAATAAATAACTTACCTTTTAAATAAATTACTGAGATTGTATAATGCAATAAAATAACAAAAATAAAAAAAGTAGATAATAATAATATTGCCAATAATGTTTAATTAAATATTATTTCATATATTTCTTAGCAATTGCAGTTTTTGTTTTACTAAGAAAAAACCATCAAATTGTTATCCACAGCAATTTTAAATTTTCACTGCATTTAGAAATTCAAATGTTCTCCAGATTCATGTCAGATAATGAAGATTGAAATTCAGTTTTTAATTATTTTATCTGACTGAAAATATGCTCACATTGAGCATTATTACCATGCAATACGTAGTGTCAACATTGCTTAAAAAAAAAAAAAAAAAAAAAAAAAAAAAAAAAATCCAGCAGATTCTTTTACAGGCCGTTAAAATAACATCATAAGCACATTTTTGCATGATATAATAATCACAATTAAGAAAAACACACACACACACATACATATATATATATCCAAGTTTAGAATTTGGATTTACATACATTATATATTTACATACAAAAGCATTGTCTCAAAACCTCCAAAGTTTGAGATTACTTTAAAACCAATAAAATTTATTATTTGTTTTTACGTATATATTTAATACGCTTTGTTCCATTTTTTCAACTCCTAGATATTTCCCTCCTAACCTTCCAACTCCTAGATATAAAATTTAGCAATTTATGAAAAAAAGAAGAAGAAATAAAGCTAAATTTTAGGTGTGTGTCCCCCCCCTCCCCCCCCCTTTTTTACGAAGTTTCTAAAAATCAGTAAGTTTTTAACAAAATCCAGTAGATCAGTAGAAATAGCCAAAAACCAGGAGAGTTGGTAGGTATGGATGAAGTATTGAGATATATAAAACTAAAAAAAAAAAAAATACTTTTCTGTATTTCATCAGTAATTTTATTCTCTTTTTCTTTTTAAATATTCTTTATTTCATTTTAATATTAAAGTTGTTATCTTAAACTTTAATAATAATGATTTCATTTTATTTTATTATTATTATTTTACTTTAAGAATATGTATATATGTGTGTGTTGAATTAATAAACTTTATAAGAAATGAAAAGGAAAACCTTTCATATAAAGAAAGAAGAAGAAAAATGAAATGATCCAGTTAATACAATCGAATTCAAAAGTACCCCTATTCGTCTTACGAAAATGAATATACTTTCGTATGCATAAAAAAGAGAGAGAGAGAGATTTCCTTGAATCACTTCTCTTTAACGCATAAATAGGAACAATACGCTTGCAAACCACACTTCATTTAATCCGTAAGGTCACAGGCCGTTAGAAGACAAATATGAAAATCCAAGAAAATACATAATTCTTTAGAATTTTTCGCGCCAGAGAGTCTGTTTCCTCTTGCGTAAGCAGTATAGTAGCTAAGTAAAATTACTTCTATTCCTACGATGAGAAGTTCATTAACTGCATACTAGCATTTCATACAACTTTGTGAAATTTATTTTATTTCATGTAAGTTTTATAACGTTTTAGTTTGAAATTGGATGCAAAACTAATATTTCTCGATCGGTTTATAATCGCTTTACTTTGCGTCAAATTTCATTTATATTAATGCAGGTTACTTATATAGGGCAAAATTAGCACTGGCCACTAATAGTCTGGCTGCCTGTTGCATTGTTTTAAAAAAAAGTGTTTGTCAGTTTCCTACCATTGATTGATTATTTTCGGCTGAAACCTGTACATCGATGTATATAGTTATTTTCAAAATAAAGTTCTATCTTTTATTCAACGATTACACTTGCCACAAGCTACATGCAATCTATCCATTGCATTAGCACTTCAAAATTAGAAGATTGTCACAACTAAATTAACTTCTTTATTCTTTTATCCTATTTTTAGAATTTTGTGAAAATCCGGTCTATTATTTTATTGAATTATCTAAAAATATTTTTTAAATTCAACTGTACCATTGAATTCAGCAGAAAAGGACAATTAATTGAGAAAAAAATATTTTGAAAGTTT
The DNA here is from genome assembly GCA_963930645.1 of Salticus scenicus. Taxonomy (NCBI): domain Eukaryota; kingdom Metazoa; phylum Arthropoda; class Arachnida; order Araneae; family Salticidae; genus Salticus; species Salticus scenicus. The sequence goes on from OZ005651.1 coordinate 171,432,804, forward strand.
CCTTTTTTGTGTAGTATATGTCAAAATAATTGTTTTGCTTTGGGAATGTCAGTCAGTTATCTCTAAAATTGTTACTTAATAACTTTTTAAAAGCATTTAAAATTTTGTTAATATCAGCATATCTATTTGGATTATTTAATTATATATTGCTTCTAATCTGTACAGAAGTTTTTAAAACATAGCGTTGTCTTTATCATTTTTCTCTTACTCTAAAAAAAAAAAAAAAAAAAAAAAAAGAAAGAAAGAAAGAGTGGGCACTACTTTAAAAAAAATGTGGACAATACAAATATTGCTCCTTTTCCACACAACGTTGAACTAAGTTTGATATTGCTACAAGATAAATTTCAAAATGTTCAGTGGATATTTTGTGAAAACTCAATCGTATACTTGAAATATGTATGGGAAATTAGGAAAAAGAAAATGTTAAATAATTCAATATTTCTTTTGGCTCAATTACACAAGTAAAACGGACCCACCAGCGGCCGAGAGGTTCTGCACTCAAAGCTGGTAGACGTGAGGTGCCGGGCTCGATCCCAGGTGAAGCACCTCGGCTTAGCCGTTCGGAGTTTTCCGTGGTTTCTCCGAAACGTGCGTAAATACTGGCTGGAATCCCTTAGAAAGCCCCCCTCCCCACGGAGGGCACTCCCCCTTAGGCCTAGGATCCTAGTACAGTCAATAGGTCTTAACTCCCACAGCACAACACAACACAAGTTAAACTTGATTTATCAAATAGTTAAACATCTTTTAAAATTGATACTTCTTGTATTTTTTCCCCTCCATTTGTTTTAAAATAATCTTGCTTGGCTTTTGTGAATTTTAATTATCAAAACGCAACTCTAATCATTTACTCTAACACATTTCATACTATAACCAGAAAATTAAGATAATTTTTTATATAAATGCTGCGTTTTAACCCATTACCAGCTGGTGTTGCGTTCCCGTAACACCAGAAGTAATCGCGTTTAACAATTAACTAAAAAAGGTTTTTTTTTTATATTAAGTATTGTTTTTAAGTAAGAAAAGGATAGATGTACACTAAGCGACAAAAAAAAAGCCGCACTTGGATGTTTTCCTTTTCGCCTTCTACAACCGCCAATTTTATCGTTTAAAAAGCAAATTTTCGAACAGATTTTACTATGTTGTCCTCCACATACACTTTAGCTTTGAGTCTAGTATTAAAAACAAAATGCAATTGTCAGGAAAATTGTAATTTTAGAATTTATTTCAAAAATGGTAAGTATAAGGCAGTTAACGATGCCACAAAAAGTATTAATTTTTAAATGAAAATCAAGAAAATATTTTAAAACGTGAGATGGCAAAATAATTAAATGCTAACGAAATATTGGTAAAATGAATTTTAGGAAAATATAAATTTTTTTGGCCGTTTAAACTGGGAATTCGGCTTTAGGCGGTCATGTTGCTCATCCAAGCAAGATAACCGCAAGTTAAAATGCGAATGTTTAAAAAATCGATTTGTATCATGTTCAGAACTTAAAAAAGATTTTAAAAAAGTGTATAGTAAATTGCTTCCTTCAAAAACAATGCGGGAACAATTAAACAAAGCGGGTTAAAGAACGGAAGATCTGCGAAAAAAGCCATTATTAAGGAAAAGAATTAGAAAAAACAATACTTTAGTTGACCAAAATTTAAAAACATTATCAGTTAATTATTAGGCTTAACTGGTTTTCTCTGATGAATCAAGTTTTCTTTATTTCGTGCAGTTGAAAAAAGCTAGAATGAAGACGAAAATGTGACCGACTTAATGAAAATCGCACTTTTAAAACAGTGACACATTCTCCGTACATTATGGTACGGAGAAGCATAACTTTTCAAGCACTCGGGGAAATTTTTATGCTCAAGGGATCAATTAACTCGAAATAAAACATAATCTGCATAAAAGTGGTGCCTGACCGACTATTTTGGAGGTATCTTAGACATTTCCGTAAACAGCATTTGAAGATAATTCGGCACCTTACTACACGGCGTCTGTGGTAAGTTTATTCACTTCAAATTGTCAAAATTTCTTATACATTCCCATGAGAACCTATAATTCTGTAAGTAATCATACTTTTTTTCACTTTAAGTTAAATACCACAAAGGATATAGTAGAATTTCTTCTTTACCAGACATGGAAATGGTCAAAATCGCGATCCGCTCGAAAATGTTTCGTCTATAAAAAGCCGGGGGAGAGGGGAGAGGATTCGAAATTTGCAGCCTATAACTCTGCCAGAACTAGAAAAATTTATTTGTGATATTTGGCACATTGAAATTTCTGAGATTTATATTAAAACACTGTATAAAACTGTGCCATTGCGCATTAATGCAGTAATTCCATATAAAGGTGGAATTAACCCAATGCAGAATACATATTTTTAACAAAAAATTGCTTAGATCTAACAAATAAATAGTTTTATTTCATATATTAAAATATAACTTGTTTATTTCACATAATAAATCATAATAGAATGCAAAGTGTATAGTTATTGCATTATGTTCAAAAAGAAAGTTTTATGCAGATTTTTAAAAAGTACTTCGTAAAGTGCAATAAAGCGAATTATTAAATCGAAAATATACATAGGTATCATTTCATACCTTTGGTATTATGCAAACAAGACAGTTTTATTTGTTTCAAACATTAATTTTAAAGTTATTACAAATAAAAAAGATATAAGTCATTTTATCTGCAGTGCGGCTTTTTTTTTGTCGCTTAGTGTATATTTTATTACAAAAAATTTGATCTGAAAAAGAGTTTTAAGTTTATTTCAAACTTGAAACACTTTTCAAACCAAAAGTTTGAAAATCTTCATATTTGAATGAGTTTACATAACTTGTAAAAAAAAATGTTTTTGTAATAAAATAATTCTTTTGAAGTCATCTTTAGTGTTTTCTGTTTTATGCTCCCTCAAGGAAATCTCCGTAAACATTTATTTGTATTCATTCTACACTCTTATTTCACTGAAGTTGTACAAATATAACACTCTATTTTTAGTAAGACAAGACTAATTTTCATAATTTTATTTTAAGGGCCCTCTTCACTCACCGCCGCCGGAAGTCGAAGCTAATGTTATTCTATGGGGAAATTTTCTCTACAAATAACTTATTAACTAATGCATATTTTTAAATTCTGTTTTCACATTCTGAAAATTCCCAGCTGTTAAACTGACGGACTTTTTAAAAAAAAACTACTTTTTTCATTTTTTATATTTTATTTTGAAGCTGAAAAATACGAATTTTCAGTAAGTGAAATTTTTTCATTTTGCAATTTCAAAATAAAATATTAAAAATTAAAAAAATACATTTTTGAAAAAGGTCCGTCAATTTAACAGTTGGGAATTTTCTGAATGTGAAAACGGAATTTAAAAATATGTATTAGTTATTTGTAAAGAAAATTTCCCCATAGAATAACATTGGCTCGGGCTTCCGACGACGGTAAGTGAAGAGGGCCGTTAAATTATTGTTATATATGTTCAAAACAATGAGTGTTACTGTTTGTATTTGGGAAAAAAAATCATTATTTCAAGTTTTGGCGGTTAATGGGTTAAAACACGCCTGTACAACGAACTTCTGCTTAAATACATTTCTGATTTGTTTTCCACTGAATACATGAATTAATAAGTATTCGGCGATTCTAATAGTTTATTTATCAAAACGTTAAAATTATCTTTGGAAAAAAACTCGTAACACTATAGCGTGCAAAACGATACCATATTTCAAATAAAATAATTTAACCGGCAAAAATACTTAAATTAAAACAGCAATCAAAAAACATGTAAAATGAGTCTTCGCTTTAATCAGTATACATGCTTTTAATATATATATCTTTAGAAGAGATGAAGAAATTGTCTGCGTAGGTGGTTTTTTAAGGAAGAAAAACATCAGTCTGTGAGCAATCGCTGCGGCATTTTATAATATTCAACGAAACAGGTTCCTCTGCTAGTTCCACTCTCTTACAATGGCAACACGATACAGATAAATTTAAGCGTTACATTTTTTTCTTTTTTTCCAGCTTTTTCGTTTTAAGGGAGGAAACCAGAAAAATAAAATACAAAAACGGGAAGATTTTACTTCATTGTACATCAGACGGTCTTTAAAGAGAAGAAATTCCCCTTAATATACATTAAAAACGAAAAGAAGAAAGACAGAGAATTCTTAGTATACAATACTTTTTGGATTTTCATATGAAAACGTTTTTAATTTATACATACATACACACACATGTATATATGAAAACCTTTTAAAAACATATATCACATAACAGAATGTTGCAATTAATATAGTCCCCCAGAACATTAAAAATAATACGCGAAATTTCTCTTTAAGGATAAAAGGATTTACCAATAACAGAAAAAAAAAAGGGGATACGGAACAACTGAGAAAATGCTCAGCTGCGTGTCCAGAGCATTTATTCAAAAATATGGTGTCAATGGTCTTCGGATTGAGGCCAATTGATCGTACGTAGGTCGTAGGCTTGGGTGGAGTGCCCTTCGTGGGTGTTTTACAAGGGATTCTAGCGCGTATTTACACGAGTATCGGAGAAAAGCATGGAAAACTCCGAACGGCCGAATCGACTACCGCAACCTGGGATCAAACCCAGTCTACCAGCCCGTACCATTTCCCGTCTACCAGCTTCGAAAATTTAAAAGTTAGGAAAATACACAATAATATGAACGCATTTTAAAAGGACATTATCAATCAAGCGATATTTCATATACATTGAATACTTTGCAAGCTATCTTTCACTAATCAATTTAATTTCCTCTGCTTTATATTCCCACAAAGGGCACTACCCTCAGGCCCTTAGCACAGTCAATCAGCCTTACTCCCAAACACCGAATTCCTCTGCAATGTAAATGTATAAGCTGAAATGCTGAAAGTAGTTTCTGACTGCTAATTGATAAAATGTCATTTGTTATGGTAAATTCATGAAATTTTTTATTTAATTTTGAAACAGAGTAAAAAAACTATAAGCAACACTTTTGCGGTCGAGTACCGAAATACGGGATCGCTTTGCATTTGATTCGCAAAATTTACGTTTAAATGCAGCTAACTGCTGAAATATATATGATAAATATTAAAATGTTTCAAATATTTAAAATAAACTCGCGTCCCCCCCCTTCCAAACCTGATTCCTAAAATACCCAAATATTTAGCCACAAATCAGCAAAACTCCTTTTGGATATATGTGTATGTTCTTGCAGATTTTTTATTATTATTATTACCCAAACACGTATTGCTCTTGTTCGAAATTAAAAAAAAAAAAAAAACTGTTTTAAATCGATTGTTTTTTTAGGGTCCGTTTTAAGAACACTGACTTTTGTGAACGGTTCATTTTTGGACTGAATTATTTTTTAGACCAACGAACAGTAATAGTGATATAGTGTGTCTAATTTCAATCATTCAACATTTATTTTAAATTGTTAATATTGTCACTGAAATTTTCACATTCCATTTATGGGGTGCTTCATTTTAACAATGGTGTTAAGATATGCATAAAAACCCCTCCCAGATAATTAAATAAGAAGTACGTAAATATTTATTGAACTTACTAAAGCAAAACAATTTGATTACAATTATGCAATGAAGAAGAATAACGGTCACCCAATGTCTAATAATTCCGGAATAAGAAATTATCCTTTATATCTCTCTTACTGCGTGAAATATTTTAATGTCATTTAATTACGCACTAATTAGAAAAAAAAAAAATCATCAAGAAGAATGTGAACTCTCCGGCCAAAGCTGGGGTTCGTCGTTTACATCCAGCCTCTATAATACAATCACTGTGAAAAGTATCAGGGAATCAATGGTTCATTAAGATAATGGCTTATAAGAGAAGGCAATCTGTTCATATGACCCATGCAAAGAACGGGAAAATTTGGCAATTTTTATTATTACAATCAAAGTTTGCTTTTTTACTTTCTTCTATATGTAATATAGAGAAAGTATTGGATTCGCGAAAATTTTCGACCTCCGTTTTTTGACGGATCTACACGTTTTGGGATGTCCTGAACACGAATTGATAGTTTTTAGAAAATGTCTGTCTGTGTGTCTGTCTGTCTGTCTGTGTGTCTGTCTGTATCATTTTTTTGTGGAAGCTGTATCTCACGAACATATGAATGAAATTTAACCAAACTTGGTATTTAGTTGCACCCTGACATGAACTGGTGCCCATTAGATTTGGGGATCAATAGCTCAACAGGTGGCGCTGTAACCGCATTTTATGCAAATTTTTAACATGGCAGCATAGGACAAAATTCCGTATAAATGGGCATAATGAGAGTTATTTTAAACTTGTGATTGTAAAATGAATTTGAATTATTGATGATAGTAGTAGTTAACTAGGAAAAAAAAATTGTGCATGGGGGGGCATCGGTTCCCCCCCTGGGGGGTTTGAAGATGGGTATCATTCGAAAGATCTCGTCAATACCTTTAAAACGAATGGTTGAACCATAAATCTGTGATAATTTAAAACAAAGTTATCGATTTTTTTTACTTTTAACAAAAAAAAAACTTAGAAAAATAATCGTTTTTTTTTTTTTTTTTTTTTTTTTTTTTTAAACGAAATTTTACCAAACTTGGTATTTAGTTGGTCCCCGACATAAACTGTTGCTGATTATATTTGGGGATCAATAGCTCAACAGGTGGCGCTGTGATAGCATTTTATCTAAATTTTTAACATGGCAGCATAGGACAAAAATTCGTATAAATGTGCATAATAAGAGTTATTTTACACTTGTGTTTGTAAAATTAATATGAATTATTGATAATAGTAGTACGTAACTAGGAAAAAAATTTTGTGCATGGGGGGGCATCGCTTCCCCCCCTGGGGGGGGAAGTACACCCCCGGGGGGGGGGGTAAATTTTGAAGATGGGTATCATTCGAAAGGTCTCGTCAATACCTTTAAAACGAATGGTTGAACTATAAATCTGTGATAATTTAAAACAAAGTTATCGATTTTTTTTACTTTTAACCAAAAAAAAAAAAAAAAAACTTAGAAAAAAATTCTATTTTTTTTTTTTTTTTTTTTTTTTTTTAAATAGTTAGTGATTGAATATGTATTAATTTTCACAAAAAAAAAAAAAAAGGAAAAAAAAATCTTTTTTTTTTTTAAAATATTGTTACTGATTGAATATGTATAGGAAAATATAGAAGAAAGTCTTGTGGTGGCCACAACATACTAGTTCCATCTAGGATTATGATTTACAATATTGGATGAAAGTGTGCGAGAACTTATCTGACATTTCTTATACAGTCGAACCTCATTAACGTGAATCTCAAGGGGGATAAAAAATGTGTTCATGTTATCAGTAGTTCATGCTATCAGTAACTAATCTTCATATAACTAAACTAATCTTCATTTTGACGGGGACTGTGGAAACAGTTCATGTTAAAAGCAATTCACGTTAACAGTGTTCATGTTAACGAGGTTCCACTGTATTCATTTAAAAATATCTTCTACCTTTCTGAACTCTCATATTATGATAATAAAGTTGCTCATAAAATGCTATCGATTCATTGTAGACTTCTGGTTAAATTAAAATCATTAAATAAAGTTAACATCTGTTTATTAAAATTTGAACAAAGAATTTCCCTTTATTAACACTTTCCAACAAGGTTGAAAAGTGTTAATGACTTCGGTTTGTCTGTCAGTCCGTCTGTCTGTCCGCGCTCTAACTCCCGTAAATATTTATGGAATTTCTTGAAACTGACATATGTTATTCAAGTTCACTATCGGAAGTTCCCTATTGAAAATGGAGTTTATACCTCTACTGGTTTGTGTACAGGGGCACCCGAAAGTATTTCAAAGCATTGTGTTCTATGAGAGGTATTGCTATAAACCATATTTTCATACCTTAACTCTAAACATATCTTAATGAAATTGAAATATGTTATTCAAGTTCACTATTGGATGTTTCCTGTATAAAATGGAGGAAATACCACCATCGGTTTATGTACAGGGACACTCAAAAGTATTTCAAAGCATTGCGTTCTATGAGAGATATTTCTGTAAATGAAATTTTAATAATTTTACTTTCCACGAAGTTTTAGGAAATTGATATATGTCATTTATATGCACAAAAAAAAAAAAAAAAAAAAAAAAAATGCTTTGACTAGATTATAGCATGATTAGCATTAGATTTACAGGGTGATACAAAATATCCACTTATATTAAGAGCTATTAATAAAAAATTGCTAGAATTGTACTTTTGTTTACATTAAGCGTTTTTAACACTTTCCAACATTTTTAAGTGTGAATATGATTTCAGTTTGTGTATCTGTCCATCTGTCTGTCTGTCGGCCCGCGCTCTAACTCCTGTGAATATTTATGGAGTTTCTCGAAACATATATTTTATTGAAGTTCAATATCGGATGTTCCATATTGAAAATGGAGTGAATATCTCTTCTGGTTTCTGTACAGGGACACCCAAAAGCATTCGAAAGCATTGTGTTCTATGAGTGTTATTTTTATAAATATTTTCCCTATAGAATGTTCCTCGTTTAAAATGACATTAATAGGTCCTGTACAACTAGTTTGTTTACACGGACAAAAAAAAAAAAAAAAAAAAAAAAAATGCATTACGTTTTAGGACAGAATTTTTTGAAAGTTATATTTAAAAATCTTTCTACCGTAAAAATCATAAAAATATTGAAATATATTGTTAATATTCCAAAATAATGTTTTGTATAGAATATGATAGGATTAACTTTCTGATTTACAGGGCTACACTAAAATATTCAGAGAGATGAAAAGCTGTAATTATAATCTAATGGCTGCATTTTCTTTTGCGTTAAGCCTTTTTAACACTTTCCAAAATGCCTAAGAGTAATTTTAAAATCAATTAGTCTATCTGTATATTTTTCAGTCCTTCTGTCTGTTGTGTGATAACGTAGGCAAAGAATATTAAAAGTCATTCGATACAACAATTACGTACAGTTGGAAAGTGTTACTAATCAATGCGTAATGCATGATTTTTTTTTTCTTGTTTTCAGTTTTGTAGCTGTATCTCCCCCCTCCCTCCCCTGAGTAACATTATTTAATGCTGTCACATTTATTTAAATTTTGTGTAGTATATAACAAAATAAACAAGAATTTATCACAAAATAAATAAGAATTTATTAATCAATGAAAGGAATGAAATAAGAATTAAATAATCAATGTAATTCTTATTTCATACAGTTTTTCTATATAAAAATTATATTCAAAAAACAAAATTAACTGCTAGATTTTCCAAGTAATTTTTTTTTTTTTTTTTAATATGAAAAATATCCCCCCCCCCCCTGTTAAATGGTCATGTAATATAAACTAGTTTTCGACCTTGATTGAACTGCAACTCTGAGATTAGATGGGCTTCTAGAATTTTCATTTTTTCCATTATTTACTTCCTTGAGTAACTAACTTGTTTGCTACAAATAACTAGTCGGTTAGAAACAAAGAAGTTAATCAATAATTTCAATAACGCTAGCACACGAAAAAAGACAGAAGTTCAATGGCGCGATTTTCCTAAAACACATCGGAGTACACCTAAGCGACCGAACAATTCAATGTAAAATATTTTATTTTTATTTATTTATTTCTTTTTAATTGTTCAAAACTCCGAACGTACATAGGCTTACATTTAAAGAAAATAAAATTTACTCTCTTCTCGACTAGTGAAGCGATGTTGACATAAAATCATTGAAGAGAAACGATAGAACTGGATCCAGTTAATTTATGATTAGGATTCACACCATGCATTTAATAATTTAGTAGTCCAAAAATTTAAAGGGCCGCGGTAGCCCAGTCGGTAGAGCGCCGGCCTCGCAATTGGAAGATTGCGGGTTCGGTACTCGAGCCGGCCAAAGACCGTCGTGTACACTGGTGGCTGGTGCACGTAAAATCTGTCGTGGCCATCAAAAATTATACCTCTGGGGGTCACCGAAGCGGGAGAGCCATCCCTTCCGTGGAGGATCAAAATTGTGATGGCATGTCCCCGGACCACCTCAAGGGGTGTGTCCCAGACCGTCGCCAATTGCCTATCTGCGCATCACTAGTGCGACGTAAAACCCAACCAACCAACCAAAAATTTAAAATACTAAACAAAGGTTAAAAATGAAATAACATGTACAAGAGCAAATTTTTTTATGCATAATTTTGCTGCACACATCAACGCTTTTATTCGAAAATTACTCAGACACTGGTTTTAAGATCTTCAAACAGTTAACCGGAAAGGTAGAAAAGTTTATTTTTACCAGTTATGAAAGAAAAGTTTTGTAACAACTTGCACAGAAACGCACTGAAAAACTGCAGTAGAAAGCTTGAAGTAAGCAAACACCGTAAATTATAAAAATACGCAGCAACTGATTCAATAGAAATTATTACGCACGACCTTTCATAAGGCATAATTAAAAGTAGCACTGGTACAAACCAGTGACTCCATTATTGAACGATTACTGATGCTTACCAAACAAACAATAAAAATCATAGTTCAATGCTTGTTTAAAAAGTATTTTTTTACCGACATTTTGTTATTATCAAAATATGTTTATTTCTATTTTATTTATTTTAAATGATTGAGGTTGCGTGGGTTTAATGTTGCAAAAAATTACGCAGAAAGCAATTAGCGACGGTATAAGATTCACCCCTAAGGGTGATGCAGACATGCAATCACAATTCTGATCCTCCGCGGAGGGGATGACTCCAGAGATATTATTTTTACGAAACGTGGAGGACATTGCAGTTACGACGGATTTTACGTGCACCAGCAACCATTAATGTACACCAAGGTCTTTGGCTGGTTCACGTATCGAACCCTCAGTTCTCTGATTACAAGCTCAACTCTCAAGGAAGTAACCAAGAGGAGGTTTTGGGGGTTCAACTGACCCCCGCCCCCTTCCTCAAAATTTTACAAATTTATTGAAAAAATTTGAACTATACTTCATTTTTAACATTTTTTTTCTTCTTACCCGCAGAGTTGGCTTTATCTAATAAATTGAATATAAATGCAGTATAGGCGTAGTGAATAGTAATAGTTTTGGTGTTTATGAAAAGAAATATCCATTTTCAACTTAGAGTCCTTCATCCGGAAACTAACAGCTAATTTAAAATTGACTCGAAACCCGATCCAAACTCGCTAAAGAAATGTACATTTTCCTGAATCCAAACAGTACCCGAAAAATGAAAAAATATGATAATTAATTAATAATTCAGAAGGATCAGCAGAATCAAAAAGATTTAGACTGCAGTTTGAAAAAAAGCTCTTTAAGTAGGGAATTCCGATATTTGGGATGCCTGATACGGAAGGTTTTTTTTTTTTTTTTTTTTTTTTTTTTCTTACTTTACTATAATAATTTGGATACGTATATAATTAATTATATTTAGTATGCATATAAATCAGTTATACAGTTTTATTTCTATCAAACAAATTTCTGCTTATTACTTCAAATTTTTTAAACACGTTCTGAAACCTTCTAGACTCATTACAAACTAAACTTGACCCTCAGCAAAAGAATATCAATAAACATGACCCGAATATAATAAGACGTGAAGGAAACAAAAAAGCCAGCCCGACCCGAACGACAAGAAATAAAATATCAGTTTGCACTTTCCTAGATTAAATATGTACTAATAGCTGCCAACATTTAGAATTTTTAAATCAAATTTATCACCTTTATTTTTCAACAGAAATCTGTCATATAATTTTTCTACCGACAAAATAAATAAAAAATTTCTGCTATAAAGTCTTGCGAGGGAATACGGGAGACTTTGCAACTATGTATACTGTACTGTACGAAAATTTGAACCCTCACCCAAATCTGCTTCCGGTCTTGTCGACGCTCTGCCAATGGGCCTACCGCGGCATTTACTTTAAAATGAAAATCTAAATTAGAAAAAATAGGTCTATACCACGGAATTTTTCACAACGTATCTATCGTCTACGTATATGATTTCGGCGACATTTGTTGATGACGTAACAACAATTGTCGTTATGTTGTTATGAGTAAACCCTTTTTATAATAGAGCAGTGTAATAAAGTCTATAAAAAAACTTGTGCCCCAGTCAGCAGTCCAACGTATATTGAAGGCTAACACTTATTAAAAAACATAAAACTGACAGATATACTAGCGGTCGAAAACTGTATTAATTTGATATTAAACATTATATAAAGGACTGTTGAAATGGATGGTTTTATACGATATATATGTTTGCACAAAAAATAAACAAAAATTTCACAAAAAATGTATTATTATTATTTTCCACAGAAACTGACTCCAAAAATTAAAATCTGGATCAACCCCAGTAAAAAGACTAGCATACTTTCTCCATTGAATAAACATCAAAGTTTATTGAGTAAACACCAAAGCGAGTTTATTACATTTTATGGTGTTTATCCAAAGTTTTGTACTTATTACCAAAGTTTTGTACTCATTACTTTTAAACGCCAGTTCTGTGGTGATACTTTTTTATTTAAATAATACTTTCTCCGTGACATGTGGCGCTGGGGAAGGTTTGTAAAAGTCATAAAGGGATTGAGTTTTATACTTAGAAAGACAGTTATACACAAAGTCATAGGTGAATTGAGATTGCTTGACGCGGAGACGATAAAGAAGCGGAAACTACTTGAAGGGGATTACTTGTAAACGCATGTTAAGTGCAGAAAAAAAAAAAAAAAAAAAGCACTAAATACAATGAAAAAATGCGAGTAATAATAAATTGAATAATAATATTTAAAAAATTATAAGCATTAAAAAACATTAACCTGAATTTACTGGAATATAAAAGAAAATAATAAAAGAAGAGCTAAAATACTATTTGCACGAATAAGAGAAAAAAAACATCTAAATTTATGAAAAATAAATTATTACGGAAAATTAATGCAATTGTTAATTATTAATTAAGGGATGCAATTGTTTTGCACAGTAATTGATTACTGTATATTACACACACATTAGAGAGAACAGACACTCCCTAAAAACATTTAGCGACGTATTTCTCTTTAATATTATTTGATTTAATGTACAGAACACAATACAATAAATAGAGCGCCGCTTATCTGAATTTCAATCAACAAAACGCCCATTTATTCGCACTTTTATGGTCTAATATTTTTTTCTTTCGGCTTTTAACAGGCATTCTTTTTAATTAAAAATAAAAATACCGGAAAATTCTATTTAAAAAACTGGCATTAATACGCAAACTTTATGTATTTTCGTAAGCGCATTTGATGCGTTAAGCTTTTAATCTATATTGGGAAATTTGTAAATTCCGATAAACAAATAGTTTTAAAATTTTTTGAGACATATTATTAAATGTCTCGATTATATTTTAGCATCTGTCGAATTATCCGAAATATTCTTGGTCTTGACAGGCTCACTTAATCTGCGCTCTGGAAAAACAAAAATCGAATGCTAGTCATAACATCGATTCTAAAGTGATGGAATGGAATAAAGCTGTTTACACCAAAGATTCTTAATTATGATATTTAACATATTCAATAGACAACAACTTATATTCCAAAAACTGATTACAGAGTGCATTTATTTCTATATTTCATTTGTCTCGACATGCTTCATTTAACCTTATTTAGAAATTTTTACCGCGAAAACCATAATACTTGTGGGCTAAAATAAATTATTAAATACACATTACTTCTATTTTAAAATGGCTGATTGTTTCAAAGTTTCTTGATTCGACGACATTCAACATTTTCAATAGACAACAGTTATTCCGAGAACTGACTATGTTTACTTTTCCATCCTAGGGTTTCGTTCTGTTTCCATTTCTCTGTTTTTCTTTTGTTTCGACAAGCCTCATTTAATCTAATTTGGAGTTTTTTACCGCGAAAAATGCATTACTTGCGGTGTGGAAGTGTGGGTTATGGTTGATCGACTACGCTAGGGTCTTAGCATTGGATGAAATGCCCTTTGAGGGGGCTTACTTTTAATTCTACTTACGTTTCGGCACATACCTTAAAATCATTATCTAACCCTCTGTGCATTTTTTTTTAATGAAAATTCTGAACATTTTCTTAAAAATAGCTGTTACGATCTTTATTCACGCGAGTTTCGGAAAAAACACTGAAAATTCCAAGCAGTTAGGTCGAAGAGCGTAACTTGCTCGAATCTGACACCTTTCGTCTATCAGGTTTGAGAGCAAAACTTCTTGGGCAGTGATGGCTGCCACATTACTTGCAAGCTAAAATGAGTTGTTTAGAGACTATGAACACAGAGATTTCGAAAAATAAACAGTAAATAAACGGCTATAAAAATTACTTTTCATAGAGGGAAGATATTTATCTAAAAATCTAAAAATATACAGTTAAAAAATCTTTAACAAATAAGAAATGACAAGAAATTTATTTTCAATTTAAATATAAAATAGTGACCTTAAGGGGGTGCATCACGGATCGTCAAGGTCATCCAAAGCCTGTGTTATTCTATGGCGAAATTTGTTTATAGAATTACACATTACCTAATGAATTTTTTTTAATTCTGTTTTCACAATCAGAAAATTCCGAACCATACACTGAAGACCCGTGAAACAAAAACTGTTATATTTAATTTTTAACCCTTTATTTTTAAGCTGTAAAATGCGAAAAATACACTTGTGTTGCTTTACTAGCCTCTAACTTATCAACAAATTGCAATATCTGAAATCTGTATAGCGTGTCGCTTTCTCAAGAAAACCAAGCTTTTTATTAATGTTTTTATAAATTGTTTTATTTAAATCTCTATTAATGAGAATATAAGAAACTTTAATTTTTAAATTGAAAAACCTCAATTTCAGCAGATTTCTCCGCCTCCCATCGGAAACGCCCCGCGAAACTTACGGGAAGTCATTAAGATTGATTGATGATATCGTTCATGTCGAAAGGGGAAGGGGGATAATGGTGTCGTTAAAACATACTTTCTGGGTCCACACAGAATTTTTCTTTTTCAGAGTCCAAATGCATTAAAGAAAAAAAAGAGAGAGAGAGAACTCTTTGCTTAAAAATCTAGTATTTTTTTTTATATATATTGCAAAAAAAAAAAAAAAAAAATGTTTGTCTCCGACTACCTCTTTACGAAATCTGAACGCAAAAAGATGCGAAATAACTCAAGGACTCAGAATTGAGCATTTAAATAAAATTATTTCAATTAATTAAAAGACATTAAATAAAATCCCTGTAATAGTTTTAGAATTATTAAATATTTAATTAAAAATATAAAAATAAATAAATAAATAATAATAATAAATAAATAATAATATTAAATAAATAAATGAACTTATTAGTTAATTAATTAATTAATTTAATTAATTTATTTGTCCTTGGCATAAATTCATTTACACGCGAAAAATAAAAATAAAATAATAATAATAGTAATGATAATACATACAAACATTATATATATACAACGGCAACGAACGCCTGCAGAATTTCAAAGTGTTCGCTGACGATGACGCGAGTTCCATGATTTTTGCTCACCCAAAAAGTGCTCAATGCGCCTAAAGAAGTTTTCACTTCAAAAAGCTTGAAGCTGCTATGAAATCTCACATCAACAGATAGGAGCTTTCATAGCCCGTACTTTTGATTTTTTTTTTTTTTTTTTTTTTTTTTTTTTGGTCGATGTTTGGCGTATTATATTATTATTCATTTATTTTATTTAATATGTTTTCGTCTTTTAATCATGACTTAGATACGTTGGAAATAGATAATTTATATGACTATTGTTTTTATTTCACTAATTTTACGCCATTTAAAAATTTATTTATATTTTCAATACTCACATAGACTAAAATGTCTGCCGCGAAAATAAAGTAGGTTATGACTGACGAACAGTTTGTAAGATAACAAATGTTTTATAAATAATAGTAACAATAACAATAACAATAATGTATTCATTAAAAAAAGAAGAAAAAAGTTAGTTTTCTTTATAAAATATGTTTCAAATGATCATTAATGAAGTAAAAGATAAGCTGTTTCGAGCAGTTTAGAAAAAATTATGTGATGATTGTTTTCTTTTTATTAATTTTTTGCGATATTATGTGATTTATTTATAATGATTATGCGTGACTAGCCGAATTCGTCAAGGAGATCTTATACTAAAGCTGTTCCTGAAAAAAAAAAAAAAAAAAGTAAATTCGGTTAATTTAAACTAAACCATGAAATAAATTCTTAATTTACTTTTCTTATTATTTATTTCTAATTATGGATAAAGGTTTGTTTTCTATTTTCTCAATACAATGTTGCAAAAGTGATGGTATTTGTTTTCTGTCAAATTTACCTTTTTGTTTTTTGAAGGCCATGGGTAAAATTTTACTGTATTTATTTCGATGTTTTATTGCAGCTATAATGTTAGTTCTCAGCGTAACCGCTGAAAAAATATGGCTATTATTATAGAGAACGTTTTTATTTTGTTCCTAGAGTGTACATAGTTTTCAGTTTTCGGTTCTTGTTTATTTTACTTTCCTGAGTTTAAATACTACCCTTTGATATCTTTGTTTTGCCAATGCAAATACGTTCATTGTTATTGATTTTTTAATTAGAAAAATGTGATAATTTATTTGATTAAATAAGAAAATGAATGCAACAAATTTAATGCAGAAAATGTAATTTGGCTTTTAATTTCCAATTTATTTTTATTTATTTATTTATTTTTCAGTTTTTATAGTACCTTGTCATGCCCTTATTTTACATCATATATTTATTTGTGTGTGTATATTTATGTATATATAGTATATGTAAATAATGAAAGAAATACAACTGAAAGCAAGACAACGATAAATTCATTTGTCAAATACCAATATAAAATATGTTACAGCATCGAAAAATGTATCTGAAAACTCATTTGATGTTAAACTTAAAAATTATCCACGGGAGATAACACAGGCCGACATGTAAAATTTTGATTTTATAATTTTGGCTGATATTTATGTTTTTTGGTTTTCTGAAACCGAAAGTGAAGCCAGTTTGTCTCTATCATGTATAGATTTTTGTGAAAACAGGGTACAATTTCTTCCATTACTCTTCCACCAATATAATTATATAATAAGTTTTATAGTATTTCTCCATGATTAATTAATCATAGAGGCCTATTGTTGAAATTGTGAAGCCCTAGTGCGACTTAAAACCATATCAACCAACCAACAAACCGATTGTTATGTTGGTATATATAAGAAATCGTGTCGGTAAACACCCTGTATTGACAAAAATCAATACGTGATAGAAAAAAATGGGCTGCATTTTCGGTTTCAGCATATCAAAAAACATAAAGGTCAGCTGAAATCATCAAATCAAATTTTGTAAACTTCATTTTTGTATGCCTGTGTAATTAAACATATTATCTGATTGAATAATAGACAAATGAGAGAAGACACATAGAAATCAGAAATAATAATTGATTAACCAATCAAATTAAAAATTACTAAATTTGTCTGATATTTTGTAATGTTGTTTTTGTCAATAAAAGTTTATTTGTGTATAGCTTTGAATTCTTTTTCCTATTTATTTGTACAGCAGTTTTATTTTGTTTGATATCTTAATAAAAACAAATGTACAGAGAGTAATTAACAAATGCTTTTGCCAATATTCATACTTGTAGTTTAAAATGTGCGCATATATATATATATATAATACTGACCAAATTGGCTTTTGTGTGTTGTGGCAATTTTTTCATCTGTTTATTTTTCGTCTAATTAGGGACTATCTATCATACTAATGAATGTATCTGCTTAGAGAGTAAAATCTTTTGGTTAGTGGTAGGGTTGCTATTCAAGAAAATGTGTTAATTAAATTAATAATTCAATGAAAATCGAATAAGCGAATTTTTTCTTTGTATATTTATACTGTGCTTCGAATGGGATATTCGCAGTATGCTGTTATGTCGTATGTATAAATCGTTGTCACAAAAGTTGCGCCAAATGGGTGCAAGTTTATGCGGATCCCGGAAAAAGGGGCACCTGGGGAAAAAAGGGCACTTTTTCGACTCGCAAATTAAGAAAAGTGTCCTTTTTTCCGGATCGCGGAAAAAAAGATACCGGAAGAAAGGGCACTTTTCTTAATTGTTTCTTGTAAAATACTTCTAAATACGAACAATAGCAAAAAATTTTTGTTTTTACGAGGGGAAGGGGGGGGGGGAAGAGAGACAGATTAAACAAAAAAATTTTTGTTTCAGAGCCCATGCATCATTCATAATTTATAAAACATTTTCCCCATTACTATGACATTTATATATATTGTAAAAAAAAAAAAGAGTCAGAGGTTGATTTATATATAAAAGGAAGTTACTAAAATAAATTAAAAATATGCATAGATAAAGAAAGATTTTCCAGCATTTTTGTGCTAAAAGAATTAGCTATCATGGGTGAAATTGATAAAATATTTTTGATTTGATTTGACAAATTTGATTTTGTTTGTTATATCAGCGTCAAACAGCAGACAAACCAACCCATCATAGAGACATAGACGGTAGAAAGAGTCTGATTTGAAGTTTTTTCTTCAATATCATAAAGATTTTTTTTTTTTTTTTTTTTTTTTTTTTTTATTATTTAACTAATTTTATGACTTTAAAAAATTGTAAATTGTAATGTCTGGAGATAACTTTAAAATAATAATAATTTGTTAAAAATAATTAAATAAAGGAATGAAAAATAAAACTATGGGTTAGGAAATATATAATAGTGCCGTTGGAGCGATGAAATTGTGAAGTTTGGAAGAGCAGAATTTAGAATTGCAGAAAACAGGGCAGTTTAGAATCACCTAGGAGGGGGCCTCTGCATAGGATTGATTTTACTTAAAGTTGCAAGTAGAAAATTATTGAAATTATTAATTTTGTTATCCTAAATGTTTTATAATTTATTGCTTTTCCTTTCTACAGAGATGTAAATTATTTTGGGAAATAATAAGGGCGGTGGGGGATGAGGTTCTAAACTAAAAGTCTTGTAAATATTCCAACTTCACGGGTGTTATTTATCATAGATCCACAGTTAAAATATCAGGAAATGAACGTATTATTTTACTTTTTAATTTTTAACGTTTTCTTAATTAAAGTATTTGCAGCTCTGCGTGTGTCGGATTATATTCCATCAAAATTCGAAAATTACATTAAAATTAGACCCAAAAATAAATAAATAAATAAATAAAATTTTTCTTTGAACTGTAATTCTACTTAATTAAATCTTAAAACTGTTTAGACTCAAGACTAAAATTTTAAGGGAGGAACAGGAAAATGTCATATTGTAATAAAATAATGAAAGAAAATTATATTGAATATTTACTGAAAAATTTTAAAAAGGTTTTCATTATATATATATATATATATATATATATATATATATATATATATATATATATTGCATATTAAGTTTTAAGATCAATAGCATAAGATAATAAAAATAATGTACTTAAAAAAAATCTAAAATTGCGGAATATTTTTAGAACATATGGAACAGTTTTATTTCACATGTATTTCTTTGTAAGAGGGATACTCCCCTCCTTCATCAAACCCACTTATTTATAATGCATAATTGTAAAAATAAACAAATGAATAATAATCAAGGCTGTTACTAATTTGACTTCAAACTTGACAACCTTGCTCAAAATTTTAAGTGGCAACCTAATACGAACTTCAAAATACCACTTTTGAATTTCCTGCAGTTATCTGTTTTTATGTTATTCTGATAACAGATATATATACAGATCAACCGCTAAATAATGGACTTTTATAATCAGGGAACCTCAAAATGTGATATTATGAAAAAAAGAAAAAAAAAAAAAAACTAGAGTTGAGAATAAAACTACTAAAAGTAATTCGTTTACATACAGTATGGATATGAAAAATTAATTTTGCTTCGTGAGCAAGTGTTCGTCGGCATAATAAAACATAGCAAAGCACTTCCATCAATTACATTCAATACAAAAGAGCGTTTAGCTTAATTTTGGGTAGCTCTGCATATTGTCGATAAACAATGTTGTGTGTTTAAATTTATTCTTACTTGAAAAACTTCTAACACAAAATCAGTTATAATTCCAGCAATTTCCAAGTATAGCCTCAATATATCCAAGTACTTTGGAGCTCTGTAAACGAATGATGAATGATTTCCATACCACAATCTACACAAAACATGCTTTTATGCATTTAAAAAAAATTGTTACTCACTTTTGTTTAATCAGCCTATTGATGTTAAATTGTACTTATCAGAACATAATTTATTTGAACTTTGAACCCCATAAACATCATGTATTTGAATTCTCTTGGATATTCCTGTACGTGAACCATTTGCTTTGTCTCAAGGAAAAAATTTAGTGTAGCATATTTATATGAAACCCATTTAAAATACCAAGTTTGGACTTTCTGCTATTATTTGTTCTTGATATATGCTGATAACAGACAGATACACACACAAACCAACCGCTAAAAACATTTTCCAATTCAGAGGATTTCAAAACGTATAATTATATAATAAAGAAAAAAAAAATCAATTTCGAAAATTTGACCCAAAAACAATACTTTCTTTACCCTGTGTATACGTGAAAGAAAGTAAATAGTTAGAATTAAAAAAAAACTTTTGAGTAAACATATTTCCTATTAAAACTTAAAAAAAAAAAAAAAAAAAAAAATCAACCACTATTTTTTAAAACACACTACCGTGGGTTTGAATCTTTCGACAAGAGAGAGAGAGCTATTTTATGTACTGTCTGAAACTAGATATGTAGTATAAATAATTCAATAAACATTTTTTTTATAATATTCATATATTTTATGCACGTATTTATAATTAAAAAAAAATATTTTCTTCTGTTCCGAAACATTTTGCGTAAAGAATTTTCATTTATTCATTTAATAAGATTAAATTTCTTGACATTAGAATTTAAATCTTAAATCTATTTATTTTAGTGATTTACGTTTCACAAAATATTTCACTGAGCGATGCGATAGTTTGTATATTTTTTTAGCGGCGTTCTTGTAGATAATTGAATACAGGTGGGAAACTGTCTCTTATCACCCCTGTCACACCACAGCTAGGAGAGGAAGTGTCAAAATAATTAAGGTAGTCAAGAAGATAATTTTTCAACTAATAGGGGAACTCTACTATTCACTGATTGGAGCTGTGGGCTGTCAGTTTTAAAAGTTAGGCCAACCCTAATTTTTTTTAGAACCTGGGCGGCCATGTTGAATAGAAATCTTCATTTCCGGATGCACGCCCTTAAGCCTATACTTAACCACATTCTTGCTCGTAATTTGACAATTAATGTAAAGTAGGGTAAGTGCACCAGTGATCGACACTTTTAGAGCAAGATCTGATGTTTTTAATGTTCTAGTCATCAGAAAATATTTTTAGAAATCTTAAGTTAGTACATATGGCATGAAAGACATTCAGAACCACATATATGTTAAAATACATACATTTGATAACAATTATTCTTTTTTTTTTTTTTTTTTTTTTTTTTTTTATGAATTTTTATTTGACACCCACTCAATGTTCCAGTAATTGACACTGCCAGTTCTTCATTTTATCAGTAATTGGCACCCTATGTTCCAGTGTTTGACACTGCTAGTTATTCATTTTACCAGTTATTAGCACCCTATACTCCAGTGTTTGACATAAAATGTTAAAATTCTTATATGTAAAATATATGATTTTATTATTTTTATTATTTATTAATTTTTTCGGGATAGATGTCAATTACTATAGCACCTACCCTAGTTAGTTTTTAACAATGCTAATTTTAATGCTGACAAAAAATGTATAAGTTTCTATTGAAGATATTTTTAATAAATCACATGTTGATTATTATTATGAACTAATATTAATAATTATTAGCTAATTTTAAATATTAAAATCACCCGACAGCTGAATTTGAAGACAACCTAAAACCTGACTCGAAACCGATTTCTTTAGACCAGATGCCGAAAATAATAATAATAATAATAATTAATTAATTAATCATCTAAAATCCAAACTAAAAGCCTTAAAGACAAACTTTAACTAATATATAGAAAGATACTTAATTAATCGAAGAGACTGTTTTGTAATTGTTGTAATTTTGAAAAATCAACATAATAATATTAAAAACATTTCTTACATAAATTCCATTTCTACACTAATTCAATTTTATATCTATTACTAATCTAATAAAAATTTTCAACAGCGAACACCTTCGAGAGGGTGGAGTTTGTTCGCTATTTGTATGCGTCTGCTATTTGAAAGGCATAAAGAATAAAAAAGATGTGCACTAAAGATTTAAAACAAAAGTCCGTTAAATAGAGATTTCTGCAGTTCGCGGTGTTTGATACTGTATTACAATTTCGATACGCGCATATTTAGTCATGAGTATATTAGAGGTCTGCACGGGCCGAGCTTACGGCCCGAGCCCGGCCAGACCCGAATTTTTAAATCTGTTCTCGGGCCGGGTCGGGCTCAATTTTTTTGTGTATACTCGGGCAGGTGAAATTTTTTCCGGACCGTGTCGGCCCGAATCGTTTTCTGGTTTCATCGTTAATCAACGAAAAACGAAAATGATAAAATATTTCTTCAGTCATTTATTTCACATAATTTTACAGGGTCGTATATCACATAAAATTTTGTTTTGTTAAAAAATTTCTGTAACTTCAATTTAATTGTTTATCAGTCTGTCTGTTCGTGATCTGATTTTCCGCAAATATTTTTAGCATGTCTCGAAATTAATATATCTTATTTCAAGCAATATTAAATGGTTTCCAATTCAAAATAGTATGCATGTCACTACTAGTTTGCGCACATGTTCAAACAAAAGAAATTACATACGTTACTGCGTATAAGGCTTTGTGCCCTATTGTCTGTAGAGTTTAGGTGGTATGAAGGCTATAAAAATCCTGCCGCTGTAACTGTTACTCTAAACACCATTTTCTTTTCTCCAGTGCACTGAATGAAAGTAGCATCATTTTTAGCATGTACAAAAACCTCTTTTTTATAGAATATGGTTGGATTACCATTAAAATTTTGTTTACCGGATCACATGAAAGATTCGTATACATTACGGTACACAAGAGGAAATGGTTGAACGTGCATTTTTAGTAGTAATAACCATTTTAAATACCGTCCTATTCCTATATTGTTTGATGAGTGCTAATATTTTCGATTTGACTTTCTGTCTGTCTTTGTGCCTTCTGTACGTCTGTAATAATGAACTTTTGTTTATATATAATTATTTTGTAAAAATTCAGCAGTTTTGTTAAAGAAGATTCTATTGCTTCGCTATATAAAACCTCTGCAAAACACATACTAAAAATCTTTTTCATAGAAAGACATGCATTTTTTTTGTATTTTTCAGATTTTTGAATCGTCGGGCCTGATTTTATCGTTTTTTGTCCGGGCCGTACACTGGCAAAAAATAAACGAGCCGGGCCTCAAAATTCAGGCCCGTGCAGACCTCTAGAGTATATTTAGAATGACTATATCAGCTATGTATATGTATGTATCGCGAACAAATATCTGCTTATTATTATTATTAATTTATTTATTTTAAACATGCTTTGAACCTGAAGCGACTCATTAAAAACTAAATCGAAACAGAATTCGAACTATAAAAATAAAAAATAAATAAAAATAAAAATAAAAATAAAAAAAGAATTTGAATAAGCCTATCCCGAAACCAAATCACAAGAAAATTAATTTTGGCTAATCCCTTTTGAACCCTACCCGAACCCGGCACACGCACACAAAAAAAAAAAAAAAAAAAAAAAAAAAAGAAAGAGAGAAAGGAAAAAAAAATAGTCAATCCTACCCAATGTAGAACTCTAATTTGCACATTATATACGCATTTTATACTTGAATAATTATACACGTATATTTATATTTATGCATTATTGAAATTTACAATAGAAATGCTATCTTACTAATGTTTTAAAGTTAAATTATGTTTTAATATGCATATGACTTCTTTTAAGAAAATAAACCATGAATGTTTATACAGATATTTTCTCGGTTCAAAACAGTACTCCCCTCCCTCAACCCCTCCAATGTCTGTATAAACTAATTAGAACAAAATTTGACGTAAGTGTTGGGTTCCCCCACCCCCTTCTTCTTCTGAGTACTGTATGAGGAATTAATTCCATCAGAGTTTTAATATCCGCTTGATAAATAGTTTACCAAATTTATAGATATTTTATAAATTAAGCAAAACCCTCTATTTTTTTTAGTTAAATTTTGACTTTTTATTAAAAAAGAAAAAAAGACACTGGCATATCTAACTTATGAAGATACTTCACTTGATATGGACGGTAGCCTAACCTCACGTTATTCTATGAAGAAATTTGTTTTCAAAATTACTCATTACCTAATGTATATTTTTAAATTCTTTTCCACATTTAGAAAGTTCACAATAGTTAATTTGATTCTCGTTTACCAAAAAACTGATTTTTAATTCTTTTTTTTTTTTTTTTTTTCGTATTTCATTTTGAAGTTAGAAAGTACAAAAAAGTTCTTAATTAATTTTTCATATTTTAGAGCTTTAAAATGGAATATTAAAAATTCTAAAAATTAACTTTTGAAAAACGGGAACCAATTTAGTGTTTGTGAATTTCTAAATGTGAAAACGGAATTAAAAAAAATATAGTTGGGAATGAATAATTGTTAAAAAAAAATTTCTCCATAGAATAACATGGGGTTAGACTACCGTCCACGTTAGGTGAAGTATCCCCTTAAGCATTCTTCACTTGTAATGCTTGGTGTTTGAGTTTACTGAGGTTTAATGTTCGTTTTAGAGGGATAGATTTCATTTAGTAGAAACGTGACGCTTTACATCGCTTCTTCCGCATTTGTTTTGCTTCGCTTTCTCATCAGTATGGCTATGTTAAAGTTAAACTCGCAATTTTTTTCTGTTATAATTCTGACAAAGAATGAAGCAAAGTGATAGTATTATGTTAAAAAGAAAGTTGACAAATTTCGCTTTTCTCTTCAAAGACTTTAAAACAATCTGGAGAAAAGACGCAATTTGCTGTTTATTTTATTTATTGTGGAAAATTACACTACTTTGATAGCCAAGTGATTAATTTGCATTCGCATCAGCCTAATAATAATTTGTTAAATGATAATTTCCTCAGCTGAAAAAAGCACCTCAATATTGTAAAAACTAAATGAATAAACGTGTATAAGTGTTGGTGATAAGGTTGCATTAAGGCCAAGTGAGGGTCCCAGAACTGGGTAGTCTTTCTAAGGGATCACAGACCATATTTACGCAAGTTTCTAAAAAATGAAAAAATAAATAAAGCACGTAAATCTTCCAATGGTTAAGTCGACGAGCATGACCTGAAATCGAACCCAGCACCTCCCGTCTACCACCTTTGACAGAAGAATCTCTTGGCCACTGGTCGGGTCAAACTTTGCATAGGAAAAAATATCTAATCTACGTTAAGGATAAAAATTGAGTAGAGTGAAGATTCAGATATTTCGATTTGGTGAGTGAGTCACGTGTTAACTGTCACACGTCTGAAGCAAAGTATATTACTTTCTAACCTTCACATATTTAGAGTTAATATCATTGAAATGCATTTATGCTAATTAATGCAGCATTCGAATTCCGTGAAAAAGTTATGGATGGCTTTTCTTAGGGATTGAACGAACATCAACGAGCATGAAGAATCCTTAACAAAATGAATGAATTCTCACTATGAAACATAAACTGATTTCTTTTTTTTTTTTTTTTTTTTTACACAGTTAGGCTTCCTAATGACACCACATGTAACCAATCACAGCCTCAAATTCAATTACCATTAAGCATAATTCTTTTGAAGTTTAAGTTCACCCGTGCTTCGCATCAATGGCATGTCATCTTGTGAACAGAAGTGGATTTCACAAGTACCTATAAGTTAAAACTCTTTCAGCTACTTAAAAATAAAGATATTTTTTCTTAGTTAAAACATACTTAGAAAAATGTCCATATAAGGGATGACCAAAAAATGTTAGTTCTTTCCCTTATCTTAAATGAAATTACAATTAATACTTAAGACCTGTATTTCAGCGATTAGTTTGAAAAAAAAAAAAAAAAAAAAAAAAAAAAAAGACCTCCCCCCCCCCTTCCTTTTTTTTTAACCAGGTTTTGAGCATATCCTTTTCAGCCACACATTATACATATTTGTAACGGGAAATTGCCATTATAAATAATAACTAATACTCTAATATTAAGTATTACTTCATTTAAAAATAATTTAAATTTGTAATAACAATAATCAGGCATGATATATTCAGCTTTTTGTCTTCTGTAATCTCTATATATTAAAAAAAAAGTTACTGCCGCCGCTGTGCAAATTTTTCGTCTGCGACCGCATTTCCTGGTCTCGGCGTCATGAGAGATACCAATGTTTGCATAATAATCCAAGGAACACGTTTATCTTAGTGTGAAATTTCTATCACCTTAATTAACGAAGTTATTAATTAAAAACTTTATGTTAATAGAGGTACTCTAATTGAAAACTTTGCAGATAGTTTCTACGAAAATCATTGTTCCTTCATCAGAAAGCGTTCTGGGAAAGAAGAAAGTAGAGGCCTGCAACACGGGCCGGTATTTTGAGGCCCCGCCCGATTTAAAAAAAAAAAAAAAAAAAAAGAAAAATTACATATATAAATATATATGCCTTTCCATGAAAAAGTCTTTTAGTATCTGTTTTGCAGAGGTTTTATATAGCCAAACAATAGAATGACCTTTAACAAAACTACTAATCTTTTACAAGACAATTACTTAGAAACATAAATTCATTATTACGGATGTACAGAAGGCACAAAGACCGACAGAAAGTCAAATCGAAAATATTGCTATTCATCAAACAATACAGGAAGGTATTAAAAATGACTAATACTACTAAAAATGTACTTTTTCATCCATTTCCACTTATATACCACAGGGGTGCATAAAATGTTCAGACCACTGAAATTTCCCCCGAACACATTCTAAATTTCTCTAAAAATAACGGAACAGTCTTATTATCAGAGATTTTATTTTTTTTTTTGGGGGGGGGGGAGGAAGGGGAAGTCTTTCTTTTAGTCCAAATATTGAGGAAAATTTTTTATAAGCTACTACATTACAATTTTTTTTTTACTACATCAAAATTTAATGTTACTATTAATGTTCACCAGATGGAAAATTAAAAAGTTTAAGGTAATCAGATTTATTAACTAACAAATTTTTAGAGCTACAATTCTTATATAATAGTACATAAGTATAAATAAATTAATGGTACTTCACTCTTCACTTTAATGCACTTTGATGTCTCTGAAAATTTAAAAAAACATTTTATTACAGAATTACGAAATCAACATGCATGAACTATAATCATTTTATGAAAATTCTATAATTTTCTGTTTAAAGATGAATTAAAATTATTGTGGGATACAGTACAAGAAAAGTAAACAATATGACTTAACTAATATGTACAAAACTGAACAAGAACTGCACAAACCGAAAAAAAAAAGAAAAAAAGTTATATGCTATAAAAATGAGACAAATTGCTATAAAGATACAAAATGTACAAAACATGGGCAAATTTTAACCTTCAGCATATGAGTCATAGTCTGAGAAAACAGTGCTCAAACGTTGAATGACAGAATCAGCAGCTAATTAAGACATTTGTTGATGTGTATCATTATAATAATAATAATAATAATAATAATAATAATAATAATAAAATAAGAGTTTCAAGCCCTGCCCTTTTTCCCCCAGAGAAGAAAAACAAAATAGTATGTTGTGGGTATCACAAAGCTTTCTTCTATATTTTCCTATACAAATTTACGCAGTACAAATTATTTGTTATTACTTTTTATTTATTATTAATGCAGACGATTTTCATCTGAGAGAGGTATTACACTAAATGTCCAATGGAAGTGAATATTTACCGTGCAGATGATATCTTTCCCGTTCTCTGGGAAAATTGCAGTATAGCAACGCCACCTATCATGTATATACACCCAATTTAATAAACATAATGCCTCCTAATGGCCCTTTCATACACTAAGTTTGGTTCGATTATACGCAATAGAACCTGAGATACAGCTTTCCCTTAAATTACGAAAATAGCTGTATAGCAGCGCCACCTGTTGAGCGATTGGCACCAAAAGTTGACATAAGCTAATTTAAGTTAAGGTGCATCTACATATAATTTTATATGCAATTCTGTGCAGTAGTTCCTGAGATATAGCCTTCCCTGAAATTGCAGAAATCGATGTATAACAGCGACACCTGTTGTGCAGTTGGCACCAAAAGTTGATAGACATTAACTTATGCCAAGGTGCATCTGCATATACATTAATATGCAATTTCGTGCAGTAGTTCCTAAGATACAGCCTTTTCTGAAACTGCGGAAACAGCTGTATAGCAACGCCACCTGTTGAGCGATTAGCACCAAAAATTGATAGACACTAATTTATGTCAACGTGCGTCTGTACATTGATTTATATATGCAATTATGTGCAGTAGTTCCTGAGATACAGTCGGCACAAAATTTTTTTCTCAAGCACACACAGATGGACAAACATTTTCTAAAAATGGTCAAATCGTGTTCTGAACCTCTCAAAACATGTAAATCCATCGAAAACCAGAAATAGAAAATTCTTACGAATCCAATACTTTCTTCTATAATATAAAGAAGCTAAAGCATAATTTTAGATTAATAACAATTAATATGAAATGATTGGGTTTCTATAAACATCCATAAAAGAACAACAGAAGGTTCAATTAATTGTTAAAATTAAATTGTTATGTGAAAACTAAAATTTAAGACACAAACAAAACCAACTCATTCAAAAATTTGTTTTTAATCACTCACAACTAATTGCTCAAGTACTTTTTCTTTCTTTCTTATATATATATATTTTTTTTTCTTTTTTTGTATGTTTCAGCTGTTTTTTCTTTTGTGTGTGTGTGTGGTTCGATTGGGGGGGGGGGGGAATTGCTGAATGCACAATCGAAACTCATAGATGAACTTCTGTAAATGAGACTCAAAACGAGGCAAAAAAAAAATGTTTTTCTTGTTTCTCTTTCCCCTTCTTCCCTCCTTTTCTTATTGGCTAAAGTAAACAAACACATCATTTCTCCTAGCCTACTGTCATTAAAGTGTTTGTTTATTTATGTGGATTAGGTTATTATTCTTGTACCATTTTAGTTAACACGTTGAGTGCCACGCGAATTCTTAAAGAAATCTCCGTCAGGCCACGCGCGCTGCTTAGAAGCGCGTTATGTTTAAAGTGTTTCAATAATATCTATTAAAATGCCTTAATGATAGCCTGTAATAAATAAAAAATAAGTAAATTTTAATAAATTTTCAGTAATTACTTAAAACGAGGTTTTTTTTTTTTTTTTTAGTTTTATATCATATTTTACACTGTCAACCACCGGTGGGTGAAGCGGCTTTATATCATATTTTACATTGTCAGCGACCGGTGGTTGACGCGGCCTAAACGAAAAGTTCAGTGTCAGCCACCGACGGGTGACATAGCACTCAATGTGTTAAAAAAAAAAAAAAAGTTGGAGATTTGATTTTTTTTTCTAGCCTGAATGAATCACCAAATATTTATCATCAACTTCAAATACTTAACTTTTTTTTTTTAGGGGGGGGGGGGTAATAGGTATTTAAAAGAAACACACTTGTGACAGAAGAATACAGCTGTTAGTTTGTTGTTTAATATTAGAAAGTTTGTTTTTTCAGTATATTTTTTTTTATTTCCGTTTTCATTTTTATTTTATTCTAAGAAAATAAATATTCAAAATTTCCCCCAGACAGTCAAATTTTCCCTGAACATCGTTCCCGCGTTCGGACACATTCTGCACCCCTGATATACCGTAATGTAGCCGAATCCTTCATGTGAACCTGCAAACAAAACTTTAATGCTAATCTAACAATTTTCAATAGAAAAGGCGCTTTTTGCAAATTTTAAAAATGATGCTAATTTCATCCAGTGCCCTGAAAAGTAACGGAAAAGTTAAAACGGGAAGATTTTTATATCCTTCATACCACCTACACTCTATGGACCATAAGACATCTGATAGATAGTAACATATCCAATTTCTTTTGTTTGTACATGTGTGTAGTAGTGACATGCATGCTATTTTGAATAGGAAAACTCTCTGCTAATGTTGCTTTAAATAAAATATATTAATTTAGAGGCATGCTAAAATATTTGCAGAAAATCAGATCGCGAACCGACAGATTGACATAAAATTAAGTTGAAGTTATAAACATTTTTTAACAGAACAAAATTTTATGTGAAATACTAGCCTATGAAATTGTGTAAAATAAATGACTGAAGAAATATTTTATCATTAACCTTCTTCGTTAATTAACAATGAAAGTAGAAAAAATCCGGACCGACAAATTTAATCCAGACTTGGCCGGGCCCGAGTATACATATAAAAAATTGAGTCCGACCCGAGAGCAAATTGAAAAATTCGGCCCGAACCCCGCCCGGGCTCGGGCTTTAAGCCTGGGGCTATGCAGAGGCAGACTTCTAGAAGAAAGGAAGGTAGACAAATTTCGTGCAACTGTGAAAAGCGATTCCTCCGTAACGGATCGAGACATGCAAAATGCATTTGCACCACTCGAAACAGTGTTTATTCCCGATTCTCACGAAGTAATTGTTTTTAAAGAATACGGATTTCTTTCTCTATTAAAAAAAAATACTGCTGCCCAAATTTTTTTGTCTGTGATCGCATCTCCTCGCGAACGGTAGGGTCCCTAGCGTCATGAGTGGTACCAATGTTTGCCGAATAATCCAAGAAACACATTTATCTTAGTTTGAAATTTCAATCATCTTAATTAACGAAATTATTAATAAAAACATCGTGTTAATGAAGCTACTCTAGCTGCCAACTTGCAAATAGTTCCTCCAAAAATCATTGTTCCTTCATCTTAAAGCGTTCTACGGGTGGAAAGATGAAAGGGAGGTAGAAAATTTCGTTTTTGAAAACCAATCCCTTTGGAATTGATGCCCAACTGACTCCGAATGGAACTGATGCCATGGAGGCCCTCCCTGCTTTAGAGAGCTTGCCAAAATGTTCTAAAAAAAAGAGAAAAATCACAAAAAAATTTCACATACAAATAAATAAATATAACAAGGAAACATTCAAAAGTTGTCGTCTTCAAAAAATATTGATATATATATATATATATATATATATATATATATATATATATGATTCTACTCTTCATAAAACACCAGGAAGTGAAAAAATTATCGTCTGAAATGAATTACAGCGACCACAAAAAATTATCAAAATTAAGCATATTTGGCGATTTAGCGCTGTTAGGCGTTCAGTTTGCTAGCACCGAGGTTGCAGTGTATGAACAGAACCGTGTTTTGTTTCTCCGCCAAGTACTCAAAATTAATCGCCGAACAATGTGAAATCGCCAAATATGCTTAATTTTGATAATTTTTTGTCGCCGCTGTAATTCATTTCAGCCGATAATTTTTTCACTTTCTGGTGTTTTAGGAAGAGTAGAATCACATATATTTTTTTCAATATTTTTTGAAGACGACACCTTTTGAATGTTTCCTTGTAAGGTTTTTTTTTTTTTTTTTTTTTTTTTCCCTATTTGAAGCAATTTATGATGTGTAGTAGATTTTTTTTTAATTTCTCCTTCGGTTATACGTTCTACTTCAGCAGTTTTTTATCAACCCATAAGAAAATCATCAGTTTTAAGCTGAAGACAACCGAAAAACGGTTAAAGCATATTGGTCAGCCAATGTAAATATTATCTTAGTTTCGAAGATTAGAGACAAAAATTAACAAATGTTTAAGCTCTTTAATGTAATCTAGAAAGAGAGTTTAAATCAGTTTTTGTTTTGATTGACATATTGCGTCAAAATTTATGGTATTACGTTCCAGTTTTTGGAAGTGAGGCCCTCTAAATTTGGAGGCCCTGGGCTAGTGCCCCGTATGCCTGTGCCATAATCTGGCTCTGGTAACGAATCGATATATGTAAAATATGTCTGCGCCATTCGAAAGAGCATTTATTCCTGATTCTAATGGTGTAATTGTTTTTAAAAAATAAGAATTTTTTATATTAAAATAATAATAATCATAATCATAAAGATGTCCAAAATTTCTATTTCTTTCTTTTTGAATTACGCTGTAAGAAAAACTTATCGTTCAATATTTTAACGAGGGGTACTTTTAGAAAAACCATTTAATCGTCTTTCCAACTATATAAAACTTTTAACAAAATACGAATTAGTGATTCAAATTTTTGAAATTTACGAAACATCGTACATTTTTCATTAAACATTTTATAACTCAAAAAGTTTTTCAGATAAATCAATTATTATTTTTTTAAATATAGATCTCGATGAAAGGAACAAACCGTAAAAAGATTGAAATCCGATTGCAATAATTTCGCGAGTTATGAATTTATTTGTGAAACGTGCGCATGAATTTTCCGAAATTCTCATTTTGAGCTCTTTCTTTTAATGCTTTGTTTTTTAATTCCAATTCTGTGTAAACGAATAAAAATACAGGAAATACATTTGCGCCCTTCGAAAGCACGTTTTTTCACATTTAAAACGATGCAACTTTTTTTTTTTTTTTTTTTTGAAAAAATACGGATGTTTGATATTTTTTAACTTAAATAAATAAATAAATAAAAACTCCAAAATTTCTGATTTTTTCTACTCATATTCGTTTATCTGTTTTTGAATCGCATGGTATGGTACGTAAAACCAATGGTTCAATTTCTTAATGATAGCTATCATCACTGTTATATCAAAGTACACTGAATTTTATTACAGTTAAAATCTTTTATATTCGAAATTTCTATAAATATTCAATAACTGCACTATTTTCAATACGATAAATCACATTTAATGTTATGAATTTTCATTAAAATGACACAAATGATAATTAGATTACATTAAGTTGAAAAAAAATTATTTATTTATTTTTCCAGAATGAATGTTAATTCTGACATGTCTCATATTTATCCTGTGATTTAATGATAACAAATTAGTTTAATTACAATAAAATTCTTAATTTAATTTTAGGAACTGGGAAAAATGAATTAAATTTTCAATGCAATAAAAATATTTATGAGAAGGTACTTGAGGAAAAATTACACTGTGGAAAGGAATGTAAAGGATATACGAGCACAGGGCCGGTGAATGGGGGGGGGGGGGGGGGCGGAACGAAAGTGACGAACATCTAAATTTTAAAATATGGAGTTTCACATTTTTTTTTTCTCTTAAAAAGTGTGTATTTTCCACAATTCTAAAAAGCATGAACATGAGAAAAGGAACGAGAAATTTAGATAAGAACCGCTTAGCAGTCCTAAATAATGGCGGTGATAATAGGCCCGCGACGCGGCAGGACATTGGATCTAAGAGACACTTTGCGGGGGATGGGGTTCTAAGTAGAGGTCTGCACGGGTCGGAATTTCGAGACCCGGGCCCAGCCCGGCCAGGTATGAAATCGAAAAATTCGGCCCAGGCCCGGCCCGATTCAAAAATATGTAAGTTACAAAAAAAAAAAAAAAAAAAAAAAAACGCCTTTCTACGAAAAAGATTTTTAGTATGTGTTTGCAGAGGTTTTAAGCAATAGAATGTTCTTTAACAAAACTGCTGAATGTTTACAAGATATTTATATATAAACGGTATTTCATTATTACAGACGTACAGAAGGTACAAAGACAGACAGAAAGTCAAATCGAAAATATTAGCATTCCTCAAACAATATAGGACGATATTTAAAATGGTTAATAGTACTAAAAATACACTTTTTACCACTTCCTGTTATATACCGTAATGTATCCAAATCTTTCATGTGATCCGGTAAACAAAACTTTAATGCTAATCCAACCATATTCAATAGAAAAGATGCTTTTGCACGTGCTAAAATTGATGCTACTTTCATCCAGTGCCCCGGAGAAAAAAGAAAAAAAAGTAGCCTTAGAGGAAAAGTTACAACGGAAGGATTTTTATAGCCTTCATACCACCTAAACACTACAGACCATAGAAAACAAAGCCTTATATACAGTAACGTATCTAATTTCTTTTGTTTGTTACATGTACGCAAACTGCGGTAGTAACATGCTTATTATTTTGAATTAGAAATCATCTAATATTACTTTAAATGAAATATATTAATTTCGAGGCATGTTTAAAATATTTGCAGAAAATCAGATCGCGAACAGTCAAGCTGATAGACAATTAAATTGTAGTTACAGACACCTTTTAACAAAATAAAATTTTATGTGACATAGCAGACTGTAAAATTATGTGAAATAAATGGCTGAAAAAGTATTTTATCATTTTCCTTTTTCGTTGATTAACGAGGAATTTAGAAAAAAAGATTCGGGCCGGGATGGGCTCGGGCTTAAAATTTCCCCCAGGCCCGGCCCCGCCCGGCCCGAGTACACACAAAAAATATTGAGCCCGAGTCTACAAAAAAATTTTAAGCCCGAGCCCGGCCCGGCCCGAGAGCAAATTGAAAAATTCGGCCCGTGCAGACCTTTAGTTCTAAGTGCCGCCACTGGAAGTAGATGCAGGAAAGGTAATATTCATAGACAAATAGATGTGGAACGGTAAGGAAGTCTCATTTCTTTTTCTTCAATAGTTTCTTTAACGCATTTGGAATTTGGAAAGACCATTAGTATCAACTACTCAGCATTGAGTGGGTAAACTGTTGCTAGTAAAATTTTGCAATCAATAAAAAAAAAAAAAAAAAAAAAAAACTTTTAACAAAATTGGTATGAGAAGGAACTAAGCCAAAGCATTCCGAGTGAAATAGGAAGAATATTTCGCATGTGCCAGACTTCCTTCAAAAGCTGCTAGACAACTCGTTACACTGCACGTGTCCAACTTGATATATTCAAAGAAATCTCTAATTGAGATGGTGTTTTTGGTGTTTGGGAATCAGGCCGATTAACTGCACTAGGGTCCAAGGCCTGAAGGGGAATGTCTTCTATGTAGATCCTTCTCAAGGAGTCCTAGCCCGTATTTACGCAAATTTCGGAGAAAACAGAATAGGCCGTCGAGCGCGACGTAGGATCGAACCCCGCACCTCACGTCTACCACTCGGCCGCTGGTGGGCCTCTAATTAGGATGAAAGCGAACAAATAAGTGCACAAGAACTATAACTGGACGAATATTGATATAAAGTTAAATAACAGCAACGTACGAGAAATATATACTAATAATGCAAAATTGTTGGGAAAGTATGAAGTAAAAATCACAAGGAAAAAATAAAATACTGCATTTCATTTACAAAATTTTAGAGGAAAATGTAAAGGATCGTGAAATATACAGTGCAGCGACCATTTTTATTTACACAAACACACATATGACAAGACATTAATAATAATAAAAATTCAGTAGAGTTTAATTAAAAATATGCCTAGAATTTATAGAATTAGGATTTCATTTTGAGACAAAACAGACAAAACTTAACTTGAAATTTTTAATTTAATTGAGAAAAAAATATTATCTGAAAAATATGAAAACATCTAGAACAATAGGAGAAAATATTGCACAGGATGGGAGGATTTTTCATTCAATCTAATGCAACAAAAGTTTTCTGGAAAAAAATATCTGTAATATTTCTTTGAAAAAGAAAAATATATATATATTTAACTTTAAAGTACATAGGCATTGCATATATCAGTCACTGTTTGATTACAATTCTTATTTTGTAAATTAATATATTGCGAGTAAAATGCAAAGCAATTGTATGTTTTTGTCATGAGTAAGAATAAACTTTCTTACTTAATCAAATTAGATTGTGTAAATGTATAGTTCGATAATGCAGTACCTATTGCACCACTGAATTTTATTAGAGCTATTTGAAATGCCAGTACCCAAAAAATTAAACCATTCTTCGATTAAAATTTAAGAAGTGATTTTGTGCGTGCGTGTCGGAGGGGAACCCTTACTTTCGTTTGCCCAGGGGCCCGTAATTCATGTCACCCGCCTCTGTACGAGCACTTCTCCAGATTCAGAATTCTTTTTGCATTGAAGACGGTACGCTTAAGGCTACCGAAACAGCTGTATGCATCTCAAATATTTTTCTTTGGCGTTTCTGACGCAGTAGTTTATTCGGGTTTTAAAAAAAAGAATAATAAATAAATAGAGAAAAATCAAGAAATATTACTCAAAACCTCGATAAACCCCATAAAACCCTGATAAATTTTCAACCCTATCTGCAACGCGCAAGTTTGTCAATAACGATGCACAACCCCTTTAAACAATTTTCGATTTTTTCCCCCCTAAATAATTTAATATTCATAGCTTTCCAATTATCTATATATTTTTTTACACTCCATTTTTCTATAAACATTACTGATAGTCCTACAACGAGGCAGATTTCTTCTCTTTCTCTCTCTTTTTAGGTACAAAGGGTATGTTTTGCGAGTTGAGATATTCTCGAGTGCTTTCCGCATAATGAGATGGAGCTCTATCAGGTCAAAATACATAATAATTTTTGTACATCTTTTGTACAAAATTGTACATTAATTCTTATTCCATTATTCCTGATGTAAGGTTTATGCGTAACTTTTTGAAAAACAACCACTTTGCTTTCGAATTTCTTCATAAATGTATAATTACTATTAGGAGTAATATGTGATCGAGTGAATAATAAACGTTATTTTCAAGAACGTGTGATTCACGTAGAGTAAAATAACTGTCAATGTTTATAACGAATTAACGATCGACTTTTTGTTTAAATTTCTTATCACTCAACGGCAGTTCAATTCGACAGATTTTATCCGTGTCTCTATATTACGACAGAGCTTTTTCCTTTTCCCAGTACGCTTAATGCTAATCGATTTTAACGTTTTAATACTGTTATGTGCAACTGAACTCGCGTGCAGTTTCATTTTGACGAATATTACTTTTGTTCTCAAAAAAGCTTTTAAAGCTTTAATTTATTCTTTTTCTTCATAACATAACTGCTTTTCGTTTGGTATTTTATAGTCTGTAAACAAAGGCTGAATACAAAGGGTTTTACACAGTGGAATTTTCCTCACTATTTATTCTTTTTATAGAACTACGCATTTTTTTCTTTTGATGTCATTTCTACACCGATTTTCATTTGTGATTGAGATATAGATATTCATCTATATCTCAAAAAGAATTTTCTTTTTTGCACATAATTTTAGAAAAATTATGTGCAAATATAACTCAAAACATTAAAGGGTTGAGTATTATTTTTTTCCTGAATGGTTTAGTAAACTGGGTGCAGATTTCTAGTTGTAACTCATTCAGAAAACTATTATGTGGAAGTCATCATAAAACTTTCTTCTACCTAATTCTATATAACAGCGACACCTAACCGTTAGTATGCACAAAAAATTTAAAATAACGCAGCTTCTCGCAATAATAATTTTACACATGCACTTTTGTGCAATTTTAACCAATAGATGTTAAGATGTAGCCACTTGGAAAATCACAGCAGATAAGAAATTCTTGCGCCATCTGTCGGTCGATAACTACCAAATTAAGTGAGCAATCTTTTTATGTCTCTTTTGCACATTAAGTTTGGTGCATTTATACGCTATAAAAGCATAGATATAACCTACCCGTAAACGGGGAAAATTGTAGACTAGCGATGTGCTGATATGCACCCAAATTGAATCAACACAAATTTTCATAATGGCCTCTTCACATATAGAGTTTGGTTAAATTAATAAAAGCTGATAATAAGCTTGTAAATAGGGGTAATTGCAGCATAGCAGCCTTACTTGTTGTACAATATGCATCAAAAAGTTGATACACAACAATTTATGTCAAGGTATTCTTTTTTTTTTCTTTTTAATCTAGAGCTGCCACACAGTTTTTGTCACGTGCACACACAGACATCATTTTTAAAATAGAACACGCTCAGGATCTCTTAAAACGTACAAAGTCGTTAAAATCTGAATTTGAAAATTTTTACGAAACCAATACTTTCTTCTATTAAATATGGAAAAAAAAAAAAAAAGAGTAGGGGGGGGGGGTTTAGAATACGAGCCCAAATTATAATTCGCCATGATTTTCGCGGATGATACATATTGTGTGTGTGTGTGTATATATATATATATATATATATCAAACTGTATACTAGGGTCCACTTTCGTCTTTCGATCCAAAATGTCAAAATTTTTATTATTTTTATTTTATATATAACTACCTGTATATAAATGCCTCTCCTTATATCTAATAGCAAGGAAAATTTGATATAAATGTTATTTAAAGACTGTGGAAAGTTTAAAAATTATCCAACAATATCTGCGTGTCCACAGTTGCACAAAACATGTCGTAAAATTCGAAAAGCTGAGTATTTTAATATTATTTTTAACGCATAATTAAATATAATACTTAACATCAAATAACGAAAAAAAAAAAAAAAAAAAAAACTCAATATATTGTTAGATAATATTTAAACTTTGCACAGCCCTTAAATAACATTTTTATCAACTTTTTATTTCTATTAGATGTAAGGAGAGACACTTAAATACAAGTTATAAAGAAAATAAAAATAATCAAATTATTGACATTTTCGAGTGAAAGTGGATCCTCAAGATATACTCCAAAAATTCCGAAACTCGGTATTTTTCTTATTCAATATAAAAGACAACTTTTGGTCGCTATTACATAAAAAAAAAAAAAAAAAGTTTTTTTCACTGCACTCAGTAAAAGATAAATCCAAAAAATTTACTGATATATCATATCAAAGTCTACTACTATAAATTTAAAATAGATTTCAATAAAACGGAAACAATGTAATTTTTAATCTCCATTTCAAAGATAATTTATCATGGAATTATTTTATTAAAAACTAGAAATTCAACAACATAATTACGAATTAAATTTGTCTGTAGATATCGAAATAATGGGATAACGTATAAGATAAAGTGAAAAACCAGACTTTAAAATTATAACCTTGATACTAAACAAACAAAAGATAATTAATGAGTTACAAGCATAGTTTAAGGTTTAAAAATGAAAATTTAATCTAGCTATCTAAAATATACATATGATATAAAATGAATTTTAAAGATAAAAATTTAATAAGTAACGTTTAAAATATAAATTTTATTTCTCTTTAATTCTGATTTCAAATTATCGAAGTTATGAGACAATCTCCAGTCTAAATACATATTTTTCGCTTCATTTCTAAAGTAAAAAAAGAAAAAGAAAAAAAGAAAGACTTTAGCAGACGCATTTCCATTTTTAGAACCAGATTAAAGGACTTTTTTGAAAAGGGATGACAGAAATGAAATATTTACGCCTGAAAACTACATTAGAAAATAACTTCAGCCAGAATATTCATAATTTTTCTTAATGCGTATAAGTATATAAAAGTGTATAGATGGTAGACCTTATTACATTTAAAATAACTATATAAGAAAGATAACAATAATTGACTGATTCCAAATTAAGGAATAATTTTAAATAATAATAATAATAATAATAAATGCCAACATCATTATTTTCCCTCTAAGAAACATAAGGATTTTTCTTAAATTACGAATGTAAAGCTTTTACTTCCCACCCCCCTCTTTCAATGGACAATAGCTTTCAGAAATGAAAATACGGCAAGGAGCTTTTATATTCTTTTTTAGAAGATGAATATGTAAGTGTATCTCATGTACCAGCGTTTTATATGCTGATTTTCCTTTCTTTATTTCATTTTATTTATTTATTTAAAAAATAAAAAAACTGATTTTTTTTTTTTTTTTTTTTTTTTCCTACAGATTCTAAAGTTGAGTATTCTAAAACAAAGGAATGTAAGAAAAATAAAATAATAATAATAAATTAAAAGTCTGGCGAATGATATTTATTGATATTATATTAAACGAAATATAAAGCAATTTGAGCAATTTTCAGATGGACTTTTTGATCGATGCAAAAATTTCCTTCTGTAATTATTTAGATGTACTCAAAAATTTCTGCATGAATGTCTATTGCAGTTTCCAATCTTTCAATCACTTCCTTTTTTACTAAAAATTGAATTACGCGCAGTTTTATTTCCATTAACGACTGTCGCATAATGGAAGCATTGTAATCGGCCAAGAATTTCGACATCGAATGTTCACCTCATTTACATGTTTTAAAATCATCTGAGTCCAAAGAAAATTGTTTTCCAGAAACTGATTAGTGCGAGCGCATGAGCGCATGGCAGGAGATGGAGGGGAAATCTGTTCTGACTATCAAAATTTCCAAAACGAAAAATGATAGAACAACAAAACTTTGTAACCAAGGCAGGTCCAGTGTACAGATAACTTTCCCAATTTAGTGAAAACTGAAAAACTAGAAGTGAGACCAAAATTTAGTACCTCAAAAATAGCTCTAACGATTTTGTTTTTCTTTTTCAAATTTGCTACGTAAACCCCTTTCAGATGTCTTTTTCTATGTATTAATTTGTACAGGAAAATTAATAGGCGTTCTGATTAGGCACGTCAATTTTAGGTTTCAGAAGTGGGTGTCTTAATAAACACACCGATAGATTTTCTCCAATTTCGTTATATTAACTCCTCTTTTAGATGTCCTTTCGTAAATTATTTGTTTTTCGGTGTACAAATGAGTTTGCCAAGTTCAAGTGAAAAATCGGAGAACCGGAAGTGGAACCAAAAGTCGGTAATTGTAAAACGGTTCTATTCCACCAGTGGCTCAGAGGTTCTGCTCTCGAAGCTGATCAAAGGATGATGTCGGGTTCAACCCCAGGTCACGCTCGTCGGCTTAGCTGTTTGGAGTTTTCCGTGGTTTCCTCCGAAATTTGCGTAAATATGGGCTAGAACCCCTTAAAAATGATAATAATAATAATTTATAGCATTTTTTTCTCTGCTACGTTACTACTTTATTTTCAAAATTTGTCATAAATCTTTAAGGGAAAAACTTTTAGGGGCATTTTGAACAAATTTAATATTTAATATTTTTGTATATGTCATACAAACTAAACTAAAATTTCTTATTTCAACAGAAATAAAAGACGATGTAGCACTTTATTATATATCAGTTTTCTTTTCTTTTTTTTTCAATTAAATTGATCTTACTAAGAATCTGCACAATCTCCCCCCCTCCCCCTTTTTACAATAATTTTTAACC
The DNA here is from genome assembly GCA_963930645.1 of Salticus scenicus. Taxonomy (NCBI): domain Eukaryota; kingdom Metazoa; phylum Arthropoda; class Arachnida; order Araneae; family Salticidae; genus Salticus; species Salticus scenicus. Next base: position 171,473,801 of record OZ005651.1, read on the forward strand.
AGAAATCGCTATATTTTCTCCTGGTTTTTTTAATTAAACCCTTAATTATATACATATATAATGTGAAATTGCTGTCAAACAAATATATTTAAAATTTGAATGCAATAACTTGTAAGAACATTATTAGAATTTGCAAATGCAATACTTTATTCAAAAACAAAACAGAAAGTTTATTGTTGATAAAAAAGGCTGGTGATTTAAGCGATTTAGTCAAAAGTCATTTAAATGATCCAACGATCAAAAACTAGAGATGGGCGAGAGCTCCGTATCCGTATTTGCATATATTCCTGAGAAAAACAAGTACAGTCGGTAACAAAAGTCCCCGAACACTAGCAAAAATTCCTATGTAAAAAAAGTACACTTAATACAGTTTTGTTAAATAAATCCTTGTCGAATCCCGTTCTTAGTCAGTCTAAAAACAGGATTCGGCAAGGATTTATTTAACAAAACTGTATTAAGTGTACTTTTTTTGCTAGTGTTCGGAGACTTTTGTTACCGACTGTATGTTGTGGCCACATATTGTTTAACAGCACCACATATTATTCAACATGCACAAAAGTTTAATCATTGATTCCCACAATAAAAATTTTACATATGGAGTTCGGTGTAATTTTTAGCAACAGATGTTGAGGTACGGCCTTGAGCAAAATTACAAATATAAGTAATAGCAGCGCAATCTGCCGGCCGATATACATTCAAAATAAGTCAGCATTCGTTTTCATAATGGTTATGACACATCACATATCAAGTTTTGTGCAATTATACACAATAAAATCTGAGATATAGCATTCCCGTTCACGGGGAAATCTGCCGCATAGCACAGCCATTTATCGGCCGGTATGCAACCAAATTCAGTCAGCGTAATGTTTTAAAATGGCCCTCTCACACATTAAGTGCTGTTCAGTTGTGCACAATAAAAGCTGAGATATAGTTTTATCTTAAGTGGGAGAAATCGCAGTATAGCAGAGCTACTTGTAGGGCGATTTGCATGAAAAGTTGATAGGCCTTTATTTATATTAAGGTGAAATTGACTATTAATTTATATAAAATCTATACAGCAGTTTTTGAACTAGAGCTGCCAGAAAAATTTTGCCACACACAAACATTTCTGTCAAATCAAGTTCTGGACCTCTCAAAACGCGTAAATCCATCAAAAACAGGAAGTACAAAATTTTTATTGATCCAATACTTTCTTCTCTTAAATATAGAAGAAAGTAAAAAGGATTATATATATATATATATATATATATATATATATATATATATATATATATATATATATATATATCCGAAGACTGCTGATTATTGCGAATAAGTTCTTAAATAATTTGCTTATTAAAGAAATCACCAGTTTATTTAATTACTCCATTACTTAATCAATTAAATTTAAAGCAGACACATTATGTACGAATTTCTCAGAAATATGTTATGCAAGTTCGACCGATCCATATATATATATATATTGTCCTAAGTCTCCCATCACTAATTTTAAATAACAATTTTTGTCATAAAATAACCCGATCAATTTGGAAAAGAAGTAAGTTTATTGTTTGTGAATAGTGGTGGCAGACTGAAAGAAAAGAAGCTGATCTTTACGAACTTTGGTTAGAATGATTATGTTAAATATTTTAAAAGCAAACTCTCGTTTCCTCGTCAATACGTCGAATAAAGATTGTTCTTATTTTATACTTCATTGTAGTGAGGGTAGAAAATCCCAATTCACACAATTATGATCCTGAAAATATCTTTCCTTACATTTCGGAGTAGACCTCAATACTGATTTACTACTTGACCTGGACTTTTTTTTTTTTTCATTTTCATTTCCAGAATAAGTTTGTTTAGAAATGTATTTTTATTTGGGTATATTTATCTGAAAATAAGTTATTTATCTACAGTAAAACCTCTGATATCCGAAACTCTTTTAAGCGAAACTTTCGGTTAACTGAAATCCATTTTTTAAAGCTTTTTCTGTTTCTGTACTATCACATTTCTATTGTAAAAAATTCACACGCCTTTCTTGTATGCAAAATCCATTTTTATTTTTGTTTTTTACTATCACACTCCTTATATGCAAAATTCTATGACATTCCTTGTGCGGGACAAATAAAAAATTGTTTCAGACCCATGTAAAATACATAAAAGGTACTTAATTTCAAAATTAAAATTCAAGTGATTTACTTTTGATTCTATTTTGCTATTACTTTACTTTTATTAAGCACTAGTTACTATAATAAGAAACAGCGCATATATTTATCCTTAATCTTAGATTTGTAGCATTCTCCGAAAGTTTCGGGCCGCGGTAGCCCAGTCGGTAGAGCGCCGGCCTCGTAATTGGAAGATTGCGGGTTCGGTACTCGAGCCGGCCAAAGACCGTCGTGTACACTAATGGTGGCTGGTGCACGTAAAATCTGTCGTGGCCGCAATGTCCTCCATGTTCCCATCAAATATTATACCTCTGGGGATCACTGAAGCGGGAGAGCCAGCCCTTCCGTGGAGGATCAAAATTGTGATGGCATGTCTCCGGACCACCTCTAGGGGTGTGTCCCAGACCGTCGCCAATTGCCCAACTTCGCAGCACTAGTGCGACGTAAGACCCATCGATCTCCGAAAATTTCGTTTTGATAAAAGATGGTCGGTCCGAATTACTTTCGTTAATAGATTTTCTATTGTATTAAAAATTTACAAAATAAGTAACATACAGGGATGGAACACGGGCGCAGAATTCATACCACTACCAATGTAAGAAAAATTTCTACCTCTTATATCAAAGATATTATAGGTGGAGAAATTTCTTATACAGATTCCGGTATGAATTCTGCGCCCGTGTTCCATCCCTGAACATACCCAAAAGGAATAAATGGCTTCTTTTATGCAAGGAAAACCACTGTTAATTAACGTGATAATGATAAGTTGAGTGGTATATCCGGATGAAATGATATAAACTATATTTATTTTTATATTTAGTCGTAGATTTCTATGGAGCCACACAGACCACAAGACACACTTGTAAATTTTTTAAGGCGCACTAATGCGCTGTGGCATGTTCTTTGAGAAAGAGAGAAACACTGCTTTTAAAATTTCATACAACTCAGCTAAATATGCGCTGAAAGTTTCGAAACACTAACGTTTTAAATTGTAGGCAGTCTTAGTTGCAAAAATTTATAGCATACTGTATAAATAGAAAATTTTCAAGTTAAAATTTAACTAAAAAGAAGATATATATATATATATATATATATATATATATATATGAATGAAATAATTCAGGTAATTTTTCTCAATAAAATGGAAACAGTCTGATTGTGAAATACTTACCACTTATTAAAAATAATAGCCAGAACATAATTTTCTTTACGATTGCAATCGAATTCATGACGATATTTCCTGTCACTTTTCGATGTGACTCAGAATTGCGGCGGAAACGAAAATCAAATTTATCAGAACAGCAGTTAGTTTGCAAGGGACATAAGGAAATACAAAGCAGGAAAGTAGTTTCCTCTAGGAACTCTTCAAAATTCGATAAAGACAAAAAATAATTATTACTTTTATTTTGTAAGGAGTAACTACCTCACCAACCCTCATTTAGATTGAATAAACCCGCAAAATTAGTGAACATAAGCCCTGAATAAAAAAAATATTTTAAAAATTTCTTACACAACCTCCGTTTTATGTTTGATACTGAAGCGAGTAAAAGTTATGCATTATACAAAAGAGTATACAGCTATATTATTGTAGAAATGAAATTGTATCAAATTCGATATGTATAATATAAACTAGTTTAACCCGCTCTACCCGTTTAAAGCCGTGTTGGCCTCTGCTCCTTTCCTTCTTTTCTGTTATACTTTTTTCACATTTGTTATATATGATCTCACATATAAGTGTCCCGAAACAACTCATATTGGCTTTTTCAATATCTATTGCATTCTACAGAGCTTCACTTCATCACTTTCCTATGTAATTGTTCAATAATTAAAGCGTGAGTACTATGGATTAATTCATATTTATTTTAACTGATCCTGGATATGTATATACAAGATGTTTCAAAAGTCTGAATACACCAAAATATCTTGATAGGAAAGCAATTCACTGAACGCATTGATTTTAAAAGTTTCATGCATATAAATAATCTATGATATCGGGTATCATAAGAGGGCCCCACGTAACACAAATTCAATTTTTTCAAACAGAAACCACACTTTTTTTAACATAATCGTGTTAAGCAGAAAAAATCTGTTTAAAATCATGTATTGCTTTTTCTAATTCTGCAGAGTGGGGAAAGGGGGGGGGGGATTCTTATGTAATAAAAAATTTGGAAATCCTAAAATATCTCAATAAAAGAGTAATTTCGCTGAACACAATGATTACTAAAGTGTTGTGCATTCAATGTCCTATCAGATGAGATGAGGTATCAGAAGTGGATCCTCAGCAGTCCCACGTGGCACAAACTACTTTTTCAAATGAAAACCATAATTTTTACTTTCTTCTATATGTAATATAGAGAAAGTATTGGATTCGTAAAAATTTTCGACCTCGGGTTTTTGATGAATTTACACGTTTTGAGAGCTGTAGAACACGATTTGACCATTTTTAGAAAATTTCTGTCTGTCTGTCTCTCTGTGTGTGTGTGACAAAATTTTGCGGCAACTGTATCTCAAGAACTACTGCACAGAATTTCATGCAAATTGGTATGTAGTTGCACCTTGAGATAAATTAGTGCCTATCAACTTTTGGTAAAAATTGTCTTACAGGTTGCGTTGCCATCCCGCTTTTTCTAAATTTTTAACATGGTGATATAGGACAAAATTTTGTATAAATGTGCATAAAGAGAATTATTTTTTAGTAATCATTATGAAATTTACAAGAATTATTTATAATAGAGATAGTCAACTGTGAAAAAATTTTTGTATGCGTAGGAGCCTCGCCACCCCCCCTCCTGGGGGGGAAGTCCCCCCTCGAGGGGAGTAAATTTTCAACATGGGTATCTTTCGAAAAGTCTCGTCAATACCTTTAAAAAGAATGGTTGAACTATAAATCTGTGATAATTTAAAACAAAGTTATTGATTTTTTTTACTTTTAACGAAAAAAAAACTTAGAAAAAAATCGTTTTTTTTTTCTTGTCTTCTTTTTTTTTTTTTTTTTTTTTTTTTTTTTTTACGAAATTTAACCAGACATGGTATTTAGTTGGCCCCTGACATAAACTGGTGCTGATTAGATTTGGGGATCAATCGCTCAACAGGTGGCGCTGTGATCGTATTTTTTCTAAATTTTTAACATGGCAGTATAGGAAAAAATTTCGTATAAATGCACATAATGAGAGTTATTCTTAACCTGTGATTGTGAAATTAATATGAATTATTGATAATAGTAGTAGTTAATTAGGAAAAACATTTGGGGCATCGCTCCCCCCCCTAGGGGGAAGTACCCCGTCCCCCCCGCGGGGGGTAAATTTTCAAGATCGGTATCTTTCGGAAGGTCTCGTCAATACCTTTAAAACGAATGGTTGAACTATAAATATGTGGTAATTTAAAACAAAGTTATCGATTTTTTTTTACTATTTTTTTTTTTTTTTTTAAATATTGTTACTGCGTGAATTTGTATAGGAAAATATAGAAGAAAGTCTTGTGGTGGCCACAACATACTAGTTTCTTGTGTGATAAACCATAACTTTTCTGGAAACCATACTTTTTCTAAATACGATACTGTGAAGAAAAAGCATATTTTCTATCTGAAAAAAAAAAAAAAAAAAAAAAAATGCAGTTTGTATCATGTGGGTTCCTGGGGTCCCACATATATTATTTTATTTAATAGATCATTTGAATTCACGACACTTTTGGAATCATTGTGTTCAGAAAATTGCGTTATTTTTAAGATATTTTCGACTCCATGGCCCCTAAAAGTATTGCCAACTGTAGGGATTTTTCCCTTCATATAGGGATTTTTATACATTTTTTCAAGATGTAGGGATGATTTTGAACTTGTAGGGATATTTTGGGGATACTTTTATTAGACTTTTTAAAGGAGTTTTCATGGATTTTCTAAATTTATCATGATTTTTAAACAAAATAGGGACTTATCATCAGTGTAAGAACATTTTACAATTTCAGTAGGGGCATAGCATAATTTGAGTTGGCATGGCAACACTAATGCCTAACATATTTGCTAGATAGATTTGCTGTAAAAGATCAATTATTTCTGTACAGTATTTTTTTTTTTTTTTTTTTTTTTTTTTTTGAGTACAGTGCACCATATACTTAAAGTGGGCAAAAGAGGCGAGAGAGTTCACTGTGCAATGGATCCTTTAAATAGATTGTTAAAGGTTATACCAGGATTTTAAAAAACCTCAGTTCATTTTTAAAAAACATCCCGGTTGGGCTTTTTTAGGTTTGAATTTTAAGTTTTATTTTAAAAGAAAATTTTAGCTTAAAGAAAACGTTTATTATTAGAAAATAATAATAAAAATAATTATTATTATTAAAAAATAAATTACCTTCATCTACTTAAGGTTCAGTTTGATCTAAACTGAGGATTCAAAGTAAAATAAACTCTTATTTCATTGTAATCAGTATTTTATAGCAATTTGCATTTTATTTAATTTTTATTCCTAAATCCTTTTATAAAATTAAAGCTAGTAACAAAATGAAAACATACTGCATATAACTACATATTTTTGAGTGCGTAAATATATATATATATATATATATACACACAAAAGATCTATTTTTTTTATTATACTGATCAGGGTTGGCACGGTTTAAACCAATTGGTTTAAACCATGATTTAAACCACGGTTTAAACCAACTGGTTTTTTTTCCATAAAAAAACAATTGGTTTTTTTGGTTTTTTCCCTTTTCAAAAAATTTAAAATTTTTATTCTGTTGTCCTTTTTTTTAAATGAAATTTATAAATTATTTTTATGTAAATGATGTTTACTTTTAATTCAATTTATTTCACTTGTAGTATTGCTTCAGAGAAGGTTTTAGTTATGTGTTTTAAGTATGACTGGCCGGCTGTATTAAAAGTTATGTATGTCATGTACAACAATAACAACAAAAGATCTAGAAATTGTAAAAGAAAAATGTCTATATTAATTACCTTAAAAAAATATAAATGAAATTTTCTAAGGCTAAATGCAGTAAAGTAAAATAAAATAAATAACAGTGGAAAGCACATTCATTTTATACAAGACATAAGATAAGGTGAAAATTGTATAATTAAAAAAACTGCTCTATCTTTGTTTTATTCAAAACTGAACAAAGTTGTCTTTAACTGGGTATTTGTTATAATACGATAATCAATAGCAGCCCATTTTCTTATCTATATAGTAAATCTAAAAGCAACATATGCTGATTTTGAACTATCAAATAAAAAAAAATTTGCATTAGAATATGTCCAGGCAGTTAAAAAAAAAAAAAAAACTTTGATTTTAAAATTTCAAACAAAAAGTTCTCCATTCAAGGACATTTTGTGAATTGTTTTATTAAAATGTGACAGTAGTAGAATTAAGAAAATGACAGTAAAAATTTTAATATCTAAGTATAGGAAAATGTTGAAATAATTCTAATGGCAGGGATGGAACACGGGCGCAGAATTCATGCCACTCTCAATGTAAGAAAATTTTCTACTTCTTAAATCAACGATATTATAGGTAGAAAAATTTCTTAAACGGATTCCGGTATGAATTCTGCGCCCGTGTTCCATCCCTGTAATGGCAAAAGATTCTACAACCGGTGTAGTGTGTTTTCTTAAAATAGAAAATTTAATTTGAAAAAAGCTATAAAACTTGTAATTTTATTTGAAATATTAAATGTAAATTCTATTCAATAATTAACTTTCAAATGGATCACAATATTCCATTACATAATCCAAAATTATAATTTTTTTTCTTAAGTCTCTTCCTATAACTCTCTTTAAATGTATTGGAGTATTTTTTTTCCCCTCTAGTTCATTAAATTAAGAATTTTAGTGTTATTAAGTTAATTTGTTATTATTAAATTGTAGGAAAAGGTATGTTAGATTTAACATTCATTCTGAAAAAACAAATTTTTGTCAACTCACAGTAATTCTGTTATTTCCATTTACACCATTTTAATGAAAAGTCAATACTGTAATTATGGAATATTTATAGAAATTTTGAATATAAAAGATTTTAGCTGTAATAAAATTTAATGCACTTTGATAAAACGACAGTTCTTATTCAAGAATGAGATCGTCAAAAGTGTAAAAATAAATAACTTTATGAGAAAGCAAAATATAAGAATTCAGGTGGCAAAAGCCTGAATTACAGAAATAAATTATTTGATTGTTTTATCTTTAAACATAAAAATAAATAAATGTTTTATTAATATGGCTATGTGAAAACTTATTTAATTAGATGAGATATAACAGAATTTCATGTCTGAAAGTACAAGCTTTGATTTACCAAGTACAAGGTTTGTTTCTTGTACATTGTTACAGAAAGAAAATCACAACCTACAAAAAAGGCTTAAAAAATCTTATACCTGTTTATTGTTAGTAATTTAAATTATTTTTAAATGAAGTAATAATTAATATTAGAGTATTAACTACTTCTAAAAGTGGTAATTTAATTTACAAATATGTATAATATGACTGAGAAACATATACTAATAAAAACCTGGTTTAAACAAAAAAAAAAACGGGTTTTTTGTTTTTTTTTTTTTGAAAAAAACCTGTTTTTTTTTTTTGCCAACCCTGATACTGATACTGTAATATTTTACTCATATTTGAAAACTTATGTATTGAAGGAATACAAAAGAAAGTTATCCCTGCCAGCCCTCTACACATAGACGTTTGATTACTATATCTATTAGTTATATTTAATATTTGTAGTGAAATTGTTAGAATTTTAGGCAAATTATTATCTTTTACATCATGAAATAAAATAATTTGCAAATATTTTTGAAGAACATTACAATACAACTTAAAGAACCAAATTGCAATGACTTGCAATTTGGTTCTTTAATTATTCTTTTTTAAAAGCTTTCCAGCTCAAAAAAAAAAAAAAAAAAAAAAAAAAAATTGCAGATTGAATTAGGAAATCTTTGCTTAAAGTATTATTGTTAAAAGTATTATTATTTAAAAAGTTTTGTGTAAAATTCGGTAAGTCTGCAGTGGAAACTTTCTTCCAAGACCACCTTTGATAATGATATTTTATTGAAACGTCAAGTCTGCTGGTGACACAAGGCATTTTTTGGAGGTTCTGAAGAGCTTAGGAAAGAAATTTGCACTGGTAGCCCATCAACAACAACCACCAATGAAAATGTCATTTATGTAACAGAACGTATGAACTCAGACCGTTGTTTGAATGTTCACTTAACAGCACAGACATTAAACATTCCAAAAAGTACTGTTCCCGAGATTAAGGCAATTGGAAACTTTATCATGACAATGCATCATTCCACAGTGCCTTCTCCATAATTCACTTCCTGGCTGATTCAAAGATGCCAATGATTCTCTAACAGCTCAAGAGTCCCGACATGGCTTTTCCAGACTTCTTGTTCCCACGCTTGAAAACTCCCATAAAAAGACATCATTTTAAGACAGTTGGCACAATTAAAAAGCCTTGCACAAAGGTTTTAAAAACTATTCTACAAAAGACCTACCGAGATGCCTTCACTGCCTGTAAATCTCACTGGAAGTGATGTATTGATGCAGGTAGAGCCTATTTTCAAACCTTTAATATGCTGTACCATTAGAATCAATAAATGTTTTTTAATCGACTCACTGACATTGCATGTGGATTATAAATTCAGACGTATTTAACTGTTTTTTATTTACTGTCAACTTTAAATAATTTTCTAATCACATTCACATTCAAATCGATAATTACATTTTTTTTTTTTTTTTTATATTTCTGTGGAGACTGGCGACCGCACAAAATGCCAAAGTTGTCACTGGTCAACTACTTAATCATAAACAAAATTTTCCATTCTCTTTTAAAGTGCTGCAACTTTGCAATTGATAATTATAAATAAATGATCAATAATGCTATATTTTTGGTTATTACAAAAAATCAACCTAAGTTAGAATCGACCGAATTAACCTATACTTTTTCTATTGGCTTAATAAAAATTTTTCTTATAAAAATTAAGAAAATGATCTAATATATATACAGTAGACTCCCAGAAATCTGCACCCCTAAAAACCGCAAACTTCCGATATCCACACATCACAATCAATGTAAATAATGAAATTTATAGTAAAGTTTTCAAGGAAAAAAACCAAGGCAGAACTTATTTTAATGGTGATGTTTTAGAAATTAAATCTAATGATATAAGGAAAGTTAATTTTAAACAAGGTCCAAGTCTTGGTGATAGTACCTAAATTCTTCAACCAACCAACGTTATTTTTACTTGAACAAAAAGTGATTTCATAAACTGAAAAAATTAAATAAAAATAAATAAGTAAATGAAATCATTTATTTTTACCTACAATCTTAACTGTAATAAAAACTGTAAGATTATAATATAAGTTATTATTGATGAGATATTTATATACTTAAATATTGTATTTTGCTTTATGGAAGAAATTTTTAATTTTGTCAGTGTAAAGAAAAATACTTATATAAAATTTTATATGTATGTTTTTTTACTACACTTATACTCTTTACTTGCCTTCATTTATTCATTTTTTTTTAAATCTATATATAAAAGAGTACTTCCTGACTGAGTGAGGGGTTGATTCATCATCGCCCAGACCAAACCCCTGGACCTAGAAGCATGAAATTTTGTGACAATGTTCTTTCTATGACGTAGGTATCCACTAAGAAGTGATTTTACAAAATTCGCCCCCCAAAGGGGGAAGGGGGGGGCTAAACGTGATTTCACAAAATCCTTCGTATCTCAAACAAAAAAACAGATATCCGTAAAATTTTTGCTTTAAAATATAGCTAATACAAATGTCTAAAAACAAATTTCTGGAATTTTCAAAATTCGGTCCTCAAGGGGGGCGGGGGGACAAAACGTGATTTCACATGCGTAAAACGTGATTTTGCATAATCCTATATATCTCAAACAAAAAAATAGATATACTTGAAATTTTTGCTCTAAAATGTAACTAATGCAAATATCTAAAAACCAATTTCTGGAATTTTAGAAACTCAGCCCCCAGATGGGGCAGCAGGGGGGGGGGGGGGGGCTATGGGGCAAAAACAAATAGAAATACAGTTAGGGCGTTCAAAAATGATACAGATAGGTTTTAGAGGCCTGCAAGTCGAATGAGGATATTTTGGACTGTGTAAAGTTATTAGGAGGGCAGGAAGGGGAGAGGAGGGGGCAAAAAATAAAAATAGAGTTAGATCGTTCAAAATGGTATATAGAGGTTTTCGATACCTACAAATCGATTGCAGATATTTTCGAATTTGTAAAATTATTAGGAGGAGCAGGAAGGGGGGGAAGGGAGAGGGGGGGCAAACAAATAAAAATAGAGTTAGATCGTTCAAAATTGGTATATAGAGGTTTTCGATACTTACAAATCGATTGCGGATATTTTTGAATTTGTAAAATTATTAGGTGGGGCGGGAAGGGGGGGGGAGCAGAGGCGCAAAAAAATAAAAATAGAGATATATCGTTCAAAACTGGTGCATAGAGGTTTTTGATACTTACAAATCGATTGCGGATATTTTCAAATTTGTAAAATTATTAGGATAGACAGAAGGGGGGGAGGGCGAAGGGGGAAAATAATAGAAATAAGAGTTAGAGTATTTTGGGAATTTTTTCCGAAGGCAGTGAGAACCCTGTGCGACATTTTTCCTAATCAGATTTTGTTTCTCTTTTTTTTTTCATGTGATAAAAATTAATGCAATTATGAGAATTCAGTAATTATAGTGATTCTTTTAAAAATAGGACCAGCGAAGCAGGCGTTGCCTGCTAGTATTTCATATACCTTATATGCTTACTTATATGTATTCATTATCATTTTTAATGCTTTCTAGCACTAAAACTCTAATTTAAAAACACACACACAAAAAAAAAAAAAAAAAAAAAAAAAACCCTGAAATGTGCAAAAATTCTAAAATCTACACAGTTTCTGGTCCCAATCTGTGCGGATTCCTGTGAGTGTACTGTATTATATATATAAGTCATGATACATTTTATTTTATGTAAATTAATCATTTATTAGCATAATACCTTTATGATTAAAGGCATTCCTTGTCCACCCAAGAAAAATAAATAGCAGATGCTACTTTAACCCATTCATGGTCACGCCATTTTTAATTTTTTTGTTTCAAAGCTATTTTAGTGGGATGTGTTTTATATATTTTTAAATCATTAAGTTCTAATAATATTACAAATTTATCAGGAATACTGAGAAATTGATTGTTTTCAATTTAGCACATTCGTAGCAATGAATAAATGATTTAGAAGTGAAAAACTCTGACCGCGTATACACGTTCATGACCATGAAAGGGTTAAAATAACCACATATTTTTCACAACTATACTAGCAAAACTTTTTTTCAAGGTACCAAAAAAGGTAGTTATGCAGTAAGATGCAAAAAGATTTAATATTTTTTTCACAGATTGTTAAATTTTGTAACTTAACACATTGTCATCAAAATATTTTTCTATTTTGATCAGTAAGCCTTTCAGTATCTTTCACTTTCAGCATTCCTTTAAAACAATTCTTACTTAACACTAGCCATTTTCAGCAACCAGCTGGTTCGCGATCTTTGAAAAATCTGAGTATATTAAACTCCCATGCAGTGGCGCCAGTTATAGTGCAAACCCTTTTGAAAATTTTAACTATAGCAGATCCCGCTTGGTGGCACCTTCTTTCCTTGAAATAGCCTGTTCACTCACCATGAAAACGACCTTTGAAAACTCTGATCGTGTTGCACAGTGTGCATGAAGGTGGCGCTGCTATGCTGAAATTTTCGTTTGTTTCTATAAAAGCTATGGCTCAAAATCTAATGTGCACAACTATACCACATTTTCCTTACTCAGGATTAAATTTGTGTGTATATTGGCCAAAAGGTGGCGCTGCTGTGCTGTAATTTTCCTTGTTTCTGAAAAAGCTATCTCTCAAAATATAATGTGCTGTGTAAAACAGCTAAAAGGTAGCACTGCTGTGCTGTAATTTTCCTTATTTCTGTAAAAGCTATATCTGTAAATCTAATATGCACTACTACACCATATTTTCCGTACTCTGGTTTAAATTTGTGTGTACATTGTCTGAAAGGTGGTGCTGTTATGCTGTAGTTTTCCTTGTGTATGAAAATGCTATGTCTCAAAATTTAATGTACATAATTACACTATTTTTAATTTGTATGTATATTGAACAAAAAGGTTTTTTTTTTTTTAATCATGTTTAAAATTAAAAAAATTCGCAGGGTAGGCAAAATAAAAAACATGTATAAAAAATAAATTTAAAAAATTTTTGTGAAAATTTTAGTATTCATGTTTATATGTGTGTGTATAGCGGCCAAAAGGTGACAGTGCTATGCTGTAATTTTTCCTGTTATAAAAGCTATTGCTCAGAATCTAATACGCACAACTATCCTATATTTTCCTTACTCGGGTTTAAATTTGTGTATATATTGGCTAAAAGATGGCACTGTTATGCTGTAGTTTACTTTGTTTGTGAAAATGCTATGTCTCAAAATCTAATGTACAGTCAAGGGAAAAAAACAACAAAAAAAAAAAAAAAAAAAAAAACACAACACTCGACATAACTTCATTGCTGATCAATACACAAAAATGTAATAGATATCATTTGACAGGGAATTGTGAGCACTTTTAGAAAATGAAATTTTGAATTGAGAGTCACCTACATATTAAAACACACACCAACTTTAATTTCTTCAATGGTAATACCCTATTTTTATTTTATACTCTATAACAAAAAAATCGACACACCAAGGAGTTATCCAAATGAGACGAAAATTGGTAGATGTGATGTACATGCGAAGATAAACAAATGATTACAGTTTCAGAAAAATTCGATGATTTAATCACGAGAAACGGCCTCAATGGCAGACATGCTCTTGCGAGATATCAGGCCAAATTCTGTCCAATTGGTGCATTAAATTGGCAAAATTCCGAGCTGGTTGTAGGACCATTTTCATGATGCTCCAAATGTCCTCAGTAGGAGTGAGATCCGGTGACTTTACTGGTCAAAATAATATTAGGCAAGCAGGAAAACAAGCAGTAGAAACTATCTCTGTGCGTGGACGGCATTATCATGCTGAAATAAACGGTGAGGATTGTGTGATATGAAAGGAAATACAGCAGGACATAGAATGTCGTCAATGTACCGCTGTGCTGTAAAGTTGCCATGGATGACAACCAAAGGGGTCCTGCTATGAAATAAAATGAAATTCCAGACAATCCCAGACCTGGTTTTCGGGCCGTATAGCTGACAACAGTTGGGTTGGAATCCCCCCCTCTTTTCGGTACTCTCCATACACATCTTTGCTGGTCATCGGGGCTCATATCGGAGTGGTACTCATCACTGAAGACAATTCTAATCCATTTAGTGACATTCCAGTTTGAACAATCCTGATATCACTGCAAACGTGCTTGTCGGTATACAAAGTTTAATAGTAGTCCGCATATGGGGCTCCATGAGCTCAAACCCATTTCTCTGAACCGCCTATTAACGGTCTTTGAAGTCACTGAAGTGCCAGTTGCACTTAGGATTGATGATAATGATGAATTGGGGCTTTGAGTACCACTCTGACGATTGATCGGTTCTCATGTTCTGTCCTCTCTCTAGGCCGACTGCTTCCCCCCGATGCTGTGTTTGGCCATGGTTCACCCATTCCTGTCAATATCATCTAACAGTGGCATCACTCCTATCTAGTTGTCAATTCACAGATTAAACCAACTGGCTTCTTTGAGCCCAAATACACACCTCTCTCAAACGCTGTCATCTACGCATATTCTTTGTGAACCTGTATGCAAGGCATAGTTACTGTCTATCTGAGTAAATGGAATGAAATTCTCGAAAAATTTATGATCTGGAATCAAAATTTCTCATTTTTAATACTCTGCCAATTGCGCAGTTAAGATACGCTGCAGCATCACATGCTCATTCGATGGCAGCCAAACTTTAAAATTTTGCATTTCTATCGAAACCTGTATGCATGTCAATTTGTGTCCAGTTTGCATTACTCCTTCTTGGTGCGTCTTTTTTTTGTTGTTGTTGTTTTAGTTATAGAGTGTATATTTGAATTCCTGGGGTCCCGGCAATGCAAAAAAATATATTGGTTTTATATATATATATATATATATATATATTTTATAGAGTTATAAAAGTTCAAAGTTTGAAGGTGCTAATATTAAATTCACATCTCAAACTTTTATTAATATTTTCACAAAAAATAACATTTTTTTTTTTTTTTTACGAGATACAGTGAAGAAACCCAAACATAATCCATGATGACTTTTGCAGACCTGCCAACCTAATCCGGCAAATTGTTAGTACCGCCCCTTTTCCTACACCACTTAATTTTTAGAGTATTTTTCTACTTAATTCATCATAGATACCTTTGAAGAGAATTGCTCTAAAATTTAAGTGGTGTAGAAAAAGGGGCGTTTTTCAATAGGCGTTAACAATTTGCCGGATTAGGTTGGCAGCTCTGCTTTTGATTCTGAAAAATATTATTAATTATAAAAAATATTATAATAAATTCATATTAAAAAAAATTATGAAGTATGACCTATATTAATTTTTTACATAAAATGAATCCTGATGCTGAAACATACAGGTGTGCAAAATTTGCAGCTCATTCCAGTTATTAGTTTTCGAGACATAAATAAACAGTGAAGCCATTAGTCTTTCAAAAACCTGGGTCCCTGGGACTTAAGAGTTTAAAAAATCTGCGTCTTTTTTTTTTCAAAAAATAGGTCCCCAGATAAATAAATTTATTACAGATATAAATTAAAATTTTATCTAATTGTAGATGAAAAACAGTTTTCTAGTAATTTTTAACCAGCTCTTTTTAAGATTGTCTTAAACTAATATTATGTAGGAGGTTGTTGCTGTTAAGAAACAAATGACTGTTTCTACTTTCAAAAAAGCATTCTAAGTTCGGAATATGTTCTCAATAATAATTAATAAAATCAATATTAGTTATTAAAATGAATGTGTAAAATAAGTTTTTTAACATCTCTGTTTATTTTTCTCTGTAATTTTACGTAAGACTTAAGATAATAGATTACACAGAGTTTTCTGCTGAAAATTTTAATAGGTTAATAGATATCATTCTCTCATCAAACTATAACTACACCCCTACTTACTCCATTAATGGCCTTAATTTGTATAGCAGCAAAGTAAAGAAGCCATTTTGTGTTCTGTTGGAAATATTTTACAATGAGTAGCATATGGCCCTTAAATGTTAGATTGAAATATACTGTATTTTTATTTGTCATTCCATCATTCATTATAAAGTTAACTAAAAGAAATCAAATTTGCTTTTTTATGTTATTATATTAATAAAAATATGTTTTAATAAATATATAGTGTTTGAAAATATAACTAAACCTAATCATATTTTTATAAAGTAGTTTCTAGAAGAAATTTGTCATTCCCTCATTTTTCTAATCAATAAAAATAATTACTATTTCAAAAAAATATCAGATACAGTTTGATTTATATTATTTTTTTTATTAACTGTAACATATGTGTACATGCACAAAAATTAAAAAATTTTTGGAGCAATTTTATTTGGACTAACTTTTTTTTTAAAAAAGCCCACTTTTCAGAGAATGGCCCTACGGACCAGTGAAATCGGAAAATTACTGGTCCAGGGGACAAATAACTTTATTTTCTTAATTCCTACCCCTGTGTAATGTAAATTTTATTGTTTGCAGGATGGTTTACCAATGAAAACTATTTACACGCCAATAAACTGAATATTTGGTGAACAAAAATTTTGTAGGCGAACTCTGTAAACTGAAAAAACATGCAACAAACATTTCTGATTGAAAAAAGTTAAGCACGATTCTTTACTGGGTAAAGCAAAGTAGGTGCAAATACAGTGTGAAAGCATTAAATGTGTTGTTGCTTTCATGCAGCACAGTGCCTAATTTTCATGAATGATAAGAAGACGTGATTAATAATTTCGATCCGAAGCAACTGTTGCAAGTTCTTTTTAAATTTAAGGCATTTGTTTACTAATTTATTCATCCATCAGTATTTTGGTGTTTTTTCTTTTTTTAATTAAAACATACATATATTTTCACAAAATGATATGTCACTTTGATCTGTCATTAAAAGAACTAAATTTGTGAAGGGCCAACAAATGGGTGAAATGCACTAGGTTAGACTTAAAAATCACAGCAAAGCAGACAGACTAGTCGGAAAAATAATAATGTGCCAGACCAAATATTTGCATTTTAATTCAAAGTGGGTTGGTCTCTGAACAGCCTTTCAGATTTTATCTTACACCACACAGGACTAAAAATTCAGGTTCACATAAATTTAGCTGTTGTTTTCATATAATATCATATTTGTTTTATGCATAAAATAGCTGCTTAAAGTTATATTGCAGTGAGGTAACTGCAAAAAAAAAAAAAAAAAAAAAAAAAAAAATCAAAATGACTAGAATAACTATTTTTGGAAAGTTTCTTTTTTTAATTGTTCATTTATTTGTTTTCTTTACACAAATAAATTAAAAGCAGATTTAAAAAAAAAAGCCTTCCACATTCTTTCTCTCTCACTCAAGCAAACTACTTATGAGAAATAACACTAAATTATCTCAATATAAGGTTCAAAAAGTTTCTAAGGTTCGTGATAAGGGATAATGGCCTTCTATCTATTCTAAAAATTGCCTTTTAGGGTCATTCGTTGATCATTTAAAAAAATGCCAGACTCTGAGACACAGGGCCAGTAATAATTTCTCTTTGAATTTTTTTCCTGATCAGGTTGTTGTTTTCTCTGATTCCTAGGCAGCAATCATGGCTATTGCTAATTGCTGCCAAGCTCCTATTTCAGCTTCTGTTAAAGTCCCTCCTCTGGGACCTCTACAAAAAGCTTAAAACAATCATCTTGAAGTGGATCTTGTTCCACTGCAGTATCCCTGGCAATGAGATCTCAGATAAGTTAGCTAGAAAAGGACGTCCTGTCTAATAAATCCTCTTTGAAAACGCTTTTGTTGTTTTCTCAAAATGATCAATATTTTATGGCCAAATGATCCTTAAAGATCTGTTGCTTCAACGATCAAACTGGCTATAAGAAATTTATATTAAATATCCAAGTTAAAAAAAAAAAAAAAAAAAAAAAAAGGAAAAGCTCAGGAGTAGAACTATCCTTAACATCCCAGACTATCACAGGTATCAAGCAGTTGCTGCTTTTTGAATGATGACTATGCATGTTGCCTTTATGCTCATCTTTATCGATTTAAGATCTTTAACAGCACTGCCTGCCCCCTATACTACTGTGACGACTGCAGACTACCCCACTCTCTGTCTAGCCCTGGCAAAGGAATCTATCTACTCCCACTATTGGGAGGCTAGAGAACTTTTATTTAGTTTAACAACTTCACTCACTACCTTCTGTTTTTGTAGTTCAGTTGTATTGTTTGTAAATCACTGTTTTTTTTTTTTTTTTCCACTATTTTATTTATGTAACTGGGAATCTTGAAGAACAGGGTACTACTGTCCTGTCGCCAACTCAAAATTTCGTCGCCATGACACCAAAGAGTTGTTTTCATCAAAATTCAAGATATTGTCCTACAAGGGTGCAGAATAGTCCGAACGTGCGAACAATGTTCGAGGGGGGGAAATTTTGAATATTTATTTTCTAAGGATAAAATAAAAATGAAAATAAAAAATATATACAGAAAAAACAAACTTTCTAAATAATATTAAACAACAAACTGACAGCTGTATTCTTCTGTTACAAGTGTATTTCTTTTAAATATCTGTTACATCCCCCACCCCCACCCCATAAAAAAAAATGTTAAGTATTTGAAGTTTGATGATAAATATTTGGTGATTCATTCAAGCTAGAGAAAATATCAAATCTCTACCTTTTTTCTTTTAATCAACTAAAATGCTACAAGAATAATAACGCAATCCACATAAATAAACAAACACTTTAATGACCAGAGGTTAGGAGAAATGCTGTGTTTGTTTACTTCAGCCAATAAGAAAGGGAGGGAAGAAGAGGAAAGATAAATAGAAATTTTTTTTTTATTGTTTTGAGTCTCATTTACAGAAGTTTAGTTATCAGTTTTGATTGTGCATTCAGCAATTGCCAGCCCCTCCCCCCCTTTCAATCGAACCACACACATGCACACACACATACAAAAAAAGAAAAAAAAAGAGAGAAAAGAAAGAAAAAGAACTTGAGCAATCAGCTGTGAATGATTAAACAAAAATTTTTGAATGAGTTGGTTCTTTTTGTGTCTTAAAGTCTGGTTTTCACATAACAATTTTAACAATTAATTAAAACTTCTGTTGTTCTTTTATGGATGTTTATAGACAGGCCCGCTGGCTCAACCATATAGACAAACTAGGCGACCGCCTAGGGTGTTGGAATCTGCGGGGAGGTGATAAAACAGCATTTTTTTAAAATTATTTTTTAAATTAACGCCTGTCACTGGTGTAAATAAGCCCGCTTACTAAAAAAAAAAAAAAAAAAAAAAAAAAAAAAAAGAAAATATAAGGCCTAAGTATCCTTTGTTTATTTTCATAATTTGTATAAACATAGTACAAATGACTCTTTCCGTTGATGTTTAAGTTCTTTCCCTTGTGAATTCCGACTGTGTGCCTGTGCCAAAAATATCCACAATCGGTCGCCTACTGTGGACTATCACGCATGCACAAACACGTGGCTTTCAATATTGCATATGTAATTAGCAGTGTGCGAAATTCGAACCTTGATACTTTTCTTTTTGGGGGGAGGGGAAGGGAATGCTATACTTTTATACTACTAACTAGTTTATAATTTTAAAAACTATAAGAACAAAAAGCCACAAAGGTTTATTTTAGCTGCTACAGCTAACACCTAGAAAGCAAAATCATAACTAACTGAACAAAACATATCTTCTTAACACGTAGAAAAAAAGAACAAAAAAAGAAAAAGTTATTGAGTCACACCCTTGATACCCATCAAATTAATTAAAGTTTAATTAAAAAATAAACATGTACAAATATTTACACTAAGGTATGACCACATAGGTCTAAACAAAACATAAGCCCACTCAGGACCCATTTCAGATTAATAATAACAAAAAAGCCAAGCCACACAGGCATAGGATGTTATCGCTAACCAAGCGAAACCATAAATCATTCCACAAAGATATTTCTTTTTCACATAGAAAAATAAAGAACAAAAAAAAAAAAAGTTATCTGCATCGTCCTCGCTGCAGATAACTGTCTCTACCAGATGATGCAATCTCTTTCGATGTTTCGATTGTACTTGATTGTTCTAGACTGTCTGGAAACTACAGTCATTTTAATTATTTTCAAAACTTTTTTTTGTTTTTTTCCTGTACTATTTTTCTATGGCCTCCTGCCGAAAACTCTTCATTTTTTATTAAAGAAGATAATCTTAATTTTCGGTAAGATTTATTTTAATTAATTTTTGCTTCTATTATGTGTTATTATTATTATACTGTATTATACTATTTTTATTATACTGTGGTTATATTTTTCTTGTTATACTGTAGTTAAAACTATACTGTTATTATACATTGTGATTAAGTATGCATCTGATAAATTATTCCATCAAAATTTCTTCTAATTTTTAATCAAAATTAGTCAAATGAGTGCTCCATCCTCTTTTCATTTTCTAACCTAAATTTTACTATAAGGATATGCAGTAGGAAGAACATTTTATTTATTGAATAAAAAGTATAATATTGAACTAAAAATCTTATAAAACTTTTTCTTTTTCATTATTATTATTATTTTAATTTCTGTCGCTTACGAAAACATTCTTTAAGTTTTGTACTTATATGATGCCTTTGAGATACAACTTTACAACTGGCTTGATTGACTAGATTATATTTAATTACTAATATGCAAATATTAATTTATCTAATATGTTAATAATAGTTGATATTTAAATGTTAATTTAACTTATATTATATATAAAATTATATATTATATATAAAATAATTTATATTATATATAAAATATTAAATTTTTTGGTAGTTTCTTTTAGATGCTTTTTTTCAAGTTGAAAAAATTAAGCTTTTAAATAAAATTATGCATATCGTAAAATACTGCAATAGCACCCCTTGATTAGACGCAGTGGCGCACCCACGGAGGGGGCTTAGGGGGCTCAAGCCCCCTCCAGAACCAGCTGACATGGTAAAAAATTTTAGATATGCATGAAAAAAATATTATTCAAACACAGATATTTTAAGCAAAAATTAATTTTATAATTTAAACATTAAATATTAGGGATTTTTGAAATCCTTACATTTAAACACAAAAACTATGAACTAGTTCTTTGTTTTTTATTTGAAAGGTACTCTAGACATTCCATTGCAGTTTTTAGAAATAATCTTCTAAGGTCCTAAAGCATATACTGTTATCATGAAATCGAGGGAGTATCTAAAAAGCCAGGCAGAAGAAGCAATCTGATGTAGAAGGTGGAAGTAAGCATGGATGTATTTGTCAAAAAAATTGGATACCAGGCTCATACAATTTTATATTTTGATTTATGAGTATTTATAGCATCTTTCTGAAAGTTTGTTTTGTCCTTGGGCAAAATTAACACATTCGCACTGGCAAATGAAAATTCTCGTTTGATATAAAATAAAAATTAGCACTGATCTTAATCGTTCCTCTAAAACAATATTTTAAATTAAAAATGAAACTTCCATATTCGTTAAATACTTTATATGCCACTAGCACATATACATGATAGTGAAATTTTGCATCAATTGCTGCAGATAAAATTTAATTGATTTAATCACAAATACGTAAAATTATTTCTCTAAAAATATAATGATTTAGAATTAGAGGAATACCGAAATGCGTAGTTTACTGTTCAAAATAGGAAAATACCCTGGTGACAATATGTAAAGATATTTTAGATGCTTTTGAGGGTGGGGTCACTTATTTTTTTTATCACGGTACATAGAACATACAGTAAGGTACATGCACAGTTTTCATTTTTGCCTCTGATGTCACTGAGACCTAAGCTCCATTTTTTGATAATGTAATTTTTTCCTGTTATAAAAATTCAAATTTCATAATATATATATATATATATTATACTGGAATACAATATCCTGTAATGAACTCAGAAATGTAACGCTTGAAATATTTGCTAACAGAACAAATTAAAATTCTAAGTAATATATTATATATTAGAATTAATGTTTTAGGATATTATGTTGTTCTGCCCCCTGTTCGCTGTGTTGACTAACACACACGTACACTACGAGTCCGACTTGCTTCTGTTAACCGAACCGAACCTAGAAGAAGCATCGGCCCTATACTCCAGATAATAAAATAAAAATAGCCATGTAAAAATTTACACTGAAATTCTGTTATAATTCCTACATATCACAACTGTAGCTTTTATTTGGCTATAATAATTATAATTTCTTAATTACTTACGTATTACTGCATATACATGTAAAACATCGCAAAAGAGCATTAAAATTTGATCAAAATTTATTTTCAATGGAAATATGGAGGTTGGGGAGGGCATTTCATTTCGGGCGAATTTTATGTTCACTAGCTTGTCATATTCTACACGACATTTTTTTTAAAAATCATAAATGAACCTTCAACTTTATGTTTGTAAGCTCAGTGCCAACCCCAACTGACTGAACTACTGTAACTTAGCATGTTATATACTGATATAAATTCCTCGATTGTGCTATTCCACTTAAATTCAATTTCATTCATTGCCAAGGACGTACCCAGGGAGGGGGTCCATGGGGTCCGGACCCCTCCCGAAATAAAATGCAATAAAAGTTAATTTAATAAATATCCCTTCTGAAGTTATAAATTGTTTTATATCATGTATAACTTTAAAAATAAATTGTGTTCTTTAATCAGTTCTTTACACTTATCATTTGATCGAATTAGTTTTTCTTGAGGGGGGAGGAGCAATGGCCACCCACATTGGAGACATTTGTAAAATCTATAGTGAATCTTATGATTTCTTATAGATATTTCTGATACATGAGCAACTCTTTGGTTACTTTTTAAAATTTTTACCAGTGGCAAACCAGTGGCTGAGTGTTTCTGCGCTCAAAACTGATAGACAGGAAGTGCAGGTTCGATACCATGTCGCGCTCGTTGACCCAGTCATTCGGAGCTTTCCGTGGTTTTCTGTCAAACACGCGTAAATACGGTCTAGGACCTCTTAGAAAGACCCCCCCCCCCAAGATAGAAATTCCACCCATAGGCCTAGGACACTAGCGTAATCAATCGTCTTTAACCTAACAATTACAACTAACGCTTTTCCCGGTAAAGAGAAATCTTCTGATACTTCCAGAGCCATTTGTAGATAAAAATACACGAAATTCGCTGAAGTTACTATTCAGGTGTTAAGGAATCGAATTATGTTTTAAATATGCGAAAAATACTTAAAACAATGTTTCTTTTTTTTGTGTGGATTCAGTATGTGTGAATTCAGTATGAACTGGAATTTTAAATTTTGGTATTTAAAAAATTAAGCTTAAACTCAAATTCTAGGAAAAGCTTAAATTTTGCATAAATAATGGTAATTACTTAATAAGTAATGTTTTCAACTATAATTAACAAGAGGCTTCTACGAGAGGGGCAAAAGGATACTCAGTTTAAAACGTATTTATAATAGTAGTTAAGGGGCCCTGAAAACACCACAGTCTTGCACCCCACGTGATTTAATGAAACCCCTCCCGAAATAAAATCCTGGGTACGTCCTTCATTCATTCATTTATTTATTTCAAAAGAAATATTTAAAGCAGATTCTCAACCATATATATATGTGCATATATGCCCATAAACCTATTATACAGAACCCAATGATTCTTCAGCCCCATCCAGGCAAAAATTCTGGGTGCGCCACTGATTAGACGCCCCCTCTCCCAGCTTTTCACATGAATTTCTTTTATTCTTAAAATACCGAATAAACAGCCCTTGCGATTAGCGGTAGACTCTGCCTGATAAAGTGACAGTTATTTATTTATTTATTTCCCAGGAAAGTACATGTCAACTTCTATATTTTTGCATATTTTTACCATTTATCTGCTCCCTCCTCAAACATATTCTGATTTCTTTGCAGATTGAAAGGGAGTTTTCAACGGAATTTTACAGTATATTCATCATTATTATACATATATATAATATAGTAACAAAATAGTAGATATCTATAATAATAAAGGAAGATGTCTGTCTGTCTGTCTGTCTGAGCATCTATACGTTCAGCCCCTACTGAACGCAGAACTACAAAATTTGACATACGGGTGCTTAGAAGCCTGCCCGAGGGGATAGTCAAAACAGAATTTAAAAATTTTAATTAGTTGCGGAGATATTAATTAAAATGTAGACCTATGTCTTAATTAAAAAGCGATCTCAATGACTCAGAATTCACCGAGATTGCATAAAAGTAGATATTTTAACGGAGTTAAAAGCAGAAAAAATGGAAAATAAATTAGAAATATTAGTCCGATCATTACGAATTTGGTACCAAATGAAAGGGGAATTTTTTCCGAATCTAAGAGTGCAAGCGGCTTATCGATACGTCAATTAGATTTTTTAAAATTAACTAAACTATGAAATTTAGTTGGCAACAGGCAGACGATTTTCTAAGCGGTCTCGATCGGAAACAAAACACATACGAGACAACTGTCTGTGATGTCTGTGTTGAAAACGGAAATGGTTGTAATCAATTAAGATATCATGTGTTTTATACTGGGGGGGAAAATTGCAATTTTCAATTTTTTTCAAATTTTCATTCACGTTACATTTGAATTAATATTCGGCCTAGACAGCATATTATAAAGCTACTGTTCAATTTTCATGAAAATATATGAATAATTAAAAAAATGACATATTTATTGGAAAAAGATTGTCTTCTTTTATTTTTTTGCAGTATTTGCAGTAGTCGAAATTTCGTAGTATGTAGTTTTAATGCCCGATAATTCGATTGTGAATATTTTTGAAAGAGTACGATTATTAGGGAGGGCTTGAGGGACAGGCAAAAAAGGCAAAAAAAAAAAAAAAAAAGTTGCAGCGTTTGAAATTGGTTGGCATATTAAGATTTTAAGGCAAGGTATTTGGTTTTCTTTTTTATCCCAGCTGGCGCTGAAATATTTTAAAATTTCAATATTTCAAATTCTAATTATGATTATATAATTTTTAATACATCATTCGAAAGATATTTTAAAGTTCTTTTATATTATCGAAAGTATTATTCGAGATTTTACCCGATTTACACGTTTTAAGGATCCTTTTTAGGTTTTCTTTTGTATCTCAGCTACTAATTAAAATAATTTCATAAGTAATACATCATTTGAAAGCTTTGTTGTTTTGGAATTGAACAATATATTACAGAAATTTCTACCGCCAGATGGCGCTGCTATATTTTAAAATTTCAATATTTCAAATTCCAATGAGCGAGGAAGGTGTTGTAAGTTCTAGAACGGGGATAAGGCGCCGCAGGCGCCACCGAGCGGGACTTAGCTAAAGTTAGAAATTTGAAATATCAGCGCCGAAGGCGCTACCGCATGGGAGTTTACTGCGATTTAAATAAGCTATCTTCACGATATATCAATAAGCTGTTATTAGACCTGATACAGGAAAAAGGCGCCGCAGGCGCCACCGAGCGGGAGTTTCGTAAAGTCGGATTTTTCAGGGATCGCGAACCAGCTGGTCGCCGAAGGCGGCTAGTTTAGAATAACAAATGATAACAGAAATCCTCAATAACCAAAATGAATTAATATATAACTAAATTAAATAATCTGTAACATCTTTAAACAAGAATGAAAAATTGTGCGCTACGCATTGATTATTAACACTTTCCAGCTGTACGTACTTGTCGTACCGTATAAATTTCAATGTTTGTTGTTTATGTTATCACACAGCGGAAGGACAGAAGGGCATAAAGGCAGAGAGAAAAACTAATTGAATTCATAATCACCCCTAAACATTGTTGGAAAGTGTTGAAAATGGTTAGAACAAACGAAATGCAGCCCTTAATGTATCTGATTATTTTAGAGCAGCCCTGTAAATTTGAAGGTTAATCATTTCATATTTTATACAAAATATTTTTTAGTGAATTAACAATAAAGGTTAATATCTTTATGATTTTTGCAGTAGTAAGTTATTTAAATGTGATTTATAAAAGTGTCTCTCCTAAAACACACTGGCATTTATTTATTTTATTTATTTATTTTGTGTGGGGGGGGGGGATATCCCTGTACACAAACCATTTATAACAGGACCTGCTAATGCTATTTAAAATGGAAAACATTCCATAGTGAATTTGAATAACATATATCATTTTTAAGGAAATGAAAAAGGGGCGCTATTTGAAATTCTCGCCTAGGGCAGCGAATTTGCTCGAACCGGCGCTGTTTATAGAAGCCCAATCATTTCATATATTAATTGTTATTAATCTAATTATGCTTAAGCTTTTTCATATTTTCTCATTTAAAAGTATTTTGCATTAAAGTAACACACATACTATTCATTAGTTTTTTTGTTTTCAATAGAAGAAATTATTGGATTCATATAAATTTTTGATTTCCAGTTTTTGATGGATTTACACATTTTGAGAGGTCCAGAACACAATTTGACCACAGAAAATGTTTGCCCATCTGAGTGAGTGTGACAAAAATTTTGTTGTGACTGTATATTAGGAACAACTACACAGAATTGCATGTAAATTAATGCACAGATGCACCTTGACATAAATTAGTGTCTATCAACTTTTGGTGTCAATCACTCAACAAGTGGCGCTGCTATACTTATACAGCAATT
This sequence comes from Salticus scenicus, assembly GCA_963930645.1. Classification (NCBI taxonomy): domain Eukaryota; kingdom Metazoa; phylum Arthropoda; class Arachnida; order Araneae; family Salticidae; genus Salticus; species Salticus scenicus. The sequence continues at coordinate 171,500,700 of OZ005651.1, forward strand.
TTCGCAATTTCAGAAAAAGCTGTATCATAGAAACTACTACATGAAATTGCATATTAATTTATATGCAGATGCACATAAGCATAAGTTAGTGCCTATCAACTTTTGGTGCCAACTGCACAATAGGTGGTGCTGTTATACTACATCGATTTTCGCAATTTCAGGGAAGACTATATCTCAGGAACTACGACACAGAATTGCATATGAAATTTTATGTAGATGCACCTTACCATAAATTAGTTTATGTCAACTCTTGGTGCTAATCGCTCAACAGGTGGTGCTGCTATACAGCAATTTTTGCAATTTAAAAGAAAGCTATATCTCAGGTTCTATTGCATAAAATCAAACAAAATTTAATCTATGAAAAGGCCATTATGAGACATAATGTTTATTAAATTGAGTGTATATAGGCGATAGGTGGTGCTGTTATACTGCAATTTTCCCTGTGAATGGGAAGGATATCATCTGCATGGTAAAAATTTGCTTCTGTCAGACATTTAGACTAATACCTCTCTGAGATGAAAATCGTCTGCATTAATAATGAATAAAAAAATTTAAAATAATTTCTATTGTGTGAATTTGTATAGGAAAATGTAGAAGAAAGTTATCTAGTTTTGTGATGACCTCAACATTTTTTTTTTTTTTTTTTTTTTCCTCCCTGGGGGAAAATAAAGCAAGCTTGATATTTTTTTTGTAATGATACACATCAACAAATGTCTTTATTAGCTGCTGATTCTATCATTTAAAATTTAAGCACTATTTTCTCAGACTATATGACTTGTATGCTCAAGGTGAAAATTTGTCCCTGTTTTGTACATTTTGTATCTTTATAGTAATTTGTCTCATTTTTATTGCTTATATTATATATATATTTCTCCCCCCCCCCCTGGTTTGTACAGCTTTTGTTCAGTTTTATACATATCAGTTAAGTCATATTGCTTACTTTCCTTATACTGTATCCCACAATAATTTTAATTCATCTTTAAACAAAAAATTACAGAATATTTATTAAATGATTATAGTTCATGCATGTTTGTCTTATTCTTGATTTTGTAATTCTGTAATAAAAAGGTATTTGAAATTTTTAGTGACAGCAAAGTGCAATAAAACGAAGCAGCATTAATTTATTTATATTATATATATATATATATTATTATATAAGAAATTAAAAATTATGTTAGTTAATAAATCTAATTACCTTAAACTTTTTAATTCTCCATCTAGTGGACATTAATAGCCCCAGGAGCAGAAAGTGCTTAAAACTGCAACGCATGTCGCAGAACAATTAAAGCTTTTGCAGAACATTTCATCTATCCCCTAACTGGATGATGTTGATACAGCTAACATTCTAAAATTAATAAAACCTAGATACGTTCAACTGACCTGTAAATCTGTTAACATATTAGAAAATTGCTGGAAACAGTCATTGTTTCAGTGTACAGGCAAAATTTATAAACATTCTGTAAGTAGTATAATCACATTAATGTGACAATATTAATGCCAAAAGCCATTGAAAAAATTGCAAATTTGGGTGTATTCCTCAGTTTTAGATTACAAAAATTTTAAATCATGTTTTATTATAAATGTGTAATAAATATTTTACTAGTAACTATTATTTTTATGCGTATTTTGCATTTTACTGTGCTTTGACAAATTTGAACAAAATACCTGCAGAACATCTGCAAATTTTAATGTCTCATTGCAGAACATCGGATATAATTCTGCTCCTGGGTTAATAGCATCATTAAATTTTGATAATACTTAGGTACCTACCCTTTGATATACCTAGTTTAATAAAAAAAAAAAAAAAAAAATTATATCATTTATAAAAAATCTCCCTCAATACTTGGACTAAAGAAAGATTCTCCTTCTTCTCATCTCTCCCTCCTAAAAAAGGTAATAAATAAATAAATGAAGACAATCTCTCTGATAATAGGTTATTCCGTTATTTTGGGGGAAATTTCAGTGGTCTGAACATTTTCTGCACCCCTAATGTTCTACATATCAAAGCTTTTTTTTTTTTTTTTTTTCTCATCAGGAAGGGGGGGGGGGGAAGCCCCCCTGTTAGATCGGTGCAAATAGGAGCAAAATTACACTAAAAAAAGCATTTTTTTACCCTGTTAGACAGTTTAAAGAACGGCCAAAAATTACTGGATTCCGACAAAAACAATATGGTGTCATATAAGATGAAGCAAAATACAATAAAAATTATTTCAAATTAATGAAATAGCAACATTAAACTAAGTATTTTTTTATTTTATTTTATTTTTTTTTTTTATCAGGGGGAGCCAGCCCCCCTGAACCCGCCATTATATCGATGGAAAAACGGGTAAAAAATCGACGAAAACAACATGCGTCGTGCAAGACGAAGCAAAATACAATAAAACTTATTACCAAAATAATAAAAAAATTACTTACATTATTCAGATGCTGCCTTTGATACCTCATAAATTTTGGCAATTGCCTATAGAAATATTCTGAAATGGTCAGTTTTTTTCTATAATTATATTTTTTTCCAGATGAATTCTGCAAAATATGAATCGAAGTGAATAGGTTCCTAGTCGTTTTGTCTGTTTCTGATCTGCCTGAATTTTTGCTTAATATTTCCCCACATCCCTTCAATTGTACTCCTGTGGGCACCGGTATACGGATCCTTGAACGTCATACTATGGTTGACCATCAAATAACGATATAACCTTCATTTGACAATCCTCCATAGGATTGTCAACAATCCCAAATAATGGTCATACCCGGACGAATATGTTTTTTAATTGCACTCACCGAAACATCCACACTTCTACTTTCAAAAGGTACAAAAAAACACTTATTTGGATCCCTTTCAAGCCCTCCAAGCACCCAAACACCATGCACTCCTTACCTCTATTATACTTTCTTTTTCCAAACATACTCTCATCTATTTCTACAATCACATTTTCACCTCCGATCATAGCCTCCTCACCCACACACATTTCCATACACACTTCACAACGTTCAATAGGGCTTTGGCCATAACAATAGTTCATTACTTGCAGGTGGTGGTAAGTCGTAGGTAGCCACCACATTTAAATTCCATATAGCACACAAACAACAAATTTAAATCCCATCAATAAACGTTACACAAATTTACGACAAAATAAAGATAAACGCTTCAAAGCAGGGAAAGGGTAGGAAGTAGGTGGTGTGTTTCAAATAGATTTTAAGATAAAAGGAGTGATAAATGACATTTAATGAAAAAGTAAAACAGAGCATAAACATATAAGAAATGCAATGAACAATACAAATGCAGTGCTAGTACAAAAATTTTAAAGTGCATTCATACTATGCATTTTAAAATTAAAGTTGTGATTAACGTTCACTTTTTATTATGTAACATCAAATAACTAAAGGTGCCTCTGCAAACATACATGTAATAATATGTCTACAGAATTACAATTCAATAAAACAACACTAATGTGACTGAGAATTAAAATTGAAGGAAAATATCATCATATAATGAACAATCTAACGCTATAAGTTACATAATATGGCAGAAATTATTTAAATTGGCAGACAATATCTTTTTACTGCGGAATTTTTTTTTTTCCCTTCTAACCTTGCTTACAAAAAAGAAATTGGAAAATCTGAAAAAATTTAAAAAATTGCAATACTTTATTCACCGGTTTTTACATTTAAAGAGAATCGATAATGTAAAATAAAATAGTTTAAGAAGTCATGATGAAATTATTTCATTATTACCATTAGTTTTATAACAAAAATAACTTTATATTCAAAGCACTAAATAAAATGAAATATGAAAATAACCAAGAAGCATAATGCTACGCAAAAATTTTTTATTCTTAAAAATGGAACTTGGCAAATATATCCATCCAGTAACACAGCAGAAAATAATGAAAACTACAAAGTTATTTATCATATAAGTACCGCTATCATGATGTCATAACACTTAACAGTAAACAAACAACAGAGCCTTTAAAAATAACTGTTATAACTCCATACGCAATGTCATATTTAAGATTAATAAAATTAGACATAATATGCAAAATATAATACTCACCGAACTGAAATTAGAACAAAGATCTTCAATATATTCACTGGATAAAATAAAGCTTCTACGATAATGGCTTGCCATTGTCAAAACCGTCAGCAAAACCTACTCACTTCTCCCTCTGACACTCTGAGTCAGTTGGCGAATGAATAACTACAATCCAGTGGTTAATAACAAAAAAAAATATTTATGTTTTAAGAATCACGTGATTAGAAGCAAATCGAGTTGCTTTACATCATCGTACTTGGAAAAAGATGGATCACTCAAATTGCATTTCAGAATAAAATACTTTACCAAAATTACATTTATTCTTTTCTTTAATATATAAAATGCATTTTTTTTTACAATATAATTATAAATACCTTCAGCAAGCTAGAACATGCACTTGCCATCTTTTGGCGAAAGTGGGAACCAACTTGTGTCGGAAACTTTCGAGGTTCAGGTTAAAGCTCTGTGGATTTTACCAAAGAATCTCTAAACCGGAGATTCTTTGGATAACAGTAAGGTGACGATATTTTTAAACAATCAGTGTGGTTAGTTACGGCTCAGTGTAATCAGTTTTCTATGAGCTTACGAATGCTTTTTATTGCATCTAGTGTTGGTCTAAACTTTTTTTAAACAATTAATCTCTTCATCGTGCTTTGTTATTTAGAGATTGTTTATATCGCTTATATTATTATTATTATTATTATTTTTTTTTTTTTTTTATTACTTTCCTAAAAAATTTGGTTAAAAAAAGAAATTGCTTATTTAGCAGATTTTAAAAACAATAATTATCCGAGAGCATGTATTAAAATTTATATTCAAGATACTGTAGTGAAATAATCTTTTGATGATTTTAGAGAACAATTTTGTCTTGACTATTCTAAGACTTTTATAAAACCCAAAAGCATCTTTTTATTTTTTTTAAACCTATATACAATGTGCCCTTAAAAAAAAAAATAATAATAATAATAAACTGAAAAAATAAATAAAAAATTTCTATATTTATCAGTTTAATATATATAGTAAATAATTTTTATTTATAAATTTGTGAATCAAACAATTAATAATTTATAAATTAATTTTTAAGAGCATTTAAAAAATGCACTTTACTTAATTTTATTTGTTTAATTTAAAAAAAAAAAATTCTTCACCATTAAAATTTGTTGAGTAAAAAAAAAAATATATATATAACATTTTTCAAAATTTATTTTATTAAATAAAGAATTAAACACTTATTACTACTTATTCCTATGATATGAAAATCATATTTATAAAACCAATTTTGAAAAATATCACCTTTTTTATGCAACAAATTTAAATTGGAGGGAATATTTCTTAATAAATAAAATAAAAGTACTCTTTAAAAAATAATATAAAAAAGTGTATAATTTAAATTTATATATAAATATATAAAAGAGGAGAAATTTTTATTTTTATATCAATTGTACAAATATATATATAAATTTACTGTACATTTAATTAACGACATTAAACTGCTATTTAAAATTTCTCAGTTTCAAACTCTTATTTTAATTTAATGAGTAATGACAAATTAATCTTGTATTTTTTTTAAATAAATTAATTTACATTTTAATATAAATAAATATATTTTTAATAACTTAATTTTATTTTAATAATTTTATTTCCTAAAACGGAACAAACTAATAATTTACAAAATTAAAAATAAAATGTTATTTTAAAGTAATTCAAATTTTTGTCAATTACAAAAAATTCAAATAAGATTTACAAAATATTTCTAAAAAAGAGTTAAATTAAATTAATAAGTCAAATCAAATTAAATTATCACATACTAAAAATGAAAATTGACGCAATGTTTTGACAAGAATACGCGATCTCTCATAGAAAACAAAGTTATCTTTTGCATCCGGGGCCGCGGTAGCCCAGTCCGTAGAGCGCCGGCCTCGTAATTGGAAGATTGCGGGTTCGGTACTCGAGCCGGCCAAAGACCGTCGTGTACACTAATGGTGGCTGGTGCACGTAAAATCTGTCGTGGCCGCAAAGTCCTCCATGTTCCCAGCGAAATTAAACCTCTGGGGGTTACCGAAGTGGGAGAGCCATCCCTTCCGTGGAGGATCAAAATTGTGATAGCATGTCTCCGGACCACCTCTAGGGGTGTGTCCCAGACCGTCGCCAATTGCCCATCTGCGCAGCATTAGTGCGACGTAAAACCCAACCACAACCACAACCACCACTTTTGCATCCGCTTCAGTTTGCACGAAGTAAACTGACTTTTTCTGCAGTGCACTTAGTTACAAAACTAAATGCACAGAATTTAGTTTACGAACATAGTTTTGAAACGCACTAAATGCACAGAATTTAGTTTACGAACATAGTTTTGAAACGCACTAAATTCACTGAGAGACTTTACGAACGGCTAGTTCAAAAACTAACACCACCAGTCGAACGAGTTTTGACTTTACGAATGCGCCCACTGATTTTATTTGAGGACAAATTACCATTTGTCCCCAAATTGAAGTAAATTTCGAGGACAATGAAAACTCTATTTGGGGACTTTTTCGAGAACATAACAGACCAATACTTATATACACTATTAATAAAAAAAACTCTGATTTATACTTTACAAAATGCTTTGAAACACTTTTCTTCTATGAAAAATTGCGGAGCCTAAAGTACAGTCGGTAACAAAAGTGTCCGAACACTAGCAAAAATTCCTATGTAAAAAAAGTACACTTCATAAGGTTTTGTTACATAAATCCTTGTCGAATCGTGTTCTTAGTCAGTGTAAGAACATGATTCGATAAGGATTTATTTAACAAAACCGTACGAAGTGTACTTTTTTTACATAGGAATTTTTGCTAGTGTTCTGACACTTTTGTTACCGACTTTAAGTTTAGGCAAATTAAACTGTCCCAGCATTATTAAAATAATCAAGTCTATGGAACCCATTTACACTTTATTACGATGATAGGAAAGAACACAAAATAACAGCATTTCATTTTAATCTTCAGAATCCCTACTCCCAAACAGGGCCTGATTACCCAAAAGGCTCAGGAAGCACAAGCTTCCCCTCTAAAATTTAAGAGGGGGGGGGGGGCCCAAAATGACTAAAAACAGGTTTTTGGATTTTCTGTTTCATATTTTCACACTCAGATTGAATTTTTTCGGAGAAAGGTCGCCTAAAGCAAGGTAAAATACTCACTATTTTGGGAAAAATCTGTTATTTAGCCTCAAAAATCTGAATGTTCTTAATTAATAAGTTGTACGATTTTAATATTGCGTGTAGAAACCACCCAGGTATATGAATGGGAAAAAAAAAATCAGAAATGAAAGGGGGGCCCAGAAATGATACTGAGCTTCCCTTTAGCTTCAAAGCTTAATCGGGCCCTGCTCAAAAAAATGCAGAAATTATTCCCGATTACATAACTACAAGAAAATCATTTCTTTCCCTCTCCTATCAATGCAATTTGTGGTGGTCATGTAACTGCCACTTTTGTCAAAATTTCACTAAACAAATTTTATTTTCACTTAACATAAATCGGGCAAGACAGAATTTATATACTGATTAGTAGTGCTTGATTCTTTCTCTGCTCATGAATATGAGTACAGCGTCTCAAAGTTTCGTTGATTTCTAAGATTATTGAATTATTATTCAACTTTCACGAGTTGGCACTTCGTCCCTCCTTCTTTCCGAAGAGTTTACTTTAAGGAAGGGGTGCACAAAGTGAAAAGAATGAATGGGTTTGGAAAAAAGAAGGTTGCCATGAAAATAACACATAAAGCCAATAATTTTTACTTTTCGCCAGCTGAAATCCGTTTTGCCTATTAAAAGGAACATGTTTAAAAATCAATGACACATAAACTAAAAAAAATAAAATAAAATAAAAATAAAAAAACACTTTTCAATCATGTCTGAAATTTCAATGTCTTATTTGCATAAAGAAGTTTTGAGCAATAAATTTAAACAAGAAAAAAAATCGTGCTGTGTGCATGGATTATAAATTATTGTCCACGCATTTTATTTTGTATTTCAGGAAAAAAAAATAATTTTCTTTGAAAACATTTAAAAAATAAAAATGAGAAATGTTTTTGCGCCGTACTTTTTTTTTTTTTTTAAGAAAAGAAAAACATTTTAAAAAATACTGAATCAATAAATGGAGAATTTTATTAAAATAAATTGAGCTGCACAAATAATTTACAGTATTAATTACAATAACTCTGAGAATATTTGCATACACATCAGATACGAATATGAAAAATAATTTCTTACATTATTGTTATAATGGCTTTTAATTTCTATGTATTTTGTCTAAAAAAAGAGAGAGAGAGAGAGAGAGAGTAAGAAAGAAAAGAAAAGAAAAAATTTTAATTACAGAAGTGTAGTTTTTTATTTAAATTTTAAATATATATATATATATTAAGAGAAAGAAAGAAAAAAAGGTTTGTAGATTGATAGTTTTTTTTATGGTGCTAGGTCCAAATTAGGACATAAGGAAAGAAAATTAGAAAAAAAAATGAAGAAGAGTAAAAAAGACTGCAAATCGAAATTTTGAAATATCGTTTAGACAATCATAACATTCCTCATTGTATTAATAATTAGTTATAATGTAACAAATATATTTTAATGATATTAGAAAGCCCAAAAGTTCTCCTAATTTGGAAATAAGTAAATATATAATAAACAGTATTTTCGCCAAAATGTCGCAAAACTCGTAAAGATAGCAAACCACCTCCCTTTTCACCCTCAACCGATTTCAAGGTAATAGAATTGTCGCTGCCTGCGTCACGCTTGATTGACAAGGGCCAACTCGTGAAAGTCGCACGATACTTGTGCATTGGACTGCGATTTTGATTGGATTGGAATGGATGGGTTTTACGTCTCACTAGTGCTGTACAATGGGAAATGGGCGACGGTCTGGGACTCACCCTTAGCGGTGGTCCGGAGACATGCCATCACAATGTTGATCCTCCACGGAATGAACTGTGATTTTGAAAGAAATGCATACAAATATTTAAATTTGGGGACATTTAGTGTCCCCAAGTTGTCAAAGAATTTTTGGGGACCAAAAATAGAAAAGGTCAAAATTCGAGGACAGTCCTCGAATTTTGAGGACGTATTGTCACCTTAGATAACAGTAAACAGAAGCCGAAAGCTCGTGCGCATATTGTTTTATTTTCTTTGCGCTCTGTTTTATATTTTGTTGGCGTTAGTGTTTTCTGATTATAATATCAAGTGATATTGCTATTATTGAATAACTTGTATATACTATATAAAAAAAAACCTCTCCTGATATATGAGACCGTAGCTATTCTTCGACCACATTTGATGAAACCATGGAAGCATCTGCGCAAGTGCTAACTCAACGAGTCCAATGCTAAAATAGGGGTGACAGTCATCTGACTCAGGGAAAATGAGCAATAACAGAGCGCAGAATTACTGGATGTTTTCCAAATTTCAAACTGTCAGACAAGCTGGCATCCCTCCAACATTTTGGACGCGTCCTCACTGCTAGTTTTCGGATATGTGGCTGCACTGTATCATACAGTTTACAGAAACTCGATAAAAGTTTGGTGCAAGGTATTTTGAGGTATGCGCTCAAGAATGGCCATTCCTACGCTGCTGGCTGACCGGCAGCCCAGTGCTTCGTCTAAACTGCCAGCTGACGCAGTAGGCTAGTGCGCAGATTCCCGTCAGCCGGGAGCCAGAGGTGTAGATACGCTAAGCTGACCCGATTTTTACAAGCGAAAATGAGTACAAATGACGCAATGTACTTAGTTTTGGTCAAAAAATGAGGACATGTCTAAGTTAAAAATGAGGACATTTCTGAGGACAAAAATTCAAGCGCATTTAGGCTTTTATATTTGATCAAATATACAGATCTGTATCATAAGGAATATTGCTTATTTAAATTACGTCACTTGAAATCATAAACTTAATAAAAGCTAATACACTCATGTCCATAAATTAAGGATAATTCAGATTCCCACTGAAATCGAACTTTAATGCAAAAATTTCACCTGTAGAAATACCAAACACATCTTTAAGAATAATATGCAAATTATAAGAAGCCATCAGATGACGCCGATATGATGTTACAATGACGAAAGTGTAAGAAGGGGGTAGATAAGGAATGGGAGCAAAGCAGGAAAATTCTTCACAAGCGTTCTGTGTGCCGCTCAGAGCCACAACCGAATGTTTATGACACAGAGGACGCATGCAGATATTTTTTTACGTGGTAGAATTATCGGACGACTAGAATGTGGACGTACTCAAATAGAAATATCGGGGGAACTTAGAATCGCCCAAAGTGTCATCTCTAGGCTTTGGCAACGATTCCAAAATGATGGAAATGTTAGTCGACGTTACAGTACTGGTCGGCCCCGAGTTACAATGCCGAATGACCACCGGAATTTGGGAGTAATTGCCAAAATAAGTAGATAGAGCACAGCATCACACCTGTCTCGTCACCTGTCTGCAGCCACGAGTGCCACAGTTTCAAGACAAACCATGTATAGACGTTTGGGAGATATTGGGCTATATGCTCGCAGGCCTGTTAGATGTGTTCCACTCACGGCAATGCACTGCGCCAGCGGTTAACTTGGAGTAGAGAACATACAATGTGGACAGCGGCACAGTGAGCTTGTGTGATGTTTTCCGACGAGTCCAGGTTTAGCTTGCAGTGTGATTCACGCCAGACTTTCACATATAGAACACCAGGTACCCGTTACTACCAAAACAACATCATTGAACGACACCTTTACTGTGGAGCAGGAGTGCTCGTTTGGGGGGAGATCATATTGGGCACCAGAACAGATCTCAATGTTCAAATCGGAAGAATGATAGGCCAAAATTATCGGGACATCATTCGAGAGCAACATGTACATTGTTTAGGGGTACCATGACCCCAGAATTTGTGTTTATGGATGACAATGCGCGTCCTCACCGTGCAAACATTGTACACTGAAGCCTACAATCTGAAGCTATCACCCACATGGAATGGCCAGCATTCTCACCTGGCTAGAATCCGATTGACCATGTGTAGGACATGCTTTTCCGATGAGTTGTAGTCCGTCAACCAGCTCCTACATGTGTACCGGAACTTCGAAGAGCATTGCTTACTGAATAGAGTAATCTTCCCCAAGATCAGATCAATAATTTAATACTCAACATTCAATATTATTCACATTTAATACTCAACGTCGTAAGGACTGTATTTCATCATCTGAGAGACATATAATGTATTAACCATCATACCAACCATGTAATTTCTGTAAGGGAGATATTTTTTGTAATTGCTGCAGGGAGCAAAAATCGTAGTTTTTATAAATGGTATCCTATATAAACCACCTTTTTTTTATCTTGATCTTTTGTTTAATAAATGGACTTTATGAAAAAGTCATGTTTGTTTTGCTTCTGAACCTTTATTTGCCTCAGCTAGCATTATCTTTAACACGTTAATCGCCATGTCAGTCATATGTGTCTGACGCATTTTTAACACGCATTTTTAATTAGGAAATAACCCTAAAAGGAATATGATATACGCCGAGTAATTATTAACACGTTAATCGCCATGTCAGTCATATGTGCCTGACGCATTTTTAACTAAATTGTCTAATAAAGTTACCATGGCCCATGTAAAATTTTTCTGATATTATCGTGGCGATTAACGAGTTAATTTATGGACATGAGTGTATTTTCAGTATTAACATTATGATAATTATAGTTAAAACTTATTTTTCTCCAGGATTTAAGATTATATACGACTCCCATTAATGGTAGTGTATGAAGAAAAACAGAAAATATGATGTTTTTACTACAGTAATAATATTTCATACTGAAAGGAAGTACAAATCTAAAATTTAAAACTCATACCTTCAAAAAGAATTCTTAAGTTTTGCTTCTGATTTCCGTAAAAAAGGAAAGAAAGAAATTCTAGATGCAGTTGAGATTTAGAGAATAAATTGGCACTATAAAAATTTAATTAAAAAATTTCTAAATCATAAGCATGAAAAATGAATAATAACTAAATCAGTAAATTTGTTGCTCGTAAGCTGATGTTACAAGAAACATTCTTATTTAGATTTCAATTAAAAACCTAAATCCAACCATACAGGTATATCAACATTTTAATTTATTCCACAGCATTGATAGTACCCACCCTTTTTTCACACCACTTTTCTCGAAGGGTATTTTTTTTTACTTTTTTAATCGTATTTACATAATGCAGAAAATTTCACTGTGAAAAAGGGACAGGTTCTATCAGTGCCCCGAAAAAAAAATTAAATTTTGGAATGTCTACACCTATTATTTGCAAATTCAATTTCTTTCGTGATGATTTTACTAGGGATAAATCAGATATTTAGAAAATATCCGGTATTTCAGCTGATTATTCAGTTTCAAAAATGACGTTGGATGTCTGGATCAAGACCCCCACGTATGTGCCTGGATGTCAGGTTCTATACTAAATAACTTTTTTTAATATCACAAAGTCATGACAGAATATCCGGAATGCCGGATCCGATAAAATTCATATGCGGTTCATTTCATCTGTAGATTTTATTGCCTATATTTCCAGCAGATTCCAAATACCAAATTTTGAATTCCGATTATATATTTTCAGATACATTTAAAAGAAATTTCTTTTTACATAAGGCAAAGCTCAACTGGGAAACTTTCTATTACTTTGTAATTTTTATGATGTAAATAATGTATATTATTTCAGTAATTCATGTTTATATATACAAATGAAATTACACACTTTTATCTGCACAATCTTATTTTATACGCAAAATTTCATTTTATTCCCAAGTCCAGTTCAAAGAACATTTTCCACAACCTAAATACAACCTTGAAAGATAAAAATAAAGAGTAGAAATATTTGAGAATCGGTGGAAGGAAAATATGAAACACTTTAGCAATTCTCAGAAAATGAGGACAGAATAGTTAGTTTATACCCCCGTTTCGCCAACACTAAAATTTCCTACCCCCTTTCGTTGACAAATTCCCCCAAAAAGGGAGAATCATCGTTATCGGTTCAACACCTGGGGATCTAGAACGAGCTTATCGAAATCCTCTCGTTATCGAAATTTCTCCGATGTGACGTCACATTCTGACAACCTTACTTATTTCGCTAGAATGAACTTATCGAATCGCTTTCATTATCGGAATTGTCTGGCGGAATCGTTTTCTGAAATTTCGACAGGTCTTTTCCGAGTGGAATCGTCGTGAGATAAACAATTCACAGTTCCAACGGCGTCTATCTTGTCATTAGGTGTTATTCAAGAAAATGAAAGAACAAGTTTTAAATAATTTAAATCTTAAAAATTAAATTAAATGAAAATTGTTAGGTAACTAAAATTTTTATTTAAAAAGTATGAAGAATAACCTTTCTTAATACTTAAAGTTATTGAAAATTAATTAAATTTAATGAAAATTACAATAAATACCTATATATTTTTTCGGTAATTAAAATTCATATTAATCATGTATAATATTAATAACATATCTATTAAGAATAACAAGCCTTAATATTTAATGTTATTAAAAATTAAGTTTAATGAAAACTGCAATTACATATATATACAGGGTGGTCAGAAAAACATGATAGAAAGTAAGCGATCATTGTGGAAAAAAGACAACATGCAAGAACATGAAACATATTTTATTGAATAAAGATATGAATGACATTTAATATACAAGATGCTTAAAATGTCTACCGTCCCCTACTATAGTGTTATAAAGCCGGTTCCAAAACTCTGTCAAAATGCGCTGGAGTGTGTCGTAATCAAGTGCATCAATCTCACTTCTGATAGCCAATTTTCGGTCCTTTAGTGAATCAGGGCTATTCCTATAGATTCTAACCTTGATGTAACCCCATGAGAATAAGTCGCACGGATTTGGGTCCGGACTGTATGGGGTCCACTCTATCCCGTGCCCCGTGAATTTCTCTGCATCCAATGCAATCAAATGCTCACCAAACGTCGTTTCAAACCACGTGAAGACGCCAGAAATTTTTTGGGGCGAGCCCCATCTGGCTTGAACCAGTACCGGCGTGTCCTGTTGAGATGGCCTGCATCAGGGCCAAAGTGACGCTCTAGTAACTCTCGACACTTCACTCCTGTGACCACACCATCAATAAATATCAGACCAATTATCTGCTTCGACGATATGACACACCACACCATGACCCTTTGTGGATGCAGTGAAGAGATGGCGCTGAGATGAGGATTTTCCGTACCTCAGTGGCGCCAGTTTTGTTTGTTCACGAAACCATTCAACTGAAAATGGGTCTCATCACTGAACCAGATCTTGTATTCACTGATGGAACCATTTTTAAGTTCCTCGATTATGTGGCTTGCGAAATCTTTCCACTTCATAGTATCCCCCCCCTTTAGCGGCTGTCACATTTGGATCTTGTATGGACACAATCCTACTGCTTTCATTAGCCTTTGTAATGATGTTTTGGATATGCTTAATTGTTGGGCCGCCTGTCGAGTGGAAGTGGTTGGCTGATCCTCAAAGTATGCGCGCACAGGCTCCCTGATGTCATCGGTAACAACTGCTGATTTTCGTCCCGACGCCTTTCTTTTTGCATCCCAAACACTCCCTGTAGATTCATATCTGTCCATCAACCTGTAAACAATGAAAATCAGTGGGAGATTAGGACCATTACATCAGTAATGTGATGGCTTAAAAATCACTGCGACTTTACAGCGCTATAATTTACTGCGCGATTATCTCTTCACTAAGCGTCCTTTTCATTTTGAACTCTGAACGACATGCCCGTCGAAAGGGGATATTACATCGGTTATTCTCATAAAATTTTCCTACGATATATAACCGATCTTAAAAGGTTTGTGATTCTATATTGCTTATTGTTTATTTCCGGTAATTAAGCATTCAACTGAAATGTCACTATTTGTGCTATTATAATATGGAAGAATTATATTTGCATCAATACATTTGAAATCATAATCTTAAAATACTTTCTATCATGTTTTTCTGACAACCCTGTATATAATATATATTTTTTTACTGAAAGTCTTATTTAAAGTATATCTATGAATGATGTAAGTCCCAGTATATAAAACATTAATAAAGCTTAAAGGAAATTATGATAAATATTTATTTTCCCTGGAACTAAAATTTTTCTTTTTAAATTTTATTATTATTGAATTAAGTAAGTTTGAGTTACAATACATCAATTCTATATTCACTTGCACTTCACTTCACTTCATTTGTAAATAGCTATATAATAGAATCTAATAAGAATCCCATTTCTTAGTGAGGGAAAAGTGAGCAAATTAAAAAGTAATTATTATTATTATTATTATTTAATCTAAATTAGACATATTACAAAATGAAAATTAATTTTAAAAGACTGTTTTACTTTTTCTTACTTTGAAGAGAGATAATTTTTTACGGTGCTTAAAGGTTTAAAATTACACAGCATATTTTATGGTATATTGTAAATTCTAAAAGAAATTCTAGAAACAGTACATACAAGCATGCAAATTACAAAAAAAAAAAAAAAAAAAGAAAAAAAGAAAAGAAAAGAAAAGAAAGAAAGAAAGAAAGAAAAAACTGATAAGTATTCAATTGTATAACTGATTTCGAAAATATCTCTTAAATAAACAATATTTTAATATCAATTGCTTTTATATATTTTTAAAAATATGCAATGCATTTATAGTTATCTAAAGCTTTAGAATAGATTAATAATATAAATCGAAAACACGAAATTGGCATACAGATAGATAAGTGAATGATACATCATATTTTAATATAAAATCGCATCACAAAAGTACTAAATGAAAAGTAAGTGTGTCCAACATGTTCAAAAGACTTTGTATAAAATAATGAATACAAGAATTAGTAAAGTTTTCACAAGCAAATATATCAATTGAGATAAATTATTTCGCTACTTTCGAGAAATACAAATGTAAACACATCATTTTGTAATCATAAAAATTTTAAACTAGAAACAACTTACACAACATTAATATTTCATAGCTGTCAACTATTTCATTTTCATCTCAGATTAAGAAATAATATTATCATCAAACTGCAGTTTTTTATTTGCTTCCTACAGGTAAATACTCCAAAAATTATTATTCGAAAAATTCTGATATTAAATAATCTTTTAAAAAATGCAGAAAAGTCCCCCCCTTTTTTTTTGGGGGGGGGGGGGGGTTGGGGGGGGATTTGCAGAATATTTTTTTCTCTGGGGACTGACAGTATGATAAATTCTTTGAAAAGTAAAATGAAATCAAAAATATATACTATTACGCTTGCTTTAAGACATGTTAATACAATAAACCAATTATAATAATACATGCACAAAAATAAATAAATAAAATAAAATAAATAATAATTAAGGACATTTAAAAAAAATAATGATGTTAATGTTTATATGGACAAAGTAAAAACATATTACCTGTATTGCATCCAACGTTTTTTTATCCATAGTAAATAATCCCTCATTCGTAATTGTGTAAAAAAATAAATGCTAGCAACTAACACTTTAAGACGGAAAATCATTTACATTCACAGCCTTAAAATGCTAGTAACTGGCAAGGATTGAATTTCGATAATAGCACTGGTTTAATATATAGAAAATACATACGTTATTTATTTTAAAAAATGAAGCTAAATACTCTTCTCTTATTAAATAAAATAGAAACACACGTTCACTCTCGCAAGGACAGGCAGCCATCTTTGTTTATCTATAATCCAAGTGGAATCTCGCGGGGAGAATGAAATGATCCTTGTCTGTGATTGGTCAACTTAAACCGATTTCGAAAGCAGTTTGGGTGCTCTGGAAGAAATTTCAATTCACCTTTCCGATAAGGTGGTTCTAGGGTATAAAATGCATGTCGGGATGATTTGGGTTGGAAGCTCAGGATTCCGATAGCGGAATGTTTCCGCGTCGAATTTTTTCCGATGGGTTCGTTCTGAAGCCCCTGGGGATCTAGAACGAGATTATCGAAATCCTCACGTTATCGGAATTTCTCCGATGTGACGTCACATTCCGACAGCCTTTCTTATTTCGCTAGAACGAACTTACCAAATCGCTTTCATTATCGGAATTGTCTGGCGGAATCGTTTTCTAAAATTTCGACATTTCTTTTCTGAGTGGAATCGTCATGAGATAAACAATTCACAGTTCCAATGGCGTCCATCTTGGCATTAAGTGTTATTCAAGAAAATGAAATAACAAGTTTTACATATATTTAAATCTTAAAAATTAAGTTAAATGAAAATTGTTATATATATATATATAGATAACTAAAATTTTTATTTAAAAAGTATGAAGAATAACATTTCTTAATACTTGAAGTTATTGAAAATTAATTAAATTTAATGAAAATTACAATAAAGACATAAATATTTTTTCTGTAATTAAAATTCATATTAATCATGTATAATATTAATAACATATCTATTAAGAATAACAAGTCTTAATATTTAATGTTATTAAAAATTCAGTTTAATGAAAACTGCAATTATATATATATATATATATATATATATATTAAACTAAAAGTCTTATTTAACCCCTTAACGCGCGCTGTCCTCGCTGTGAGGACGCAATATTTAAGATTCAGCTGCAAAAATTCATCCCGGAAATTTTTTAGCAAAAGTTTACGTTTATAACATAACAGAATAGCCCGTTTTTTTTTTTAACCTTAAAATTTAAAATTTCTTTTACTTTAATTTAGTTTATGAATTCCGGTGGCAGTGTAATTTAAATAATCCGAATTGTTAAAGTATATCTATGAATGATGTAAGTCCCAGTATATAAAACATTAATAAAGCTTAAAGGAAATTATGATAAAGATTTATTTTCTCTGGAACTAAATTATTTTCCTTTTTAAATATTATTATAATTGAATTAAGTAAGTTTGAGATACAACATGTCAATTCTATATTCACTTGCAAAACTTCATTTGTAAGTAGCCGTATAATAGAATCTAATAAGAATCTCATTTCTTAGTGAGGGAAAAGTGGGCAAATTAAAATAATAATAATAATAATAATAATAATAATACATATATATTTTTAATCTAAATTAGACATATTATGTAAACTCACTTACAAAATGAAAATTAATTTTAAAAGACTGTTTTATTTTTTCTTACTTTGAAGAGAGATAATTTTTTACGATGCTTAAAGGTTTAAAATTATACAGCATATTTTAAGGTATATTCTAAATTCTAAAAGAAATTCGAGAAACAGTACATACAAGCATGCAAATTACAAAAAGGAAAAAAGAAAGAAAGAAAGAAAAAACTCATAAGTATTCAATTATGTAATTGATTTCAAAATTATCTTTTAAATAAACAATATTTTAATATCAATTGCTTTTATATTTTTTTAAAATATGCAATGCATTTATAGTTATCTAAAGCTTTAGAATAGATTAATAATACAAATCGAAAACACTAAATTTGCATACAGATAAGTGAATGATACATCATATTTTAATATAAAATTGCATCACAAAAGTACTAAATAAAAATTAAGTGTGCCCAACATGTTCAAAACACTTTATATAAAATAATGAATACAAGAATTAGTAAAGTTTTCAGAAGCAAATATATCAATTGAGATAAATTATTTCACTACTTTAGAGAAATACAAATGTAAACACATCATTTAGTAATCATAAAAATTTTAAACTAGAAACAACTTACAAAATATTAATATTTCATAGCTGTCAACTATTTCATTTTCACCTTAGATTAAGAAATAATATTATCATCAAATTTCAATTTTTTATTTGCTTTCTACAGTTAAATACTCCAAAAATTATTATTCGAAAAATTCTGATATTAAATAATCTTTTAAAAAATGCAGAAAAGTCCCCCCTTTTTTTGGGGGGGGGGGGGGGATTTGCAGAATATTTTTTTCTCTGGGGACTGACAGCATGATAAATTCTTTGAAAAGTAAAATGAAATCAAAAATATATACTATTACGCTTGCTTTGAGACATGTTAATACAATAAATCAATTATAATAATACATGCACAAAAATAAATAAATAAAATAAAATAAATAATAATTAAGGACATTTAAAAAAAAATAATGATGTTAATGTTTATATGGACAAAGTAAAAACACAGCGCTACCGAGCGGGAATTTACTGCGATTAAATTTTTCAATAAAGCTATTTTCACTATATGTGAATAAGCTGTTGTAAGACCTGAAACGGGAAAAAGGCGCAGGCGCCACCGAGCGGGAGTTTTGTAAAGTCGGATTTTTCAAGGATCGCGAACCAGCTGGTCGCCGAAGGCGGCTAGTATTAAATAAAATAGAAACACACGTTCACACTCTCGCAACGAGAATCAGCCATCTTTGTTTAACTGTGGAATCTCGAGGCGAGAATTAAATACTCCTTCTCTGTGATTGGTCAACTTAAACCGATTTCGAAAGCAGTTTTTGTGGTCTGGAAGAAATTTCTATTCACCTTTCCGATAAGGTAGTTCTAGGGCATAAAATGCAAGTCGGGATGATTTGGGTTGGGAGCCAAGGATCCAAGGAAGCCAAGTGGAATGTTTCCGCGTCGAATTCTTTCCGATGGGTTCGTTCTATAGCCCTGTTTCGCTGACATTGTGTCGGCGAAACGGGGGTATAACAAAATTTTTTCAACCGCATTTTCATTTAAGAATGTTGAACATCTGTAAGAAGTGTGTTGTTTGAAGGCAATAATCCTAAAAAAAAGTTGCACCCGACCTTCAACGAGTCAAGACGTTTGTTTTAGTGCTCCCGATGGCCGGCTAGAAACAATAGGAAAGGGGGGAGTCGGAGTCATGTACTATACCATTTTCTTTTCCTAAACTTATTATCCATCTTTTGATACCATTCATTAATTTCTAACCCAAGTGGTTCTTTAATAAAATGTATATTTAATATTCAATAACTTGTGCTTCCCTCAGCAATGGTTTTCAACATGGCTGTTTGCTTTTCTCTATTTTAAACATTATTTTAGCAAGCTTTAGCTCTTAAACTCTCTCTAAAAACATAAATACGGAATATTTTCCAATCCACAAACATGACCTAACAACCATTGCTGACCCTCAAATATGTATTTTGCTTATAATTATTAAAATTACCCATTCAGTAATAGTTTATTTCTAACTCTTTAATCCCCACGTGCCTTGCGCCATTTTCTTAAGTTGCAAGCGTCCATGTCGTCTATCCCCGGATGTTGTCGTGGGGCTAGCTCACCCTGTTTTTAAGGGGTGTTCGTTCCTACCATGATGGCATTTTCGGGGGTGTTCGGGTGCCTAACATGTAAATTATGCTCAGTCCCATTATTTTCTTTAATGTTACTATCCAAACTCACTGATTTATTCTCAAATCCCAATTACCCCCTTTTTCGGGCTGGCTGCTCGTTTGAGTTTTCAGCAGAATTCAACCCAATTAAACCTGATTTATAACGTTTTCAAAGATGTAAATTTTGTTTATAAAAATAAAACCTTAATTTCATATAGTTATCACTTTAACTGGTTAATGATTAACCATAATTAACAAAGATAGGCTAAGTCTTCCCAAATAAGCTCTTCTCATTATTTCCAAGTGCAGAGCCCCCCTTTCTAATTAGCCCATGCCCTTATTAAGCTTTGTTCTGTCCCCCAACCACTCCAATTAAAATCTAACAACTCAGGATTTATTCTCAATCTTGAGTAATTAAGCCCTGCCAATATTATGTTTTGATTGGTCCTTTATTTCCACTCAATCTATTTCTTAACAACTCTAGTTATACTCCCAACTTTGTGCAACTACTAACTACGATTTGAATCACTTCTTATTAATGTAACTCCTAATTAATTGATACTCGTATTGGCTCATTCATTATTTGAATTTGATTTTATCGTATTTCCATATTGCTTTTAAATCGCTGTTTGTTTGCATTTTTGTTCATTTGTTACTATCGTCACTCCCTTCTGTGCATAACTAAGATAATGAAATTTCTAACTTAATTGATTTTGTATTAGCTCATTGATTATTTGAATTTAAATTTTATTGTAATTCCATTTGCATTTTAAATCACTGTTTATTTGCATATCTGTTTATTTGCTACTTCGGCCACTCCCTTCTGCCCCCCTAGCAGTCTGAGTAACCTTGAGCCCCTCTTTTTTTTTTTGTGAACCATAAGATCCCCTCGGTGTAATCAACACTCTACTTATGGTTCTTAAGGTCGTAATCACTTTTAGTCTTCCCCCCCCTCTATATGGAGGGGGGACGGCGGGGCTTGAGTCGGGGATTCTACCCGCCCCCCGCGGCTGCCCGCCTCAGCTTTGGCTCGCTTAGCCCCCCCTCGGGCGCAGCCCTCTCCTCTTAGGCTCACTTTGCTCTATTTGCTCCCCTGGCTTCGTCCAGGGGGGCAGTGCCCCCCCCCCATGAGCCTGCCCCCCCTGCAGGGGCCCTCCCCTTGTCCCTCGGCCCTGGGAAGCGTTCTGTGTTCTAAGGGAGCTCTGGTGTTTGTTCCACCACCTATACTGGTCTCCGTATATAAGATGAAAGTAATCGTTCCTTTTCCTTAGCATTCTGCCTCCCTCTCGAGCTCGCGGCGCTTTTCACCGGTCCGGTCCCCTTCGCCGAGGTGTTTAGCTCGCACGCTGAGTTCCGACCCTCGGCTTGCCGATGGCAGTTTCAACGGTCAGACTCATCTCCCCACTCCTAGACTTTTTCTAAGTCCAGCCGTTTCCGTGTCCTGAGGGACTTACGTTCCCGTGTTCTGTGGGACTTAGATGAAAAACGGAAGAGTTAGCATAAAATTTTACTATGTCCCGACGTTCCCGTGTTTAGAAAAACTTAGCCATTTCTTCAGTGCGAGACTTAGTCTTTTTTTTTTTTCTTTTTTTAAACTAAACTTCCCGCTTTTCTTCCAAGTCCCGACGTTCCCGTGTTCAGAGAAACTCAGCCATATTCTCTAGCCAAACCTCTCCCAATTAGACTCAACGTTTCCGTGCACACAGAAACTTCCATTTATTCCAGTCTCTGGAGCAGGATTCCCCAGTATCCTTTCAATAATACTAATTTCCTTTCCACCAAAGCCAAATTTTCAAACTTTTTCTGTGGGGGTGTGTGCCCCCCCGGCCCCCTCCCCCTCTGCCGGGACCTGCCTCCTCTTAGCAGGATGCTCTGGGATGGGTTCCAGTGTTTCGAGAGCCTTTTTGCTGTTCTCACTTCAGCACCAGTTCTGGAGATACAGTTGCCACAAAATTTTTGTCACACACACAAATAGACAGTCATTTTCTAAAAATGGTCAAACCGTGTTCCAAACCTCTCAAAACGTGTAAATCCATTGAAAACCGGAAGTCGAAAATTTTTATGAATCCAATACTTTCTTCTATTGAATATAGAAGGAAGTAAAAATAAATAAAACAAAATAAATGATAAAAAGTTGCTATATTATAAATTTTATATGTGTGTTTTTATTATATTTATACTCTTTATTTGCGTTCATCTATTTATTACTTTCTTCTATATTCAATAGAAGAAAGTGTTGGTTTTAAATTACCCTACATTGTTATTGGTAAAAATTTTAGTCCTCGGGTTTTTGATAGATATAGATGTTTTGAGAGCTGTAGAACAGCGTTTGACCATTTTTATAAAAAAAAAATCTGTCTGTCTGTTTGTGACAAAATTTTGTGGCAACTGTATCTCAGGTACTAATGCACAGAATTTCATACAAATTGGTATGTAGTTACACAATGACAGAAATTAGAGCCTATCAACTTTTGGTAAAAATTGTCCAACAGCATGCGTTGCAATCCAGCTTTTTCTAAATTTTTAACATTGTGGGGAAGGACAAAATTTTGTATAAATGTGCATAAAGAGAATAATTTTTTAATAATCAATATGAAATTTAAAAGAATTGTTTATAATAGAGATAGTCGACAACTGGGAAAAAAATTTTGTATGTAGGAGCCTCGATTGGGGGGGGGGGGGGAAGCCCCCCTCGACGGGGGTAAATTTGCATGATGAGTACCTTTCAAAAGAGCTCGTCAATACCTTTAAAACGAATGGTTGAACCATCGATCTGCGATAATTTAAAATAAAGTTATCGATTTTTTCTATTTTTAACAGCAACAGTAACAACAACAAAAAAGTAATATTGAGAATAAAATTGACTTTTTTGGGATATTTAGTGTTATACTACTTCTCTAACATAGAAATCGTCTGCATTATCATGGAAGATAATTTTTTTAAATAATAATGCTAATGAATTATTTTTACTGAGTGAATTTGTATAGGAAAATATAGAAGAAAGTCATGTGGTGGCCACAACATACTATTTTTTCTTTAATATTTCATAGATTTTCTGAGAGTGTCCTGTAAAGAGAGAAATTTTATGACAATAATCTGGTCATAAATTAGGTGTAACAAATGACGAATGAATGGGGTATTTTGGTCGTTAAACTGTACTTTCTAGGTGTAAAATACATTTAATGACTGCTAATTTAGCACTTTGGCTATACCAATGTATGTATTTTATGCTAAATTATTATTTATAAAAGTATATTGCAAATAAACGTTTGTCTATAGAAAATTTATTTTCCCTAAAACAAGAAATGTTTACGCAAATGAATAAAAAGGAAGCTACATAGCAATGATTATTAATCATACACATTTTTATCATATTAAAATATTACTTTTTTGTTTAACATTTAAGCACTTAGTTATTTAAATGAAGCAAATATCCTACAGCATCAACATAAAAAAAAAAAATCGACCCAAAGCCAAAATCAAAAAATTCTAATTCATTATGTGTTTGTGCACCTGGGCCTGTCAGTCATATCAACCGATAAAAAGGAGTGGACTGGACACTTAACTAATCTAATCTTCTTACGTATCTAATACCCACCATTTTGTCAAATTGAAATTTCCTTTCCACTTGTTTCCCCCCATTCCTATAGAACAAATCCCTAAGTAGCTCAAAAGGGAAGCTTGAATAGGAAAAATAAGGGGGTAGGAAATTTCTTGTCGGCGAAACGGGGGTTACACCAATAGTTAAAAATGGGGACAAATGTGGTCCTCATTAAAAATTTTCAAAACTGAGAAGGATGTCTAAAAATGAGGACAGCCCTCAGAAAATGAGGACATCTGGTCACCTTAAAGGACGCTGCCGACTGATTTAAAGACCTGTCAGCCGGCAGCCCAGACGTGAGAATACGCTGCCGGCTGATTTATTTATTTATTTTTTTAAAATCCACAAATGCAAATTAGTGATATTTTCGGAGCAAAATTTGCTTTAATAAATATTTTTAAAGTTAAAATCAATATCTCCCTCAAATATTTATTTGCACTTAATTTTCTTTTTCTAAAGCACAAAATAAAATAATCCCCCCCCCCCCGCCCTCCTCCTCCCTCATTTCTTTTGAAAAGCAAGATGATAACATACTTGTTGCATATTTTAATTTGAAAAATGATTTATCATTTATTAGATTTCTTTTCCTTAATAAAAACAGTCAATTAAATTGGTGTATTTTTAGAAAAAAAAAAAAATATATATCTTTATACAATTTATTATATAGTTAATTATTGTTTAATATATTTATTTAGTCAAATCGAATTAACATTTTACAATATGATAAACAGATAGGATACTTTTCTTTTGTCAAATTTTATTTTAAATAAATCAAAATATTTTACATGTTTTTTCTTTTCTTTTTTCTTTTTTTTAATGCAATTTCCTTGATGATAATGAAATTGTCAGATATTTTCTCATTAAAAACTATCAATGTGTTACACACAAATGTTAACTTTTTAAGTTATATAATTATTTCTCTACTCTATCTGGATGGATTTTAATATGAATAAAATAAAAGAGGAAGAAAGACAGGTAGAAAAATACTTTTTTTGTTCTGAAAATAGAACTAATAAAATGATGAATGTACACACATATTTGAAGCATTCAAGTATAATCTTCAATCATTTCATTAGACTTTTCTCCAAATTTAGCCCCCTATTTTTATGAATTTAATATGTATAACTCACACTAAATTTATGCAGTCTAATTCTTTCATTTGACTTTCAAAAGATGATTCTTTTTTTTTTTTTTTTTTTCAATTCTTAAAAAAAAAAAAAAAAAACTATTATTATTCATACATATGTTGTTATTATTAGTAGTACGTTAATTTTCTTTTTACTTTCTCTTACCCATAAGGTAGAGAAAGTATTGTTTTGGGGTCAAATTTTCGAACGCGAGATTTTGTTATAGTTACACGTTTTGAGGTCCCCTGAATACGAAAATCCTGTCTTTAGCAAATGGTCTGTGTGTGTGTCTTTCTGTTATCAGCATATCTCAAAAACAAATTATGGCAGAAAGTTCAAACTTGGTATTCTAAATGTGTATCATATAGGGATGCGACAGTAAGCTTTTCGTTAAGATCAAGCAAATGGTTCGTGTACAGGGACAATCAAGAGAATTCTAATACATTACGTCTATGGGGGAAATTGCAGGTAAGTAGAGTTTAACGTCTATAGACTGCACTAAACCAAATGAAACGAATATATATTTTTTGTAATAGAGATAGTTAACTGGGAAAATTTTTTTGTGTATGTAGGAGCCTCGCCTCCCCCCCCCCCTGGGGGGAAAGTCCCCCCTCGAGGGGAGTAAATTTTCATGATGGGCATCTTTCAAAAGCGCTCGCCAATACCTTTAAAACGAATGGTTGAACCATCGGGTGGAGGTCGATTCCCCTGACGTATGATATCTTGACAGAAAAAATGGATCGTTTCTCCTCACCCTTTTTTCGCAGGCACACGCCGTTTGCCCTGACACCCCCCTTTCCTATGTCCATTGTCCATGTTTATCTGACATGTACTGATAAGCAGGGGGGGGGGCGGGATTTGTCCTTCATTCCTCTAAGGTGACATAATTAGTACACACTCTCACACACACGCGTGCAAAAAGAAAAAATAAATCTGTGACACATTTATAGCTTTTATAAGTAATCTCCCGGAAGAAAATAGTTTCATTTGCATGTGTATATTGCATAACTGGTCTTCATGTATAGCGTAATTATTTAAATGTGTATGTGCTGTACTTTTATTTTTATTTTACCGAAAATTCAAGTATTGATTTATCAGTTCATGATATTAGAATATAAATTTATTATTTTTGTATTAACAATATTAATAAGATATTTTGTATAGATTTCGTAAGGAATGCAATGGGAATATTTGATTTTCTTATTTTTAAGTTTTAAAATAAAATTTTTGTTTGTAATAATTTTCGATAAAAATTTGAAAACTGATTTCAAGAGAAAAAAAAAAAAATCTTTCAAATTTGTTTCTTTCTTTCTTTTTGTTTTTTAATTATCACTATAAATAATTATTTATAACCAACTAGTGGTGAAAGAAGGGAGAAAGTTTGAATTAAAAAACAAAATATATGTATATATATAATTTATATTACTGTGATCAAACATAAGGAAAGAAGGCTTGAATTAATCAATAAACAGTTACTTATAGAAATATAGCCTTTTACACTGCAGAAGATATTGAAAAAGTTAATGAGCTGTATCTGCTATATTTACTGATGAGTTATGTGTAACAAATATAAACAAACTATAACAGGGAAAAAAAAAAATAATAATAATTACTAGAAGAAGAATAAGGAGCAGAATCCACCACAGACAAGTGGAGACCTCATTGTAGTTAAAATGAAGATAATAATTACTGTAAATTTAAAAAATAATAATAAGCAAGTGAAAATTAAAACTTAACGAGATATCTTTGAAAAATGTAATTAATTAACATAATACTTTTGTGATCGTAATGTAGAAAAGTTTCTTTCTTTCTTTTTTTTTTTTTTTCTTTGTTTAAATGAGATTAGAGACAATTATAGGATATCAACAATTGTGTTAGATAACATTTAATATTATGTTATTGAAAGACACTCGTTAAAATGAATTTTAATTCGATTAATAATTTAACTATTATCTTAAGCACCTTCATCAATAACTTTACTTTTTAAAAAATACAATTATTGTGATGATAATTTAAGCTTGTTATGTATTAATTACAGTTATAACCCTCATATTAAAGCTAAAATAGTTGTTTAAATCCTTAAATGTTATATAGTAGTGTAGTGTTAATAATTTGTAATAAAATTGTTACAATATACTTCAAACGAAATACAACTTTGCAGTATGAAATGCATAGAATCAAAAATAAAGAAATAATTGAAGTACAGTATTTGTTTTTCTTTCTTTCTATATATATATATATATATATATATATATATATAACCGTAGGGGCCTCTGCTTCTTCTTCTAGTTACCATTTATTTATTTCTGTTATACTTGTTTCATATTTGTTATGTATGATCTTATATATCAGGCTCCTTAAAAAGCTCATTAACTTTTCAATATATATTGCTTTATATAAAGTTTCATTTCCATGTATAATTGTTTAATGACTAAAGTATGAGTACTATGAATTAATTCATTTGGATCCTAAATATACATTTTTAAATTTATAGATGATTTTGACAACTGTTCATTTGTTTCTCTTGCATTCTACATTTATATTGCATCATAAATAGGCATATATTTTTTATTGATGGGGGTACAGGGTGGGGTATAAAAAATAATTTTGTTTTTATTATTTTAGCTTTATGAAAATTTAGGAAAATAATTATATCCGGGTTTTTACTTATGCATTACGTATTTAATTTTCAGAAGCCTTCTAGTCTTTTAACGTGGGTTAATTTATACACTGCTGTTTATTAATGCTAATTGTCTAATTAACAAAAAACTATTCCCTGTTTTTTCTAAATGTCAAATGAAGATTTTAAAAATATATTTATTCTGTGTTCATAAATACTAAAGACTTACAACTTCCAATTGCGTTTGACATATCTGACATTAACTTTACAAAACTGAACTGTAATGAAAAATTTCTGTATTATTTATGAATAATAAAGGCACGCGTTTCGAAAAGAAGTATCTTTTCATCAGGCAAGAAATGCGTACTAATCTATAAAGAAGCACAGGAAATCATAATCTGTATTTAATCTCATAAAGGTAAAAGGCATTTCTTTCCTAATGAAGGAATATTTTGTTCTTTCGAAATACGTTGCCTTTATTAATCCTTTAATTAAAAAAAAATTCTGTTTCAATTTGTGACTCTGCACTTATTTTATACTATGTGCTTGGCATACCTTTTACATCTTTGAAAATAAAGAAAATATTTCATGTGCACAAATTCAAAATTTTACCAAAATTTGTACTTTCATATTTAAAATTTCAGGTAATTACAGTGTCATTCTCTAGCGCATATATATATATATATATATATATATTGAAAAGGTGGAAAGGAAGTTTGCTTTCATCAATAATAAAATAAATAATCTGGTGTGTCACTCACACGACTTCCTCTTACCCTGAAATTTATTACTATAAATACAGGTTGCAGATTAAAAGGTAAGATAACGAGTACTGTTATGTAAACCTATGTAAAAAAAACAATTCATATTAGGCTTCTGAAGAGTTTTATATGATAATTAGTTCTGTGTGAGGGGGGGCTACCGCCCCCCTCAACCCCCCGTTTCATTAATGCACCTACATTTATATAGAATTTAATTCGGTTATTAAAAAATAATTTATTAAAAATATTATTAAAAAAAGTTATCTTTTATGATAATGCAGACGATTTCCATATTAGAGAAGTAGTATAACACCAAATATCCAAAAAAAGTCCATTGTATTCTCAATAATTAAAAACAAAAAATTTGACCCCAAAACAATACTTTCTCTACCTTATGGTAAGAGAAAGTAAAAATACGATTTTTTTTCTAAGTTTTTTTTTCGTTAAAAGTTAAAAAAATCGATAACTTTGTTTTAAATTATCGCAGATCGATGGTTCAGCAATTCGTTTTAAAGGTATTAGCGAGCTCTTTTGAAGGATACCCATCATGAAAATTTACTCCCCTCGAGGGGGGACTTTCCCCCCAGGGGGGGAGGCGAGGCTCCTACATACACAAAAAAATTTTCCCAGTTAACTATCTCTATTACAAAAAATATATATTCGTTTCATTTGGTTTAGAGCAGTCTATAGACGTTAAACTCTACTTACCTGCAATTTCCCCCCATAGACGTAATGTATTAAAATTCTCTTGATTGTCCCTGTACACGAACCATTTGCTTGATCTTGACGAAAAGCTTACTGTAGCATCCGTATATGATACACATTTAGAATACCAAGTTTGAACTTTCTGCCATAATTTGTTTTTGAGATATGCTGATAACAGACATACACACAGACCATTTGCTAAAAACATGATTTTCGTATTCAGGGGACCTCAAAACGTGTAAATATAACAAAATCTCGCGTTCGAAAATTTGACCCCAAAATAATACTTTCTCTACCTTATGGGTAAGAGAAAGTAAATAATCTGGTGTGTCACTCACACGACTTTCTCTTACCCTGAAATTTAATACTATAAATACAGGTTGGAGATTAAGAGGTAAGATAAGGATGTTATGTAAACCTATGTTAAACAATTCAAATTAGGCTTCGGAAGAGTTTTATATGATAATTAATTCTTTGTATGCACCTAGATTTATATATAATTTAACTCGGTTATTAAAAAATAATTCTGTTTTTAAAAAATAATTTGTTAAAATTATTATTTAAAAAAATTATCTTTTATGATAATGCAGACGATTTCCATATTAGAGAAGTAGTATAACACTAAATATCCAAAAAAAAGTCCATTTTATTATCAATATTAAAAAAAAAAAACAGTTCCACTTCGGGAGTGCCGACAGAAGTGAAAACGTGAACAATTACGTGTGTATTTCTTGAATCGTCAGAAAATTTTTTATTGTGTAGGAAATACTTTTAAATGAAGTTTTTTTTTTATTCATTAATATAAACTACTACTACAAAAATTATATTACAATTTTATTTAATGCGCTAACTGCAATAGAGACAGTGTCCGGAGATGAGAAAAGTCGTGTAGAGCCGCACCAGATTGTAAAAACATGAGAAAAATGGCGGCTTTGGCTTTTCTCATGGTTTGTGAGGTCTAACTGGAATAGAGACAGTGTCCGGAGATGAGAGAAGTCGTGTAGAACCGCACTAGATTGTAAAAACGTGAGAAAAATGGAGGCTTTGGCCTTTTGTGAGGTCTAACTGGAACGTTTCCGGCTGCAATCTTTAAGAGACAGTGTCCGGAGATGAGAGAAGTCGTGTAGAGCCGCACCAGATTTTAAAAACGTGAGAAAAATGGCGGTTTTGGTCTTTCTCATGGTTCTGTGATGTCTAACTGCAACGTTTCCGGCTGCAATCTTTAAGAGACAGTGTCCGGAGATGAGTGAAGCCGTGTAGAGCCACACCCGATTGTAAAAACGTGAGAAAAATTGCGGCTTTGGCCTTTCTCACGGTTTTGTGAGGTCTAACTGCAACGTTTCCGGCTGCAATCTTTAAGAGACAGTGTCCGGAGATGAGAGAAGTCGTGTAGAGCCGCATCAGATTTTAAAAACGTGAGAAAAATGGCGCTTTTGGTCTTTCTCATGGTTCTGTGAAGTCTAACTGCAACGTTTCCGGCTGCAATCTTTAAGAGACAGTGTCCGGAGATGAGTGAAGCCGTGTAGAGCCACACCCGATTGTAAAAACGTGAGAAAAATTGCGGCTTTGGCCTTTCTCACGGTTTTGTGAGGTCTAACTGCAACGTTTCCGGCTGCAATCTTTAAGAGACAGTGTCCGGAGATGAGAGAAGTCCTGTAGTGCCGCACTAGATTGTAAAAACGTGAGAAAAATGGCAGCTTTGGGCTTTCTCACGGTTTTGTGAGGTCTAACTGCAATAGAGACAGTGCCCGGAGATGAGAGAATTCGTGTAGAGCCGTACCAGATTTTAAAACAATATACAGTATATAATTATTAACACTTCACATTAGCAAGTTAATTGTATGATACATTATTTGTATCGTACAAGGATGGAAAGCGTTTGCTGACGATGACGCGAATTCAATGATTTTTGTTCACCCAAAAGTTTTCACTTTAAATGGAAAGCTTTAGCTGACGATGACGGGAGTTCAATGATTTTTGTTCACCCAAAAGTGCTCAACGCGCCTTAAGAAGTTTTCACTTCAAAAAATACGATTTTTTTTTTTTCTAAATTTTTTTTCGTTAAAAGTAAAAAAAATCGATAACTTTGTTTTAAATTATCGCAGATCGATGGTTCAACCATTTGTTTTAAAGGTATTGGCGAGCTCTTTTGAAAGATATGCATCATGAAAATTTACTCCCCTCGAGGGGGGACTTACCTCCAGGGGGGGGGGGCTCCTACATACAAATTTTTTTTCCCAGTTGACTATCTCTATTACAAAATATATATATTCGTTTCATTTGGTTTAGTGCAGTCTATAGACGTTAAACTCTACTTACTTGCAATTTTCCCCATACACGTGATGTATGAGAATTCTCTTGATTGTCCCTGTACACGAACCATTTGCTTGATCTTAACGAAAAGCTTACTGTAGCATCTATATATGATATACATTTAGAATACCAAGTTTGGAATGTCTGCTACTATTTGTTCTTGAGATATGCTGATAACAGACAGACACACACACAGACCATTTGCTAAAAACATGATTTTCGTATTCAGGGGACCTCAAAACGTGTAAATATAACAAAATCTCGCGTTCCAAAATTTGACCCAAAAACAATACTTTCTCTACCTTATGGTAAGAGAAAGTAAAAATACGATTTATTTTCTAAGTTTTTTTTTCGTTAAAAGTAAAAAAAATCGATAACTTTGTTTTAAATTATCGCAGATCGATGGTTCAACCATTCGTTTTAAAGTTATTAGCGAGCTCTTTTGAAAGATACCCATCATGAAAATTTACTCCCCTCGAGGAGGGACTCCTCCCCCAGGGGGGGAAGCAAGGCTCCTACATACACAATTATTTTTTCCCAGTTAACTATCTCTATTACAAAAAATATATATTCGTTTCATTTGGTTTAGTGCAATCTATAGACATTAAACTTTACTTACCTGCAATTTCCCCCCATAGACGTAATGTATTAAAATTCTCTTGATTGTCCCTCTTCACGTTTCTGCCATAATTTGTTTTTGAGATATGCTGATAACATACGGTCTCATATATCGAGATAGTTTTTTTTATAATCACCCTGTATATGGAAGCTGATACATGTAGACATGTAAAACAGAGTTTACATAAAGAGTTAAAAAATAAGAAAAAAAAAATGGTAGAGTTATTTTTTGAAACACCAATTTCTGAGATCTAAAACTGACCTACCTAAGCAGGATTACTGTTAATTTTCCTGTAATAACCATGTATACGAGAAAGGATATCTAAAATGGATTTATGTAACAATTTTCAAGAAAATCGTTAGAGCCGTTTTTGAGATACCACCTTTTACCGAAATTTGGTATACTCAATTACTGACCGGAAAACAATAATTACATACAAAAGGACATTTAAAAGGGAGTTAATATGGTGAGTATGAAAAAAAAACTGTACAGCCATTTTTAAATAAGCGCACTTGAGAGGCCTAAAATTGAGCTATTTATACAGGGCGCCTATCAATTTTCCTGAACTAACCAACTACATCATTCGAAAGGACATCTAATAGAGTGTTTATGTAGCAAATTTGAAGAAAATTGTTAGAGCCATTTTTGAGATACGGACTTCCGGTCTCCAATGTCCCCCTTCCAGTTTTCCATTTTTTACCAAAATTTGGAAAATTCATCTGCACACCAGTTCTGTCTGAATTCTGAAGTTTCGTAGCTGTATCTTTATTAGTTTCGGAGATATGATAGTCAGAAGATTCCCCACACACATACACTTATCTTATACACACACACACACACACTGACCAATTGCCAACCACTTTTTTGGACTCAGGAGACCTTAAAATATGCAAATCAGGTGAAATGTCGATATCGAATTTTTGGACCGAATACAATACTTCCATTACCGACGGCAGTCCGGTAATGGAAGTAAAAAAAAGTAGGTGTTGCCATTTGAAATTTTGTCACTGAAACCGTAACTGTTAGAGTTTAATTGTTGTTTTTTATATGATTCTTGAGCGCATACCTCAAAATACCTTCCACCATATTTTTTTCAGTTTCTGTGAATGGTATGGTAGCTGTGATCTGATATAGCGGGAGAGTTTCTTTTATAATCACCCTGTATAATTTGTAGCATTAAATATTTATATATACAGATACTGTTTTTTTTTTTTTATTATTATATTAATTCAAGATTTGCGGGATAAACCTTATGTAAAATCGTTCAAATGCATTTAAATACGGCTTTTGATCATTTATATTTATAAATCATTTATATTTACTAGTATCGCCCAGTGGTCGAATCTCGATCACATTTTGCAAAGCAAAGTAATTGCCTTCTCGTAAACGTAATTAAATTGCAACACAGCTGCGCCAGTTGTTTGTCGATATGCATTCAAAGTGAATTAGCCCCAGCAGAATTTTACTTAATATATTTGTCTAAGTTTGGTACACTCTAGATGCTGAGCCTTTCCTGAAATGAGAGGAAAT
The DNA here is from genome assembly GCA_963930645.1 of Salticus scenicus. NCBI lineage: Eukaryota > Metazoa > Arthropoda > Arachnida > Araneae > Salticidae > Salticus > Salticus scenicus. The sequence continues at coordinate 171,534,261 of OZ005651.1, forward strand.
CGCAGCATGGAAGCACCCCTCCGTTCAGTGATATAGCCCAAAAGCTTAATCGGCACCAGTTCAAACCAAGGTCCAACCAAATATGAACCAATGGACTAAATTTAACCGAATTTGATAAAGTACAGTGTTCGAACTCAATTAGACAGATATTTTCTAAAAATGGTCGAATTGAGTTCAGGAAATATCAAAACGTGTAATTTTACTGAAAACCAAAAATTTTTCTGAATCTTATACTTTCTTCTTATATATGCAAAGGATAGAATAATAAATCCACTTTTTTGTAAATAAGTAGTCAATTTCATTTAATTGAAATGCAAGGGAATATCAAAACGTGTGCATTCATCGAAAACCGAAATTTTTTCCACCCCTTCTACTTTCTTTTTATACATGCAGAAACTAGTAATAAATCCACTTTTTAAAAAATAAGTAGTCAATTTCAGTTAATTGAAATGCAGGGAAATCCCAAAACCGAGTCAACCCCTACTAAATGAGACTATGGATAAACAAATTCCTTCTATATTCTAAAAGAATCGCTAACCTACTTCTAACGCATTACTCTTTGACCTTGATACAGGCCACAAGCAAACTATTTAAGCTAACTCTTTCATTTGCACATTTTTATTTCATTTGAGAGTTAAGAATGTGCTATAAAAAGAGAAAATACAAAAGTTTATTTACATTATCCAAAATCACACAGCATCTTTTTTAAATTAACCCCCTCTCCCCAAGAAACAGAAAGTAATGGTTTAGTAATTTTTTTTTCGACGGATTTACGTGTTTTAAGAGGTGCATAACAAGATTTGACCTTTTTTTTTTTTTTGAAAATTCTATGAGTGTGTGACAAACATTTGTGGCGACTATAACTCAGGAACTAGGACACATAATTCCCTATCAATTTAAATGTAGGGACCTTGCAGGCAGTAATTTATGCACCTTGACATAAATTACTGCCTATTAAATTTTGGCGCAAATTCCTCAACAGGTCAAGTAAAGTGCCCTCCGCGGGGTCTTTCTAAGAGGTTTTAACTAGTATTTATGTAATTTTCGGAGAAAACCACGGAAAACTCAATAAAAACGGATAAGTCACCGAGAATCGAGCATGGCATCTCACGTTTACTAGCTTTGAGAGAAGACCCTCGGAACTGTTGGAGCTAATACATTTTTGAATGAATTTATATAAATAGAAATGGTGCGAGAGAAAACTTTCATTCAGTAAATCCTTAATTTTAAAAATTTAAATCTGTTGTTATTAATTTTATTTGTGACGGACTAGAAATTAAATTGCATTCTTGTCCAATTTTAATTACTAAATATTTATTTACCTTTATGGATTTTGGTGTGCTAGTGTATCTGTATGTCTTTCTTATAAATAATACAGAATTTTAATTGAAAAAAAAAAAAAAAAAAAAAAAAATTCACCCTTAATAAGGTAACCACAGAAAGAGAAGTGCTAGCTGTCATATGGGCCCTTGAGAAGTTTCGCGGCTATGTAGAAGGTCAAGAAATCATAGTAGCTACTGACCATCAACCGTTGAAGTGGTTGATGAATCTTAAGTCACCGCCTGGAAGATTAGCCTGGTAGTCTTTGAAAATTCAGTCATACAATCTAAAGATTGATTACATTTCTGGGAAGTCAAATATTGTAGCAGATATGTTGTCTTGCCCAGTCTCTAATGTTGAATTAAATAATAGAGAAGTCTTTAATTTTGTAAGTGTGGACATGCCATCTAGAAGCCCTAGTAGCATCCGTGAAGCTCAGCTGAAAGATGAAAATTTAAAGAAAATAATTGATTGTTTCGAAAGTAATCAAAGGGATAAAGATTTTGTAAACTGGACAGACAGAGGTTATGTGATGAACCAAGGAATATTGTACAGATATGCTTCAGACTCAGATGCTGAAGAAACTCTACTTGTGATACTAGCCCAGGAAAGAGAGGATATCATGAAACTGCACGATTCTCCAACTGCAGGACTATTGGACAACTATTGGACAGGCATGAAATCTTACATTGAAAACTATGTAAAGAAATGTCCTGAGTATTGGCGTTTCAAAGCAACAAATCAGAAGCCTGCTGGACTTTTGCAGACTCTGGCATATGTTCAGCACTTCAAAACTCTGAGCATAGATTTGTTTGGTCCTCTACCAGAAAGTAAAGAAGAACATAAATGGATTTTTATTGTGGAAGATTGTGCCACTAAGTGGGTGAAATTGTTCCCTTTAGTTTCAGCCACCGCACGAGAGTGTGCAACAAAGTTAATTGAAGAAATATTTCTGAGATATGGAATTCCAAGAAAGTTGATTAGTGACAATGGTCTCCAGTTTATCAGTGCAATACTTCAACCAGTCTGTTGTACTTTTGACATAGACCAAATATTGACTCCAGTTTACCATCTACAAGTGAATTCAGTAGAGAGGAAAAATAGAGACCTTAAACCTCATCTTGCTATCTTAGTAGGTGATGCTCACGATTCTTGGCCAGAAAAATTACCTAGTATTCGTTTTGCCTTAAATTTATCCAAGTCAGATACCACTGGACATACTGTGGCATTTCTCACATTTGGACGTGAATTATGAACAATTGATGGTGTCGTGTTTGATTTAAAGGTGGTGCTGGACAATGATAACTTCATTCCAGAGATCACACTGTATCTAAAATGCTTGGACATGATTTCAAAAACGGTAAAGGAACATGTGGAAATGAAAGATCAGAGAAAAATCTATTATGACAAGAACTGTAGGAAACTGTATTTTACTCCTGGTCAAAATGTTTGGGTTATGTTACACTCTATCAGCAAAGTCCATAAAAAGAAAACATCAGAATTCCTGCCAAAACTTGATGAACCTTATGTAATTTTAACTCAAAGATCTCCAGTATCATATGAAGTTGTCACCTTGGACAACACTGAAACACCAGTTGGGACCTATCATGTTTCCGCTTTAAAACATTTCACAGAAGTTGAGACCTCTCCAGTTGCTCCTCTAAGAAAAAGAGGAAGACCTAAGAAAAGTACTGCTGTCTCCAGTATGGGACGTACATCGGAAACAGAGGGGGAGGATGTAATATCTGTGCGAGAGTTGCATCCTCAAAGCCACGTGACCTCGCACCCAATGAAATTTAGGAAAAAACGTGACTGTAATCCGTAACTGTCTTTCTTTCTACTGAAAGGTTTGCAGAGTTGTAATCTGCACGATTATTCTTTTTAAAATGGTCTAAAGTAAGTAAAATTGTAATTTTTGTATATATATTATGTTTGTGTCTTCATTAAACTTTGTCATGTGCTAAAACGGTTGTAGAGCCTTCATCTTTTTATTTGATGCCTAAAATTAAATTGTTTTTATGGAAAAGCAAAGAATAATTAGTCTTATGACTACATTAAGTGATCTACTGAGCTAGCCAGCAATACATATATATATATCACAGAGAATTATTAAAGCATTTTTTGTACATTAATTTTTCATTGCTTTTATGAATAAAAAAATTATTTATGCGAATATTTATGTTTATACTTTTGTTATCTGTACTGGAGGGTTTTTTAAAAAATGATTAATGTAAAAGCATTTATAACCAAAAATGAATTTAAAAATAGAAATTATTTGAGAACATTTTATATAATCCAATATCTAAATTATAATTTAATCAGTTTTGTTTTAAAATTATGTTTATTAAAATAAGTTTTTTTTTTTTTTTTTTTTTTTTTTTTTTTTTTTAATAAGCATATTTGAGGTTTTTTTTTTTTTTTTTTTTTTTTTTTTTTTTGTAAACATTGCTATAGCATCTAGGGGTAGATTAGTAGGCTAAACTTTACAATCCTAAGCAGTGACTTTTATTTATATTCGTTTTTCAATACTTAAAAAAAATAATAATAAATAAATAAAAGACAGAGAGGAAAAAAGGAAATGTTTAAGAAATAATAGATGAACCATTTCCGCATGATTCATGATGAATATTCTACTATAGCTGTGGTTTTTGTCCTGCCACAGACATATTTATTAGCAATTTGGTTGTCCAGAAAATTTTTTTGAATAGCGGTGGCATGTGGTCAGCTGAAGTAATTGGCAAATTATTTTTTAAAAATATGCCCTAAAAAACTATTCTGATCATCTGAAAAGTTATTGATGTCCTGGAAAATTTGACCAATATTCTGGTGCTTTTTGGTAGCTTGTAAAGCAGTTGTTGTTTATGTCGAGATGTGTCTTGTAATATCTTTTTCTTTATGTAAAATGAAAAAAATCAGTGCAATATACAATGAAAAATGTGTAATATTTTCTTTTTCTGAGAGATAATACATGAGTAAATTCTTCTGTATACGATTCATTAAAAAGAGTTCTGTATTTTCTTTTTTCTTGAGCGCGATTTACAAAGTCAGTGGCCTTAAAGGCCGATGCCGATATCTTAACTCCATTGCTTCAAAAAATATATAATTTATTAATGTCAAGAAATATTTAATACTTTAATGACTACCATGGTACATAAATAAAAATATATATATATTAATTTGCAAAACAAGGATTAAAACATGCTTAGGATGATAAATATAGCAAGCACACGATGCACAAGCAACATAAACAAAACACAAACCGAACTGAACTCATATTGCACTGCCAATCCTACAGAAGCAAAGTCTCCACATAAACTCCTTCTCTCTTCTAAAAAGCTAAACAAAATCAGATCAGAACTACTTTAGCCTTTCACCGAATGATGGGATTTGATTCATTTCCAGTCTAGTTATAGTTTTGAATGTGCAGAAAAGATCGATACTGCACAGACAGGGACCGATTTACTCACTTGGAGGCCCAGGGCACTCATATTCAGTGGGCCCCTTTTCCTGGTACTTTAATATAACAACATACAAAACAAACTGCATATTTTTTAATCACGCGTCGAAAAATTCACTTCACTTCACTTTTAATTTTATTGGTAAGAGTAAGGCTTAACTAGATCTGATGCTTGTCTCTCGGATCAACGTACATCGTGCCCATGTATCTGTGCTGCAGTACGAGCCTCGGATTTAGTTAGCCTTAGTAAGAGTTTGGAATGCTGTATCGGTAGTATGCAGTTGTATTTGGGTTTAGCGAAAATATTTCAATTTTTTCGATGTGCTGATAGATGTGTGATTTCCTTGAAAGACCATACCGCAGATTTATAAAACAGCACAGTAATACAATTAGTAGTATGTATGCAAGTAATACAGTGCAGCATAAATTTTAATAATCCAATGAAGGAAAAAAAAAATAACGATCATTATAGCAAAATTTGGAAATTTTTCATTTTAACTATTTTTTAAAATGTATGATGGAATTTCTTGGAGGCCCTCTCAGTGTGAGGGCCCAGGGCACATGCCCCGAATGCCCTGCCTTAAATCAGGCACTGTGCACAGACTATGCACAACGCCGGAAGAGACACTGACCAGCGTCAACAAGTGGACTTGGACTCTTCAAGGACATCATCGCACAGACTGGTTCTTCAAAGACATCGTCTGCTACACGGAATGGAAACGAAACTCGCGTATTTTGATCGGAAAAAGCTGGAGATTTTCGTTAGGAATCTTGAGATATAACAAAAAGCCAGAGTCTCTGGCCAAAATCTGGAGACTTGGCAAGTCTGTATATGATACATTATAAAATGTATGAAGCACACTTAACAACTAACTAAAGGAGAAAAACATCATTGCACTGAAAGTTTACATTAAGTTTCTTACATGACTACACAACTTAAGGGCCACTGTTTAACATATTCCTCAATTTTTTGTAAGATTTTCTAAATTTTTCACCAAGTAGAGATCTTTATTATTGGTATAAGTACATTCTGAGCTATCTCTAGGGGCATGTCAAAATCTCAGGTGGCAACACTAAATAAATTATTCTAGCACAAATGCTGAAGAAAACTGGGATCTTTTTTTTTAGTATTAAATAGTATTTGTTCAATAATTTCACTAACCATTATTTTAAAATTAATGTATTTTGTGTATTTTATTCAATAACAACTTTTCAATCAATAATAAAATAATATAATTTTTTAAAAAGAACAAAGTATGTAAATTAATAAGACTGGTAATGTTGCATTTAAATCAGGCAATACTTGGAAGGCACAACATGAATCTGTAGCAGGTGACATGTGAAACACTTTCAGTATGAGTTTGAATTCACTACAGTCAATTGGTTGCCCATGCATATAGTGATATTTTTCATTAACCCTTTTGCACCATCACGTATATGTGACAGCAAGAAATGCCATTCATTTCCCAGCTGGCATCCCAATGTGCCAAAGCATTTTCTCATTCACCCCTCGGGTATCACACATTTGTGACACAGTGTCCTGGATCATTTTAAAAACTGTAATTTTTGGCACGACGGATGGTTGGGTTTTACGTCACATATTTCTTGGCACAAAATGGCATTGTATGTCCATAGGAATACAATATACATAGTATGTCCATAGGTTGTCCATTGTATGTCCAATGGCATTGTATGTCCATTGAGAAATTGATCCATATGATTTGAGCACATGTTTGCATCTCCTGTCACAAAAGGATTAAGCAGTTTTTTCTGGCACATTCTAAAAATAAGTGACATCAATTTTGAGCAACCTAGCTTAAAAAGAAAAAGAAAGAAAAAAAAAAAAAAAACTGCAGATAATCTGAAGGTATTTGGAAAAAAAAATCATAAAATCTGCAGAATAACTGCAGTTTAAAAACAAAAAAATTACAGTTTGGAAGCAAGTAACTTTTTTATTTTCCCCATTAATCTTTTTATTGTTCCAGATACCTTCAGACTATCTGCAGTTTTTTTTTTTTTTACTTTTTAAAAGTTTTCCTGAAGATTTTTTTTAGCTGAGAATACTGGAAATTGATTCAAACCTTAAGAGAGAATATTTCGTCAACGGCCAAGCAAAAACAACTGGGTGTTACCAGTGGCAAAGCCAGAACTTCACTTTTTTTTTTTTTTTTTTTTTTTGGGGGGGGGGGGGGGGGCTAAGATTTTTCGGGATATTATTTCAGATCTAGGGAAAATTTACAATTGTAATATTAGTGTGCATTCTGTAGATACATTAGACTGCATTAAGAAATTGTTGCAATAATTTATAATTATTACAAGGTGAAAATTTGAAAGATAAAAAAAAAAAAAAAAATTAATAATACATGGGCGCATGCATGCATGTAATACATTAATGAGAACTGCAACTAAAAACATAAAATGTAATTAAGGTGTCTATAGAGGGGGGGGGGGGGAGGAGGTAATAATCATGTTTTTTAAAAATAGATAATCCTATGTAATATATACATGCAACAATGATGTACATATATATTACATGGGATTTACCCACAAAATTCACACATAGTTATGATTTGCCGTCATTATGATTTGTACAAAATAAAAGTATTAAAATGTGATTTAGGAACATCCCATAGTAAACTTGAATAACTACATCAATTTCAAGAAATTCTTTGAATATTTACGGAAGTTAGAGTTGACGGACAGGCAGACAGACAAAAAACCAGACATATAGACTAATTCATATAATAATCCCTCTTAAATCATTAGAAAGTGTTTAAAATGATTAATGCAAACGAAAATGAAATTCCAGCAATTTCCAATAATAGCCATTAATGTAACTGAATATTTTTTGTGTTTGACGCCCTGTAAATCTTAATGCTATAATCATTCTAGATTCTATAGAAAGCTTTTTTTGTGCGCATATGTATTTTTAATGTCAATTTAATTATAATTTGTGTGAAATAAAAGTGTTAAAAGATGATTTATGGAGATACATCTCATAGGACGCAATGCTTGGAAATTCTTCCTGGTGTCCCTGTAGAAAAACCAGGGCCCGCTTTACCATTAGGCGAACCTAAGCGGTCGCCTAGGGCCGCCGAAAAAGGTGGGCCGCCAAAAAAATTTAAACACTGCCCAAAATTTAAGGGGAAAAGAAATGGATGGAAGAAAAACAAAAAATATAAGCCAATTTTTGATTTTTTTTTTCTTTTTTCTCTCTCTTTTTAAGAAATATGTGTACATTCATTTGTAAATTGAAAGTAACCTACTTTAAGGATTTTAACTTTGCATAAAAACACCTTAAACTTTTCAGGGGCAAGAAAATTTCACTCATTTAATATAAACTACCACCAGAATTTGCGAACAAGTCTAAAATAGAAGAAATAAATGAAGAATTTTCTTCATGTTATTAAAGTAAAATTTTGAAAAAAAATTCCAAGTTGAATTTTTGCAGTTGGGAATCAAAATTCAATGCTCTGGCTAAGGTACTAAAATATTGATTTTTAATAAACATATGCTTTGATTTGTATTGTGATAATGAATGAAAAGATAGGAAAATTAGATTTTTCAAATTAGATGGAAAAAATGATGATGAGGGGCAGAATTATTTGCAATTTCAACCAGAACAATTTGGTTTTAGATCTAAACATTCCACCACCTATCAGAATAACAGAATTTATTCACGGTAGTTTTATAAAATCTGAAAAATTCGAAGCCCTTTTACTTGACATCACTATCGTGTTTGACAGTTTTGCATGGCGGCCTAATTTTTTAAGCTCATTCAGCTTAAAATTCCAACTCCTTATATCAAATTCCTCCATAATCAACTAAATAATAAAACTAATAATAAGAAAATAGAAAAAAACACTGTTAAATTTATAAGCATCAAAAAAATCCTGAGAGTTTTTTACATTTGTGAAAAAAAATAACTTCGGAAACAAGTCAGAAAATAGTTCAGATTTCTGAAAGGTCTTAAGAATAGATTTAAAATATGCAAAATATATAAATTAAGATTTAAAAATAAGTAAGTGTAGATTTAAATTACATAAGGACGACCTTTACTTGCCTATGGTGTCTAGAAAATCTGTTTAATGCGTTGACTTTAGATAGTCTTTTCTGCAAAAGGCTTTACCTTCATACGGAAAAATTAAACGCTACTTTGATTCGCATCACAGGCCCACCAGTGGTCGAACGGTTCTGCACTCGAAGCTGGTAGATGGGAAGTGCCCGGTTCGATCCCAGGTCGCGCTCATCTTTTTAGCCGTTTGCAATTTTCCGTGGTTTTCTTCGAAATTCGTGTAAATACGGGCTAAGATCCCTTAGAAAAACCCCCTCGGAGGGCATTCTACCTATAGGCCACGGTCCCTAGCGTAGTCAATCGCGTAGTCAATTCTTAAACCCTAGCAATCGATTCGTATCACCATATCTAAATAAGAATACCTAATTATGTCGCTTGTTTATGAATGAAAAGGCTTCGTAATCGTGTTTGAAAGTTATTAGTTTGCAATTAATAATAGCTGACACAAAATTTCATCTGATAAATCAATCCACTGAGAAGTGAATTAATAAAAATTTTATTTTGTGTATACATTGAGTTCAAGCAAAAGTGAAAGGGAAAGCCTTTTTAACACTTTTCAATAAAGTTTTAAAATGTTGACGACATAGGTTTGTCAGCACGGCCATAACTAATGTTCTCTATTTAAAATGGTAGAAATAGGATAACTAGCTTGTGTACAGGGACACCCAAAAGAATGACAGTTAATTGCTTTCTATGAGATGTATTTTTATAAATCACATTTAAAAAATTTTGTACTGCGAAAGTCGTATTAAAATTTATATATATTATTCATATGATTAAAAAACAGTGAATCTATAGAATATGATATGTTATTATAAAATCTTTTGCATTAAGATTTACAGAATCACACCAAAATATTCAAACACATTATAAGAGCTTAAGAGCTACAATTGGAAATTGCTAGAACCACATTGTCGTTTGTGTTAAGGTTTTTTAACACTTTTCAATAATGATTTGGAGTGATTATGAATTCAGTTAGTTTGTCTGTCTGTATTTTTTCCCCGTTGTGTGATAACGTAGGCAAAGTATATTAAAGGGTAAAAAAGGCAACAAGTACATACAGTTGGAAAATATTAATAGCCTACGCGAACCAAAGGATTTTTCGTTCTTATTTAAAGAATGGAACGAATTCTTGTTACCATCTGGTTTAATGTAAAATTATCATTTATTATGGAAGGATTAAAATTATAATAACAATAATAACTAATTTAACCCGTTAGCGCCCAGTGTCCTCATTTGAGGGCAGCTAATAAAATGGCATGAATATTTTTTGTGGTTTCTTGGAATTATTTTTGCTTTTTAGTGACAGTTTATAGCGTGACTCTAAATGATCCCTGAGAGTTTTATGTGCCTATTATTAATTATTATTTCATAATTTGGATAGTCATTTTATGATTTTTCATTCGTCGCACATATATTTGCTTTTGCTCAGGTATACTAATTTAAATCAAGATGAATAATAATATATATTATAATACTTTACTTTCAAGATCTTTGTCAACATACAGTCGGTAACAGAAGTGTCCGAACACTAGCAAAAATTCCTATGTAAAAAAATCACACTTCATGAGGTTTTGTGAAATAAATCCTTGTCGAATCCTGTTCTTAGTCAGTGTAAGAACATGATTCGATAAGGATTTAGGTAACAAAACCGTATGAAGTGTACTTCTTTTACATAGGAATTTTTGCTAGTGTTCGGACACTTTTGTTACCGACTGTATAATAGGAAATTAATCTGTTATCTCAAAGTTTTTCTATCTCGAAATTTTCTCGCTAGATCACTAAACGTCAATAAATGAGGATAGGCTTTAAATTTAAAACCATCAGAAGAATTGATTAAGTTAATATATTTTACTGTCAGTTGTCTATATTAATTTCGAAGTGAAATAATCAGCTAATAATATTTTGCGAAATTAATTCGGACGTTAACGGGTTAAAAAAATAAAATAAATAAATAAATAAAAAGAACAGTGATATTTTACTATTATTATTTTTCACTCTGGAACTTTTTTGGTGGTAAAAACGTCGCAACTTGATAGATTCACTCCGTTTTGTGATGCGATGCCACAATCTGATAGCTGAGCAATGGTGAAGGAATGAAGGATTTCAAATTCCCTTTTCTTCTGGACATTCAAAAATTTTCTTTTTCCTTCCATTGTAATACTTTTTACTCAAATTATCGGCCAAACAGTTTATGGTACAAGCTGTACGCGGTATATGAGTACAAGTACAGATATAACAGTATTCATGTACAGTAATTCCATTGTACATCAGTACGTGCGAAGTCATGTAGGGAAGGGAGATTTGTATGAACAGAAATTTTAAAATATTTTCACATCGAACGTTTAGCGCAGTCAGTTAGAAAAGCTAAAGGTTTGATTCAACTTGTTCATTTTTTCTTATTTCTAAATATGCTGAATCCAATTCAATTTTTACAAAAAAAAAAAAAAAAAAAAAGTTATTTAAATTTATATTAACTTATATTAGAATAAGTTGAATCTTAATATAGTAGCTTTTTCTTTTATAAGGAAGGAGGGGGAGGAGGGAGGGATCACAGTGAGAAAATTTACCTCGGGTCACATGAAATCTATAAGCTTCCCTGGCGTAATATCTATTAGAGGGGGGCAGCTAAAAATCTATTGCTTAGGGCCGCCGAAATTGTAAAGCGGCCCCTGAGAAAAACCAATGGCAGTATTTACTCCATTTTCAATAGGGAACATCCCATAAGGAACTTGAACAACATATATCAGTTTCAGGAAGTTAGAACACGGACAGACAGACAAACCAAAGTCATTAACACTTTTCAACTATGTTGGAAAGTGTTAAATAAGAAATACAGTGAAACCTTCATAAGAAAGTCATTCACGATGATGTACAAAAAGGGTCCTTTAAAGAAATCACCTTTTCTAGAAGAAATTATTCAGAAAATAATAATTCAGACAAAAATTATTATGAATGAAATGGATTCAATTTTTCAAATTTACATTATTTGTCTATCTTGCTTTGTAATACACCATTAATATTAATTTTCATTTAAAATGCTTTTTTGCAGTAATTTTGTTTCTAGGAATTCTTTTATATTCTAGATCAAATTAATCAACTTAACATCATTTCTGAATGAATGATCTTTATTAAGACCACTGTAGGCAGTGGCATATCTAAAGGCAGGGGGGGGCTGCAGCCCCCTCCCCCAAAATTTGAGGTAAATATCATGTCTAATTGCTAAAGTTTTATAAGAAAAAAGTAAATGTTGACAAAAAAAATAATAATAATAATAATAATAATTAATTTTAGTTGTTTAAGCAAATTTGACAAAAAAAAAAAAAAAAAAAAAGGGTGTGTGTGTGTGTTTACATCAAATTTTTAAAACAAACAAATTCTTCACAAGTATATCTCAGCTCCCCCCTGAAATGATAAGTCTGTATACCCCACTGACTGTAGGGACGGAACACTGGCGCAGAATTCATACCAGTATTTGTTTAAGAAATTTTTCCACCTATAATACATTTTTGAAGTAGAAAATTTTGTTTCATTCTTAGTGGTATGAGTTCTGCACCAATGTTCCATCCGTGAAAACTTATGGTTAAAATAATAGGTTTAGCTTGTAATTTTCAATCTCAACCATGCATAATATTTTAATTTTGCTATTTAAATTCAACACTACTCCAGTATTGCCAGACTTTGCAACTTTTTTATTCAATAGTCACCGATAATTTTAAGAAGTGATATTTGATATATATAATAGAAGAATCGTCTATTATGTATATCAAATATCACTTCCCAAGATTATTGGTGACTATTGAATAAAAAAGTCACAAAGTTTGGCAACACTGCCAATTCTCTTAAAAGGTTTTTAAATTATTACTTGAATATTAGTAGGATACAAAATTCATTTTTCCAAGCCTGAATTGCACCTATAATATATACATTATAAACAATAAAGTTGTACACTTCTTTTCTCTACCGACTTATTCAAAGGAAATATCTGCTATAATTTCAAAATAGGAGAGCAATATGATCAAGGCTGTAGCAAGGGAGGTTTAAAAAATTCCCTAAATTTTGCAGATTTGTTGGAAAATTTTTAAATATACTTCATTTTTAACACTCAAAACTATGTACTAAAACTTATAGCTCCCTTCGAATTTTTTTTTGGCTATGGCCTTGAATAAGAGAAGAGGGTTCTTTGAAAGGAGTTACACATGGAAAGTGGTCAATTCACATCAAGTGTTAAACAATATTATCTGCTCTCGCAAAACATGTTCCTTAACAGAGATATGCATTTGCACATGGGCATTGAATCAAAGTAAATCAGTATTAAAGCGAAAAAGAAAATTTTATGAGTGAGAAAAATTGACCCTTATAGGAAGTGGCCCATAAACAGAGGTGGAATTCTAGAGAGGTTTTTGATTGCTAATGTTTACTTAACTGTGACAGATAATTATTTAAATTGATTTTACTGAAAATGTTATTCAATCATTCCATCAAGAATTTAAGTTTTGTGCATGTCAATGCTTGCTTTTTTTTTTTTTTTTTTTTGGGGGGGGGATCCCCCTCATCAGGCCCGGATCTAGAGGGGGGGGGGGGCGGGAGGGTGCGCTTGCCCCGGGCAGCGAAGTTTGGACGGGCGGCAGCCACCAGGCCCAGCTAGTTTCACTGTTTATAATACTATGCTAGACGCAATTTCTACGCTGATTTAGTAGTCTAACGCTTTCCTCTCCTCGCACTCGATACACGACCAATACGATCAAGAGATTCTGTAGTATAACATATGAGTGCACGAGTGACTAAACACCGAAGTTTGAACGATAACGTTGTGTCACATCTTTGCACAGCGTAGTTCGAACGGTAAGGGCAGGGCCTGATTATCCAAAAGACTCAGGAAGCACAAGCTTCCCCTCTAAAATTTAAGAGGGGGCCCCATAAGGATTAAAAACATGGCCTTGAATATTTTGTTTCATATTCATTAACTGAGATTGAATTTTTTCTGGGAAAGGTTACCTAAAACAAGACAAAACACTCACTATTTCGGGAAAAATCTATTATTTAACCTCAAAAATCTGAATGTTCTTAGTTAAAAAGTTGTATGGTTTTAATGTTCTGTGTAGAAACCACCCAGATGTAGGAAAAAATAAATAAAAATAATAAACACACACTATTTTTTGGTCTATAGCTTTTTTTATATTACAATATGTAGCAGGAAAACAAGATTTTCCGAAATGAAAGGGGGCCCCGAAATGATGCTGAGCTTCCCCTAGCTTCAAAGCTTAATCGAGTCCTGGGTAAGGGACGATGCAATAGGCAGTAGAAGCTGATTTAGCTATGCTAACTGTGAAGAACAGTTGGAAAAATATTCTTCTTTTTATTTTTCGATGGATTTACACGTTTTGGGATGTCCTGAATACGATTTGACAATTTTTAGAAAAAGTCTGTCTGCTTGTGTGTATCATGAATTTTGTGGACGCTGTATCTCACGAACCAATGAATGAAATTTAACCAAACTTGGTATTTAGTTGGACCCTGACATAAACTGGTGCTGATTAGATTTGGGGATCATTCGCTCAACAGGTGGAGCTGTAATCGCATTTTTTCTAAATTTTTAACATGGTATAGTATAGGACAAAATTTCGTATAAAATGTACATAATGAGAGTTATTTTTAACTTGTGACTGTAAAATTAATATGAATTATTGATAATAGCACTAGTTAACTAGGAAAAAATTTTTGTGCATGTGGGAGCATCGCTTCCCCCCCCCCCCCCCCTGGGGGGTACATTTTCAAGATGGGTATCTTTCGAAAGGTCTCGTCAATACCTTTAAAACGAATGGTTGAACTATAGATCTGTGATAATTTAAAACAAAGTTATCGATTTTTTTTACTTTTAACAAAACAAAAACTTAGAAAAAAAAAAAAAAAATCGTAATTTTTTTTTTTTTTTTTTTTTTTAATATTGAGAATAAAATGGACTTTTCTTGGATATTTAGTGTTATATTACTTCTCTAATATGGAAATCGTCTGAATTACCATGGAAGATAATTTTTTTTTAAATAATAATTTTAATAAATTATTTTTACTGAGTGAATTTGTATAGGAAAATATAAAAGAAAGTCATGTGGTGGCCACAACATACTAGTTTAATCTTGTAGCCATATTAGCAAACAAAATATAATACAGTATTGAATAGCGTCACTAAAATAGTGACAAATTTCATATCTATCTAAAAAACGCAAAATGAAATTATTGTTATAATGTTATTGAAAGTTTGCCAAAAAAACATTATGGAAATAAAAATGGTGCAAAGTAATATCCGATCATCTTTGATTATATTCCTCATCCTGATACCCCTCACTCTGAACAGTTGACTGATGTAAGATACGTCAAAATTAATGGAAAAGGATGATGTAAAATTTTTGAGAGATTTATTGACTTCAATGAAGTTTATGATAAAAGTGGCAAATACGTGGCAAATATAATTTCTCAAAAGTTAGAAGATAATGGGTTATCTATTAGTGATGTTGATGTCAGTCCTACGATAATGCCTCAAATATTTCAGAAGCGGACAGAAGCGTCCAGGCTAAAGTAATAGAATAAAGTTAGTACGCTGTTCTTGTACTGTGTACCCATTCCTTTGAGTTTATTGGTGCTTCTTCTGCTTACTCCAAGGCTGAATGTTTATTTGGAGTTGTTCAAATAATTTATAACTATTTTTGTTTCATCTACTTTACGCTAGGATACTAGGAAAACATACACAATAATGTCAAAGGTAGCAATCAGACAAAATGGTCAGTGAAAGCAGAAGTTATTAGCACTTTGAAAATAAACCTAAATAAGGATGTCGATGCCTTAAAAGAGTTAAAATGTGGGATAACTCAATCGAGATAAAAATCAGAATAAGAAAGTTTACTAAATAACACAAAGAATTCTGAATTATTTTATACTTAGTGATATGGAATCATGTTTCGAAAAAGATCAACCATGTCAGTAAAGATATAAATATATATATATATATGAACAAGATAAATTGCGTTGATGGAAGGATTGGAAACTTCATTTAAAAGGTTTCTTGAAACTGGATTTGACAAATTATTTGAGGAAACTACTGTCATTGCAGAGTCAAAGTCGGTAAATATAAATACCCCTCCCTCAAAAAAAAAAAAATAAATAAATAAATAAATAAAAATAAAAATAAATAAATAAAAGTCTGTCTTTGACAGAATTTAATTTAGTACGACAGGATGAATTTATATATTGCAATCTTGCAACAACAAAAACAAAAACAGAATATATATATATATTATTAGCCAACTGGCTAATAATAAGTTCGACATTTCTCCTATAATAACCGTTGGCAAGGTCACCGTATATATAACGCAGATGTAACGGCTATTACCTAAGAAATGTTGAGCTGGTTATCAGCCAGAGTGGCTCAGTAGAAAAGCATCCGCACGTTAAGCGGAGGTTTTGGTTCAATTTTCGGCTCTGGTATTTTTCCCATAGTTGGTATAAAAAAATCTATTTTATATTCCAAACTACTTAAAATGAATTTTCCTGATAGATGAGTTTATCAATAAAATTTCTAAATATATTAAGATAGTTTAAGAAATAAAAAGGTAAAATTGGATATTGGCAGACATCCTGGAATATTGGAAGTGTGACAATGCTAAATCGCTGTCTGAAAGAAATAGTCCTGTCGTACTTAAAATAAATAAATAAATAAAACAGAGCCGGGCGAGTTGGTTGACCACAAGCTGCGGACACTGACTTTAAGATAAAGACTTTTGCAACAAAGAAACGTTACATTAGATCGAACTTTAATGGGGATTAATTACTGACTTGAGATCGGGAAGAAAATAAACTTCAACTTTGCATTTTTGACTGGCAAAGCACTAATGAAAATGACCACAAAAGATTTTTCTATTTATTTTATTTTTTAATTAATTTATCTTTTTTAAGGGACTCAATTTGACTCTTAAATATAATAAAGACAGAAGAACTTGTTTCCGAACTTGAATTTTATATACAAGTATTTCTGAAATATAAATCTGTTTCTTCATTGGAAATCAGATGTAGTAAAAATGTTTGCAGGATTTAGAATGCAACTGCCTACAATTGCTGCTTCATATAAGAGAAGCTTCAGCAAAATAAAATTCATCAAATATATTCATCGTATACACTCATCAAATAAAAGTCGGAAGAGCACTTGTCGAGATCGGCAATGCTATTGAATAAAAGTGAAATAGTCAAGAATCTCATTCATATCGTTTTAATTGACGATTTTATTGAAAAAAAAAATTGAGGAAAATAAATCTTTAAAATTGTGTATAGCTTTATTACTAAAATAAACAGTTTTTTCAGAGCATTGATGTTTTATTTTCTGGAAAAATTTGCTTAAAGGGCGGCAAATTTTGACGTCTGCACCCCCTGTTTAAAAATGTAGATCCGGTACTGCCCCTCACTCCTGTGGCTGCTCAGTCTTCTTTTTTTTTTTTTTTTTTTGCTTTTACCTGAACACTTATGATTCTTTTTTTTAATTGAGATTAAAAAATCACTGACCAGCTGAAGGATATTCCAGTGTCTGAGTTCTGGCACTACTATAAGGATTGGAAGATCTGTCTCACTCTAATGCTGATTGGCTTCCTGAGAAAGTTATTTTGGCACAGATAATTTTATTTTAATTAAAAAAGAAATCAGGTTCATTACTTAATTTGTACATCTGGTATATTATCATCTGCACATATAATGAATCTTTTGTATTTTTTCCCTTATCAATAAGAGATGAGGTCAAGATTTACAACTAAAATTTCCTTTTTTTTTTTTTTTCCCTTTATCTAAAATAATTCTCTAATTAATATAATGCCATTTTTTTTCTGTCTGCAAAGATTAAAAACTTAGAACATATGGAAATTTGTCTTTGGAGAAAATTCACAGATAGTAAAATGGGATGTACATCTTGTAAAAGGCAACAGTTAACAAACATGATAAAGCATGCAATAATGAAATGGAAAAGAAAAAACACAGAGTGTTTGATGCATTATACAATTAGAAGGGAAAAAAAAAAAAAGGTGATAAAAGTGACCATTTGATCGTGTTCTTGAATTTTGTAGCTAATTGAGATCAGCACCATATAATTTAAATCCAACTAAAATTTAATTCTCTAAAGATTGTTAACCCTTTAAGTGTTACACCCGTCTTTTTCTGTCACTCATTGTCAAAATAAAACGCTGGTGTGACTAAATTTTTATAATATGCTGCTTTCTTTTGAGAAAATAAGATTAATAAATATGTGTACTATATAATATTAAATTCTCATATTTGTACAATGCATAGTATTAATTTTATGAATCATTAAACAGATATACTGAAAAACGGCTAACGCTGAAAAGGTTAAGACTCATAAAAATAAAAAATAGTAATTCAGTAATATCTGACAGATTAATGCAGAACAAAGTAATTTAACAAAGTCACATATAAAATACTTAGAGAACTTTTCCAAATTTAATCTACAATAGCAGACTTTATGATGTGTGAATTATGTATGCTTTTTCTTTTCTCCAAAGAAACAAAATAATTTAGAATTTTACTTTTTGTTATTATCCCTATATTCTATCAAATTAATTTCAAACATCATTTGTTTTATTCAACATTTAAATTAACCAAAATTATTTGTTTATACTTCAATATTTAAAAAAAAAAAGTCACGGCAATGTTGATTTTTTAAATTTCCAATTACAGAAAAACAAATTTATTTTTATAGTTTTCTTATATAAATTGAAACTTTTCATTTTTTTTATGCTGTAATATAAAAACAATATAATATTTCTAATATTCATAAAGGTTTTGATTTTAAATAACAGGAAGTGACTAGGTAGCGTGTATAATTTCTGATATGCATGTAAAAGAGAGAGTTATTAGTGCAGAAATAAACTTTGTATACCAACCCTTATTTCCTTAAAAATGATTGCTGAAAATGTCAAATAAATTTAGGAATGCTAAATATACAATATAAAATCACCCAGTAATATTTGAAATAAAAGCCTATAAAAAAGAGGGAAGTATAAACTTGAAGGGAAGTACTTGAACTTAAAAAAAATATTTTATTATATGACCCCTCTCAAAATGTAATTACTGCACAAAGCAATGCATAATTTTGTGCAGCTTAAAGCATATAGAAAACAAGATAAGAAAATACACATTTTAACTAAGGCAAGGCAACTTCATTAAAGCCAAGAAAGAAAAAAAAATCATTTTAAATTTTATAACAATTCTTTTTTCTCAAATCTTTCACTAATTTTTTATATTTAGGAATTCATGTGGTATGAAATCATGTGGTATGTATGAAATCATGTGGTGTTTGGTGAGAATTATATATGCTGAAACAGACTTCTTAAAATTACAACTAACTACAAATATTAGGATTCACAACAGTAAGAGAGATTGAGATACTACATAAAAAGAAAATGGGGCTTCATTAACCAAATTTTAAAAAATCATTTAATTTGGATGTTTTATTCCAAATGCAGCAAACAATTATCCATTAAAAATATTTCCTATAAACAAAGCAATGCCAGAGTTTAAGACTAGATATGGTCAATAATTGTTACAGAGAAATTAAGTAACAATATTTATTAAAATGAGCAATTATAACTGTTACAGAATTGAATTCATTTATGTATAAAATGAAGCAGCATTTAATGATGTGAAACAAATTGGTGTATATAAGAACTTTACATATATATATATATGCCAACACACGACTTCAGTTTTCATAGAAAATACATAGGTGTGAAAAAACATAAGACAATTCAAATAAAAGGATAATTATATATATATATATATATATATAATTAATAGCATGCCTTGTGATAAATAACATCATATATTAAATAGTATCCTTAAGTAAATATGAAGTGATTTAAACTTCATTTAAGGCACATGAATAGTTTTATGGGATTAACAATTTTTAATTTCAATTGAAAACACTTTTTTTTTTTTACTTTTTTAAAAAGTTTTCAATTTATAAATCAACAAATTTACATAACATACTTAGTGCTCATTTAAATTTCTTGAACATTAAGCCATTAATAATTTCAACTTATTGATTAAAATATAAACATTTAAGTACGTACACAAATCTAAACACCAAAATTTTTATGATTTGCACAGCAGAAGTATCAAATCAATAATGACTACTTAAAACAACAATAAATAAATAAAAAGCTAAGCTCTTTTTTGTTTTCTTTCCAAGGGAATAAAACTAAGTTTTGAACGAACATTTCTTAATTATAATGATTAACAAAGATAATTAAATACAGAAAAAACATTAAAAAAAAAAAAAAAAGATTTAGTTGAATAATTATAACAAAGATGATATGTTGCTGAGCATTTTTATAATAATCAAACATTTATTATGAGCATTTATTTTCAAACTAATGTTTAAAATTTAGGCATGAAGCAAAAAATTGTTTAATTCTTCTCTTCATATTTTTTTCTTCCCCAAATTAAAAAAAAAAAAAAAAAAAAAAATCAGTATGTTAAAAACTTATAATACACAATGCAAAATTTAAATTCATTCAACAAAAAGGCTCAAAATAATGAGACTTAATTTCTGCTGTGTAAATGATTTAATATAATAAAATTTCATTTCTTGAATAATTCTTATAATATGTACATTAAATTAAATTGTTAATAATTCATAAAAGCAGGTTTTTTTCCCCTCTTTAATCTAGTGAATTTTTTTTTTAAATGTTAAATATATTATGTTACATTTTAAATTACATGTATAATCATATACAGGCTGCCCCAAAAAGATTGAAATATGGTTTAATTCTTTATCTGTAAAAGGTTAGGTAATGTAAATTGGAAAAAATGTTCAAAATAAAGTAGAAAAGAAAACTATGTACAGAAAAAAAAAAAAAAAAAAAAAAAAAAAATCAGCTTGTTAATTTTTAAAAAGTTACATTTGTTATATTTTTATATGACCCCTCTAGACAAATTTGGTCAGTTAAACAGTTTTTACTTTCCATCTAATAAGAAAAACAATTAGAAAAAAATACACGTCTGTATCTTAAAAACCAACTCAATTATGATTCAGAAAGAAATACTGTCTTATACCACTTTCCCAATTCATGAAAAGGCTTTTTTTAGTGAAAATTTTGATTGTCATATTGTAATAAAATATTGCCTAAGTAGACAAAGATAAACAGTGGTCTATTAAGCAGGCTGTGGGATGCAAGGTGGTATCAGTTTAATTTTATGAGAGTTTATATTTGGGGCACATAATTTTTTAAAATGTGTTTGCGAATAGATAGATATTTTATAAAATATATTTTAAAGAGAATTCACAATAGCTTTCATAATTTGATAGAATAAAATTTTAAACAGACAATTGTACAGAACATAAATTTTGAACTTAAAATGTGTTCGGAATACAGTATCTTCTAAATTTTGTAATGCTTTAATTCAATAATTTTGTGAAATTTTAATCATTATTTAATCAGCTTTTAAAAAATATTTTAATATAAATATTTGAAACTGCTAAATTACAGGTACATTAAAGAAAGAAAAAAAAAAGTTTTTGAGTTCATTTGTTACAATGATTTTTAGAAAAAAAAGTATAATATTTTCTTTTTTTAATCAAAAGATGTCAGTCTTATGGTTTAGATATGTAATGTAAATGATACATAGATATGGTGTAAAGATAATGCATATTAATTTTTTACATTATTTTAAAAATTATATTTGGATTTTGATACAAGGTTCTTATGCTCAGCATCCAAATTTCAATTAAGCATAACTTACTTAATTTTAAAAATACAGGTTTTTTAGAAAATTAACAGAAGGAAACTTTTTTATAATGTAGTCTTATTTCGTATCTTATTTTGAACACATTGTCATTTGCATTGTCCACTTATTGCTAATAGATGAAGAGTCAAAACATGCTTCAATCTTTTTGGGATACCCTGTATAATATTTTAAATATTATCAATTATCATATGAATGTAATAATTAAAAATGACAGAATTTTTGATCATTTAATAGTGTATTTGGCAAAGGAAAAATTTAGAATATACTTTTATGATTTCTAAAACTTTTTAACAATTGCAACATTCATATCATAAAGTTCAAATTATAAAAAAAAGAGCTTTTGTATTGATTAAACTAAGAAAGAGGAAAAATACTTAAGATAATAAAGAAAAATATCACCAAATACAAACAATTTCTTATTCATGTAAACAGTACAAAAAACAGACAATAAGTTATAAATATATCTATTTTTACTAAAAAAGTATATGAAAAAGAAATGAATTTATAAATTAGTAGATTTAGTTAAGAAGCGAAATGAAACCTGCAACATAATTATAGACTTTTATCAACTTATCCTCATACACACATGCTCACATTTTACTAATCTTTTAGTCCAGATTATAATTAATTAATTTCTAAACTTTATCTGTTAATAGAATCAATTGCAATAATTATATACAAAAAATAAATAATAAAAAATTCATTAATGTTATACAGAAAGAGGTGAACTATTTATAAACTAAGACAGATTTGTCGAGATTGAGCAAAAATACAATAAATAGCAAAAATAATTGAAATTTACAGGGTACTGGTAAAATGTCTTTGTCAAACTACAGCTTTGAATGGTACATGCTTCTTAGTAATTTAAAAAAATAAATAAAAATAATAAAATAATATCAAGGTATTTATAATTATTCAAATGTTAATACTCTTCAATTATCAATAATATGGAACCTTAAAAAAAAAAAAATAAATAAATAAATAAACAGGTGATGTAGAGGAAAAAATATCTGTCAAGATTTTGAACTTTAAAATTTACTTGAGCTATGTCTACAGCAGTAAATACATTCATGCACTTAGTAAGGTAAAGACTTTGCACCAGTGTTTGCCACCCTCGCAAAAGACATGTTAAAATAACTGTTAATTAACATCTACAAATTTGAATCCACTCAAACTAGATTTTTCGGTTCTAGAGAATATAGCATGGGCAGTTTCAAATTACTAGATGTTATTAAATACTTATTTTAACATGTCTTTTGTGAGGGTGGCGAGCACTGGTGCAAATTTTAGGGGTGGCAAACACAGATGTCTTTACCTTAGTTTGAATTTTTTTAATTTCATTTTAGCAGAAAAACACAATACAAAAACATGAACACTTCTCATATTTTACTCACAAAAATATTATTTATCACATTAGTTACTCTTTTTTATATGTTTATTAGAATTATTGTAAAATTTTTATTGAGAAATAACTAAAATATTTGGATAAAATTTACTCTGTAAATTAATTAATCATTATGTACATAATGTTGTAAATTACAACTATTAACGTTGAACTGTTTGGTTTCAGAAAGCCACAAATTGAAGAAATCCACATTCACCACACCCACAGAACCAATGTACAAGGGTATAAAAGTTTTAATTACTTCTAAAAAGTAACCAGATATTGGATTAAATTTATTCTGCATATTAAATTATCCTTATGTACAGTCAGAGGAAATGGAGGGGGGGGGGGACTAAATACCTGTAGTTATTTCTTTATTAATTGACACAGGAAAATCCAATAGATATCATACAATAGGAAATTAAGTGCACTTGGGGAAAATAGCATGAAAATTTGAATTAGGGGTCATCTACATATTAAAATGAGTGCCAACTTTGATTTTTTCAATAGCAGCATGCTATTTTGACTTCATATTTTAATTTTTTAGAGCCTCACAGTGCAGAAAAGGATATAGTTTGCATACTTTTTCTTTAGTATTCATAGAATTATAAAAGAAAGTGTGTTAGAGGGTTATTTAAAAATTTAGATAACAAACAAAAAAGAAAAAATCATATTGTTTCGCACCAGAAATGTTTAAAGAAAAAAAGTAAAAAAAAAAAAAAAAAAAAAAAAAAACACCATAAAAGGGGAACTAATATTTTTAGCCTGATTTGGGTTTATTAGATATGCTATATGTAAGAAATATTTTAACATAATACATATATATATATATATTTAAATATATTATACTTAAGATCGGTTAGACAATGCTATTTGGAAATTGTGTGATTATTTCAATTAAAATGTCTTTCTAATATGGCAATTCTGATAAGCAATAAAGACTTAACTTATTGGTGCTAATACAAGTATTGTATGATAATGAATAAAAGTTTATAAGCAAACAATATAATTAAAAGCAATAACAATGCATAATTCACAGATTTTCACATAAATTATTGTAAGGTATTGTTTTAGTACTTTGTACTTAGCTTAACTCTATGAAACAGCACAATTTGTTTTATAATATCTCGGAAAATATAATTTTTAAACTAAAATATTCTTATAAAATAAATTTTTTAAGACTAAGGTATGCTTGAAATAACAATAAAAAATAAGGAATACTTAAACTAATTTAATGTTTTATTAAACCTTTAACTATGGTTGTCTACGAGAAGCGATTTAACAAATCTGTCTTGCATTCCAGTGGTTGCCAATAGACAATTCTCCCTCCCCCCCCCCCCCCCCCCCAATTGACAATTTTTATGTCCATCTATTTTTTTTTATTTTAAACAGTAAGCCAGAAATATATTCTGCCTATTCAGTTGATTTTACACACTAATATTTAAATGATCCAAATTTTATCATCAGCAATTGATGGGCTAAATGCCATTGGCATATTTTTTTGCCAACGTAAGGTATAAAAAACGAATATGCAAAGTTACTTTTTCTTTAAAATGTAGTTTTAGAAAACACTGAGAAGTAGGGCTTGTTTTCTTTGTTAAACAAAAATTTTTTTTGCTATTACCAATGTTTTAAAACCATCTTTTATATATATTTTTTTCTTTTTACATTGTTGTTATTTATTGTTTTATCCATAGTTAAAAAGTAACTATATTTAATTTTTTCTGTTCCTTTT
This sequence comes from Salticus scenicus, assembly GCA_963930645.1. NCBI lineage: Eukaryota > Metazoa > Arthropoda > Arachnida > Araneae > Salticidae > Salticus > Salticus scenicus. The sequence continues at coordinate 171,559,033 of OZ005651.1, forward strand.
TAATATTTCCTTCATTATCTCACACAAAATATTATAAGAGACAGCCCCTTAATCCACTTTGAGAGAAAAAATTACCGAAAAGTAACAAAATGGAATGAGATGCAAATTTGCACACCATACTTTTAAGCATTGTGGATTAATTGTATGTGAATATTGTTATAGGTCATAATTTAAACTATTTTTTATAATAAAAGTTATCATGGATTACATTTGGATTTCTTCATTGTATTTTATTAAAAAAAAATATTTTTTGTGAAAGTATGAATAAAAGTTTACAGTGTAATTTTAACTTTGACATCATCATACTTTGAATGTTTGTAACTCTATAAAAATATAAGTAAAATGTACAGTATACATACTTTTTCACATTGTCAAGACCCCAGGAATTCAATAATATCAAAAATGGGCATTACTATTTAAAAAAAAAAAAATAATAATAATAATTTAATAAAAGTTGGTGCATGTTTTAATATGTAGATAACCCCAATCCAAAATTTTACTTAAATTTCTAATAGTACATGCAATTACCCATCAAATGATGCTTATTAGATTTTTCTGCATCAATTAGTAAAATAATATTGAGTGTTACACCCCCCCCTTCTCCAGTGTACATAGTGCTGTAAATTATATCCATTAATTTTGATTCGTTTGCTTCTAGAATTTGTAGATTGATGTAACTCACATCGGTCCTACCTTATAATGACAACCTTCAAAAGGCCAAAAAATGGTGGGAGAAATTTATAACTCTGGATGGTAGACTATGTAGAGAAGTTTTAAGAATAACAAATAAAAGTTAAGTTTTTATCTCATTTATTTTTTGGTAATAACACTGTTCAATAACAAAATTATAATTAAATAAGAGTAGCAAACTTGACTTGATGTTACTGAAAATGAAAATAAAAAGTGTAAATTAGCTTCCTTCCCTCCAAGTATTGATTGTAGAAAATTGTAATGCAATAAATGTTGCAGAATGAGAAATTAAAAGAAAGTTATACTCAATATATATACAGTAGGCTACAACTATTGCCTAATATGTTTTAGTTGTAAAAAAAAGTCTCTTGAAAAATAAGATTATTTTGTTTATCCCTAATTTTTCTATGAGTATAATGCTACCCTTAAGAGGAAACATTACATAATCTCGCTGGCAGCTGTGGCCCCTGTTATTCTATAAGAAAATTTGTTTCCATAATTACTTATTACCTTAAGTATTTTTTTTTTTTTTTTTTTTTTTTCAACTCTGTTTTCAGATTCAGAAAATTCACAACAGTTAAAATTAGTACTCACTTTCCAAAAATTGAGTTTTTAAATTTTTAGTACTTCATTTTGTGGCTAAAAAATGAGAAAAATGCACTTAGTGAAAATTTGCCTTTTTTAACTCAAAAACAAAATACAAAAAAAAAAAAAAAAAAAAAAAAACAATTTTTTTGAAAATGAATAACGATTTAACAGTTATAAATTTTTTGAATGTGAAAACAAAATTATTTTCCCACAGAATAACATGGGACTTAGCTGTCAGCATGATTATATATTGCTCTCTTTTAACCGTTGTCATTATTATAAAATTGTGTTTCCCTTTCTAATACAATCATCAAATTTGTGACTTATAGTTTTATTGTATGTACTCCTGCTCCCACTAATAGCAGTCAAGTCGTAATCTGTTTTTTTTTTAAACCTGCTAATTTTTTATGACACTATGCACAACACTGGTTACATGTGTTTCCAAGTTCTAACATCCTTGTTTGAAGATGCTTGAATAAGTTTTATAAGTTAATATTTATATTTAATTGGTTGTTGTTTGTTTAAAGCTTGGTGACATCATTTTCTTGTTTTAGAAAGCCTCAAACTTGTGTGATCTTTCTTCACAACTTTTGTTTATGTTTATGAGAAAGTATTATCTCTTTAATCAAAAAACAAGTTCATATTACTGATTGAAATGCCACAAAACTATTGAAAATGAAAAAAGTGAAAATTACCTTTAGTTTTTTTTTTTTTTTTTTTTTTTTTTTTTTTTAAGCACTGATTGTAGAGAACTGTAATGCAGTAAATGCTGTGGTACAAAATAAATAAATAAACAAAATAAAATAAACTCATATCAGCTTAAAAGCTTTGAAAAAATTTCAATATGTAGAAGAGGTTGTAACTGTTGCTCTGTTTCATATATGTTTTGACTGTTAAAATGAAAAAATAAATAAATAAATAAAAATAAAATAAAAATTAACTCAATATATAAAAATATCCTCTCCATACTTGCCAACCTTAAAAAATGAGAAATAGGAAGATTCATGTTCAAAATTAGGGAGATTTAACTAAAATTAGGGAGATTCTTTTTTTTTTTTTTTTTTTTTTTAAATATACGAAGTACACGTATTTCCATACTTAATTTTTGGAAACTTAACTATGGATAAAATTAGAAATTAGCAGAAAAAAATTTCAATAACTCTTTCAATTCTATTTCTAGAATCTGCCAAAACAAGTTTAAAATGAATATTGTCATTTATGTTGTGGATAGAGAAAGATTGCGAAACAAAAGGCTTCTGCAGAACACTTGATTGCCGATCGCTACTTGGAGATGTGAAAAAGGGGGGTGGGTCAAAAAATAATTTGATGTGTTAGAAATATTTAACATTTCTATTTCTTTAAAAGGTTCTAGAATCTCATAAAGCAACTTTAAAATGAATATTGACATTCATGTTGTGGATGGAAAAAGATTAAAAATCTGGAGGCTTTCGTAGAGCATTTGATCGTCGCTCATTAATGAGGTTTCTTTTTTATAAACGAACGACATCCGCGATTTTTTTTAAACGTGGCAGAAATTAATTTGTGGAATTGAATGAAATATGAAGAAAAAAAAAAAAAAAAACTGTGGATTTCCGCGAATTCGCGAAAAAATTACATGCCTGATATTTTTTGTAATAAACATTGTTTAATTTTGCTCCATTACAAGCTATTTTGTAATTTTCTCTCTTTTATGATAAATCGGAAATTTTTAACTTCCGATCTGAAAATCGGGAGATAGATCGAAAATTCGGAAGTCTTCCGCCGAAATCGGGAGAGTTGGCAAGTATGCCTCTCTATTGTTATTCTTACTATGATTGTGTTATCATTTTATGAGCTTCAAACTTATCATTTTTATAAGCTTTACTAGATGTGTTCCTACTTCTCTTAATGAAAGTCAAACCGTATTGAGATTTCCTCACCCATTAATTGTTCTTGTTATTATGTACAAGAAGATGCATAGCATTAGCTACCGGTATTTTCTAGATCTGACAACTTTTGAAGTTGAAGTTGCGTGAATGGATTTTATAAGTGAATGTTTAATTACTTCTTATCATTTCTTTATAGTTTGGTGATAAACACTTTCTTGCTTTAGAATACTTAAGAGTTTGTGCGAACTCTTCTAACTACTTGCTAGTGGGAAAAGTACCTCTCTGTAGTCAGAAACAAGTTATCACATCACTGATTGAAACAGCATAGAATCATTGAAAATGAAAATATATGAAACAACTCTAGATCTCTTTTATAAGCATTCATCGTGGTAAGTTGTAAATGCAGTAAATGTTAAAGTATGATAAATTCAAAAAGAATTTATGAGAAAAAAATCAGTATATAGAAGAGGTTATAATTGTTGTCATGTGCTGTTTTATATGTTTTGTTAACAATAAATAAATAAATAAATAAATAAAGAGTCCCTTAAAAAATATAAAAATATTCTATCTATCCCTTAATTTTTCTAATCCTTAACCTTATTCCTCATTATTAAATTGCGTTTCCATTTCTATTGTGCTTAAAATGTTTGCTATTTGTAATTTTATTGTATATATTAGTTTCATTTTATTATATGTTTTTCTGTTTTCCCTAATGGCAGTCAAAATAAATCCTGATTTCTTCACTAGTTAGCTGCTCATGTCATTATGCACAAGAAAATGCATAGGAATAGCTACAGGTGCTTACAAGTTCCAGCATCCTTTGATGTCGAAATTGAAGTTGCTTGATTCAATTTTATAAGTGAATATCTACATTACCATTCATATTATTTTGTTGTTTTAGAGTGACTCAAGTTTATTTGAACTCTCCTGATAACCTTTGCTACGCTTGCAGGGAAGTAACCCTATCTAGTCAGAAACAAGCTATACACCACTGATTGAAATGGTATGAAAATACTGTAAACGGAAATGATATTATAAAGTTTTTTTTAAAAATACATATAGATGTTTATTTTAATAAGCATTTATTATGGAGACTTGTAATGCACTAAATTTTTTGGTGTGAAAATAAAATTCACACTAGTAAAGGCAAAGTGAAAAAATTCACTATATGGAAAAGGTTACAATTGTTGCTCTGCATTGTCTTATAATTATTACTACTTTTTCTTTTCAATAATTAAATCTCTTATAAATCTAAAAAAATTCCTATACTTAAACTTTCTTATTGACATTAAATTGTGTTTTCATTTCTAATGAGCTCAAAATTTTTATTTATTTATTATTTTGCATGTATTTTATTCTATTTTATTGTATATGTTCATGTTTACTCTAATGTCAATTATATCACATCCTTTCCAAGAGTTGTATGCAAATTTTATGATACCTCCTTGTATTTATAACAAAACTGATAGTGATGGTACAGGAATTAAGACCAAATGACTGCATGTGGGTCCTAGGCCTGGGTGGAATACCCTCTATGGAGGTCTTTTTAAGGAATTCTAGCTCATACCTATGAGAGTTTCAGAGAAAAACTCTGAACAGCTAGACTGACAAGCACGACCTGTGATCAATATAATAGAAATAATTAAAATATATTACCTGTGAGGTGCTAAGAGACAAGAGAATGAATAATCCGAGATGATAATATAAATAAATAAATATAATAATAATAAACAGATGTTTAACTTGTAAGCCTAATTCTAGAAGCATACTTAATGTGTATACTTTCTCACAGAAAGGAAATATCAAGATTTAAAATACATATTATGGGCATTTTCCTTAATTTTTATTTCTTTATGATAAAAGTAATTAAGCTGTACTTAAAATCAATACATGTAAAGAAAAAAATTGTCTGTTTGGACTTCAAATTTATATTTAAAATGTCTTCTTTTAAATCATAATTAATAACTTTGTTATTCACAGTGTGTCTAAACCCAAATATTTTAAGAAATACTTTAATGTGTATTATATAAATCTTTGTTAGATTTGCAGAAACATCACAATTTATGTTGTAAATATATTGAAAGTTTAACAAAACTATTTTTTTTTTTTTAATTTATTGCAAGAAATTCAGATATTAAAGTGGTAAGTAAAATAGAAAATTTTTAGTCCAACAACAAAACTACATCGCAGCAAAGTTATGTAAAATTTTTAAAATTATCCTTAATTAATTATAAGTTGGCCTCTCTCTTAGGGCTATAATCACCAAATAACAACTAATTGAGATAGTTCTATATAAAATTGTTAAACATTTTCAGCATTTTTATCATATGATGCAAATATTTTCAAACTAAATACTCATATAATATTTATATGAGCAACTAAATATATGCTTGCATATTCTTCATTATTAATACAACTAACCTTAAAGTTATGCACTAAGTTATAAATTATTTTCTTGAAAAAAAAAAAAAAAAAAAATCCATCTCAAAAGAAAAAAAGTAAAATTTGTTAAATTTTTCTAATACTTCTATATGCAGAATTTAGAACTTACAGAATTTTGCAACTTATAACAAAGATAACTACCAAACTGAAGTACAAGAATGCACAAATACACTAAATCATATATGATACAAGAAAATTTCATAAGACCTAAATAAAGATTGTTCCTATATAAATTTTTCTTTGCTTGAAACTTTTATTAAATTAAATTTAAATACCATTTATTCCTGGAAAAATAAAAAAAAAGTTGTACAATTTCCAATTATATTGTGATTACATAATCACAATCAATCTATTTCAGTTACACTGAAATAGATTAAGATGTCTTGCCATGAGGTAGCATTTCTGATAATAATAATAATAATAATAATAAAACTGTATAAGCTTTAAGAATAATAGCTGATAAATAAACAGTCCAACTCCCTAGGAAATTTAACAGCTGCATAAATCAAATGAAAAATCCAAGTAACACAATCTCATCACAGAACATGGTTAACAACATTATGTACACAAAAAAGAATAAAAGGTGACATTTAAGTCACAATGGCACAAACATAGTAAGTAACTTGCTCTTCAAAATTTCTGAGAAGAAAAATTACACACACATAGGAGAAAAAAAAATAATAAATAAAAATAGCAAGTTTAGGTTTAGTAGACAAGTACCGATTCAATGGCACCAAATACGGTAAAAAAAAAAAAAAAAAAAAAAAAAAAACCTGCAACAAACTTGATTTAACAAAATCTTTTACTTATCTTTTTATTTAAATTATTTTGTTTCACATGTAATTTTATCATTCCTATTATTCTGTGTGCAGGTAGACATTGTCTGATGAAGCTGTTATACTTCAGGATTTGAGAATGATTGAGCGAATAAAGACTGCACACGGAGTCACAACAGAAACAAAACTTTGGAGAGTCAACAAAATCAATTATGAGAATATACATTATTGGCAATCACTTTTTATATACAAACAATAAAAGCCTGTACAATTATCCTACAATGTCTTCATGAATATATATATATATATATGTAAATATATGTACAATTTTAGAAAGATGAATGCTTACTGCTTGTCCATAACAATATAACAGCTAAGCCACATTGGCAGGAACGTTATTGGAGATTTTGTGCTCGGCACAAATGCTTAGTTAAAATAATGAGCTGAAAATAGTGATGTCAACATAGTGAAATAATAATTATTTGGGCACGAAAAATCCTTGACCGCTCATATTAGTCTGAGAACCAACTTGACTACTCCTAGTATTCGTAGCATATAATTGTTGCTGAAAGTTATGAAACTGAACAGCATAATTAGGGTCAGCTGTAGTAGGTCCATAAAAAGGAGATTGTTTGTAGTTGAAGGACTGACCCATTGACGGAGGCAAAGGCTGAGTTGCATCTGGAGCTAGACCACCCATTGGCAATGGCATTTGTTTATTGGGAAACATACCAACACCTTGATTACCACTCATAGCATTCACTGGAATCATTTGATTATTGACGGACGGGCAAGGAGGACGACCAAACATTGGTGATTCAGCACCTGGAAGACCAGAACCTACTGGATACATTTGTCCACTTGGATGAGACACATTTGAATTAGTTCCTCTCATCATTGGCCCCATCATCATATTTACAGGCCTTTGACTGTTCATTAGACCTGGTGTCATAGGTCCAGCACCAGGATTCATACTAACATTACTATGAATCGAAGGAGGATTTGAATTTCCATTGCTAGGAAAATATTGAAGATTGTGCGTTGGAACTTTATTGTCTAGGTTTGTTAAAGGAGCAGCAAACCTTTGAAGAAATTCCAAAGAAGGAGGTCTGTTAGAAATAGGTGAAGTATTTTGCTGTCTTGCAGGCAAATACTGGATGGTATTTGGAGCATTGGGTTTCATTTGAATAGCAGGACTGTTGAAAGGAGGCCCTCTAGGCATCATAGAAGGGCTTGCAGCATTAGTAGGAGGTGCATTCCTATGATTAGGGGCTTGTCCAGGAAATCCTGGGTGTCCATGTCTAGGACCTGGCATAACCATATTGGAATTAGAAGTTCTAGTAGTAACAGACGTATGCATAATAGGATGATTTGTAGTGACTGAACAGCTAATAGTGTTTGCCCCATTTCCTTGACAATTTGAATGCATAGCTTGAGGATTCATATTAGATCCCTGATTTCCATTATTGTAAGGAGCTGTTGTGACAATGGTAGGCATATTTAGTTGCTGCATAGTTACATTAGAATATGTATTGTTTGCTGTTTGAGGACCACATCCAACATTATGAGGCATTTGATTATGCATACTGAATGGAATTTGATTGGTAACAGTACAAGCTACACTACTTGGCATCATATTTTGCATTGACTGCATATTCGTGTGAAAATTAGTTATAGTTGGTTGATTACTAATGGAAGAATTACCAGAAACATGAATATTTGACAAGTTATTTTGAGGATTTTGAGCAGTTCCACTAGCAGTAGCTAGGGGCACAGTTGATTCACTCATAGCAGCCATGGATGCTATAGGATCAAAATGCGACAGTCTCTGAGAAGGGCCAACTTGAGATGTTGATGTTAATGGACTAGTGCCAACATATGATGGCATACTCATATTATTTGAGCTGTTAACAGAAGAATTAGAACATTGTCCCATTGGAGACATTGCATCAGGAGATACTTTATTTGTTGACATATTCTCAAATGGAGGTGTCATTTTTTGAAGATTTTGTAAATGTGAGTGAGGCATGTTATCAATAAAAGTGTTTCCAACACATGGGTTACTTTGAGATGTTATAGATGAACCTGAACTAGGAAAAGACTGAGACTGAATTTGTGTAATTGTTTCTGATCCTAAATTGAATTGAGATGGCTGTGAAATACTATCAACACAAGGTACGTGAGGACTCGATCCCATAAATCGTGAGTGTCCCATGTCTAAATTTGTATGAGGACTAGGTCCTCGAAACCTTTGCATGTTCTCTGTAGCACTACCTGGAAATCTAGTCATATTAACATTAGCACTAGGATTTGGTACATATCCAGGACCTTGGGATGCTGGTCCAGGAAAACGATTGACATTTTCATCCAGAGGATTATGTTGCACAGAATTTGGACCTGGTATTCTCATCATATCCATATTCTGTGTCATAGGAAACCTTTGTATTGCATTTTCTCCCATTTGAGGTGTTGGAACCATATGCCTAGGACCAGGATCAAATCCAGGCATTTGAGGACTAGGTGCTGTAAATCGTTGAATACCTGCTTCCATACTTGCAGGAGCAGATGATGGATAACGACCAGTTAAACTGTCTTGACTATTTTCTAATGCAGAAGGACAACTTCCAGGAGTAGTAGGAAAAGATGAAGCATCTGGACTTTGAAACTGAGAATGTGATCCACCGCTCATGACCATTGAGGTTGGCATGCTAAAATAAAAAAAATATATAATAGTAGTAGTAATAATAATAATAAATTACCAGCTTATAACATAAGTCACAAAGAACTTATTTTTATTTATTTTCTTTTTCTACACATAAAAGTTATTTGGTAATAACTAACACAAGTTTTATTTTTGAAAATATTTTATGACAGATCTATAGTTAGACTTGAAGTTGGACTTAAGATTAACAAGTAAAGCAACTTCAGTATCAGACTGAACCTGCTACAGTCATTTAATTGCCTTTTTAATTATTTTTTTTTTCTAGCGCATTTTAAAAATGAGTAAGATCAATTTCAAACAGTAGTATGCTATCAAGTTTTGCTTTAGTCATTGGCTCAGTACAGCAGAATCTTTTGTAAAACTTCAGCATGCCTACAGGGACAGTAATTTTGTTAAGTCTCAGGTCAAGAACAACTGGGTATTGCATCACGATAATCAGGGGCGAAATTACTTAACATGAAAAACCCTTGAAAACTTCTACATGCATGCAGATTGAATGTCAGGGTAACTTATATATCACACAGCTATTATTTAAAAGTGTTAACCAGCTGAAAGCTATTCCAGGATCAGAGTTCCAGCAATGCTATGACAATAGGAAAAACTGTCTATAATAGTATATGGCTTCCCAAAGACATTATTGTGAAAGACAATAATAAATTGTAATCCTCTTCAAATAATAATAATAATAATAATAAAATTAAAATTTAATTTAATGACTTAATTTATTGGTATATAAAATGATGAGAGGACACAGGAATGTGAATGTTCACTACCAACTAGACTCTGTTGAGCCTATTTGGTCCTACTAACAGTCCTTGTACGCTTTTTGGTCTAAATTGCTATGACAACAACCCCTCATAAATGAGACTCCTTGTAGATGCAGATGCCCAGGATTAGAAATCTATAATAAAGTTTGGTCCCAATGCTTGAATTACTTTTTATCTGACATATATGTGAAGTCAGCCCCACTTAAAAGTTCAGTTACAGGGTGTCTACTGACTTGACAGAAAAAAAATTCATGACCTCAAAAAAAATTTTCATGACCTTTTTTATCGACATATCCAACTTTTCTTTTTAAATAAACATATTTATTTATTTGTTTATTTTTTAAACTGATATATCACCTTGCTTTAATTTTAAAATTGTTTAACTACAATATTAGCTGTTAAAAAAATAATAATAACTACTTAAGTCCAAATAACTTAAGATATTCTGCAGATATTTTTAGAGACAATCTTTAGATTTTTTTTTAGTGGGGGAGTGTATTTTACGTTGAACCAGAACTACATTATGATGAATTATGAGATATTTCAATTTCATTGATTTTAGGTAGGGGTGCCCAGTGATGCTTTTTTTTGTTTTAACATGCTTGACAGGGATTGCTGCGAAAACAAGTTTCGTCTGTTTTCAGATTCATGCACAACAAGATAGGGCTGTCCAGTGATTTTTTTTTTTTTTTTTGTTTTAACATGCGTGATAGTGATTGCTGTGGAATCGAGTTACGTGCATTTTCAGATTCACGCACAGTGAGGTAGGGGTATCCAGTGATGTTTTTTTTGGTTTTGACATGCGTGATTGTGATTGCCTCAGAAACGAGTTTTGTACGTTTTCAGATTCATGCACAGCAAGGTAGGGGTGTCCAGTCATGTGTTTTGGTTTTAACATGTGTGATAGTCATTGCCGCGGAACCGAGTTTTGTGTGTTCTGAGATTCATGCACAGCATTGTAGGGGTTTCCAGTGAGGTTTTTTGGTTTTAACATGCATGATAGTGATTGCTACGGAACCGAGTTTCGTGTGTTCTGAGACTCCTGCACAGTGGTATAGGGCTGTCCAGTGACTTTTTTTTTTTTTTTTTTGGTTTTCATGTGCGTGAAGCATACATACGTGTGTTATAGTGATTGCTGCGAAAACGACTTACGTGCATTCTCTGATTCGACCATTCTTAGAATAGTGACTTTTACTGTACGAGTAACAGCTTCAACTGTTTACAGAATATTTAAAGAATTAATATTTCTATTTGACTGTTTTTGAGAATATTCGTTTTAATAATAGTTTTGTTGCACAGATTCGAGAAGTTTAAAAAATGTTTGTTATTGTCAAGGAGATCCCATACTAAAACTGTGAAGAAAATAGTCACCAATCGATATATATTTATTTAAACGTTTCAGTTATACAATTAAAAAGAAATCCCTTAAATATAGTGCCCAGCGAAATGGGTGAAGCTTGCTAGTCTCTATTAATATGTTAATTATGACCACTTTTATTCATATTTTATATAAAACAAATTATATTCCTTTAACCCTTTGATGGTTATGAACGAGTTCAGCTCACAATCGAATCGTGCTTCATAATGCACGCAAACGAGTTCTACTTGGGAGCAAGATTTCGACCAAAATGGTTAGAAACGAGCACTACACGCATACTGAAATTTTTCCCCAATGCACGCTGACGAGCTGAGCTCGTTATTATTCTGCATCGATTATGTTACAAACGAATCCTACTCGCGAAATTTAGTTAGTTTTACTGTCTACAGATGGCAGTACGGGTTCCACAAATTTCTTTTCATAATGAAGGGGGAAATTTTTTTTTACCTTGTTCTTTTTATGCGTATTTTGGTGCGTTTTTTAAGGTGTTTGTAAAGTAAAATGGCTCAAAAGCGAAAGTTAGATAATTATGATGATGATTATGATTCAGAAAGCTTATCAAGTTTTGAGTCTGATGAAGACTTTGTTCACAGTATATCAAGCTCAGAAGACGATTCAAGCGATGAGGAAGATTTTTCGAGTGTTCGACAGTGGATTTTAATCATTTATAATTTACTATTTAATAATTATCATTTATTAATTATTTTAAAGTACGTAAAAACTGTTATTTATGTACTACAAATACTTTAAGAAATTTTTAAAACGCGTGAGGCGAGCTATCTACGGCATCGCCAGAGAAGGGTGACATTTTCGGAAGAACGGCAGGGGAAAACACCTGCTACTTTCGACTACTGTTTACTCGTAATACTGCGCAATTAAGTAAACAAAAACTGCTCATTTCCCTAACCGTCAAAGGGTTAAATAAAGAATTAAAAACTTATTTGTTAATTAAAGCTGCCAACATTTTCAAATGTAAAAATATTTACCAATATTAAATGAAGATGAATTAATAATTTCTTATTAAGGAAAAAAAAAAAAAAAAAAAAAAAAAAAATCAAAATTTCACACTTTTATCATTTTTATAAAGAAACATTAAGTTTTTTCAGTCTGTTTTGGTTCAAAAAAAGTTTGGAGAGAGTCGGATCTAGTTCAGTCTTGGACGGCGACAGTGCTGATCGGCTCAGAGAAACAGGATAAGAATTGAAAATGAAAAGTAATATAAAAGGACATCAATTTTTCTACCCTGTTCCATATTATAACCCATAAAAAAAGATGGAAAACTTTCACCCATGGCAGTGAGCTACACATACATGTAAATATATATGATTTTTTAAAAAATTCTTATATGCAAATTTCATTTATGTACCGAAATAAAAACTGAAAATGGATTAAATATAATGAACCATTTAAGTTATTGTAGGAAATATAAATCTCGTACAGGTACGCTTTTACATTCAAATCGTTTGCAACAATGTATTTTTTAGATTAAACTAACCCTTTCATTCAAGATTGCCAGAAATTTTATTTCTTTTTTAACTTTTTTTTTTTTTTTTTTTTTAAAGAAAAGAAGAACTTATTAAAATTCTGCCTTCAGTTAAACTTAGTTTTGCCTGAAGATTCACCCACCCACCCCCTTTTTAAGTAGGTAGACAAACATCCTGTTTTATTCAAGGTGGTATAGATCTGAAATGTGATGACGTTATATGTATCAATACACAGTGGCGTCGCTAGAAAATTTTTCAGGAGGGGGCAAACTTAAAAGTGCAAAATTTCAGAATATATATATATATATCTAAATTTCATAACCTATAAATGCAAGTTGGGTTGGTTTGACTCTAAATGGCACTGTGACATAAATTTTATTTGACTAATCATTTCAAATCTAATGACATAATTTTAAAGCTTAAAATGTAATTTTTTTAAAAATAATTTTTTACTTATTAGAATTTTCTAGGAGGGGGCAAGTGCCCCCCCTTGCCCCTATGTGCCGACGCCCATGTCAATACATATAACATAATGTTTAATTCAATTGTACATGCTGTAAGATATGTTTATATATAATCATAGCTGCTAACTTTACAGTAAAAACTACTATAATTTTTAAACAATTTTAAGAAAAATTTAAAAAGGCCCTGGCACAAAAAGTTGTTAGTCAGGCCCTGTTTATATTGCACAGTATTTACTGTATCCTGAAAACACAGCAGAATAGTGGAAATTTGCATAAAAATGCATATCATACACAGCACTTGAAACCCTGCTTCTTATTAAAACAAAACAAAAATATATTAAAAAATAAATCAATTAAAATTATTATTATAGGACAAATTATTGGTTGACTATGATCTAATAAACTTCACATAAATATATTTATTTTTAATTGAAAAGAGCATTTATGCAAATAATTTTGAAATCATGCATAGCTATAAATGCTATATGGTTTAGTAAATAGAATGTTTTAAACATTACCTTGTAGGAGACATTATATCTAACTCCCGAATACTAGTATTAGGCTGTTTTTGTATAGTAAGCTCTTGGCCATCAAATGCATTTAAATATTGAATTTGTTGAGGTGATGGTACAGGCATTAAACTTGGTTCTTTTTGACACATTCCAGGCTGATTGGTGCAATTTTCTTGTTTCTGAGAAGACTGACTACAAGGATGCATATTATGGCAATATAGATCACCTATAAATATTTAAATTAATAAATTAAGCAAATATTATACATTAAGCACAGTTGTAAAAAAGAAAAATAATTTGTTTGTACAAATATTGCTAATTATAAGTAAAATCAAAAAATAATTTCTTCCTTATACGTCTTTAGAAAGTAATGTGCAAAGTTTTAAAAGGGTATTAAAACTTAAGCTACAATCTCTAGATTTCTTCATGCAATTTTACTTTATTATTTTTTATAGTTCCCCCATTTAATGGCCAGAATATTTTTCAAGTAGAAACCAGAAGAATTTTTTATTTTAAGGATCCAGATCATGCATAGCATAGTTATAACTAAAGATAAGAAATTTTATAACTGAAATTAAGTTTTTATCTAATTTGATAAAGTACATTAAATATAATTTTAATTTTAAAATCAATTTTAATATAGCTAATATTTCCAGAGAAAGATTTTTTATTTATTCATTTATTTATTATTATTATTAGAATACTTCTAATGATATGATGAATGCATTTATACTGCCTTAAACAACAACAACAACAACAACAAAAAAGGTAAAAAAACTAATAATTGGGTTTTACATATTTTTAAAAAACAGCATATTCTATGTATAGAAAGGACTACAATATGAAAGGCTTTCAGTAGTTTACAATATTTTGTAAAATGAAATATATGCATTTCTAATCATAAACATTTCTAATACAGTTACAATCCATGTAAATAACAATTCAAAAAAGATTAAATTAAGAAAGATTATAATGAAAAAGAGATATAATTTTAGAACATTAAAAAATAATTCTAATTAAATTTTATATTCATGAAATTACCTTGGATATTATTAGGTGTTGAAATAGGGATTGGACCAGAAAAATCAGAACTGGAATTAGCAGACACACCAACTGAATTAGAATCTTGCACATCCAGAGATGACTGGCTTTGTTTGCGACTTGATGTACAAGAACCTGCAGGAGTTGCAGGAGCTGAATTAGAAAGAACAGGTGCACAGGAATTAGTTGGAGTTCCATTTGGTGTAGAAGCTGTATTAGATGGTGTCGTAGGAGTTCGTATTATAGTACCACTGTTAGAACCTGGTCCTGATGTATTAAGTGGCTTAGGAGAATTAAGAGGAGTTGTGTGTAGACTGTTACTTCCAGCAGGTGTAGAAGATCCTGGACTAGGATGAGATAATCGTGGACCAGGAGGAGTTGGAATAGGAAATTGACGGGATGTTTCAGCAGGAGAAGGAATTGATGACATGCGTGGTGATGGTAAGGATAATGAACTTGTATTAGGTGAAGCAGGATGGGGACTTGGCATTGTTCTCCTACTTGTTTGATGATATGGAGGTGGTGGGCCTTGTATACGATTACTGGGACTTAATCCCATACTAGGACTAGGACTATTTAAACTTGTTGGCTGTTGTTGAGGTGTTGGAGGCTGAGAAATAGACTGTTGAGATTGTCCCGATTGGGCTGGTTGTTGCTGAACTGGAGTTTGACTTTGACTTGATGCTCCAGATGAAGAACTTGTCAATGATGAGCTGCCACATGACTGTTTTTTCCGCCTGTCCTCAAAAAATTGATTTTGAAGTTTCTGCCATTCAAGCTGAGCTGCAACCGAAACAGGAGGATAGTTATGTTGAGGGAAACCTGGACCACCCATCTGAGATTCCATATACATATCAGGAGGATGTGAATGTTCATGATCATTCATGCAAGTTTGATGAGGATTGAAACAAACATCCATTCCAGGATGACCACACATATCACTAGATCCAAATCGAGGCTGCTGCTGGGGTGGCATTCCACCCATACTACCCATATGAGGTCCCATATTAGGTCCTATATTAGGTCCCATGTTAGGTCCCATAGCATTCTGCCCCTGGTCCATTGACTGTGGATCTGAGAACAAAATTTGTTGCATTTTTCTTAGAATTGATAGTTGCTCTACTCTATGTTGGCGTTGTTGAGGCGTTAAATTTTCATCTGGAACTTTCACACCTGCAAAGTAACAAGATTTTTCTTCTTTTTTTAACAGGATTATTTAACACACATTTACATTAAAAAATTGTATGTAACTTTTATAACATATAAGAATAAAATTCTAATGATCAAAACTATTTTATAAAAAAAAAAAAAGACCTTCATAGAAATTGAAGAGAAATCTAAATGAATATATGGGGCTTAAATTATTAAAAACTATCATATAAACATAAACAATTTAACAATTGAAGAAATACCATAATTCCTTTATAAATTGTGAAATTAAAAAAAAAAAAAAAAAAAAAGAAAGGGCAGAAGGCTTGTTGCATTTAATTTGTATTAATTTTCAATCTTTCTTTTTCCATTAAATTTTCAGTTTCTTCATTATTGAGTTATCAACTATACTAAAAAACTAATCATACTATTAAACACATAGTAATCAATCTATAAATTCCATTGTTGCTTCTTAGTTTCATTATTTTTTAACTGCTAAGAAATTTTGCTTTTTTTTAATCCATATGACTCCTATTCTGGTCTTGGCAGGCTGGGGGTGTGCTGCCGGCGTAAAACTAGTTTAACCGCACAGGCAAGTCTTGCCACCTGCCTCCTTCCTTCCTTTGTTAAGTTTCTTAAATTAATTTATCATAAATTTTGATTTATTTTATGTTTTTCTGTTAAGATTTTGTTCAGTTAGTTTATTGTTTTGTTTGTTATGCAGGCTGTTAATAATTAATTTGGTTTCTTTAAATATGTGTATTTCATCCCCTGATGAATTTTTTTCACCTTTCTGAGCTTCTCCTACATAAAGAAATTTTTCATTCTTATTGGTCTTTGTGGTTTCAGTGATCCTGTATCTGATGATATATATCTGTTGCTTGGCTTTGTTATTCTACTATCTAAAAGGAAAATTGTATTTGACAGCACTTCTGTTTACTCACTAATACCTTGTAGTCAGTTGTATCACCAGAGAAGCCATTCTGAATTACTTTCTTTCCAGAAGCAATCATGCATTGGTAAACGACTGTGATTCCTCCCTTTGGTAAATACTTTTATTCACTGTCACTGCCATGTACTATTTTTTTGCCTTAATGTCAGATATTAAAACATAAAGCTGTTTTATTAAGACCAAAGTGATAGCATTTGAGCATGCCAGTCTTTGAGCCAATCAAAAACCCTCACATTCATCTTATTAGACACTGAGCAATAGGAACTATTGATGAACCACCTACTTCATAGGAAAAGCGAAAAGAAGGTTAAAGTTGAGTGAGTTTAACATTATACAAGAGATACAAACATACCATCAAAATTTTGATCATCCAAGAAGGGTATCACAAAAGAGAAGCATTTTTTTTTTTCTTTTATGTTTTACAAATTGTTGCTTTTAAGATGTTTTGATAATTATGTCATCATTTAGGTCATCTTTTGGATATAGTATTTTGGTTAAAAAAAAAAAAAAAAAAAAAACTTGTGTTTAGATTTTCCACTTTATTTTCAAGAAGAAAAAAAAATGCGTCAAGAGCAATAATAATAATAATTAAAAAAAAAAAAAAAAATGCAAAGTGCATAAACATTTTGTTTATTCAGATATTTTATTTATATAAACAGAAAAGCCTGTTTTATTTTGCATAAATACTCATGAATAAAATTGAATTTTTAAATCAGCAACATTAATCATAGTCTGTACAACAAGAAGAGATGTATGCATTTATTTTTGCTTTATATCTAGGTTGCTTAGGTGGTCTATAAAAACTTCATAAGCAATAGCTCCATACAACAAATTTTTTAATAACACTCTATTAATACCAGATAATAATAATAAATTGAAAAGAATAATATTTATAATAATGCTTTAAAAGGCTTTTAACCAGTTAAGTGCAGTGGGTTGATCAAGTTATTAGAAATTTTATTTATTTTGACAATTTTTCGATTTTCTAAAAAAAAAAAAAAAAAAATACTAGGTGAAATGGCCTGGAACTTCATACATGCAAAGAACATTTAGAAACTCATATTTTCCACTATCGATTTAGTTCAAAGTGCAATGAGGGGACCAACTATAAATTGAAAAAGTGTGAAAAGACTATGCACAATATTTGTATGTTTTGGTGCGGGAATTGTGCAATTATTTAGGCAGATATAATTTTTTTTTCAAAAATTCAGGGTTGTTGATTTTTTTTTATTTAAATCAAAATTTATTTGATTTTAATGATTTTTTTTTATATATTCAAACATTATTGTACAACATTTGTATTTTATCACGTGCATGTGTGAGTATATATATGCTCAATATCCACACAATCAATCATTTTACTTAAATTATAAAAAATAGAAATAACATTCAATTCCCATAGAAAAAATCCATGTAAGCATTTATTACCAATATTTTTATTCAACATAGTATCTTCATAATAAGAAGTAATTTTATAGCAATCACAAATACGGTAGTATGAGCCACTTAATTTGAGACTTTGTAGCTACAATAATGTATTGAAATAAAGAAAGTAAAATCTTACCCATGCTATCGAACACATAAAATAATTTTGGAAAAGGATAATTTAATAGGAAAAATGACATAACTGAAGCAATGTATAAAGATAAATAAATTTTTACTCATAGTTTCTAAACAAGATAAAAAGAATAAGGAATTAAAAAAAAAAAAAAAAAAAAAAAAAAAAAAAGATTATGCACTAAAAAATTCTTACTTAGGCTAAACAAATTTCATTTGAATCAAGAAAATTTTTTCACACTTTACAAACATGCACACTTACAAACACACTAACAAAATTCATATTTTCATTGCCATCTTAATACTTTCACTTATTCTTTTATCTTTTTTATATTTAGTGGATACAATTCATTAAACAAGCAGTGACGGCAGCCTCAAACTGTATTTAACTGATTATATGTAGTTAAATTAAAAGGTTATGATATTTTAAAAACTTTTTGAAGCCTTCAGGGCATTTTAAACACTACAGTGTAAAATATGCCATTATTTTTAAAATGTCATGTGAGCCAATGTTAAATGATAAACTAAATAAGCAAGGAAATATGTCATAAGGTTGTGCTTGTATATATAATTAAAATATAATAAATGATTAAAATATAAAATAAAATGCATAAATAATTAAGAAAGTTAAGGTATAATTTATTTTCATGTTTATTAATGTTGTTTAGTACAGATGAATCTAAAGTCAAGATATGAGAAATATTAGCTCGTTTAATGAAATATTTTGTTATATTTTACAAATCGTATTTTTAAATTTACATAAGAAATATTTAAAAACCTCATTTTTAAATGTTAGATAAGCAATTTCATTCCACTAAAGCCTAAAGCCAATAACTTTGATATTTAAAAGAAGTGATTTAAATCAGTGATTTTTTTCAAAAAAAAAAAAAAAAAAAAAAAAACAATTGATTTAAATCACTACAACCCAGCAAAAATTACTAATTTTTTTGACAAGTTTTTTGCTTATAACCAGAACAGATATTTCCATAAAATTTTACTTGCAAAAAAATTGACAAAATATTAGACAAATACTATTCTGAAACATAAAATTCACATGTTCAATACTCATTGAGATATAAGCATTTTTAGTAAATATGATTTTACTGCACACGCGCAAAAGATAGAAAAAATTTTATTGCATCGGTTGAAAGCTAGGTATATAGAGCAACTTTTGCCTAAAGTTCATTTAAATAGAGTAAAAATTAAGCAAATTATCGGCAAAAGAATGAGCTAGATTTTAGGTATTTTCCAGAGTTGAATTTTTATAAAGGGTTTTTCACATGCTGCGTATTTAATTTGAGGATCCAATTATTTCAACCACATTGCAAAAGTTCTTTTTTGTAAAAAAACCCCTTATAGGCTTGTAACTTTAACATATTTCTATTTATTTACTGAGATTTGTGAGTTCATCAGGGGTTTTTCACAAAAAAGGACTTTTGCAACATGATTGAAATAATTAGATCTTCAAATTAAATATGCAGCATGTGTAAAACCCCTTTTGAAATTTCAACTTTAGAAAATACCTAAAATCTAGGTCGCTCTTTTGCTGACAATTTGCCAATTTTTACTCTATTCAAATGAACTTTGGACAAAAGTTGCTAAATATATCTACTTTTAACCTATGCAATAAAAATTCTTCTACCTTTAGCGCATGCACAGTAAAATTATATTCACTAAAAATGCTCATATCTCAACGAATATTACACATGTGAATTTTATGTTTCAGAATAATGTTTCTCTAATGTTTTGTCAATTTTTAAGCAAGTTTTGTAAAATGTTATGGTTGTAAAATGTTATGGAAATCCATTCTAGTTATAAGCAAAAAAGCTTTTCAAAAAAAAAAAAAAAAAAAAAAAATTGTAATTTTTGTAAAAGAAATTATATCTGCTTAAATAATTATGCTATTCCTGCACCAAAACATGTAAATATTGTACATAATATGTGCAACAATGTATTAAAGTTACAAGTCATTTGTAGCTTTTTGTGATAAAGGGTGATCCAAAGTATTTTCGCTCTTCTTCAATTTGTGGTTGGTCCCCTAATTGCACTTTGGACTAAATCGATAGTGGAAAATATGAGTTTTTTAATATGTTCTTTGCATGTATAAAGTTTTAGGCCATTTCGTTTAGTACTTTTTTAGATAATCAAAAAAAAAAAAAAAAAAAAAAAAAAAATCTAATAATTTAACCACTTACTGTATTTACTTACACATGGTATTTAAAACTAAATACATAAAAAATTATTCACTTACATTTACTTCACTTATACAAATTTAAAATAAACACTATACTGATAATGAAAATATTTAATTGTGTGATGTGATGTCACAACATGTCATATTCAATGAGATATGACTAGTGCATGAAATGGACACATATCTGATTAAAAA
The DNA here is from genome assembly GCA_963930645.1 of Salticus scenicus. Lineage (NCBI taxonomy): Eukaryota > Metazoa > Arthropoda > Arachnida > Araneae > Salticidae > Salticus > Salticus scenicus. Next base: position 171,579,812 of record OZ005651.1, read on the forward strand.
TTGGTTAACCGTTTTGTCTCTATCAAAACAGTTGCTTTAAAATATTTAATATATATTTAGAAAGAATGTGATATTTGAGTTAATAGTGCATATTTCTAACCAGGGTAAGCTGAATGATATAACAAAATACTTATCACAGAAATTAATTAAATAAATAAAAATACACAAAGGTATAAAATTTACAACTAGCCTCCCCCCCCCCCAACCAAAAAAAAAAAAAAAAAAAAAAACTGGTACTTAGAATGAAAAAATGAATGTAATTACACTTTTGATATACTATTAAGATTATTTTATATATAATAACAAGCAAACATATGTATTAAGGGTTATAAAAACAAATGTTGATTCAAAAAGTGTGTAATTAGATACAGTTAAATAAAATTACCAGCCAGTGAAGATGGACCTCCAGGACCCTGATTCATTGGTACTGTGTTCATGCCTGCATTTGGAAATGGTGGGCCGCTAACATTCATAGAATTCATATTTCCCATACAGCCGCTAGTAAGTGGATTTCCAGGTGGTCCAATTGGTCTAACATTGAGTCCTTGAGGCACAGGACCAGTAAATCTGGGATTCATGGAAGACGGAGACATTCCAGGTCCAAATTGTTGAGCAGGCCATGATTGTGGACACATTTCATTAGGCATTCCAGGCATCATTCCAGGAGTACTGCAACTGCTTGGCCAAGGGGCACTGCCACGAGGTGCTGTGCACATTCCAGGACCATGCATATTACAAGCACCTGTACAAGGAGCACTCATAGGCCCACCTGAAGGTCCAGGAAATCTATTTAGATTATATGGACCAGGAAAATGATTCATAGTTTTCATTGGACGGCCTCCTCCAGCTTGTTTCATTTGAGCTAATGAATTTAACCAAGCAGCAGGATTTTGTCGATTGAATTGATTCATCTTCAATGGATATTTCTATAAAAATGAATAAAGACACAATAAATGTTTAAAATTTAAAGAAATAATGAGGCTCTCTAAGAACTTTTTTTTTTTAAAGTAATGTGAAGAAGTTACCATAATAAATGCAATTATAATAATTTTCCTGGAGAAAAAACATGTTCTATTTATTAATATATATATATAAATTAACAACAAATAGTGATAATATACAAGTAGTAATCTACTGTACTTGTAAAATATTAATTCTCTTTTCTAATTGAGTCAGTCCATGTAATAAAGACCAACTGAAAAAATTTCTCACTAGAAAGCAAAAGTTTAATTAAACATTCTGTATTCTAAACATTATGGGGTTTTCTCTAACATAATATGTAATAATAGCACATATTCAATAAAGTTGGTTGTTATCTGATACTGTATTGGCCACATTTGCCTGATATTTTGAAAACAAATAATATATTCCATTATATTTATGTTGCTAACATTTCCATTCTCTTTCCTGCACCCATCTGTACTTTTTATTTGATTTTTTCTTGTAAAACAAGCTTTTCGGTAATCAAAGCCCAATTAGCACACCCTAAGACTATAGACCAGTAATTATTTGCAAGCCTCCTCTCTCTCTCCCCTCCTCTCCCTCCTGTTCCACTAAAGTGTTTAAAAAAATGTCATATTAAAATTAACAGTAGCATAATTAAGAAAATAGTAGCAGAGATGAAAAGCATGACTTATTAACATTATCACAAAATTAAAAATTTATTTAATAAAAAGAAAAATAATTCGATTGAGCTTGCATTTGTACAGTAAAAAAAGTCAGCCAGCACTTTAAAGTGAAAACTTTTATAGGTAACATAAATTTTTATCTAAAAAATTTTTTATGCTCCTACAGTGATGTGTTTACTTTTATAAGTATGATGAAATATTTATGCAGTGGGTAATTGGCAGCAATTTGGGATTCATTCCAAGGAGAGGTCCATATGTTGAGTAGAAGAATGTTTGTACTAAGAAGTATTTAAAAATTATGATGGAAAATAAGTGTTATTTCCTTTTTTTTATATAAATTTTTACATTAAAATAATATATATTTTTTAAATAATAAATATTACAGTTAAGACACCTCAGTTTATTATTATTATTTTTATGCCCTATAGGACCAGACATTATGGGCTATGCATTAATCAGGGTCTGTCTGTAATCAAATTCCACAATTTTTCTAGGGCTAAAACATTCTTCAATTTTCCCGTTTTCTACGTTAAGAGTTGTGTGTTGCATATCATTCACAACATTTTTGGTGGTGGTTATTGTAAATAGCTATTTTATGAATATTCATAAAATAGCTAATGAAGAACATTCAAAGCCCTTGAATAAAGTGACAAGAAAAGCTTTTAACATTTTAAGGATTAAAAGGTAATTTATGTTTTAAATTTATACATTTAGTTACTTTCAGTATAAAGCTTTTTTAAATTAGAACATACTACAATTTTGAAATGAACGATTAAATATATACAGGGATGTTTTAAATAAAGTTAACAGTGATGAGCAGATTTATAGTCCTCTACTGTATTTACATTATTCTGACAAAGAGTATGTACATATCATGCATATTAAGTAAAATATTAAAAAATTTACAGATTGTTCAAGTTTTTCATATGATAAAACACATTTCTTAAATTTGTGGTTACTCTCTTTTACACAGTAGAAAGACACAATCTTTACTGAAATGGCGAAATTCAACCTTGTACTTTACATAAGAGAATCTGAAAAACTATCTGTCAAGAATTTCTCTGTTTATATTGTCATTTCATCTCTATCTACATGTAGTCCAGTTTAAAAAAAATGCCTAAAATATCTTGATTTCCTTCAGGTGCAATCATAATAATCAATACAGTATTCAATGTATACACATACACAAAAGTAATGATTTAGCTTATTTATTTTAAATATTTAAAGGAAAAGGAAACATTATTATTGAAAGAAGAGAAAGAATTACACGCACTTACTTCTAGAATAGATTTAGTACCAGGTTGAGCACAATGAAATGCAATAATGGAAGGAGAATTGCCAGATATATATGCTTCAGCAGCTTTATTGGCAAGTGATGTAGAAAATACAAATATTTGACTTTGTTGCTGCATATATTGTGTTTCTAATTGAAAGGACGTTTTGTTGACCATATTACTCGGCAGAGGCTGGACGGACGCTGTTGTGGCAGGTGTAGATGTAGAGCCCACCATGTTTGACATGGCTGACATTGGAGGAATATCTTTAAATAAAAAAATATGATCAGATAAATTAGTAAGTTTTATATTAATAAATAAAAAATTTCTAATGTAAATTATAAAATAATAACACTTTGATTCAGGTTAAATGATATGTAATTAACAGGATAACTATTAAACATTTATATACATGAGTGGCGTAGCATGATATTTGAATCTGGGTATGCTTTGAAGCCAATTAAGGAAAGAGCACTACTCAAGATGATATCATTGCAATATAATTTAAGTGCGAAAATTTCCAATTTCTCGAAATCATAAGTATAACTTTATATACAAATTTTGTCACATTTAACTTAAAAGCATATATCTAAATGATTCTTACATTAACTTATTAAAGGATGCTTTGCTCACTTCGCTGATCACTGTATTTAAATGAATTTTCAAAAAAAATGAATCACACCTTTTTTATATTATTTTTATAAACAATAATTAAAAAAGGAAAAAAATAAGCACTCTTTAGGATCCAGGACCCACTGTTTGTGGCACCACTTTAACCAAGCGCTTCAATGTAGGTGATTATTGGACCACAAACTGTTTTTATACAAGAACTTTATCTTATAAAAAAAATTACCTTTAACAATGCTCTGTTTTGCCATAGCTCTTTTAGGGCGAATTCGTCCCTTCTTCAGTGGCTATCCCATGGCCTGCTGCGGTTGAAACTGGCTTCTGCTTTCTTCCCTGTTGATTCTTCATGAGGTGGCGCTACGCACGATCCAAGTCTGCGCGTGAGTCATGCCCGTTACAAGCTAATTGGTCACTGATTATTTCTATGGTTTCCCGGTAAAAAGCATAGTCAGGGTTATTATAATTGGCTATTTTTCTTGTTTCAGTAAAATTAATGTTTATATCATTTTCGTTATTAACTCTAGTAAGGGCCGTTGTTATTTTTCCATATTTAATGTCGTTTTGGTGCTTTTTAATCCTGGCTGATATTTTTCTTTTTGTGACTCCAACATAATAAACTATTTTCTTATCTGTATGATATCAACTAGAATTAAAGAGCACCAAAATGACATTAAATATGGAAAAATAACAATGGCCCTTACTAGAGTTAATAACGAAAACGATATAAACATTAATTTTACTGAAACAAGAAAAATAGCCAATTATAATAACCCTGGCTATGCTTTTTACAGGGAAACCATAGAGATAATCAGTGACCAATTAGCTTGCAACGGGCACGAGTTGCATGCAGACTTGGATTGTGTGTGGCGCCACCTCATGAATAATCAACAGGGAAGAAAGCAGAAGCCAGTCAGCCACTGAAAAAGGGATAGATTTGCCCTGAAAGAGGCTATGGCAAAACAGAGCATTGTTAAAGATAATTTTTTGATAAAATAGTTTAAGTGCTCTGATTGAAAATTTAAATTTTGAAAGAACTTAATCATTCAAATTTTTAATAAAGTTAAATCTTAATAAGTTTAATTCATTCTGTTATATTACCCTTGGTTTCCGATAGTAACAACAAATTAAAAATGATAAACATTCTACTTCCAAAAGAGGCATTATGTTGTTACATAAACAATTGTTTTTAAAAACGCAACTATCAAAACAAAATACCACATCACATCTTTGTTGCATCAAAAAAAAAAAAAAAAAAAAGGTTTTGCTTAGGAAAAGATATTACTTGATTGAGAAAATGTCTCTCATCCGAAATCTACTGGTTGAAAATAAATACATAAGCAGCACTTCTATAGTAAAATCACAATTATAACAGGAAAATTATTGAAAATTTCCAAAATTAAAGAAATTCAGATGCGAAAATTGGGAGGAAAAATATATGTACACCTGGTGGGTCTAAACTACTTATCTGCCAAGTTTTGTATTGTAGCTCTGTAATTAGTAGCCTTATCTTAAGAGCACATGCGGGTACACGCACATACATTTCTCTTTATTCATATAACATAATAAACGAAATTTGACACATTCTTTATTTCTTGCAGAATTCTTTGCTTAGTATAAGTTACATAGATTTAAAAAAAAATAGCAGTGATTTTCCTAGCACATGAAACATTCTGAAATTTATCCAAATTTCATTTTACAGCTTAATCAACATTTATGAATAAATTCAGTTTTTTTTTTTTTTTTCAAGAAAGCTTTTTATTACAACCTTGTAAAATAAAGTAGTATGGAATTTACATCAATAAGATGGAGAAAACAGCTCTTCTCACTAAGCAAACATTTCTACCGAAGAAAAAAAAAATCCCTAATGCTTCATGGATAGCATGATTTGGATCCTTAAAACAGGGAAAACCCCTTATACTTATGTGAGAGAATGCTTAAGAGATCATTAGCACAATGAATTTCCCTCAAAAAACAAAAAATTCCTATATCAGTGTAGGATTTACAAATGTAGCATGACCTAAGCAGAACCGGTCAGCAAATGCCTCTTCTATAAACAAAGCGACATGAGGGAGTGAAGTAACGATGACATTACAACAGTAAGGAAAAAGGCACTACGAACAGAAGAAACTTCCTTTCACTATAGTTTTCAAAAACTGAATGCGAATAATGTATAGATAATGTAATGCATAGGAAGTGAATGATTAACAAAATTAGTTGAATAACCCCAAGAAGAAGACATGAACTAGCTGAAACATTGGATCATATATAGCAAATATGATCAGAGAATAACAGAAGGAAAAATAATAATGACTAAAAGAAGAAGAAGGAGCAAAGGCCACCATGGCTTAAGATGGGTAGAACCAGTTAAACAAGTTTTATGGGCACGCAACTTTTTCAAACCCTTTACAAGACCATATGGAAACAAAGTAAATTTAAAATGAAGATAATAATTATTGCAAAATGTAAAAAATAACCATGAAAAAATAAAAACTAATGAAAAAAACTATGAATGATTTAATTAATTAATGTAGTTTTTATATCATTATAAAGTAGAGAAATCAATTTTTAGTTTAAAATGCGATTTGAGACAATTTACGAGTAGAGTAATTTTATTTTAAACACGTTCATTAATAATCTTACTTTACATTAAACTCATGGGCGTCGGCAGAATGGGGCAAGGGGGGGCACTTGCCCCCCCCTGGAAAATTCTACTAAGCATTTTTTCCTTAAATTTAAAACTATGCTATCAGAATTTTATTTTAAAAAAAAATATTTTTTTCAGGTTGTGCCCCCCCTTGAAATTTTTTCTGGCGACGCCACTGATTAAACTCCACTTTAATTCTTAAATAGTTTATGAAACCCATAAATGTTACATAGTAGTGATAATAATTAATGATAAAAATATTATAATATACTTGTAAATTTGCTGTATGAAACATGTAGGATTAAAAATTAATTGTATATTGATATACAGTGATTAAAAAAAAATATTGAGTTGAACAACCCATCCAACCAAATAAGCCAAACAACATCACCATACCTCCTTAATCAAACATCTGCCCACCCACGTTCCACCTTATTTTACTTTTTTTTAATTATTATTATTTTCTGTATATAGGGTGTTTCAAAATTACAGCAACAAACTTTAAGAGGAGATAGGGCACTTCATAAGGATTCAGAATTGCGCAGGAATCCAGGTCTGCAAATGTTCACTTTAAGAATCGTGTGTTTTAGGGTATTTTTTAACAGATGTGGGCAGTACAAATGTAGAGTTACAAGCTTTAAGTGGATGTAGATAACAGCTGAAAGAATGGGAATACATAACTCATGACTCCAAACATCATATTAACCCTTTAAGAAGCAGATACATTCTGGTGTTTTTTGACACATACTGCATCTAGTTTTTTTGGTTATTTGTAACTCTGCCTACCTTGTAAGTTTCAAAATCTTGTATAATCCATCATTTAACAGGATCATACACAATATTTGTTTTAAATACATTGATCAGAAACAGTATTACTACTATGTATATCTTTTTATGAAAACATTTGCATGAAAAAAATGTTTATTAAAAATTCAAAATTTAAAAACCATGCCCACATTTATTAAAAAAATACTCAAAAACATCCAATTCTTAAAAGATTAAGATGACATTTGAGGACATAGGTTTAATGTACATTTCTGAATCTTTATGATATACCCTATCTCTAAGGCCGTAGCCAGGATTTTTTTATGAAAGGGGGGGGGGAAGGGAGGGGAAGAGAAGCATCATGGTCACTAAACGAGAATAATATAAAATGTACACACGCACACACAAAGAAAAGCCCATACACACATACAAAGAGGCCCTGATTAACTTTATGTGAGGCCCGGGGAACACATACTTTCAAGAGCCACCTCTCCCTTGCACTATATATATATATGTATGTACAGTACAGCATTGAAAATCCAGAATCATTCGGACCTCAGCAATTCCAGAGTTTAGAAAATTCCGGAAAATAGAATATGTATAGTGGCACCCTCTATTGGAATTGCCAGAAATAAAAGCAGCTGTTGAAATATACAGTCTATTGCAAAAGTTTAACACCAGTAGCCAATTTTCAGTATTTTAACACATTGCATCAGACATACGCTACTGCTATAAATAAACGTGCCTGGCTCGTTGGATTTTCTTGTAGACAGTGCTGTTGTGTAATTATTGTAATGGGTAAAAAACCTTCACTTACTGTTACAAAAAGGTCAGAAATATTGACCTTGCATAAAATTGGATTTTCTAAACATCAAATAAATTTGAGGGTAAATGTGAGCAAGGTAGCTGTGCATCAAGCTGTTTGTAAATTTAAAATTTCAGGAAAGTGGACCTTAAGAGAAGCGGTCACCCTAGAAAAATGAGTGCCCGTTATGATCATGTGATAAGGATGTTCATACGAGATCCAAAAACCTCCTGCAATACGATTAGACATTCTCCGGCTGCAAAAGGCACCAACGTCAGTTTGAGTACTATTTCAAGATGTTTGGCCAAAACATATTTGTTTATCATCCCATAAACTTGCAAGGAAACCTCGATTTACTCCAAGTATGAAAAAGAAATTATTCTTAAGGTCCACAAATTTTTCCTACATTTTAAATTTACTAATAACTTGATGCATAGCAGTCTTGCTCACATTTACCCTCAAACTTATTTGACATTCAGAAAATCCAATTTTATGCAGGGTCAATATTTCTGACCATTTTGTAAGAGTAAGTGAAGGTTTTTTATCCATTACAATAATTACACAACAGCATTGTCTATGACAAAATCATATAAACAACCGGCAATAAACGTGCCGAGCACCTTTATTTATAACAGTAGAATGCACCTAATGAAATTAGCACATGAGATGATGCAATAATCTGCACAAATGATGCAATGTGTTAAAATACTCAAAAGATTTTCAAACTGTTGTTATATTACAATAAAACACAGAATTATAGAAAATAAAATATTCATTCTTATACACATGCTTTCTACACTTGGAAGACATTCTATTTTCACGATATTTATTAAATGCCTAATTGAATAAGCTTTAAACACATCATTACATGTTATTCAGCTTTTAAATTTTTTTAAATTGCTTTCAAAATCACTAGTTTAATCATTTTTATACTTAAGTCATTGATTTAAATGTGTAAGTGTAAATAGTAAGCACGTAAAAAAAATGAAAATAAATATATATATATATATATATATATATATATATATATATATATATTCCAAATAAAATCTGTTCATGATTTAATTTTTATTTAAATTAACTAAACAGGCCATCCCAGATAAAGGACACAAAAACAGTGAAGCTAGACTGGCAAATTAAAAGCATAACGAATATAAAGTTTACCGTATATATTTATATTTAAAATAAAGCTAATGCTTAAGTGCCAATCTAAAGTCTCTAAAAGCAGAATATGTCAAAAAAGTGCAACCTTCAATGCTGGACAATTGCTGATATTTAAGATGCACTTGTGAATCATAGACGGAATGATATTGTGAGCCATGGAAAAAATAAGAATTATTCTTCTCATGGTACCCCATCTTTCTCAATGGTACCTTGGTGTTTGAAGTCTCTGCCAATGCACTGTTTCTTCCAACCTCAATAAAATAAATGATTTCCAAAAACCACCAATTAAATTTACAACTTCAACTCCTTATGATCGTGGAGCCTCATGTAAAATTGTAAAAGCTGCTGCAAAACACAATATTCACATTCCTATCAAACCTAACCCAAACATCTTTCAGATTATACGTAGTGACAAAGATCCATAGATCAAATTTATAAAATTCCATATATAGACAATGAAAATTACGAAAAATGTTAGATTGGCAAAACAAAATGAAAAATAAAGACTAGAATTAAGGAACATAGCCAAGATATTTCTACCAGAAAAATCACCACTGCGTTAACCAAAGTTAATAGAGATAAAGAGAATAATATTAGGTTCGAAAATGTTAAAAAACTAGCGAATTACCCCAATCACGGTTATGCCACATATAGAAGCTGTTGAAATTATAAGTTTTCTTTTTTTGTGCAATGACAATGATATGGCGAGGCTAGATCAGCAGTGGTGCCACACACTTAAAAGTAGCAGCGGCTGGAAGAAATAGTGCATTTGTGGAGACTTCATACACCAAGGTGCCTTTGATAAAGCTGGGGTACCCCGGCGAAAATGTTCCGGCAAAGTAAAGAATGAAGTTGTAAAAAGGTTGTTTTTCTTTATTTATTAGTTAAGGATATTACATTTGACATTTTACAGAAACCATTGAACTTATGGGATGGGCACTTCACAAAAAAAAAAAAAAAAAAAGCAATCTAAAAACTGACCCTTTCAAAAAAGAAAAAAAGAGGTTGTTCTTATAGTTTTTTTTTTCAGAAAATAAAAATGAGAAAATATTTCAATGATTGGACATAAAAATATTACATACTTAAAATCAGCTATTAAAAAACAGAAATTTTGTTGATCTGTAGCTAATCAATCATTATTTTAGGAATGTCTTTTAAAAAATGCATGGATTTGTTGATTTGCAGCGAAATAATTGTCTAATTTAGTAATCAGCAGGGGAAAAGGAAGATACATATATTTGAGCAATTAGTGGTGTAAACATGAACTTTGTCAGTCAGTGATAAAATAATCCCTCATTTCAGAAATCAAATAGAAATTTTAGTGATTAGTAGTTGAATAGTTATATATTTTTGAAATTATCTTTGGAATAAAAATGATTTTTACTGACAAGAGTTGAAATAACTGTTTAACAAATTTGCTGTGACTGATCATAAAATTTATTAATTAATAACAAAATGATATGGTATTTCAGCAATCAACAACAAAAATATCACACATCATTTGTCAATTAGCTGCAGAAGAAAAGAAAAAGCAAATTTCATCAATTAGTTAAGCGGGAAAAATTTATGTAAAATACAACATTCTATTATATAGTAAGAAGTCACAATAAAGTGTTTAAACAATTTTTTCTAAAATATGTTTTTTCTTCAAAAAATTATTTTTTGAAAACAAAAATAGAACTCTGTAATAGACACTGAACAGATTTCTGACAAAAGAAATTAATACTGAAAAAACAATATCTTTCAATAATCTCCATTGGAGCATAAATCAGTGAAAAATTGTCTTTGGCCAAAATTTTAATCCCATATCTAAAGTAGTTGATAATATGTTGGTGTTAGGGTTATGGCTGATTGATTACATGAGGGTCCTAAGTCTAGTTGGTGTGCCCCCCCCCCCACCCGCCCCAATGGGAGTCTTTCTAAGGGGTTGTACCCGTATTTATGCAGTTTTGGGATTCTAATTTTTAGCTAGAAAAATTGAGCCTTTTCATCAAAAACTAATTATGATTCCCCTATTTTTCATCTAACAATATTGTATACATGGCCAGTCCCCGTTGGTGGTGAGTCTGAACTTACAAGGATGAAGGCCTACTTCTTTCAGATACAACAGATTTTTATTTTTAAGCATGAAGTTAAAATTAACAATTTATAACTGATTACAAAAAAAAAAAAAAAGACTTAGTATTTTTTAAATTGTAAAGCTAACAGTTCATGTTTTTATTATTTATGCTAATCTGTTATTTCCACTTTTCAATGTAAGTTATTTTATACTTTTTATGTATTAAATCTTACTTCTTGTTTTTATTTGTAGAGTTTTTATAGGTACTATCAGGCACTGAACACTGTAAATTTTAGCAATATGCCAACAGAGTTACAGAAATACACCTACCTTGCATAAAATATTCAACCAATGCCCCTGATAAAGTATTGATATTGTACGCTTCCATCATTTAGATTTTAATTATTTTTTATTCAAATTTTTTCTCTTCTTCATACAATTATTTTTTCACTTAATCCTGTACAATGTTTGAAAAGATTGTTATTATTGGGTGTAGTAAAAAGTTTTAAAATGAGATTTGTGTGACATCTACTGTGAAGTAATTATCAATCAGTACACCGAGATTGTATCATGAAGTAAGAACTAGTTCATAGTTATAAAACCAACACAGAAGCTGAAAGAAAAGTTAAAGTAAAGTTGACATTTCAAAGGTATAATAATATATCATACCATAATCAATTTATTCATCACTGCATTTATTACAAATTTCATCAAAGAAAAAGTCTTGTAAAAGCACATTAATCTGAGCTGTTCTGAGGCAATATACCATATCAAAAAGCACACCCAAATTATAATTTTGACATTTTAAAAGTGGTGATTTTGATGTTTCCAATCAAGAACAGAGCAAAACTAGACTGAATGCTAACCATGAGAATTTGCATACACCAATTAATGAAGATATATCTGAAGCGCAAAAAGAACTTTACAAACAATTAGGCGTATCAGAAACAATAATTTTTAACCCTATACATACAGTAGAAATGATTCAGAAAGCAGGAAGATGGATGCCACATAAATTGAGGAGTGTGTCTTGAGGTGCATGAATCCACAAAACAGGCAACACAGAAAATTTTTCTTGTAGAAAATCATAATGGAATGGAAAAAGGATATGCTGTGGCAATCCAAAATACAAAAAACATTAGGTGAATCCCAACGAAATAACAACATCAAAACTGAAATGAACCATTCACTAAAAAAAGTTCTCACATGAATCTGGTGGTATACCATGGATATGCTACATTATAAACTGCCGAGCCTTATGAAATTGTTCATTGATAACACAGGTCTTCATAATGCAAAACCTATCAAGAACACTTTAGCACCTGACGTATAGACCTGTTCCAGCTCCTTCAAACTACCATTTGGTTCAGTCGATAAGCAGTACCTCATCTTCCAGACGATGTACGAAGTATGAAAATGGGTAGAGACAAATTTATCACATTAAATCACTAATTATTCCTCACACCTGACACCTATCAATTACCCGACCGATGGTGGAAGGTGAAAGTGATGAATAATATTTTTATTAATGAAGGCCTCTGCTCTCAATTAAACATTCCTTTCTCTGAAACATACTCTAAAACTTATTACTACACCCAATGTGTGTGTGTGTGTGTGTGTATATATATATATATATATATATATTTCATTAAGCTGAAAATGTGCTTAGCTATTTTTACAACATATTTATTTATTTTTATACCCCCTTCCCCCGACCCGAAAAAAAAAAAAAAGATAGGGAGACATGCAGACATGCTATTTTAAATTTAAATGAAATATTTTTTTAATTTTTTAATAAGCATACAAAAAGAAATATTAAATGCAATAGTTATCATATATGTATTAGTCATATTTTTTCTAGTTATAAATATACTTTATTGCTGTTCATTAAATATTTTATACTACAATTTTAAAATTGCATTAAGTTTCAATATTCAAACATAAAAACATATTTATAAATTAACAATTAACTTATCAATGAATCCACAAATACTCAAATATGGTATAAAATCGTTTTCAGAAAGCATTAATTTTTTCTTTTAATTTAAAATTTAGAAGTTTTTTCAGCCAATGCTTAATAACAACAGGTGTTTGAAAGTAGTATTGTTGAAAAGGTATGGTTAATGTAGATTCCAAAGAGAAAAGGTTATCTCATATGAAACCAAGAAAATACCTTTATTTTTATGCACTTTTTCATTTTATAGATGTAATCTTTTCTATTTAAAATTCCTGTAGGACAGAGTTTTTAAACCTGCATGTAAAATTTTTAAAAATTTAATACAATAACTCAAGATTATTTTATTTTATAGATTTATTTTTTCTAATTATTAGGACCAGAGTCTAAAAATATTCTTGACAAAACATTTCTGATGAAATACCTTTGACAAATTAGTTTAAGAAAAAAGCAGTCTTACTTTTGCGTTAGATTGTTTTGCACCTGAAGAAGAAAGGTCATGTCCTTTTGAAACCAGTAGTGCTTTCATTAATTTTATGGTGTTTAAAGAAGTTTGAATATTGTTATTTGGAGGGTTCTTATTATAATATAAAGCAAATTAAATATTCAAAATGGGAAACTTCTAACTCCAGAAATCCACACATCACAACCAATATAAACAATGAAATTTATAATAAATTTTCAAGGGAAAAAATCAAAAAAGCACTTAATTTATGGTGAAATTTTAGAAGCTGAATCTAATGAAATAAGGAAAGGTAATTTTAATATAAGTCCAGGTTGAAGAGATAAGTACACAATTTTTTTAAAACAACATTTACATTTGCGTTTGAACAAAAAGTAACAACTGTTCAAAGACTGCAAGAAAAATAAAAAAGAAAAAAGTTCATATTTTGATCTATATTTCTAAATTGTAATAAAATTTTTTAAGTTTATAATACACAAGTCTATATTGTATCAGAAGATTACATTCTTAAATGTTATATTTTTACATTATAGGGCAAATTTTTTGTTATCTGAAAAAATAAATAAATAAATAAAAAATGTACTGTAATTTTTGATGTATTATCTGCAGATTAGCTGATAAAAAAGGAGAAAATGCATGAGGTGTGTATTATACACCAATGCGTAATATCTCTTGACTGTTTACCTGAGGCATAGTTTTAACTTTCATTTTTTATTATACATAACAAAAATGAAACATACATTTGATTTTTCATTCAACAGATGATGCCATCAAACACTGTAATATTCTTTATCCAGTGCAGTACTTTTATTTTATTTTATTAGGCATTCAAAAGTAGATACATTTTTGTTTATTAAAATGCATACTGCCACAGTGGCGGATCCAGAACTTTACTTTTGGGGAGGGGGGGGGAAAAGATTTTTCAAAGTGTTATTCTAGACCAATAAAAAATTTACAATTGCAAAATTCAATTATGAATGACAGTGTTTTTTTTTTGGGGGGGGGGGGGCTTCAGCCCCCTAGCCCCCCCCCCCCCCCCCTAAATCCGCCACTGTACTGCCAGCTTCTGTGCTTGATTAAAATAGTTCATTTGTAAAGCATTATATCATTACACAGGACAAGTAGAAAAGAGCTATCTGGATGAAAAACAAAATTGAAAAAGTGTGTTTTTTAGATAGATAGGTAGGGGGGAAAATTGAGACATATGCTATGCCACAAGGGCAACTTAGTCTCTAAAAATCTGTTTTTGAACCAGAACATAGCTATCTTAAATGATCTTAATATTAAAAATTATAGGTATTTTAATGTTTCTGTAGACTTTAATGTTAGTAATTTTACTTTTTATAGCAAAGATACCCATTGGCTTAATTTGGTTTTCATTTTTCTCCCAGTAACATAATTTGCTGATGCAGATTATTTATAAATATTTTTTACATGTTCTTAAAAAATAATAGCTGCAGATTATCTGCCACTGCAGACTATACACCAAAAATTATGGTACATATATGAAACTTTATAGCTTTTACTACATGTATTATTCTTCAATTGCCTTAATTAATTAAATATTTTTTAATACTTTATATGCTTACTTATATCATTATCTTATTATATTATTATGCTTACTTACATCATTAATGTATTATTATAGTTCCAAAATGCAAACATAAAATACCTAAAATCCTCACAGTCTCAGGTCCCAAGTTGTGTGGATTTTTTGGTGTGCACTGTACGTATGTATGTATGTGTATATATATATATATATATATACATATACACACACACACACTCAATGATTTGTTATTGGCTTATTTAAAAATCATTCATTTAGAAAAGTTTAAATACATCTAGCAATTTTATTTTATTTTATTTTTTTACACTTTACCAAAAATGAACTTTGTAAAAACTCTTAAAAAAATATAAAAATAAAAATAATAATAATGTGGAAAAAACAAAAGTAAAATTCCTAAGAGGATTAATTACAGAAATAGCAAAGATTGTTGTGGGACAAACTTCTTGAGACACTACAAAACAATTTCTTTTTTCTTTACAGCTAAGAGAATGAAAGCATTTCTGAAAAAGAGTGGGGGGAAAAATAAAATTTACTAATATGGGAGCAACTGTATTTTCATACTAATATTTAAGATACATTTTTCGAGAAAATATGAAAAGTTCAATATCTATATGTACCTACCAATGTTTATATTTTTACCAGAGGATTTAAAACCATTATTTTTAAACAGTTATCTCCAAATTACTTCATTAAAGAATATCAAAGTAAAACATTTCATTTTGGAAATTATGGTAGAATAATTTACACCCAAAATCAGAAGAATTGGCAACTATGAATATCAATTACCATTTCCTGTATTGCCAGATGAAGGAGGTGCATTTTCTTTATTACTTGCTATAGAACTACTATCACTAGGAATATCACCCAATGGTTGTTGAAGATTAACTAGAAAAATATAGATATTCCAGTCAAGTTTCATTCCACAAAATTTTATAAAAAATATAGGATATAGAGATAAGATACTTATTACTAAACAATAATACAAAGCCTAAAATTTCCTTTCCCTGAGTGAATTCTTTTTGTAATTTATGATTAGTGTACAGAAATGCAAAACATTTGAAATAAAAAAAAATATGTTGAAAACAGAATTAAGTATTTAATGATACTGACATAGTTAAAAAACGAAAGCCAGCCTAAGAGGATGCATTAGCAATTGTCACCAACAGTGAATCGCGATGTGAATCTATAGAGATCTTACCAAGATTATTCATTATGCAGTATATATATATTTTTTATAATGCTATTACAGAAAACAATCAGTTCTATCATTTATGTAGTATGCACCTGAGTTCAGAATTAATCAAATCTGTTAAAAATATTGAATCATCTACAATATTAAAAAAAAAAAAACAATATTTCTGATATATCTTTTCCATGCTTAATCTCATCACAAATTAATGAAAGATTTACAGACTGCTCAAATTACTCTCTGTCAAACATAAAAAAAAAAAAAAAAAAAAAAAGAAAAAGAAAAATAGGAGTAGATTCTCTGTCAAACATTCGAAAAGATAGGAGTAGATTTTTTTTTACCCATAAACTAAAATAAATAGCACAAGCATATGTGCTATTCTTAAATCATACTTATGTTTATTTGTGCATATGGGCTCAAAGCTGTCCACCTGGAACTTATGTCTGAACTCACCACAGTTTTTCTTTTCTTTTTAAGTAACATTTACTGATTTATATTCTGACAAGAAAGCCAAAAAGAAAATATTTTGATAGTAAAGAAAAAAAAAAAAAATTATAAGCATACCAGTATGCATTTAAAAGATTTATGAAAACCACATATTTAAGACCAGCAATCACTTAGGCACTTTACATCACCTTATCTAAATTTTTAGGGTTTGAGGGATTCATCAATAAAATTAATTGGCTGAAAGACATTTAAAGAAAAAAATGTCAAGGTTTCTTTTTGCATCTGAGGAATTGTCATCTGTTCTATGTCTTATTGAAGCATATATAAATTTTAGACTACTTACTTATTTATCAGCAGATCTTAATGATCACTGCACTTATACATAAACAAAATTTTTATAATAATGGAAAACCTTTGCAGACACTGTAGTATACCTTAAAAAGTTCTATGAAATCATTAAGGTACTATTCATCTAAGACTAAGACAATACAACAACCAGTATGCATTTAAAAGATTTGTGAAAAACACATTTCTAAGAACAGCAATCACTTTGGCACTTTACATCACCTTATCATCTAAATTTTTGGGGATTGAGGGAATCATCAATAAAATTGGCTGAAAGACATTTAAAGAAAAAACTGTCAAGGTTTCTTTTTGCATCTGAGGAATTGTCATCTTTTCTATGTTTTATTGAAGCATATATAAATTTTAGACTACTTACTTATTTATCAGCAGATCTTAATGATCCCACTGCACTTATACTTAAACAAAATTTTTATAATAATGGAAAACCTTTGCAGACATTGTAGTATACCTTAAAAAGTTCTACGAAATCATTAAGGTGCCATTCATCTAAGACTAAGACAATACAACAAAAAAATCTTTGCTCTTAATGCCTCCTTATAGCCTAAATTTTAGGGGTTTTCAGTAATGTTAAATAATACTGGTTAAAAAATATTTAGTCAAAAACCTATCTACAGGCACTATTTAAATTCAAAAAATTATCAATGACACTTTGTCCATCTGAAGTATTTATATAACATGGATCATACTCAATCAGCTTAAAAAAAAAAAAAAAAAAAAAAAAATCCTTGACTTTTCCAGGTTTTCCAATTGTTTTTAGAGAAATTCTAGTAGACCTAAATACTGAAATTATAAGTTATTTGTGAATGACTAATAGATCCTTTGAGATTACTAATCACTTTTCATCCGATTATTTCCTAAGTTGACCCTAAAGTGTCAATTTTTCAGCAGTCAGAGTTGAAAGTTGTATTTTTTTGTGTCTAGTTGGTAAAAAAATACAATATATTTTTTAGACAATTGCTGAAATGTGGAATTATCACGCTTTTGATTAAAAAGAAACAAAAAAATGCATTTAAGCCCAGCTTGTTAAAAAATGTTATTACAGTAGGGAACCAATTATCTGGAATGGCTTTTACAAGACTATTCTGGATAACTGGTTGCTCATTAAGCAAGCCTTATTAATCAGAATTATTGCATATAGTTCTCATTTAAAATAACTATTTTAAATCAAAAATTAATATATTTTATCAATTAATCAAATTTAAATACTTAATTAACCTGATTTTATTTTATTTTTATTAAAATAATTTTTAATCAAGTTAAATTATTAATCAAAATTTAAAATGTGAAAAAAAAAAAAAAAAATCTTTGAAACATAACTTTTTATAAAAATAAAAATCTGCCCAAATCCAGTATTTTTAAACATGATTAGCCAGTGATTTTAAAACATTGAATATTACTAAAGATTAAAAAAATATGACCTAATTTTACAGACTTTTCTTTTCATTTCTTATGAAAATTAATTTTTTTAATGTCCATGAAAGTGCAAGATATTCATAATATTTTAAAGGTAATTTGATTATAATTATCACTTCCCTCCCTCCCCAATAAATAAATGAATAAATAATAAAATAAAGAAGTGGCTCCATCTATCAACATTTTTCAGAACTGAAAGCTTATCTTTTCAGTTTACATTGTACATTATGACCTTTAACTTATATTCCATGCCATATATAAATACTTTTAAATAAATATAACACAATTAAATGGAATTATTATTTATTAAGTATTTATTTTAATTGTTTCATATTACAATGTTAAACAATTATTATTAAAAAAAGAAAAAAAAATCTGTAATTTTTTTAAAAAATGCATTGGAAGTTAGTTGTTTGAAAATATAATTCCGGATAACTGGATTCCGGATAAACGGTTCCATACTGTATCTATAATTACTAAAATAAATAATTATTTCATTGCTAATCAACAAAAGAAGTACTAGTTTTCAAAGATCATTCCCAAAATCCATGACTATTCCTGTGCAAACTTAAAAAAAAAAACTCTGCTTTTTGTATCTAATTTCTGAAATATGTCATACTTTTGCAGTGGATTCTCAAAATGCAAAATTGTTCTGCTGCTGTGTGACTTCAGTTCAGTTGCAGAAAAGCACAGTTTTCAATATTGCACTTTTCAGTAATAATGCCGTGACGTTAAACAAGATTTTTCCTGTTGGGAAACAGAAATGTGGCCAGTAACTGAATGTGGCTTGTAAAGAGTCCCAAAGTTACAGCTTAAATCTGGTTATAAAAAAAAAAAAGAATCCATGATCTATTTTCATACCTATGAAAAGAAATAAAAAGTCTTGCATGGCAGAAACCCATCAGGGTGTTCACAAACAGTGCATTTTTCAGGAACAGAAAACAGTACTTTGATCAGGCATCACATCCAATCACAATGGCCATCTTCAATTAGCTCTTCATGCCATATAAGAAATAACTCCTCCCATTTTCTCCCTCCCTCAATCTTTGCCAGTGCTAATCCTAACTACAGGTAGCTATTTTATTCTATGTTCGTAATATTTTTCAGCATTAAAAAAATATTACATACTCACATTTGGCAACAGATCAACTTCTTTTTACTTCACATTCTTATCTTTGTTTCGATTTTACTAGCACATGGAGCTTTCTTGCCATGATATTGATTATTTTCCATTATGTTTTTGGTTAATTCTAAGCACTGAAGTTATACGGCAAAGTTTAAATTAAATGTCATTGCATTAGCAAAAGTGAACGGTAATAGACAAGCAGCATGAGAGATAAATGTTGATGAAAAACATATAAGGGAGTGGCAAAAGCAGGAAGAAGTGCTGTTGAAAATGCTGAGAGAGAAACAAGCTCAAAGTCGTGGACCTAAAGCACAGTAGCCAGATTTAGAAAAAGAACTTTGTAAATGAATTGAGAATCAAAGGGAAAATGGCTGCTCATTATTAACTGTTTTAATAAGAATAAAAGTGAAGCAGATGGTGACAGAGAAAGGTCTGGACAATTTTAGATGTGGACCTTCGTGGAGCAACAATCTTTCAAAAGAAATAAGCTGACCATGAGAGCCCGGGCACCTGTTGGCCAAAAATTACCAAATGACTGGGAAGAGAAGAAAATTTCATTTTTAAAGTTAACAATCCCTAAAGAAAACTTCCCTAAGGAAACAGTAGTACTCGCAAATCAAAAAGGCTGGATGAACCAGGATGTTATGCAGGAGTGGGCAGAAAAATGTTGGAGAAAAAATCCGAATTTCATTTCCCAGAAAAACTATCTACTTATCATGGATTCAATGAAAACACACCTTTTAGACAAGACAAAAAAAATGTCTCACAAGGAAACATTCAAAAGGTGTCGTCTTCAAAAAATATTGAAAAAAAAATATATATGTGATTCTACTCTTCATGAAACACCAGAAAGTGAAAAAATTATCGACTGAAATGAATTACAGCGACCACAAAAAAATATAAAAATTAAGCAGCTTTAGTAATTTTAATGTAATTTTAGATAAAAATCACTTTTTAAAATGCTTTTAAAGAGATAAACTCTATTTTGTTTCCTACCATACGTCAAAATTTCCCTGATATTCGAAACACGTCAATTTTCTTGACAACTCCAAGGGTGAAATTACCTAGCATGCAAAAACCCTGAAAACTGCTACTTGCATGTAGATAAGGGAGATTTATTGATGATATACGATATGGCTGCCTATAATAAATGATATTAGAAGACTTCTTAAGCAAATTAAACATCCAAGATAAGAAATTTCTATAAAAACAAAAGAATTTAACATGAAATTCAGAGACAGCAAAATTTTTAAAAACCCTGAATTCAGGGGTAGCCCCTGAAAAGTTTCACCCCTGCAATTCCAGGTTTTCCAGGTTCGTATGAACCCTGTATAAACTCTAGATCACTTACTTCTTTGTCGACAGATCCCAATGATCTAAGTGCTTTTATGCTTTAAATAAATTTTATTCTCATAATGGACAATGTTGAAAAAGACATCAATGCAGGTGTCTGTTAATTTTTTTTTTTTTTTTTTTAAGAATGATTTATTTATGTGAAAAAATATTCATAAATTTTACAAGATACACATACACACACATACAGAGTTTTATAAAAAATCAATCTGTGAAATCATTTAATAACTTCATTAGAAGTTCCTAATATAAAATAAAGTTTTTTTACATGCTTTTTTATGCTAATTGATAAAAAATGTCAATTTTTCTTAAAATTTGCATTTCCTTTTTGTCTGATTAACAAGCTATAGACAATATTTTTGTAGCCAATTGCTACAAAAATATCTTACACATTGTTAATTGTCAATTTTTTTTTTTTTTTTTTTTTTTTTTTTAATTATTGTGTCCAATTGTAAAAATATCCAATAATCATGCAGCTCATTGCTGAAATATGGGTCTATTTGGTTGTTGACCAATAAAGTTTACATTTAATTGCAGCTAATTGCTTAAATGTATGGTTATTCTTCAATGGTCACTTTGTAGACATATATCTGCCCCATTATCATACCTCAACTTCTACAATCATTTAGAGGGATATTATGTTTAAGCACCACTTGCACAATTTTGATTGATTGCCTTTCCCAGTTTTTTCATTGCATTCGACAAAACTCCAAAATTGCTCTTTGATTTAGAAAGCAGTGCCCTAGTTCAGCACATATCTCAAAATAAATGTTAATAGTTCTGAATGTGAAATATCCGGCGTAGCATTCACAAAGAAAAATATTTTGTTTTTTCTCTTCTCTCTTCTATGTTGTCATGTGTAACTGTATTGCTGAAAATTTCAGTGAATTCATTTTGGGAATCTCTCAATACATAATGGGTTTGAAGACTTTTCTCTTCCTCTAGGGATGATTTAAGTTTGAGATGTGGCTAATAAATTCCTAAAAGTTCAATTATACCAAATGTTCCCATGGAGGGGGGGGGGGGGGTCCTCTAATTTTATCTGTATCTGTCAGAACAAAGAGATATTTATCACACACAATGTGCAAAATAGATTTTCTGAATTACTCTGTTTGGTGGGAAAAGATCTGCTTATAAAAAAGAAGCATTAATGGGATGATTTTTTCTTTTAATATTTTTTATTAAAAAAAAAAAAAAAAAAGTAGTAAGTGCATTTTTTTGTTTTACATATATTTAAAAAGGTGTATATTTATTAGTATTAATGACAAAGGATATATTTAAAAATTTTAATGGTAAAACTTTTCCCAGGTCCCTGGACATCTGCCTCCCCCCCCCTGTCTCAATGGCCCTGTCGCACAAGTTCAATTAAATATATATATTTTTTAAGTACAAATGCTCATGTAGAAGACATATCAGATGTAAAAAAAAATTATATTCTGATTGCAGTATGAATCTGTTTTCTCTACTAGTATGTCAAGTTTTCTAAAAACTATATTGTATAGATTCAAAAACACAGTATGTTATATACAAAAAATGTACAGAATTTTTTCACCTTATGAAAGAAACCTTTTACATCTTCAATAATATACATGCTAGTCTCATACACATGAATATAGATAATTAAAAGAAGAACCATAGTCATATGCTACAGCTACAATATATTTCCAGCATTCTTTTTTTTTTTTTTTTTTAACAGGGTAATCATGAACTGTATTCTTTGCTGATACTACTTTTTTTTTGGAGGATGCTGAGTCCAAAAACATGCTTCATAACAATTTCTGCCCATTACAGATTTATTTATTTATTTAAATAATAGAATAGAAGATTGCTATAAAAAAATCAATGTATTACATTAAATTAAATATTTTCTTTCTCAAATGTAAACACATAGTTTCTTCATGATATATTTAACATACTGTGTTCACTCTTTTTATCTCTGAAATAGAAACCTTCTCTTTCTTTGATGCTGCTCCAAACACTCTTCGAGTTTCATTCTTTCCACTGCCCCCTACATCCCTTTTTTAAAAAAATTTCCAATACAAGATTTCACGTTCGCTACACAAAATTGAATTAAAAATGTATGTTTTGAAAAAAAAAAAAAAAAAGTCCATCACCAGTATACCTTTCGAGGTGGACCAAAATATATATATATATATATTTTTTTTTTTTCACAGTTAATTAATTGAAAAAAAAAAAAAAAAAAAATTCTACAAGCTGATAAAATTTACGACTAAGGAGCCAATCAACAAATTGCATGCAATATTTTTATTAGTAAAAATAATCATAATTTATAACTGGTTGTCAAAAAGAGACTTTATTTTGCCACTGGTTAACATATTTTACATTTAATCATAGCTAATTTCTGAAATATTACTTTTTTGTTATTGATTGCTGAAATTGGCATTTTGTTGATTACTGAAAACTATAATATCTTCCTCCCAAAACTGATTTTTAAAAAACAAAATCATTTTAAATATTTTAATAAAGTAAAATGTATTGGTAACTCTTTTGTATTAAAGGTTAATAATCCAACTAAACATGATAAAATAATTTTTGACAAGTCTTATTTTCAATTGCAATGCCTAATTTTTAACAAATTATTCCATATTTCAAACTTAATTAAATTAAAATTTTTAATTAAATATCGGTAAATTTTTATTTCTACATATTTTCCCCCCTATACATAATAATCATCATCACAAGACATGGGTCGATCTAGAGAAATTTTGGATCCCATTTGCTGTCCTTTCACAAAATTCAAATCCACAAAATGGGTGCCTGCACAAAATTCAAATTTATAAAAACAGCCTTTTTATAAAATTTTGTTTTATGAAAATGATCTTTTTATAAAATTTTCCTATGTTTTCAGTATTATTTTTAGAAACTTAGTATTAAACATTATCTAGAGTAGTACAGGGGTGAGACTACCTAACATGCAAAAACCCTAAAAACTGTTACTTGCATGAAAACAAGGAAGACTTATCAGTGACATATCATATGGCTACATATAATAAGTGATATCTACAGAGTTTTTAATACATTACAAAGATAATCAAATATTCAAAATGAGAAATTTCTATAAAAATAAAATAATTTAACATGAAATTCAGGGGTGGACCCTGAAAAGTTTCACCCCTGGTAGTAGCTAAAATAAAAGGTTTTATATGATGATTTCTTTTTTCCACAAAAATAAAGAATTTTCATAAAAATCTTTTGTTTTTCACAAATATGGGTCCCGAAAATAAAAAGCTGGACTGATCCCTGTTTGGTGAAATTCTGTATGAATAAACTACTTAGATATTACATATACAAGATGTATTAGTCTTGTAATTTGAAGAAGTTTAGAGAAAATTATAGAATTACCATTAGGTTTGCATGCTTTTCAAATATTACCAAAAAATGTATAAATACATATAGCTATTGAAATAAAACATTTAAAAACAGAAAATAGTTACAAAGCACAGAACTACTATGCTTAATAGATCATCTTTATTATATATATATATATATATATATATATATTAATAATATATATATTAAAACTAGTGTAACCCCACAGGCAAGTCACAAGTCTTGCCGCCTGCCTCCTTCTTCCTATCTTGTGTTTCTTGGGTTGTTTTTTCATTAATTTTGATGAGTTTATGGTTTTGAGTTAAGATTTGTTGTTTTACTTTATTGATTCGTTTGTTTTGCAGACTGTTAATTAATAGATCTGGTTTCTTTGCATTGTGTATTTCATCCACTGATGATTTTTTTTTTTTTTTTTTTTTTTAATCTTATTGGTCATTGGTGTTTCAGTGATCTTGTGTCTGTTGCTTGGCTTCTACTATGCTTAATAGATCATCTTTATTATATATATATATATATATATATATATATTATATATATAACAGATACTTTGCAGATACCATTGCTAGAATTACTAAATGCATAAAAATCAGCAGAAAAAAAAAGAAAAGAAAAGAAAGGCTAACCTTACCTTGCCATTTACAAATACCAAAAAGCATGAAATTCGGGACAATAGCTATATAGTTTTCCTGAACAAATTTATATAAAGAAATTTACCTGGAGAAAAGTAATCCATTCCGTTCAATCAACAATAATCCTTATGTATGACAATGAGTTGAAATGACTACAAAGAAAACTGAATATTGGAAAATATCATCTACTCCTTTTTTGACCAATCAAAATATTAGAACCTAAACCATGAATTATGACATGTACTGCTTGTGAATGCCATTATTGTCATAGTTATCAATCTCATAAAAGTCAATAAATAAGTAGGTGAAATTACATTTTACTCCAATTTTATAACATAAATATAAGTATTTTTTAATTTTAAATTATAATTAATCAAACTTTAACTGCATTCATCCAAGAAAACTTCCTATATGCATACATAAAATTTTAACTTTTTTTCTGATAAGAAGGATTAATTATCTATAAATAATCTCTTAAAATTTGCATTTAAAGGAAAATATTGAGAAAAGCTCCAAAATCAGCTAGCTCTCCAAAATATTTGTTAAACTCATAATAATTGTCAAAACATTGGAAAATTTAAGTTTTTTAAGGACAATATATTTAATTATAAAGTTTACATCAGAGAAAGTGAGTATTTATTTTTAATATAAAGAAACATTTTCTCTCTCTCTCTTTTTCCCCCACAATATAAAATAAGAGAAAATTTTCCAAATTTATAAATAATGGTTTCATTTATCTATTAAATGATTAGTAATAGCTTTATTTATCTATTATTATGCATGGCAGATTTAATATAACGTGCTTAATTTGTTTTAGTATGATTATATTAACAGTACTGATGCAAAATTTACTAGAAAAAGATAAATTATTAAGCAATAAAGGGTTAAGAAGTAGAAAGGTGATTTTGAAATTTTATATATTGTTTAACTGGTTCACAATTTCTTTGTGCAAAGTAAAAATTTATGTAATACAGAAACAATTACTGGAGAAAGTAATTTTATCCTGCTATTCATATAATTTTCAACTACTTATCTGCTACAGAATTTAATAGATTAATAAGAGTCTCTCCAAAATTTACAGAAAACTTACATATTGAAATATTTTACATGCATATATCAACCATGTCTGGGTAGCAAATTCAGATATGAAGCAACTAAAACATTTAAGCTATCTTGAAAAATATTTTTAAATTAAGCTGTTCACAAGGCAAAATCATTTTATGGTGTGAATAGAAGTTATCATCAAGTTAAATTCATTAGCATTTGATATTTGATTATATAGCACTATTTAGTTTGAAAATATATTGTAAAAGATTTTACATAAATGCACAGCATGAATATTTCATACCAACATATAAATATCTATAAAAAAAAAAAAGTGAACTGACTAGCTTCTATCTGAATTAAAACATGATAGATTCTAACATTAAATTATATGATATAAAATACTTACCATCTTGCAAACCTTCTCCTGAAGGTAAAATTGGAGCAGAAGTAGAAACAGAAGAAGTGCTACAATTTACTGCACTTACAGAATTACTAGCACTTACACTGTTTGTAACTGCACAATTGTCTTGTGAGCTGCTACAAGAAGAAGCACATGAACTTGAATATGTAACTGACACAGAACTAGTTTTTATGTCCATAGTAGAGCTAAGACTGTTGTTTATCGAACAAATAGTGTCACCAATATTTAAGTGACCATCACAGAGGTCCATATTAGAGTTTCTATTGTTATCTCCTGTTTTCACAAGAAAATCTGCAATATCGTTTTCAGTAGAATCAACAGATACTGTTGAACCATTATGTTTCTCATGGCTAAGTGTATCCGTTCCATTCACATCAGTTTTATGAGAACTATTATTACAGTCTAAAAAATTTCTGTTCTCCAGCATGACCTTTAAGTCTTCTTGCTCTTGATCAGTCAAGTATTTGTTCTTTTCTTCTTTGCTTTTCTTTACCAATCTGCTTTTATTCTAAAACAAATGAACAAAATAAGGCTTATTATATGCATTATAATGGAGATCATTTTAGGAAGGGGAAAAAAAAATGAAATATTACATGCATTCATTTAAAAGATATTGTGCTTAGCTCAGAAAATCACAATCCCAAGATTCAAGGATTTTAGGATTGTTTAATCAATCCTGGTATTCAGGAAGTTAGAGTCTCTTTAATATTGTACAAAAGAAAATGCCATACCACAGAAATGATAATGTAGAGATTCTATTTAACTTAAAAATGAAAATATCCTTTTAAAATAAATTAGTAAAACACAAACACACACTCACACATGCAACATACATAATTAACTTACAAAAAGTATATATGATAAATTACAACTGTTGAAAAACAATATTTTTTTAAGAAACAGAAGTAACAACAAATAATTTTTTCAGTTACAATAAAACTACATAGTTACCAACTTTCGTGTGAATAAAAAATGTTTTGATACCACTATTTTTGAACAGTAATTTTAATTTATTTAACTGCAGATAAATATTGCAATTTTTTTCTGCTAAAAAGTGCTGGCATCAAGAGTTCTGTATAATATAAAGTTCTTGAAATTTATGAAATTATACATTATTTAAAAGAGGAATTCAGACTTTCCACTGAAAAAACAATCAGTAATTTTAAAAGTGGGAGATCAGAATGCTATATTTCATTTAAAAAAAAAACAAAAAAAAAAAAAAAACACTAAAATTGTTATAATATAAAACCATGATTTAAGGCAAAGACTAGTAAAATAATTAAAAAAAGAGGAAATTATTACTATTAGTACTAAAAGCTTATAATAATAATTAAATAAAACTTACCGTGAGATGAAATTCAACATGAGGGAGTAATTCAGAATTCAAATAAGAATACAACTCCTTTTCTTGAAGATTAGAAGTTTTCCGGAACTGTTTTAGAAAAGAACGCCAATCAGAAAGAGTAATACAAACACATTCCCAATCTTTTTTATTCTGTTTTTTCTCACGATAAAGTCTCAGATCTGAAATTAAACAGTTTTGTGTAAATATCTATATAAAGTTTGTGAGTAAAAAAAACCTATCAAAATAAAAATTTTGGAAAACGAACTTTGGTACTATCTATCAATAACTCGTTATTTATAATTTTTAAATAAAGAATACTGTTTTTAATAAATAAAATAATGAACTTTAGAAAATTGTTTCAACATACCTTAACCCTTTAATGTTTACTATATATATTCTTTTAAAAATTGCTAATCTAATTTCAAAAATGACTATTAGATATAGAATTAGATATAGATTATAAATATGAAAAAAAAAAAAAAAAATAAATAAATTTTTTATTTTTGAGAAATTTTTGGTTTGAAACAAACATAGACATTGACCTGATTAATATCAAATAACAGTTAACTTAACAAATAAATAACTGTCAATAAACACTATAAACTGCAAAATCTTGCAACAGTTGTTTCAGGTCAAAATGTAGCATGTCCTTTTATCAGCTAAAACAAACAAACAAACAAAACAAAACAAAAAAAAAAAACAGGCATGAGTGCATCATCAAAACAGCAAGGTGCACTTGTGCCTACTAAGAAATTTAAAGTGACTTCTGCATATGGTTTCCTTTGACACACAATTTATTAAATTTCAAAGTAGTGCTGCTATCTATCAAAAAGAGAAGGAACAAAAATTTAAAAACCAATTTAAACAAGGAAAATATATTAAAAAATCATTGCATAAAAAATAATTAAATGTTTGGTTTCAGAGTGAAATCAATGAACGTTAAAGGGTTAAATAAAAAAATATTCTAATGAATGTTCAATTATTAAGCATGTTTAAAAATTTCTAACAAGTAACTACTATCTTTTAAAAAACATGAAACAAAAAAAGGTGTGTATTTTGTTACAAGACATTTTTATGATGTGTTTCACATAATACCAAAGGTCTAATAAAAATTATAATTACAATATTTTTCTATGTTGAACATTTATCAAAAACGGACATTTATTTCTCATTTAAAGAAGCAATATTTAACTGACAAAAACTGAGCAACTCAACAAACTAATCTTCACAAAATTGCCTTTTATTTGCCATAGCCCAGTGTTTTTGCAAAGTTTGTCCCTGTAAACCAACTTCAAGTAGCTCCATTCACTGCTGTCTACTTAGATAAGGAAATACAGAGACCAAATTAATATAAATAACTTACTTATTTGGAGCATTCAAATGAGATGAAATACTCTCTGTATGTGTAGTGAAACAAAGTAATCTCAATGTGATCTAAGTTAAGAAAACAAATACTTTAATATTACCAATTAACTGCAGGTGATGGAATTGCAGTAAAACTGCACTGAATTGGTAAGCAGCAAACTTCACTGAATTGAACTGAATCCTGAGCACATTTTTGACATGGCTTTTATATGCTGGAGAATCAATTTACATTTTTACACTACCTCTATTCCAGCAAACTTACTTAAATTATCTACTAAACATCGCTGGATCTGAAATTTTCATTCCAATTTCATAACGACTAGCTATCACTTTGCAGAATACCTTTATAAATCAGTGCTAAGATATTAAAAGCAGCTCAAATTTTAAATTCTTTGCAACCCCAACTTAGCAATTTCTAGTGAAAATTCTGTGAGATGCCTCCCAATTTCTGTTTTTATTTAAAAAAAATAATTACATTCTTTCTGCATATATTATTTCTGTTTATGATCCTGGATAAATTAATTTTCAAATTAAACTTCATATTCTGTCATTCTCCAGAAACAGAAATTTCATTTAATTTTATTACAGTCATTTGCAAAAGTTTAGACCAGTAGCCGATTTTGAGTATTTTAACACATTGCATCATTTGTGCAGATTATTGCATTGTCTCATGCTGATAGCATCAGACGCATTCTACTGCTATAAATAAAGGTGTCCGGCATGTTCACTGCCAGTTGTTTATTGGATTTTGTCGTGGACAGTGTTGTTGTGTAATTATTGTAATGGGTAAAAAACTTTCACTTACTGTTACAAAAAGGTCAGAAATATTGATCCTGCACAAAATTGGATTTTCTGAACGTCAAATAAGTTAGAGGGTAAATGTGAGCAAGACAGCTGTGCATTAAGCTATTAGTAAATTTAAAATTTCAGGAAAATTTCTGGACCTTAAGAGAAGTGGTCGTCCAAGAAAAATGAGTGCACATGATGATCACGTGGTAAGAAGCATGGTTGTATGAGATCCAAGAACCTCCTGCAATACAATTAGACATTCTCTGGCTGCAAAAAGCACCAATGTCAGTTTGAGTACTATTTCAAGACGTTTGGACAAAGATTTTGTTTTATCATCTCATAAACCAACAAGGAAACCTCGACTTACTCCAAGTATGAAAAAGAAATGATTGACTTATCGCCAGACAATATCAGAATTGGATAGTACAGCAGTGGAGTAGGGTCTTATTTTTGAATGAGTCAAGTGTGCAGCAATTTTCTGCACGTGCTTCAAATGTTTGCCGCCCAAGGAGAAGATATGATAAGAGATATAAGATTAAAACTGTGAAACATTCTCCAAGACAAATGATATGGGATACAATGTATGTGTCTGTTACAGCTAGTCTATATTTTGTGCTACCTAAAACCAATATGAACGGAAAGCGGTACCTTAATTTGTTATGACAGAAGTTAAAGCTTCACATGAGTGCTCATAAATGTTCAATTTTCATGCATGATGGGGCTCTGTGTCACAGGGCGAAGATTGTCAAGTAATATCTGAAGCCACAGAAAATCAAAGTGCTTGACTGGCCAGGTAACAGCCCAGATTTGAATCCAATAGAGATTCTGTGGTGTATTGTAAAAAATGAAGTTGCCGAAAAGCAACCATCCACTGCTACGGCACTTGTTGAAGCAATAAAGCATGTCTGGTACACAGACATTTCTAAAGCTTACTGCAAGTCTCTTATTTTTAGCATGCCTAAAAGGATTGCATAAGTTATAAAAAACAAGGAGGTCCTACAAAATACTCACATTAATTACAGTAAATAACCATGTACAGTCCATTTTGTTCTTTTATATGTAAAATATGTACGTTATTTTTGTGGAATTCTATTAAATCTGATTTTTCTATGGGTGGTATTAATCTTTTACAAATGACTGTAATGAAATTTAAGCAATGCAATTTTTTTTTTTTTTCTTTTCTTTTTTAGTCTTACCTGAATATAACTATGAACAAGTAAACATAACCATACTTAAAAAAAATAATATGCTTACCAGCTTTTACTTACCATCCAAATACCAGTACACATTATTGAAAGCATCTTTTCCAGCACATATGCCTCTCTAAAAAAAAAAAAAAAAAAAAAACAGTCAACATTTTATAGTAAAAAATAAATCTAAAAAATAAGACACACAATGATTTTTTACTTTGAAACAGATTTGTATTAAATACAAAGTTTATCTTTGATGCAATACAATTGTTTAGAAAGTTAATTAGCTTAGCTTATAAATCTAAATATTTTAAGTAATAATAGTGTTGGAATAGGAATTAAGGCTGACTGTCTGCATGTGACATCTAGGTCTAAGTAGGATGCCCTCCATCAGGGCTTCCTAAGAGCTCTTAGCCTGTATTCACATGAACTTGCAGAAAATCACCAAAACATCAACTAGCTAGAACAACGAGCATCACCTGGGTTTATAATTAGTTGATTTCCAAAAAAATAATGAAATTATTAAGTACCCTCAAGAGGACTGAGTTTCTCCACTATTATTCTCAATATTCAATTATACCGACATAAAACTATTCATTCTATCAATGATAATTTTTCGAATTTTTATGATATTTGCTTGGCGATTTTTTAAAAATAGCAAAATAGATTTGGTTAAGAAATTATGCAAAAGATATTTTGTCAACATTTGCACATGTGTAGTTAAAAATTATTTAGTAAAAATGCGCATATTTTATTAGATATTTAATATTTTTGTAATACGACTGCAGTATTCTTTGTCTAATGTAGTATTTCAACTTTTCTAAAAGTGACGTTGTAATAGGTTAAATATCCTATATGATATATTAATAATAAAAATAAATCAAACATTTTACAGAAACTTTATCTTCGTGAATACACACACTTTTCAGATATAAATAAGTACAGATATTAAAAACATTATTATTTACCTTACATAAGTCCTAAATACCTTCGCAATACGTATTTCAAGTGCCAGCGCACTCATCCTCAGGCGAACTGTGACATCTCGTTCCACTGTTGTCATCGGGTATCGTCGGCGTTGGTTCTTCATTTCTTTTCGTTTTGGTTGATTGCTTGATTAAGTGGTTCCATTCTTTAGGGATTCGTGCATGTTCTCGGTCATTTACTGCCATGGGGTTAGTAATGATTTCTAGCGCTTCTCTTTTGAGGGCATAACTGTGATTATTGTAGTGGGCGATTTTATTAGTATGTATGCTGTTAATATTAATTGGGTTATTGAGGTGAGCGGAAGTGAGCGCGGTGGATTGACGGTTATGATTTAAGTCGGATTTATGTTCTTTTTCGCGATCTATTATTTTCCGTTTAGTGACACCAATATAGCATGCGCTGGAGTTATTATTGTAGCTGAAATCTATTTTATAAATGCCGGAAGTGGATCTATTGTCAATCTTGTCTTTATCATTTCTAATATGTTGAAAAATATTCCGGTTAAGTTTAATTGGAATGTTTATATTGTATTTTTTAGCGGCATTTTTTATTTTTATACTTGCGCCATTGCTGAAAGGGATTGGGGTAGTGAATTTTGGTTTTTCATTTTGAGTGTTGCTAATTTTATTAAGGATTTTTATACGTTTTCTATATAGTTTGTTGATAGTATTTTTTGGATAGTTGGCTTTATAGGCGATATTTTTAATAAATTTAAGTTCTTCGTTGAGGAGGGTTTTATTGGAGCAGATAAGGATCGCGCGGTTTATATAAGATCTTAAAGCGGCATATTTATAGGGAAGGGGGGTATGGCAGTGTTTATTGATGATTTCATTATTGGCTGTTGGTTTCCTGTAAACAGTTGTATCGATTGTGTTGTTTGAATTTTTCGTTATTTTAATATCTAGGTAGTTCAATGTGTTGTTAGTTTCATTTTCCATCGTGAATTTTATGTTTTTATCAAGGCTATTGAGATCGTTTAGAATTTTATTGGTGTCGGAATTTTTCGGTAAAACTGTAAAAACGTCGTCGACGTAACGAGTCCAGATTTTAGTTTTATTAATAATGTTAATGGCGGAGTTTTCGATAAGTCGCATCTTTAATTCTGCGAGGATCCCTGAGATGGGCGACCCCATGGGAACGCCCTGCTTTTGTTTGTAGATGTCATGATTAAATTGGAAGTATGATTCGTTTAGGAGCAAGTTATTGGTGCGGATTAAGGTTTCGCTAATCTTATTATCGCCGTATGTTTCAACTTAAGATTAGCGAAACCTTAATCCGCACCAATAACTTGCTCCTAAACGAATCATACTTCCAATTTAATCATGACATCTACAAACAAAAGCAGGGCGTTCCCATGGGGTCGCCCATCTCAGGGATCCTCGCAGAATTAAAGATGCGACTTATCGAAAACTCCGCCATTAACATTATTAATAAAACTAAAATCTGGACTCGTTACGTCGACGACGTTTTTACAGTTTTACCGAAAAATTCCGACACCAATAAAATTCTAAACGATCTCAATAGCCTTGATAAAAACATAAAATTCACGATGGAAAATGAAACTAACAACACATTGAACTACCTAGATATTAAAATAACGAAAAATTCAAACAACACAATCGATACAACTGTTTACAGGAAACCAACAGCCAATAATGAAATCATCAATAAACACTGCCATACCCCCCTTCCCTATAAATATGCCGCTTTAAGATCTTATATAAACCGCGCGATCCTTATCTGCTCCAATAAAACCCTCCTCAACGAAGAACTTAAATTTATTAAAAATATCGCCTATAAAGCCAACTATCCAAAAAATACTATCAACAAACTATATAGAAAACGTATAAAAATCCTTAATAAAATTAGCAACGCTCAAAATGAAAAACCAAAATTCACTACCCCAATCCCTTTCAGCAATGGCGCAAGTATAAAAATAAAAAATGCCGCTAAAAAATACAATATAAACATTCCAATTAAACTTAACCGGAATATTTTTCAACATATTAGAAATGATAAAGACAAGATTGACAATAGATCCACTTCCGGCATTTATAAAATAGATTTCAGCTACAATAATAACTCCAGCGCATGCTATATTGGTGTCACTAAACGGAAAATAATAGATCGCGAAAAAGAACATAAATCCGACTTAAATCATAACCGTCAATCCACCGCGCTCACTTCCACTCACCTCAATAACCCAATTAATATTAACAGCATACATACTAATAAAATCGCCCACTACAATAATCACAGTTATGCCCTCAAAAGAGAAGCGCTAGAAATCATTACTAACCCCATGGCAGTAAATGACCGAGAACATGCACGAATCCCTAAAGAATGGAACCACTTAATCAAGCAATCAACCAAAACGAAAAGAAATGAAGAACCAACGCCGACGATACCCGATGACAACAGTGGAACGAGATGTCACAGTTCGCCTGAGGATGAGTGCGCTGGCACTTGAAATACGTATTGCGAAGGTATTTAGGACTTATGTAAGGTAAATAATAATGTTTTTAATGTAAGTTTTCGTCCTATTATGAAAGTAATTAATATAAGTACAGATAATTAAAATAAGTCCTATAACTACAAGCAACAACTACAATGCATTTTTATAGGAGGATACATTTTTTTTTCTTTTTATCTTTCTCTTTTCTTCATTATACTCCCTGAAGTTCCAAAAGATTCTATTAAATATTTCTTTAGATATTTGACAACACATCAAAATTCGAAAGCATATAAATATTTTTTTCATACAGAGCACATGCACATGCATATATATGCATTTATTTGAAAATACAAAATGTTAATCTACACAGATCGAAAATGATACATACCAAATCTTCTGGTGAATAATTTTCATCCAAAAAATCAGCAATATCTTCTTCCTTTTTCTGATGAACATGATCAATCAACCACTTCAGAATTCCTAACTGAAATGAAAAAAGAGAGTGCCAAACTGTAATTTTTGTTTTATCCGATTTTTTTAAGTAATTTTTTTTATGAGTTTTCCCAAGTCCTTTTATTTCATTTTAGAGTGTGTCATTTTTCCCCTCTTGTTGCAGGGGTGAAAGTTAGTCAAGAGAAAAAAAAAAATACTGACCTAACTGAACAAAATTAGAAAAATACTGCCTAATATATATATATATATATTTTTTTTTTTTCTAAATACCGACTAACTTTAGAAAGCAAAACAAAAGATAAATATTAAACATTGTACACTCAATTTTTTTTTTTATTTAAATTCTATAATACAAAATAAGTATATTTGAAAAAATTTATTATTCCAGATTTCCAGAATAGACCACAAAAATACTGTGTATTTTGGCAATTGAACCTGAAAAATAACTAAATAAATAAAATAAAAAGCAGGAGTTCCGTTAATTTGCAGTTAAAAATACTAACCGATTATTAAGTTTTGAAAAAAGAAAAAAAAATCATGAATTCTGTCACCAGTTAAATAATTTTCTATTAAAATAGAAAATTACTTAATTGCTGATGCAATTCATTGCAAATGTTATGATTTTTTTTAAATTTATTATTTCACTAGGTTTCAGCACTGAGATGCAACTAAATAAGTGCAATTTTGTCTGGAATAATTCTAAACTTTTACAGTCATACATAAAAGATTATCTATTTTATTTGTCAACAGCCCCCCCCCCCTACACACACACAAAAAAAAAAAAAAAAAAAAAAAAAAAAAAAAAAAAAAACTTAATTTTCATTAGCTGACCTTGAAAATATACTTTATTTTTAAGGGTTTATATAGGATAAAAATGGATTGAAAATGAACCTTGCACGAAAATTGGCCTTTTAAAATAAACTTTAAAATTATACAAGCGAGAAAATTGTTTTGTTAATCAGTTGAAAAATTCTAGCCACTTGCAAGTAAATTAAAATTTCAATTTATAGGTCTAGTGGACTGCTCTGTGTGTGTATGTGTGACAAATTTTATCTAAGCTTCTCTTATTAATGAAGCCATAAATTTATTATAATAATTAAACACCTTACATTCAGCTTCACTTGGTGACTCCTAGTGGTGAAGTACTTTCAGGTCGGCGGATCCCCCTCATCGTCGACACCGGTCACTTCTGCAGTGTTGTTCTCTCGTGAATTTTCCTTAGAACTGATCAGTTGGAATAGAACTGATGGGACATCAGTTCTAAGGAAAATTCACGAGAAAACAACACTGCAGAAGTGACCGGTGTCGACGATGAGGGGGATCCCCTACCTGAAAGTACTTCACCACTAGGAGTCACTAAGTGAAGCTGGATGTAAGGTGTTTAATTATTATAATGATAAATTTTATTTTATAAATAACTAGTATATAATAAAATATATAATGCTAGTAGATAAAGTATTAATAAAAATGAGTGTTATACTTATTTCAGTTTCTCTTGAATAACAAAATTAAATAGTCTTAATTATTTAGCATGATCGTAGCATGGAATGTATTTGCCAGGCTCTAAAAAATGAATTATGATACTCTTATATAAACCTGAAATTTGAAATTACCAGTTATTTTGACAGTGGCAGGCAGATCCTTTAAAATTACTTATCACTTTTTCAAAAAATTTTCAACTGATTACTCAAATTTTCTTTGTTGAACTTTTTCTTGATGCTTTTTTAAAATCATCCAACTTTTGTGAAATATGTGTTCAGCCTTAAACAAGACTATAGCCAGAAAAAAAAAAAAAAAAAAAAAAAAAAAAAATTGGAGGAGGTTCAAACTTTGATACACATTGTTTAGTGTTAAAATTGAAGCATAATCCAAAAATTTTTGAGAAATCTGAAAATTTCAGGATGGGGATTTGACCCCCCCCCCCCCAAATCCCCCTTGGCTATGACTTTAGTTTTAAATTCTCTGGCTTTTGTGAAGGGTTTATTTTTAGATCATAAATTTTTGTTAAAGAATTGTTTTCAAGTGTAAACTTTTCCTAGAAAGAACGACTCCTGAAAAAGTAATTTTTTCATAAAAATTGATGATTTTTTAAAAGTAGCTGAATGACAAGGGAAAAAAAAAAAAAAAAAAAAAAGACATTTTTGTGGATGACTGACAAAATATGAAAATTGCTTTTGTCAAACCTACAATCTTGTCAATTTCTTTTAAAATTTCAATTTTATCTTTCAATGAAAGTGCTTTGTACTTTTAAGACATTTCAAGATTTAAAATAACAAATGAAACAGAAAACAGCAATTCAGAAAAACGCTTATCCCAAGAGTAAAATCCAAGAATGACACCATAGAGTTAGTCTGGTTAACTGCCTGCATTGACTCTTCCATTGTTCGATTCCTCTAGTTAAGATAATGGTCTTTGATTTTGATTTTTGTGTTCCTCATTTAAGATGCTTTCTAGGAAAAGCCTTGCTTATTTAGAATGAAAAAAATAACATTTGGCCATGAAATTTTGCAAATTTTAGAAAAATGGAAAAGATGTATAACTGGTATTGAGCAATGCATAAATGATGAATTTTTACCTGAAAATAAATTGGAATAAATTCGGATTTCACTAAAAGTATATTTAAATGTAAAAGACGTATAAAATGGGAGATGTATAAATGGTGTTTTACTGTATATACATTTTGAATTACACTATAAATTTTCAATATTAAAGAAAGAAAGAAAGAAAGAAAAAATGCAGAATTGAATTATATGTTATGCATGCCAATGCACAAAGATGAATACTTTTATTGAAATTAGAATGCAAATGAATTTAAGGATTTTGCAACCAAATAAATAGTTACAAAAAAAAAGAAAATTTTAGAGTAACAACACATTTAAACTTTACACATTTAGTATTTGCAAATTACACTAAAATGCTGTTTTATATTAAAAGAAATGAAGATTTAGTAATTGTCTATTTAGTAATTATCATTTTAAAGGTTACAACTAAACTAGATACTTCTGAGTAGCTGAAGCTCAGGAAAAGAGATTTACCAATAAATACATCTTTGGGACAGGCTCACTACATCCGTTTGGAATGAAATGGTGAATACAGTAACAGGTAATCAAAATATTAAGTAAACAAAAGTATTTTACAATTGACTCTCTCAAATCCATGCATCTTAATCTGCTTTACCTTTAATGGAGGTGGAAGGTAGGAGATAAAAAGTACAAGAATCTTGTTTATATTTGTTAAAACAACATTGCAATGTAATATTTGAAAATTTAAAGGCAGAATAAAATGTTTTAATTTTGACTGTGATTGAATGTTTTTAAGTGTGGCAATGGTTCACTGCCAACACTCTCTATATAAGTCATTCACATTCAGCATAGTAAATTGTCGTGCTATTGCCTGATGACAATATGGACTTTTTAAAATTAACTTGTATAAGCTTTTAAATATGTTTTAACTGTAAATAGCATTTTATTTATTAAAAAAAAAAAAAAAAAAAAAAAAAAAAGAGAACAAATATTTTAATTTTAAGATATTTTAAATACAGATTGTCTGTTTTTATTTGAATATTAATTGCTGCAAATGTAAAACTGTAAAATAAAATAAAGTTCACAATATCGCTTCAAAATCTGAGTTTTAATTAAATATAGAATTTAAAAAAAAAAACCTTTTGTTAACTCTACAACATGGCCGGAGTACTTTCGCTGGGGTTCCCTGGCTTTTTCGACAGCAACTCTTGGTGCTGGAGGGTTTGAAGACTGTGCTGTTCTCTCTTGGCTATTCTGCATAAAAGCATGTTGCGTCACTGTTTATCGAGTCTGGCCGCATCGTTGCCATTACAAGAATTTGAAAAATTAATTATTTCTACCTCTTCTCTATGCGCGGCATACTTATAATTTTTATAATTTGCGAGTTTCGTAACATTTTCAAAATGAATATTGATATTTTCCTCCCTATGTACTTTCGTTAAAGCCGTAGTTGTTTTTATCCACGGTAATACCATGGCTATGTTTTTTGATTCGCGTTTTAATTTTTCTTTTTGTTTTTCCAGTATAACATCAGTAATTACTTTTATCATCTATAAACGGAATCTTATATATACCAGTGGTCTCTAAATGGCTTACTGGATCTTTATCATTCCTGATCATTTGGTAAATATTAGGGCTAGGTTTAATAGGGATATTAATGTTATTTTTGGCTGCAATATTTTTAATTTTACTGGAAGCACCACGATCATAAGGAATAGAGGTAGTATATTTTAATTGCTGATTTTGGTGATCTG
Organism: Salticus scenicus; assembly: GCA_963930645.1. Lineage (NCBI taxonomy): Eukaryota > Metazoa > Arthropoda > Arachnida > Araneae > Salticidae > Salticus > Salticus scenicus. The sequence continues at coordinate 171,618,967 of OZ005651.1, forward strand.
GGATTTTATTAAGACTTTTAACGTGGTTTTTATAAAGTTTATTAATTATATATAAATAAAAAACCTTACATTCAGCTTTATCGACGTGACTCTTCATCGGCGAAGTACTTTCTAATTAGGGCCCCCCCCCCCCCCTCATTATCAACGCTGGTCACTCCTTTCTGTGTTTTCGTGAAGACTTATATATACTTATATTCGTGAAGACTTATACTTCTATAACCTTTGACTTAGTTTTTAGTAATTACTTAGTGATGAATTTGGTAGTTTATTTTCTAGGAGGAAACTTAAAATTAACGTTTGTTTAGTAAAATATACATTTTTTTTTTTTTTTTCTCTGAATTTATATTGGTAGTAATAAACTTTCGCGTTAATTCATTTTCGTTTTGGCATGGATCATTCTGAGTTATATTCCAAATGGAAAAAGTTAAGCAAGAAATTAATACACTTAGGAAATCAAGTTCAGTTTTTGAACGATTGTAAATATTTTAATATTATTCCAAATTCCCTACGAATTAATAGTAAATTTATTTGAAAAAGCTTTCCACGTGAAGTCCGAAATTTCGAAAATAAAATTTTAGATAAAGCTATACGGTTTAAAAAAGCAGTTTACTATTAAAACAGAGACAAAGAAAGGACTTTAGTTGACGAGATTGGCAGAAAAACGAACCATCAACACTTTGAAACTATGAAAAATAAAATAAAAACCTTTTCCGAAATTGAAAATAGTGTTAACGCTAAGAAACACAATAAGAAATTAAAATTTTTGATTAAAAAATATAATGTTAAACCTAAAATAATCAGGGAACACCCATACATTAATTTATCAAAATATCAAACTAACACACATGAAGATGCCATATTAAAAATGGGACCGAAATATATCTTAGAACAACCCATAAACATCAAAGACAGCATAGCAAAAATTGAAACAGCCATTAATAAAATTCCCACTCATAATCAAAATATAATAAGAAGTACCGCTCAAAAAGAACTAACAAACCTAATGAAAAATAAAAACATTAACAGATACGATCTAAAAGCTCTAAAATCCTTAAAAGATAATAAAGAAATAACTTGCACTCTGACAGATAAAACAGGTAAAATTGCAATTTTAGACAGAACTGATTACATCAATAGAATAAACGAAACCATCCGCGAAATCAATGCTATAGAAACAAAAAAGGTTCCAAATAAAAAACTTAATGAAAAAGCCAACGAATTAATCAAGAATGGCCATTGGCCAAATAACCAACCACCAAAAATAGATAACTATGCTCCAAACACACCTAGACTTTTCGGAAGATATAAAGACCATAACCCCCCCCCTCCCCCCCAAAATTAGACCCATAGTTAACAAACGTGATGGCCCAACTTATAGTTTAGAAAAATACATGACAAATATTTATAAGAATATCCTCCCCCATCACAGTATAGCTTAAATAAAAGACTTCATTAAAAGAATAAAAAACATTGAAATTCAGGAAAATTTTAAATTTGTTAGTTTTGATATAATAAACCTTTATCCCTCCATAGATACCGATGAAATAATTAATACTATTGACGACGAAATTGACAGAAATTATAACCCTCTAATAGCCCAAACATTAAAGTCCACAATCAACTTAATTTTAAAAGAAAGTTTTTTCAAATTTGATCAAAAGGTATATCAACAAGTTAAGGGAGTTCCGATGGGATCCCCTATATCAGGGATAGTTGCAGAATTTAAATTAAGAAAACTGGAAGATACAATATTAGAAAAATTCAAACAGAAAATAATTTATTGGAACAGATATGTCGATGACATTTTTGCCATAGTCCACGAAGAACAAAACGTAACAGAACTCTTAAATGACTTAAACCACTTAGATAAAAACATACAATTCACTAGCGAAGTAGAGATAAATAACGAAGTTAATTTTCTTGATGTTAAAATAAAAAGAATGAAAAATACAATTAACACGACCGTTTATAGAAAACCTACCGCTAGCAAAGAAATCATTAACTACAATAGTAAATCACCATATAAATATAAATTAAATGCAATCCAGTCTTATATTAATCGCGCAATTCTTATATGTACCGAACCGGAAGACCTCAAAAATGAAATCAAATATGTTAGAAATTTAACCATACAAGCCAACTACCCTAAAAATCTCGTTGATAAAATATATAAAAAACGTCTAAAGAAAATCAATAATATCCCCAGCCACCAAAAACCAAATAAAAAATACACTAACGCAATACCTTATGACCGCAGAGCCGCAGTAAAAATTAAAAATGTTGCAAGTAAATTAAATGTGAACATTCCAATTAAGCCAAATCCGAATATCTATCAAATAATCAGAAACGACAAAGATCAAATTCCCCCCCTCGAAACTGCCGGCATTTACAGAATCCCATTTAAATATCAAAACAATAGCGATGGTTGTTATGTAGGAATGACCAAGAGAAAAATAAATACAAGAATCAAAGAGCATACTAATGATATAAAATTTGGAAAATATGGCACCGCGTTAGCACAAACTTATAAAAACGAAAATATTGAAATTGACTTTAAAAACACTGAAAAAAAATCGCTAATTACAATAATCACAATTATGCGCTCTTTCGTGAAACAATAGAAATTATCAGCCAACCCAATGCATGCAACCTGGACCAACCGGCCACAGGTATAGACGCCACCTGGCGCCATCTCCTGAAGAAGAGGGATGAAGTTGAATACCTGGAGAGAGTCTTCACGAAAACACAGAAAGGAGTGACCAGCGTTGATAATGAGGGAGGGGGGGCCCTAATTAGAAAGTACTTCACCGATGAAGAGTCACGTCGATAAAGCTGAATGTAAGGTTTTTTATTTATATATAATTAAATTTTGTGGCTTTATATATTTAAAATTCTAAAGTTTATTAATTAGTTTTTCTGAATAGCCTGCTTTTTTGGTATGCTGCTTAATTATGTTTAATTCATTATGAAGATCTTTTGGCTCGTTACAAATAATTAAAGCACGGTTTATATAGGCCTGTATGGCATTAATCTTATATCTATACGGGGTTTTGCTTTTTGAGTGTATTATTTCGTTGCTGCTGGTTGGATTTCTATAGACTTTAGTATTGATTCGGTTACTATATCGTGTTATTGTGACGTCAAGATAATTTATTTGGTTATTGATTTCTTCCTCGAGGGTGAATTTAATGTTGGAATCAATTTCATTTATAGCACTTAAAATTTCTTTAGGGTTGATATTGTTATCAAAAACTTTTTAGCTGAACTAAAATTACGTAAAATGGAAGAAATAATAATGGAAAAACTTAAGGAAAAAGTGTTTTTTTAGTTATAATACGTCGACGACGTTTTTGCCGTTATTGATAACGATATCAACCCTAAAGAAATTTTAAGTCAATTTTAAAAATCAGAGGATTTAATTTCAATAAAAGTACAAATTAATTTTTACATGGCCTACATACAAATAAAATCGAATTGAGTAAAACATGTCTCATTTCCTATTAAGATCTGGACTACAAGGGCTGACTACAGCCTGGCACAATCCCAAGTGCACTACTTTCCTCATACCTTGAATAGATCATTTATGATACAAGGATGTAATTTTATATAAGTCCAAGAGATATATTTTAAGAAAGTTGTTGATGGATTACTTTCAAATTAAAATACAAATAAGTTAATTTACTTATGTTATAATTGTTTTCATTTGTAGTTAATGTATAGTCTCTGAAATGCAATCTTCCAATAATACTGTTTTGTCTACCCAAGTAATTATGTTGATCCATTTCACTTTTTTGTCTTGTCATATCTCTAACACTTCTAACGATATAAAATTCACACAGTTTTGCATATCGCCTAATTAAGGTATGGAATATATTTTATTTACTGCAGTAAGAATTCATTACATTATACAGGTGGCTAAGATTTGAACTTTTCCAAATTATTTGACACCTGCTATTTATTTTCCAATAAAAATTTTCCAAAACTAGTAAGCAATTTATAATAGCAAAATTTCAACAATAATTTATTTCCTAAAATCCATCCCTGACTTTCTCTTGACCACTAGCCATACTGCTGTATAAAAATTTTAAAAAATTATATTTTAACTTGAATCCCCTGATTTTTTTTTTTCCTCCCTTAAAAAAAAAAAAAAAAAAAAAAGATGCCATGCTTCATACCCAGGATTAATTTTGTGCTCTGGAGAGAGTCAGGAACACAAAACTATCCCTGAAATGTTATGGAATGTGGCTATTTCAGTAGTGGAGGTGTGATGGTATGCACGGGAGGGAAGGGGGGGGGGGAGATTTTTAACCGCGAATCTTTGACCACCCAAATATATCTGAATGAGGTTTTAGAGCTTTATGTAAGATTTTTCAGAGGAGCATACCTGCCAACTTCTCACTAGAAGAATCAAGAAGACTGACCTCAAAAAACAGGAAGATTCCATTAAAATCAAGATTTTTTTTTTTTCTATATAGTAAGCATAGCTGAAATAATAATTTTCTACTAACCTGATCCAAAAACTGTATATATGAAAAATTTAGGGGAAAAAAAAGCTTTAAGCATTGATTTTATCAAGATAAGCATATTATAATAGTACAGGTAAGCATTTTTATGTTTGAATTCTTTAGAAATGGAAATTCTATTGTATATGCATCAGAAAATGCTTATTTATATATTTCTCCTTCTTAGCAGTACTTATTTTTTAAATGAATATATTCAGTCAAGTAAAGTATGCTCTCATAAGTTAAACACATGAATGCGAGAGGACGTCGCAGAGTTGTATTCTCCCAGCTTTATCAGGGAAGGGATTATCTGTTTTGTTCTCTAAAAGGCAAGGTTATGCTGTATGATGTTATGATCTGCTCTGCAAAAGCCATTTCAAAATGTGATTAGTATTTTGGGGCAAATCTAACCTCCTCATGCTATTTTAATTAAAACTGAAAATTTTCATATATAAGATTTTTGCAGATGATTTAAAAAAATATAGTATATACTTTATCTTTTTTTTTTTTTTTTTTGGAGGTTAAAATGAAATACATGAAAAAAATCTCAAAATCCAGAAGATTTCATTTTCTGACCACAAGCAAGAAGAAAATAGAAAAATCAAGAAGACTTGGCAGCTATGGAGGTGCATATGGATCGGATATTTTATTTATGGATGATAATGCTCATCAACATCGAGCAAACCTCGCAGACAAATTCCTTGAAAATGAAGATATTAAGTGAATACAATGGACAGCAAAGTCTCCTGATCTTAGCTCAATAGAAAAGTTATGAGACTACCTTGGAAAAGCAATTTCATGTAGACATCCTCCACCTAGAGATGTTAATGCTCTGAAGACAGGGTTTCCCCTCAATTTAAAAAATAAAATTCCCTGACTTTTTCAGGTCTATTTTTAGAAAATTCCAGTCACAAAATTTGGTTCATGACATAAAAAATAGCTTACGGTATAAAACAGAACATAGCTCACGAGATAAAAGACAACATAGTAACATGATTTGCGATGAAAACTTAATGCTCAAAAAGGATTTTCCAGGTTTGTATCGTCCTTTTTCCAGATTTTTGAGCAATATATACAATTTTCCCTGCTATTTCCCTGACTTTTTTACATAATTTCAAATTCCCTGACTTTTCCAGGTATTCCCTGTTCTCCCTGACCCGTGGGAACCCTGTCTGAAGATGGTATTGCTGGAACAGTGGAGATTAATTCCCGAAACTGTAGTTGACAACATTATAGACAGAATGAAAACACATTATGATTTGTGTGTACAAGTCAGGAGAGATCACGTTTTGTAAGGCTTCATTTTTTTTTCCTCAGTTATTCCATTTTTTCTAAACTCTCTTTGTCACAATTTATTACCAGTCTTATTGTTTCAGGCTACAATTCAAAATAATATGCAGTGCTTTCAAAAAATTTTCCTCTGTATTTATGTGTCAAAATGTTATTCCTCATCAGAAGGATTCCTGAAATTATAATTCAAAGTTTCTGAGAAATTTGTGAATTTATGCACATAAACATAATTTTGGACATAAGTATATCTTCTGAAAGCTACATGTGAGGAAATTTAAGGTCTCCAAACACTTAAAATATCTTTAAAACAGATGTTGGTGCCATGCTCTGCTAAATTAACCTAGAATCAGTACTACTTTGATAAGTGGAATTTGCAAGGTGATAGAATATTAGTGAATGTTTTACTTTTATATTGTACCAAGCAGTTCAGATAGTATTATTGCATGAAAACATATCCATGTTAAAAATTTTATACATGTCAGAATATCAATGCTTTTACAATTGTGTCAGATTATTATTATTATTATTATTTTTTTTTTTTTTTTTGTGGGGGGGGGGGAAATATATAGCTCTTTTCTTTGAATACCTTAAGACATTTCAAGTAGTATTCATTTTCAAGGGATCACTCTAGAGCGCTTCAGCGGGGCGGCCTGCCCTGATACCTATTTTCCGGTGAAATCCTGCCCTCCTTGCCCTTTTCCGAGAAAGAATACCCCCCCCCCCCCCAATTTTCATGATGTGAACCTGACCTTGATGTGTTTACTTTTTACTTCTAATGACTTCTGATCTTTTTCCTTTCTAGAATGCTCATTTTTATCCATTCCGGTTTCTAATTTTTTAAAAACTAAATAAAAAATGAAATCTATATATTAATTTGAAACGTGTTTTGTCTGTCTCCACTAAATGGAGAGAACAGCTAGGTGTAAAAATTTGGTTGAGGTGTCTAAAAAAAGGTCCTGGTCTGTAGATGTGTCATCAAAAGAGAAAAATAAAAAAAGTCGAACGATTCCCCCCCTGGGGAGTAGGGAATAAAAACAAGTTTGCGAGCTAAACTCAGCTCCAAATTACTTCACCGTGAAGAAATTGTACATAGGGGGGGGGGGGAGGACTAGACTCTAATAATAAAAAATCTATTTCTGCGATTTTGGAATTTTCGATTTTAAAGATGGAAAGGAGGGAAATCCGTTCTAGACACACACATGTAGCACCTCATTTTAAAGGTCTTGAAATTTCATGTTGATTGGGGATGTTTGTATACAATATAGTGCACTCCCTGTTGGTGAAAAATGGAACTAGATGATTTTGCAATAGACTATCATGTTACACCTTATTTTAAAGGTCTTGGTATTTCCTGACCGTTGGTGATGTTCGTACAGAACACACTGTGCCCCTGGCGGTGGAAAGTACAACTAAAGGATTTTGCAGTTGACACCACCATGTGACCAGTGCTGCCAGATTGAGGGACATTTTTATTCAAATTCCACCAATAAATTTTAATGTTAACGGTTGTCTAATCATTTTGCAGGCTTTTTTGTAACATGTTTTAGAAATGATTAGCCAACCATTACAATTGAAATTTTGTGGTGGCTATTGAACAAAAAATTCCCTCAATCTGTCAGCACTGCATGTGACACCTTATTTGAAAGGTCTTGAAAATTCAAGGCGATTGGTGATGTTCATATACAACATACAGCACCCCCTGGTGGAGGAAAGTGGTGCCACAGCCACAGGCAGTAGAAACACGAGTCAGAGGTTCGTTCGGTTCAAGGTTAATTTATGAGAATTTTTTCATGTGATTAGCGGCCTGCATATACGCTGCCACAGGCACTGGAGTCATGAGCTCGAGTTCCGTTCTGTTTGAAGTAATTTTTTTTTTTGCTACAGTTTTTTTTTTTAATGCTTTCATTTAAAAATAGAAATTCAAACAAAATCGAGTTAAAGATATAAAATCATACAAATTTAAAGTTCATTTATGGTTATTATCATGAGCCTGGGCAACGCCAGGCAGATTCATTCAGTTTAAGGTTAATTTTTGGGAATTTTTTCATGTTATTAGTGGCCCGTGTATGCGCTGCCGCAGGCACCGGGGTCACAAGGGAAGAGTTTCGTTGTTTGGTTCAAGGTAATTTTTTTGTTGCAGCTGATAATTTTTTTCATGATGCTTTCATTTAAAAAAAGAAATTCAAACAAAATCGAGTTAGAGATATAAAATCCTACAAATTTAAGGTTCATTTAAGGTATCATGGGCCCGGGCAACACCGGGCGGGTTCATTCGGTTCCAGGTTAATTTCTGGGAATTTTTTATGTTATTAGCGGTCGGCGTATGTGCTGCTGAAGGCACCGGGGTCACAAGGCAGAGTTTCGTTTGGTACGAGATAATTTTTACAGCTGATTATTTTTTCACTATGCTTTTATTTAAAAATAGAAATTCAAACAAAATCGAGTTAAAGATATAAAATCATACAAATTTAAGGTTTATTTAAGGTTATTACCATGGGTCCGGCCAACGGCGGGCAGGTCAGCTAACATGTAGTCTTAGTATATTAAACGAAATAGAAAATAAGAGATAGCAACTGTTTATTTGGGGTCAGTTTGATGTCACATTGACAGTATTTGTAGAAAGTGATGGCATATATAGTATTTCTACTTATAAGCATTTTTCAGACTTTCTTTTTTTTAAAGTGAAATGTCGTAAATTATATTAGATGTTTTAACTTGAAATACATTTAAATAATGATGCGATGATTTTTGAAACATTATGGTCAATAAAGTGATCTTCGAATTTGACGAGTTTCAGCTAGTTTATTATCTAATCCAGAATTGAATGTAACTTTAAGACTGATTTTGGTAGAGCAAGGTGAATCTTGAAGATTATCAAACATTAATTAATTTGGAGTTTATAAATTAATAACAGTACATATTTAGGTAAATATGAAATGCATAAAACTCATTTTATATATTGCTGTTAAACATTTTACAAAAATATGACATGAATCTTTTCAATTGAAATAATTAAATTACCATATATTTCCGAATATAAGCCAATTCATATAATAAGCCAAGAGTACGTTTTTCCCTTCAGAAATTTGCCCAAAATTGCAAACCCGTGTATAAGCCGAATTGAAAAAATACTTTAAAGTTTGAGTATATCGCCAAAATGGCAAAAATATTGCCAATCTATAAAACTTTCAGGATAATCTGTCCAATGAAATTGCGCGGAATGCGTGCTTATCCAATAATTCCTTACCTTGCTTAGCTATAATATAAAATGATCGCTGTGTGTTTGCCAACGACAATAGTTTTAACTCTGGCAACCCTATCAGAAGGGAGGCTAGCACAAGCATTGAACAGACGCGCTCGCACACGCAGTGAAAAACAAGTGATGGCAGCCGAAAACGATAGACACCGTAATACTGGGAGCCTAACATTGATGCTGCAGCCGCTGGATGTTTGCATAAATAAGCCGTTTAAAGACCGATTGCGTCAATTTTTTTAATGATGTATCTAAATTATTTTGTATATTTCTACTTTTGAGTATTATCACTATTTTACTTTATATATAGATTTTAAGCTTAAAATATATGCATTCAATCCTGGTTTCTAATGTACGTTTTTTGCTAGAATTTGTGAACTCGTATATAAGCCTACCCCCGTAATTCAGCTTCCAAAAAATTTCCAAAAATTCTCAGCTTATACATGGAAATATACAGTAAAAGAAAAGCTAACAATTTTTTTTAAATGTAACCTTTATTTAATAAATAAATAAAAGAACCGTACTAATTCTTTAGTATATGAAAGGTAAAGAAAAGTTTACTTATACATTTATTTATTTAATGAATACTGAGAAAGCCTATAAGAACATTTTCTGGCATTAAGACTGGTGCTGCCATCTATTGGAAATAGGTTTAAAATTTCAATATAGATCTATAGTTATGTCATGGTTCTCACTCACACTTCATTGTTGTATTGTTAAAACAGAAAAAGAAGGGAGTTAGTAATTGCTGCAGTAAAAAATTATTTGAAGGAATAAATTTATTTAAAATCATTAAATATACACAAGATTTTGGAAATAGTGTTTTACTCAAAATGAAAAAATAGAGAGTTTTTTTTTTTTTTTTTTTTTTTTTTTTAGGATTACAGCAAAAATCCAAAATCACCTAAAAGTGGGAAGGGGGCTTATAATCAGGATTTTACGGTAATTATAAAATTTTAAATCAGAAATAAATTGTACATAGTTGCAATTATTTCATCCTAAATTCAGTAATTATGTTATCAAACAGCAATTTTTCATAGACTTTTTGCAATTAAATAAACTAAAAATTACCATTTGAAAAACAGTGATATTAAATCTTCTAGGAAAAAAAAAAAAAAAAAAATATATATATATATATATATATATATGTTAACAGCTATGTTTTTTTTTTTTGGGGGGGGGGATTTATTAATTATGAATTTGCTTTTATTTATTTTATTATTTATTTATTTATTTTTGTAAAGGGCAAGGGACATTAAAAAAGCCTCTTAAGCATTTTCTTGATACATTCTTTGAACAATACATTGGGGAAAAAAAAGTATGCTTTACCACATTGCAATAAATCAGTTATTATAAATATATGCACTCACAAATTTTAATTTACAAAATTTAAACAAAAATATTAATATTTATACATGCAACAAACAAGCTTTAATTTAACTATAGAAATATAGATTTAAATATGTATATATTTTAACATATTAAATGAATGAAAATTTTATCTGTATTAGCTTTATGATAAATATTCCATGTTCCATATGCATTATTCAATACTTCCATAATGCTAGCAACTAATACTTCAAGGCAGAAAAACATTTGCATTTACTTCCTTAAAAATGCTTGTAACTGGTAACCAACAGCTGATAGCTCACTCTGGAAGAAATTCGAACCCCTTTCCCAATAAGATGGTACTAGTATATAAAATGCATATCTAATTTTTTTAAATGGAAACTGACATTTCCAACAATGGAAAGTTTCTGCATTGATTGGTGAGTTGGTGCTAGACCCATAGATCTTGGCACCCTAGGACATGAGTGATTCTTTCTTGACTACATTTGGCTAGGATTATTTTTATAAGATTACCAGGCCAGTTTAATTTCATTGTGCTTTTAAACATTGTTTTATATGTTAGTAAATCATGTAAAAAATATTTATCAATGTGCCGAGAAAAATTGATTATACAGTAACCGCCGCTTAATAAAATCACTGGTTAATAAAATCAGCCACTTAATCTGATCAAATTGCTAGGACCGGAATCAAATCAATACAAACTATTGTTGAAGCCGCAGCTTAATAAAATCAGCATCGCCGGTTAATAAACTAAAAAAACCCTCCTCAGCAGCCAAAAGTATCATTTATGCACACTAAATTTTATTTACATTGTGATTAAAAGAAATTAAAGTACCCGTTATCGCTCATTGTCGAAAATTTTACACTTGCAGCATAGTTACAAATTAAACATGCCCCATAACATCTCTGTAACAATTTCAAGGAACATATTCTTTAAAGCAGAGTAATATGTTGCAAATATGATTTGATTTGATTTGCAAATGATATATATTTTTTAATTTTTAATTATTAAAAGACAATTTCTAGTTCTTATTTTGAAATAGCTACAAATTAAGAGATTTTAAATTTATAAAAAAAAGTGTGATCTTTTGGTAAAATAATGATGATTTTCTTCGAAATAAAGCACATAGAAATTTGGAATGCGTTTAATTTACTTATATCAGAGGAATAATTAATTATTTATCAAAATTAATCAATATTGTTTATTAATTCCCTACCTTTTGAAATTTCTTTGCAAATTCATGGAAGTGATACCTTTTCCTTGAGTGCTGGAACATTGGAAATGTTATGTATGTGTGCTAACGAGACACAAATACAAAATAAATCAATGCAGATATGTGTTACAAATACAGGTTTATTAAACACTGTGTGCATAATGTTACATAAGGTGCTCAAAATTCCTGCCATCTGCAAAAATACAAATCTCACAATGGCAAATCATGAATTGGCGAGCGGCTATTTCAACAACTCATGTTACGAGGTCTTCAGCAGAGGTGATGGGGGTCTTGTACACAAGCTCTTTCATGAATTCATCAATAAGAAATCAATAGGGGATAAATCGGGAGATCATGATGGTCTAGCTATGGGTCCATCTCTGTCAATTCACAGTGCCAGGGCTTTTGTTGCCCAATTCACTTTCGGCCAAACAATGCCATCTCTAGTGAGCATACACGACGTTTTCGCCTGTATGTAAAAATGATTTTTTTTCAGTATACCTGATCTACCCTTAAATTTTATCAGAACTCTTTTAAAATGCCTTGTACATTTACAGTAAAGCATTAGAAATATGCCAAACTAAAATTCTTAAATGCCTGAAATCCGCACTTTTCCTTGCTTTCATTGTATACAAGAAAAGTGTTTTAAATTTAAGGGCCTGTATTTATAAGTTAGAATACAGAAATCTAATTTCATGATCAAACTTAAAATAAACACACAGATTACGTTACAGCCAAACACATTATTTTAAAATAGTTTGTTTTTTTAGGCCATTGAAGTTAAAATGCTCTAAACATTTTGATATGTACCAACAACAACAACACAGTAAATATTTGAACACAGTTCTCTAAACGAAAGCACAATAAATATTTGAATAAGATGAAAATGTAATCTGGATACAAAATATTGATGAACTCATAGTCATAGAGGAGTATGAAATGGATGACATCCAAAGTGTGTGCTTTCTTCATTTTGTTATAGCTTTTCTAACTTAAAATATGATTTTTCTTTTATAACTAAAATCTACAGAGCATCTGGTCCTGAGCTGTGCAATATCTGTGGTCCTAGATATTTTCACTAAATAACATAGTAATAGATATTCGCTATGTTGTTAATTGCTTATTTTTAAGTTATGGGTTATTTGTAAAATTCACAGTAAAAAAAGATTTTCTATGGCATCAAAATATACATTTATGCAATACTCCTGGAAAAACTTCTTAAAATTTAGAATTATTAGACTGAAATCTAGAAGTCCTGTCCTTGACTACAGGTTAGGCAAGATTTGAGCCAGTTCTCTTTTATTAAATTTGATCTAGGACCAAATTATTTTATACTGGGGAAAAAATAATTTTTTTTTTTTTTAACTGTACTGTATTCTGACTTAAAAAATTCTATCTGTACAGACTTCTAATTTAAAGTATTCTTCAATAAATTATATTGCCATTAAAAATTAAGCAGTTTTACACATATTATAATTTTGCAGGAGTATCAACCATTACACATGAAAATGCAAGGATCACTCTAAAACATAAAAAAGGGCCGGGTGCACATTATAGAATAAGGGCAATTTTTATGAAAAGGATATATCATATCCGAAAAAGGGCAACTTTTGTAAAGATTCTCTAAACACATATTTGGGTTAATTTTTATAAAAACTTATGCCAACAACCTTTTTTTTTTTCCCCCATAACACTATTTTTTATTGAGCAAATTTGCAATTTCATATTAGTTATTTACTAGTTGGAACTCGTCGAATTCGACGATTACTTTATTAACTGTAATGTTTCAAAAATTGTCGCATCATTATTTAAATGTATTTCAAGTTAAAACATCTAATATAATTTACGACATTTCACTTTAAAAAAAAAGAAAGTCAGGAAAATGCTTATAAATAGAAATACTATATATGACATCACTTTCTACAAAGTACTGTCAATGTGACATCAAACTGACTCCAAATAAACAGTTGTTATCTTTTATTTTCTATTTCGTTTAATATACTAAGACTACATGTTAGCTGACCCACCCGGCATTGCCCGGACCCATGGTAATAACCTTAAATAAACCTTAAATTTGTATGATTTTATATCTTTAACTCGATTTTGTTTGAATTTCTATTTTTAAATAAAAGCATAGCGAAAAAATAATCAGCTGTAACAAACAAATTACCTCGTACTGAACGAAACTCTGCCTTGTGACCCCGGTGCCTTTGGCAGCGCATACATGGGCCACTAATAACATGAAAAAATTCCCAAAAATTAACCTGGAACTGAACGAATTTGCCTGGCGTTGCCCAGGCTCATGATAATAACCTTAAATGAACCTTAAATTTGCATGATTTTATATCTTGAACTGGATTTTGTTTGAATTTCTATTTTTAAATGAAAGCATAATGAAAAAAAAATCATCTGTTCATCGAGTTTCCGCTGCCTGTGGCTGTGGCACCGTATGACAGGCATGCTACACATACGCTGCAAAATCCACTTTCCTCCACCAGGGGGTGCAGTATGTTGTATACGAACAACACCAATCGCCTTGAATTTCCAAGACCTTTCAAATAAGGTGTCACATGCAGTGCTGCCAGATTGAGGGAATTTTTTGTTCAATAGCCACCACAAAATTTCAATTGTAATGGTTGGCTAATCATTTCTAAAACATGTTACAAAAAAGCCTGCAAAATGATTAGACAACCGTTAACATTAAAATTTATTGGTGGAATTTGAATAAAAATGTCCCTCAATCTGGCAGCACTGGTCACATGGTGGTGTCAACTGCAAAATCCTTTAGTTGTACTTTCCACCGCCAGGGGCACAGTGTGTTCTGTACGAACATCACCAACGGTCAGGAAATACCAAGACCTTTAAAATAAGGTGTAACATGATAGTCTATTGCAAAATCATCTAGTTCCATTTTTCACCAACAGGGGGCACACTATATTGTATACATACATTCCCAATCAACATGAAATTTCAAGACCTTTATCACCAATCACCTTGAATTTCCAAGATGTTTCAAATAAGGTGTCACATGGTGGTGTCAACTGCAAAATCCTTTAGTTGCACTTTCCACTGCCAGGGGGCACAGTGTGTTCTGTACGAACATCACCAATGGTCAGGAAATACCAAGACCTTTAAAATAAGGTGTAACATGATAGAGTCTATTGCAAAATCATCTAGTTCCATTTTTCACTAACAGGGGGCACACTATATTGTATACATACATGCCCAATCAACATGAAATTTCAAGACCTTTATCACCAATCACCTTGAATTTCCAAGATGTTTCGAATAAGGTGTCACATGGTGGTGTCAACTGCAAAATCCTTTAGTTGCACTTTCCACTGCCAGGGGGCACAGTGTGTTCTGTACGAACATCACAAACGATCGGGAAATACCAAGACCTTTAAAATAAGGTGTAACATGACAGTTCCTAGTACAAAATCACCTAGTTCCATTTTTCACCACCAGGGGGCACCCTTTATTGTATACAAACATCCCTTTCAAACTAATTTCCCTCCTGTCTCTCCCCCCCCCTCCAAATCTACTTTTCCTCCTTTAAAATCAAAAATTCCAAAATCACAGAAATAGATTTTTTAGTATTCGAGTCTAGTCCCCCCCATGTACAATTTCTTCACAGTGAAGTAATTTGGAGCTGAGTTTAGCTCGCAAACTTGTTTTTAATCCCTGCTCCCCAGGGGGGGGGGGACCGTTCGACTTTTTTTAATTTTTCTCTTTTGATGACACATCTACAGACCAAGACCTTTTTTTAGACACCTCAACCAAATTTTTACACCTAGCTGTCCTCTCAATTTAGTGGAGACAGACAAAACACATTTCAAATTAATATATAGATATTAGTTTCATTCTCTGATGATAGATTTTATCATCAGAGACAGATAGATTTTATCATCACAACTTTTTAAAAAAGAAATTTCCGATAGTCCCGATTATAAGCTCCTCCTTTACTGATTTTGCATTTGAAAAACAGGGGGCTTATTATCGATATTTTACGGTACAAAATTATGTGTTTACATTTGTGATATAGTTCCATGCTAAGGGTTAATGCTTTCAATTTTTATTACTTGGTTCTAAAGCTTCAACTAACTTATACATTGAATATGTTAATAAAAAATAAAAAGTTTATATTAAAATATTAATTATTAATTTTTTTTTTTTTTTTTTTTTTTAATGAAATACATGACTGCATACACATTATTTTTATTTTTTTAATTTGCATGTTTGTATGCACACATTCTTTCAAGAATTTACAATTACAATAAAATATGATATTCATTGTTTGTCAAATTATAAGTTTTAAAATGCATATTCATATTAATTATATATGCTGTTTAATTTATAAATTCTTAAGCTTTGTGTATGTACAACTAGCTTCTTAATGGGACATTTTGTCATTGAATTCTTACTTATAAAATTATCATTAATGATAGTTTTTTGCATGCTTATATATTTCTTTCACTTTTATATATTTTTAAAATTCGTTTGAATGGTGCATGAATGATAGATTGGAAAATGATTCTTTTAACACCTTTATTACCAGGTTAAAAAAAATAAATAAATAAACCTTTATAGCTGAATTTGAAATTAGTATAAATGCAGAATTATTTCTCTTCAAACAGAGTAAGAAACTAGTATGTTGTGGCCACCACATGACTTTCTTCTATCTTTTCCTATACAAATTCACTCAGTAACAATAATTTAAAAAAAAAAAAAAAAGTGGGACTTTAACAAAATTTTCGGTAAAATGTGAAAATTATTCTAAGTTTGTCAAAACACGGAAACCGTGGGACTTTGACAAAATTGGGGGAAAAATGCAAAAATTTGTTTAAATTTGTCAGAACACGGAAACCGTAGGACTTTGACAAAATTAGGGGAAAAAAGCAAAAATTAGTTTAAGTTTGTCAGAACACGGAAACCGTGGGAGTTTGATAGAATTAAGGGGAGAGGGGAAAAAAAGTGGGACTTCAACAAATTTTCACATTTTACCCAAAATTTTGTCAAAGTCCCACTTATTTTTTTTTTTCCTCTCCCCTTAATTCTATCAAACTCCCAAAGTTTCCGTGTTCTGACAAACTTAAACAAATTTTTGCATTTTCCCCCCAATTTTGTCAAAGTCCCACGGTTTCCGTGTTTTGACAAACTTAGAATAATTTTCACATTTTACCCAAAATTTTGTCAAAGTTTGTCAAAACACGGAAACCGTGGGACTTTCACAAAATTAGGGGAAAAATGCAAAAATATGTTAGTTTGTCAAGACACGGAAACCGTAGGACTTTGACAAAATTAGGAGGAAAAAGCAAAAACTAGTTTAAGTTTGTCAGAACACGGAAACCGTGGGAGTTTGATAAAATTAAGGGGAGAAAAAAAAAAAAAAAAAAAGATTTTTTTTCTAAGTTTTTTTTTGTAAAAAGTAAAAAAAAATCGATAACTTTGTTTTAAATTATCACAGATTTATAGTTCAACCATTCGTTTTAAAGGTACTGACGAGACCTTTCGAAAGATACCCATCTTGAAAATTTTTGCCCTATATCACCCTGTTAAAAATTTAGAAAAAGCGGGATGGCAACGCAACCTGTGAGACGATTTTTACCAAAAGTTGATAGGCACTAATTTATGTCAAGGTGCAACTACATACCAATTTGTATGAAATTCTGTGCAGTGGTTCCAGAGATACAGTTGCCACAAAATTTTTTCACACACACACACAGACAGACAGACAGACAGACATTTTCTAAAAATGGTAAAATCGTGTTCTACATCTCTCAAAACGTGTAAATCCATCAAAAACCCGAAATCGAAAATTTTTACGAATCCAATACTTTCTTCTATTGAAGATAGAAGAAAGTAAAAATAGAACGTCTCAAAATTTACCTTTATTTAACAAGTGAATTTTTTAACAAGGCTAATTTAGATTATAAAAAAATCAGAAATTAAGATTAAAAAAAAAAAAAAATTCTAGTGTATACATACAAATGAAGTTTTGCTAATTAATGTAGAATAGAAATGTTTCTCTAAATTAATTTAATAATAATAAAATTTAAAATGAAAATTTTAGGTGCAAGGAAAACAAGTATTTATTACAGTTACCTTTAAACTTTATTGATTCATAATAAGTCTAAACACTGGGACAATTCAAAGATGTAAGACTTAAAACAAGAATTTTAGTTACAAAGAAAATATATATTTATTACATTTTTATTAAACTTAAGACTACAGATTTTGACTTTTTTAATAATTTAAAATATAAGCACTTTTACTAATTCTAGAAATAATTTCAATGGAGCTAAAATTGAAGCTGCCACTTTAAGATATCGGATTTGTATTTTGGTGATGTAATACCCTGCTGAAATTTTTAATCTGATTCCATGAACCTTTTCTGATGATGCCAAAATGATTACGATAAGTTCATGCTAGCGGTTTTCGGAGTTTGTCCAAAATGTGATGTTGCATTGAAAAGTTTACTCCAAGGTCAGCATTCTGATGAGCTGGTGCTAGAACCCCTGGACTGACACGATGACGATGTAGATCTCTACTTTGATTCTTATTAAAGAAATATAGATTTAGTAAAAATGAATCAATGAAAACTAGATTCTTAAAAGCTAAAAATGTAGACTATGTTTGTTCCTTTCCAAGTTACAGAGTGCAGGAACGATTAACCCTTTCATTGTAATTATACATTACCATGAACTTTTGAAGTCACTAACAATAGTAAACTTTAAATTTTTATTTTTAAACACTCTTCCGTAAAAGAAGCAATGTATAATTCTCTTTATAACAACAATTTTTAGTTGTTGTGCATTATATGTATGTTATTATTATTATTATATTTAGAACATTTAATTGTGGAAAAATTCAGCATAATCTTAACATTACTAAAGAAGAAAATGATTCAGTCAAGACATTTTATAAGCATATATATGCAAACACATGTTAATCTTATATATTTATAAACAAAATGTTTGTTCTTTATCCTAAACGTAAATCCATACATCATAACATCTCTTATTCTTAAATCTATCCAGGGCCGTCGCTAGGCATTAAGCAACTCAGGCAATGCCTGAGGGCGGCAGTTGTCTAAGGGCGGCACTCGAATTATTAAAACGAAGTACGAAAAATAAAAAAAAATAAGCAAGATTGAAAAAAAATTTTTTTTTACAAAATTTTTTGTAAAAAAGGCACCCTATCCCCCCCCCCCCATCCTCATGAAAGAACCTAAATTGTTGAGAAAACTGCTGCTAGTAAAATTCGTCAATAAATCGAACAAGATGTGTGAAAGGGACAGTATGAGAAATGTGAAAGCACAAAGCTTTCCGCTTAGAATAAGAAACTGTCTTTGCATGGGTCCGATGTCCGAT
Organism: Salticus scenicus; assembly: GCA_963930645.1. NCBI lineage: Eukaryota > Metazoa > Arthropoda > Arachnida > Araneae > Salticidae > Salticus > Salticus scenicus. The sequence continues at coordinate 171,637,949 of OZ005651.1, forward strand.
TCCGGCCAGCCTAGTTTTTATAGACAGATACATTTTGAGAAAGCTTATTTGGGAGACTACAGATGAGTACGTTTAGGACCCAGTCCTGTCGGTATGCAACAAAAAAGCTAATTACTGACCGGATATTGTTAATTTAAACAGAAACGATGGATATATGTAGTATACGGAGTTCTACATGGGTGGCCTTAACAAAAAGACAAAATTATTTAGAATCCATGAGTGTGAAAGAAAAATAAAACATTGAATTTGAGATACAACATTTTAAGGGAATTATTAAGTTTAAACTAAGCCCTTTATACTTTCCTAACATATTGTGTAAGGAAAGTACTGTAATTATGTCAAAAATCTGACTATGAGATTTTGGTGTTTATACACGTTTTACGGTCCCCTGAGTTCATTTTTACTATTTTTACGATAATGTGTGTGTGAGTGAACACTGTAGCGCCTAAACCAGGGCGCGAAATTTCCACTCGCCAGCTCGCCATTGGCGAGTGGAAATTTTACTGTGGCGAGTAAAATTTCGGTCTAAATATAGATAGAATTCTTACAGTATATGGTGCTACCAAAAAAGAAAAAAAAAATTATCGATTTAAAAACATAAAATCATGCTAATCTTAGGTACGGTGACCAGACTTCCTCTTTTTAAGAGGACAGTCCTCTTTTTCAACGCTCTGCCCTCTTAAACGAAAAAAAAAAATTACAGGACTAAAAAGTTTTTTTTTTTTTTTTTTATGTTTTTCGTCCTCTGCCCTCTTTTAAATGAAAAGGATTTAGTCCTTAATTTCAAAAATTTCGCAAAACTGGGAAGCTCAATCGGCTGTTGGCTGCATCGAACGGTGAACACTAACTTTTTTATGCGTTAGGTTCCCAAAAGAACAACTTTCTAATAAATTTGCCAAATTATATTATGGTTTATGTCTATTCAGATTCTTCGAATCACAAAGAAATAAAAGTATTCCCTATATTTGTACGGTTCTTCAGGGCGGATCCTGAACTTAATTTTTTTTTTTTTTTTTTTTTTTGGGGGGGGGGGGGGGGAGATTTTTAAAGATGTTATTCCAGATCAATGAAAAATTTACAATTGTAATATTCAGTTGTGAAGGTCAGTGCCCCCCACCCCCTCTTTAGATCCACCACTGCGGTTCTTTGATGCAGAACAGGGAGTCACTATTGAAATTGAGGAGGTGGTGCTCCGGTTGGTACGCGGTGGGTTGACGTGTGTTCTCACTTTTGCAAGAATAATACTCCTCATAAAAATAGGTCCACCAGTGACAGAGCGATTTTTTTCCTCGAAGCTGGTATACGTGAGGCGCGGGTTTCGATACCCTGTCGCACTCGTTGGCCTTCGGAGTTTTTCATGGTTTTCTCATAAACTAGCGTAAATATGGAGCGTAATATACCTTTTAGAAAGATCTCCACGGAGAACTCTCCTTTTCAGGCCTAGATCCCTAGTGCAGACAATTGACCTTAATGGCAAGACTACTACAACCTCACAAAAATATGTAACCGTTAGTTAAATTCATTTTATGTCCTCCTGGCAAGAACGCTCCCACAAAGCGACTGTTTTCGTCAATGAACAAAATGTAGCGATGTGAAATAAATCTCCTTTATATACCTACTTTAAAAAGTTAGTAACTACTAAGACTAATTTAGGTTATACTTGTGAAAATTTTTATAAAATGTTGATAAAGAATGACTGTTCGTGAAACCAAATCGTTTCATCTGCCGAATATTAATTTTATTTTTTCATTTGCCAATTTTAATTTTTTCTTTTATGATTATGATTTTAATAATAATTTAAAAAAAAAAATGTCTACCAACTTTTTTTAAGTAACTGCATGAAAGTACCACTTTATTTTATTTATTTATTTATTTTTTGTCTATAGCAAAAAGTAATAATAATAATAATAATAATCTAAACTATATTGTCCAGTGACATCTATAAAAATTAGGGATTTTTCTTCTCATATCCATATATTATTAATTTAAATTAAGGTGTACTGATCCAAATTCATCATTTGAGGTAAATGTTTCAACAATTGTGTAAAATAGCTTTTGAATCAGTTTTTATAATCATTTTCATTCAATTTTGTGTCCCCTCTCCTCTAAAATGATCTCTTTTTCAAAATTGAATGTCTTCTATTGTCTTATAAAGTAAAAGACATTGTGTGATTTCTCCTCTTTTTCCAATGAAAAAAATCTGGTCACCTTATACGTAAAAAATAGAGTAAGTTAATCATATTTTGTGGCTAGTAACTGTTTTTTTCAGCGAGTGTAATCTAAGTTGAAATTTCGGGCTCTGGCCTAAATGCTTTGTAAATCCCCATAGCACGAACCCTATTTATTTTAGTGAATCTAGTACTTATAGTTTTTTTTACAGAGGCACAAATAAAAGAATTCTTTATCACTATGGATATGGACCACAATTTTTTTAAAGTGTGATAGCGCTCAAACGCCTTATTCGTCTGAGCTGAAAATTTATACACATGTTATAAGTCATTACGCATGAACTGTATAAATTTTCATGAATCTAGTAAAGACTTTTTATAGGGACATAAGGAAAAATTCCTTATCAGTATGGTCTATGGGCCCAATTTTTTTTAAGTGCGATAGTGTCTGAATGCCTTACCCAATTGAGCTGAAAATTTATACTCATACTATATGTCACAGTCACACGAACTGCATAGATTTTGGTGAGTTTAAACACTTATAGATTTTTACAGAAAAGGAACACAAAGAGGTATTCTTTATCATTATGATCTATGGGCTGAAATGGATATAAGTACAATAAAGAAAAATTAAACTACGAAAAAATATATTCATACACCCTATAAATAATTTTAACTTTTGTTTATTTAAGAATTTGTCTTGCTTTAATTTATTTATACAACTGTTAATTATTTAATGTTCGGAAAGTCGAGTGGAGTCCCTCCAGATTTTTTTATGCATTATCTAAAAAAATCAAAAATTTTAATCTTTAAACAAAAAAAAACAAAAAAAAAAAGAATAGAAGGGAATTTCACATTAATTTAATTAAAAGTATACTTAAATTTATACAAATTGGATATTAGCCCACCAGCAGCAGAGCGAATCTGCGCTCAAAGTTGGTAGACGTGAGGTGCCGAGTTCAATCCCAGGTCACGCTCGTCGACCTAGCCGTTCAGAGTTTTCCATGGTTTTCTCCGAAAATTGCATAAATACGGGCTAGGACCCCTTAGAAAGACCAACATGGAGGGCACTCCCCTTCAGGCCTACGACTCTAGTGCAGTCAATCGGCCTTAATCCCCACAACCTAACCTAAATTAGATTTAGTTTTAGGGATAAAATAAATTTGAAATTTTCAAATTCATTAAATTTTCAGTTATAATAAAAAATTAACCTTAAAATTGAAGAATGTATACTGTTTCAGCAATACATGTTTATATATACAAATGAAATTAGATAATGGTTTTATCTGCATAATAATATTATTTTATTCACAGAATTTCATTCTATTCCCAGTTCTAAAGAAAATTTTTCAACAATCTAGATACAACACTAAAAGATAAAAAACATTAATATTTTAGAATTGGTGAAAAGAAAATCTAATTTATGAAAATACACAAATTGTTAGCAAATTTCAGAAAATGAGGACAAAAAAGTTTAAAACGAGGACAAATGTGGTCCTCATTAGAAATTTTTAAAACTGAGAAGGATGGCTAAAAATGAGGACTTCTGGTCACCCTGCATTACATTTAACAAAGTATTTTCTATTTGTTTTACAAACCTGTGTAAAGTTTCGTGTGATTAAATTAATTTTTATTAAATCCACTTTTTATGCAATGTTTGATTAGTCAACTTAAAATTGCGGATTTAAAAAAAGTGACAACACGCGAAAGTGAGAGGGAAATGCTGAAATTTTTAGAATAAAACTAAAAGACTGTAAATTTTCTTCAACATTTTGTTTTGTTATGGTCTTACGTACACTTAATTTCATTAAACCAAAGTCTTAGTGACTAAGAAGAGAAAATGGAGTTACCATTATAAAAACTTTGACTGACGGAAAATCTCAAGTTATAAAAATTCGTCTAAGCAAAATTTCAGCATATGAAGGGGCGGCAAATTGAAGCTTGCCTGACGACGGCCCTGAATCTATCCAATTAAATTAATGCAATTATACAGTATTTTATATTCTTTTTAACCCGTTTTATCCCAATTTATTTATTTTGTTAAAATTAAAAAAAAAAAAAAAAAAAAAATTTTTTTTTTTTTTTTTTCTAAGGTAACTGAACTAACAAAACCTGAACTAACAAAATAAAAAAAAAAAAAAAAAAAAAAAAAACTATATTTATATGAGAAATCTATCCTACACATAGGATACTGGGATCGTAAAAAGATTAAATTTGCAGTTACATGTTTTAGTGTTCTCTTTAACAGTAAAAGGCAATTTTTGAGTACAAAGTTTCACTTTATCAAAATAATACTTTCTTATTTACATGAGAGTTCTGCGGAAAAAATTCTGCAAACTGCAAAGGCAAGATACAAACCACACTACTAATACGAGAGAGAAATAAACAAAGTTTTCAGATGGAGAGGGAGACGGCGAGACACAAAAATCACCCTAGTATTAAGCTTATATATATCCCATGTTTTCCTCGCTGACAAAATATTCACACCAAACACATATTGATTTAAAGCTACTTTTCAGTTGTCCTTTAAATAGGACAATAGGATAAAATGGGTCGATACAAATATAAGTGTAACTATTTAACAATAATTATTTTCACTAACAATTTATTATTTAAAAAATTGTTTAAGTAAGTTAATGCTTCAGTTGACTATTATTCTCCCAATAAAGTAAGTAAATTAATAATAATAATAAAAATATTTATGAATTTAAATGGAAGCTAAGCAATATATCTGTTTGTTTCACATCTCCTTTTTAAAAAGACTAAAGGTAACTAGGTTCAAGCATTTAAGTCTGATGCAGACTTACTTGTTTACATTTAGTACATATTACAGATTTTAGAGCTGTAGATTTGAGAGAGCAGACAGTAATATTTGTTGTTCCTGCAAAGACAAAACCTTTTTAACTAGTCTTAAAGAAGCTACTAAGTTGTTTAATTATCAACATTTTAAGCTAAACATAAAAGAGAAAAAAAGTTACATAAAATTAAATAAGAAAATTTATAATACCTTTTCTTCAGGAGTTAGCTCTTTCCAAGTAGTGGAACTCTCAAGAAATCGAGGAACCTCAGCTTCTTCTTTGATTAAAAATTTCTTCAAAAAAGATTCAAAATTGGCAATTCTAGAAAAAAAAAAAAAAAAAGCATTCATATAAGTCTTAGAAAAATTACATTATATATATTGCTCACTCCTTTCAACATCATCATTTCTCAAAAATTAGTGATTTTGAGCTATGCCTGTTTTTAGATTGCTGTGAAGGAGTACTACATATCTGCAAGATCGACGTGTCTTTAATTCAATATTCAGCTGCTAGAGACCAGTAGTGTCAATTTTGCACTGTCAAATATTTCAGGAATGTTCCTTTCAAGAATGATACATGTTAGTTGTCCTTGAGCTGTTGTGCAGGAAACATACGTTTTGTTTAGTGAAAGAGTGTATTATTATGAAAACAGTATTGCACATAAGGTAAGAGCATTTTTCATTCTTAATTTTTCATCAAGAATGTACTATTTGATTCTATGTCAGTATTGTAAGGAAGATGAAAGGCATCTTGTTATAGTTTATTTTGATTTATGAAATTATTGCACAATAAGTGTAAGACATCGTTTGTACTAATTTAACTTATGACATTATTGTCAATAAAAATTTCTTCTTCAGGCAAAGTGGTTTTGGATCAATTAGTTTTACGAGACTATTCCAAAGAAAAGACATTCCTTCATTCGTAAAATGTGCAGTTTCATTTTGGAATGTATCATTATTTTTAGTAAAATGATCTACTGTTTGCAAGTTGTAACACATTGCAGCATGTTTCTTTCTGTCATTATTTGGTAATCAACTTTTCTCTTTTCAAGATTGATCATTATGACTTCTTGAGGAAAAATGTTAGCAGTAAACATTGGAAAAGAATAACTAGAAGGTGCTCCATGTGGAAATTCATTCAACAGTGAAGGTAAGAAAATTTTATGATACATGACACTAAATAAAAATATGTAGTAAATGGTACTCAGTTGTTTGGATAACTGTTTCTTAAACCTTTTGTTTCATTGATTTCGTAAAATTTTTCCTTTAAACTCTTTATTATATTTTTGTATTTGTTAAAATACTTCCAAAGGAGGAAGGTTACAAAATTCAACATTTTTTTTTTATGTATGTTACCACACAACTTTTTTAAAAATTGATTTTGAATTTTTTTTTTTATTTTATTTAGGAACCACCTCATTCTTATCGTGGTCCCATTGTAAATTTTTTTAAAATCCAATGGTAAGAAATTTGTCTGTTCGCCAGTCTGCCTCGAACTACTTTTTTAAAAATGCTCCGATTTTGACTTTTTTTTTTCTTCAACGGGCTCATAGTCTTGGTTGTTCTGTTATAAAATTTTTTAAAACCCAATAATATCCAACATCTTCGCTCTCTGTAAATACGGTCTTAACTTCATGACTCACAAATTTCTAATCAAAAGCCATACCTGAAATGAAGGGGATTCCATTCACTTTTTGATTTAAAGGAAAATAAAACAAGTTCTCAAAAGAGGCCTGATTTATATGCCAGAGGGTCTTATTTCTCTGATCAGAATGGCAGAAAGAACAGATGAACCGTTTGCTGTGATAAACTTTCTTATGAAGACTTCTCATATTTGAAACTTTTGACCTCTAATATGAATCCTCTTAACATTGTAAACAATATACAAAATCAACCTGTTAAATTTAAAGATATAAAAGTGATGAGATCAAAGAGATTCTCCAAATTCGTTTCTTTTATAAATATTTTTATGAGGTCTCAGACTTTATGGAGGTTATAATTGCCTACGATTTCTGACTGTAAAAACAAATGACCTTATAGAACTTATAGAAAAGAATTTAATACCAAAAGTAAAAATCTTTCTATGATAGTCTTTAAAATTTAAACTGTAAGCCTGTCCATTTGGTAGAAGTAATATTAATTAGTTGTTTCTATTTTTTTTTTTTTTTTTACTTTTGTAGTATTATCTTTTGTACTTTTTTGTATTGCAGTTTGTATTTATTGTTTCATTATTCAAGTATGATGGTTGTAGTTTTCCCCAAAAATGTTTTGGAATTTGTCTAAGAAAATAAAATTATAATACCTCTATCTGTGTTTTACATTAATTACAAAAGTCCTGTCCCTTTCCCAAACCCATTCTTTTTATTAAAACTGGAAGATGTGATAAAAGCAATAATCTAAAGAAGGTATAACAGACAATTATCCATGCAAGAATGACATAGCTTTAGATACTTCAATGTCAGACTTCCAAATTGTATTATTTTTAATAACAATAATGACATATTTCAAGTATCATCTTTGAAATTTGGTGTAAGAACGTCATAAATGAAAAGCAAGTATTTAAAATTTACACTTTTTATACTCTTTCTTCTTGAAAGAGAAAAAATATCAGGTTTTATTTAAAAAGACCTACTACATAATAAAAAGTTGAATCAGTGACTCTCTCTATATTTTTAATACATTTTATCTTACTTTTATTTAAACTTCAAAATCACACTTCGGAAAAATCACATTTTTTGAGATATGACGTTGTTGAAAGGAGTGAGCGATATGCAATCATGAGAATGAAAACTATAAAATTAATTCTTAAGAATAAAACACAGCTTGCCTGCATAAAGCAGTTAAAAATAACATTTGAAAACCAATTATATTGTTCTTGGGGTTTATGCTGATTGCCTACACTCCCTACACTTGAGACCTAGGACAAATTAATATATTAAAGGGGGGGGGGGGAAGAAGAAAGAAATAGAATGAAATTAAATATACTATAATATGATGATTGAGATAAGCTAAGGGTAAAGTGAGGTTGAAACCGAAAAATTAATAGAGCTAATTGAGTATATTTTTTAAATGCAAAATGAAGACTGATAGGCCTTTTAATACGAAAAAAAAAAAAAAAAAAGAGCTCAAGAAAGTAGTAAGGTACAATTTGCTTTAATTTTTTTTTATTTATACCCTATATTTAGTTTCAAACTAAAATCTAAGAAGAGATGAGATAACCAAAAATAGCAAAGATACTAAAATTACATTTAGATAAATTAATATAATATATTATACAGTGGGAAAAAAATTGTTGCATCATGCTTAAATGCTTCAAAATGAAAGAAATAAAGATATAGCATTGCATCAAAATTTCAAAAAATGTTCATGGGAGATTTAATTTGCAGGATCAAATCAAAATAAGTGCTAATTTTTTTTTTTTTTATATATTGGAAATATATAATACATATTAACACATTTCATATTCATAAAAAAAAAAAAAAAAGAATCTTGTGTATTTTAATAATGCAGATGGAATAAAATATTAAATTAAAACCACACTATTAGCAGGGCTCGAACGCATCAGCCGATTAGGCCTAGGGAAGACCCAAAATTTCTTTTAAAGTTTAAAAAATAAATAAATAAAATAAAAATATGCTCTTGAAAATAGCACTTCATGAGAATTTTTTTCTGAAAGCAAAATAACATTTTTTACAAAGGTAATATTTCACTCAAATAAACATTTTCAGGTAAATTAAATAAAGAAAAAATTCATCCCCCCCCCCCCAAAGAGTGGTACAAACCACAGGGATATGCAGGGGGCCCGAATATGCACCAAGCCTTGGGCCCACTTTTGGTTTGATCGGGCTCTGATTACTGTAAGAATATCTTGTAAACTGAAAAATAAAAAACAAACTCCTTATAAAGGAATTAAAAAGCAAAAAAACCTACACATAAAACTGCATGTATCAGGAATAAATCCCCAAGGTAAACTGATTGAAAAAAAAATGCAACGACTGTACTTGTGTATTAAAATAAAATTTACTACATTTTAAATACAGTGAAATCTCCCAAAGGGGGTTACCTACTATGTCATAGAAAATTGACCCGTTAAAGAGGTGGCCGTTTAATAGAGGTTGTTCAGAAAAATCTTAATTCAGACAACAAATTTTATAAAGCACATACTTTTTTTATTGTGCATATTTGAATTATTTGCCGAAATGGTATTTTAATGATCCTTAATATTAGATTGTTTGAATTTTGACAGCTTTTAAGTTTTTTTTTTTTTTTTTTAAGCCATACAAATTGTTTTGTTTTGCATAATTTCTGAGTCAAAAAGAAGTCTCAATTAATTTCAAATAAAGTTTCCATTTAAGAAATGCTAGCTCAGCTTTTAATTTTTAATCTTGGTTAGGTTTAATACTTTTATTTTGTCATCTAAAATTAACATTGCCTATTTAAGAACCATTGCATTTAAAAGCCTTAGCTGAATAATGACACAACACAAAATTCACTTTCCAAGTTTGAACTTCATCTCTAAGTATGCGTATTCAAAAATATGGAGTCTTATCACTTAATTATTTCTCTACACACAGATTATTATTACACACACGGAATTTAACATACATTATCAGATGGACAAAGGTCAGTTTATGTCAAGAGAAAAATAAAATTATCTACTCTCATAAAATGTGACCTCGAGGGACATAATTGTACCTGGCCCTTAATTGGAGCTAAATTAGTTTAAGTCTTATAGTGAAAAATATGGGAAGGGGGGAAAAACTGGCCCTAAGGAGAGATGGCCCTTTAATAGAGGTGGACTTTCAGAGAGGTTTCATAGCAGATTTCTTACTTGTACTTACGGCTGCATATGTATATTTAATGCTTTGAAAAACATGGATTTAAAAAAAATATGATATCTTGGACCATAAAAAAAAATTATGATAACTTGAAAAACAGGTCCCTGCATATATCTGACCTGCTGTAGATTGAACAATGCCTCATGATCACACAACAGAAGTTGATTGAGATTATAATTAATAAACAAGGAAAATAGTCTATAAATACTCACATTAGTCATTCAGAGAAAAACATGGTAAGGAGTAAAAACATGAAATAGGTAACTTAAAAAAAGATAACAACAAGTTTAAAAGTATGTGACTGATAAATGTGGTGTGTGTATAACACACACACACACACACAAGAGTAAGAGACCCCCCCAGCTTCTGTACCTTAGAGTGTCTCATCAATATGTATTTTTAGCTAAGTCCTAATATTCCACTGTATTTGACTAATATATTAAAATGTTTCATACGTAAGACAAAAGTAAATTTTTTATTTCATTTTATAACTTTTTTCTTTGGAGAATTTGGAGTACATATATATTTTTCCTTCATCTTTTCCATTTTCCCCGTAGGAAAAGAATATGAGATAAAAGTCGCAAAAGCTAAAGATGATTCTCTCTAAACACTAATTATATCAGAAACAACCCGCTGAAAGCATATAAAATATGCACATATGCATATTACCTCTGAAAAACAGCAAGCTCATATCTTTTGAAATTCAAGTCATTTTATCTTACTAGCATAGCTAATAATAAAGATAGTAATAGTTTGTCTAATCATGACTAGTTTGAATTTTGAAAATATTCGAAACATAATATGTTTGAACTCCCCCCCCCCCTTTCAATCTCTCTCTCTCTCTCTCACACACACACACACACACACACACACACACAAAATGTGGCCAGTAAATAAGACAAAACCATCTAAAACTATTCTCTCACAGTATTGTTTTAGGATAAAATCACCACTGCCTTAAAATTGAATAATTTCATTTCATATTTTATTAAATGCATTAGCTTTCTGTATATAATCTCCCTTATATCAATTTCTAAATTTGCAGAATTTGGCAATGAAGATCCCTGGCTTTTTTTAGATTAAAAATAAACATGGATCCTGGGATTCCGCGGTACACAACTGTAATCATTATGAAAATGCTTTTCTAATCAGACTGGAAAATTACTTATCACAACCCAGCAAGAAAAATGACACTACTCAAAAATGCGGTATTTGAGAAAAATCAACTTAAAGATAATAATAAAGCCTTAATTAGCCTAAAAAAAATTGACATAACTGCCTCTCAGGTGGATAAAACTGCGAGATAAAAGGTGTGACGGTTTTCGTGCACATTGAGACACTTCAAACACATGAATGACAAACTCAAAATTACCATTTTTTGTCGTGTGTCACTTTCCTCGCCGGGTTGCGATATGTATTTATTTAGGGGGAAAAAAAATATATATATATAAACAAAAACAAGTCTTTACATATTTAAACATATGCATAAGCATATAAATATCATTACCGATTTTCAAATTACCTGTTAGACAATATGCATGCACGTCCAAACATATTGGAATGTCGCGAATCTCTTTCGCAACGTATAAGCAAAGCCACACAAACGCTCGTGTGAAAATTGTTCCAACATCCAACTCCAGACGCAAAAATTCATTTGCGGTCGGTTGAAGGGATTAAAAGAATACAAAAGAAACTAGTATGTTGTGGCCATCGCAAGACTTTCTTCTATATTTTTTTTATACAAATTCACTCAGTAAAAAAAAAAAAAAAAAAAAAAAAAAAAAACTTTTTTTTTGTTGTTGTTAAAAGTAAAAAAAATCCATAACTTTGTTTAAAGTATCACAGATTTGTAGTTCAACCATTCGTTTTAAAGATATTGACGAGACCTTTCGAAAGATACCCATCTTGAAAATTTACCTCCCTGGGGGGGGGGGGGGAGGAGCCCCCCGATGCCCCCACATGCACAAAATTGTTTTCCTAGTTAACTACTACTATTATCAATAACTCATATTAATTTTACAATCACGAGTTTCAAATAACTTTCATTATGTACGTTTATACGAAATTTTGTCCTATACTGCCATGTTAAAAATTTAGGAAAAGTTCGATCACAGCGCCACCTGTTGAGCTATTGATCCCCAAATCTAATCAGCACCAGTTTATGTCAGGGTGCAACTAAATACCAAGTTAAATTTCATTTATTGGTTCGTGAGCTACAGTGTTCACAAAATTCGTGATACACACAGACAGACAGACATTTTCTAAAAACTATCAATTCGTGTTCAGGACATCCCAAAACGTGTAAATCCATCAAAAAACGGAGGTCGAAAATTTTCTCGAATCCAATACTTTCTCTATATTACATATAGAAGATAGTAAAAATTGCTGCAAGCTTCAAATTGAGTTACTGATGTGGCGTGATGGGTATTGCAGCACACTATCTTACCAAAATTTTCATTGGAATCATTAAATTCACGGGGAGATACAAGCTCAAATTGCTATCAAATATTCACACAGAAGCATTATATTTTAAATTTTAAAAACAAGGGAATAATTCTATGTATATAACACAATAAATTAATAACAGAAAAGGTATTCTTCTATCATTTCGTACCCATCTTTTAGAATTAAACAAAACATAGCCATAAAAAGATGACTTTGAAACATTATGAATGCTAATTAAGACAATACTATTATGAATGCTAACCCCTCACATTAAGGTTTCGATAAGACCTATTAACGTATTAGCGATTGAATAAATAAATAAACAAATAGAACACACACACTCTTGTTTCATAAAGTGATAAAACTTTTAGAGCGTTAAAAAATTGTTACATATTATATTTTATTTATTTTCGTATATGATATAAATATACTTTCACATGAAACAGATAATACAGTCATTGAACATTACAGAATTGTTTTTTAAATTGAAATGTTTTAAGATTTTTTTTTTTTTTTGAAGAAGAAGAAGAAACGAAATCAAAGAAAGAATAAACACTATTTTGGGAAAACGAAGAAGACATATTCCGGGCAGCAAAACAGTCCACTAAATATTTAGTACTCTTCTGGAGAATTACAGTTTTTTTCCTGCTTGGAAGAAAGAAAGTAACATTCTTTGATGCAAAGTGCGTAATAGTATCGTTTTCGCTCTACAGTTTCATCCCTGCTGACAGATAAGCACAGTTAAATTGATAAAGATGAAATTATTTCTGAGCTAGATATGGAAGGAAATTACAGAAATTTCATTTCTGTGTAAAATGACAGAATAATATTATACGTGGTAATATGTAATTTTGAATTTAAATAGCTCTGCATATAAAACAAAAAGTCTAAGGGAAAACATCAGAATCGTACATAAACAAAAATAAATTTCTCTATAACTAAGGTTGACAAAAATGACGCGCCTCTTTTGCGGTATTTCAGAGGAACAGAAAGTCGGCGGGAGATTTTTGCCGAGATTTGATAGACCGCTTAGTAGATTTGGGTAGGGCCTGTAGTATGAAGAATCATGCGAGTATTTCTCCTACAGCTGGCGATTCCTCGCATATATAGAATTTCATCTGTATATAACACAGCTAAATCACCGTAAATGTCACATATAAAATTCTTTCCAAAAGTGGGTGATTTTTCACAGGATCGCAGATCATGCGAATTATTATTTATTCAGAGGTGCCAAGTTACTACTAACGAAAAATCAATTTCATACCACAATAAAGAAAAAGTAAAACTTGTCCTATTAAATTGTAGATGATTATTACAAAAAAATACATTAAAAAAAATTTCGGTATTAAGAGGACAATCTGTAATAACTTGTAACATAAAAAAAAAAAAAAAAATAAGTAACAGATGTGATACTACCTAAACAGGGCTGATTGTGACCTCACTTTAAAAATCCTGAAATTACATGAAAAGAAAAAAAGGGTGGGCTACGACTAAATTTTTTTACAATTTTAACCAATAAATTTCATATAAAGTTTTTATAAATCTAAAAATATACAAATAAATTACCTACATTTCCATTATACAATAGTTTTTTTTTCTAAACATTCAATGAAAAATAAATTAAAAATGTCCTGAAATCAGGATATATATTAAGTGAAAATTCCTGAAATCAGGAAAAATTCTTACACACAATCACCCCTACTAACATTCAAAACACCCGAAAATTACTATTTCATGCAAAATGAATGGCAATGGGAGACATGGCTGTTAATAATTTATTTATGCCCATAACAAGTGATATTTGGAGAGTTCTTAATACATCATAAGGCAAAAGTTCTTTTTTGTGAAAACCCCTTATGTACTCATAAAGCTTAGTAAATGCATAAAAATATGTTAAAATTACAAGCCTTAAGTTTCTTTCTTTCTTTTTCTTTAAACATATTTATCATTAGCTACATGCCTACTAGCTGTTTTTGAAATTAGTTTAGCAATTTTCAAAAGATGAACGTTAAAGGGTTAATTGAATGACGTATGGTAGCAACATGTAAAATGTTGTAACGGATTCGATCTCAGCTCGCGTACGTCAACTTAACCGTTCAGTTTTTTAATAGTTTTTACAAAATTCGCGTAAATACGGGCTAGGACCCGCTAGAAAAACCCCCACGGAGGGCACACTACCCAGGCCTAGGACAATCGTGTAGTCATTTCTCCTTAACCCTAACATCACCTAATCGGCCTTACCAGTGGCCGAACGGTTCTGCGCTCAAAGCTGGTAGCCGGGAAGTACCGGGTTCGATGCCGATCGAAGTTTTCTGTGGTTTTCTCCGAAATTCGCGTGAACACTATCTAGGACCCCTTAAAATGATCCCCACAGAGGGCACACCACCCTAGACCTAAGATCCACATGTAGTTAGTCGGCGTTACGCCCAAACGCCAACACTGCAAGAAAACGACTTTTTGTAGAAAACAAAGCATAGAAATTGCTTTTTTGGTTTATACATATCGTAGCATAAGAAACGGAAACTTATTAATACAGAAGATAGACCCAGAGGTGTAAGAAAGGGAGGGTCACAGGGGGTCTAAAGCCCCTCTATTGATTATTACGAAATTTTCTTTGAATACCAAATGAAAGAATCACTAATTTAAAACCAAAATTAAATGTTTACAATTAGTGATACTTTATAATTAATATTAATAATTAGTGAATATATTAACATCTAATTATTAATTGATTTTCTTAAAATTAATTTCGAGTCATTTTCCAAATGAAATTTTTTGAGCTCCTCCCATGATTTTTGAATTGCTACGCCCCTGGAAAGACCTCACAAAAAGAGTAACTAAATTATAGACCATGATAACCCTAAAGATTTTCTTGCGAAAAAACACATAAGGAAAATTCAAGAGCAAAGATCAGTACAGCAATTCAATACAGCATTTTCCTTCTTTTCTTAAAAGCATGAGCTTCTCTACTAACACACACATCATATTCCCCCCCACCCCTCTCTCACACACACGCTTTTTAAGCATTTGGCGGCGATTTAACAATTTTATGCATTTTAATATTGCCAGTTATTATTAGAAGTTTCAAAAATAATTACTATTCCATATTAGCAGAGTTCAGTCGATTTTTTTTTTTTTTTTTTTTTTTTTTAAATTCAAACTAATCTTCGAAAAATTCTCAAAATATTCTTTAAGCCTTACTTATTTTTTTAACTAGAAAATCTAGAAATCAGTTGAACAAATAATATTTTAATTTTTAATTAATACTCCGTTGGGAGTCCCAAGTTCGGAAATGTGCCTAAAAGACAAAAGTGTCATCTTATATTATAGTACAGTTTAAACTGCTTTATTAAAATAAATTGTAAAAACCAAAAATGTAAATAATCGAATTAAAACTGAAAGAAAATGTTAGAGTTGTACTTGACTGGCATTTTGTGCCAGATGGTAGGTTAATATTTAAAAACGTAAATCCCAAATTCTTCTTTTTTTTTTTTTTTTTTTTTTTAAGTAAAGGGGAGTGGTTATTTTTTGCAGACTAGAACTAACAAATAGTTTTATGAAATAAAATAACAATAATTAGCATTCCACATATTTAACTGACATTTAGAGAAACAAAAAGAAAAATACCAGTCGTTATATAATCCGCGCTTAAAACCCACAACAATATGTCGGACTGAATTTAAATGTCAGTTTCAGATTTAATTGCATAAAATAGATAGTCTTTTACATAGTTAAAAAAAAAAAAAAATCTGGTTTAAAAAAAAGTATTTGGCGTATTTCAAACTTCACACACACAATAGCATGTTAATATCTTAAGTCAATTTGTGCATCCCTTTATCCCTCTCGAGTGACACAATACACATGCATACATCGATGCACCTGATATTACTGTAAACTATATTCTTCAAACTTAATAATAAATCTCCTCCCTTAAAAATTGCAATACAACGGAAGTGAAATGGGGAAGACAGTAAAATTAATTAAACTTGAACTGCCCTGAAATTTGAAATGAATATTCTATTAATTTCTTAATAAAATTAGGTATGTAGATTTCATTATAATTATGGTTCGTATTAAAAAGTTCTCAGATTTTTAAAAGTGATGAAAAAATGGACAGTTCAATTTTTCCTTATTCTCTTTTTTTTTTTTTTTTTTTTTTTAAGACGTGTATTGGTTGAAATCCTATGACAGCGGTGTCTAGACGAAGTCTCAAACTAACTGACATCGTAAAACAAAAAAAGAAAGAATATCATTATGAGCAAAATTCTTTCTTCAAAACGTTAATAACTTGCATAACGAATTTTTCTTAGTAAAATTAAAAGTAGATAATTATACTTATTTGTTGCTGCTTACATATTTCACCCCGGCAAGAAGAG
This sequence comes from Salticus scenicus, assembly GCA_963930645.1. Lineage (NCBI taxonomy): Eukaryota > Metazoa > Arthropoda > Arachnida > Araneae > Salticidae > Salticus > Salticus scenicus. The sequence goes on from OZ005651.1 coordinate 171,654,573, forward strand.
TGACAACTCAAAAATGCAGTATTTCAGAAAAATCAACTCAAAAAAAAAAAAAAAAAGATAAAGTATTGACTAGCCTACAATAAAACCGACACAAATGCCTCTCAGTGTCAGGGGACAAATTTCCAAATAAAGATGTGACGCTATTCGTGCTCATTGTGGCACTTCATACACATTTTTCAATGACACAAACTCAAGTTTGATTTTTTTTTTTTTTTTTTTTTTTTTACTTGTATCTTCTTGCTGTGATGCGCGTTGATTACTTATTTATCCCTTCCCCTCGACGGAGCTCAAAAATTTCGAATATCAACAATAAAAATGGTACACTAGTCTCGGTTTTCAAAACGAAACCTGTCTTTAAAATACGTATATTTGTTCAACAAGAATTTTCAGAAGAAAAACTGTTTACAAAAATTATTTCGATTTATCCATCACTTTAACAAATAAAAAGAAATTTAATAAGTTTTTTTTTTTTTGGTGTGTGTTAGCAAATCAGGTTTTGAAGTGACACCTCAGATATAAGCGCTAAGCGTTAATTTGATCTATTTCACGTTCAAATCTTTTTACAACAAAAAATGGTTTTGAAAGTGAGATGGCCAAAAGCGTGTAACAACATATTTTAATTCATTGTTGAAAATTAATAAGCATAGAATTAGTCTTGTATTCACCGTTTGGTAAATAGCGAAAACGGGAACACAAATGTCTACCTTCAAACTGTATTTTAGAATTTACTTTTTGTCTTTTTACTTTTTTAAGAAAGAACATCCCACACAATAGAAATAACCAATGACTTGACTCAACCGGACCTTGAAATATTTGTGGGGGAGATCGAAAAGAGAAGTAGAAAACTTAGAAAGAAATGAGGTCTCTGTGGCGGATAAGGAACACACATACACACACCTTTCTAAGACACAATATGGACGATCCACAAATATTTAACGTGCGTATGAAGTTAATTACGAATGAAATAGCAGAGAATATAGTGGAAGACAACAGTTAGGAAAATATGGTAAAATTTTTCGAATAGTTAATTTACATTATTTATTAAAATAAACAAACAAATAAACAATAAAAATAAATAAATAAAAATAAACAATATAAATAAATAAATCTTAACTGACTGGTAATTAAAATAAGTTAAAAGTTGCTGGAATTCAAATATGGGGATCCAGGTTAGAATCCAACACGATCGGCCAAAATTCGACAGATAAATTTAGATCAATCCAACCCCCCCCCCCCAAAAAAAAAAAAAAAAAAAAAAAAAAAAAAAAGTTAATCCGACCTGCAAGCGAAAAAATTTAGTCAGCCCAAGCCGAACCAGACTGGCGGGCCAGGTAAAGTCGGATTACCCGACCCTAATACAGGTTACAAAATCATGAACTTCTCTCTATTAACGTAGACTTCCTAAAACGTAGAAATTTCGCTATCCTTTATTTCTGCCGTAAAATGTACTGAAACATTGGTTTTGAAAGCTGATAAATGGGGGGAGGGAGGAGAACCCATAAGCAAATATTATTAATTGCAAAAATTTATTTATAATCGTTTTATTTCAACAATTGTTTTAGATTGAAATAAAACGATTCTACATCAGTCGGAAAAAGTAAGCACGAGTGCAACATGAAAGCGGCAATATGTTGCCGTTTATAGCTCGAAACAGTTGTAGAATTTTTACAACTCCTGACATCTTTTATTCATCTTTTTTTTTTTTTTTTTTTTTTTTTTTAATGAAACTTCAGTGCATGGACCACTTTTACACTTTTACATCAAAACAAACCGCAATTCAAAAAAGAAATATTTAATAGATATTCAGACGATCAATATCACATTTTTAAGTAAAGGATTTATTCACCTTAACCTTTTGATCATTTATGAAAGTAGATTACTGCTAAGTGGAATTAGTGTTTTGGACGTACAGGGATTAACAGTTTTAAAATTATCATAAGATTCATCCTTGTAGACATGGATGTCACAATTTTGCTTCGAAGCGCTAAATGTGGCAAACTGATTATACAGCAACAAACTTATTAAACATATTAATTTCCTTTAAAAGTTACTACTCAATCACTTCATCAAGATTATGCGATTTTTTTTTTTTTTTTTTTTTTTTTTTTTTTAAGTTTTTTGGTGTTAGTTAATTTTGGTAAATGTAACTTTGGTGTTACAAGCCGCTAAAAACACTTTCACTTGTATGATAGACAAACACAGATGTTTGGATAATTACTCTAAACCTAACATATAATCCCCCCCCCCCCCCCACAAAAAAAAAAAAAAAAAAACATAAATAAAAAAAATATTTCGCTCTACAAATATCGATAACATACATGCCTTATTATTTTTATTTTATTTATTTATTATCTAAACGAGGAGAAAAAAACAGCGAGTTTCTTTCACAAACGACATTTTAATTTTGACATTGCAAATTTGTTAAATGAAATAATGGTTTGATATGTCGAAACCATATCCATTTTTCTTTTCTTTTTAAACTGCGATTTTTTCTTTCTTTTTAAATATATATTTAAATTAGATTGTAATGGTATGATAAACATAGTTCGGAACTTGAAGCAGTTGAACCGCACCTGTGAAATGCGTATTTGATAAGAACATCGGAATACTGAAACTATCTACAATAAAAATATAAATTTTGATAAATCTGACAAACACGCAGCTATTTGCGGCCTGTCACACATTTTATCTAATAAAAAGGCTCATGTTACAATATATTGATGACTGAAAGAAAGTTTGTTAACCCTTTGCGGCGCAAGACAATTCGGATCATTTAAATTATACTGCCACCGGAATTAACCCTTTGCGGCGCAAGACAATTCGGACCGTTTAAATTATACTGCCACCGGAATTCATGATCTAAATTAAACTAAAAGAAATTTTAAATTTTAAGGTTGAAAAAACTGGCCTTTTCTGATATGTTATAAACGTAAATTTTTGCTAAAAAATTTCCGGGATGAATTTTTGTAGCTGGATCTTAAATTTTGCGTCCTCGCAGCGAGGACGCCGCGCGTTAAGGGGTTAATGAACTAAATTAAACTAAAAGAAATTTTAAATTTTAAGGTAAAAAAAAACCGGCCTTTTCTGATATGTTATAAACGTAAATTTTTGCTAAAACATTTCCGGGATGGATTTTTGCAGCTGGATCTTAAATTTTGCGTCCTCGCAGCGAGGACAGCGCGCGTTAAGGGGTTAAGAGAATCGAGACCCCAAAACTATGTTTTACTAAGAAATAAATAAATACAAGCAATTTCTAGCGACTTATCTCATCAAAATTTTATTGAATAAAGAGCTGACACATGAAATAATAAAAATCTTTCTGTTTTCTAAAATAAATCTACAAGTAGCATATGCCAAATCATTTGATGAAAGTTACAAAACCTTTAAAATACTATCTTAAAGGCCCTCTTCACTTACCGTCGCCGGAAGCCCGAGCCAATGCTATTCTATGGGGAAATTTTCTTTACAAATAACTTATTAACTAATACATATTTTTAAATTCGATTTTCACATTCAGAAAATTCCCAACTGTTAAATTAACGGACCTTTTTAAAAAATGTATTTTTTTTTATTTTTAATATTTTATTTTGAAATTGCAAAATGAAAAAATTTCGCATATTGAAAATTCGTATTTTGCAGCTTCAAAATAAAATATAAAAAAATTAAAAAAATAATTTTTTTTAAAAAAAGTCCGTCAATTTAACAGCTGGGAATTTTCAGAATGTGAAAACAGAATTTTAAAATATGTATTAGTTAATAAGTTATTTGTAAAGAAAAATTTCCCATAGAATAACATTAGCTTCGACTTCCGAAGGCGGTGAGTGAAGCGGGCCCTTAAGATAAAGACATGTCTGAGATGCTCAGTATAATGCACTTAGGCGGTTACTTTAGAAAGTTTGGATAACTTCCACACTTGATTATAGCAGGAGCACTCGGGGCACGTGCCCAGGACCCTGAATAGTAGGAGAATCTAAAACCCATTTTTGGTATATTTTATTCAACAAATTCTGCTTTTAATGCATAAATATTGCAACAGAAATCTTTATTCAAGATTCAAGTTCGAGGAGGAGGTGGTAGGGGCCCATAAAGTAAGTGTACTCTGAGCCTCACATGAAGTTAATCGGGCCCTGATAACTTCAACTATATAAAAATTGAAAAAAATATCTGTAAGGAGCCCATTTGGCATCCGAATGGTTAGCCTTTCAATTGCCAGGTTTTCGGTGCACATTCTTGTGCAGGCACGGGTGTTCATAGTGGTTCGGAATCTACTTTAAACCATCCATAGATTTATTATTACAATGGATACGATAATGGAAACCTTTTTGTGTGGCAAAGATCATTCATAAAAATAGTCACTTGACAATTATAATAGCAACGTGACTTTTTTTATACACTACAGTAAGCTAATCTAACGAACATTGAATTTTTCTCGCCAAGCTGTAAAACTGCATTCTCTTACGCACACGATATCTTTCTTTTTCTTTGAAAGTTCTTTTTAAAATGTATATTTCCCTTTAAAAGTTAGATTGTTTTGAATATAAAACATATTTTATCGCAAGCAATGGTGATTAGACACTTCAGAGGTAAGATTAAAAAAAAAAAAAATATTTCGTACTTTTTGAGTAACTATTTTTGTAAAATGCTTATAACTGCTAAATTTAGCTCTTATAATTAAAAAATAACAAACAATTGCATGTGTTATCTTTAGAAAGGGGAAAAAATAAAGCAATATTGTTTTTATAACAATTCATGATAATTATAGTTATCTCCAAGTAATTGTATTAAATGAAAAAAAGAAAAAGAGGAAGGTTGATGTAATGTTTCACATAAGCTTTGCTTGCTTTATCTTTAAATAAAAATAAAAAATAAATGATCGCCAATAACGCGATAGTTGCCAAAAAGTTGACCTTTTACCAGCCATCATCCGACACACAATCTTTGCCACACTTTCTGTTTCTTATATTCACGTAATAAAGAGTAAGTCTGGGTCCAAATTCTCAAAAGGAACAAAAATAGTTTAAACATTTGTCAATAGATGGCGCTAGGTGCATGCAATCTCACAAATGTAAATTAGATCGCAATAAAAGGATGTACAATGAACGAGCTCATTACGGATTTTCCTACTTAAAATAAAAACTCGTATACAAAAAAAATTTTCACTGCCATGTTAACAATAGTAGATAAGCACTATGGGTGAAATTACGTTATCTTACTCATTATATTTCAGACATAGAAGAAACTGATAAAGGTACAAAATGTCTGATGTAAACATTTATCTGTATGACAGGCAATAAACGTGGTTTTCCGTGGAATTTTTGTGGTTCCTTGCTTTCAACGTCTCTATCAACAAAAATTTAAGTTCCCCTATACTACAGAAAGGGAGGAAAAAGAAAGAAAAAAAAAAACTTTTCACACCAATGGACTCCCCCCCCCCCCCTTTATTTTCTTTTACATTTTTAAATTATACCAATACTTTCAACCTTTTTTTTTTTTTTTTTTTTTTAAGTATTAACGAATTTTAAGAGTAACTCGGAACCTACAATTATTAATTTATCGCAGACTATCGCAAAATAATATCCGCATAAATTTACAAAAAATTTGGGGAAAATAACTGAAGCGTGAGTGAATTTTTAAGAGATTCTATTAAATAAAGTTAATCTAATCAAAATTAAAACATATTCTGCTTAAAAAAAAAAAAAAAAAGACTATTTACAAAATTCTATTTTCTTTTTTAACGATTGCCACGAGGAAACATACTAATAACCAACTTGAGTGTGAGTGTATAGGTTTTCAGATTGACTATATACTTCAGGGACCCAAGGTCTGGATGAGAAGTCCCGCGTGGGTGGTCTCTCTAAAAGCACTGGCTCGTATTCACGGGAGTTTATGAAGAAAAAAAAAAAAAACGTGGAGAACTCAGAACGGTTAGGCCGACGAGCGCGATCTGGGTTCAAACCGGGCACCTGTCAATTACAAGCTTTGAGAGTAGAAACTCTAGGGCACTAGTGCGGCCCATAGTAAACCTAAGTTGGTTATATCAGTTTTAAATTATTCGAGAAATATTTCTTTAATGTGAGCATAGCGAAACAGACAGACTTGAAGTCATAAGTACTTTCAACTTTGTTGGAAAGCTCAGCTTACAGTGAAAATCAAGCTGTCATTCAAACGATAACAGACATGGTACAAGCTTACAGAAAAAAAGGCTGAACTTTTCACGCCCCCCCCCCTCCCTCTTAAAAGTGGTATCAAGTAACTGACACAATATAAATTTTTCAATAATAATGTTGGGATTTTTCTCTAGCGCAGGAATTTAGGACACGGTAGTTTGATGTAGAGTTTATAGCTGAATTGTCTACTACTCAGATCTAGGTATGGGTGACATGCCCTCCGTGAAGGAAGGGGGGCTTTCTAAAGACTCTTAGCTCGTATTCACGCATGTCCCCCCCCCACAAAAAAAAAGACAATTTTTGACGAGTTAGTTTGAAAACCTATATATAAAAATACTTTTGAAATCTCGTACAAGAGTTTGTTTCAAGCCGAATATGTTGATGTGTAGCCATGAATAAAAAATAAAAAAAAAATGCATGCAAAATTCTTGAAATGTATAATAAAAATAACTTCAGATTAGTTTATCCTTTTTAAATGACACTACACATTAACTCCATAACTGCCCCGGGCGTATATATACGTTTTTCTGAAGTATGTTTTTTTTTGTATTGTACTGCTACCAGTGAAACTACTGACACGGTTTGACAATTAAAATAACCTCGAAAGTGATCTTGACAGTGTTTTGAAATATTTACTCATTTCAGAGTTGAAAGAGAAAGGTGGCACTTTGAAACGAATCTCGTAAGTTTTCGTCGTTCGGTAAGGGGTTAAAGAAAAATACAACAGCGTCGATACGCATTTTAAAACATCTAGGCGAGAAAGAGCAGAGTTACTGTACGTGTTTAATTAATATAGTAACTATGAACCAGCAGATAACGTTCGAAAACAGTTTGATTTCACCGGTGAATCAATTTATAAGCACAGTTGGCAAAAGATTGTTTTACTTTATTTTTATTTATTTAATCCAACTGACATGAGTTTTTTCATGTAACACATTGAAAACTTAAAAAAAAAAAAAAAAAAAAAAAAAAAGGAAACAAATATCAATAGCTGAAAATTTAAACACTTATTGCTAGATATGATTCTATACGTACATATTTTTAAAATCAATTTAACTTTTAGGAAATATATTTTAAAAAAAATACTGTTACGTATTTAATATTTTCTTTTTGTATTCAGTAGTGCCATTAAAAACTTAAAAATTGCACTTAAGATTTTCCATACTCATGTTGTACCAATTATTCAGTACTTCTCAAGCAATCAAGAAAGACATATAAAAACTTACATATCCCTTTCCGACCTAGGCCGTACGATCGTGCGGGTCAGACATCCACGACATCCACTTACATTTTTGCATCTGGAACAGTCGTATGTAATAAAATCAGGAAATGAACGATCGAGCTAATTAGCAGAAAGTGTAAAGTACCATTTTCAATTAACAAATGCCGGTTATAGTCCATATTTTTCTTTCAGTTTGCAAAAACAGAAGAATGTAATGTTTTAAGGGGGGAATGTTTCAGGTCGGAAAGGGATATAAAGTGACAAAAAAAAAAAGTAGGGTGGACCAGAAACATTGTGTAGGTTTGCCATTAATAGTGCATTCAAATACCTTTAAAACTGACCAAATCATTTTTATAATTTTTCACATATCGCACCCGGCAGGGCCTGATTTAGATACATTATTGTCGCTGTCAGATTTTTTTTTTTTTTTGTCTGCGACCCCATTTCCTTCGGAACAAGAAGGTCCCCAGCGTCGCAAAAGGTACCGACGTTTGCAGAATAATCCAAGGTACACGTTTGTCTTGGTTGAAAATTTCTATCTCTTTAATTAACGAAGTTATTAATTAAAAACGTCATGTTAATAAAGATACTCTAATTGACAACTTGCAAATAGTTTTTCCAAAAATCACTGTTCCTTCATCAGAAAGCACTCCGCGGAAGGAAGAAAGGAAGGTTAAAAAATGTGTGCATTTTTTTTTAGAGCGATCCCTACTATGCAAAATACGTCTGTACCATTTAGATACCATTCGAAAGAGCATTCACTCCTTATTCTAACGGTGTAATTGTGATTTAAAAATAAGGATTTATTATATTTAATGTCCAAAATTTATTATTTTATTTTTCGATCATCTCTTTTTGAATCGTGTCGTAAATTAAAAAAAGAAAATAAATAAATAAAAAAAAAACTAATCGTTCAATATTTTAACGAAACGTTCCTTTATAGAAAGGTCATTTAGTCTTCTTTCTAACTGTATAAAGTAACTGCATAAACTTTTACTAAAATATAGATTAGCGATTCATATTTTTTAAATTCATGGAACATCGTATTTTTCATTAAACATTTTATAACTCAAAAAGTTTTCAAGACAAATCAATTATTATTATTATTTTAAATATAGATCTAAATGAGAGGAACAAACCCTAAAAATACTGAAATCCGATTGCAAAAATTTCACGAATAATGATTAAAAAATAAAAATAATAAAAATCCAAAACTCTCATTTTTAGCTCTTTCTTTAAAAGCTTTGTTTTTAAATTCCAATTATGTGTAAATGAATAAAAATACAGGAAATACATCTACACCGTTCAAAAGCATGTTTCATTACAATAGGCTGACCATACGTCCTCGAATCTCGAGGACAGTCCTCAAAAACTACCTTCGTCCTCAAAAAATTGCAACACATTTGGAGACGTCGGTTATAAAGTTATTAATGTTTTATTATAATAATTTATTATATGTATAAAAAATAAACTGAAATAAGTTCTTTTAGGTGCTTTATACATAAAAATTACTAAAATTTTATAATTTAAGGTGATTTATTTATTGTCCTCGAAATTCGAGGATACCGCCATATTTGTCCTCAAATTCAATGAAAAAAATATGGTCATTCTACAATTCCAATGATATAGCTTTCTTTCTTTCTTTTTTTAAATGTTAAATATTCGTATTTTTATTTTTTTTTTTTTTAACCCCAAAATTTGATTTTTTCTCATTTCTCTCTTTGTACGAAAAAACAATGATTCAATTTCGTAACTATAAATATCATAAGAAAGGTCATTTAATTCTTTTTTCCAACCGCATAAAGCTTTTAACAAAGTACAAATACGCTGCTCGTATTTTTTAAAACAATTTTTCACTAAACATTTTACAACTCAAAACATTGAGATTTTTTTTTTTTTTTTTTTTTGGGGGGGGGGGGGGGGTCGAGGTTACGAATAGGCGGGTAGAGTAGAGCCCCGAGGTGTTATTGAGCAAGGCGAGTCGGGAAGCCTCCTCCGGGAGTTGGTAAACGGAGCGAATAGGAGGCAAAGTCCCCTAGTTATTATAAAGTAAAATAAATATGTAAAGCTGCCTTCAAACTCTGGCAACTTGCAAAGCGGAAGTGCGGCTCTATTTATATTTCTTTGATGTGGTATTTGAATCGTCGCTTGCTGGAGGCGTTGCTCACAAACCTCCGAGTGCGACAATTGTATCTGGACTCTCTGGACTAGGGTCTCTTTCGTAAAAGAGCAATAAAAAGTAATGTCCTTCATTGTAAACATGTGCAAAATTTCAAGGGTCACTTTCGGACAATAGATAATTTATGACTTTTGAAGCTGTGCATCATTGCCAGAGTTTGAAAGCAGCTTTACATATTTATTTTACTTTTATTTTATTTTATTTTACTTTATTTTACTTACAAAAAGATATATTTATAATTGCACTAACATAAGAACCTTTTAAAATGATAGTTATGTTGAATTATTTTTGGTTTCATATATTAAAAGCAGGATGGGTCTAAAAAACAAATAAAGTTTGTCAGATTTATTCAGTTAAATAAGTTTAAAACAAAATAACTATCCTTAACAAACTCTTATAAAGTATTTCTATTTTAAACAATCCACATTCTATGGCACAGACATAATCAGCTTCCCATGACATTTGGCTGATTTGTTGCCTAAATTTATATCAGTAAAAAAAAAAAAAGGGGGGGGGGGAATGTCGTTTATTGGTTTTTCATATTGTTTTTATACATAAATATAATTAAAATAAATAAATAAAAAACATACTATGTAAATTCCCATGCTTGGGCAGGTGTGGTGGTGACCATGCGATAATCAGGTCCTACCCCCCGGCAAGAAAAGCGACAGAAGTAAAAAAAAAAGGCAATTTTGAGTTTATGTCATTGAAAAATGTGTACGAAGTACCCCCAACGTGCATAGAAAGTGCCACATTTCTATCTCGCAATTTATTCTCCTGAGAGGCAGTTATGTCTGTTTTACTCTAGGCTAGTTAATGCTTTATCGTACTCTTTAAGTTGATTTTTTCTCAAATTCTGCATTTTTGGGTTGTGTGTCACTTTCCTCGCTGGGTGCGATTTGATGTAAGGTACTATTATATACCTTACTATCTCCGGATGACAAGCAGTTGAACTTTTGATTTTCCCAGACTTTTTCAGATAATTTTACTTACCTTTCTAAGTCATTTCAATTTCATCATGAGACATTTTATCAATATTTTCGGTTTGGAATTTAATACCTTTTTGTCCCCCCCCCATTAAGGAGTTAGTTAAAATTCTGACTTTTACAGATTTAAATCAAATTCCATATTTGTCCGATTTCTAGATTTTCCAAGTTACTGGCCACTCTGTCAGGTCCCGATTATCACATGGGCCGATTGGCCCACGACTCAGAGTCCTTTGACTTTAGTGACCTGAAATTTCGTTTAGAGTTCAAAAGTTTTAATAAAAAATGCACGAAAATGCTCTCGCAAAAAGCATTTCATGAAAATTTTACTTCTTAAAGTAAAATAAAAAGTTTTATAAAAGTAATATTTTACTCAAATATGCATTTTTGGGTGAAATAGTGGGAAAATTTAAGGCTTTTTCTCAAGAAGCGATAAAAGCCTAGGGAAAAATAATAGGCCGGGGGCCGGAATATGCATAGAGCCTTGGGCCCACTTTCAGCTTGATCAGGCTCCACACCCTGTATTTGCAAATCTTCAGGTAATTAGAAGTAACATGACTTAAAATATATGCTACTTCAGACGCTAGATATAAATATCTCAGATTAGTTTTAAATAAAAAGGATATTTTATTCACGGTTTAAGTCACTGAATTTTCTTTTCTTTTAATAGTAGCAAATAAAAGTAACTGTCTGAATATAAAGCGAAATCTTATATATGAACAATTATTAAAATTCAAAATAAATTGTATCTCTTTTTATATACGAACTGTTTTGGAGTGGTGCATGGATTAAAGTAAATTATCTGCGCTAGAAACCTAGGTCTGAATGGAGATACTTCGTGGGAGTTTTCCTAAGGGGTCCTAGCCCACATTCTTGCAAATTTGGAGAAAACATACATGCCAACATTTAAGAATCAAAATAACGGAGATTTTATAAACAGCATTATCTGGCGTAGCCAACACTGATGAGTTTTTGACATATGACAGTATTTAATAGTTTAACCCATGGCAAAAAATGTCAAAAACCTGTATGTGTAAGCTAAATTTAATTATTAAGTAAAAATCTAGTAATTATTAATTAAAAATTGTGCTATCTATTGAGATGTGAGAATTTTTTGCAGCTAAAGCGAAAATCTTTATGAAAAACTTGAAGATTTGTTGAAGTTTTGAATAAATTATAGGTATAACTTTAAAATGTTCAAAATAAAGGAGGAATGTATGAGAATAAGGGAGAGTGGAAGACAGTCCCAAAATAAGGGAGAGTTAGCAAGTATGAGAAAAACACGGAAAACTCAAAATGGCTACGCTGAAGAGCACGACCTTCCTGTCACGGCACCTTCTGTCTACCAGCTTCGAGGATAGAATCCCTCGGACACTCATAATCTGTTTTGTAAATAAAAGAATAAAACTTAAGATTAAATTGATTAAGTACTGTGCTTAATTTATTTTATGAATGAAAGTTTTACAAAATTGGGGGGGGGGGGATCCCAAAAGCGAGCAAAGTTGTGGGATTTTCAGGGGGAAAAAAGGATCAAACCCAACCAACCCAGTTTATAAACCAATCTACATGAAGAGGGATTGGGGGGGGGGGGAGGGGGAGAGCCATAGGAAGCAATCTTTATATAGAATTAAAATATTTTGTCTGAATTAAACAACAATTATAACGAGAAAAGAAAAAATCATGCATCACGCATGTATCACGAAGCCGTTTTCAGCAGTACGAGGATGATAGAGCATTCAAGTAAATTTTAGCGCCCATGTAAGAAACAATACACATTTACTTCTTGGACACTTCAGATACACACAGATTATACAAATGCATCTTTTGATTACTTTGGTAATATATATATATATATATATATTATATATTTTTTTTTTTTTCCCTCGTGAAAAGAACGGAATATGCTAACTAATAGAAATAACTAAAAGTTGAAATAACACACAATTTTACATGAATTTTTTTTTTTTTTTTTTTTTTTTCAAGACTATGATGATCTAAAAAATAACGTATTACTTTAATACAACTAATTCAAAATATCACACATTAAAAACATCCGATTAGTCATATAATTAATCTGAGCTTTCGACTCTTTATCGCAGATTCTTCATCAGAGTTGTAAATATAATTAAATATTTTATTTGAAGATTTTAAAACAATTTATCAAACTAATGAAAACGAATTGCTTTAATTAGAGAAACCATTGAAATAATAAAAAGAGAAAAAAAAAAATTGTAATGATTTTTCCTTCTTTTCTATTCATAATCTTCGGTTAGAGTTATTAAAATAAAATCTTCCAATATTACGTCATGACACATTTTCCTGCTAGGGGGCGAAATAAGCTAACACTTTTTAGAGAACCTGTATTAAAAGGAGACTGGACATTGGCGCGCCGGCTTTTTTACGAAATCCTCCATTTTAGTGCCAGTTGCTCCATTGCTTAATATTATGCTGAGAAGAAATTTCGATTATTTTACGTCATAACTGGAAGAGAACTTATTTATTACATTTTTAAATGATAAAAATGCATTATTATTTATTTTATATCACGTTTTAAATGCTTTGAATTCTCTTGTTGCATGTTGTTTTACGTATTTATTTCGTAAGATATGAGATAATTACATTATTTATTTGCTAGCTATTAGCTTTTAAGTTCTGTTTTGCGATATATTTAATATGCTAGATCTGAATGTATTTTTCTGAATTGGCATGTATTTTTCCAATATATTTTAAAATACACATTTTAAATAACTATATTAATATATATATATATATATATATATATATATATATATATATATATATATATATATATATATTGATTATTTGTAAGTACGCAAAATGTAACCGTTTTCTTAAAATAAATTGATAAAAATAAAGAAAATATGCTGTGCATTATTTGCTAGCATATAAAATATAAATTTCTTAAATAATATTTGCCAGAATTAATTTTATAAATAATATTTAAATAAGTTATTATTTTTATTTTCATAATATTTTTAAAAACTAAAAAATTAGAAAATTCAATGAAATAAGCAAATGTAAATAAAATAAACACATTTTTAATTTCTAAAATTACCCTAACAGCACACTGATCCATAGTACATCCTGAGGATGTCTCGTGGATGTACTTTTATCCGTAGGATATCCTGAGGTTGTCTTGTGGATATTACATAAATCATGAATTACATGACCAAAAACTAATATTACCATATTTTTGTTTAAAGTTATTTAACTTTTTAAATATAAAATGTATGTCTTTAGAAAAAATAAGGTAGAATTACTTTCACAATCAACGTATTTTGCTTAACGGCCCTCTCCACTTACCTCCGCCGGAAGCCCGAGTCAATGTTATTCTATGGGGAAATTTTCTTTACAAATAACTTATTAACTAATATATATTTTTAAATTCTGTTTTCACATTCAGAAAATTCCCAACTGTTAAATTGACGGTTCTTTTTTAAAAATGTATTTTTTTAATTTTTAATATTTTATTTTGAAGTTGCAAAATGAAAAAAATTCACATATTGAAAATTCGTATTTTGCAGCTTCAAAATAAAATATAAAAAATTAAAAAAAATAATTTTTTAAAAAGGTCCGTCAATTTAACAGCTGGGAATTTTCAGAACGTGAAAACAGAATTTAAAAATATGTATCAGTTAAGTTATTTGTAAAGAAAAATTTCCCATAGAATAACATTAGCTTCGGCTTCCGGCGGCAGTGAGTGAAGCGGGCCCTTAATATAGAAATATATAACAAAAAATTCCTCTGATTTCCGATCAGAGTTGAAAAAGTAATCATATCTTATCGCAGGTTAAAGCAAAATTCGTTTTTCTTCAAATTCTTTTTTTATAAGACGAAAAATATACGTTTTTATATTCTGCATTGCTTTCCGAACAAATTTAATATAATTTTTTTCCATTTATGTTGTATAGTAAAGTATCAATCGCGAAGAAAAAACATTACATTCTACGGGGATCGCTCTGATTTGGCACTAAAATGGCCGACTTTCCGTCAATGTCTAGTCTCTTTCTAATATAGGGTCTCTAACACTTTTCAAGAAATCATTAAGAAATATTTTAAACCATAGTTATAACTTGAAATATGAACTGCGTGTTAATAGAGTTAAATATGTTATCCAATTGTACGCTTATAATTGTTTTGATGAATATATGTCTACACATATAACTTTTATGAATTTATTCAAGTGTTTAGCTAAAATTTTCGATGAAATTCGTACGGAGAAGTAATATAGTAAAACATGGCATATGAATTTTACCCTTTTATAGTGAATTGACTTTAATGGATTTTATATTAATGGAGTTATGTTTTAATTATATCTTTGAACAAGTATATTTTAACAGAAATTTTTTTATTATATTTACAACTCTGATAAAGACTCAACGATAAAGAGTCGAAAGCTCAGATGAATAATATGACTAATTGGATGTTTTTAATGTGAGATATTTTGAATTAGTTGTATTAAAGTAATACATTGTTTTTTAGTATATATACTGCAATAATCAATTTATACAATGTAATCAACTAATAATTTTAGGATGATCTAAAAATAAAAGTTTATTATTTTAGTAACCTATTATTGCATTCGGCAAAACACCACTTTCAGTATGCATTAATAATTTTATTTTGAAATTTCTGTTTTATTCGAGCAAAAAACCTCTTTCAATTTTATCTGAAACTAGTTATATCTATTCTGCTGTCAGTATGTGACCTGGGGTATATGCAGGCCCTAAGAACTTTTAACTTTTTTTCGAAAACAATACACGTCGCATTATAAGATGTCATAACCAGTGACATCATTTGAAAATGTGTCTACCTCAGGGTAAAAATAAAATTGCATACAAATGAGGGGTTGTTTGGACTTTTATATTATTATTGTTATCTTCCATTTGAAAAAAATATGTCCCCGTAATATTAGTATATCTTCCTAACCCTAAAAACACTATGACGCGCCTGCGTACATCATTGAATCTTCCATTAGAAGCAGAAGTATATTATGGACGGACGTATGTACATTCTCATGTAAGTCCACAATGCAATCTTCTGATAAAATGGTATTTTCCATCATTACTTTTCCGTGTCTTGTTTTTTCTAACTTAATAAACATTTGTTTTAGTGTACATATTTATTGTTTTCTTATTTATTTCTATAGATTATTATAATGTAACAATAGTTATAAATTACATATGTACTGCTTGTTTATTTCACTTTTCGTTCATAATAAACAATTTTTATTTCCACTCCTAACATTAAAATATATGCAATTAAATAACCCTCATGTTATTAAATACAATTACATAAACAACTTTTGACGTCGTTTAATATATCTAGTACTGAGCTTACTCTCACTAAACTGATTATTGTGCTTAAGGGGTTAATGAAAGATTGAAAATTTTAGATAAGACACTGCTTTGAATAAAACAAAAAGTACGGGATGACTTACAGAATGTCCGTGTTTCCAGTCAAATATCTCAAAATTCGTGCAACAACATCAGCAACAACAAAACTTTCGTCATCGACAAGACCTTCTTCCAAATCCTACAGCAAAAAAGAAATTGAAGGTATAATTTTATGAAATAAATTCAAAGAATTATTAAATGTTTACAATCAATAAAAAATGGAACTACAAAATGAAAAATAACTGCAATAAATATAAGTTGTCACTGATCGTTATTAGGTTCTTATTGTTCATTTAATTTTGATGGACAAACTTACATTAAAATAAATTTGGAAAATTATATACTTATGAAAAATGAGAGAACATACATGCCAAAATTGAACTCGTTTCACAAAATATGAGGGATGGGAATCTCTCTCTATACAAATGGCTAAGAGATTTTCTTGGACTCTGTCTGTGTGTTGACGCAGTTGCCACCAAATTTTCATACTTTAGTTAATTTAAAAAAAAAAAATCTAATTGTCCGATCGATAGGCTGTTTAAGCCGACGGATAAAAAAATCGCACCTTTCATTTGGTACCTTATTTGTAACGAAGTTTTGATTAGATTTTTTAAAATTAATTAAAATATGAAAATGATAAACTGGTAATTGCTTTAAAACTGGATATTTAACTGCCCCCTCTCCCCCCCCCCTAAAAAAAAAAAGTTATAAAATATTAAACTTGCTCATGCATATGAAAATGAAGTAAAAAATCAACCATAACCTTTTTTAATAAACCTCAATTTCAGATTTTTTTTTCTTTTTGTTTTGATTAAACAGCATGTTTTTGGTAGGGTGAATCGAGCTTGGTATGAAAGCTAATTCAGCATTATATTAAAGAGCTTTTCTTATTGATAATCCTGGGTAATTTTTAAAATTTTGATGCACTAATAGATCCGACATTTTTCGCCAATGATTCTAATTTAAGAAAAGCCACTTTAAGCCAAGTAGCGCACCAAAAATATAAATAAAATATAAAATATTGAAAAGCAGAAAAGGAAAGAAAAAAGAAAAGAAATATACAGAAAAAGTATTCTTATGAATTATGTATCTTTGTCTAAAATGGCAATAAAAATTCAAATGTTGCCAAAGGGAACTATATTAAGGCTGTACTATGACCAGGTTTACATATTTAATTATTTTTCTATATACCAACTAGTTTTAACTAACTCAACTACTATTATAACCACAAAAAATTGTCTCATGCGATAGATGTAGCTGATGATAGCATATTGTAATATTATATTTGGCGTGAAATTGTTGTCATTTTATGGTTGATCGAATAAATCAAATAAATATAGAAAATAACGGATTTGATAAATTGAAATTTTTGATACTGTCCGTTTCGAAACTGCCATCTGATAGGCATCCAAATGGAAGCCCACTGATAAGCTATTGTCACAGGAAATAGGGACAGGCACCCGAGAGTCTGTGAATGAGCGGGTCGATGCCGAAGGCAGCGAAGAACCAATGCGGGCTTTAGAGCAATTTCATGATTATATATATATATAAAGCTATATAGAAAAAAGAGTTTCCTTTAAATATAGTGACCAGCGAAGCGGGCAAACCCTTCGTTGATTCACTACCTTCATTGATTTCATGAATTTAAAAAAGGTTTGGTTAACAAACTTTGATCTTTTGGCATGCACACAGCATCAGGCCGAGTTTTATACATTTCGAGTTTGAAATTTTTCCCGCATTTGGAATTCGGTTAATTCCCGAACCGGGGATTTTCTGGGAAAAGAAATTAAGAAATTTCGCTTTGCTATAAAACTTTCATACGATTTTTTCTCTCTTTCTCTCCTCCACCCCCCTTCCCCCGCTGGATGATTTTTTTTTTTTTTTTTTTTTTTTTTTTAATCAAAAAATTTAAAAACGCCTTTGTCCAATAAGAAAAATAAAATCAGAAGTGCTTTAAGATTGCAGGCAGTGGGCTAAATGATCTTGAAAAAGCTAAATAAATTTTTAAAAAAGCAATGGTAAAAAAAAAAAAAAAAAATCAATTTTGGCATTTAACAGCTATTTCTTATAAACTATTTAACACCAACTTAAAAAAAGCTTGTCATTTTTTAACAAAATGCACACACACATACGTATGTACATTTTACCTACATATTTTCTATAACCATTCTAATAATAACTTAAAGGACAAAATCTGTAGCACGGTGTATACATTATCCGTAAAAATGCAACGTTAATTAATCACAATACTATAGTCACAAGAAGAAAACTGAAGAGAGAAATAAAACAAGAAAGAATTATTTTTAACGCTAAAGTTTAATATACAAAGGAAAGAATAAACATAAATAAGATACATACTACAGCGTACTATAACCTTGCCATTTCCAGAAAAAAAGGCTATTCCTAAAAATCAACAGTAGAGTAGATTCATTGAATACTTGTCTGCATAAGTTTCTTTTGCATTTAAATAATCGTAAAACAATATAATTTATTGTATACCACTTAATTTATGAATGATTCCAAGAATCATTAATGATTCCAAGAAGAATCTAAAATTAGGGAGTGTAAGGTACTCCACGATCAATAATTTCATTAGCGAAGCTATGGGCATATCAGGAAATCACTCTTTTCAACTTTGATTCTGCTGATCTGCAAATCGGAACATTAGCGGGAACAGAAGGGAGTTCATATATTCATAAATTTTCCCTCTCCCACAGTTCTAAAAATATGAATCAAACTGATGATTTAAGCTTATTTTAAACTATTGTTTTTCATTTTTCTAAAGTGGGTATAAAAGCAGACGGAACTACCTACCTGAGAAATCTCTCCCTCCCTCAGATGACTGGAAGGGATTTGTCCTTGAATCAGAGAGTTAAAAGGATAAAGTTACTTGAATATCTGATAAAACACATAATTCAATTTAGAGAAGTGTTTAATTCACTTTTTTTTTTTTTTTTTTTTTTTTCATTTGAGAAGAATAGTTTCAACTATGGAGTGTATTTATTTATTTTTTAATAAAAAAATTACATCAAATTTCAAGGTTGTTTTGTTAGTTGAAAAGAAGGGAATAAAAGACACTCAACAACTATACAGAATATTCAAATTTAAAGGAAAATACAAGCACGTTTTTCTGGAGCAAACAAAAACGACATCAGAACCTTGATAACCTTTAGGAAGAAAGTTCAAAATATGTCATTTTCCATTAAAGAAGTAGAATTTTCAGACGGTAGACTAACGCTGATTCTAATGGAAAACAATCTGATGTCCGTTCGTATGGCTTCAAAATTGCAATTTCGTGTTTTGTATTAAAGCCAATTGACTATACAAAAGGTCCTATGCTTGGGTAATATGCCCTTTCTGTGTGTGTGGGGGGGGGGGGAGAGGGGGGAGCCTTTTTAAGTCGCTCTCGAGAATTTCGGAGAAAAAAATCACAGAAAACACCAAATGGCTGGTCGACGAGCGCGACATGAATTTGAACCAGTCACCTTACGTCTATGAGAATTAACAGCAGAAGCTCTCGGTTTCGGCCACTACAGTGACCTTAAAAATGCAGAAATACTCTCAATATTTAATAATCACAGCATCTCTCGGCGTACAGATGACTGACAAGGGAAGTATGAATTAGTAAAATTGCTATTGAAACCAAACCACGCTTAAATTAAAGAGCATGGTCGAAAATATTGTGTACCGTACAAATTTGCTGCAACAACTCCCATGGGGGCGAGATATGCCCTCTATTAATTTTAGTTATTTCTATAAAAGCCAACAAAACACGAGAAAATATTAATTATATTAAAGCAAGTTTTTTTTTTTTTTTTTAGCACGGACAATTTAATATTTTTTTTATTTTCCACCAATTTATTTATTTATTTTTTAAATTTAAAGAAATTAATAATTTAACGGGAAATACTTTTATATTATATTTAAGTAACATTTTGTTAATGATAACATTCAGATAAAATTTTGTTAATGATTGTTTTATATAAATTATTAATTACTATTCTTTAACGACGACATTAATAGCAAGAGTTAATCGTCTGCTCTCAATTGTATTATTTATTCAGGCAATTTTTTTCATGAAAAATCTTGAATGATGAACAGCTGTTGCTTAACTATTCGACGTCGCATTTAACTTTTATTTCAAATATTTTATTAAACAACTGTCAAATTCCGTGGTGTCGGAAGAACTGACAATAATATTGAAGACAATCTTCTCAAAATGATTTTACTAATTTATAAATTAATTTACATCTCAAAATTGAAATTGTGATCAATCTTTTTATATTTCTTGTTCTAATTGTGAAAAATACTTATGGTTTCATGATTTTTCTACTTTTAATCATAATTGTTATAAATTAGAAACTATGTCCGTAGCTTTAAACATGTTTTTTTTTTTTTTTTTTTTAATATAAATAAAAAAAAAATGCATTTCTTAAATTCATTCTCAATACTTTATTAATTGGAATACTCAAAAAAAAAAAAAAAACTTTATGTAATAAATATTTTCTCTTAAATTAATAATTTAATTTAATTAAAAACGTATAGGAAAAAAAAATCGAAAAAATTACAAAACACCGTTGCGGAGACTCTCCGAAGTGAAGCATGCTAGCACTGCACCATCGGTTCACACTACGCTGCGTGTTTTGTTGGCTTTTATAGAAATAACTAAAACTAACAGAGGGCATATCTCACCCCCATGGGAGTTGTTGCAGCAAATTTGTACGGCATCCAATCTTTTCGACCATGCTCTTTAATTTAAGCATGGTTTGGTTTCAATAGCAATTTTACTAATTCATACTTCCCTTGTGAGAGCGACCAACGACTACTTTAGAATACTGACGTTAATTAAAAACTCACCAATTTCGTAGATATTTGCCGTCATTAACGTTTGAATATGGAACTTAGTTACCTCTAAAAGATAGTACTCTGTATCCAGGTTTGGTTTTTTGACGTGACAGGTGTCAAAAATTGGTTTAAACTGTCAAAAACTCGTTTAAACCGTCAAAAACTGTCGAAAACCATATGGAAAAATTGAAAACTGTAAAAATCTTTTTTGTGAATTGCCATAGCGCTACGAAAAATTGCATAAGTAGATGGTAAATTATAGTAACACAATTAAGCATATTAAAAACTTTTAATAAATAAATAAATAAATACAAATTTTACTTTTTTTTTTTTTAAAGGTTTTCTGCTATTTATTTATTTATTTTTTCCTCCTCACTTTAACATTATGATTTAAAAATATAAACTAAACATATTAAGTTATTACTTAGTTTGTGAATTCAATGACAGGTTAATTGTTAAAATTATGTTGAATGCTGAAATTTCAATGAAAATTTTTAGCATTCAAATATATTTTTTTAACAATTAAATAATTAAATCATATCAATGAATTCACAAAGTTATACCCAGATATTTTAGAATATATTGTTAAATTATAATAATGTAAAATCGAGATATAAAATTAAAAATTAATTAGATGCAAGCATTTTTAAAAAGTAATTTTTTTTTTTTAATTTAAATACAGTTTGAGAATTTTTAATGTATTATTTAATATTGCATTTTAATGTACTTATTATTACATTTCAATGCATATAAATCCCAATTTTCATACCTTTAAGACATTAATTCACAAAACAGAGATGTGCTGTCCATTATCTTCTTAAAAATAATTTAAAATTGCATTATGTGATTCATATTAAAAATTTAGTTCAACTAATCAAGCAATACCTCAAAATTTTTTAATTGTACAACATTGAAACATGCTATTGATATTGATTATAACCCAAAATGAAAAGATATGACGCAATATTGCACAGTAATTTTATTCATTGGAATAGAATACTTATGGCACATTTAATTATATTTAATAGAGTACTTTGTAAAATTTTTGATAACTTAGTGCAATAAGTAGTTCACCTTAGAACATACAAATTTCTATATTCGAAATTTTGTGTTTTGTAAAGGTAATAATTATCAATTTTTTGTACTTAAACAGAAATAATTGACATTCATAGGAAACAGATAATACTCTTCTAAAAATTATTTTTAACCATGGGAAACTTATAAACTAACCACTCTTTTTAAGACTGCATTATTTCGTTTCTCTAAATATGATTACTTCATTGTTAAAATATACTAAGAAGTGTAAAATTTGAGGTTTTTGACGTGACAGTTTAAACCGTCAAAAACTGTCATGCGTCAAAAACCTGCCAACCTTGTCTGTATCTACAATCAAGGCCCAAATTCCAAGTTTTTCTTTATTTTATTTCATTTTCCTTATTTATTTCATTTTATTGTATTTATTATTATTATTATTATTATTATTTTATTTTTTTTTTTGGGGGGGGGGGGGTAGTATAACGAAAGATATAGCCTTATTTAAAATGCTATCAAAATTTTTAACCAATGAAAAGGGCGATAAAGTTAATATAGTACTTAAAAAGAAGGGGGGGGAACTCTGTTTGCCCCAAAACACAAAGGATTGTAAGAAAATGCCCTAAATATAAAAACTATCTTTAAACACATCATAATATCAATTAGAGCGTAAAATATAGGTAATACTCATATTTTGTTGTTTAAAAGGTATGAAAATATACCTCTCGCTAGAATAACCGCAAACATGATTCTAAACATAGATAATTCTCTTCTGCATGTGTAAGGATACTTTTTTTAGACAGCTTCACGTAATGAAGTTTCGGATCTTTCTGGCAGTCTAAATCGGGACGAAGACTGTCAAAAAGAAGTGTGACGGCATATCCCTCTACCTTTCCCCCTCCCCTCTCCAAAAGAAAATTTGACGCTTGTTTAAAAGACACACCCACTAGTCTCATTAAATTAAAAAAAAAAAAAAAAAAAAAAAAAAAAAGAAAGAAAGAAAGAAATTAATTCAATATTGTTCTTTTATAACTCAACAACTGAGATTTAAAATACATTTATCTATATGCTAAAACGTATTATTATTATTTGAAACACGTCAAAAATAATTTTTAAAATATGGACCCCCCCCCCTCAAAAAAAAAAAAAAAAAAAAAAACATGTTTGTCGCTTGTAGTCTGCAATATTAAATGAGAATTTTCAAAACAATTGTTCATTTCGTTATGATAGAGGCCCTATACCACATTTCTCACATACTCTCTGTGTAAACCCATTATATTTTGAATATTTACTGCTTTTTTTCCCCCTTTCTTTCTCGATTAATTGAATTTTGTATAAAAAAATAACATAGCATTGTCATCTGTTGGGTGGTATGGTGTTGCGGTTAACTGTACGCGAGTCCTAGGTCTGGGAACTTTTTAAAGGTGTAATAGCATCTCACTGAAAATACCACGTTTTTAAATTTTCTGTTGAATCATATAAACTTGACAATTCTATGTATTAATAAATACTTTTTAAAAATTTTTGATGAATTATCCCATCAACTTGAAAGAAAATGATCAAATGCGTAATAAAGAGAGCAATTATAAGAAATTTTCAAACACTTATTAATTGAATAAAAGTATTAAAAGAATGCATTGTCATCGTGTTCTAGGCTATTCTAAAAGTTTCAAATGTCTAGCTATTCGGGAAGTTAGTTAAAAATCGATTGCAAGATTTGTACTGGACAAATAAACAAGAAAGCGAGTTAATAAAAACGTGGTAATGTACAATTCACTCACATATCACTTAGATGGTAAATGAAAGACCAATGAAAACATAAGACAACTTTGTAGACAATATGAAAATACAAATGGAGTAGATCAAAAACCCTGAAATCACGGGTAGTCCTAAACACAAACACCCTGATAAATACCTCTAAATTATCATCTTTGAGGGGGAGAAGAGATATTAAGATCTCAGAACAGTAACGTATCTCAGAACAGTAGCGTAAAATTTTATTTAGGGGAGGGCTGAGTTAGTTTGATAATATTTCATAGTGTACAGAAATTATGCATATTACTCATAATCTTTATTTTTTTAAACTTTCTACAAAATTTCGGGAGGGGCTGCAGCCCATCACCCCCCCCCCCCCTCTGGATACACCACTGTCTCAGAGCATGCTTATATGCACATTATTCTTAAAAAAGCTAAACATTTTTCTAAAAATTAGATAGTGAAAAAATAGTGACCTTATAATTCACAAAAACTCCCAACCTTGTTTGAATTGAAGAAATTATGCGTATTTTTCAATTTATGGATATTCGATATCACGCTTTCTTTACTTCCATTTTCCCTCCCCCGATTTACTTGTTTGCTTAACCCTTTCAGGGACAAGAAAATTTCCGTCATTTAACCCTTTGACCACGGATATATATATATATATATATATATATATATATATATATATATATTTCTGAGAATAAATAAAATAAATATTAAATAAATTATCTGATGTGTTTCATTCAATAGACGGCGAATTTTCTAAGTTGACCATTCTATCCACCTATCCATGATAGTTACATGTCTAAAAGACAAAACATATAACACCTTCAGAAAAGAGTTTCATATTATACATTTTAAACTGGCCTTGGGACATATATGTCCCGGTGGTAGAGAAAGGGTTAAAATAACTACCACCAGATTTTACGAACACGTATAAAAGAAAAGAAATAAATGTAGTTTTTCGTCGATATTATTGAAGTAAAATTTTGTTAAAAAAAATTTCCGGGAGGAGTTTCTGCAGCAGGGCATCAAAATTTGTATCCCACCGATTCTAAAAGGTTAAAGTACTTTAAGCTAAAAAGTGTCTGACGAAAAAGCTTTATATCTTTCATTATTTTATCTTTATTTTAAACAATTTTTTATTTGAAGATACGCGGAATTATACAGAGGACAATACGAAAATTTATACTTTTATCTCAAACCTTTGAACTTCAGTCAACCAGTTTTGTACGGTTACGACTAGGGACATGTTTCCATTTAACCAGATCACTGAGTCACCAACTTAAACTCACGAAACTAGATAATTTCAAGAAAGAAAAAGTTAATGAGAAAAAAAAAAAAAAAAATTATTCCTCATTCACAATTAACGAATTTTCAAACCTTCAAAACTTTTAAATTCGTGTCATAGAGTACAAATGACATTTAAAAGTATGACTTGAGGTTGCTGAGCTTGACCGAAAATACGACGGTCGTCTCAAGGACAGAACTACCCAAGTGCAAAGAGAAAAAGTAGAAAACTTTCTCCTCTGTTCTAGCTACTGTCTGCAATTACTTTTTCCTAAGTTTTTTTCAATCAAACTAGCTTTAGATCATTTTATGGATGAGCGCCGGTACTTCAAGACTCTGCAAGGGTTGCCACATTAACAAAGGAAAGAATAATGAATTTGCATGAAGCGCACGCGCTGATAAATAGATATAATGCTCGAACCCCACAAACTGTAGAATTCCTAGAAAAACTATTTTGAGTGAGTTAAAAATTGGTATTATAATATGATAGCGTAAATCATAATTTAAAAGTCTGACACATACAAATCGAAAAATTCAAGTATTTTAAAACAATGTTTATAATTTAATGTTCATTAGTCTGTATAATAGAAAACGGATCTTAGTTTATACAAAAATTTTGTGATAAACACGTACAAAAAACGCAAATAATTGGATTTCTTTAGGAAAATTTTTAACTGATAATAGACAAAATTTTGGTTTTCAAGATCGTAAAATTACAAATACTTTGAAAGAAATCCTATGGTAATTTTGTTAACCCTTTGAGGGGCAAGGTAATTTCGCTCATTTAAAATAAACTACCACCAGAATTTACGAAGTCTAAAAGAAAAGAATGGAGTTTTTCTTGTATATTATTGGGTTGTTCGATAAATAATGTTTTTTTTTTCTTTTTTTCATGTTTTTCAAAGTGAATTTATTTATATTAACAACAAACATTAATGAATGATATATTGACCGTTTTATTGGATGACTTTTTGAAATATTTATATTTCGGTAAGTTGAAAAATTCCACGTTCGAAGACGACTTGGTTTTTAGAAGCGAAGTTTTTAAAAAACGACATTATTTATCGAACAACCCAATGTTACAGTAAAACTTTGAGTTATAAAGCAGCCAGATGACGTCTTATTTTAATCGGTTGACGCTAGATGGCAATACATGTGTGCATACCTTCCAGATAACTTTTTCACCATTGTTCAATTAAATGGAATGTAAAATTTCAAAAACTGAAGCGTGTTGTTTTATTTATTTTGTATTTTTCAATTAGTTTTCCACTATCACAAACGACTTGAAGGGTTAGTTTCTGTCTGCTAAAGTGGGGAGGTGTAAATTTTTCCATATGATGAAAAAATGTTTTAAAACAATTTGATAGCTAACACTATTCATAAAGAAGTCTGCTAAGTTTAACTGGGCTCGAGAAAAAACAAATTAATTAAAGTAAAAACGCTAATTATTAAGTTGAACGTAAGTTCAATGCATGTAAATAACATAGCTGTAATGAAGTTTAAATATAGTTTCATCAAACTTCATTTTATTCAAACTTCTATTCAACAAACTTCATTTTATCGTCACCCGTCCAACCGGGACGGGTGACAACGAAATGAAGTTAAGTACATTAAATAGGTGAAGACAATTTCAGAGTTTTCATACTTCATTTAGATATGATCACAATCAAAAAATGATAAAAACATAGCTAAAAATATCATGTCACTAACAGCAAGACCCAGAAAAAGAAGAAGGAGAAAAAAAAAAAAAAAACAGCAATAACCTTGGGCATCATGGTCTCCAGCCTCTCCTACGTCTAGTCTGCGGCCAACTGTTTCATAGTCTTTCACCACCTCTGATACACATAAAGTCCTGCACCCAACCCGCACTAAAGCATTTTGACGACCCGAACCCGATTTCTTTATACCCGAAACCCGACTTTTCTTTTCACCCAAAACTCGAATCTAAATGAAAATTAATAATTCATCTAAAAATCTTGCAAAACATTTTTAATTTATAAAATTAAGTAAATTTTCATTGTCACACTGTTGGTAAATCATTAAAAAATAATTAAAAATATAATTAGCAATATACTAAGTTACAAATTTAAAAATCTGAACGATGTATTAATAATATTTTTTAGCTATTTATGTGTGTTGTGTACTTCAAGTGTACAAAAATGGGTTTCAAGTTTAGTATTTGTAGTTTTATTGTTTAATGCTTATCACACACATAATATTAAAATAATACAATGTTACACACGCCAACTAAACAATGCTAAATTCATCTAAATCTACATTCCTATAATTTCTTAAAAATATATGCAAGAGAAAAAATATCAATTATTAGTTTAAGTTCAAGGTCTATTTTAAAAAGATGTGAGTAATGAAAATAGATGAATCACACATCTGGTTATTGTGGAAGAAGTAGCCTGTTTTCATTTCAACAGCTTATAATCTAGATAATAAAAATAATAAAAAAAAGTTTATTTTTTAATTTGCTTTAGTCGGTTATGGATGTTTATTTTACTATGATAATTTGGATAAGCGTATATTCATCATGGGTGTATAGAGAAAACAAATTTCTGCTTTGAATATGAACAAATTTTTTTGAAAGATGTTCTCAAGTCGATCCGATCCGTTGAAAACTAAACCCTACCCGAACCCGACCCACACGAAAAATAAATCAGTTAACCCGACCCGCAAGAGAAAAATATTTAGTCGACCCTATCTGAACCCGAACTGCGGGTCGAGTAAAATCGGGTTACCCGAAACCCGACCCGATGCAGAACTCTAGATACACATACGAACGATTGTAGTATATTCCAATCATCGAAATACCTTGTTTCTTCATCAATACTTTTAAACAGGTATTTTATTTTTATAATAGGTCAAATGGCCATAAACTATGTCCAGAAGAAATGATATATTATTTGCAAAAGAAGTATTTGACTAATATCTAAATTCCCCGAGACAGTCAATATTTTATTCAGCCCCATTTGTACAAACATCTCCGTTCATATTTAAATATTATTCTGTCCCACACCCCTGTTAGATGTGTTTTAAAATGCCAGAATATGATTAAAAAACTTCTAAAATGTACAAAAATACAATGTACAACAACGTGTGAGATAGGAGAAGGAGGGGGGGGGGGAAGGCTTTTTAACAAATAAGTAAAATAAAAACGTTCACCAAATTTTAATAAAATTTCTGAGGTGAGAAAGAAAGACATTTTTTTTTTTCAAACAAACCTGCTTTTTTAAAACTCTGGTGTATGTGTTCATTGTAGAAGCAATTATATATATAATTCAAAAATTACGTTTTATTCATTTATAAACAATTATTGCCAGTATTTATTTCTTAGTATTTTGTGTTTTTATTAGTAGATTAATATATATATATATATATATATATATATATATATATATATTTTTTTTTTTTTTTTTTTTTCAAAATTTATGCAAAATGTTCAGTATCTTTTATATATTGTAAAACTGTACACACAATTGAAAGGTTCTATTTAAAACAGACAGTAACTAAGGCGAAATAAGAATTTTGTACACTAACACCATAAAATGTATAAACAGGCTATTGCTTTTTCGGGTCAAGCACATCCTTACATCAGGCAAAAGATGCATGAATGTAGCGTGAAATCATCTTTATTCTTCATCCTATCACATAAGTTTTTTAGTGTTTTTTTTTTTTTTTTTTTTTTTTTTTATGACACCAGTTTTTGCTCTAGTAATTGAAGACGGTGTGCAATTTAGAGCTTGAATTTGTTTAACATGTATAATAAATAATAAGAGAAGGAAAATTATCATTTTTAAAAACATGATTTCAACTAACTTAATCTAGTTAAAATAATTAAAACAGAATAAAATTTTTGATTGATTCACCCTTTAAACTAATTATTAGATTGTTTATGCAATTTTGTCCTCAGTGGTTTCATTTGGTTTCGCGCTTTATAGTGTATTTATTTTAGCACTTTCAGTATAATTAGACCGTGAACTATGGCTTAAATTCGACGATGAACATTTATTCCTGAACCTGGATTGAAACTCAGAACCTGGCTACTGGTGGCCAGAGCGCTAATCATTGGGCCACTAGATGGGCAATTTTAATTTCAGAAAATTCAAATTATAAAATGCATATCTCAGTGAAACATTAGCTCTTTTAGACTTATATAATTCTACCGAAAAATGCAAAATTTCATTAGGCTCTATATTAATATTTTCTCAGTCAATGTTTCGATACTTTTAAAATTTTCAGAGTGTTTGATTTCAATAGCAGCGCCATTACCAGAACCAAAATCACCTTTTCTTCTTCTTTTTTCTGTCGCATTTCTCTATTCAACTGTTAAGTCCTAGAAAACTATTTTTATACCTTTAATTAATAATAAAAACTCTAACCAAGAATCTATAAAGGGAATGTTATAAACAATGTCAAAGAAATTTTTTAGATTATTAATTATCCGTATCTTTCCACTTATACAAAGAAAAAGCTCCAATCACTGAGCTAAAATCAGTGGATTCAATACTAATGGCCATATTAGTTGAGACGATACCAAAACCATGATTTATTTATTTATTTTTTGCCACATTTTCTTTTCAGCATAAAGACTCAGAAAATTAGTTCTATCATCATCATCATCAATTTCCGCTTTTATCAATCCACTGCAGGATGAAAGCCTCTCCTAGGTGATTCCAAACTGCCCTTTTTTCTGCAATTCTTCCCCATTTTGCTCGTCCAAACTTCCCAATTTCCCCTCTCCAACGACACAGTGGTCTCTTCCTCGGTCTTTTCTTATCTCTTGGTATCCAAAATAAAACTTTGGTGGTCCATCTATCATCATTTCTTCTCGCAATGTGCTCAGCCCAGCTCCATCTTAACTTCTTGACTCTAGAAATAACATCAGTAACTTTGGTTTGTTTCCTAATCGAAGTGTTTAGCTTTCTTTCTGTCTCTTCGGGTAAATCGTAACATGCATCTCTCCATTATTCTTCCCTGGGTTGTTTGAAGTTTTTGTATAGCTTTACATGTTAATGTCCAAGCTTCTGAAGCATAAGTTAAAACAGGCAAAATGCACAGATCAAAAACTTTTTTTTTTTTTTTTTTTTCAAACAAATTGCGAGGTCGCTTTTGAATATAGCGTTATTTCTCCCGAATGCTCTCAATGCAAGTTTAACTCTGTTGTTAATTTCTTCCATGACGTTCTCGTTCATCATAAGGAGTTGGCCCAGATAAGTATAACTGCATACCGTTACTAATTCATCCATATCAAACAGTGATCTTCAGTGGAGAAACAAACTCTAACAGCACATCTTTTCCATACATCCACAGAATATCTTAAGGACATATTCAGGATATGCTATGAACAAGTGTGCTGTTAGGAAAGGCATTTGATATAACTTTTGTCTTGCTGAGGTTCATTTTCAATCCAACAAGCTTGCTTTCTTTGTTTAATTCTGGAAGCATTTCTTGCAAATCCACAAATAAGGAGGCAAGCAGTACAATATCATCCGCAAATCTCAAATGATTTATAAATTCTCCATCAATGTTTATGCCTTTCTGCTCCCAATTTAATTTTTTTAAAACTTCTTGAAGTACTGCATTGAAGAGTTTGGGTGAAATTGAGTTCTATACCATTAAATAATAATAAAATCGTTTAACAAGCATCTGTAATATAATAAACGAAATATTAAAAACAATGCCAGATAAAGAAAATTTCGAGATTATAAATTATCTGTTATCAAAACCATGATTTATTTATTTATTATTTTTTTTTTTAACCATATTCTTTTTTCTACATAAAGTCCCAGAAAATTAGTTCTATATCACTTAATAATAATAAAAACGTTTAACAATATCTATAATAATAAGAGAAATATTAAAAACAATGCCAGATAAAGAAAATTTTGAGATTATAAATTATCCGTATCTTTCCACCACGGAATACCAGTGGCTCTGAGAACTTAAAATATATGTTTAGTTGGGCCAATAAAGTAAAAAAGAGAGGAAGAGAAATAATAATCTATTGATCAAATTATCACGGGGAAACGAATTGGACAGAAAATTTTATCTGCTACTTGACCTCTAGAAAGTTATCCTCTTTAAGCCACTTTCATAAACTCACGTCTAACGACTAAGCAATTGTTTATTTGCTGTAAGACTACATTCTTATTTTATATAAGGGGCGACCAATAAATTCGTAGTTATAAATTTCATAGAAGACGAAAGAATCGACCTATTTTAATGTCGTTTGCGAAAAAGTACAAGAGGATTATTATTTTTTTAAATACAGGAAAAAAAAAAGTTTTTTTTTTTTTTTTTTTTTTAAGAAAAATGTTTGTTGTAATTTTGCAAGAGAGTGTTTTTAACAATTTCCAACAAGGTTGAAAAGTGTTAATGACTTCGGTTTGTCTGTCCGCGCTCTGACTCCCGATAATAATAATTCATATAATTTTTTGAAACTAAAATATGTTTATACAAGTTCACTATTGGATGTTCCCCATGGAAAATGGAGTGAATACCTTTCCTGGTTTATGTACAAGGACACCCGAAAGCATTCCAAAGCATTGTGTTCTATGAGAGGTATTTCTATAAACCATATTTTAATGCCGTTACTTTACACAAATCTTAATGAAATTGAAATATGCTATTCAAGTCCACTACAGGATGTTCCCCATTGAAAATAGAGTAAATACCATCACTGGTTTGTATTCAGGGACACTCGAAAGTATTTCGAAGGATTGCGTTCTATGAGCGGTATTTCTATAAACCAAATTTTATGAAATTTTATTTGTACAAATCTTAATAAAATTAAAATAAACTCTATAGTAATGCAAACTGGAGACAAATTAACATGCATACAGGTTTCGATAGAAAATGCAAAATTTTAAAGTTTTGGCTGCCATCGAATGAGCATGCGACGCTGCAGCGCATCTTAACCGCGCAATTGACAGATTATTAAAAATGAGAAATTTTGATTCCAGGTCACAAATTCTTCGAGAATTTTATTTCGTCTACTCAGAAAGGCAGAAACTATGCCTCACATACAGGTGCGCAAACAATATGCGCAGATGTCAGCATTTGAGAGAGGTGTGTAGTTGGGCTCAAAGAAGTCAGTTGGTCAAATCTGCGAATTGTTTGACAATCGGATAGGAACGATGCCACTATTAGATGATATTGACAGGAATGGGTGAACCATGGCCGAACACAGCGTCAGGGAGTAAGCGGTCGGCCTAAAGAGAGGACAGAACGTGAGAACCAATTAGTCGTCATAGCGGTACTCAAAGCTCCAATTCATCATTATCATCGATCCTACATGGAACTGGTACTTCAGTGACTTCAAAGACCATTAATAGGCGGCTCAGAGAAATGGGGTTGAGCTCACGGAGCTCTTTGTGCGGACTACCATTAAACTCTGTATACTGACAAGCACGTTCAAGACAGAGATGTGATGCTTTTTGTGTACGCTGAGGCCTCTTCATACACATTTTTCAATGACAAACTCAAAATTGCCATTTTCTGACTTATCTCACTTTTCTTGCCAAGGTGCGATATGGTAAATATAGCAGCTACATCCAGATTCAGTAAAACAACTAACAATTAGTTTTCGAAAACAGGAAGTTGTTAATGTGGTGAAAATTGTAATCATCTGTAGAGTGATGTTAAATGAGAGGAATTTCTAATACTCAAAGCATACATTTCTAAGCATAAATTGTTAAATGAAATGTATTTCTTCTTTGTACAATGAAAGGTACCTTCACATGCTAAAATACTTAATAACTAAATGTTTCCAAGTGTTGTAACATATGAAGCATCAGAACATTATTCTAAACAAATTAGTTACAAACAAGTAAATATAAATTTTTAATGAAACTAATTTCTTCTTTTGTATAAGTGAACGATACTATGAATGTTAAAATACTTAAGAAACAATTATTTTCAAGTAATATAACGTATGAAAAATAAGAACTTTATTTAGGGAGAAAAAAAAAAAAAAGTTACAAACACGCAACAATTGTTTCAAGTTGAAATAATTAAGCAAGACTCTTCATTAAGTGAGAAAAAGTATGCACGGTTGCAGCCTGAATTAATTAATAATGTAAATTCGTGCTCACATACTGAATCAGAACTTGAAATTTATTAATTTTAATTATTTTTAAAAGCAGTATATGTCCAAGATATAGTATCGTAAAATTCGTAATTAGAGAAACAAGTTTTTTTTTTTTTTTTTTTAAGAGTTAAAATTTATTTTTAAAGTGCAGATCAGTCGCCCAAGTGCATCATCTAAGGAGCGAAAGTCAACGTAATTCGATTTCGATTAATGCAGAATTTACTTCGACGGTGGTGTTGGGGTTTTAAGATCAATTGTCTAAATTATATCTTGACCTGAGATGTCCTTTGAGAAGGGTCTTTTAAGGAGTCTTGGCCCGTGTTCACGCAAGTTTCGGAAAAAATTCGGGAAACGACTAGGCCAATGATCGCGACTGGGTTCGGACCCGGAATATCTCGTTTACCAACTTGGAAAGCAGAATCTCTCGGCCAGTAGTGGGGCCTTTACTTCGACGACAATTTTGAAATAATGTATAATTTATTGGGTTTAAAAATTAATAAACATTCATTAAAAGAGCTTTATTTTATTTTTTAAATGAAATATTAATCCCTTATGCGCCCGACGTACCTTCGTACTTCCTAAGCTCCTCCAATTGAAATAACCATGAAGTACATGTGTACGTGTACGTCCTTATACGCGCTCAGAATGCAGTCTTTTGGTAATCAGAATCCCCCCCCCCTTCTCCTCGATAATCACGTTATCTCTTTTAAGTTTCATTATAATAATTGATTTCGTACCGAAAAGAGCATACATAAATTCAACGATTGATTTCGCAATCAAAAGAGCACATATAGATTACTATTATTATTATTATTTCATGTCACATTAAAGCACAGAAATATTGAAAATAAAACAGTTCAAAAAACGAACTTTCCACGGCCACTTACTTCGAACTTTATTTCTGAGCATTTCATTGATATAAATAAATAAATAATTTTTCATTGCATTTCCTAACATTACATGTAAATTAATATATGCAAATAAAAATAAATACATAATCTACTTTTGACGAATATGGTGCTTAAAGGGTCAATTGAAAAAAATAAATAAAATAATAATAATAATGAAAATAAAATCAGTTAAATTCTATTAAAATGTTAAACTAACGGCGCCAATTTCTAACCGCGAAATCAATTAACAGAGAATAGAAATAAATTTCGCATATCATTAAAATTAAATTTTGCAGATTTTTTAAAAAGATAATTTTTTATGATTTTCTGAAATGAAGATACTATAGCAAATTTCCGGTAATAGAAAATAAACAATATTAAATACTAAAGAATGTTTTATTTTAGTCTATATTTTATATTAATTGATAAGCTATCACATGTTTTATAAATATATATATATATATGTAAATATATATATATAAATATATATATATATTGACAATGTAAATTCGTACACATATTTAAATGACTTTCACAAATTTTAGCTCTCTTAAAAATAATAATAATAATAATAATAATATCACAACTCTTTCGCTAGCTTGCCTATAAATGAGTAAGACTAATTAATTTGTCGTGCGAGATCAAAAGATTAATCAGGCAAACTGGTCGCTAAATTCAGCTCAAATTAGTTCATCAAGTATCCATTAAACGCACATCACAGAACCGAATTTTGAAGACTCATTCTACACTTGCTGATAGCTTGAGAACGGGAATTAGTATTAGACATCAATTGAAATGTCATCCAGTTAACAAACACACAACTGAAATTAGGTATTGTCGACCTGTAAACGATATCTGTTGAAATTTGTGCTTCTG
This sequence comes from Salticus scenicus, assembly GCA_963930645.1. Taxonomy (NCBI): domain Eukaryota; kingdom Metazoa; phylum Arthropoda; class Arachnida; order Araneae; family Salticidae; genus Salticus; species Salticus scenicus. Next base: position 171,689,336 of record OZ005651.1, read on the forward strand.
TTCCCTTTTCATAGGCAAGTCATACCACGGCTGCATACCTCGGCCGATATACCTGCCTCCCCTCAGGGAAAAAGTAGCAGTCAATCCGCGCACACATGATTCCTAGTCGACCCCTGACCCCCGCCGTCCTTGAGAGCCGACGAGCCAAGGTGAAGACCCTCCCGGTCCAAAACGGAATTGAGGAGGGGTTGTAACGACCCCCGCCCAAATCTTCCTTTTATTTTGTTTTATTTTTTTTAATGATCCGACCACGATTTTATTTATGGCACACGTTCCGTAATCTAGGGACAATAGGCGAAGTCATCGCATGTTAAGACATACAGGTCGAATATCTTAGCTTTGTCAAGTGATTCTGACAGGGTTATTGCCGCCTGAAATGTAAATGCGTGGTACTCTTTTTCTCATGAATGTATTCGTGTTTGTGTACATGCATGTGCGAAAACACAAATAAATCGAGATAATCAAATTATTATATGTATAAATGTTTATCTCGGTACTTTTATAAGTTTCATTGACCATTAAACAGAAAAAAAAATGGCGTACGATTTTATATTAAAGAAAAGAAAAAAAAAAAATGTAGTAATTCGACATGTTATGAAATACACGCGAATACATATCCTATATAGTATATACGATATTAACCAGGTTTATGCAGAAACCACGTTAACTTATTTCTAGTTATCGTGGTAGAAAACATGAGCAATGATATACGAATAAAAGATTACGCATATATGATGCGCACTAGCTTCAGAAATTATCTAACAGACAATTCTCAAAAAATAAGCATGAAATGTTAGCTAATCACAAAGAGATACTTAGCTCAGCCATAATGCCGCTGCACTTCTTTGTCAACAGTAGTACTAGGCAATAGTAAAAAAATAGTTGCAGGGGTTTGTCTAGAGGTAAAACTGGGTCCGTTACGGGACCCTTCACAAAATTTTATATCTTAAAAATGAACCCTTCACAAAATTTTTAATCATAAAAAAGAACCCTTCACAAATTTTTTTAAATCCTAAATAAGGACCCCTCACATTTTTTTTTTTCTTAAAAACAGACCTTTGATAACTCTCTTTCATTTTGAAAACTAATCTTACGTGCAGTGAACATACCTGAATAATCGGATGTGCTTTGCTGTATTTCCCCAAAAAGCTGATATTTAATTTCTAATAAGTTTCTGTGCATATGTGTGTGTTTAGGATAATAGTAATATGACATTTTGTTTACTATTATAGTAAACAAAAAATCGTGTTAACAGTTATAGTATGGCTTTAACAAGAAGGAGGCAAAATGGAGAAGCACAGATGGAAGTCAGAAAAATATATTACAATTCATTATTGCTAAAATCATTTAATATTCTGAGATATTTTTATGTTTTTGTTAGAAAGTTTTAAAATAAAAATTGACATTAAAGACTTGTAAAATCCATTACCAACATTTCAAACCAGTATTTTTTTATAGAAATATTTTTATATTAATTTTCCACGACTAAAGAAAGTGAAAGTTGTCGTAGAAAATTTCTAAAAAAGTTTCCCGCCTCTTGGAAACTGTGAACTTGATATTTGTAATTTTTCCTTCTTTAAAATAAAATTTCCAATACTTTTGTTATTTATTTTTTAGTTATTTATTTAATTATTGTTACTTATCTTCATTGCACATACATTTCGCAATTCCTCCATTTTAACCATTGTTTCAAGTATAATCTCATTAGTAAAGAAGAAGAAAAACCAAAAAACTCCCATTCGTTTTTTTTTTTTTTTTTTAAATAAAATTTACTAAATAATATACTACTATAATATACATTTCTTTATCCCTATTTTCGAATGTAAATTTATATGAATCCATATCATATGAGAAAGTAGCATTTTTAGGGTCTCAGGCTCCGAAACAGTCAACTGAGGGACCACAGTACCTTTTTTTCCCCCTTCGCTCTGATCTAAAATATGCACAATCATCATCTGCAGAAAATCTGTCATACATTTTCTCCAGAACCTAGGACTCTACTATTTTCGACACCTCATCAATCTTGCACTACCGTTGTCTATTCATAATTGCACCTTCTGTTCCTTTGAGTATTTTTTTTTTTTTTTTTTTTTTTTTTTTAATATGAATTCATGTTTTTCTCTAGTTTGTGAGCTCTAAGTCACTGAAAGAAGAAACTAAAGGAAAACGATTCAACTAAAAAAAAAAAAAAAAAAAAAAAAAAAAATCATTTTAATCTAAAATATACGCAATTCAACTGCAAAAAAATCTGGAGTGACTCCACTCGACTTTCCGAACATTGAGTAGCTAACAGTTTTGTAGATAAAATAAAGAAAGAGGAGTTGCTAAACAAGCAAAAAAGAGAAAACCATAACAGAGTGTTTGAGTATTTTTCTCCATATATCACACGAGGTTTTATTTAACGCTACTGAACTTTGAGCCCTTAGATCATAAGGATAAAGAATTTTTCGTTGTGTCCCTGTAAAAATCTATAAATGCTAGATTCACCAAAATGCTTATAGTTAGTGCAACAGTGATTTATAATATTCATACAAATTTTCAGCTCAATTGAATAAGGCGTTTACATGCTATCGCTGGTCTGATAGGCCATAAAGATAAAGAATTTTTCTTTGTCTCCCTGTAAAAAAACTGTAAGTGCTAGATTCACCAAAATCTATACAGATTGAGTATCTGTGACCTATAATATGTGTATAAAGTTTTTGCTCAATTGAATAAGGCGTTTAGATGCTATCGCACTTTTAAGATTTTGGTCCCTTGGCCATAATGATAAAGAATTTTTCTTTGTGTCCCTGTAAAAAAACTATAAGTGCTAGATTCACCAAAATCTATAGGGTTCGTACTAGGGTGACTTACAATATACGTACCAACTTTCAGCTTATTCGAACAAAGCGTTTAGACGCTAGCGTGTTCACTCACAGACATACACACATACATACACACACACATACATACACACACACATACATACATCATCGTAAAAATAGTGAAAACGGACTCGTTGGACCTCGAAACGTATAGAAACATCAAAATCTCGAATTCGGATTTTTGACATGATTACAATACTTTCCTCACTATAGTGTTCGGAAAGTAAAAATGGTCATTGTTTTCACAATTTCAGACTTCTCATCAATCTTGAAATGTATTTATCTAATCATATTGTGTCTTCTGGTTCTTTAAGATTTATTTTTTTCCAATGGAAAAAAATGCGTAAACTAATTTTATCACCCCAATCTTAAATGGATATATATATATATATATTTATTTTTAATAAAATTTCTTAAATTATTATATATATATATATCTATCATTTTTTTTTTTTTTTTTCGTAACATTAAAGTAGAATCTACACGCAAATAGGGTTTGTCTGCTCTACACTTTTTCATCGAAAAAAGAAATTAGAAGTAAAATTAATATGCACAGCAATCAATGGCTCTAAAACTGAATTGGATTATAATTAATCCCTTTGTTAAGAGTAATTTTGTCCAATATTTATTTAAATAACAATATAAACCCGTGTCTTTATCATTACAATAATTTATAATGTAATTGGTACATACTAGGAAAAACGATTGAAATTGCAAAATTAGAATTTTTTACATTTTTGTATAAACATAAAAAGAAAGTATTGGATTCGTGAAAATTTCTCACTTCCGATTTTCGATAAATTTACACGTTTTGATGTGTCGTAAACACGATTCGACCATTTTTTTTTTTGAAAATGTGTGTGTATGTGTGAGAAAGAGATCAAAATAGTGTGAACGCAGTATCTCACAAACCAATGGGAGGAATTTAACCAAACTTACAGGGGAACATTCAAAAGGTGTCGTCTTCAAAAAATATTGAAAAAAATATATGTGAAACATATTTGGCGATTTTACACTGTTAGGAGATTGATTTTGAGTACTTGGCGGAGAAGCAAAACACGGTTCTGTACGTACTTGGCAATCTCGGTGCTAGCGAACTTACCGCCTAACAGCGCTAAATCGCCAAAAATGTTTAATTTTGACAATTTTTTGTTGTCGCTGTAATTCATTTCAGCCGATGTTGTTTTCATTTTCTGGTATTTTATGAAGACGACACATTTTGAATGTTTCCTTGTTAGTATTTTGTTTGACCTTGATTTAAATTGGTGTTGATTAGCTTAAGGAATATACCGCCCAACAGGTGGCGCTACTATGTACTACTAATCTCATTCAAGGGAAGGCTATATTTCAGATTTTATACGGTATAAATGCACCAAAATTGTTATGTGAGGTGGATAGTATATGAAGCAAAACTATGCTGATTTAATTTGGGTGCAAATTGGTTGACAGCCAGCGTTGCTAGGTTGCAATTAAATCCAGTTGAAGGGAAAGCAATACCTCAGCTTCTTTGTTATATAAATTCATCGAGCTTGCGATTTTCCCAATGGTTATATCTCAGTATCTATGGGTGAAAATTATACCAAATTGCACATATGGCTGAATATCACATAAATGTGCATTTTAGTGTTTCAGGTCTTTATTATTAATTTTAAGCAAATAAATTGTAAAATTTTATTATTATTATTTAGGAGTACCTTTTTAAAAAAGCATCAAATCATAAAATGTGAGTTTATAGCAATTTCAGTATTTTTTAGAAAATTTTAAACCTTATAACCGTCATTTTCGTGACTGTCTCCAAGACCAAATGTTTACATACAAAGTATGTTTTTTACTAAGAAAAATAAAATGATAATTATAATAATTGTTAATTCTTGTAAAAAAAACTATTTGTTTTCAATGGAATTTTTTTTTTCTTTTTAATTACGTTAATTTTCATGTATGAGTAATTAAAATGCTTGTATGCAAGTCTTGACGTCATTTTCGTGACACGTGAAAATAGCTTCATATATCATCAAGGGATGGTGCCACCATTCACTTTTTTTAAAGTTTAAGATCAGAAATCAACATTGACGATATGTGGAGAAAATAAATCTCAAGAAAATTAAAAACAGGTAAGAGTTAACATTATTTTTATTGTTTACATGCTGTGCGTATTTTTATTGCTTGTCATTTTCGAGATGCATAAAAAATAAAAAAATATTATTATAAAATTTAGAACAAAGTTTTATTTTAATATAGAATGACGACCAGAAGAAGGAAATGTGACGATATCGGCTTAGTGAAAGCATGTTTTTCTGTACAGAACGAATTATTGACGATCTGTCATTTTCGGGACGGTCATTTTTGTGACGTCACGAAAATGACATTTGTTGCAGATTTACTATTTTGTAAGCCCTGGATTTAAATAATTTTTTATTTTGAGTTAAAAGATTTGTTGGTGTAGGATAAGCTTTATATTTAAATATTTAAAGTACTTTCCGGTATCCAGGTAAATATAAAAAAATTACATACGACATTAATATTAAGATACAATTAAAAAAGCAAACTTTTAATTTTTTTTTTTTTTGCTCCCTTTAAGGTGTCATTGAGAATGTTACTCAAAATGTTTTACTTGTGTCATTTATGGCAAGATGCAGAAAAAATAAGTTTGCATGGCCTGAAAAAGAGGATGTCCATGAAATTCAAGTGCCACATATTCTGTGCAAAATTAGGAATTCTCCTGAACCTGCTTCAAATAGATATTTTAAACTTCAGGATGAAGATTTTAATAATGTTTAAAATGCTTTTTCTGAATTTAATTCAGTTAATCATTAAACTTGTAACTACAAGGATTTTAATACAATAAAATTGCTTGATATTCTCATTATTGCTCTTTCTTTTCCCTTCACAATCTTTTCTCTATTGTTCTAATATGTTCCATTTTTAATATTATATGGCCCTATTTCATTGACAAACAATGTTATTTCAGTGAAAAATAGTCATTTTGACAAATATTGTCATTTCAGTGACAAACAGTCGTTTCAGTGACAAACATTGTCATTTCAGTGACAAACCAGTCATTTCAGTGACAAACCAGTCATTTCAGTGACAAACCAGTCATTTCAGAGACATCATTTTTTGACATCTTTAAATGCTATAATTAAAAATTTAATGCAAGTAAACTAATTATTTCCAGTTTATAGTCAATAGGTATGCAGTCTATGATATTTCCCATTGATATAATTTATGTTTATAAAAAATTAAATTTAAATTTATTTATTTATTTTTTTAAATTTAAAAATTTTGGGTTTTTTTTTATTTTATTTTATTTTTTAAAATGGGAAGAACTTTTTAGAAAAGCCTAAGTCTTGTATTTTTTAGTGAATCTGAACCACAAAAAAAAAATTTTTAAATGGTAATTTTGATTTTATAAGATAATTAAAATTATAAATTTTTATTGAAAAATTTCAATAAAATTTTAAAAAATTATGATCGATCTCTGTCAAACTCAGAATTTATTTAAGATGTACTTACGGACTTATTTTAAAAAATTCAAATTAAAATACAAAGTTTGAAAAAAAGTTTAAAAAAATCCAAAATGCACACTTATGTGATGTGATATTCAGCCATATAAAATGTTAATTGTGAGAAAGCTAACTTGATTAAGTTTTTGTGCATGTTATGTTGCAGGTGGCACTGTTAATGGTATAGAACAGAGTTTTGTGATAGCCACAGCATACAAGTTATCTTTGATAAAGTAATTCGCATAGACTAATCAGAGGTACGGGTACCTCTTGGATGAAATAAACAAGAATTAAAATTTATGGCAATCGTTGCAACTGGGCTCTGTGCGGTTCACGTCATTGAATTGTTAAAATATTGAGTTATATATAACAGCTCATTATAAAAGAGATTTCCGTGTGCTACGTGCCATAGATATATTGTTAAAACTGAAATAGCTATAACGGAACACACACTCTTCACGGCCATAAACCATTAACACACCAATTAATATGTAAATTAAAATCGTAAGTTTTGAAAAAAAAATTATATGGTATAGCTGTTACAAAAATTTCATTATCATTCGATATAACTGCGCCATCTGCTGGTTAACATGCCCATTAACATTAATCATCATAACTGTCCACAATAAAATTTTTACGTATGCAGTTTGGTGCAATTTTAACCATTTTTTTCTGCATACAAGCAACTGGAAATCGTAGAATTAGTAAGCGTCGCCACCGTCGGCCAATATACAACCGAATTAAATGAACATAATTTTCAATCTCCTCATGTATCAGATTTGCTGCATTTATATATCATAGAGGCTGAGATCACCTTCTCGTACACCGGGGAAAATTGCAGCATATCATCGCAACCTGACGAATGCATTTAAATTGTATAAGCACAGATTTTCGTAATAGCCTTCTGACATATTTTGTTCACTTTTACACTACAGCGGTGAAATTACATGCAAAACCCCTGAAAACTGCTAATTGGCTGCAGAATGAATGACGAGGAAGAGACTTATTAATGGTATATCACAGTCTATTATTAAAAGTATTTATACCTTTAGTAAGTTATATTTAAAGAGTTCTCAATACATTATAGGGCCAATTAAACATTTAAAATGAAAATTTCCTTTAAAAACGAAATAATTAACATGAAATTTAGAGACAGCAAAAATTTCAAAAACCCTGAATTCAGGGATAGTCCCTGAGAAGTTTCACCCCTAACACTATAAAAACTGAGATATATCCTTCCGGTGCATGAGGGAATTTGCAGCACAGCAGCGCCACCCATTGATCATTAATGTTAAAATCTAAACAACACCGATTTTCGCCAAGGTCCAACCCAATATAAAGTGTTATATAATTTCAACCATTGTTTCATGAAACACAGAACTCACAAAAATTTTGGCGTCACACATTTCCTAAAAATGATCAAATCTTTAAAGGACATTTCAAAACACCTCCCTCGAAAATCGGAGGTCGAAAATTTTTACAAATCCAATACTTTCTTCTTATGTATGTAGAAGAAAGTAAGAATAATTGCTTCTAATTGTTTGAGTAAAATCAAGCTTCCCATTTATATTGACAAATTAAGAGAACAACGTAACTTTTACAAGAGTTTAATGATTTTCTTTTTGAAATTCTAGGCACATAAAAATATCCGGTTTAATCATTTATAATATTACGCGTTAATTTTCTACATTCATGGTTAGCAAGACATGCACCAAATCACGCGATATTGACTGCACCCCCCCCCCCCCCCACACACACACACACACCGCCAAAAAATTCGTCTTTTAAAATCAGTTTTGCTTAATTACATATTCTTTAAGTTTGAATGACAATTTCATATTCAAACTGTTTAATTAAAAAAGGGAGAAAGAGACAAAAATTTGATAAGCGAGTTTCCAGGTGCACTCAGACCTGTCTATGACTTTCTAAGCTAGAAGAAGGGAGGGGGGGGGGGACTAATTTTACATGATATGTTAAATATTGAGTAGATGAGAACTAAGCAGAAAGATCAAAGTCTGACTAATTTTCCGAACGCGAAAAAAAAAAAAAAAAAAACTAACACAAAACGTTTGATGACTGAGTTTTTAGGTGCACGCAGACCTGTCTATGACTTTCTAACTCAGAATGAATTTTACATAATTTGAGTAGTGAGAATATATAACAATGAGTAGAAAAACCGAGGTCTGATTGATTTTCTGTCGAGGCCGCAATGTTCTCCATTTTCCCATCTAAATTATAATCCTGGGGGTCACCGAAGCGGAGAAGCCATCCATTCCATGGAGGATCAAAATTATGATGGCATGTCTCCGGACAAACCTTAAGGGGGCGTCCCAAACCATCGCCAATAGCACAGTACTAGTGCGACGTTAAACCCAACCAACCAACCTGACTGACTGATTTTCTAAACATCGTTACAACTGAACACGCGCGAAAGCGAGCGCGCGCAAAAGGAAAAAAAAAAAAAAAAGGCGAATAAAAATATTAAGTATTTGCAAGGGAAAAAAAAAAAATCTAACACATAAATTTTAAAGCCGAACTCCCAGGTGCACGCAGGCCTATGACTTTCTTTGTATGTGTGTGAGAGAGAGAAAATGGAACCGCTATTCGCACGATTTTCCTAGTCATCCGGAATCATTGCGCAACCACATAATTTTGTTAATGTAACTCACTATTTTTTTTTAAATTAGTTTAATAGTAACTACTTTAATAGATCCATTAAGGCAATGCTCACTACCGCCCTTCCCTCCTTCTCGCCGGCTTAAGGTATACCTTAAAACTGGTAGACGTAAATGATTGTTTTTGCTCTAAGTCAATAAAACTAAAAAATAAATTAAAATAATTTATAAGTCTGTTGCAAATAACATAAAATTTTTCTATAGTGGAAAAATAAGCATATCAAAAATGCTAATACGGAATTGAAAACAGAAGATAGGCTATAGGTTCAGTCAGAGTTATCGCTCTACTGTTATTTATTGCACATTCGCCGTACATTAAAGGTTCGGTCAGGAACAAGTACACCATAAGTTTCATTACATGTTCATTATCAAAAGGTACACCGTAAGGTTCATAAGATTGAAATTACGACATAAAATTAATTCCAAACCACTACGAACACCTATGCCTTATGCCTGATCAGTGATTCGAACCCAGCATCTGAAAGCGAGAACGCTAAAGAAAGTGTAAGTAGTAGAAGTAGCCACATGTTTACTGACGTGAATATACTGATGCATGATGCCTGCTGGTTATTTCAAAGTGCAATTTTCTTTGACGTTTATTACTAATAAACTAATCCCCCCCCAACACACACACACACAAAAAAAAAAAGAAAAAAAAGAAAAAAAAAAGTCATAATTTTATAAAAAGTTATTAGTTATTCTTTTGTAAGCAGTTTCATAAATACAAAATCGGAAGTAAATGTCATAAAACAATGAAAACTTTAAATAATAGTAGGAATGAGGAGAGAGAGAAAAAAAAATAGAGGAGCCGTGGAAATTTAGAAACTTCCAAAAGATATTTCAGACAATTATTGATTATCTACAAGCCATTATTTGATTTCTGTTAGTCCATAATTAATAAATACTCGTACAATGATCACAACAATGTATATAATTACCAAGCAACTAACTTTCACAAAAAGAAAAACAAAAAACTAATTAGGGGGGGGGGGGGAGCAAAAACATTTTCTATATTTTACAGAGTTTGTAAAAAATAATATAAATTATCAATAATTTTAAGTCTAATAATTAGGCTTTTACTTATTTCGAGAATAGTAATGCTAACTTTATATTTATTTATTCATTTTAGATATAAAGTAGATTATTTCTAAAGTAACACAGCTTCAAAAGTAGTATTTTACAGAAAAGGAAAAAAGTGTTCGTTCTTTTTTATTAATATTAATTTTATTAATTATTTTTTAGTTGATATTTAAAAACGAATTAAAAATTTACTCAGAAATTTTACATTTAGTTATCTCCGAAAGAACCACGTTAGAAATAATTAGTTGAATATTAAACTTGAAAAATGGAGAAAGTTGTCAAATCACTTTTAATTCTTAACTTTTGAAAATATTAAATTTTTTCTACAATTGACACAGATTTTAAAATTTTCAACAAATAAACAGTAGAGAATTCAGGGGAGAACGGTGATGTGTAAGAAACTGTACCACCCTTTAAAATTAATACGAAAATATATGAATAATTCTAACTTATATAAATATATTTTCCCTTACAACATAAAACATTCAAGAGAAATTCTATTTTATTTTATCTATTATTATTTTACGTTTTTTTTTTTTTTTTTTCTTTTAAGCCTAAATAAATATTTCTATAAAATCTAATGAATTTTAAATGTGTTTAGTTGGATTAAGCAGGGGTGAAACTACCTAGCTTGCAAAAACTCTGAAAATTGTTCCTTAAATGCAGATAGGGGGCATTTATTAATGATACAGTGAAGCATCCATAATCCGGAATTCTATAATCCGGAAACACCCATAAAACGGCAGTAATGACTTTTTTCTGTTTTTTTTTTTTTTTTTTTTTTTTAACCTTCGCCCGTAAATCGTAGTAGTACTCAACTTCTTATTCGCAGCATGCTTACCAATTTTTATGGATCATTAGTAAAGTTTACGGAATTTCATTTAATTTTATTGATTTACGGACTAGCGTGAATTTTCTACAGATTGATTAAGATTACGGCTAAATTTTCGGAAAAGAACAACGAATTATTTTTCTCGCTACGGCAAATCCAAAAGTTATTAATGAAAGAGATTGTTCCTATTCCTGATACCGAAAGTCAAAATAAACACGACCACCCGAAATCTCGGTCAACAATTTTCAGAAGGACTTATTTCTGATCTTATTTGCTATTAAGCCAGTTTTAATATTTTTTTTTTTTTTTTAAACACGCTTTTATTAGCTTCACCTGTACGTATGTTTGTATGTATCAATGTATGTTTGTAACCGCTCTGGGAACAAACAAAAAATCTATATTGTAAAAAAAAGTCTTTCCTTAGGTGAACGCTGTGGCTGTGAGGTAAAGCTCCTAATGGTCTAGCGTTCGAGCCTAGTCAGGGGAGATTTTTTAAAAATGGTTTTTGTTTAATTCGAAATTATTTTAATTAAAGATTTAAATGTATGTAAATATTATGGTGTCACTCACACGATTTTCTCTTACCCTGCATTTTAATACTAAGATAGATATTTTGTGCTTTTTAGTTCACATTTCTATTTAATTATTATTTGTAGAAAAATAAATAAATCTGTATCACTGTTTTATAATTGCTATTTTAAAATTTTTAATTTATTTCAAATGCTATTTTAATTATTTTCGTTTTTGATAAGGGTTCGCATACATTTTTTAAAGCTATAAATTTTTTTAAATATTTCTTTAGATGCTGTGACTGATATTATTTCGATATACATTTTCGGAACACCTATAATCCGGAAAAATCCGAAATTCGTCAATGTCTATTTCCAACAAATGATGGATTAGCGATGCTTCACTGTATATCATATGGCTACCTATATTAAGTGACATTTGCTGATTTTGCAATACATTATAAGGCAAATTAAACATTCAAAATGAAAAATTTCTGTAAAAACAAAGTAATTTAACATGAAATTCAAAGACAGCAAAATTTTCAAAAACCCTGAATTCAGGGGTAGTCCCTGATCAAGATTCAAGGGTTGGGCTGGGTTGTGGGGATTAAGGCCGATTGACTGCACTAGGGTCCTAGGCCTGAGGAGGAGTGCCCTTCGTGGTGGTCTTTGATCAAGATTCTAGAGAAAAGATTTTCTACACAAAATTTTACGGTATCCTGTGCAGTTAGAAATATGCTCATGTAATTAATACAAAGAGAGAATTAATTGAAGTTGTTTTATATTTTGTTTAAAATAACACGTTAGATTTTAAAATTTTTAATATAAAACTTTGAATGGTCAAAGCATAAAAATTAAGATACACAGGTCGTTAGCAAAATTTAAAAATTCATCTCTCTATCAATAAATTAATGCATTATCAAAGGTATGAGTTAAATGAGGAGGAGAAAATCAGCTTCAATATCCTCTCAGTCATCTTCAAGTAGAGTCCTGCATCGGGTCGGGTAACCCGATTTTACCCGAATCCGACCTGACCCGCGGTTCGGGTTCGGGTCGACTACATACTTTTCTTTAGCGAGTTGGGTTAACTAATTTATTTTTCGTGTAGGTCGTGTTGACTGGATTTTTTTTTTACTTCGGGTCGGGTTTAGTTTTTAACGAATCGGGTGGACTTGAGAACATCTTTCAATTTTTTTTTTTTTTATCTTAATAAAGCAGAATTTGTCTGCTCTATATACCCATGATGAATATACGCTTACCCAAATTATCATAGTAAAATAAACATCCATATCTGACTAAAGCAATGAACATATATATATATATATATATATATATATATATATATATATATTATTTAGAATATAAGTTGTTGAAAACAGGCTACTTCTCCCACAGTAACCATATGTATGGTTCATCTATTTTGATTTCTCACATCCTTTTGAAATAGATTGTGAATTTAAACCGATAATTAATATTTTTTCTCTTAAAGATGTTTTTAAGAAGTTATAGGAATATAGATTTAGATGAGTTTAGCGGACGTTTAGTTGGCGTTGTAACATTGTATTATTTTAATTTAATATTATTGTGTGCGTGATAAGCATTAAACAATAAAACTACAAACACTAAGCTTAAAACCCATTTTTGTACACTTGAAGTATGTATACAACACACATAAATAGTTAAAAACTATTACTAATCCATTTTTCAGATTTTTTAATTTTTAACTTAGTTTAGTGTATTAGTAATTATATTTTAAAAATGATTTACCAGCAGTATGACAATGAAAATTTACTTTATTTTATAAATTAAAAATGTTTTCCGTGATTTTTAGATGGATTATTAATTTTCATTTAGATTCGGGTTGGGTTCGGGTGAAAAGAAATCGGGTTTCGGGTCGAGGTCGGGTCGTCAAAATTCTTTAGTGCTGGTTTGGGTCGGTTTTCGGGTAGATTAAAATTTATTTATCGGGTTCGGGTTGATTCAAAATTCACTAGTCGGGTTCGGGTCGGGTTGCAGGACTCTACTTCAAGGAAATTGCGCTAGAAACTAACATGATAACTATAAGAATGTGTTGATATAAAGGAAGTAAAACTTTTCCATGATTTCAAACGTATAAAAGTACAAATGGTTTGGGGACAAAATCGTGCGGAGACAAAATATCGCCTACATAAATGAATGGAAAGCAAAATAATGTGAGTGGTGATTGTGTTTGATACAAATAAAATGACACATTTTACAACATTTTATTTGAATGAGTTGGTAATTATTAAATAATGTTAGAAAAATTTCATGACAACACATGCAAATTAACTTAGAGCACTGACATGCAGACAAACCCATCACAAAAATTGTTATGGATTTTGTGCATAAAGAAATCGGGTTCGGGTCGGTTTTCGGTTCGATTAAAAATTTCTTTTCGGATTCGGGTCGGGTTTCGGGTTGATTTAAAATTCACTTGTAGGGTTCAGGACCCGTGCAGGACTCTAAACCAAGTTAAAAAAAAAAAAAAAAAAAATAGAAGAATTTAACAGAAAAAATTACATCACAGAGGAAACAATGTATAATGAAAGAGAAAATAAATTTTAACTATAATTTGAAACGATAAAATAATAATAAAAGATTAGTTTAAAAGAAAAGAAATTATATTTAAGGTAAACATATCGTTGAGATTTCATTTTATTGCTTTATGTGTGTGACTTTATGTATGCTTTTAATTAGGAGAATTTAAGAGCTTTTGTCCCTTATTTATTTATTTATTTAAGAAAAATATTCGTATTATTATGGCATAGTTGTTTGGTAAAATTGCAATTTAGCTCACAACAGGGACAATTTTTCAAAATTACCCAACTTGACAAATATTCTGTCTTGAAAGTTGCAACCCTTCATAATGCGAAAAAGGCGAAAAATGGTCATCAGAATTTGGCGCGTTTTTGAAAAAACAACAACAAAAAAAGTTTAGTAATAATCAATATTATCACTTAAAATATAATGATTTGCAATGCGTGTTGTAAATATTTTCTTAAAAAAAAAAAAAAAGTATAATATAAAAAGATCAATAGCAAAAGTTTCTGTCATCACTTTTCTTGAATTTTAGCAGGCTTTTGTGAATACTGCTTTTAAGAAATTGAAGACATTAAGTAAGCACAAGTACATATAATTATTGAGACACACACATTTAAAATGGCTATGAAAAATGTAAGCAATAGGTTACTACTTGACTGTTATCTCTTTAGCACCCCCCCCCCCCTTTTTTTAAATATTAGTCAAAGATGAGGCGTGAAAGGATAAAAGCGAAATAATAAGATACTTTTTGGTCAACGAAAATATTCGATATATATCCTTTTATTTTGTGTGACACACTCTTTAATTTTAGTGGAAAAGTTAAATGGACTGACTACAAGAATAAAAATCTGAAAATATTAATTTTGACTCTTTAATTATTTTTATTTTCTTACTCTAAAATTAAATAATCAGATATTTAATAAAAAAAATATTACAAAAACTCTTCTGAAATATTTTCCTACATTTTTTCAAACCGATTATTAATAAACAAATAACATTTAATCACACAGATATTTTAAACACATTAATTAGATCATCTTTACCGTGAGTAAAAACTTCGGAATTACAGGACTTTTTTTAATCAATGTAATACTATTCAATTATAGTGAACGGATAAATGATGCCCGACAATCATTCTACAGTCGGCAGTAAAAGTATCCGAGCACTAGCAGTAATCCCTGTCTAAAAAAAGTACACTTAATACTGCTTTGTTAAATCCTTGTCAAGTCATGTTCTAAGTCAGTCTAAGAATATGATTCGACAAGGATTCATTTAACGAAACAGTGTTAAGTGTACTTTTTTGATATCGGAATTATTGGCTACTGCTCGGATACTTTTGCTGCCGACTGTACGATATACACATTGACAAAAATTTAGAATCAGTGTTTTACATTTAGACCTTTAGAGGACACGGTAATTTCGCTCATTTAATATCAAAAGTCACCAGAATTAGGAAAAAAATTAAAAGAAAAAGAATAAATGACTTTTTTTTTTTACGTTGAGTTTTAAAAATAAAATTTTGTTGAAATTTTAGTGATGAATTAGCAATTGTGACCTCGCGGCGAGAACATCGCGCGATAGAGAGTTAATTTGATTTTAAAACCTTGTTTGATTGCATGAAATCTTAACATCCCTGAACATTTCATGTTTTTACAAATGAAAATGACCATTTTAGTTGCACTGTAGCTTCAACTAGATAATACAGAAATAAAGGTAGGCGAATTTAGTTTATAAATAAGGTTGTCATTATCGTTATTATGTGAATGATATTGGCTTTTCCTTATATAAGTTTCAAATAAATATTCCCAAGAACCCCTTTTATAAAGAAATTCCTGAAAAAAGAGAATTTTTCCTTATACAGTTAACATTTTTTACTCTTTCTGCTTTAATATGATTCATATATATATATATATGACTTAACCCTTTATCTACTGCATTATGATACAGACAAAAATTGTGTTTGAAACATATTTTTAGTTACTAAAGTGCATTATTTAAAGATATATATGTTAAAAATATATCATCTCATCATAATAATAAATAAGAATTTTGTGAGGTCGTACTTTAGTGTACCACTGGTACATAGAGGTCGAAAAAATTATTTCGACATGAAAAATGTGTAGAAAAATATTTACTCTTTATGTTCCTCATTTTTTTTTCTAAGATTAGAGGGATATTCTTGAAATAATATAGGAATTAATTGTAAAACACATGAAGATCGTGAAAAATATCAAGCAAAAACAGCAAGTGCACTCCATAAAATCCTGTATGGAATAAAAATGGCTATATGTATCGTCTAATGCTTTGCAGTGAGATTAAAGGGAGGTAGGTACATCTGTTCCCTTCTTATAAATATCTTTGACATTTCTTCTATAAATTCGATTTTATACTTTTTTTTAAAGTAATGGTACTTTAAAGTACCGTCAGTAGATAAAGGTTAAGAAATGAATACACATAGTTAACGTAAGAGCTGAAAGCTACAGGAAACAAAGGCAAAATTCATACGAATGAAACTGAAATAATATTACGAGGGAGCAGAAACTACACGGCTTATGGTATTTGTTTTTAGAGTTTTTACTAATCATCCTGGTGAAGAAGTTTGCTTATTATGAATGTTAAAATCTCAAAAAAAATTTAGAAACAAAGAGTTATGAACGAAAGTTTTAAAGTATATTCTTCGCATTTAGCGAAATAAAAAATTTGTAAAAGCTGCTTTTATATCCGTGTTCGCCAGTTTTTAATCCAATCAAAAATTATTATTAGCGGCACGTGCATAAAATTTGTACTTATTCATAATTTGATTCTACGAAATTTAAAAGCATTTTTCTATTGAAAAAAAGTAAATATAATAAATAAGTAAATATATCATACAATATATAATTGAAATAAATAAATATATATATATGAATAATTTAACAAATGAAATGAAATAAAACCCCCAAAAAACACAGAAGTCTTCATCAGGGAGGCCTTTCCGTGTAGGGGTTAAAGAGAAGTTTCTGAAAGGATAGTAGCAATTAGCTAATAACTATCCATACACAGAAGGGCCTCCCTGATGAAGACTTCTGTGTTTTTGGGAGGTTTTGTTCCATTTCATTTGTTAAAATATTCATATATTCAAGTTTTGCATTTCCTTTTACAGCAATTTTACGCATTGGTTTGTAAATCTCCTGTTGGTTTTTCTAATCTTTAAACTTTTATTTTAATTTCATATACATAAATATTTGTTTTAGAAGTTTCTTATATATATATATATATATATATAATATTTAAATAAATGGATAATACTCCATTTAATTTCACTGTTATGGTTCTTAGAAATACAAACTATAGTTGCGCATAAAAATAAAAATAAATTTTAATATTATTAATAGCTTGAAAAAAAAAAGGAATAAAAAAAAGCTTACTTTCATTATGTGAATAAATATAACAAGGAAAAACATTAAGTATGGATTTTTAAAAGCATAATTTCTTAAATTCATATAACTAATATACATATGTTTTTTCCTTCCTTTTTAATTATTTATTTCTTTTTTTCTTTTATTTATCTTAAAAGTATCTAATCATTAGCTTTATTACGATAAGCTACGAGGATAATAAATTATCTATGATTGTTGTAATGCACAGTTGCCAACATTTTAATTTATTCCAGAGCACTTTTAGTCCCGCCTTTATTTCGTACCACTTTATAGAATAATTTTCTCCAATATACAGCTACGATAAAGTAAGGAAAAAAAAAAAAAAAAAAAAAAACTCTTTAAATAAAAGTGGTATGAAATAAAGGCGAGGCTAAAAATACTCCACAATAAACTGAAATGTTGGTATAGTAAAATGTAATGAATATTTACCAAATTGCTCGTGATTTAATTATACTTGTTTTTAATAATAATAATTAGTGCTGACTCTAGGCTTTTTGGCAGGGTGCTCCTCCCTGCAGCCCTTTCAAAACCATTTTAGCACCTTGCTGCCCTTTTAAAAACATTTTGGCTCCAAGTTGTTTTTTCTAACATTTTAAATGTTCAGAGGTCTTCAGATACTTTTCTTTCTGATTTTTCAACTTTCTAGAAATAGTTCTACAGCATTCCTGGAAGAACAAATGCATACAGCATCTATATATAATTATTTTGTGTTGGTATTGTTTTGTATCTATTAATTGCTAAATTTTAAGATTAAATTTTATTACGATATCTATCATTTATAGTCAGCACTAATAATAAAGCATTAAATTGCATTTATTTATTTATTTTTTAAATTAACTTATCAACAAATTCACAAAGTAATATCCAGATATTTCAGAATACATTATTAAACTATAAAAATGTAAAATCATGGTATAAAATTAAAAATTAGTTAACAGGGAGCATTTTTAACAAGTGAAGAAGAAAATTTTATTTTATTTAATACAGTTCGAGAAATTTTAATGTATTTAATATTATTACATTTCAATGCATACAAATGTAACTTTTCACACTTTTTTAAGACAGTAATTTACAAAAAAAGATATATATATACCGTCCATTATACCCCTTAATTTAAAATTGAATTATGTGATTCATGTTAAAATTTTAGTTCAACTGGCCATGCAATACCTTAAACATTTTTAATCATATAACATTAAAACATATTACTGATTATAACCAAAAATGAAAAGACATAATTCAATATTTAATAGCGCATAAATTTTATTCATTGGAATAGAATACTTGCTGCATCTTTTAACTATCAATCCAGGGGTCGATCCAGGTTTCAATTTCTGAGTCCTTTTTTTGTGAAAAACGAAATATTTGTGAAATTTTCCTTTATTTTTGTGGGAAAAAGAAATATATTGTGTAAAATTTTCTGTTTTAACAGTCATTCTATATGGTGTTTAATATCAAGTTAATAGAATTTTGTTGAACCAGTTAATTAAAAATAATACTGAAAACATAGAAACATTTTATAAAAGAAAATCGTGTGAAGGGCCTCTTTTATAAAATTTGAATTTCATGAAGGGTCCCCTTTTTATGATTTGGAATTTTGTGAAGAGGCAGCAAAAGGGACCCAATTTTTGCCTGAATCAACCCCTGCAATCAATAGGTATATATTTAGTACAGCTTCCTTTTTTGAAAATTAGACTCAGTAAAATTTTTGATAACTTAAAGTGCACCTTAAGTAGTTCACCTTAGAAATATACAAATTTCTGTATTTTGAAAAGGTAATAAATATCAATCTTTTGCACTCAATCGGACCGGAAATGATTGGCTTTCATAGGAAACACATAATACTCTTCTAGAAATTATTTTTTACCATGGGAGACATAAACCTAAGCATTTTATTTAAGACTAAATTTTTTATATTTTTATAAATGTCACCTTTTTATTGTTTAAAGCAAACTAAGAAGTGTAAAATTTGAGGTTTTTGACACAAGTTTTTGACGTGACAGTTTCAACTGTAGTTTAAAACCTGCCAACCCTGACACATATAAACATACGAACATGTACATACAATCGCATACATAGGCCCATATATACAAAGAACATAAAGAAAAGAAAGAAAGAAAAGAACAAGAACAAAAGCAGTTGCACAGGTAACCCAACCCGAAACTAAATGAAAATTAATAATTCCTCTAAAAGTCATGCAAAGCATTTTAAGTCATAAAAAATAGCAAATTTTTAACACAGTTGGTAAATCCTTAAAAAAAGAGAAAAAAATGCAACACAGGTCGACGAATACCTTTTTTTCTTCAAGGTGATGTACTTTTATGGGGTATTTTTGGATGCTGATTAAGAAAAAACTGTTTAAAAAATTCCATCATGTACAGTTTTGGCAAAAAATCGATATTGTTTGAGCTTACAGTTCTACTTTTTGAACTCCCATCTAAGTTATTTCCCGTAAAATCTGGGTGATGTGAGTGAAAAATTAGGAAACTTATTTCATAAAGACATCAAAGAAATGTAGAGGAGGCATCAGGGACGATGGAATGTTAACATGTTAGTAGATTATTGTTGGATACCGCATAGAGAATCCCCGCCCCCCTTCCACAAGGCCCTCAAGCCATGCACAAGGTAAAAAGCACTAAAGGAAGCTTCGATGAAAAAAAAAAAAAAAACAAACAAAACACATATTTAAAAAGATAATGTGTAAATAATATCCTATTTTAATGTATTTTATACATTAATTGGTTCGAATTTGTTATAGCTTCAGGGTGAATTCTTTCTATCTTCATTCTTACTTTGTGAAAATTCCATATGTGATAGGAAGAAAAGACAATCATTTCTGAAATCAGCGTATCAAAACCACATTAGAGGCACCCAACACATTGCAGAAAAAATTGAACCGTACGATTTAGCAGACCTATGTAATTATTAAAACGCAAAGTAAAAAAATTAAAATTCTGAATAAAATCTTTTAGTAAAAAAATAGAACCGACTCCTAAAAGCAACTACCATTCAAACAACTAAAAATAAAAGAAAATTGGCATAAAATGGAACTATAAATTGCGCCTAAAAGTATAAAATAATTTTTTTCGCCAAACAACCTAAACAGTACAATTAAACATAAGTTTTGAAGTAGGCGCAAAATTAAATAAAATTTAATTCGTTTTTAAAGATTTATTTTTAGACCGGCAGCTAGAAATGCTGTTGTCTAGAATGATCCATTTTCATGTTTCCTTTATTATTTTATCACTGTATACAATTAGTCCATTAGTAACATCTACATAGAACATTCTTTGCAATTCGGCATTTATGTTTCTACGAAATTACTAGAGTTTTTTTTTGCAAACTTGGTATAAATTTGATAACTATCATCCTTGGCGGCTTTTAATGAAAAAACTTCCGCGTGATATGTGTATTTTTATAATATGTATTGTACGAAGTATTATTTCATACTCTTGATTGTTATTTTAATATACCTTATTAAAATAACTATAGTTTCTTAAAGGAATTAAATATCGATATAATTTGGCAATTTTTTTTTTTTTTTTTTTTTTTTTCACCGAGGACGCCAGATATCAGCAGCTCCGCCAACTTTTGCAGTTTACGAAATTTTATTTGTTTATTTGAATCAAAGTAGTTTTCTGTTGTATTTTGTAGATGATAAAGTGAGATGTATATTTTGAATAGAATTTGATTTTTGTATTGAATAAAGGTATCAATTTTTATTTAATTTTGCGCCGACTTCAAAAGGTATCGTTAATTGTAGTGTTTAGGTTGTTTGGCGAAGGAAATTATTTTATACTTTTAGGCGCAATTTACAGTTCCATTTTATGCCTATTTTCTTTTATTTTTAGCTGTTTGAATAGTAGTTGCTTTTTGGATTCGGTTCTATTTTTTTACAAAAAGATTTTATTTTTTTCTTTTCAGTGAAAATTTATTCATATAGCAGAACATCAGAAGACGTTCGATGGCGGTTTCACACCCCACAAGAAAAGTGACACAACTCAAAAAATGGTAATTTCGAGTTTATATCACTGAAAAACATATGAAATATCCCAATGTGAACAAAAAACGTTACATCTCCATCTACAAAATTATCCACTCGAGAGACGTTGTGTCAGTTTTATTCTAGTCATGGCCTTATCTTTAAGTTGATTTTTCTTAAATACTGCATTTTTAAGCTGTGCCACTTTTCTTGCCTTTATCGGATATGAGAAAAAACTATCTATTGAATGACCACACATTAAATTAAAATGGCTTTAAAAATGTAAAGAACGGATACGTTGTATTTTTAACCAAAACATCGGTTAGGCACGTATTGAACTTTACAGTGAATAAGTGTCATCCGCTACACTGAAATGTGTGCAGCGTAAAGTTCAAACAAAGATCAAAATATGCATTGCAGCTGACGAACAGAAGTTTCAACATCGAAATCAAGGTTTTTTGATTTGTTTACAGTGTAGAAAACTGCGAACAAACACATGCAAACATCCTGTTTTTAACATTTATGTGTACAAGGTGTCTTTTCGTGCCAAATCAATGATGCTGTATAACTTTGTAATTTACCTTTTCTCTCGTACCTTGTACTGTTCTCGAAATAGAAACGCTATCTCCACTATTTTCCCACCAGGTGGCGCTGTAAGTGGTCACATCTTGTAGCGCATGGCCATTTTACGATACTTGCATATTACTTTTACGAGTGTAGAGGCAGCCGTTCAGAAGTTAGAGTGAGAACGGACTTTTGTGAATACAATCTTAATTTGTTTAGATATTAATGAAATATAATTAGGCCTATTTCAAGTCAAGATCTTTAAAATTAAAGCATTTCTTACGTAGTTTATAAGCTAACAAAGCTCAACAACAGCAATAAAAAACATGGTTTCAATTGAGAACCTCCTCCTTTATGAAGTCGGTTTAAAACGTCCATACGTTAATCGATGTGACGGCTTACAATAACCATACTTTGAATTTTACATAGCATAAATGTCACCGCTACGCTACAATGTCGTATGCAATGTCATTGAAGAGTGCAAAAAATAGGAAATTGCGATCAAACAAATGCACATAGCGTTCTATTTTTAGCATTAATGTCTACAAACTGTTGAACCGATTTCGTGATAGGAACGCTAACTCTACTGTTTTCCACCAGATGGTGCTGTAGGCAGCTGAATCGCGTAGCGCATGACCACTTTACTACACCTACATACCACTTTTATGACAACAGCTGAAAAAGCAGTTAAAAAGAGTCGGGACTGACTTTTTTGGGCACCCTGTATTTTATTTTGATAATAAAGATTTTACAAAGGGACCTATTTTAGACCAAGACCTTTACAACAAAACTAAAAGTATCAAAATCGGAGCAATTGTTCAGAAGTTATGAGCTAACAAACAAACAAACAAAACATACGGTTTGAATTGAGAACCTCCTCCTTTTTGAAGTCGGTTAAAAATGGATTATTAATAATTTTTAAATGTTTTTGTGTGTAGCGTACTTCAAGTGTACAAAAATGGGCTTCAAGTGCAGCGTTTGTAGTTTAATGCTCATCACATACACACACAAATAGTAAAATGATACGGTGTTACAGACGGCCGACTACTAAACGTCCGTTCTCATCTAAATCTACATTTCAATACAATCACAAAACATCTGAAGAGAAAAAAATATTAATTATCAGTTTAAGTTCACAGTATATTTCAAAATGATGTTAGTAATCAAAAGAGATGAATCAATACATCTGGTTTTTGACGGAGAGGTAGACTGTTTTCCAGAGCTTATATTTTAAATAACAATAATAATAGTAATTTGATGTTTCTTTGTTAAATGTTTTAGTCGGATATGGATGTTTATTTTACTTTAATAATTTAGGTAAGCGTATATTTTTGGGTATAAGCAAACAAATGTCTGCTTATTGAGGTAGAATTTTTTTTAAAGATATTCTCAAGTCGACCTGACTCGCTGAAAATTAAACCCAACCCGAACCCGACCCACAAGAGAAAAAATATATCCGACCCGACCCGAACTAGCGTCCTGCGCAGGTGAAGTAAACTTTACCCGCAACATACAAAAAAGTATTATTCAATTTGCATTATATAAGAAACTGAACTGATATTCTATTTCTTGAAATACAGTTATATTATTGAACATATCTTTCAGAGAATTAATTATAACGTAAAACTAGTGTATAATTAAAATTATATTAAAAATAAATTTTATAATTATAAACAAAACTTCAGTAAATAATATAACAAATTCTTTTTGTGCATTACACTTACTTTTAAAAAATCCCCTTTTTTAAATATTCACAACATGAATTAAAAAAAAAAAAAAAAAAAAAAAAAGTAAAATAAGGGAGCAAATATACGTTGTTGGAAAGCGAATAATTTTCTCATATAACATTTAAACGTCAAATAATAATATTTATGCATTTCTTCTTTATGAATCTGAACTAAGAGTTACGTTGCTTTAAACTGCTATGAAGGAAAAGAACGTTATCCAATATCTGCATTCATAAAAAAAGCAACACAAAAAATTCTTCGAAGAAAAATATTTCGCGAGCGGACTTGCGGGTTAAGAATTCATGCTAACTTAACCCGTACCCGACCCGATGCAGGACTCTAACCGAACCACGGGTCGGGTTGGGTTCGGGTAAAATCGGGTTACACGACCTGATGCAGGACCTCTTATCCCATGTGAAATGCAAAATCTCACAGAGTGAAATTTTGCATTTTACAACTTTAAAATAAATTTAAAACTCAATTTTTGGAAAACGACAAATTTAATAGCAACGAATTTCTGAATGTGAAAATGAAGTTTAAAAATAAGCATTATTTAATGAATAATAATAGGGATTATTTTGTCCATAGGTTAACATGGGATTTGGATGACTTTGATGCTCATTGATAGAGTCTTAAACATAATTTAATTTTGCGAGGAAATGCATCCACCCCCCTCCCACGCAATATTTTTTCGTTCCCCCCCCCCCCCCCCCCCCAATGAATTACCATTTTTTCTATGGCTGCTTTATTTCAATCACGTATGTGCAATTCTGTTAAACTGGCAGCAGTCTCAAAATTTATGTAACCGATTTTGTTGTAATATAGTTAAATTAAATTAATTAAATAGTTATTTTTAATTTCTCGAGCCTTTCAGACTTTAACACATAAGGATGTAGGTATTATGATGTACAAATATCTTTAAAAATATTATGTAAATTGAAGTCAAATGATTTAAATTGGCCTGATAGCTAAACAGGAAAAGAGTAATAAATTTGGAAATACGTTTAATTGAATATATCGACCGCTAGGCAGGCGAAGGTCAACTAGTTTAGTAATGTCATTACTGGTGTCATATACGCCTGTTAAAACCCTTTACCGTTACAAAGGCATTCTTTTCCGGCATTCAGTAATTGAAATAAAAGGCTGGTATGACAAAATATTTGAGCAAACACGTTTAGTTTTTTCCAGGGTAAAAAAAAAAAAAAAAAGAAATTAAGAATTTTCAGAATACTGAATATCAGAAGTTTTAAGAAACAAATTTTCCTTTTACTTCGCATTATATATACACACACACACACTTTTTTTTTTTTTTTTTTAAACAAGCTTTTATAACAGTTTTCTGTGATTAATTAAGAAGAAAATTTCTATAAAATATGGGTTTCTATAAAACACCAGAAAATTTCTATATAATACCGGTGATTAAAATGCGGAACGGTTAGCAACTACGATATATATATATATATATTATGCTGTATATTCTGAAGCACTACAAGACTGTTAAAGGGTTAAAAAAAATAAAATAAACATTTCTGTATTCGTTCATAGTGTATATATTAAAAAAGGTTTAATATCAACATCAGAATGTTTCGATAAATGTTATTTCTATTGAGATATATTTTTTATTTAAATTCGTTTTGTTGATTTCATAAAAAATAATAACCCTTTTTAATGCCATGTATTAAGGATACAGAAATCAGGGGGTCGATCCAGACTTCACTTTTTGAAGCCCATGTTTTTCTGAATTTATTTATTTATTTTTGTGAAATATTACCATAGTGTAAAATCTACATAACGATTAACATCAAATTAATAGTGTTTTATTGAACCAAAACCAAATATACATTATTATTTGAAATTATATAGAAAACTTGGGGGGGGGGGGGGATTATACAAAGGATAGTTTTTATGAAACAAAATTTTGTGAGGGATTTAAAATTAAAAATAAAATTACGAATTTGCATTTGAGGTTTATAAGCAGCGGAAATAATGGTAGCACGACGGATTCTAGCAATATATTCATCTATATATTTATAATATAGAATTGAAACGAAAAAAATATGCGGAGTAACATTAGATTTAATTGAAGGTGTGTGTGTGGGGGGGGGGGAGGGAAAATTAATTAACAATTCTTTAAATTAAAGGGATAGGGTAGTTATTAGATTTTAAATCAGAAAAAATACGAAGCTATTCGACTTGAAAAAGAGATTCAGTATATAAAGATTAGCACGATGGAGAAGAGTAAGGATAACTAACTGCAGCTTAATGTGATAGAGGTTTAACAGAATTGAAATTAAGATATTGACCACAGAAAGTAGGTTTACGGAAAAGGAAATATTGAAAATTTTTAACAAACGTATGTAATGATATTATCGAATGACTGATATGAAATTGAAGCAAATTTTCTGTCCTTCCTAAAGAAAATAAAAATTACTATAGATATTAAATTAAAGATAAAATAAAATTTTCATGAAGTATTTTTAGGAACACACACACACATATATGTATATATATATATATATATATATATATATATACATATATATATCAAGTGTGCGCGGTTTAATCGTTCCGTTTGTTAATCAGGTCTGACTAAAACGGTATATTACATGTCAAGAACAGCAATTTAAATTTTATCAAGCTATAAACATTTATGAAAGCTGGCTAATAGAAATTGTGTTTTCTACTATTTCAATTCTGTTATACATCATACATGAAAAATCATTGTTATTTTTAATAGCCTCTTTCTTTCTTTTATTTATCTATTTATTTATCTTTCTGTTATGGAAATTTTTATTTTATATATTATTATTATTGTTCTGTTATTACTTTAGAGAGTAAGGAAAGCATTACCGAACGTTCAACTATGAAATCCATTTTCCATTAAATAAAATACAAAGTCCTTTTAGGAGAAACCAAAATAGGTATTTACGAAAGATAGTGTACTTTTTATTTGTTTTAGATTTAAAATTAAAAAATAATAAATAAATATAATTTGAGTGTTCATTTATGTTGTGGGTGAAAAAGAATTAACACCCCACTTCTGGACGTGATGCTTAATCACGATTGTTCGTAGGGATTTTTCGATCCCTATATAAAGAAAAAACATTGCGTGACGAATAGCCAAAATTCGCGATTTTGTTTTCATAACTTTCGTGACCGAGTGACGAAATTAACTTTCTTTTTTCTTTATCGTGATCGGCAGGCAGTAACAGGAGTTTAGCAAAAGCAAATACCGAGGAGAAGATAATGGGTATTAGTAATCACAACAGGGAGTCCACTTTCATTATAAAATATCACCAAAAGCAGTTATTAAAGAAAAATAACGCCACAATAGTAGAAATTAAATGTTTAATAGCATATATTAAAAAAGATTGATAATATCACATTTCTAAGGGAAGTTGTAACGAGTGATTTTGTTTGCATTATTTTATTGATGGATGAGACAAACTAGAGCGCCATAGATTTTTTTTTTTTTTTTATTTTTTTTTTTTATATATATATCTATATATATAGGAAAACAAAGCAAAACACGATGATAAAAAACATATATATTCGTCCCAATGATAATGAAACCTCAGTTAAAATATGTAAACAACATATTGTATTTACTTGGAAAGTGATAAAATGAACGGTACTGGTTTTCTAAATTCCTAAGAATTTATATGATTTATATTACTTAATTAATAATTACTTTCGTTTATTATATTACACAATATCAAAAGTTATTAATTTGTATATAACATCAACTATTTTAAACTTACTATTTAAAAATTAAATTTATTTTTATTGACTGAATTTTTAAAATTTCCCCTCGATTTTACATTATTATAGTTTATTAATATATTCTAAACATATTTGTGTATTAATTTGTGAGTGGACTGATTGAGAAGTTAATTTTTTAAAAATATGTTAAGGTCTGAATGCAGAAATTTCATACAATTTTTAACATTCAAACATAAAAAATATTTTCAAAATGTTAACTATCATTCAACCCACAAATAAATGCTAAAATATGTTTAGAATATATTGCTAACTATAATAAATGTAAAATCGAGGGGAAAATTTAAAAAACTCAGTCGCACAGACAGCTTTAAAAGTTTTCAAAAAAATTTATTTTTAATTTAATTTTTTAATTTTAATAGATTTCGAGAAATTTTAATATACAATGTATATGTATGTTAATATCAATGTATATGTATGCAAACTTTCATAACTCTAAGACAGTAATTTTCAAAGAACAATTTTCATCAACAAAATTTAAGCTTAAATTGCACAAATACGAAGATGTTTCATGAACCTGAAGATGAAAAATATAACATTCCAAAACGCGTCTTTAAGCATTCTTAAAAAAATTTTAAGCTATATTTTCTATAATGCATTCCGAATCATGTCGAAACACTTTTACAGAAAGTATTTTCATTTATTATTCAGCCGATGACCTGCAAACGAAATGGTTTTTAATCCATTCAAAGCTTGTTTACGAAAAGAAATATCAATTTCAAAAAACTTTCTTTCGTGATTAAAAGCGAGGTTTAAAAAGAAAACGAGGTGGCGGTAACTAAGAATTTATTATTCCATAATTATATATATATATATAAAATTTGCAAATTTTGCAACTTACACATACAACAATTCAGCTGAATAAAACAAAGCAAAGTTTACTCTTTCTTTTCTCCCCCCCCCCCCCCAGGGAAAAGAGGGATTAAAAGAAATGAAGGTTTATTACTAATGAGGATTTCAAATGATTTATTATTAAGAATTTGGTTTGATTTATATAATGGTTGCATTAATGTGCACTGAAAATAAATAAATAAATAAGTAAATAAAGGCACAAAAATATTTAAATATGAGTAAAACTGTGTCAAATTTGAGCATGTCACATATTTCAAATAGCTCCGAAACAATTATTCTCAAATTAAAAAATTCCTATGTACTCATTATTGAGTATATTGACATGCTCAAAAATTGGCATCGATCGTCGTGAATCCCAGTATCTCCAACATAGATTCTCATTCATGTATTCTTCCACAAACCAGTATGAAACCGCCGCGAAATATAGTTCGAGAGATTTGAGGTAATAAATTTTGTGTTTGAATTTTTTCTGTTTAAATATGTAGAAATTCTATTAAAGAACATCTTTTAGTCCAGCATATTTATAATAAATTATGAAATGCACAGATATTAATTTGAAAACATGATATATTTCATAAAATGAGACAAGCATGTTTTCCTTTTGAAATAAAATTACTCATTTCGAAATGAGTATGTCTATTTACTCAATTTTGAGCACTTCATTTTTAATAGTGTGAAGCATACAAAAGATGCGTTATAGTGAAAAGCTCCATTTAATCGTTTTCATTTTATATAACACGGCAACAAGACTACAGATACATCGGTTATTGTGTTTTTCAGGCTGTTTCCAGTTTCGTTTGCTTTATCCAAGACATCATAAGATTAGCACAGTCAACATTATGTGGATCAACTAGTTAAATAAAAATATTCAAAATTTTAAAAAGTTGACTCTCTTCCCCCTTCTTTACGCGCTAAAGTGTCGCTGAAATTAAATGCTCCTATATTTTTATCAATCAATATATCTTTACATACATGAGTTTGTATATAAATCTTACGATATGTAAAACATACAATACAGAATTTACATGTAACATAAAATCTGGATACATATGATGCATGCATAAATACGTTACATGCAACACAGCTTTCACCGTTGTCTGACAAAGCTAGAACTCTTTCCCTAATTATAAACGCAGACATTGGCCTAATCGTGTACGTGCCAACTGTGTCTAACTGATAAATATGGGTATTTTCCCCTGATAGCGTATATGGGTTAAAATGTTAAAAAAAAGAAAAAGAAAAGAAACGCTTTGCATACAGGACTGATTTTATCCAAAAATGTGTCCATGAATATAATTTATTCAGCTATTTTAAAACAGATAAAATTGCATTCGTCATTTTTTTTTTTTTTTTTTTTTTTTTTTTTTAAATCATTTTTTTCGTTTTTCTTTTTTGTCTTCGTCAATTTGTATGCACATGATTCTTTCTTTAATAGATGAATTTTGCGAGATTAAGACATTCAAATTTTAATGTCACTTTCAGCTCTTGTCATTTTTTTAATAACACAGCACGGATTTTTCTAGCGCAATAATAAAGTAATTTTCATACTTATATATTTTTAATTATTGTCTTACATTTCTCAAAGAATCAGATAAACATTTCCATAGACACGTTACTGTGTAAAAAAAAAAAAAAAAAAAACCAGGAACGTTTCTTGGAAATTTGGGGCAATTAGCCAATATTTACCAGTAACGTTTATGGAATACATTAGTAACCATCAAATATATCATTAAAAATACTAATAAATTCGTGATGTTAGGAAACAGGAGAAAAAACTCATTATTCACAAGAAGCTGCTCCAATTTTTAAAAAATCAGAAACATTTCTGGCATATAAGAATAACATCACCAAAATTTTTTACAGTGTACTAATGACACTTAATCGTGGAATTCATACTCTAAAAATCGGATAAACCAACAGCTTTGACAATATTTTCTTTGAAATGTTTTGCTGTAATCGATTGAGAGGAAGAAGCATTTAATATTTTTATTTTTATTCTTTAGTGTGTAAGTACTGAATTTATAAAGAAGACTAACACAATTGTCGCAACACGACGACGTCTGCGCGCTGAATTTTAACAGGTTTAATTTATATCCTTTATATTTTTGTTTTTTAGTTACTTAAGAGCAATTTTTAAAGATATCAGCAATAAAATTATCATATTATCGTAGTAATTTATGAGAATATAATGAGGTGGTACATTTAATTATAAGCAGTACATAGAATTAAAAAAAAAAAAAAAAAAAAAAATGTAAAAAAGTATTTACTTTTTTTATATTTCTAAGACTGACGGTTGATTCCTGGGGTGATGTATAAATTTATTGTAACTCAAGTGAAAATCATGTATAACAGCAATCGACAACGCTTCATAAAACTCTTTCTTGTAATAAACAGTTTCACGATACGTCTAGTGCCATATAGTGAGTAGAGGTCAAGACTCACGGTCGCCACTAGCCACGTGGCGACTTAATTCGAAAAAGTGGCGATCAAAAAAAAAAAATTGGTATGATCGCCATTTTTTCCACGAATTCGCGAAAATATTTCTTCCGTTTTTAAAAAAATCTACGATATCGTTCGTTTTAAAAAAAAGAAATCCCATTAACGATCGGCGATTGTTAATGGGATTTTGATGATGATCGCGCCTTCCGATTTCCAATCTTTCTCCATCCACAACATAAATGTCAATATTCATTTAAAACTTGCTTTATGAGATTCTAGAACCTAGAAAGAAATAGAATTGTTAAATATTTCTTGTTCGTGTAATTATTTTTTGCCTCTCTCCCCCTTTTCTTATTTCCAACTAGCGATCGCCGATCAAATGTTCTGCAGTTGTTTCTCAGTCTTTCTTCATCTATAATATAAATGGCAATATTCATTTTAAACATGCTTTATTAGATTCTAGAAGTAGAATTGAGAAGTTAATATTTCTCATTCATGTAATTATTTTTTTAATCCCCCTCCCACCCTTTTCCCATTTCTAGATAGTGATAAATGATCAATTCTAGAAACAATAAAGTGATAGAAGTGCTCAATATTTTTCACATACATAATTATTTTTAGACTTAACTTGATGAATATATTTATTTTTTCTCAATTAAATTATATATTTATATTTCATATCTATACCAAATGTGTAAAAAGGGGGGTGGGGGATGAAAAATAGATTTTTAGGTACGAAATTTTTTTAAAAATTAGTTTAAGAAAATTAATGCTCAGTTGATTTCATACATGTTTAAAACTGATAATTAAATACTATATATATATATATTTATTTATTTATTTTAATGTATGAGTAATGTACATACATAAAAATTTTATTCTATAAATGTTTGAAAATTTGTTTTTCTGATGGTATGAAATTTTTATAAGGTTTTATGTGGATATAAAAGTAACTGCAGTTATATTAAAGAATTTTTTTTTTTTTTTTGTGTGTGTTAATGAAATAATCCTGAAAGTGTTTAAAGTAGATAAAAGCTATATATAACTGTTTAGGTAGTCATTTTATTGAAGGTGATGCAAATAATGTCCAACCAATCATGTTTACAGAAAATTTTCAGCAAATTTCTAATTTTAGCAATCACATGCCAATTAATAAAATTGAACCCCTGATAATAGGCTAGTACAGATTCTTTGCTTCCCCATCCTCTCCTCAGACTCAAAATAATTTCATTTTCCTCTAATTCTGATCATAATTATTTTCCATTTGCAGATGGAAGTGCCAGACTAGACGAAATTTATTAAATGAATAAAATTTTTGTATTTCTTTTGCAATGGGAGATAAAATATTCTTGTAAAACACAAATTGTGTATGAGAAATCGCATTATCAGATCATATCATCATTATAGCCTGCTGCTTTCCCGTAGTAAAATGCATGTTTTAATATGTATCTATGAAAGTCCATATATTTTCCCTCATTACTAAAACTTTGAATTTTAAAGTCTTCTTTCTAAGTACTATAAATATTAATAACATTTTAAAAAAGCTGGATTACATGCTATTATAACTACATGCTTATAGAACACTAACATGAATAAAATCATAAGCATTCAGTGGAAGTTCAAACAAGGTCATATCTTCCCTCAAAAACCGAATCACTTTTCAATAATTCAATTACTCAATCTATTTTGTCTTCCTCCTACCTCCTTTTATTTCAGATATTAAAAAATTTAAACTAGAGAAGTGCGTAATTCCCCCCTCCCCCCCCCCCAAATAATACCAATTTATTTTTATTTTATTTTACTTTTTTTATTGGCAGAAATACACACATATATTATATATACATGTTTATTGTATTATTAAATGACTAATAATACAATAGTCATTTAATAATAGTGACTATTGCATTATTATTAAAATACAATAAAGAGCATTATTTCTTAATTTAATTTTCCGACCATATCATTTGTGTTTTTATGCTTTTATGCACACACACATATTTATCATATATATATATATTATGTGTATGAATCCGATGTATAATGACGACGACTCATGAGTGGCCACTGAGTTCATCATGTCCAGTGGCCACTGGCCACTTCTAAAAATTTTAAGTCTTGACCTCTATTAGTGAGAATAAAGTATAACACATTTGTTCGATGCGTATCTCTGCCATTTTCCCATAAATTCGATTTTACACGCTTTTCAATATAACGGTGCTTTAAAGTACCGAGAATAGATAAGGGGTTAAATATTGTGTAAATGCATGTTTTAGACGAAGCCTAAATCTGCGTTTTAGAAAATTTTTGATAGAGTATTTTATTTGCAATTGGTAACCCAAAATTCATAACTACGTTTATTATTCAATAAGACACAGAATAGATAAGGTTCAGCTTCTATGACAGAATAACAGTTGCATTATAATGTTATTTAATAAAGTACGCCACTAAACATTGTTTAATTTTATATAATACTGATTGTAACTGTTCATACCAGGGAATATTCTTGTATAATTTTAGAAATTCTTCCATCCGGTATGCGTTTGGATTTCTTGGATTATACTTAAATTTTGATATTAGTCTAAATTTTGAGTTCTATTACACAAAACTGTTGGATTTTACGTCCTCCCAGACTCTAAGTGGTCGTAAAATCTAGCCTAAAAACATATTAACAGTGTTAAAACTGAAATTTGTTTTTATTTATGGTGAAATTACATAACTTAATGGGGATTGTACCGCTAGTAAGCAGCCGAGAGGTTTTGTTCTCTGAACACATAGATGGAGATTCGAACCCAGGTTAGACTCGTTGACCTAGCTGTTCGGAAATTCCTATGGTTTGTTTCGAAACTCGGCTAGAATCCCTTAGAAAGATAGATCCCATGTTGGTCATCCCCTACACCCCACCCACCCTAATTCATTAGGGTAAATAAACAATACGCCTTAAAACAAGAATTAACATTAATGCGATTTTGATTACTTCATACGCTACGCATTATTTTACTGATTGCAAGCCACTGGTATAAAAAATAATTTTAGAAGGTTATCAAAACAATGCAAATAAAGGTTGGTTGAATAATTTTTATTGGCGCAAGGTCCATATTTGGACATGCTGCGCCACACAAAAATGTAAAAGGATAAAAAGCAGCTTCTGGATGGGTTCACCCATCCAGATTGTCATTTAAAAAACACATTAAAAATAAGAAAAAAGATAATAAAAACAGTGTATACAATAAAAAACAGATGTAAAATAGAATGAACAATGTAAACAATAAAATCAGATGTTGAAGTAAAAACCAGCCTCCTTTAAAAAATTTGTCAAGTGATAATGAGGATTTGCACCTAAAAGGGTTGTCAAATTGGGTGAAGATGAATTAAAATAATGTCGATACAGATGACGAAGGCAAGGGCAGTCGGTTAGAATATGGCGAATGGTTAGTGCACTAAAATGACATTTTGGACAATCAGGTTGTTGTTCTCCAAGTAATAAGTATTTATGTGTGAGTCTTGAATGGCCGATTCTTAGTCTAGTAATAATGACATCACATTTTCTGGGGGTGAGTGTAGGCCAGATTAAAATTTCAGGTTTCATTTCTTGCAATTTGTTATTGGTTTGGCTATTCCACTCCCTTTGCCAAATATTTTTAAAATAGGTTTTAAGTGTGTGCTTCATGTCATCGAATGGTACAGGACAGTTTAAAAGAATAGAAGCCTGCCTTGCGGCTTTGTCTGCTGCTTCATTGCCTTTGATGCCAACATGACCAGGAACCCAGCAAAACAAAATGTCAAATCCCTTTTTTTGAAGGTCGTTGTAAGTTTTTAAAATTGAAGTGAAAGATGGATTACAAGAGGTAGATGAAAGAGAATCAAGAACACTCTTTGAGTCTGTATATATAATGAATTTACGATTTGGATGAGATGAAATAAAATTAAGCGCAACCTCAATAGCTAAAAACTCTGCAGAGAAAATGGAAAAGGAGTTAGGCAGTTGATAGCTAAAAGTGGTGTTACCAATGACAACACCACAGCCGACTTTATTAGTGGTCTTTGATCCGTCGGTAAAAATCTCGACGTAGTCCTTATAATGGGAGCGATGAGATAAGTAAAGGGACTGAAAAATAGAAGCATCTGTGTTAGATTTGTCAAGCCCATTGAACAGATGAAGACAAGAAATAACCTGGAAATTCCAAGGTGTCATGTTTAAAAGAGACCGAGGACGAATTTTGGTATGAATATGAGAGGTGCCAGCAAGAAAGTTCTTAATTCTAAGAGTGAAATGTGGGATGCAAGATGGGCGATTCACATAAAGATTATGATCGTTACTATTTAAAAGTGAATGAAGTGGATGATTAGGATGCGAGAGGATGCGAAAGTACAATTCACATGAAAGTCTTTGTCTGATGTGAGAGAAGGCTCCACACAGTCAGCATATAAACTAAAGATGGGAGTAGTACGGAAGGCTCCTGAACAAATTCTTAGTGCACTATGATGTGTTGTGTCAAGTCTCTTCAGGTAAGAATCGGGTGCTGATCCATAAACATGGCAGGCATAATCAATTTTAGACCGAATAGCAGCTCTATATATTTTCAGGAGAGATGGACGATCGGCACCCCAAGAAGTATTAGAAAGGACTTTTAGAATATTAAGTGCTTTGTCACACTTAATTCGTAAGTGTAAAATATGTGGTTTAAAATTCAATTTACTGTCAAAAATAACACCCAAAAAGCGAGCAGTGTCAACAACCGAAATTGGCCTGTTGTTCATAAGAATTTCTGGGTCAGGATGAAGCCCTCGTTTGCGACAAAAATGCACACACTGTGTTTTGTCAGTAGAAAATGTAAAACCATTTCTATTTGTCTAGTTGATGATATTCTTGATGGCAAGTTGCAATTGGCGTTCAATGAAACGCATGTCATTCCCCTGGCAAGAAATTTGCAGGTCGTCAACATATAAACTTCCATTTACAGATTGTGGTAATTGTTTTAGAATATCATTTATTTTCAAAGAAAAAAGTGTGACGCTCAGAACACTGCCTTGAGGCACACCCTCCTCCTGGAAATAGAAATCTGAATAAACTGATCCTATTCGAACCCTAAAGCGTCTGACTCTTAAGAAGTTTTGAATGAAAATGGGGAGATTTCCTCGAAAGTCCAGATTAAAAAGATCTTTGCAAATAAAGGTGTTGACCTCATCGGACGGATTTTTGAGGGTGAACAACGACTGCTTCCGCAAAGAGTAGGGAGGAGGTGATACATTTTATGCCCACTTTAATAAAATTAAAACTTTCTACAAACATTACACCATGCATTAACCCCTTGAACTGCAATTTATTTTCAGTCAGCACTGCTCATGCAGACAATTTAATTTTCTTAGTTTTAAGAGGAGGGATTGATATAGAAACTTACGGTTTTGTTGCTCAAATAATTTGTTATTATTAAAAATAATATTTGTTTCACACATTTCTATGAATGTTTATTGTTATATATACATATAAGAACATAATTAGTGTCGGGAAATTCATGACGAGCTAGACTCGTCATTTCAGTTCAAGGGGTTAAGCTGGAAGCGATGATGTAAGAATTAATATATTTAGACCAAAGTTAGAGTAACAGATATTGAACGATTAAATTTATCTGACAATATCACACTAATTTGAATACACACATACTACAAGACTTTAAATATATACATATAATTTAAAAAAAAATTAGTATATATTCAAAAACTGATCAGTTTATCTCCAGATCGGGGTCTAGGCCCCTCAATTCTTCTTAAGTGAACTCACGGAAATCGATAATCAAAAAGCACTTTCTGTAGAGTGAAAAGATATACCACTGCGCAGCAAATAAGATGACAGAACTAAAAAATCGCAATTTTTAATTTATGTAACTTAAAATGTTATTAAATCCATTAACGTGTACAAAAAGCGTCACATCTCTATCTCGAATATTATTCACCAGACAAGCAATTACGTCAGTTTTATGTCATTGTTTTATCACTGTAGCAATGTTGATGTTTTATCGTTGCATCAAGGTTTTATCGTCAATTTTATGTCAATGAGTTTAATTTTTTTTAGTTATGTTTAAGTTGATTTTTCTCAAATATTTTTTTTGAGTTGTGTCACTTTTCTTGCCGGGGTGCTATGTAAACTACGCTGAGCATGGGAACAGAAGAATACATTGAATCATAAAACAATAAATAACTTAACAAGCAAAAATGAATGGTTAATATAATATATAGTTGTTGGCCTTTATATTTTTTAAACATTTATAAATTATACTCTACAAAAAAAGGAGCAATAACATTTAAAACCCATCTAACAGAAACAGGCCCAATCCAGGTATGCCTCGCAAAGTTCCTAAATAAAGCAAATATATATGTATACATACAGGGTGTTCCAAAAGTCCCACACTCCCTTCCTAACTCGAAAATGAGTCGAAATTATGAAAAATGGCGAAACATGTGTTCAATGAATTCGAGAGGGGCCTCTTTTGGTGTAAAAAGTTTGGGCCCGGGAGGAGGGGGGGGGGTGCTTGGAGGCCGTTGAGGGCAACTTTAAAATTTCGAAAGGGAAGGTACGTCTTGTGATACATCTCTGGAAACGTCTCTTCAGAACAATGAATTTGATATAAATAGTTTCGCCCTACGATGATTATTTAACGGAGATACTTGAGTTTTTAGACTTTTGAAATGTGGATTTTATACTTATGTATTCTCTTTAATAATCATTGCAGTACAAAACTATTTATATCAAATTCATTTCCTTGAAGAGAAGTTTCAGGGATGCATCACAAGACATACTTTCCTGTTTGAAATTTTAAAGTTGCCTTCGCTAGCGGCACTCCTACCACCCCCCTGTCCAGGCCCAAACATTTTTGAGCAAAGTATGTCTTGTTATGCATCCCTGTAAACGTCCCTTCAAGACAATGAATTTGATATAAATAGTTTTGTCCTGCAATGATTATTAACACGTTGAGCGCCACGTAAATTCTTAAAATCCATTAAAATTCCATAATGATTCCTCCTGTAATAAATAAAAATTAAGCAAATTTTTAATAAATTTTGAATCATTAAATGTAATATTTTTAATTTTATATCCTATTTTATATCCGCCACGGATGGTTGACGCGGCTTTATATCATATTTGACACTGTCAGCCACCGATGGCTGACAGGGCGCGCAACGTTTTAATTTTTTATTGGTACTGCTTTTACTTTCGGAGTAAAACTTTCACTGAAATGTTTGAAGTATAACATGTTCTGCACACTCCTAAAGTTTCAAGGTGATTCCTTCAGTACTTAGAGATATATGACAAAATGTCTAGAATCTACAATGGGTGACATGGCGCTCAAAATTACTCTTTTTAAAAAATTAGTAATTTTTGGAAAAAAAAAAAATAATAATAATAATATATATATATATATATATATGCTTAAATAATTGCGCAATTCCTGCACCTAAACATACAAATATTGTACATAGTATGAGCAACAATGTATTAAAGTTACAAGTCATTTGTAGCTTTCTGTGATACAGGGTGATCCAAAGTATTTTCGCTTTTCTTGAATTTGTGGTTGGTCTCCTAATTGCACTCTGAACTCTGGACTAAATCGATAATGGAAAATATGAGTTTTTAAATGTTCTTTGCGTGTATGAAATTTCAAGCCATTTCGTTTAGTTTTTTTAGATAATCGAAAAAAAAAATGTCAATAAAATAAAACAAATAAATAAATTCTAATAATTTGATCACCTATTATATATATATATATAATGAAAACTTTTTCAAACATTTCAGTAGATGAAACCAAGTATCACGTTAAGAACTAGATAAAACACAAATAAAGATTTCTGGGAAAATTAAGCTTCCTTCATTTAAAACACACATCAATATTTTTTCAAGGGCATAGATTGATTGTTGCATGCAAATTATGTGATATTTCTGTCTTACTGTACGCAATTTGCTAAAAATTTACAGTAAGCTATAATAACACAAAGGACATGTAATTAATCCTAAACTCAATGAGAAAGATGTATATATAATATAGATATATATATCACTTTCTTTATGTATAAATTATAAGTATTTATAGTACTTTTCATAGATGAAAGACGTAAAAGGGCACCTCGGCACCTGAAAATGGAAGTGCTTAAAATGACAGATATCCCACAAGCTAGCGCTATTTATTTCTCAATTAAAATATGCTTTAGTTTTTTTTTTTTTTTTTTTTTTTTTTTTTAAGAATTTAAACCTGCAATTTTTCTGAACAAAAAAGTCTCAAAATTATAAAGATAACAAACACTCACACGGTAAACTGAATATGCTGAAAATTACTACATACATTGCATAATAAATTAAGTTATTGCTCAAAATAAAAATCACAGATCCACTCACTCACGTGACATCTTCAAAAGCTTTCTTATTCAGTTGAATATTTATTTAAGATAGCTTGTTTCGCGACTTGACAAAGAAAGGGATTGGCCAGCCTTAAAGCGAGTCTACTGAAAGTTATTAATTAATTTATTTTTTATTGATATATATACAAAAGAGCTGGTGTTTTAATAGAATTATAAGAATTCCGATTCAGGCTTTTCTTTTATTAGTCTGGAAACTGGAATCTATGTTCTGATATTAAACCTCGAATGTGAAAAATGATTTTAGCTAAAACAATGCGAGTTACTCAGGATCTTGAAAAATCTCTTATTGAGAGTGCACATTTTTGCATTTTGAATCCAGTATAAGAAAGGACGCTTCAATATAGACAGCACAGATCTAAACAGGATATTCAAAAAGCCTTGTTGCACTTAATATTAAAACATTGTCGTTTTCCTACTTCGAACAGTAAACCCCGCCTTTTGATATCTCTAAAACTAAGTATTTGTGATTAGATCAATTAAATTTTATCCTCAGTAATCGATACAGTAAAAGGCGGGGCTCGTTTTTTGTAAACACGTATTTTCACGTGACCTGCAAGTAATATGTTAACAGATTGAATAAACCATACACATGCAAAGAGATGTTGCAAATTATTTAAAAATAATATGAAATATTAGACGAACTGAATAGAAAGCATCCCATTCATTACTTAAAAAAAAAAAAAAAAAAACTTTATCAAAAACATAATAGGTTTCAGAATTCAAACAATGATTTATCAAAATTTGGGGCTAGGGAAGTTTACATACCTCAAAGGCTAAAAGGACCCAACATACTAAAAATGCATTGTTGAGTCAGATCTCTCTCTATAAAACAGTCATATTCTAGTTATTAGAAGTGAATTATGTTACAGAAAAATTACATTATGTACAATGCTGCAAAATAATTAAATTTAATTAAAAGTAAATGATATTGGCTAACTGTTTTTACGTGTACTTAAGTGTTACTTCATGTGAAACAAATTCAGAATGTTTGCTTTTATGCATTGGATAAATTCCAAAATTACGACAGCAGAATACTGTGGCAGACGAAAACATCGTTTTAACTTCTTTCACTGCAATTAAAATAGAATACCAAGCCTTCTGTCAAAAGCAAAGAAAAGAAATATAAAAATCCAACAAGGCGCTGTATTAGAAGGATTTATATAGGCCTGTTCATTTGCAAACTAATATTCGACAGCGAATTCACATTTATAAACCAATTATATAACGCTCCCGAATTTTTCTGAACTGAAAAATAAAAGAAAAAACTGGGAAAACCCATTAGTGTGGCCAGAAGAAGCAGTTTTTTGCTGGCCACTCTTTGTAAAGCAGTTGCCACTTTTTTATCTTTTTTTTTTTTTAAGTATGCTATAAATCTGTATAGATTAGTAGCGATATAAAATTATACAATTAAAATAAATATACTAATAATTATAAATACTTTTAAAAAGTTATTAAGGGGAATTGAATGAATATGACGCTTGTAGCATTTGTAAATTTTTATTGACTAAAGGATAGAGCCTTCTTCTGAAAGTAATACCTCAGTATACCGGTTTCAGTCCAAATTAATCAATAAACATTAGGAAACTAACATTCACGTTTTTTAAAACAATATAGCAAGCAGGTAGAAAGTGGAAACTATTATGGCCACCATTAGCAAATTTATTAGAGGCCACATTTTATTAGGTCGTTGCAAAAGTTCGTGCGGACGCGGATCATTTTATTGCCTCCAAAGACGAGAGCTTCTATCGCCGTGGTATACATTTGTTACCCGAAAAATGGGCAAAGGTTGTAGAAAGTAATGGAGAGTATTTTGATTAAAAATTGTCATTTGATTTGATGTATTTTTATGAAATGAAGCAATAAAAAACCGCTCGAATTTATGCAAAGACCTAATAGAAGTAAGTAGCCACTACTAATTTTGCCTGATACTGGAAAACTCCTATACGGCTGAACTACATGAAGAATTTATAATAATAAAAAACCCTTATCTGTCAGTACTCTCACCTAGATCGCGTATGCCAGCCTAACCGTTCGATATTTTCTGTGGTTTTTCTCCGAAACTCGCGTGAATGCGGACTCTGTTCCATTAGAAGAACCCCCACGGAAGGCATCCCATCTAGTTCTAGGTCCCAAGTATAGACAATCCGTTTGAACATACAACACAACTGCGGTCAGTAATTTCACACTATAATGCAAAGAAGATATTTATAAATGCTGCTTTTAGTTAGATTTTTGTACAAAGATTATTTAAATGCTTTATTGGGAACTAATACCATTAATTTATTGAAAATACATTGTAATGCTAACTCTAGGCTAATTTGGCAGGGTGCTCCCATCCGGCAGCCCTTTCAAACATATTTTAGCACCCGGCGGCCCTTTTTCAACCCATTTCAGTGCACGCGGTCCTTTTAAAAAAATTCTAGCACCAAGTGGCCTTTTCAAACATTTTAAATGTTCAGAGGCCTTTAGATACTTTTCTTCCTGGCATGAAACCTTCTAGCAGTAGTTTTGCAGCATTCGAAAAACAAAAAATGCATATAGCCCACACATATATATACGTAAAATTAGTAATTTATCTTTGTCACGTACAAAAATCGCAACATAGAAGACTGCAAATTATGCAAATAATGCCCTTTTTATTGAATTCCACCCGGCGGCCTTTGACCTTTTTATTCTAGAGTCAGCACTACATTGTATTATCAAATAAAATCAAATTTTACTTTAATAAATATTCTATTACTAAAAGGGTATATCGATTAGTAGTAAGTATCTAATTTTTCTCACAGTGAATTAAAATTTAAGAAAAAAAAAAAAAAATATATATATATATATATACATAACTGCAAAATTCGCAAGAACTACTAAAGGAATTTAATGAGAATATTGTGTTTATGATTAAGGCCAAATAACTACGTTTAGGTCCTAGACCTGGGGAGGATGCCCTACGTGGTGGATCTTTTTAAAGGAAATCTAGCCCATACTTGCGTGAGTTTCGGAGAAAACCAGGAAAATCTTCAAGCGGCTAGGCCTTTCCATCAACAAGCTTTGAAGCAGATCTTTTCGGCCACGAAAGTTGATGAGAATTGAACTATGTTTTTAGCTAGATGTCACTAAGATGGCCGGATCCGTCTTATTACAGGGATGAGATTAACAAAAATACAAAAAAGCTGAAACAGTACGCAAAGGCAAGACATTGAAATGAAATGGTACTAGAATTTTGATGACAAAATCTATTATATTAGAGTAATAAATATTTATTTTAATCTTCAATGTATAAAAAAAGAACAAATGCACATCAGAAACATAAAAAAAGATGAAAAGATTTTTAAAAAAGCTGAAAAGCTAAATGTACAAAAAGAGCTGAAATCGGCTGAAAAATCCCATCCATGTTATTAACATATGTTTCGCGCGCAACGTGTTAAATGAAAGAAGAGATAATTGTCTTCATTTACATTTAAACAAATAAACGTGAAAAACGCATTTATCCTGTATGACTTCTCTAATTTTAAACAAATAACTAAAGTGAATAATTCCTCTTAAAACCTTAAGAACATAAAAATAAAACACATTTATCAAATGATGCATATCCTTTACAGCGCGGCAAAAAGTGTTAATAAGTGCCAAAATTGAATATTTTTGCTCTGACCGAAAATAACGATCACAGATTTTTTTTTTTTTTTTTTTTTTAAATCAGACTAACATTTTTTAGTCGGAGGAACTACAGAGAAACCTCCCAAAGAGAGCCACCCACCATGTCATCGAATGTTCGCCCTTTACGGAGGTGGTCTCTTAACAGAGATTGCTAAGGAAATATCTGAATTCAGGCGATAAATTCCATAAACTAAATGTTTTTAATGATTCAAATTTACACTATTTGTTCATAGAGCTTTCTAGTAAACATTAAAACTATGTGAAACAAATTCTCAGCTTAGCATCATTTCTGAGTGGAAAAGAAGGTCTCTATTAACTTATAAAATTCCAATAAAATTTTTAGCTAGGAAACATTAATATTTATCTTTAAATTATTTTATTATTATTATTATTTTATCAGGGCTAATTGTGACCCTACTTTAAGAATCCTGAAATTACATGAAAAGAAAAGGAAGCCAGAGGGCAATTAACATTTTTCACGATTGTAACCAATAAAATATCTCTAACTTTTTGTAAATATAAAAGAATACTCGTAAATTACAAAAAATATATCTGAATTTTCATACTACAACAGTTTTCTCTTAACAGTCGCTGAAAAATAGGCTGTATTTCTTTTGAAATATTTTATTCAGAAATGCCACATTATACAATTATTAAATTAAAATCATCGTACTGAATACAGTGAAGTCAGATGGCAATCAATTCATTTTAACGCTATTGATCGGATTTATAATATTCACAATGCTAATTTAAACACATCGTAAAGATCTCCCTCCCCACCTCCCCCCCCCCCCCAAAAAAAAAGCCCCATTAGTGGCCGAGAAGTTTTACTCTCTAAACTGGTAGACGAGACGTGCTCGTACCTGGTTGCGTATAACTTTACTAGGTTTTCTCGCCCTACCAGCAGACAAAGGGTTCTGCTCTGAAAGGCTGAAAGACTGAAGGTTTCGGGTTCGATCCCAGATCATGCTCGTTGACCCAGCCGGTCGGAGTTTTACTTGGTTTTCTCCAAAACTCGCGTGATTACGGGCTAAGACCCTCAGGGTGGGGGCCAAGGCCCCTAGCGTAGTCACTTGGCTTTCATCCATTCAATCAACAATCGTGATTTTCTAAGAAACTTGGTGAATACGAACTAAGACTAGACCTCACATAGTCTCATAGAGGGCACACTACCCAGACACAGGACCCTCGTGTAGCCAAGTGGCCGTAATCGCAACACTGAACAAAAATTATAAAAAATCTCTGAAATTTTAATAATAACGATGACTATAGCACAATAGAAAATTTTAGTAAACGAATCTATATCTATGAATTATTATTGAATGTATACGTTACACACTTTAAAAAGTGAAACGAGCGGAAGACAAACTAAATTATTTTTGAGTGTTTTCTACTGAACTAAAAAAAAGTCAAGTAGAAAATAGGTGTCAAACAAGAGGTTTTTTTTAAATGAATCATTGCGAAAGTAAGCATACCGTTGTGCACGTTTGCTGAAACACTGGGGCCCAACATGGGAAGAAACAATGGCCGAACTACCCGAGGTGCGGTAAATGGTGTGATCAGAGGCCTCAATAGCTGAGGTGGCCGCGCTGAAGGTCAAGGCAGGGTGAAGGCGATCAAGTCACGGGATCGAGTGACAAAGAAGTT
Source organism: Salticus scenicus (assembly GCA_963930645.1). Taxonomy (NCBI): domain Eukaryota; kingdom Metazoa; phylum Arthropoda; class Arachnida; order Araneae; family Salticidae; genus Salticus; species Salticus scenicus. Next base: position 171,733,831 of record OZ005651.1, read on the forward strand.
TATCGACCTGACTTCTTCCAGAAGCATTCATTTATTACGAATATACCTAATCAAGTCTACTCATAATAATTCTTTGTTCAATATATTGACAGTTTTAGAGTGGGAAGTTCATATGCCGATGTTCTTAAACGGGGAGTCGCGTGCGAATACCCCATCTCACACTACACTTATGACAATGTTGAGAATTCTCAGTAATGGTCAGGGATGAATACATCCAAGATAATTGTAATGGTAGTTTAAACAGGGTAAAAAAAATGTATATGCTTAAAATTGTTTCCATAAAAAAGTTTTTATTTAAAAAAAAAGAGAGAGAGAGAAAAAAATAACTACAGGCATCAGGTTCAAAAATCGACATACCGTTCCTGGAAACAGCCCCGTAACCTTCTACCCCCCCCCCCCCCCCAAAAAAAAAAAAAAATAAAAATAAATAAATAAATAAATAAATAAAATAAAATAAAAAATAAAAAAAAAAGGAAAGGAAAGAAGGCATGTATACACTGTGACCATAAAAGGCAAGTGTACACAGCGCACCTTAGAAGTTCAATGAGTAATTTCTGAAAGTGACTCATTTTACATAAGTATAGAGAGAGTATTCTAAGAACATGGTAACCACATTTGCGAATAACAAAACTAACTGTAATAAATTTAAGCTTTAGATTATACTACAACGATATTTCTTACTGAAAAACTTGGTCATCCCCCCCTCGCCCCCTAAAAGCGCTTTATCCATTTCTTGAATGTTGTATCAGTTTGTCTTTATCATCATCTGCACAAATTCGAATTTATCTGTATGACGTGCATTTTAAAAAATAATCCATAACAGTTAATATAAACATTTTTTCAGTCTACCACTTTCGATGAAAAACGTTCAAAAGTGCACGAAACCGTACATTATTGTACTAAAATTAAATACATTTTAATCAACAGAACTAGTATGCACAGAACACACAAATAAATAAATAAATATTTTATAGTATCATAAGTTTACTTTCCTTTTTTTTTTTTTTTCTTCCCCCGGAGATGTAAAGGATTTCTGCTAGAAACGATATTTTTATGCTATGTCACCCAATCATGATTTAAGAGAAAAAAACTTTTTTTTTTTTTTTTTTTTTTTTCTTTAAACAGGAGGCACATTAAAACTGATCCAATTGTTTATGAAAAATTTATATACAGAATAACAAAATGTATGTATATATATATAGATACTTGCCAACATTCTAATTATCAATTATGAACAGGAAGATTTTTCGTACACACCCCTTTTTCTACACCATTTTATTTTTAGAGTAATTATCTACAAATGTAATTACGATTAAAATAAGTATAAAATCACTTAAAAAGAATGGTGTGAAAAAAAGAGCGGGTACTAAAAATCTTCCGTTCATTAATGAGATGGTTGACATGTATATATATAAATATATATGATAAGAGGTTGAATTAATTAAAGTCGCACTAGACCTGCCCAGTGGGCTATTAACGACTGTCTGGGATTCCACCGAGGGATGGTCCGGAGATATATCTTCACAATTTTGATCCTTTACCGGAAGGGATAAAATATAATAAAGATTTCCTAATTTCCTCCGAAATGTTTTTGCAGTGAGAAAAGGGTGGTGATGGAGTGATGTATAGTATAGGTTGATGTCGACTGAGCACGCGAAAGGATCGAGACCTTGCATGAGGAGTCCTTCATTGGGGGATTTTTCGAAGGAATCTTAGCCCGTATTCAAGCGAGTTTCGGAGGAAAACACGGAAAATTCCAAACGGCTATTTACAGACTACCGCCATTTGTGTTCGAACCCAGCATGAGAGCGGAACATCTCGGTCAATGGTGAGAGAGAAATGGGCTTTCCCATAAAATCTTATCTATCTTCGTGAAAGGATTTTGTGGAGTTTCTCCCTTCCCACACCCTTTGAAGGCGGGGGAGTGGGGAGTAACGCGTTTTCAAGTGTAACTCTGCTTGAAATTATCTAAAGAAAGCGATTTTCTGATGTGTCGATTGGTTATGCGTAACCTATACACACTGCAATGAAATTTTGCGAAATTACTTTTTACTTCACCCCCCACACACACAAAAGGAGAGACGGGCAAAAAACACGTTTTCAAGCGTAAATCTGCTCCCAGGCACTCAAAAAAGCGATTTTTGATGTGCGTGTCAGTTATCCGTATCCAACACGTAGTACAAAGGGATTTTATGAATTTTTCGCCCGGCAAAAACACGTTTTCAAACGTAAGTCTGCTCCAAATTATCACAGGAAGGCAATTTTTTTATGCGTCGGTTGGTTATGTGTATGGTAACAGGCACTCTAAAGGGATTTTGCGAAACTATCCAACCCCGCTGTAGAGCGGGCGGGGCAAAAAACACGGTTTCATGCTTAAATAGTCTTCAAATTACCTTAGAATGGCGAATTTTCGTGTGTGGGTGTTGATTAAGTGTACGCAATGTGCACTTAGGATTTTAAGAAACTTCTAACTTACCCGGAGAGAGAGGAGAGTAAAAAGAGGGTAAGTTGCTGCCAAAGGCAGTGGGGTCAAGGATTCCTTATGTTGTGAACGGGAAAACCACTAAGGAATGCAATGTGAATTTTAACTTAGGTTTCGACTGATTTCACAGATTTTTTTTTTTTTTTTTTTTTTTTTTTTTTTGAGACGTTATTAATAATGATATGGAATTTTGATTTATTAAATATAGTGACCAGTAAAGCGGACAAAGAATACTAGTTTTATATACAAGAAAATTAAATATATATATATAATAATAAAAAAATAAAGGGTCTTTAAGTTTTAGGCTTAATTTTGTGAAAAACAATATATATTAGTGAAAAGAAAAAAAAAAAGATATTTTTGCAAAATGAAGTATTATTGTGTGAAACATTTCATTTTAGCGGCATATATACATATATTTAATATCAAGTTAATAGTGTTTCAATTAACCAACTATAGGCAATCACTTAAAATAATGCTGAAAAAAAGGAAACATTTTATAAAAAGATCATTTTTATATAAAATAAAATTGTCTTTATTGACTTGAATTTTGTGAAGAGGACCATTTTATGGATTTGATTTTTACTTACTCATATTTATGGTAGAGAAAGTGTTGTTTTGGAGTCAAATTTTCGAAATTGAACTTTTGTTATATTTACACGTTTTGAGATCCCCTGAATCCGAAAAACACGTTTTCAGTGGTTGGTCTGTGTGTGCCTGTTATCAGCATATCTCAAGAACAAATAAAAGCTGGAAGTTCAGACTTGGTATTCTTAATCTGTATCCCATAGGGATGCTACAGTAATGCTTTCGTTGAGTTCAAGCAAATGGTTCGTGTACAGGGACATCCAACAGAATTCAAATATATTACGTCTAAAGGCGAAATTGCAGATAAGTAGAGTTTAACATCTACGGCTGCACTAAATCAAATGAAATGAATATACATTTTTTATAAGCATAAAAGCATGTTTCATGGAGAATATAGTATGAAAGTCGTCCACTGTTCATTTATAAGGCTACACAAAAGAACAAGAATACAGTGGGGCAATACTTGGAAATTGATGGAAGTGCATTTCGAGCTGTGGTGCGTGTTATTAATATACGATTATATTGAAGTGCACAATGTGGTGTGTACATAATTTGTAGAAGGTATACAAGGCCACCAACAACTGGGGGAAAGAAAACATTCATTTTACTGAATGTAATTAGTGGAAGGGATTTGCGATAATGTTTAACCATGCCTAAGAAAAACTGTTTAGGAATTAAAATTAATTCTTCATACACATGCGGTTTATGGTAAATAAAATATTTAGCTAAATATTCAGCGGATTTTGAGGTTCCCTCAATACTGAAGTCAAATTTTTACGGTTAGATCTTTGTCTATGTCTTTTATCAGCGTAACTTGTGAGTGCCACGCCAGATTATTTGTGAAGGGACAGCAAAAGGGCTCCAATTTTTTATTGCATTGGCCGGTTAAAATAAAGGCGCTATAGGAAATTAAGAAAATTTTAAGCCGTTTAATTTATTTATTATAAAGCAAAATATCCACATAAAGTTAGTTAACTATAAATTCATTGACCGTGTTGGCTTAACTTTACAATCTGGTGGGGGAGCTTTCGATTACATTAGGAAAAATATGTAAACAAACGCTTCCACTCCAGAATGTAACGTTTTACCGTTGATTTTGCAGTATTAATAAATAAACATGTAATAGCCAATGGCAAATATATTTACAAAGATTGCTTTGCACTCAAATTTGTTATTCAAGAAATATATATATATATACATATATCATTTTTTTTTTTTGTAATTAATCATTGTACAATTATTTAAACTATATGCCGAAGAAGAAATAAACTAATTGTGGGCAAAAATTTTAAATATTATTTAGAGATTAAAATCTTAACTTACAATCGGAACAATTTTTATAAATCTAAATATTCAATTAATTTACTGGGAATCGTTAAGAGAACTTGGCCGAAAATCAGAAATGACAGAAAATTTACCGTATGTAAATACAAAAAAAAAAAAAAAAAAAAGAGAGAGAGAGAGAGAGAGAGAGAGAAAGAAATCCATAATTTAATATATATTATCTTAATGAATAAACTCTATACCTTATTTTATACTCATTTAAATAAATACTTAAAAATAGTAATCTTAGGGAGATCTTCAGCAACAAAAAGAGTGATTCGGCCTCGTGTAAAATGTTATTATCAACATGATGCAAGCCTAATAAGCATAAACAACAACAAAATTATCGCCCACAGTCCTGTGAAACCAGTCACCGTGATTTCCGCAGCTACCTGGAAATGAACAAAGAGAAGATGGAGATGAACTCAGTCAAACGTATACTCACGCCCTCTATCGGCGTTTTCAGATTAATCCTCGCTACAAGTTCAAGAGCTATTCTGAAATGAAAAACCTTTAGAGATATTTTAAGATCGTTAATCCACATTGCCTACTTCCTGACACACTTTTCAACGCTTTTTTTTTTTTTTTTTTTAACGTAAACAGTGAAATTTGCAAGCATAACTTAAGTATTCAGGAAACAGTTTTAAAACTGAGTGTGCTTTCCAGTTTTGAATAAAAACACATATTTCGGAAAATCAGTCAATCCAAACTGTTTACTCTCAAATACTTTTAAAAAAAAGAAAAAAAAAAAAGAATATCGCAGAAAATTTACTGGCATTTTAATTCGGATAATATAAAATGGAATGCTAAATAATTTAAGGAAAATCGTTTCAAACTCATCATTTTAAACTGGCATTTTATTGTTTTTTTTTTTTTTTTTTTTTTCCCCTTAGGTGAACAGCATTTACGCAGACGTTGCTTTGTTATTATAACGCATTGCTTGCGGGTCACGTAAAAGTACTTATACTAGCCGGATTTGTCCCTATCGCTGGTCATTATGTGTAAATGAATCTTTTTTATAAGTCTCATCCCCCCCCCACCATATTTTTTAATAAAGCCTAAAAAATTTGAACAGTTATCGTTTGCCACAAATGAATTATTTCAAAAACAATCCATTTGTAAAGCAAAACTCAATAGCAAAACTCTTAAAAAAGAAAAAAATTGTTTTAAGAAAAGGCATTGCCTTTGTTATTCAAACGAATAAAATATTTATCTGTAACGTGAAAAAGCCTTCTCATTCTCTATTATATAATGGTAAAATATCACTGATTCACTCATTCACCTATGAATGTCAAGTACCGGTTATTCACACCTGGAAAATCGTAGTAAATTCCAATAGAATTCTTTCAACAGATTTGAACAAAACTTGGTCTTCATCAGAAATCAGAATAAACAATCTCTGGTCAACAGGTCACATTAATCAGCTTTGCTTTCAATTTTCCTTTTTAACACTTTCCAACAAGGTTGAAAAGTGTTAATGACTTCGGTTTCTCTGTCTGTCTGTCCGCGCCCTAACTCCCGTAAATATTTATGGAATTTCTTGAAACTGATATATATTATTCGAGTTCACTATCGGATGTTCCCTACTGAAAATGGAGTTAATATCTCTACTGGTTTGAATACAGGGACACCCGAAAGTAGTCCAAAGCATTCTGCTCTCCGAGAGGTATTTCTATAAACCATATTTTAATACCTTTACTGTACACAAATCTTAATGAAATTGAAATACGTTATTCATGTTCAGTATCGGATGTTTCATATATAAAATAGAGAGCAAATACCACCACTGGTTTGTGTACAGGGACACTCGAAAGTGTTTCAAAACATCGCGTTCTATGCGAGAGGTATTTCTATAAACCAACTTTTAATAACTTTACTTTGCACAAAGCCTAATGAAATTGAAATATGTTATTCATATGCACAAAAGAATGCTTTCAATAGAATACAGTACGATCGGTATTAGATTTACAGGGACACACAAAAATATTCAGTTATATTAAAAGCTATTAATAAAAATTTTCTGGAATTGCACTTTCATTTACAATAAGCATTTAACACTTTCTAACAATTTTTAAGTGTGAACATGATTTCAATTTGTGTATCTGTCTGTCTGGTCCTTTGTCCATCTGTCTGTCATTCTGTCCGCGCTCTAACTTCCGTAAATATTTATGGAATATCTTGAAACAGATATAGGTTATTCAAGTTCACTATCGCATGTTTCCTATTGAAAATGGAGTGAATACCTCTACTGGTTTGAGTACAAGGACACCCGAAAGTATTCCAAAGCATTGTATTCTATGAGAGTTATTTCGATAAACCATATTTTAATACCTTTAACTGTACATAAATGTCGATGAAATTGAAATATATTATTCAAGTTCACTATCAGATGTTTCCTATGTAAAATGGAGTAAATACTATCACTGGTTTGTGTACAGGGATACTCGAAAGCATTCCAAAGCATTGCGTTCTATGAGAGGTATTTCTATTTTCTACTAATCAAATTTTAATAACTTTACTCTGCACAAAGCTTAATGATATTGAAATATGTTATTCATATTGCACTAAAGAATGCTTTCTATAGAATATAGCATGATTAGTATTAGTCGCCACATAAAAATATTCAGTTACATTAAGAATTATTAATAAAAATTTGCTGGTATTGCATTTTCGTTTACATTAAGCATTTTTAACACTTTCTAACATTTTTTAAGTGTGACTATGATTTTAATTTGTTTATATGTTTGTCCGATTATCTATCTTTCTATCTGTCTGTCTGTTTCCCGCCCCCAGCGTCCGTAAATATTTTCAGAATTTTTAAAAAAATTATACATATTAATCAAACTCACCATAGAATGTTCCCTATTTATAATGACATTAATAGGTTCTGTACAACTAGTTTGTGTACAAGGACAAAAAAAAAAAAAAAAAAAAAACAGTGCATTGCGTTTTAGGAAAGACATTTTTAGAAATCACATTTAAATAACTTTCTACTGTAAAAATCATACAGGAATTGGCATGTATTACTAATATTCTAAAATAATATTTTTTACATAGATACGAAAACTTTCTATAGTCCCTCTACACTTATTTGTACGATTTTAAGTGCGCCCCGATTAGAGTCCTGCATCAGGACGGATTGACTAAATTTTTTTTCCAGCGGCTCGGGTTCGGGTCTTTTTTAATTTTCTACGAATCGGGTCGTCTTGAGAACCTCTTTCAAAAAATTTTACCATACGCAGAAATTTGTTTCATATAATTGTAATTGTATAACTGATATAAACATACTATATACCCATGATTATACGCGGACCCAAATTAAAAGGCCATATCGAACAAAAGTAACAAACAATTATATATATACATATATAATAAAAACATTACATAAACTACAAACACTAAAAATGAAGTAATTTCTTTTGTAGACTTTAAGTACACAACACACATAAACGATTAATAATTACAAGATAAAAAGAACTTTTTATGTACCACGTTTTTAAATTTTCTGTTGAATCATATAAACTTGACAAATCTATATATTAATACTAAAAAAAAAAAAAAAAATTGATGAATTATCCCATTAACTTGGAAGAAAATGATCAAATGCGTAGTAAAGAGAGCAATTATAAGAAATTTTGAAACACTTATTAATTGAATAAAAGTATTAAAAGAATGCATTGTCATCGTGTTCTAAGCTATTCTAAAAGTTTGAAATGTCTAGCTAGTCGGGAAGTTAGTTAAAAATTGATTGCAAGATTTGTACTGGGCAAACAAACAAGAAAGCGAGCTAATAAAAACGTGGTAAAAATAAATTATTAATCCACTGTTGAAATTTTTAAATTAGTGTATTAATAATTACATTTTTAATTCTTTTTAAAATAATTTACTAAAATGTGTAAAAATGACTTTATTTTGTAACTTAAAGTTTTGCATGATTTTTAGATGAATTATTTATTTTCTTTTAGTTTTCGGGTTTGGTTATAAATGAAGGACTCGTACTTTCACCAGTCAACAGATCGTGCTGCATCTGATGCCCGATTAGAGAGAGACCCTATATTATTATCTAATATAGGGTCCCTATGCCCGATGTGGAACGAGATGCCACGCGAGAGTTTTTGGGGAGTATCCGCAAGACAGTGGAGCGAGCTAGGGAAAGACCTTCAGCGCGCAGGCTGAGTGAGTCGTTCATCCTGGTGTTAGCGCTAAGAGCGTCGGGTAAGAGGGTAGAGCCATGGGTGGCTCATACTCTAGTTCTACAGTTTGATATGGCACGCGTAGGTGCTTTACTATAATCTACTAATGTATTAAGCTTTGGAATAAGCAATATGCTACTATTCAATGTCTGCTTTTATATATCATCCTTATGAGCATTTTCTGTTCGTTTATGTTTCGTCTGTTCATCATTAAATGTGTTATTATGGAATTATATTCTATTCATTGAATTACTCCTAGATACATTCTGCATACTACATAAATAAATCGGGTGTGGGTATTAAAAATTCTTGTTCGAATTAATTTTCGGGTCGATGATTTTTATTTATTTATTTTGTCAGGTTCGGGTCGGGTGCAGAACTCTACGCGAAGTTAAAAAGTTTAAGAAACACTGTTTTAGAGTAATACCAAAAACCTGGGCTTACTGTTGAAAATAAGTAAATTCCTAGACGATAAGAGACAATATAAGAGAACTTGACAATAAATGTTAGAGGCAATTTGTTATATAATTTATGGTGCACCCCACTCAGAGAGAAACGGGAAAACTGCTAGATTCTTACTGATTTCAAATAGAAATATTAGACGTTTAGTGCATTTTCAATTAACAAGTACATCATTGGGTGTTCTTAGGTGATGGAAGGGGGAGGGGGGAGGTCCTTCTTAAGAATGTGAAAAGTTTTTAAACGCTTACGATTACATTATTAAAAAAAAAAAATAATAATACACAAAATACGAATGCATGACCATTGAACGATCAGAAATCCAACAGTATTTTCTTTTACCTTCTACTGAAACATATTTTTGGTGGTTACAACTACTATGTATGAGGATTATATATATTATGCCAAACAGTATAATATAATTTATTTTAGGTAGAAGAAGATACACGTTTCCAATAAAAAAATTCTTTATAAGTTAATATAGGCTAATTTCATCAAGTTTTATTCGCTTTGAAAGGCCTATTCAAAGATTTTTTTTCCCTTACTTTCTTCTATATTAAAAAGAAAGTACTGTAAAGAAATTCGTAAAAACTTTTAACCTCGGGCTTTAGATAGATTTACACGTTTTGAGAGCTCTAGAACACGATTTGACCATTTTTAGAAAATGTCTGTCTGTGTGTGACAAAATTTTGTGGCAACTGTATCTTCGGAACTACTGCAGAGAATTTCATAAAATTTATAATGTAATTGCGCCTTGACATAAATTAGTGCCTATCAACGTTTATTGAAAATCGTCCAACAGGAGGCATTGCCATCCCGCTTTTTCTAAATTTTTAACATGGCGGTTTAGGACAAAATTTCGTATAAATGTACGTAAAAAGAATTATTTTTAAATAATCATTATGAAATTAAAAAGAATTATTTATAATAGTGATAGTCAATTCGGATTTTTTTTTTTTTTTTTTTTTTTTTTAATATATAGGAGCATCGCTTCCTGGAAGTCCTGTCCCTAGGGGGGCAAATTTTCATTTTGAGTGGGCTTACAAAAGAGCTCGTCAATACCTTTAAAAACGAATGGTTGAACCATCGATCTGCAACATCTTAAATTATCGATTTTTTTTTCCCATTTTTAACAATAAATAATAATAATAATAAACGCTTTTTTTTTTTTTTTTAAGATTAAAGATGTCATATAGAGAATAAAATTGACTTTCTTTGGATATTTAGTGTTTATACTACTTTTCTAGAATAGAAATCGCCTGCACTCCCATCATGGAAAAAAATTTTAATAAATAAAAATTTTAATAAATTATTTGTATTGAGTGAGCTTGTATAGGAAAATATAGAAGAAAGTCATGTGGTAGCAGCAGCAGATTAGTGTTTTTTTTTTTTTTTTGTGTGTGTGTGTGTGTGCGTTTAGTTGAAGTTTGAATAAAAAAATAAGAGACTACATTCTTTAAATATTATATAAGGCTATTTACATCTTGACGGTGCATGCTGTAATTAGTAAAGCATCGCGCACCAAGAAATGTCACAATTAAAAAACGCAGTATTTGAATAAAGTCAACTTAAAGAGTATTATAAAATATTAACTAGTTTACAATAAAACTAAGTCAATTATCTTTTGGATGGGCAAATTGAGATGGAAATTTGACAGTTTTCGTGCACGTTGGGGATACTTCATACACATTTTTCAATGACAAATTCAAAATTGCAATTTTTTGATTATGTCTTTTTTTTTTTTTTTTTTTGACGAGATGCGATATGTCTTTATTGTTGCGTTTGAAATAAGTTAAAATATCTTTAAAACCTTCTTTGAAAAATTGTGATCCGAGCTTTGGGACATGCGTTGGTTAAATAGCTTTTGAACTGCTAACAGTATTTCTGTAAAATGGCTACAATACTCAAATTGAAAAACAGAAATTTAAAGGAAAGTAATGACGTGGAGATAACGGCCAATTATCCACGATATGGACATAGGCCTGGGTTGAGTATCTTCCTTATAAAGTAGTCCTAATCCGTATTCACGCAAGTGGTGGAGAAAACCCCGAAATATTCTGAAGAATACTGGTGAGCGGTCTCCTTCCGTCTAACAAGTCCATGACCGTCACCTGGGTATTTCTGTAAAATGGCTACATACTCAAACTGAAAAACAGAAAATTAAAGGCAGTAATGACGTGGAGATTAAGGTCAATTATCTGCGATATGGTTCTAGGCTTGGATTGAGTTTGTAAGGGGTCCTAGTCCGTATTCACGCGAGTGGTGGAGAAAACTACGAAATATTCTGAACGGCTATGCCGATGACCGCCACCTGGGTTCAAACCCGGCATCTCCAGCTTCGAGAACAGAACCTCTCGGCCACTGGTTGGGTCAGAAAAACAAAGGAGAGTACAATTAAAAACCCGCAAGGACTAAGCAATAAGAAAACAGAATTTGGAAAAACAAAAAATCAATAAATAATAACAACATTCAGTGTTTCATTTTCATTAAATTAAGAAAAATACATCTATATGTACACTAATATACAAATAAAGATATACAGTAGAGAGGAAGCTTATGACATTAAAGATGACCAACATTTTGGTGCACATACCGCTCTTATTTCTCTTACGATATTTTAACCTTTTTATACATTAAAAGTAGAAAATAATATATATAATCGAAAAATAATTGAAAACTGTGAAAAATTAGTCATTGAAAAACACTAATCATTTTGTAAAATAAATGAAAATACTTAAACTTAGTATAAAAATTCGAAAACCTAATCAGGGGACTAAAACCACAGCTCAGTTGATTCATGCGATCATCAGATTCTGTGCATAAATTATCAAACATTTGATAGAAATTTGCTATAAAATATTATAAGGTAAAGAGATAAACAATAAATCACTTAATTTAAGCGAGATTAAAAAAAAAAAAAAAAGAAGAAGAAAAGAAAAAGAAACAAACAATCTGAAACTGGTAAGTGAGCAAAAAGTCATTACTCAGACACTCTGTAGAACTGTACCTTACCGTAAAGCAGAATTTCATTCATTTTTCAAAAGGTACTTGGCTGACTTTTGAAAGTGGAATCCAAAATAACTCCCGATTGCGCGCGCAACCTCATATCGGCAAAGACCGTTCTTTCCCCACTGCGCCGAGACAAAAATAACCCATTAACGAAATCGCGAAAACCTATATAAGATAATTTCGCATTCTAATTTATCGACAATCGAACGACCGGTCTAAATTCAAACACTATAAATAAAATTGATATCGATGACTACACTTCATTATCAAGCGAGAAAAACCAAAGCTTTAAACCCTTTGCGGCGCAAGACAATTTGAAACATTTAAATTATACTGCCACCGGAATTCATGAACTAAATTAAACTAAAAGAATTTTTAAATTTTAAGGTTTAAAAAACCGGCCTTTTCTGATATGTTATAAACGTGAATTTTTGCTAAAAAATTTCCGGAATGAATTTTTGCAGCTGGATCTTAAATTTTGCGTCCTCGTGGCGAGGACGGCACGCGTTAAGGGGTTAAATATTAAAGAAAGAAAAATAAGTAATGGTGCAAATCTCTTAATAATAATCATAATTTTATTATCGTGCAAAAAAAGAAAAGACTAGAAAAGAAAAGAAAAGACTAGGCTTTTTTTAGTATAAAGTATATTTAAATTTATAAAGAGTTTATGGTTACCTATATCGTTTGCAATAATAAAGAAAAGAGGGGGGGGGGGGGTCATTAATCAGAGTTCATAGAATAGAGCTTAAAGGGCTCTATTCCTATGAACTCGATAGGAACTAAGATAAATTATTCAGTCCAGTTTAAACTGAATTATGAACGAATACATTAATGTATTGATCAGATCGCAAGGCTTTTTCATCGAAAATGATAATTAAAAAGAAACAAGAGTATCGAATTAATTTATATACCTCAAAGACATGCTTCCGGGAAGCAAATATTCCTAAACAGATAGTAAAATATTAGAATATTCAGCCTTTCTCCTTCCCCTTAGTAGCGTTCTCACCATATATGTGAAAAATTCAAAGACAAAGATCTTGGTTGAAAGACTCCTATGCAAGCAGTGTTGCCAGATTGCGCGACGTTTCCATTCAATAGCCACCAATAACTTTTAGAAGTGGTATTTGATATACATAAAAGGCGAATCGAATCGAAAAATCATGGATTATTTATATCAAATATCACTTCTCAAAATTATTGATGACTATTGAATAAAAAAGTCGCGAAGTCTGGCAACACCACTGTATGCAAGGCAAGCATTCAGCGAGGACACTATGGATCGCGCGAACGCATCGACTAAATGCATATAACGCATCTGTTAGAAACCATGCCCCCCCCCCAAAAAAAAAAAAAAATAAATAAATAAATAAAATAAAAAATAAATAAAATAGGTGGTCTTTATAATATTTTTACAACCTTAATTCCTCCCTAAAAGGAAATAAAGTTTTTTTTTTTTTTTTTTTTTTTTTTTAATTTGGGACTGCAAAGCAATTTCCTTGGCGTCTCCTCAAGCTACGACCACCTAGTGGCTGGTAACTGAAGACCACTCTGGTTTTCAGTTACCATACCAAGTGGCTGGTTCGAGTTCAGACATGAATGTTTCTAGTGATTCGGAATCCACTTCATGGGCTGTAGTCAGGCCACTGTCTAATTACAGAAAATGGTCATACAGCGACTAACTGAAGACCTCAAATTACGCGTGCAAAGATTTAATTTTTCAAAATTTTTATTTTCACTATACATTTTACTTCAAAAATCCATTTATGAATATTCGTCCACAGACAAAACGATCAGGTGCTCAGATACAAATATAACCTTATCACTTTTTTAAAAAACCACCAGTGGTGGAGTAGTTCTGTCGTCAAATCTGAAAAACGAGTTATAGGGTTCAACAAATTGCGCTCGTCATCCGAGGCGTTAGAGGTTTACCGTGGTTTTCTATGGAACATGGGTGAATTCGGGCCAGGACCCTTAGAAAGACACCCTCTCGCCAACGGAAGGCACACCAAGTAGGTTTAACTATTTTGGAGTAGTCAATTGACTTCAACACTAGCATCATTCTTCCCTTAGAAAACTAATAGATTTGTTATAATATGTTACACTGGATAAATATCGTTTAGAAATGTGAAACGGGCAAAGAACCGTTTTTAGGGACATCACGCTAACAATCATCGACCTAAGAAAAGAAAAAGTCACACCTCAGAACAAAATAACTAAACAAGAATAACAAAAATAACAGAACCGCTAATTATTAAGGACGATTTTCCTAATTTAAGATTCAGCTTTCATTTATGTGTGCGGGGACGGAGGGGGTTAAGTAGGGAAGGGACATGAAACTTGTATCATTAATATACATAAATGACTTTCAAAGAATTTAATGCAATTTGGTATTCCGTATCCACGATAGCAAAACTTACGTTGTTTTGCATATTAAATAACTGCATTCTGCACAGTTTGTGTTTCATTTCTTTTATTCTTACTAAAAAGTAAAATCGAAGTTCTGATGTAAAGAGGGCGAGGTGTTATATACTGAGAAACAGAACCGAGACAGTAAAGTTTTATCACTTTATCATAATTTTCTTTTCAATCCATCCTTTCTTTCTTTCAAAGCAAAAGCTGAAATTTAAAAGGAAATAGTAAAACTCGGTTATGATAATTCAGTAAAACATAAATTCTTATGACAAAGGCCTATGCACTCTTTAAGAGTACGACGGAGGGGATCATATTCAGAGGTGAAACTCAGAATAATCGCATCACGATGATTTTCTATTCAATTTGTCTTTTTCAATTCAAAGAAACTGCTGAATGTTTTTTTTTTTTTTTATTTAAATAAGTCTTGAAATAGTTCATTCAGATGCGTGTACTAAGAAAATAAAAAAAAGTTTGTGTGAATACAAAGATAAATTCGTAAACACGCCATAATGATAATTAAAAAAATAAATAATTTCTTCCTCTACTATAGAAAGACAATAAATTACTTTCAAGGCAAGAGTATGGAACACCATTGTAATCTGGCCAGATTCTCTCAATTCCTTTAAAATTAAAAGCAAGACTATAATTTCATTTCAAGCATTGTATTTTTTTTTTTTTTTTTTTTTTTTTAAGCAACGGGAAAAAAAGTGTATTCATTAAAAGTTTTCGCAGTCATATCTTTTAACAGCCATGATTTAGTTTCTATTTCTCCGGTCACCAAAAAAAAAAAAAAAAAAAAAAAAAAAAAAACATAAACAGGAGGTTATTATTGTAAATAGTTAGAATATTAAACTCGGGTAAAGAAAGGCGAATAAACAGAGTTTGTTTAAAGTTCAAAAGTTCAACTTTACCTTTTTTTTTTTTTTTTTTTTTTTTTTTTGGGGGGGGGGGGGGGGGGGATATGTGAATTTACCCTTTTTAAACGAAAATAGATAAAATCTATTTATATAAAGTTCCTTGGAATATAAATACTAAAATGAAAGACACTGATTAATCTTTACTGTCTAAAGAGTAATGCAAAATTTCAATAGTTTTTTTCTTTTTTTTTTTTTTTTTTTTAATAATACCTAGAATTAAAGTATTGTTAAAAATTCCAGACATTTTATATTTTTAACTAATGAAATTGAAAACAATTCTTTTGACCATAACACTTGTTTTCCGCATTAGTGATTAAGAAATAGGGTTAATGCACCACAATCAACATTACTTCGCAAGGAACATCACCCAAGTGATTGGCTCAGATTACAATAAATTTTTATTTTCTGATATGAATGTGGAATTATTTTTTTATGAAAGAAATTTTTGCCATTACGTATATTTTTTAAATATATTGAGTTTTTAAAAGTTGCGATTTATTTATTTACGTTTTAATGTCCAATGAGAAAATTAACAAAATCATAGTTGTCCCCGCATGATGAGTTACAGTACAAATATTGTTATTGTGCATGCGTTGCGCCACTTTAAAATATCAAACCGAAAAAAGTCGTGTAGTGGTTGTTTGCGTGAGTGGATTTAATAAAATTTTAATTTTGCTTTAATGAAACTTTTGCTTTAGTCAAGTTCAAATTTGTCACAGTGGAAAATTAACCGTGCCACCCACTGCTGCAAAAATTGTCTACGACGAGTTCAGTAATAGAGCTCGTGATCAATGCTCAGAAAGAAGAATACCGATTTGGACTTAAAATGAATTTGAATACGCGTTAGAAATATTCTTTTTATGTCATTTACATTATTTGTTACTGTTCTTTTGATATTATTTATTTATTTATTTTTAATTTCCATATCATTGTCTGTTACATTTCCTGATGCTTTTGCGTTAATTTAATACTTATCTGTTACAATTCCAATATTACTTATTCATGCCTTGATTGGCCTATAGGCTTTTTAATTTTTTTTGTGGTTTGAAATACTTTAATAAATCGCAACTTTTAAAAATCAATAAATTTATAGAACATCAGCCATGGTGAAATTTCTTTCATAAAAAATAATTAATATATATTTTTAACAGAAAATAAAATTACATTGAAATCTTAGCTGGACAGTTGGATTATGATCCTTGTGAAGTTAAATAACTTTTTTAAATGCAAACACACACACACACACACAAAATATGTTTAATATTATCAATTTGTTAATTGTATTACCCATTATAAACTACAATCTGTAGCTAGTTAATTTTTCATCGCATTTATTATTACTTAACTTAGATGCAATTTAAAAACTAGTTTGACACTTTTTTTTTTCCAGATTAATTTTGCAATCATAAATCATTATAAATGGACTGATTACAGCTTTAAATTACTGTAGATCCTCCTCGATAAATTTATCGTATATTTACTAGTAAAATTTTAAAGACTACTATTTTTTAATACATTCAATTTAAATAAATTATTATACATTACTTTTGTTTGATTAATGACTATAAAATAATAATAATAATAATAAATAAAATGTTAGCCGCTTGAATTCAGTAACTAATCATATCTAATAATGTTCAGATGAATTTAAATTTTAGGTGGAGAGAATTATATAATTAATGACGATTAGTTAAAAAAAATTATAGGCTTAGTTAACTTTATATCAAAAAATGTAGTCTTTAATTCAAGCATAGTGAAGAAGTATTTAAAATGATGCACATTCCTTTCATCGTGTATATTGCCTTTAATTGCACAATCGATCAAGTAGCTCATTTATTAACTTGAATGTAATGAATTACTTCCGGGTTCGTAAAAGACAGAACTTGGAAATTTCACTAGAAGCCAATGGCAAATAATAACTATTTTCATTAGCGAGCACTTTTTTTTAAAAAAACTAACGGTCATATTTTCTGTTTTTAATTAAAGACACTGATAGTTAAATTTGTTTAAACATTATTAATGTAAAATTACAGAAACAAAATAAACGTTAATGGTATTAAAACAATAAAATAACTTGTATTTAAAGTGAAATTGGTGTTTTTGGAGAAGGGGCAGAGACAGAAACATTTTCGAAAATTTCTTAAATCTTAAGGAATGAAAACTGTAACCATTAAGATATAATATTTAATCGCCACTTTCAGTTCCTCTTCATACTATAGGTATGAAACACTTAGGCATTCAACAAATTTTTCAACCTCGGTTGTTTTTAAACTTTTTTACACGTTTTAAGGTAGTACGTAGGATACGAAAATCACAAAAGTGTTGTGGTGTTCGTAAGCTAGTCAGTCAGTCAATTAACTGCACATTATCTCCAAAACAAATGATCGTAGAAAAGTCGGATAAGATTTAAAAATATCACTTATGATACTGACAAGAAATAGAACGTTATTGAGATTTGCAACATTCTAATTTGAAAACTTTGCAAATTATTCAAAATTTAGGAATTTCTTAACATTGCAGAAAAAGGCGAAATTTCCCATAAATGTCCATTTTGAGGGATATTTTCATTGTGAAGACGTCAGACCGCATTTAAAAGTTATTCGAAATTAAAGATTTTCTTAACATGGCAAAATAAAGCAATATTTCACATAAACTTGCATTAAGGGGATCATTGCATTGGAAATTGTATAAAATTGCACGAAAGCTAAAATACCGTAACTGATCTCAATAAAATTACTGGCAAACTAGGATAAGGTAAATGTATTGAATTAAATGGGGATAGCATTTCAGTCTATGTTCCAGGATACGTGTGGCATTCCAGTCTACGTTCGTATCGAGCTATCAGCCAAATTTATTTCTCTTAACATTAATATTGTATATGCCCTGTAGTAGAAATTTATGAAAACAAATATATGTGGAGAACTGAGCAGAGTCCACCTGTGCTAACTAGTTTTCTTTGGTCTCCCTGTGGCCAGTAGTTACTGCTAATTTTGCCTTTTATGAGTTCGAGTCAGACATACATAAATTGTGAGTCCCAGTATAATGAGATTTAATGTGTTTAAATTGATTGTAGCTCCAAACCCCCCTTTTAAGATTTTCCCAACGAAGTTGGATTTGGAAAGTATTTATGCATTCGATTCGTCAGTCTGCGCTCTTATTTCTGTCATACCAGTTTCAAGGCATTATAAGATATACAAGATATACAAACTGTTCTTTTTGAAAATAGTATAATTAGCATTACTGTTTTTTTTTTTTTTTTTTTTTTTTTTTTTTTTTTTTTTTTAAAGTACAGGCATAAAAAAGAAATCGGGTACAATATGGTCAATGAGAAACATTACTTTAAAAAATATTTTTATAACATTATACCACACAAAACAAATAAATATTTTGTTTTTCAGGAGTTAGTCCAGACAAAAAATGTCGCCTGTTTTGCTTCCCCTTCGCAAAATTTCATTTTATAAAATGGGTCCCTTCGTAAAATTCAAATTCGTAAAAAATGCCTTTTTTGTACGTAAGTTCCTTTTGAGAAAATTATCCTTTCACAAGATTTTTCTGTGTTTTTAGTATTATTTCTATTGATTACCTATGTTTTATCCAATGAAACACTCTTAATTTGATATTAGACACTACATTAGAATGACTGCTAAATTTAAAGTTTTTACGCGATTTTTTTTTTCCCACACAAATATTTTAATTTTTAGAAAATTGGGTCCCAAAAATAAAAACTTGGATCCCCTGTTTTTGATAATTTCGTTATAAGCAAATCCCTACAAACATAGGTCATTGGCACATCAGCAGCTAATGGTTCGCGCGGTCGGCATTTGGTTAGGTGGGATAGTTGCAGTTGGTCCAACGTCTTATTTTTTGTCCCATCCGTTGTCATTTTATTTATTTGGTTGGCCCACTATAATAAACAAAGTTATGAGCCAAACAATAATTGATGTGTTAAATTTGCATATAACGGTTCGTTTTTAACCATTGCATAACTTCAAAGAAAATCTATAATTTTATTACACGCGTTAAAATATCATCGGGGATGTTGATTATCCGCAAGGAAGTATAAAATTAGAAAAAAATAAATACTAAAAATGTATCGCTGAAGTAAAATACTACATATGAGCCCATGGTTTGCCAAAGATTGGGCCATCAATCCAGCCAACGGCCATTTATAACCGTTAGCCAACAAAAGACCCAACGTTGTTTCATTGTTGGCCCATACAAATTTTGTTTGTGGAGATTACAAGAAAAATAAATAAATAATAATAATAAACTTTATGAATACACGTAAAATATCAATGAAAATGATTTTCTTTGGTTTGTCCTGAGGTCATTTTTTGCTCACTAGGGTTAGACCCGTGGCTGGAGTGGTTTGTTTGCCAGCAGAAATTAGCCAGCAGTTTCTGCCTTGACAGTGGCAGTACGTGGTTATAACCGGTTTAATCCGGCAAATATTCGCAACAACTGTCAAACACATTACATGACATTATCCCAGATTTTATTAGCAGTACTAAATTTCTAAATATATTTTATTAAGTATAAACAACAAAATAGCGTGAACAATTTTGACTGAAAAATTAATTTTGAAAATAAAAAATAATAAAATAGATGAAATTTTTCTTATTATACGGTAGTTTAATTTTACATACACACAATTATTAGAGTAATTTGCATTTTACATTAATTAAAATTTCAGTTTAAAAATCCATAATAAAAGTAAAAGAGTGTATTTATTATTTATTTTAAAGGAAAAATTACAGGGGGAAAAAATTATATATAAATAATAGATAACGTAATAAAATTTAATCTTAAAATTTAGCAATTAATAGAACTAAAACAATAACAGCACACTAAAATATAGAACTGAATTTAACATAGAGGAAAGAATGACACAAAAAGTTGCGATATAGATAAGGAACCATATATATATGGTTTACAAGTGGGAAAAAAAAAAAAAACATTTAATATTGAAGCTACATACATTTATTATACAACCAAAGTACATTTTTATGCAATGATTTTGAAATTTTTCGCTTTAAATAGCTCATAAACTTTGTTTAATTTTTAAATGTTTACTTATCAAATATTCGTGGGAATTATAGATCCTTGCAACTTATTAGTATTGTTTCTTAGTTTATACCAGTTATTGCCAGGGTTGGCAAGGTTTCGGACACTATGGTAAAAACCATGGTTTACACCGTGGTTTTTACCGTACTGTCCAAAACCTTGGTGTCATAAACTGTCCAAAACTATATTTTTTAGTAGAATTATATTTTATTAAAATTATGCAAATATTTGGAAAATTTACAAAATTATTATAATTATTGTTGTTTTGTAGCATTTTCCAGTATATTCCATAATGTTTAGTGAACAATTATAATATTCAACCTATTAACAATTCTAATATTCAAAAGCAAAAATTCATTACTGAAGCTTTAATGGAAAAATGTGGATAATTGTACCTCAAATATTGATATTTATAATATTTACACGCACATACACAGTTATATATAAGCAACGTGAATAAATATACCAAGAGAACAAATTAATATATAATTATTATTATGTATATATAAGATTTACAATAAATCATCTTGAAATAAATATTAAAAATGTGCAGCTACACAAACATATTTTATTTTTTAATAAAGGAGAAAATATATATGTAAAAATATTAAATGATACACTTTTTTTTTTTTTTTTGTGTGTGTGTGGGGGGGGGGGGGTATCTGCTGTTTTTGAAAATGCATATACTTTATTGCCTAATTATAACTTTTATATTGTGTTTTTGCTATATTTTAATGCATGTAATTTATGAAAGAACTTCTAAAAATAATTTCTGCAAAATATTGGATATGTAAGTATTTTGCAATTAAAAATAAAAGACAAATTATTCACTTTGAATATCCTATCATACATTTTTTATTGTAAGAAAATTTTTTGAGTCATTAAAATTTAATTTTTTTTTATAGCTATTTATAAATTGTAAATTTCTTTTAACTTAAAAAGGTCTACATTTTCAGTATAAAATACTTTTAATTACTAATTATAATTGCTACTGAGAATGTAGGGAATACAATTTCTTATAATTTTAGGTTTTGGACACTTTCGGACAGTTTTGTACAGTTTTAGACAGTTTAGGACACTTTTGGACGGTAAAAACCACCTGTCTTGTCCAAAACCAGTTTCAGACGCCCTAAACCCCAACCCTGGTTATTGCTACTTTTTTTTGGAAGAAACTAATTTTGCCCTGCCGGACTTAAACACTTAAAAACTCGTGCTTTTAATCAACAAGGGAGAAATTTGCTAGCCTTGGGATCGGGACTTACTGCTTGTATAAGGCTTAAAATAGATTCCGAATCACTGCGAACATCCATGCGTGAAACGGGACTCGAACCTGGCACCTGTTGACTAAAGGCTAGCGCGAAAATTTCTGTCATCAAATGGGCTTCTAATGAACATAAACATTATGCATATCAAGTTAGATGATTATCCATACAAGTTATAGATCATTTTCAACTTTTCATTATACTGCTTAAAAATTTCCGTAAAACTTACAAAAGAAAATATTATTATATATATATATATATATATATATACAGTAAAACCTCTCTAAGTTGGACACCTACGGTTCCAAGAAAAAGTGTCCAACTTAGAGAGGTGTCCAACTTATAGGGGTTAGACATAATGTTAATGGATACATTCCGTTCCGAGAAAAAGCGTCCAACTTAGAGGGGTGTCCAACTTATAGGGGTGTCCAACTTGAGAGGTTTCACTGTATATTAATTTACACTACTACTCGGTTGAAAGTATTTTTTATGATTGTTATCTACTTTGTTATCTATTCACAATCTTCTTTTACTGTTATTACATATTTATTTTCGCTTTAAGTTTATTTTTTTCTTTCTCCCTTCAGCCGAAAAATATCTTTATCAAATAACTAATAATTTTATTATCAATAATTATGTTATTAATAATATTAATTATATAATAATATTTATGCCTATTCTACAAAGATTACTACGTGTTACTCTAATGGTATGTGTGATAAAACACAGTCATAAATATATTATTATTATTATTATTATTATATTAGTATTAAAAAATTGAAAATTATCTATACACGGTACTGTGTATACATAATTTTAAAAATTTTGGAGGACTATCTAGTAAAAATAACAATTGTAATTATTATAACACTAAAACAAATATTTTTTCAATACATTGATATCAAAACCTACAACATTGTATAATGTACATAAAAATTATTAAATTTTCATGGATTACTAAAATTATCTCGTAAAAGAATAATATTGGTAAAGATTATTATTGGAGCATAAGTTTGAAAAATCAATAAACATACACATTTGACAATTTTGTAAGTATTTTGTTTTGAGATTACATCGTGAAATAGTTTTTATAATCACACATTTCTAAAATGAATTATTTATTCATTGACAAATAGAACAATCAGAAACGCATTCTACAACAAAATTACACATATCGCATCCCGACAATGAAAGTGACACAAGTCTAAAAATGACAAACTTGAGTTTATATCATTGAAAAAATGTGAATGAAGTGGCCCAACGTGTACGAAAAGCGTCACATCTCTTTCTCGAAATTTAGCCACCTGAGAGGCATTTGTGTCAGTTTATAGTCAATGCTTTATCATTAAGTTGATTTTTCTGAAATACTACGTTTTTTATATGCGTCAATTTCTTTTACCAGGGTACGACATGTCTTTAGTATTTTTTTATAAATGTAAATCAGCAGAATAATGTCCTCATTTTATGCTGAAGTTAAATGAGATTAATTTGTTGCTCTACGGTCATTTTTTGAAGATAAAGGCTGATTAGACCAGGACCTAAGGCTTAATCCTTCCAGGAGCAATTTTAAATCCCAACTGCAAAAATTCATCATGGAAATTTTTTGAAATTTTACTTTAATAACATAGAGGGAAAATGTCATTAATTTCTTTTGACTTTTCTTTTAGACTTGTTCGTAAATTCTGGTGGTAGTTCATTTTAAATGAGCGAAATTTTCTTGCCCCTGAAAGTGTTAAAGTAGATTCCGAATCACTATGCACATTCCTGCTTAAACCATGGATCGAGCGGTTCTGCGCTCAAAGCTGGTAGACGTGAGGTGCCGGATTCGATCCCAGGTCGGGCTCGTCGAACTAGATTTTCGGAGTTTTCCGTGGTTTTCTCCGGAACTTGCGTAAATACGAGCTAGGACCCCTTAGAAAGACACCCATGGAGGCACTCTCCCTCAGGCCTAGTACCCTAATGCAATCAATCGGCCTTAATCCCAATACTATACCATAACCTAAACCAGAATTTAAACTCGGCACCTGGGGAATTGAAGGCTATATAACACCAATTACTCTGCCATCAGATAAGCTTTTATAATATGATTTTAGTTTGTCAGCTATCTGTAAATTAATACAAGACTGTCAATATAATTATATGTATTTCACAAATTATTTTAACTAAATATAGAAAAAATGCATTTTCTTTTTCTTTAATCTATTTATTGGTCTCCTAAGGGTATATGTGGTTGATCTTTTCGGATGCAGTGGCTAGATGGTTGGTTGCTTGGCTTAAGGCGGATTGACTACACTAGGGTCCAATGCCTTCAGGCGGAATTTTTTTAAGGGGACGTAGCCCGTATTTGCACGAGTTTCGGAGGAAACCGCGGAAAACTCTTAACAACAAGATCGATGAGCGCCTGGGACCGAAAGGATCCTTATAGGATTTAGGATAAGAAACAAACCGCGAAAAAGGTATTAACATTAAATATGTATAAACATTTAAAAACGGAAATCAGTTTTTTTTTTTTTTTTTTTTTTTTTTTTTTTTTTTTTTTGGGGGGGGGATGGGGGTATTAAATTTATTTATTATTGGGGGGGGGGGTATTAAATGAAATTCCTAACTTAACTATTAAAGTACATCCCCTGCCAATAGTTGAGGTTTTTCTATTAAAAACTATCAAAGTTAAATTACTGAGGAAGTGAATATGTTGAGAAAGTTGAAGTGATGCGTGTAAGCTTAAAATAACAGAAATTGGAAACAAACGTATATTACGATTAGCAAAACTTTTGTACAAGTACAAAACATTACCTTTGAATGGGTTATTTGCATATTTAAACAATTATTACGAGCCATGAAGGAATTCTAAATTTGATTCCGTAATTTTTCCTTCATACAATCGTATTTGCAACCGCACAAAGTAAATGAGAGCTTTTTTTTTTTATTCTTTATCATTATTTATGAATCATCGGAGACGGTCAAGCGATCCAATGCTGTAAATATTCCCGCTTGCGATAACTATTAAACTATGCGCGTTCCGATAGTGACAACCGCATTCTTTTGCAAAACTTTGTTATAAACATTTCTTGAACAAAGCTATGCGGGAAAAGAAAAGAAAAAGGAAAAAAAAAATATATTCATCTAAAAAAGCAAAAAGTTATCGCGATAAGAAGAAACTAGCTAAATAACTCTTCTGAAGTGAGAGATAGAAATCGTGTCAAGAACTGCCATTGCACAATCGAAATGAACAACAGCCAATTCGTTTTAAACAGCACTGAGGCAGTTAGCTAATCGATATCGGTAGGGGCGATTTTGGAGCGAACAAGCGCTCCAAAAAACTCGCCAAACCAACACAGAAAATCGAAAATACGGTGTTCAAAAATAACGGCAGGTGCAACAAAAGCAGAACACGAGGCCTCGGAATAGGGCCCGGGACACTTTACAAGATCGAGGCCTACCTATAAGATAGATGAGACATTTAAAAAATAGATTGGATGAACATTAAATATGTTATACCAAAAATGTCCCCCACCCCAATTAGGAAAGCAGGGGAGGGGGTATTTCTCCAATAGGTCTCAGCAGAGAACCCAATTCTGCAAAATAAAATTTTATCTCATAACTTTTGAATCTTTATTATTATCATTTATTTATTTATTTTAAATCACGCTTTCACCTTTGAATTTACGAAAATAGAACAATTTTAGAATACCGAAAAGCAATCAGCAATCCACCTTCGCCCTCCTCGTCTTTTCTTCAATAGTTGAGGCAATCGGATCAAAAATCTTCATCACTAAAGGTTATACGAATTACGATACATACACTTCTTACAGAATTTCGAAATATTACATAACTGCCCAGATTAAAACATTTGCTTAATTTTTTAAAAATTCATAAAATTATATCAAACATATTGCACTAAATAAACAATTTAGTACTTGCCTTTAATTAAACAACATTGGTTTAAGGAAAAAAAAAAAAAAAGAAGAAGAAGAAGAAGCCTAATTTACAAATAAAACCCGGCCCGTCAATCAAGTTGACAGGAAGCTTCTGAAACTCAGAAGACTCTGGGTTCGAATTCCAGGTAAGGGACGGATATCTGTCAAATCCCCATATGAGTATTAAAAAAAGGTTTTGTGAATTTATGTAATATAGTTATAATGACGTTTGTCTTGAATGATACATAAGTTTCAAAACTGTCAAAGAAATAAAAATAAAAAATAGAAGGAAATCTTACACAAAAATTAAATCGAGATAAAAGGTCTTTGGTTACATTTTAAAAACATATACATGAGTGTTCAGCCCAATACACTGCTCGGCATGAAAATTACCCAAACACCATTTTTGGAAATTCTTATGTAAAATGACCTCCTGAATCCGAATATAACGGTCTTTTTGCCCTATCATCCACCGTTTTTTGGGGAGGCCACCCTATTTTTTACCACTTTTCGATAATTTTATGGCTATAAATCCAATGACTTACATTACTATATGAGGGCGGATTACTGCAATAAACATTTTTGAAAAAGGAAATTAAAAAAATTAACAAAATAAAAGTTAACTATCATATTACGCTAAACTGAGAATCAACGCCAACTTTCTTTAGTCCGAGTGCAAGAAACTTTTAGAAACCTTTAAACGTTTTTGAAAAGTTAAAAAGAGAGACAGAAAAGAAAAAGTAATAAAGTTGATATTCAGAGTGTTCAAAAGTAACGCACAAAGAAGATTTACAAAAAGAACCATTTCTGATGCCCGAAATTTTTTTATTACTTATCTTACATTCTAGATGGAAGTAGCAGACTATTTAAAATGTAACTGGAGATAGATAGTGCTGACAGTTTAAAATAAACCTACTAATTTTAAATATCTGTAATACTTATTTTGTAATCTTAGCTCAGTTAGACTTTTGAATGCATGTAGTTTTGTGCTCTGTGGTAATATATACAGGGGTTGATCCAGGTTTTAAATTTTGGGTCCCCTTTTTGTGAAAAACAAAATATTTTTGTGAAATTTTTATTTTTTTTTTTTTTTTGTGAAAAAAAAAAAAAATCATGTATAAAACCTTTCATTTTAACTGCCATGCTAAATAATGTTTAATATCAAATTAACATAGTTTCATTGAACCAATTAGTAATTAAAAATAATACAGAAAACATGGAAAACATTTTTGAAAAAAAATCGCTTTTCTAAAACAAATCTTGTGAAGGACTCATTTCATAAATCTGAATTTTGTGAAGGGTCCTCTTTTATGGATTTGAATTTTGTGAAGGGTCCCCTTTTATGGACATGAATTTTGTGAAAGGTCCCCTTTTATGGACTAGAATTTTGTGAAGGGTCCTCTTTTATGGTGGGGAATTTTGTGAAGGGGCAGCAAAAAGGACCCAATTTTTGCCTGGATCGACCCCTGATATATATATTAGGTGTACAAATAAGTTTTAAGACACTTCGATTTTGTATCATAACAGCTATTCTAAATTAATTCAAAGGTCTCGCTCACTTATTATAGATGGCGCTTGATGTGTAGTATCGAAACGTAAAGGAGTCATAAACATAACCTATAAATTCTGTAAATTAAACATGCAGACCGATAAGCTATTTATTAGACACTGCATTCGCTATGAATTCCATCAAGGAAAAAGTGTTAGGAAAGCGTGTGAATCGATATGTTCTGTTCTTGGAGACAACATTGTATCTAAAAGTACATGTGAGTATTGGTATAAGCGATTCAAAGAAGGTGATTTCGACGTTAGTGACCGTGAACGCACCGGGCCTCCTGTAAAGGTGAACGATCAGGAACTGCAAGCGTTGCTGGATGAAAACTCTTGTCAGACGGAGAAACAACTTTCGGAACAGCTTGGAGTAACTCAACAAACTGTTTCTTATCGTTTAAAAGCATTGGGTAAGATTCGAAAAGGAACAAAGTGGGTACCACACTTTCTGACTCAAGAAAATAAAAACAGCCGTCTTAACATTTGTGTGAGTCTTTACAACAAGCAACATAGAAAGTCTTTCTTGTGGAAAATTGTGACCGGCGATGAAAAGTGGATTTATTTTGATAATCCGAAACGCAAATATCATTGGGTTGACCCCGGCGAGCCGACAACATCCACGCCAAAGCGCAATGTTCATTGTCACAAAGTCATGCTGTGCATATGGTGGGATATGAAAGGCGTACTGTATTATGAACTTCTCAAACCTGGTCAAACAGTTACTGCCGATCGCTATTGTCATCAATTGATGCAAGTGAATCAAGAAATTGAGAAGAAACGTCCATTTTCTGGTAAAGGAAAACGTCCAGTAAAACTTCTCCATGACAACGCGCGGCCTCATGTGGGTAAACCGGTCAAGGATACGTTACTAGCGCTTGGGTGGGAAGCTGTACCACACACGGCGTATTCACCAGACTTAGCCCCATCCGATTATCATTTATTCCGGAAAATGCAGAACGATTTGTCTGACGTGCGATTCAAAACATTTGAAGAAGTGGAAAAATGGGTCGCTAAATTTCTCACCTCGCAAGACGAAAGTTTCTTTGCGAAAGGCATCCGCGAGTTACCTGAGAGATGGCTGAAGGTCATTCAGTGCGATGGAGATTACTTCGATGAATAACTGTGTTTTACTTCTTTTTTAATAAATCTTGAATTTTTTGAAAACTGTCCTAAAACTTATTTGTACACTTAATATATATATATATATATTAATATTGTATACATTATGTAGTCAGAATCACAAAGTGACTCAGATTCTAATTTTAGCATAAATGCATCTGAGAGTGATTCGGAAATAAGTGATAATTATGAAAGTTCGGTAGCGAATCTGAGAACAGTGTACGTATAATACACTGTTCTCAGATTCGCTACGGAACTTTCATAATTATCACTAGTGTTGTATTATACTCCAAATTCTTTTTATAAAATTCTGTCTTCATGTTTAAAACACATATCTTTTATTTTTCCTACTTACTGGGAAACCAACATTCAATCATAATAATCCTGATTGTTGGTTTTTCCTGCAAAATTAAATTTTCTTGATTTCAAACTACAAAAAAAGTCCAAAAATTAAAAATGAATACATATATTGTTCACTTTATTTTATAGAATTTTCTTGAAGAAAAAAAAAAAAAAAAAGGCTTTTTTTTACCATTTTCCTGAAAATTACGAGATCGTTAAGGGAAATTATTAAGGGCTAATTATTCTTTTTGAGTGTTAAACATAAATATTACACTGTCAATGAGTTTACGTAAATTTTCCTGGGCCGTAGCGTAGAAACTGCCGTAAATCTCTTGTGGTCGCTCCGACACAGAAATGCAACTATTTTTTAAACCATAAAAATTCAACTATAGATGGTACTCTCTTGCGTCCTTAATTATTATGAAAGGCAAGATCAACAAATTCCTTGAGTACCCGACTATCGAAGCGGCACTGTGGTCCCATGGCTTGGGCATGAAATTTTGAAGGGGTACAACATTTTACAGATATTAAAAAATGTCAGGTTTAAATCACCCAGTTAATTTTATTTTTACACACACACTTCCCTCTCAAACTCAGCCGTATTTCATTTATATGATTAAGATTTCAAAATAAAACCTGATGTTAGTCTAACTGGAATAATTTTAACTTATAAGACCAAAAACAGAAAAAGATTAATCTTTCGGCCAAATAATATTTTCAGTCGTCTTGTTTGTATGTTAAAAATTGTATCGGGATAGAAACTGTCCAAAAATAGTTTTTTTTTTTTTTTTTTTTTTTTTTTTTTTGGGGGGGGGGGCGAATTCAGCTGGGTGGGATGTGGAAATTTGTCCCTCTGCTCACCAAACCGCTGATTTTTCCCCTCCTCAATTCCGCTCATTCTAAAGAGGCGCGAAAAATTCAAAATGTATTATTCACAAAAATTTGTTAATCAGGCCTTGGATCCTATAAGACAATTACAAAGATGTTTTATTTATTTATTATTTTATTTTTTAATGACTTTTTCATGCCTTGAAACGGCTGTGGTGCTTCGCATATAGTACACAACACAAAAATGAATTAACAGCAAACGGTTTGACAGATAAAAAGCAGTAGTTGAAAGACCCTCGAATATGAGGTAAATTTTTCTCAAGGCTTTTACTTATCTATCATCAGGAAGGGTGGGTGAAATATTCCAAGAACAGCGATTAAATTTAGAAGAGCAGAAGGAATATATCATCACTTATATCAGTACTGATATCATCATTACTTTTTAGCTTCTTGTGCTGATAAAAAATTAAATAAAAAGGATTAATCTAATTTAATAATAACAAACGAATTTTTTAGATTTCAAAACGCGGATGAGAGGGAAAAAATACGTTTCTAGAAATTTTCATGAGAATATTTTTTATCAAACATATCTGCCAAATATTTTTATACTTGAAATTCAGTATTTCCATGAATTACGTAACGCCCACAAGATGAATTTCGATATTCTTCAGCCATTTTAAATTAGTGTTTCTGAAACAATTTGCGGTATGTGCTGGATTATGTTGCACAACAATTTATCACGCATGCATGGGAAATAAAATTATTTCATGAGCGTTGTTGTAAACCCTGTGAAATTTAGATTTCAATTAGAGAAATTTTGCGTACGATACAATTCACGATCTTAAAACTACCAACAATTAATAATAAAACTCTTTGATTATTACAAAACTGTACTGAGAGAAAGTAATAAACCAGATCAATTACGATGAAAGGAATTCCTAATAATAAAATAATATATACAAAAAATTAATAAAAATAAGATATCATTTACTGAAGATAGTTTTGAGTCAGTCACTTACAAAACGTATTAAGAAACAAATATTTACACTACTGTGCAACTTATAGGAATAATACAAATGCAAGCATGATCAGGGTGGGTGGTGGAGAGGGGGGGGGGGAGAAAAATAGTACTTTTATTGACAAAATAAAAAGGGACTAAGTGGTCGTTCATAAAAACTTAAAATCTGATCTGCATGACTTTCTTATACGCCAAGTAAACTGAACATAACTTTTTTAATAATCAAAATATGAAAAGTTATTTCCTAACTTTAAAATGGAAGGACGATTATAGCGACTAAAAAGAGAAATGAACAACTATATTATTATATACTATCAGGCTTTGGACATTATATTGAAAGGAGTTCCCAAAATTCTATATCATTATTAATAAACCTCAAAAAATAAAAAAATCACGGAAATTAGCCGAAATCTAAGTTAAAGTCACCGCTGTGTTCGGTACAAGTTTTTCAGCTCTCAACGTGAGTTATCCGGATCCCCATTGCGTACACTTAATTAACACCAAGACACGAAAATTCGCCATTCCAGGATAATTTGAAGCAAATTCAAACGTGAAACGGGAGGCTAACTTCGCAAAAGAGCGAGCGTGTTGCCTACACATAACCAACCGACACATGAAAAAATCGCTTTCCTAAGGTAATATGGAGCTGACTTATGTTTAAAAATATGTTTTTGCCCCCAACCGCTTTTAAAGGGTGGGAAGGGGATTAAATTTTGCAAAATCTCTTTACAGTACGTGTTGGATAAGTATAGCCGACCTACACACCAAAAGCCGCTTTTCTAAAATAATTTGGAGCAGATTTAAGCTTGAAAACGTTCGGTGTACAAAGTAATTTTGCAAAATTTTTTTGCAGTGTGAATATTGAGTACGCATAGCCAATCGTCGCATCAAAAAATCGCTCTTCGGATATAATTTAGAGCAGAGTTACTCTTAAAAACGTGTTTCCCCCACAAATTTTAGAGGGGGAAGGAGAAATTTCACAAAATCACTTTATAGTGCGTGTAGGGTACGCATAACAAATCCATGCATAAAAAATAATCTTACTAAGATAATTTTGAGCAAGGTTGCACTTGGAAACATATTTATTGCCCCCCGACCGTAAGTGTGTGTGTGTGGGGGGGGGGGGGGGATTTCCTAAAATCCCATTACAACCCACACAGCCACTTACATCCGTAAGACATCTATAAAAATATACTAAAATTAAAAAATGATCCATTAAACTTCCATAAATATCCTACAGATATCTATTAGCACGACAAATGTCACTCTTTTTTACATCCATTAGATGTCGGTTACATATCCAACAAAACTCCAAATATCTAATAATTAGACTTGTTATATATAATAGATATTGAAAATATCTAAATCTTGTTTTGATCTAATCATGTTACGTCTATTGGACATCCAAAAAAGCACATCTAAATTTCGTCTAAACATTTACATATCTAATAGATATCTATAATTAGATCTCTAAATCCGGCATTTGCGAAATTTCCCGTCAAAATTCGATTTCCCCCCCCCCCCTCTCTTCCCTTAAAAACAAAAAATTCCTTAATCGCAGATGATATTTTATTTGTACTCGAATCTAGTTTCCCCATATGCAATTTCTTCGCCGTGAAGTAATTTGGACCCGAGTTATGCTTACATACGTGTTTTTGCCTTCTGCCCCCCCCCCCCCCCCGCCAGGGGTAATGGAGGAGAGTTTCGCAAAAATTGATAAATATAATTTTAAGTTTGGTAAAGACCTAAATTCCTACCAACTATCGTGGAATTCCGTCCAGCCATTCTCACGTGATACCCAGACAAAGATAGCGTTACAGGCATACAGACACGAAGACACACACACACACGCACGCACACACACAAAAAAAAAAAAGAAGAAAAAAAAGAAAAAAAAAATTCAGAAATCATTTTTGGATTTTATGACGTGTGAAACGTGAAAATATCGCGAAATTTTTTTATTCTGAGAAATTTACAGACAAATATCTGATTTTATTAATATAGATATACAGGATGGTTATAATTAAACTTCCACTGTAAATTGCCTCCTGCAGCCAAAACGGGTTGGCAGATGGCCACTAAAATTGGTATTTACATGTTTCAGAAGATGCGCTCAAGGAATTTCAAAAGTTAAAATATATCCGCCAGGTGGCCCTTTAAAAAAATCGCACATTAACAAAAGAAATTCGCAATGCAGAAACAAATTGAACATTTATTGATTTGTGTTTAATCCTTTGAAGGGCAGGTAATTTCGTTCGTATAAAAAGAAAAGCCACCAGAATTTACAAACAAATCTAGAAGAAAAGAAATAAATGACATTTTTTCTCTAAGTTATAAAAGTTTTTTTTTTTTTTTTTTTTTTTTCCCAGGACGAGTTTTTGCAGTTGGAAATTAAAATTAGGTGGGTGTATAAATATATACCTTTTGAAGTGCGGTGGTCCTTCAAAGTGTTAAGTGTGTCATTTTACCTGCTAAATTTGCCATTTTTCTCAGGAAAAGCGCCATCTGATATATATGTTTGAAACGATTACATATACACTAAGCGACAAAAAAAAAAAAAAAAAAAAAAGCCGCACTTGGATATTTTCCATTTTTTTTCTGTAATCGCTAATTTCATTACTTCAAAAGTAAATTTTTTAACAGATTTTATTACGTTGTGTTCCACGTGCAATTTAGGATTGAGCCAAGTGTTAAAAACAAGATGCAATTGTTCGGAAAAATGTAACTTTAGAAAGTATTTAAAAAATGGCAAGAATATGGCAATTAATGATACCACAAAAAATATTAATTTTAGAGCGAAAATCAAAAAAATATTTTAATACGTGTGATGTTAAAATGACTAAATGTTAACAAAATATTAGTGATCTGGTTTTTAGCAAGATATAACATTTTTTGATTGTTTAAACTACACATTTATCCGTAGGCGGCCACGTTACTCATCCAGTCGAGATGACCGCAAGTTAAAAAGCCAGTGCTTAAAAAATCAGTTTGCATTACATTTAAAACATAGAAGAGATTCAGAAAAAATGTTTAGTAGTTTAGTAACATAATTTATCTAAATATAGTGCAATAACAAGTAAACAAAGCAGGTTTAATTGCCAGAAAATCTATAAAAAAAAATCCATTCTTAACGAAAAGAATTAGAAAACCAAGATTTTAAAGGGTTAAATTTTTTTTTTAAATGACTGGGTTAATTGTTGGGCTGAAGTGGTCTCTTTGATGAGTCAAGTTTAACTTACTTCGAACTGACGGAATCAAGCAGATCTGATCACGAAAATGTGACCGACTTAATGAAAATCGCGCTTTTAAAACAATGATATATTCCCCGTACATCACGATACAAAAATGCATAATTTTTCAGTGAGTCTGGCAAATTTTCATGTTCAAGGGATCAGTTAACCCAAAATAAAACTTGGCCATTGAAAAATTGATACCTGATCGACTATTTTGGAGGTATTTCAGACTCTTCCATTATCAGCATTTTAAGATGTTGAAACTTCTTACATGGCATCTGTGGTTCGTTTATTTGATTCAAATTGTTAAAATTACCTATCCATTCTCATAATGATCTATAACTTTGTAAGTTATTATAACTTTTTTTTTTATTTAAAATTAAATCTCAGAAAGAATATCGCAGGCTTTCTTCTTTGTTAGACCTTAAAATTGCCCTAATCTCAATCCGCTCGAAAATGTTTAGTCTATAAAAGAGGGTGTGGATTAGAAACTTATAGCCTACAACTTTGCAAGAATTAGAAAAAAATATTTATGATATTTGGCGCAGTGAAATTTCTGAGTTTCATGTTAAAAAACTGCAAAATACTATGCCATTGCTCATTAAAGCAGTAGTTCCTTATAAAGGCAGAATTATCCAATCCAGAATACATATTTTTATTAAATAATTGTTTATATCTAACAAATAAATAGTTTTATTTCATACATTAAATCATACATACATCATACATTTTCATAGTACTTCTTTATTTCATATAATAAATCCTAATAGAATACAAAGTATATGTTTATTATATTACGTTTAAAAAGAAAATTTTCTGTAGATTTTTATTAAATACTTCATAGAGTGTAATAAAACGAATTATTAAATCGAAAATGTACATAGGTATCATGTTATGACTTCTATATTATACAAACATAACAATTTTATTTGCTGCAATCATTAGTTTTTAAATTATTACAAACTCTAAAGGTATAAGTCAAATTTTCCGCAGTGCGGCTTTTTTTTTTTTTTTTTTTTTTTTTTTGTCGCTTAGTGTATACTTGAGAGCATTTCCTGAAAGATGTAGAAACCACTTTTGGTGACAATCCGGCTACCCGTTCTATCTACCTACGGAGAGCCCCCACTTATAGAGGATATTTAACTATAACCAACCTGCAAGTCCTAAATACTAATTTCAGTTTTGTATGGCTAACTATTTGTGTGTTATCATTACCTCTAAAATGGGAATCATGCAATAACAGAGAAGGGAGGTGCATTAATAGGTGTTTTAAAATGTCAATGTTGTACGGCTAACTCATACTTGTCAATATTTCCAAATTTTAAATCAGCTTTATCACGATTTTTTTTTTTTTTTTTTTTTTTTTTTTTTGCTAGAAACATTTCATATTTGTTATCGAGAATTAAATAAAGTGGAAACCGTTATATAAAATGTATGTTATCCAAGCCTCTAGCGTATCGAGAGACTTGGCAACTGTGGTTAACCCGTTAGTAGTCGCTAGTTGGTCGATTTGCCGCCCATATTTCAGTGTCGCCAGATTTTTTTATTCAATAGCCACCAAAATTTCTTTAAAGTGGCATTTGATATACTTAAAACGCGAATAAAATCGAAGAAACGTCGGTCACATCACTTCTTAAAATTATTGGTGACAGTTAAATAAAAAGTGCGCAATTTGTAATAGGTGGCGCTGTCTATAGCGACTACTAACGGGTTAACCGTTTTTGAGTATGAAATGTACTCGCATGCATGCGTACAGACGTCACGAAAAAAGTCAAATCATGGATATATTTAAAATGAGAGGTCATGTAGTGACCTAAAAGGGGTACAACTAGAAGTTATAATAATCTCGAATACAATATTTTAACATTTTAGAGTTAGCATAACTCAAAAGTTTCGTTACTCGCAGTCACATCTTCACAACACTTCATTTTATTTCGTACAAGGTAGTAAAAATAGGTGGTTTCTCCATTTTTGGGAGAATTTATGCGACAGGCTCTTTAAAAATATAAAATTGATGGTAATTATTAAAATATTAATTTTATAAGCCAATTAACATAGTCATAAAAATGCCCCATCCCTCCCTTATATGAGGGAGGGATGGGACATGTTTAAAAAGTTAAATACATAATACACAGACATACTATGAAAAATGACAAAAACAGTGGGACACGATGTATGTAAGGTTAATTAATTACGAATACCACCTATTTTATACAGCATTAGAGTATATTGTACCACTTAAATAAAAAATGTCAAATGCTCAATCAGTTAATCTTTTTTTTTTTTTTTTTACTTCTAACAGAGGAAATACTGTTTTTTAGTTCAAATACTCAAAATTAAGTTTTTGTTATATTTATATGTTTTGTGGTTCCCTGAATATTAATAAGGTTTTTAGTGGCTAGTCTGGATGTGTTTCATCATATCTCAAGAACAAATATTACCAAGAAATCCTAACTGTAATTGGTGAGTGTAATTTCTTTTGTATATTTTATCATGTCCAGGAAAACTGCTCAGGAATGAAAATGAATTCCTCATACATATATGGTAAATAAAGTATTTTTAAAAGTTAAAAGAGTAAACAAAAGACGTGTGAATGCCACACCAACTATTTTCCATGATTTTGAATTTGTTTCGTGATTTTTTTTTCTTCCATCTATTCATTCATTTGCCTCTTGATATTTTCTATTTAAGGAGTATCAGAATCTTCATTCTTCTTCCTTTTCTCACATGCCCCATCCCTCCCTTTTCATTATTTTTCAAAAAATAATTTATTATTAGGCACATGCTACTTTTAGGCTTAATTTAGCTACTAATTCATAAGAGTTATATTATTAGGTACATAAGATATGAAAAGTGATTATGCTGACATCAGTGAGTGACGTTGAAAACTTGCCTTGAAAATTAAGCAATTGTTTGCTTTTAGTGTTATAAAATAGTTTTTTTGTTACATAAACTTACAGAGTTCTTCAACTAAAATGACACATAGCAACAAATATGGGGCCGTAGTTACTTCACCTGGTGTAAGTGTCAAAAATTAAAAACAATGTTTATTTTAAGAATAATTTTAGGTATCCCATCCCACCCGACTCTCCCCTACTTTAATTCATATAGCAAGATAATGATCTGCGTTTTCATTAAAAAAAAAAAAAAAAAATCTTCAGAAAATGTAATCAAATTTGATGTTTTGAACTCATTTTCATAATGCAAGTCACAGACAGGTTATTATCTGTCAACAATCTTCTTACGAAATGGGAATGAAATTCAAGAGGCCAAGGGGGAGGAAGAAATGACCCCCCCCCTCTTCTTAAATAAAAGATTATTCCACAGTATTTCACTTTGCTTAATGAAAAGCGTGCTTCATTATGCCGTTATATTGCCTACCACACCACATTACTCAAATTGAAAACTGAATCCACTTCTGATAAATTTCATAGAAACATACCAAAGCTGACTACTCTCCAGACTTTTCAGGAAGATTATACCACAATTTTAACACAGTAAAACAACAGATATTAAATCGACACAAATACCACCATTTTAAACAATCTTCTATCTATACTTTGATACTTGTATTAAAAAAAAAAAAAAAAAAAAAACCGAAAATTTCACATAATTAGGAATAGAAATAAGTTTGTAAAGGAATGTGTCACTGATGTTCGCATTGTTGGGCAAAAGAATGAATTTGAAAATGCATTTAAAGTGAAAAAAAGTATAAGTACTGAATGTACGAAAGTATATATATATATATATATAATCAAAAAAAGAAGAAGAAAAGAAAAAATCATAAGCAGAATTCTACGACTAACTAAGCATAAACGCGCCCGTCATCTAGATCTCTAACTGCTACGCTATAAATAATTAGTTGACACGAAATAGCAGAAGAAACATTTTTTTGCTCGGTAACAAGCTCAGAAAAAATATTTAAATAAAACTCAATGAATGAAGCAATAATTATCACAGAAAAGAAAAAAGAACTGATAATATAATCGTGGACAGTAATCAAGCATGTGACTTCGGGCTGAAGTTCTAGTACATATACATTGCGTGAGACGTGATATCGGTCGAATCAAAGAGAGGCCGATAAAGCGTTTTCAAGAACAGGGGCACAAGTCAATTTACTCATCAATGAGTTGATGATAAAAAAATTAATGTTCCAAAAATATTTTATAAAATTAACCTTCAGTTTCCGCTAAAAGCCACTCGTATGATACTTACCTCTTCAATTAAGTAGTTAAGAGTGGCATTATTGAATGAGCTCTGAAAGAAGAAGAAAGCATAATACATATTAGGACTAAATAAAAAACTGCAATAAAAATGGCTTTAAATTTCAGGACACGAATTTTGTTTCAAAAGAACTACCTTTTACGTTTCCACTGCTTTTATTTTATAAATAAAAAACAAATTTTCAAAAGATATTTCCTTTGTTTATCTGAAGATTTAATTTGTATAGTAATTTGTATTGAATAAGTTTAATTTTAAAACAATTAAAACTCATTTCTTAAAAAGAGGAGAATAAACAGAAAATAAATTAAGTTATTGGTCGAAGGAAGAATTCAGACAAAAGGGTTGCGTGCAGCGCAGTGTTGCCAGATTGGGGACATTTTTTATTCAATAGCCACCACTATATTTTAATTGCAACGGTTGCCTAATTACTTCAAAAGATTAATCATCTAATATATTATGTATAACAAATATCACTTCTCAAAATTATTGGTGATGATAGTTGAATAAAAAAAAAGTCCCCAATCTGGCAACATTGGTGCAACGGTTAAAGCCAATTGACTACACGATGATCCTAGGCCTGGGTAGAATGGGGGTGAGCAGGGAGGGGGTTTCTTTCTAGGGGTCCTAGCCAATATTCAGGCGAGGAGAATACTACAAAAACTCCGAATGAATAGGCCGATGAGTACGACATGGATACGAATCCAGCCCTTCCAGTCCACCAAATTTAAAAACTGAACCATCTCGGCCACCAAGGCGGCTCACAAGGAAACATTCAAAAGGTGTCTTCAAAAAATATTGAAAAAAAATATGTGGCTCTACTATTTCTAAAACACCAGAAAGTGAAAAAATTATTGAATGAAATGAATTACAGCGACCACAAAAATTATCAAAATTAAGCATATTTGGCGATTTCACATTGTTAGGCGATTGATTTTGAGTACTTGGCGGAAAAACAAAACACGTCTGTTCGTACACGGCAATCTCGGTGCTAGCGAACTGAATGTTTAACAGCGCTAAATCGCCAAATATGCTTAATTTTGATAATTTTTTGTGGTCGCTGTAATTCATTTCAGCCGAAAATATTTTTACTTCCTGGTGTTTTATGAAGAGTAGAATTACATATATATATTTTTTTTTCTCAATATTTTTTGAAGACGACACCTTTTGAATGTTTCCTTGTCACACAAAAAGCGATTTCTTCTCTTTGTCTCTCTCTTTTCAGCTAAAAAATATCACTGAAATGAAGATGTTTCTTAACAATAACAATATGCATAAACGAACTCTTTCAGGAGTGTTTAAATTGTAAATAACCCTAATCTCTCAACAAAAGGATAGAGCGCTAGCGATTTTAATTAGCTATAATGAAAATCTCAATTCGTAATTAAGGACTAAAATATCTGAAACACAAACTTGTTACAGATAACACATGTTTAATAATTTATCTGAATTTAAACAATTAAATTTTACGACCTTAAAAAAAAATCTTCGGAAAACAAAATTTCAGAACATGAGATTCTTAACAGAAATTAGTCGAAAAATATAATACTTAACCTTCTTTTAACTGATAAATATCGGAAAGGGAAACTGGGACGATAAATTCGTGTAAAATTATAAATATATTCTTCTTTGGATTTAAGCGAAATATAAATGAGATCCATTAAAACATAAATAAATAACTGATTATAAAGGGGGGCAATGGAGAAAAAGAAAAAAAAAAAAGGGTAGTGAATTCGCTTGTATGTAATATACAAACGAAATATAATCATACCTGCCACGTGCCAATATAATAATTAATTTTCCGTAGTATTGTAGTCCCGCCTATTTTTTCCCACCAGTAATTTTTTACAGTAATATTCTCCAAATGTAATTACGATTAAATAAGAAGAAAAATACTTTCCAAAATTATTGGTGCGAAAAAAAAAAAAAAAAAGACGGGACTAACAATACCATGGAATATTAATTAGGGTGTTGGGGTATGCTTATAATCATAAGAATTTTAACTTAAAAGAACAAAGGCATTTTGTAACAAAATGTCCCAATAGATGGCGCGAAGAATAATGCTTAATCGGAAATATGCAAAATCTTATCGAAATAAATGTAAAAAGCAGCAAGATTTCTTTCATTCTAAATTATATATTTTCAGGAAAATCGTTATTTAAAGCGCCATCAATTGGTGAATTTCAAAAAAAAAATTTTTTTTTTGGTCTTGTCAGATAAACTTAACATCCCTAGCAATAAGTAACACGCAAACCGCAGTTTAATCCGATATTTTATTTTCTGAAGGTCATATTGGTTTTTAAAAGTTTATTCCGATTTTTTTTTTCCCCAACCGACAAACAAAGGTTTCACAAATGTAGGCGGGTGGGGGTGAGGGGGAAGCAGCAATACTGAAATATAAATATTTCGAATCATATTATTTTATTGAACTTTCCGCAGTCTATTTTTTAAATGTTTTTCAATAAAATGGTCGCTAACATTATTTTTAACCACAGTCGACTATTTTATAACAATATAATAGTCATTTAACGAAGCCGCTAAATCCAGCAAAAAAGTTCGTTACGGAAAATTCGTTAAATTTTTACAATACTTTGAACTATGCAAACACAAATATGAAATTCGTAAGTACCAATTATTATGTAAAAAAGGAGAAAATTATACTTTATTTTGTATGTAAATAATAACCTTTTAGAGGTTCTGCTCTCAAAGCTGGTATACTGGAAATGCCGGGATAAATTGCAAGTTGGGCTCGTCCACGAAGCCGTTCAGAATTTGACGTGGTTTTCTCCGAAACCAGCGTGAATGCATGTTAGGACCCCTTAAAAAGATCCCCATGGAGGGCATCCCACTCATGCCTTGACCCTCGTGTAGATAATTGGCATTAACCCACAGTACCAACACACCATATAAATGCCATAAATTCATTAAACAGGGAGTGCATTTCGCAATTTGGGGGTTATTTTACCAGGTAATTCTTAAAATATTCTTACTTCTCAAGAAACGTTCGTAAAGTGAAGATGTCTGCAAAACAGAGGTCTGACTTCATGTGTATTATAATGATTATAAAAGCTCAATTATCAAAGAAATGTCACATGCATCAAGCATCTTTTAATTGCGGGGATAAGAGGGAAGGAGGGGGGAAGAGAAAAATGAACTTTTTCGTTCATTTGAAATCACAATAAAAAATATGTAACTGCAAGTTTCTCCTCCTCCTCCTGAGGATTATAATCTATTATTATTATTACCTAATGGGAATTTTTCAATTTTCTTTCTTTTTTTTTTTTAATTGTTTCATCGAATTTAATGAATCGTCCAGGTGTCAAAATCTTGGAGGCAATTTGCTCACCCGTTTTAGCTGTAGGGAGTAACAGAAATTACCTGGTAACCCCCTGCATATATGCAATAATTTATAAAAACTATTAAGTGTGTGAAACTGTACCTATAAAATGCACAAAAATGTTTTAGGGAAAAAAAAAAAAAACTTAGTTATATAGTTTTATAAATGAAAGTAAGCCAATTTTTAAATTGTAAGAAAAGATTTATGATATTGGATTAAAAAAAATAATCGAAAAAAAAAAGTATATACTATTAAAATATACTTTAATATTTACACCTGCGTTGTTGTTTCATGTCCCCCTGGACCAAAAATCCTAGACCAGGTCCATGATACCATGTCGCTCTAACAGAATCACAAGTCCGTTTTACACCTGTTGTTTTTGCAAATCATTATGGATCAAAACCATCAATATTTTTACATTTCAAGAATTTGAAATTAATGAAGCTTGTGTTTGAAATAAAATATTTATTTTTAATTGTTATCCCCCCCCTCCCTTTTCGTCATGCACATTAAATTAATTCCGGGGATACAGGAACTTTTACATTCCAAAAATAATTATCATAGGATGATCATTTCACATTTTAGAATAGCTTTAAAGTAATCAACCATTATGGTTTAAAATATCTATTAAACTATAAGTGATAAACATAACAATGAACCAAATTGTGTACACTTTCTATTATAAAAACATGCAATCTTCTATTTAACCCGTTAGCGCCCAGTGTCCTCATTTGAGGACAGCTAATAAAATGGCACGTATCTTTTTTGTGGTTCCTTGGAATGATTTCTGCTTTTTAGTGACAGTTTATAGCGTCATTCTAAATGATCCCTGAAAGTTTTATGTGCCTACTATTAATTATTATTTCATAATCTGGATAGTCATTTTATGATTTTTCGTTCGTTGCACATATATTTGCTATCTGCGCAGGTATACTAACTTAAATCAAGTTGAATAATAATATATATTATAACACTTTACTTTCGAGATCTTTGTCAACCTATAATAGGAAATTAATCTGTTATCTCAAAGTTTTTCTATCTCGAAGTTTTCTCGCTAGAACACTAAACGTCAGTAAATGAGGATAGGCTTTAAATTTAAAACTATCAGAAGAATTGTTTAAGTTAATATATTTTACTGTCAATTGTCTATATTAATTTGGAAGTGAAATAATCAGCAAACAATATGTTGCAAAATTAATTCGCTCGTTAACGGGTTAATGTTCAAAATACTTAAATTTCTTCATGTGCGCATTAGTTATTGTTTCTTACAAGAAAGGTCTGAAAGCGCATACTCAGAATATTGTGAAACAAATTACAGAGATACTACTTACATAGGTAATATAAAATCAGTCAAATTTATCGACGGAATTCCACTAAAAAATCTTAAAAGAAAAAAAAAAAAAAAAAAAAAAATTCGAATATTTGGCGTAAAAAGGCAAAATAAAATGTGCATGCGTTTTGGCGAGCAACATCCGTTCCCGCTAAATGCAAGCAATTTTAATGCGTTTAAGAATTTCTTGCAAAACAAATCTTTCTGAATAGCATTATAGTAAATAGTTTGAAACTAATCGATGAAAGAGTTACCTGGTTCTCATACAAGCTTGTATAGTATATGTGCATGTGGTCTTTTATTAAAATTATGCTTTAACATTTTTTTTTACTTATTTAATTTTTACTCTTGCGAGTTGCAAATATTTAAATTGCAGTCAAGTACACGTTTAAGTTATACATATCTTTAGTTTCATAATTGGTAACCGAAAATTCTTTGCAAGTTGCGAATATTTATTTTTACTTTTAGTTAACGTATAATACGAATTTGAAATTTGAAAATTAAATTTAAATTTTTTATTGAGGACAATGTCTGTGAAAATTAATACGTACAATGTTATTTTAATGCTGCATAAACAATACAAAGAAAAAAATATGGCACTCACAAATGTTATAAAAGAATAAATTAAATCGAAAAACCACATTGTTGAAATATTAAAAAAAAATATGAATGCGTAAGTTATGAAAAATTTGAAGGCAGCAGTGTAATAAAAAGTAAAGTATAATAATAATAATAATAAAAAGTGTAACTTTTCAATATTAATATGTAATCTATACTGAAATTTCAGACTTAAATTTAAGTTTGAAATAATTTTTATCAATTTAAATTTTATCTAAATTACTGGTTAT
The DNA here is from genome assembly GCA_963930645.1 of Salticus scenicus. Taxonomy (NCBI): domain Eukaryota; kingdom Metazoa; phylum Arthropoda; class Arachnida; order Araneae; family Salticidae; genus Salticus; species Salticus scenicus. The sequence goes on from OZ005651.1 coordinate 171,777,284, forward strand.
GAAATCGGCATTCTTCGAAAACACAAAATAGCGCACTGAAAAGTGATTGCGCCGTTTACCATCGTTTCATTTCCAAACTGCTATGTACTAGAGGTCTGCACGAGCCGGGTTCGGGCCGAATTTTTCAATTTGTTCTCGGGCCGGGCCGGACTTAAAATTTTTGTGTGGGCTCGGGCCGGGCTGGGCTCAATAATTTTTGTGTGTATTCGGGCCGGGCTGGGCCTGGAGGAAATTTTAAGCCCGAGCTAGGCCCGGCCCGAACCTTTTTCTAAATTCCTCGTTAATCAACGAAAAAGGAAAATGATAAAATACTTTTTGAGTCATTTATTTTACATAATTTTACAGTCTGGTATGTCACATAAAATTTTATTTTGTTAAAAGGTGTCTGTAACTACAATTTAATTGTCTATCAGCTTGACTGTTCGCGATCTGATTTTCCACAAATATTTTAAACATGTCTCGAAATTAATATATTTTATTTAAAGTAATATTAGATGGTTTCTAATTCAAAATAATATGCATGTTACTACCAGTTTGCGTACATAACAAACAAATGAAATTAGATACGTTACTGTATATTCTTTGTCTTGCTTTGTTTTCTATGGTCTGTACTGTTTAGGTGGTATGAAGGCTATAAAAATCCTTCCGCTGTAACTTTTCCTCTAAGGCTTCTTTTTCTTTTCTCCGGGGCACTGGATGAAAGTAGGATCAATTTTAGCATGTGCAAAAGCATCTTTTCTATTGAATATGGTTAGATTAGCATTAAAGTTTTGTTTACCGGATCACATGAAAGATTTGGATACATTACGGTATATAACAGGAAGTGGTTGAAAGTGTATTTTTAGTACTATTAACCATTTTAAATATCTTCCTACATTGTTTGAGGAATGCTAATATTTTCCATTTGACTTTCTGTCTGTCTTTGTGCCTTCTGTACGTCTATAATAGTGAAATACCGTTTATATATAAACATCTTGTAAACATTCAGCAGTTTTGTTAAAGAAAATTCTATTGCTTAGCTTTTATAAAACCTCTGCAAAACACATACTAAAAATCTTTTTCGTAGAAAGGCATGTTTCTTTTTTTTTTTTTTTTTAATTTTACAAATTTTTGAATCGGGGCGGGCCGGGCCTGGGCCGAATTTTTCGATTTCATACCGGGCCGGACCGGGTAAGTAAACCTTTCCAACGGGCCGGGCCGGGTCCGGGCCTGAAAATTTCGGACCGTGCAGACCTCTAATGTACACTCTTTAAATTCATTATGCAATATAAATAAATGTGTGTACTGTTTTAGTTTGAGCCAAAATATTTAAAGCTCAAGTAAAACTTAAAATAGTTTAGTATTTCACGTTAAACTGAAGGTTGTATAATTTGATCGTTAGCTTTACTTATAAATATACAGTCGAACCTCGTTAACGTGAATCTCAAGGGGGATAAAAAATCTGTTCGTGTTAACAGACGTTCATGCTATCAGTAACTAATCTTTATATAATTAAACTAATCTCCATTTTGACGGGGATTGTGGAAACAGTTCATGTTAAAAGTAATTCACGTTAACAGCGTTCACGTTAACGAGGTTCGACTGTATATATGACAAAATTCTAGTTATAAAAGCGTATTTATTCAAAGTAAACTTTCTTAAACTAGTTTAGTATGAAGAGTATGGAAAAGTTTTTCTGTAATGAGTATTTATCATAAAACCGTTTTGAATCAGTTTTCATTGTGTCGCCAACAAACGATAAATAGCCAAGAATCGGACATTCTCAATATTTTTTTACGGACAATATATAGCGATTCCGCCGAAATTTTTTTTATAAACATACATAACCTCATGAGGAGAGTATACTGTATTTTTTTTTCAAAATTTTTTGCATATGCGTCTATGGAGACTTTCCTTGTTACAACTATTCGGTAACCATACTCGACCAAAGTGCTACTGGGAACAGTTATAGAAACAAAATTAAAGCAAAAAAAAAAAAAAAAAAAATAGGAAACAATATATATATTTTTTAATTATCAAATTCAAACTGAAATGATTTGTAATAAAAGTGGTTAAAGCAAGAAAAAATAATAGCAAATCATTTTATTAAAAATTCTTCCACTTTTATTAATTTAAGCGCACAAGCGAAAGTTATAAAACAAAAGAAGTCAATAGCAATTATAATGAAGCTTGTAAAATAGAAGTAAATAAAAAGAGAGCGAAAGAGAGAGAACAAATCTATTTTTCGGTGGCGATGTTTAAATTATTAAAAGAAAAAAAAAAAAAAAAAAGTTCACAGATTACACATGGTGTGATTAAAAAATATATTTAGAACATACTAACTGCCGCTATCAAAGTAGAGTTCTCAAATAATGCATCGCAAAGCGACAAAGTAATCAAACAGGCTTCATCTCATTGTGATGCCCACAAAATAAATAAAACGGAAAAAAGTTAACAAAATAAAAAAAAAAAACCCAAAAGAATAGAAAAAAAAAGAGAGAGAGAGAGACAGCGCAATTGAGCCAACACACAACATCTTAAATCAAGACCGAAATAATGAAAGCACGACGCTTTCAACAGAAGTCGAGCGAAGCCTGGCAACCCGGCCACAAAACAGAGCCAAAGCGTCACCTCCTACTTTAAAACGAGGCGTCTCTCCCTGAGGCCGAAAACTGGGGTTTCCGAAAAGAGAAAGAGAAAGAGAAGATACGCGGAGAGGCAAACAGTTAAACAGATTCCGAAGGAGAAGAGGAAAGAATAAATAGGGAACTACCCCCACCAAAAGAAAAAGAAAAAAATAAAGGAGTGAGAAAAGAAAAACATGACTGGGTAACTATTTAGTGGCCATGTCTTCTTCACCACTTCGGAAAAGTGTTTTTGCGAAAACGAGATCGACCTTGCACGCAAGCTATGAAAGCATGTATTTTCTTTGACAAAGTAGACATTTGGGGGCTTTTCAAAACTTTCATTATTGTTATTATCACCGGTAACATCTTCGCGTAACAACCCACCTTGCGCTCTTCGTGAGTGAACAAATATAAAGAAATACAACTGACGAGGTAAGAGGGTGGAGTCCGTAAATAAGAGATCACCTCCCCCAAATTACCATTTAGTAAACGAAACTTACTATGAAGAGTTAAAATGTTAACTCTTCATAGTAACCTGTTCAACATTTTACAGTTAGTTTCGTTTTGGAAAGAGTCTCTTAATGCTGGCGAGAATTCAAAGCAGAGTGGACGATAATAAAGCTTACGGTAACGGTAACGTAGGTAGCTAATTAAAATACACGATACCGCATTTTGTTTATTTCAATTTTGAATCTTGGTCAAAGAAACTAAGAATGAAATCGCCCTTGAATGTTAGTCTGCTTTTTTGAAAAATTAAAAACCATAAACTCATAAAAACCGCATTTGCCTGTTAAAATGGATTCACTGAGAGAAAGAAAGTGGGGGGACGGGTACGTCACACATTTTACAAAATTTAAACATTATATTCTTAAATTTTACTTAAATAGTTTTTTTTTTTTTTTAGTTTAGATAATTAAAGAAAATGATCCACCCCTCTTACGATAAACAACGGCAGAGTAGAATTAAACGTATCTGTAACTAGTTTTCTGTGGCAATCACAAAACTTTTTTCTGTGTCATTCTATATAACACCGCTACCTATCGGTTAACATGGTCACATATTTAATTCTAGCTTCTCAAAATAAAAATTTTACAAATGAAGTTTGGTGCAAATTTAACCAACACATGCTGAGACTTAGCCATATGGGTAATCTCAGAAAAGGAGCAATCGTAGAACCACCTGACGGCCGATATACACCCAAATTATGCGAGTTTTGATTCTCATGATCATTACACATATCAAGTTTGGTGCATTTATACGCCATAGAAGTGCGAAGTCTTTTTTTTTTTACGAATCCAATACTTCCTTTGACTGAAAATGACAGAAAATAAAAATATTATTTAAAAACCACAGACTTGCAGTTTAATAAACAGTTTAAGTTACTATGTTAGTTCACATCAAAATAAATTTCAGAGCACTTCTTACCTACGAAACACTCTATTTTAATATCACATTCTATACATTACTAAGAAAATTAAGACTATGATTTATAGAGTAATTAATATGAGACTTCCACAGTCACGTGCAACAGAGGGTGTTAGTATTAGTAGGCCTAATGTCGACGAGCAGGATCAAGGTCAGAGTGGAATGTCTCCGTAGGAGAAAACCTTTCTAAGGGGTCCTAAATTTTAGAGAAAACACCGAAAAACTCCAAAAGGCCAAACTGACGAACGTGACTTGGGTTCGAGCCCGGCACCGCCCGTCTACCAGCTTAGAAAGCAGAACCTGTTCTCGGCCACAGGTTTTGTTGTGAACCAGAGGGGATTTTAATCAAATGATGCAAGATTCTGCATAGCACAGTCATTTTTACTCTTATGAATGAAAAATACACTTCGCTCAACATGATCTACCAATTTGTTAATGAGATGAAAAAAGTATTTCCAAATAATTTCGTTTCTTAATTTATTTGAACTTCTTTTAAAACTAGAAAACAGTTGTTTGCTTGAGGACACGCATACCGTTCGAAATAACTAGCCCATAGTACCATAGCACTTTTGCAATTTAAAAATCGAAGCAATTACGCACATGCGTAACACGTAATCTGCACGACTAATTGGAATATCATCAGTGGTATAAGCGTGTGTACGTCTAACTGTATTTGGATTAGCCATAGAATCTGCGGAAAGCGCCGAAGTGTGATCAGCTGATAATAAAGTCATTAAGTACAGACATTCGTGTGGCACTCAGTATTAATATATCATGACAGTCTATACCAAGTTTTATTACGTAGGAATTTGAAAGCTCTTTTATTCACTGGTGTTTAATATATAGACGAATACACAAACACAGGGATATTTAAACAGAAAAGCTACCCAAATTAGATATTTACCGACTTCTATTATTATTATTTTTCCTAAAAAGTAAACATTCAGAAGGTGTCGTCTTCAAAAAATATTGAAAAAAATATATGTGATTCTACTCTTCATAAAGTAGCAGAAAATGAAAAAATTATCGGCTGAAATGGAGTCAGCGACCACAAAAAATTATCAAAATTAAGCATTTTTGGCGATTTAGCGCTGTTAGACGATACGTTCGCTAGCACCGAGATTGCCGTGTAAGAACAGAACCGTGTTTTGCTTCTCCGCTAAGTACTCAAAATCAATCGCCTAACAGTGTAAAATCGCCAAATATGCTTAATTTTGATAACTTTTTGTGGTCGCTGTAATTCATTTCAGCCGATAATTTTTTCACTTCCTGGTGTTTTATGAAGAGTAGAATTACATATTTTTTTAAATATTTTTTTAAGACGACACCTTTTGAATGTTTCCTTGTGAGTAAAACTAAATTTTGTATAACATCTATAAAACTTCTTTCACAAACGAATTTTTATTGCTTAACTGAAACTTACTTTTATATTTTATTTATTTATTTAAATACAGTTTAATTGATAGGTAGGTAATAATTGTTTAAACTCATTGTACGGTATGCTTTGTGAAACAGTAGAATTTTGAAGAGTAGAATCACATATATGTTTTTTCAATATTTTTTGAAGACACCTTTTGAATGTTTTCTTGTAAATATCTTCAAAAATGACGAAAAATCCGATTAACACGTTGAGCGCCACGCGAATTCTTAAGGAAACCCCCGTCAGGTCACGCTTTCAATAAAATCCATTAAAATGCCTTAATGATATAATACTGTAATAAATAAATATTAAGTAAATTTTCAGTAATTACTTAAAACAATGTTAATTTTTTAGTTTTATCTCATATTTTACACTTGTCAGCCACCGGTGGTTGACGCGGCCTAAACGGAAAGTTCAGTGTCAGCACTCAACGTGTTAGATAGTGGTCTGATCTCTGATTTTTAAACAAAAGTACTTGATATACTCGCATGACGTTTATGTATAATTGGAGGTTTAGGACAGTGGCGGATTTAGGGGGGGGGGGCGCTGAAGCCCCATCCCCCCCCCCCAAAAAAAAGCACAAACATTCCCAATTGGATGTTACAATTGTAAATTTTTCATTGATCTGAAATAACATCTTGAAAACTCTTAGCCCCCCAAAAATTAAGTTCTGGATCCGCCACTGGTTTATGAGGATGGTCTCAATTATGTTATAAATCATTTATTACTACTGTTTAAGAGTTATGAAATTTGGCATATACTAAATTATCTAATTTTAGCTAAATTTCAATGTATACATTGAAATGTATCAATATTAAGTATATTCAAATTTCTCAAAAATTATTTAAATTAAAAAAATTCAAATTTTATTTTATTTATTTATTTATTTATTTTTATTTATTTATTTATTTATTTTTATTTATTTATTTATTTTATTTATTTTTTATTTTTTATTTATTTATTTTTTTTTTTTTTTGAAAAATTTTAATACATTCCATGCTGACAAGTTTTAAATTGTTTTGCTTGATTTTACATTATAATTAAAAAATATTTTCCAAACAAATTTCTATATTCCTTTGTGAATTATTTTTTTTTTTTTTTTTTTTTTATGATTTTATATTTGAATGTGAAAAATTTGCTTAAAATAACAGATTTGAAACATTATATATAACTTAACGATGAATTCACAAAGTAATATGTTATTGTTAAATTTATAATAATGTAAAATCTAGGGTGAAAAATAAAAAATAGTTAGCATAAACCATTTTAAAATTTTTGAAAATTTCTTAATACACTTAATATTGTTATATTTCAATGCATATTTATGCAAAAATCTAATAGACAGTAATTTACAAAAACGATTTACGGGAGAAAAAAAAAAAAAAAAAAAAAAAAAAAACGAAATATGAAAGTTTTTTCATATCAGTGAAAACTCTTAGTTTTAAAATATCTTAATAACGGAATTAAAAATGTTAAATTGACAATAGAAAGGGGAAAAAAATATCACATTTAAGTTTATTTCTTAGCTTCTTTTCATATGTTACAGGTACTAATTTATATTTCAGAAATACAACAGTCGTAAAAGAAAATTACCGGAAAAAGTGCAATATTCTCATTTCCAATTCCTGCATGTAAAACGAACTAGTCGTTTCTTGCTACGAAAAAGTTCTACTTATAAAATGTTAATTTTCACGTAAAGGAATGAACGGCTTGAAATGAATTTCAAAGATTTTAAAGGCAAAACCATACATTTTATTCAATGTATTTAAATCTATGTTTTTTACATTTTTCTTTACAGAAAGACGAAAGGAAGAGAATTAAAATCTTGAATCTTTTCGTCTGAGGGGTTAAGGGAATGATAAATTATTAAAACTGGATTTTTGCATTAAAAAAATACAGTGGCCATAAGTTTTTAAGGTACCGTTCCTAAAAACGTATAACTGAAAAAAAAAAAAAAAAAAAAAAAAAGAAGAAGAAAAAAACGTACAACCAAAAATTTATTTTAACACACTAATACGTAGTAAGGGGTCCAGCGATATTACTAGTATTTTTTTCAAGGACTGACAATACTCCTTGACTTTTTTTAAAGGAATGAATATGGCATTATTAGGAAAAAAAAAAGAAAAAAAAATTGGAAAAGAAAAAAGTTAATCTTTTGCGAACTACAATCTTTTGTGTGTAATACAAAATGTAATTCAATTAATTTACACATTCTAATAAACATTAATAGGCTTGTGTAATAAAACAAATTAAATTTAACCTAAAAATAGAAAGTGTGAAAAAACTCATGGTTAAAATTTTAAGTATTTTTAAATTTTAATGCGTAAAATATGCTTGTGGAAAAGTTAAAGTATCTCTGAAGAGGCCATTATAATAATAAAAATCTAACACATTTTCACTAATTCTTTTTTATCTATTTCATTATTTCCTTTTATATATGTATATAATTTAAATTTACGCAGTCGTATCTACTGTTGATATAGGAATAGTATTCAATTTTTTCTAATCTTTGTCCTTTTTAATTAAGATTTCTATATTATCTTTTAACTTGTTAACTGGGTATGGCGAAATATTTCGTCATTCACGAACTACTACTGCAATGGGCATGACGAAATTTTTCGTCATTCACGAACTACTACTGCAATGGGCATGACGAAATTTTTCGTCATGGAAATTTGCCGTAATATTTTGAACGCATTTAGTTTTATGTAGTTCATATCCTAGCGTGGAAAAATGCGAGTATATAAGGAAAGGGCATGTTTACAAAACAAATGCTCCGTCAATCAATCTTTCCCACACACGAGTGGCAAAAGTTTATTTCCGGTTAACAGGTTAAAGACAAAGTCTTTCATTTTTCTGAGCGAAGACGACATTTTTACAAACAGTTAAAAGCAAAAGACAACATTCTATCCCCAAAAGAAAGATGTCGATTGAACATATTGAAGTTGAAAATTCTCCGGAAACTCTATACAAGTCTAAAGTACGGAAAAGAGTGATAAATCCGCAAATTTACAAAAATTCCTGTAAATCTGGGGGCGTGAGAGAGGTCCTTTAAATTAAACCCTGTTCCTGAAAAGCAATTAAAAGAAAAAGTGGAAAATCAAAGCAAGCAGTCACTTTCGTTTTTCAGATATATATTGCACTCAGTACTATACTTCAAAGAAAAAAGTAATCAGAAAAGATAAGTAAAAAAGTTTTTTTTATTTCTTAACTCTGGAATGGATTTCAAAAAAGGGATTCTTAAACAAAAAAACGCATAAGTAAAATTAAGAATCTACTTCTGACGTAATAAGCGAAATATTTTTATATTAGAATACAATGAAATGATTTGGGAAGGTTTTAGAAGGATGGTTTTTGAAGCAACCGCCAACCACCAGGAAATAATTTTCACTGGTGGTTATTCTGTTTGCAAAATCAGTTTTTAAAAATGCCCCTTTAAATTATTTTGATTACATTAGACAATATTAAAAATGAAGAAGAGGGTCGTAGACCTCGATAAATTCTACTCCAGGGAGGGGAGGGGAGGGGGGGGAGGGGGGGCTCAAGTCTTACAATAACGTATTCATGCTAATTTTGGTGAAAACCACGGGAAACACCAAACGGCTAGCCGACGAGAGCGACCTGGATTCGAACACGACTCTTCCCGCCTCTTAACTTCGAGAGAAGAATCGCTCTCAGACACTGGTAAGGCCCTTAAGGAAAGTAAAGTGTAAAAAAAAAAAAAAAAAAAAGAAAGAAAGAAATTGACGGCTTTTTAGGTGACACTTTTAAAATTTTTTAATGCCGATATAAAATTTCTTATAAAAACAAAGGAAAAACAAAAATAATATAGTATTTGAAAAAGTGATAAACTGATTTCTTTATAAGAAATATATGTATATAAAATTTTCAAATAAACTGTCATCTTTTAAGAAGTATTTTGAGCTGAAAAAATATTGCGATAAACGAAAATTATGGTTGCAGACAAAAGATTTATTTTGCGATTTCGCCGAGGCAGGATGCACTGAAAGTCAAAAAGCAATTTAATCGTAACATAAAAATCTTCTATTCAAACAAAATCAAGCATTACTTTCCGAAAAGCAAAACAACAGAAACATAAATATAGAAATTTCAAAAGAAAAGTTTAGAAAGAGCTATAAAGTTAGAAAAATAAAATTAAGGAGACAATTCCTTAAGACTTTTCAGTACTACTAGTTGAAGGCATGAGACCTCAATTTACATAAATAGTATTTTCAACAACACTATTTCTACTTATATATAAAAATTAATACGAATCATAAATTTTTAAATGTTGATTATTAAAAAAAAAAAAAAAAAATGTTTTTTGATTCTAAAGATTAATTAGATTACATATTTTATTGTTTGAATATCTTTAGATTTCAATATTATTATTATTTTTTTTTTCTTTTTCTTTTTTTTTTTTGAGGGGGCGGGGGGAGGAGATATAAATTAAAACTTCTCTTCTAACTTTGATCCTTCTTAATTCAAAAAAGCTTGAGAAAACATGCATAATTAAATATTTATACGGACTGATTTAATTAAACAAATTAATACTCAAGAGTAAGAGGGAAAATGCGTATGGACATCTTTTTTACTTCTTAAGGATACGATTTCGGAATAAAAAGACAGCAATATCGGTGAATCTGGAAGAAATAATTCCTTTTACCACTTACTGAAATGCAGGGGCGTAGCGTGAAAATTTGATTGGGGGGGGGAGACCCAACGTTTGGCGCCCTTTCGTATTCCTCATCTGAAAATGCCACCCACATACTTTCAAGAGTGTTGCCATCTTTGGAATCGAAGGCACAGGCCCTCTTGTCGGTTAATACGTGCCCCCCCCCTCTCCTTTGGGGCATATTCCTAAAATCTGCCAAGAAAAAAAAAAAAAAAAAACGTTTTTTTTTTTTTTTTTTTTTTTTTCATCCATTTAGCAGTTTTTTTCCCCCTCCATTTAGTAGCTTTTTTTTTATACATCTTTGGAGCATTCTAAATTTTTTCAGCAAATCTATATATTTATACGCAGACATGAAATTCGTCTTACATTTTTAGCCTATTCAATAAAAGGATGGGCTTACGTTCAAAAGATATGGTTAATGTGCTTTGCAGAAATAAATACATACATATATATATATATATATATATATATATATATTCTTGTATGAGACTAAGCAAAAGTATCTTTCTTAGGACAACCAGAGTATTAGTTGCCCTAATTGTTTTGATTTTTCTAAAACTAACATAATTTCATATCCTGTCTTCTCTTCCCATTTGAATATCCATGAAGATTTTTACATAGTTAAAGATTCGAAAAATCTTGTTAATGATATTTGTTCCACTCCGTTCTTGTCTGATGCTATGAAATTACTCACATAAGTTTGATACTTGTTTAATTTTGATATTTTTTAAAATTTTTAGATTTTGTTACATTTTTTAATCTAATTTATTTATTTATTTATTTTCTTCTTTTATTCCATAATTTTGTAGTTCTGACTCTAGGCTACTTTGGCAGGGTGCCCTTTTAAACAGTTTTTAGCACCCTGTGGCCCTTTTTCAACATATTTCAGTACTTATAGGCCCTTTTAACAACATTTTGGTACGAAATAGCCTTTTCTAATATTTTAAATGTTTAGATGCCTTTAGATTTTTTTTTTCCTGACTTTTAAACTTTCTTAGCAATAGTTCTGCAGCATTCCTGGAATAACAAATGCATACGGCCTATATATATATACAAGGAAAATTAGTAATTTACTTTTGTTACGTACAAAAATCATAACATAGAACACCGCAAATTATACAAATAATGCCCCTTTTTATTGAATTCCCTCCAGGCGGCTCTTTTATTTTAGCACTATTCTCCTCACACCAGTATTTATGTTTACATTCATCTGTATATATTTTTGCTGTTCACTTAAAACAGTTTGGTGCATTGCCGCTTTGACTGCAGCACTTGTGCCTATTTTTTTCGCCTGACGAAGAATCGTGTGTTCTTTCAAACCGAAATAATTATTGCAAGTTTATTGCTTTTTATGGTTTAGTATTCAATGTATTTATTTTGTAATAATTGCTTTTAAACGCCAGTTCGGTGGTGTTTTCTTATTATGAAATTAGGTATTGTTCACTCTTAAGGAAAAAAAATTCAGTAATTTATTTATTACTGTTATTTTATACATTTAAACCAATTAAAAAACGTTTTTCTTTTTTCCCATATCGTGTGAAAAATATTTTAAGAAATCTAGTAGCCGTTGCTAAGGAACGCGACACAATTATCGCATGCCTTTATGTGGAAGAACAAACTAAAAAAAAAGTCCCGTTGTCAAAAATTAAATCTTTTTTGTACAGAAATTTATATCTTACTTAAGTGTTGGTGTCGGTGTTTGGGAAAGAAGCCGATTGACTGCTCTAGGGTCCTAGGCCTGAGAGGGAGTGCCTTCTGTGGAGGTCTTTTAGGGGGTCCTAGCCCGTATTTCCGCAAGTTTCGGAGAAAACCCTGGAAAATTCCGAACGACTAGGCCGACAAGCACGACCTGGTATCGTACCCGGCACCTCACGTCTACCAGCTCATGTCTACCACAGAAAGATTGCAGATTCAATAATCGAGCCAATTGAAGACCATCATGAAAGTCAGTCTCTGGTGCACGTAAACTCTGTCGTGGCTGCAATGTTCACCATGCTCCGTGCAAATAATACCTCTGGGAGATACTGAAGTGGCGGAGCCATCTTTTCCGCAGAAGATAAAAATTGCTATGGCTTCTCTTCGGACTGCCACTGGGACGTTAATCCCAAACCGTCGCCAATTGCCCAATATGTGCCTATTAATGCGATGTTAAATCAGCTTCCTCGCGCTGTTTCATGTTAAGAAGCACCTGTTGAATTCTATAGACTTATAAATATTTCAAAATCCTTAAGCGATGAAACTAAAATAAAAAAATTGCTTAAAGGATCACTTAGAATCAAAAATTGTTAGTGAGAAATCATTATAACCAAATCAAACCTCATCTAATTTCGTTTTTATACAATAGCCATAACGTACAATAAACTGCTTTTTTTTTTTTTTTTTTTTCGAGCTAAGGTTTTGAAAAATCGTAATTTTAAGTTTTGGGGGTGAGAAAGCGATTGTGCATACTTACGAGTCAGTTGTAAGTATCTGAAATGGGAGAAGGGTGCCGCAGTCGCCACAGAGCGCGAATTTGCTAAGGTCAGAATTTTCAAGGGTCGTTGCATGGTAAGTGAACATGCTGTTGTAGGTGCCTGAACAGGGAAGGGCGCCGCTCAGCTGGAGTTTGCTGCTAATTTATTCTTAAAGGGTCCTGAATACGATCAAAGTTTTAAACAGTCTTTTGCACGGTAAGCGAACAGACTATTGTAAGTGTTTGAAATGGGAAATCATGCCATAGGTGCCCCCAAACAGGAATTTGTTATAACCAGATTTTTTTTAAGGGTTGTGAATACGAAGAGAATTTTCAAGGACTGTTTGCACAGTAGGAAAATAGGCTGTTATACACGTTTAAAAAGGCTGTTTTAGGGCAATTAGTTAAAAGGGCGCCACCTAACGGGAGTTTGCTACAGTCAGACATTTTGATGCAAACTTTTTTTGCTGGTCGGTGAACCAGTTGGTCAATGAAGGCAGCTTCTGATGCATAAAAATCTTAAGTGTTTTTGGTAACTAACGGTAATCAACAAAAAATTATGATCCACTTTCAAATGGACTTCATGGTGCAAAACAGCGCCCCCAGAAACCTCATTATGCCTTTGTAGGTGCCTGAACAGGGAAGGGCGCCGCTCAGCTGGAGTTTGCTACTAACTTATTCTTAAAGGGTCCCGAATACGATTAGAATTTTCAACAGTCTTTTGTACGGTAAGCGAACACGCTATTCTAAGTGAACAAAACGGGAAATCATGCCATATGCGCCCCCAAACAGGAATTTGTTATGATCAGATTTTTTAAGCGTCATGAATACGATGGGAATTTTCAAGGGTCGTTTGCACGGTAGGAAAACAGGCTGTTTTAGGCGTGTTAATTAGTTTCGAGGGCGCCGCAGGCGCCACCTAACGGGAGTTTGCTACAGTCAGACATTTTAACGCAAACTTTTTTTGTTGGTCGTTGAACTTATTGGTCAGCTTGTGATACACGAAACTCTTAAGTGTTTTTGGTAACTAACGATAATTAACAAAATTATGAACCATTTTCAAATGAACTTTAAGTCGCAAAACAGTGCCCCTAGAAACTTCAATATGCCACCCTATTTTTTAAAACATTTGGGGGGGAGACTCCCCCCCCCCTCAAGCTACGCCCCTGCTGAAATGTTTCAATGGTGGTGTTGTAGGGGTTAACGCCGATTGGCTGTATTTAGGTCCTAGTTATTTGTGTAATGCTCACCATGGGAGACCTTTTAAGGTGTCCTTAGCCCGTACTTACGCGAGTTTCGGAGAAAACCACAGAAAAAATTTGAACGGCTACAAGCACGATCTGGGGTCGAACCGGATACTTCGTGCCTACCAGTTTGGAGAGTAAAAGCTCTCGGCCACTGGTAGAGCTCTGAAAATTTTCAACGAAGATGGGCGAAAGCAACTAAGCATTAAGTAGTTGTAGTATTATAAAAGATTTTATGTTAAGTTAAAATAAAGCAATTAAGATTTTAAAGCAATTTAATGACATATTCTCAGTATATATTTTTTTTTCCTTTTCTCTCTAAGTTTTCAACATCCTGGGCAACTACCTAATGATGAGCTTTGCACTTTTACAGACGTATGCAGAGAAGGGCAAAGGATGAGGTATATCGAGAATTTTTTTTTTTTTTTACTTTTACTTGTTTGATTGGCAGCAACACTCCCCTGTTGCGATTAATATTCCACACAACATGTTGGAGAAGGCAGATGTAAACGAACGAGATCATACAAGAAAATGCGTCCAGAAAAAGAAAAAAATTATGTCGGGCTATCGATGATGCCAAGCGAAAAAACTAAACTGGCTTTAAACTTATTTTACCATGTTTTTTTTTTTTTTTTATTATTAACTTCGATTCTTGTGTGTTTGTTTGTGGGTTTGTTTGTGTGTTTGTCAGGGACAAATTTTGCAATCGATTTTTAACTAACTTCCCGACTAGCTAGATATTTGAAATTTTCAGGACAGTTCACAACACGGTGACAATACATTTTTCTAATAATTTTAGTCAACTATTGCATGCCCCGCTGCCTTCGACAGCGCTTATATGATTCGACAGAAAATTTATTTAACTAACTTCCCGACTAGCTAGACATTTGAAACTTTCAGAATAGTTCAGAACACGGTTAAAATACATTTTTTTAATACCTTTAGTCAACTGTTTCGGGTTTCCGCTGCCTTCGGCAGCGTTATCAGTACAAAACTTGCAATCGATTTTTCACTAACTTTCCGACTAGCTAGACATTTGAAACTTTCAGGACAGCTCAAAACACGGTGACAATACATTTTTTTAATACTTTTAGTCAACTGCTTCAGGTCCCCACTGCCTTCGGCAGCGTTTATATGATTCAACAGAAAATTTATTTAACTAACTTCCCGACTAGCTAGACATTGGAAACTTTCAGAATAGTTCAGAACACGGTGAAAATGCATTTTTAAAATATTTTTAACCAAATATTTCGGGCTCCTGCAGCCTTCAGCAGCGTTACCAGTACAAAACTTGCAATCGATTTTTCACTAACTTCCCGACTAGCTAGATATTTGAAACTTTTATAATAGCTCAAAACACGAGAGCAATGAATTTTTTTAAAACTTTTATCCAATTGCTCCGGGTTCCCGCTGCCTTCGGTAGCGTTTATATGATTCAAAAGAAAATTTAAAAACATGGTATATAAAATGATCTTTTTATCTTGTAATTATATTATTATAAACACCGCTTTTATATTTGCTTTTGGTGAATCGATTCAATGATTTACTAATAAAGATATACTACTAATTGAAAATAAATATAGTTAAATTTTCAAAAATCGTAATTTTTGCCATTTTTGTTATATCAACGGCACGCACCGCTGAATTTAAACAAACATTCTGAAGCGCTATGTCCTTTTATGCTCAAATTACCGCATCTAAAAAAAAAAAAAAAATAATTCTGGAACAAGAAAAAAAAAGTATTTTACGAAAATGATTACCTAACGTAGATGTAACCAAAACAAAGTTGAAATTGGACGTTTATTATTACAGCAAACATTGCGCACGGTTCTTTTTTTCTTTCATCTTTTTCTTATAAAGTAGTTGCATCTGTTCCTTTGGAATTGCCACGGTCAACTGCTCTCAACCGAGGTCGCTATGAATTCGGTTAAATTTGTTCCTCTTTCTTTTTAATGAGGGGAGGAGGAATTCGGTAGAGAATCTGTTCATCCTTAACGAGGGGAGGAGGAATTCCTTTAAGTTTTTGGCGATTCTGAAAATAGGGATAGTAGGTTGTAGAATTTGCAGAATCTTTTAAAAGTATTGTAAAAGACTTCTTTTGAACAAGTTATATTACCATTTACCTTTTGAACAAGTTATATTACCACCAAGTTATATTACCATTTAATTTATATTACCACAAGTTATACTACCACAAGTTATATTACATTACGAAGTTATATTACCATTTACAAGTTATATTACCATTTATATTACCATATATTACCATTATATTACCACCACAAGTTATATTACCAAGTTATATTACCATTACATTACCAAGCTATTATCATGTTATAAAAAACCCCCAGAGAACTGGCGTTTAAAAGTAATAGTACAAAACTTAAAAAGCAGGAACACGCAACAATTTTTTCGGGTCGAAAGAAGACACGATCCTTCATCAGGCGAGCAAAGTAGGCACGCGTGCTGCCAATGACGCGGCAACGCCCAACGTTTCAAAGTTTTGTACTCATTGCTATTACCATGTTCTTATTTAATGCTAATTTCTTAGCAAATGTTATATCCTACACTCAACAAATTGAAATTGTCAATAATCCAAACTCTAAATTCTCAAAAAATAGAACTACAATGCCACGAAGTTAAAACTTACACATTAAAGAAATTCTTTTTTTTATTCTCCTTTATATCTACTTATGCCATAAGTACTAATTCTGCTCATCAAACGATCAGTTTTTACATCTCAGAGTAGAAATTAAAGAATTACGGTTAGGATTATCCCACTTCGAAACTATAAATAAGCTATAAATCTGAAGTTTTTCAACAAATGGGGATGAACTAGCTACTCCAGAGGAGAAATTCCACTCCCAAGTTACCCTCTGAATTAAGTAGTGCTTCCGAATAAATTTTTGCGCAACTACTTTATAAGAAAGAAAAAAAGAACCTGCGCAATGTTTGCTGTTGTAACAAACGTCCAATTTTTTGGTTACATTTCCTTTGAATTTAAAACTTAAAAAAAAAAAAAAAAAAAAAAAAGTCGATTTCTAAAGAAATAAACTTAAAAAAAGAAAGACAGAAAGAAAATGAGAATACTTGAATTAAATTTCCCCTCATTGGCAATCACACACTTTTCACTTAAAAATACGAATGCTGTAAAACATGAGATTGACTTATAAATAATTTTTTGCCCACATAAATCTGTACTTTTATCTAGAAAGTGTTTGGGGAGAGTTTGGTTTGTCTCAATGATTTATTTATTTATTTTTAAGGAAAAATATTTTTTTAGTCATTTTAATTTTTACTTTATGGATACTTCAATTCGTCGTACAGTTTTATCATATATCATTAGATTGCCAAATAATGTAAATGTAATAAAGAAGTAATATGTAATAAAGATATCAAATAATACGTAATAAAGAAATCAAAATAATGGCTTATGCTTTCTGTTTTCGCATAGTTTGTTTCCGAAAAAAAAAAATATATATATATATTACATCTGGGGGCTTTCAAAGTTTACCTTAAAAAAAAAAATAACATCATCAGTATCTTTTAAATATGAGTAAATAATATCTTTCTCAAATCTTATATGGAGGGCAATTAGTATAAAGGTAGAAACGTATCAAATTAAGAGTAATATTTCCTACACGACTGTAAAATAACATCAGACAACCATGCATGCAATAATACATATATAAATACTGGCTGATTATAATAAAATGAAGTAAGTAGCAACTTGTAGATAAAACGAACGAGCGGATTGCCACCAAATTTGGTATGTGTGCGATTCATTGAATGTTCTCAAGAAAAAAAAAAAAAAAAAAAAAAAAAATCCATCCAATGTCACTTTGAATAAAAACACAGGAAATATAACAAAGGAAAGGGTTCCTACGGTACGTATAAATATTTTAATATTTATTAATTAGTTCATGAACTTGTAGGGATCACTCAGTGTGTTAAATTTGCCATTCTCCTGTATAAAAGCGCCACCGGGTCGACATTTTTTTAACTACAAATTTTGTTTAATTCCTTAAGCATAGAATGTTTTTTTTTTTTTTTTTTTAATCATAAAATTCTGATTTTATTTTTCTTTATTTAAATCAGATTTATTATTATTATTATTATTATTATTAAAATAGCTTTATATCACATTTTATTTAAGCGAATTAAATTATAATCGTGGTATGTAATTTTAATCATATTTTCAAATTATATAAGTATATATTTAAATTTATATTAATGAACTAGTTATATTTAAATTAAAAGAGCTAGTATTTTTCAGTATAATACCATTGTAACACATATTTTTATTAGGACACATATAAGGATGAAACTTTTCAGGGGCTACCCCTGAATTCAGAGTTTTTGAAATATTTGCTGCCTCTGGATTCCATGATAATGATTTTGTTTATATATATATAAAAAAAATCATTTTGAATGTTTAATTTGTTCTATAATCTGTCAAGAACTCTCTGAATACCACTTATTATGGGTATAAATAAATACTTTTAACAATAGCCATATAATATACATATAAAGTGAAAAAATTTAATAACGTTATGAAATTTAGCAATTAGTAGATACATAATAATACCAACAACACTCACATAAAAGTGATTGTAATTCAATTTAAATGTTAGCACATATTTTTTCTATGATTCATTGACAGTATCAATTAATAGATAAATTCATTTTAAATTACTTAAGCTAATGTTAGCTAGCAATTAGAACCATAACACTAAGTTCGACAAGGTGTGATTTTTATCATGCGAAATTCAAATATATATATATTATCAAATAAGTCTCCCCTCATCATTTATTCTGCAGTCAAGTAGCAGTTTTCAGGGTTTTTACATGTTAGGTAGTTTCACTGTGATATTATTATCATGATTCAACGCTTTAATCGAAAGTACGAGTTCTACTTAGTACCTAGTTGATTTCTCAATTTGTTGTGTACGATGTTACAAAGCCGCATCCTTTCAACAATGCCTGCAGATGATGCTTTTATTGTGGATAATATTTCTGATACCGATTCTATGATGCGATTTCTATAATACTTTCAAAGATAATTTTAATATTCTAAACATTGATTCCTCCCCCCCCCCCCAAAAAAAAAAAAAAAAAAAAAAAAAAAAAAATCAAATCAAATCAGTCAATTTTATTTTATTCGTTACATTCCCTCGAAAACAAAGTTCAGATGTACTTGTAATTTCTTCCAAATACTATGAACAAGAACTTGAAATATAAATAAAACTACTTACGGGATAATTATTTTTCTTTAAAACATTACTTGTATTAATTTATAATAATTAAAACTTTGATTTTAATCAATCACTTCATAAAATTTAAATTTTATTTTCAAAAGTAATTCTAAAAATTGATTTTAATCAAACGATTAAAAGAAAAAAAAAAAAAAACTCATCCGATTTAAATCAATGGTTTTAATCGGCTGATTAAAATCCTTGTCACCCTTCTTGAGCACATCTCATAAATCGTTCACAGTTCTCATACCAAATTTGATGGCGATTCGATCGTCTGCTTTAGCTGTAGGGTGATGTTTATATCGGAAATTCAATTATAACTTCCCTATATATTACAGCTATAATTAACAATAAACGTCATTTTCACAAAATTTCCATTCCACTCTTTCTTTTCCAATTAAAAATAAGGGCTATTTAAGCACATTCCATGGAGAATATAAAACGTTAAAATACTCAAAAAACATAACATTGTAGAAGCTGTATTATATAATTGAACTAGCAGACCCGGCCACGCGTTGCTGTGACTAAGTTATACGTTGAATTATACGGCTGTAAACTATTTAGTACAGTTAAATTATTATTTACGAACAAAGACGAAAACGTTGTAGCCGATGTAAAAACCCACAGGGTTGAGATTTGAAACTTAGGTCAAAATTTGGAAGCGATTGATAAAAATTTTCGTAGTGTTGATATTAAGCACAAATTAATTTTATTGTAGGGTCCTATAAATTTTAATGGAGAAGTGATATATATTATTTCTAATGCTACTTTGGATAAAATTGCTAAAATGACTAATATATAAATTAAATTCTATTAAAATTCTATTAAAATAAAAGTATAAAAGAAACAGACGATTTTAAAATCAATTTTTTATGGAGGAGTGAAATATAATATATGCTATAATGGATAATTTTACTATTAAATGACCTCATCATTTTAAATATTTTAAAGAGGGCAACAGCTGTAGTTATAAAAGGGAAAACAATAAGGCTAAACCAGAAAAATAAGTAAATTTGATAAATATTTTAAAACTTTAAAATTGGAAATCTTATGAAATATTGGACATTTAAAGTAAATACATGTATCATTTTAAATACAAAAAGATTTTGGAAAAGTTTAGTGTATTTTAACGAAGTGATGAGAAGTTTTTGAGTATGTTAAAATTTTAATAGTAAATTCAAGTCAATAAAGATGGGAAACATTGAGGATTAAGATAAGAATAATTATAAGATTTAAAAAAAAAAAAAAAAAAAAAAAAACTTTTTATATACCATGCTTTTAAATTTTAATATACTAATAATATACAAATTAAAAGGAAAATGATAAATATTCTATCATAGTTTGAAGTCAAATTTGTTTTCAAATGTCTAAATAAAATATCTGATGTAAGATACTAATATTTTGCAGCGGAATAGATTTCATTTCTGTCATCCTTGGCGAAAAAAAAAGAATATCGCCAAATTATCTGGCGAAAATATTTAATTCCTTTCAAAAATCATGGTTATTTTAACAACTTATATTAAAAGAGTAATGAATAATATGAAACAATATTTCGTACAATACATATTACATGTCATACATACGTACAATGAATAATACATATTACATTTCGTACAATGCATACATCTGGCATGTATATTTTCGTGTTACGCTTTTGATCGCCAAATAATAATAATAATAATAATAAAAAGCCAAGGGAGACAGAGTTTTGAAATTTAAAATTAAAATTTTGTCAATTTGACAGCAAAATAATTCAATCTAACACCCGCGATAACTAATACATATCTATACCCAAATATAAGGATTAAAATCGGGAAATAAATTTCCTCGATTTTTAATAATTTCTTACAAAAAATCCAGTGGGCAATTAACATAGGAAATCTTTTTCTTGGCTGCACAGACGGTCAGTGAGTCACACTTCGCTTGCGTATAGAACTCATAGATATAGTATAGCATATATAGAATAGAGTGATCATTGGGGAGAAAAAAGTTATTCCTTTTCATTTGGGAAAAGACGACGTTTTTACCAAAATATGGCCGTCTTTCCCCGAGTGAATACACACGGGAATACATACTAATATTTTAGCAAATAAAATTTATGAATAATTTATTTGCTAAAGGGGAATGGAAGACTCCAGATACAGTTTCAAATTCATATTTCTTTCTTTCTTTTCTTTTTTTTTTTTTTTTTTTTCCAATACCACTTAATGGCTGTTTCCAAAGCTTTTTTTCGGCATCAAAAATCTTTCTACGATAACATGGGGATGAGAGATCTATATATATTACTATATCTATGATAGAACTACATTAGCACTTTATCAATGTGTATAAAATCTTTAAATTGATTATGACGTCAATTTTCGTGAGATGCATAATTTAACTTTTTATAATTTTTTAACGTTCACGTTTGATTAAATGTATTTATTTTTATGTCGAAAGAAAATGAACTCGTATTTTTTTTTTTTTTTTTTTTTTTTTTTTTTTTGGCAACAATTAAATTAATGGAACTCACAGATATTTTGGAGCAACTTTAATAAAGGTCTATAATTAACAAATAATTGCAATAAAACAATATTGTGACAATAAATTGAGATAAAAACTATCCTATCTCTCAAGTTGGACCAAACTGCACACAGTGTGCAAAATTTCATCAAAATCAGTTCCTTAGTTTAGGAGTTTACCCCGGACAAACATCGTGACACGTAATTTATATATATATACAGATTAAATTATAAAGTTTTGATCAATGAAGCACAAATAAGTAAAAAACAGGATTAATTTCACTGTATTATCTTCATTATAATATGAATTCAATTTACACTTCAGTCTAAGTAACACGTGGCCGGCTATGCTAACACCAAAAATTTAAAAAGTGGAAATAATTGAATTATACGAAATTTATTAATAGGTTAAAAAGTTGAAGATTCTTTGTGTAGATGGCAGCACCAAATATATTTCAGCTTTCATTTCAACCCAATCGAAAGGTATCGACATCTGTTAGAATCATTTGGAGTTAACAGATAATTGTGACTGTCAAATAATAACAGACAAATAATTAGCAATAAATTAAAATTGCGACTATAATTTGAGATTTAAACTATCCTATCTCTCAAGTTGGATCGAACTGCACATGGTGTGCGAATTTTATTATAATCGGTTAAGTGGTTTAGGAGTCCATTGAGGACAAACATTGTGACACGAGATTTATATATATTAAGAAAGATATGCGAGTTTCGATCGAGGTAAGTTGTGGTGTGGTGCCAACCGACCGTGTGAAGGTCCTAGTCTTGCGTATCTATTACATATTGGTAAACATACAAGAAATTACGTAACAGACTCACAACTCATATACACACGCGCATACACAAAAATAAATAAAATAATTAAGTAACTATTAATAAGATTTTAAGTTTCTTTTTTTAAAAAATTATTCAAATATATCTTAAAATATTATAAATTATGAAAGACAGACGAAAGGGGTAGGGGGACAAACAAAAGTAATAGAGGCAGGTTAGGTTAGTTTCTTCCAAGGTGGAAAAAACCGCAGAAAAAACCGGCTGGGAGAAAGAAATAGGTTTCTTCCAAGTGGAAGAAATAGGAGAAATGTTTTCTTTAAAAATTTATTATGTAAGTTGTAACTTTATAAGGTACAATGAAAGCATTTTTTTTAATTAATAACTTTAAGTACATTTAATTATACCTATAAAAATTTAATTATTAATTATATATGCTAAATTAATAATTACATGAGATTTTTAGCCAAGATTAGATCATGCACCAAAATACTCAAAATCCACTAAAGAAATCAATTTCAATTTAACCAGTGTAAAGTTTTATTATTTAAACAATGTTATTTTTTTAATCGGTAGTTAAATAGTATGGATAACTTGCCTACTTTCTGATAGAAGAACTTTTAACTAACAACCAGTTAATTCAGGGGACAAGTGCACAATAATTACTGTATTGCAAAATGTCCATCATCCTCATTTTCTTTATTGCACTGCAACAAATTATAACAAAAAGTTTTTGGCAGTTGAATATTGTTTGATTACTGATATAAGTTTGATTGTAACAAATAAAAAAACATTTAAAAGACCCTACAAATATTTTAAAACAGTATTGTACATTACCAAACTTTCTTTTATATCATTTTATAAAACAGCGCCACTTACCGGTTAATATGCACAAAAAATTAATCAAGAAATTTTATCGCAATAATGATTTTACATATACAAGTTTAGTACAATCTTAATAACAGATATTAACATATAGTCAAGTCATGTGAAAAAAAGAAAAAAGAAGAAACAGAAGATGTGTATTAGCAGCGCCTGCAAACGTATATAAGCATAAATTAACTTAACATTTTTTCATATAATGGCTATTTCCAGGGTTGGCCAATTTTTACCAAAGTGGAAAAAAACATGGTAAAAACCGTGGAAAAAACCGCCCCGGCAAAAATTACCAGTATTTTAAAACAGGGTTTTAAGGATTTGAATCACATGATTTCAATGTTTAAATCATAATTTAACAAATTTTAATCAGAGATTTAATTACACTCCTCATCAACTGATTCTTTTGTAAACCATTAGAACAGTACATTCTAAAATTTCTTTAAATGAAATTTTTTAAATCAACAATAATGGTAATATTTTTCACTTTTAAAAATGTTTAGAATACCTTCTAAAAAATATTCTTAAATATTAACTAAAATGTTTGTATAAATTTTAACAAATTTATTTAGTGTAAAAGCATTTAAATATGCTAAAAGTGCATTTAATTAGCCATTACATTTTATATGACTTAGTCATATTATTTAGTCGCACATTTATTACACCCAAAATGCAAAGGAGAATTCTTCAACAAAATTTAATTCTTGAACAAAAGCAGAAAGCTCAAAGTGGTTTCAAGAAATAGATCATGAATACCTATTGCTATAAAATTCGACATGAACGAATCTCTTTTACCACAAATATATTTTACTGATAATGATGGTGATTGAATCAGTTGTTACAGCTCACAGATGGTGGGAAAATATTTCGTTGGTTTGTATCATATCAAAGAATTTCTGTAATCCTTTGTGAAATTGTTGAACAAGTTTCTCTACAACGGAAAGAAATTTTCAATTTTTTTTATTTTATTCATTCTAATATATATTAAAAAAAAAAAAAAAAAAAAAAAAAAAAAAATCTTAAAACTTCCATGAAATTTTATTTGAATGGGGGAAAATTCAGCAAGTCAAATATCGAGTCAATTATTGACCCGCTGTTCTAAAATTTGCGAGTCTCTGATCATGCATTTTTTGGAATTGATACATAAATTGCAAGTAAACTCGTTCTCTGAATGTGTCATTCTCAAGATTTTTTACTACAATAAAATAAAAATGTAATTTTGTATATTTTTATAGTTATGTTCAGGGACTGACAAATATCTTAGGAGCCAGAGATAGCAAATTATTTCTATCGCAATACTCACAGCGAAGCGTAGAGAGGGTAATATTTCATAGTGAATAAATGAAATTCAGTTAAAAATGTAAACTAAGAAAATTTTAAATAAAGTCCATTGAATTTGATGAACACCATACTAATTAATATTTTCTCGCTTTAAGTTCAAACACGGTTTGCTTTAGATAATATTCAGGATGCTGGTACTACTTTGTTCACAAAAAAATGTTGACATGGGAAGTGCCAATATAATAGTAAGAAGATTTGTCAAGTGTGGTAATCTCTTTATGAAAAAATATCCTTGAAAAACAGAGGTAATTATTAAATTTTTCCCGAAAACATTAAAATTATACCATTCATTCAATATATAAGCAATGCCATCTTTTATACCAAGAGGAGAAGGTGGGAGGAAAAGCAAAAATATAATAAAAAATATAAGTACATGAAATTTAACTGGTCACCAATAAGATATTTATAGTCGCCCCGGCGTCCGGGATTTGTCAGACCCTGGTTATATTATTTATTATTAATTATTTAATTCTAATTAAATTTTAAGTTAAAAAATTTTTCAAAGACATTTTTCATTAAGGCGCAAAATGCAAAGGCTGAAAATTCAAATATAGTGCCATTTTAATTTCATTTTTCCACTTTTCCTCATTTTTTCCATTTTTGTCACTTTTTTTGGTTTTTTTTTCACTTTTTGCCGGCAAAAAGCCAACCCTGGCTATTTCGTATATAAAGTTTGGTACACTTATACGATATAGAAGCTGAGATGTAGCCTTCTTGTACATAGTGGAAATAACAGCGCCACCTGTTTGTCGCTATACACCAAAATTGACAGCACTGATTAGTATAAGTAAAAAGAAGCACTTCTAAGACCTGTGAGAACCCTAGAGTTATTAGTTTAGTATGCAAACTACCGCTCAGTCAGTTATTTTCTTAAATGGCACCATTACAGCTGAAGTTATTTCTTTTTAAAACAGATCTATTTTGTGACTTCAATTTTATTTAGGACTTCATATAAGTTTTAAATAAAAATATTTCTATATTCTTTTTTACATTAGATATCCGTTATTGTGTCAGTTACAAGGATGCCAAGATAAGATACTGACAAAAATTAAATTTCATACCACTATTTAAGAATAGTATCTTTGTTATATTTAATCGTAAATAATTATTACAAAGAATTAATACATTTTTTTTTCTTATTTAAATATAATGTTTATAGTTTTGATCTGCTGCTCATTAGTTAACCCTTAAATGCCTGAGTATTTTTAAATAAATTTAAAAATGTTTTACTTCTTTCCTCTATTAAATAAATCATGGGAAACATACTTTAAAAAATCATACCTTATTTTAACTATGGTTTACAGCTAAAAAGCAATTTGTTGCTAATCAGCAAATATGAGGCATTAGAGCTTCAATATTATTCTAATAATACTTTAGAAGGCAAAATTGGGTATGTTGCCGAAAGGCACACTCGGCATTTAAGGGTTAAATATTTTCCCAGATGATACCACTGAAAGCTATATTTTAATTTGAAAATAAAAATAAATAGAATAAATAAAAAATGAGAATAAATGAAAATTATTCCATATGGTATTAAACAAAAAATAAATAAGAATGAATAATACAAATAAGAATAAATAAATGGAATATTTAAAAGAAAACTTTTGATAATAAATATGCTTGTGATTTTTTTTTCTTCCTTATTCCTCCTCCTTCAATGCACATATGTAAAAGATTCGTCACTACTAAATATTTATATGCTTTTAAGTAAATTTTCCCCTCAATAAAAATTATAAACTGCATGTATATAGAAATTTAATTAATTTAATTTAATCAACACTATATATTAAATTTTAATGAGACCAGAAATTAGTAACTGACATGTAATTTAAAGCATAATACAGAAATATTTCTATTTAAAACTTATATGAAATCTAATGTTGTAAAACAGATTCATTTTAAAAAGAAATAATTAACTACAACAGTGATGGCGCTATGTAAGAAGTTATTAACTGACTGAGTGGTAAATCATAATAAACCAAATACAACCCTGAATATCATGGAATTAAACACATACTTGATAATCTAAAGAGATTAGTAATTAATTTACAACATAAGCATACAATATGATGTTTCGGGGTGATGCGATACAAAGGTAAAAAACAATCACACGACTTCCATTACCGACTATTATTTTTTGGATGTGGTCAGAAGACAAATATTAATACTAATTGATTATATTATAGTAATTGATCTAAAAAAATATACACCTAACAAATTTCCTGCTAGAGAAAACTGATACATGTGTAAAAAATGTATAAACAGAGTTTACATAGCGAGTAAAAAAAAAAAAAAAAATCGGTAGAGCATTTTTTGGAAATACCCATTTCCGAGATCTAAAATTGACCTACCTAATGAGGATGGCTGTCAATTTTCCTGTAATAACCACGTAATACTGGCAAAAGGATATCTAAAAGGGGGTTTATGTAGCAGTATTCAAGAAAATCATTAGAGTCATTTTTGAGATACTTTCATTAAAATTTGGCAAACTCAATTATTGACCAAAATACAACAATTACATACGAAAAATCTAAAAGAGAGCTAATATGGAGAGTTTGAAAAAAAAAAATCCGTACAGCCGTTTTTGAAGAAACGCACTTCTCAACTTAAAAAAAAAAAAAAAAACTGCGCTAATCAGATGATTTGGAACAATAAAAAGCTTAAAGGGGGAAAAAATTACTTGCTTCCAAACTGCAAATTTTGTTTTTAAACTGCAGTTATTCTACAGATTTTATGATTTTTGTTTCAAATACCTTCACATTTTTTTTTTTTTTTTTTTTTTTTTAGCTGGGTTGAGAGACCTTAAATTGGTCTACTTATAGGTACAGGAAGCCTATCAATTTTCATGAACTAACCAACTATTACATACGAAAGAACATCTAATAGGGTGTTTATACAGCAACTTCATAGAAAAACGTTAGAGCCGTTTTCGAGATACGGACTTACGGACCGAATTCCGGTTTCATATGTCCCACTTCCGGTTTTCTAATTTTCACCAAAAGTTAAAAAACTCATCAGTACATCAGACCTAACTCAAGTTTTGTCATTCTACCTTTATTAGTTTAGGAGAGATATGATAGTCAGAAGATTCCCCCACACACATACACACATAGACCTTATATACTAGACAACGCATTTCCCCTCGTTATTTGACTGCATCATGAACGAGCTTCCCCAGCAAAATTGTCACGTGATGTTGGTCTAGAGGAAGAGTGGAGAATCATCACTATGTTATTTTTCTGTAGGAACGAATTTTGTGTTTTTTAATATTTTTATTGTGCACGCACTTTTTATTTTAGCATTTAGATTTACACATGGATGGAAAGCTAAACTTTCATAGATTAATTACATAGAAAAAAAAAAATTATGATAAATCATAGTATATAAGGTCTATGCATACACACTGATCAATTACCAAAAATCACTTTTTTGGGCTCAGGAGACCTTAAAACATGAAAATCAGTTGAAAACTCAATTAAATTTTTGGATCGAATACAATACTCCCATTACCTACAGTAGTAGGGTAATGGAAGTAAATAATAATAATAATGTAGGTTTTTCAGTTAAAATAGCACTGAATAAAAAACTAACATATTATTGTAAGACTTGAACATAAAAACAAGTATATTTTTTCCACAGGCCACGGCAACCGAATCGCAAAAAATCATAGGCAGACATGTACACACACGGCCCATTTATTCGGATTACAGTCAATCCATAACTCATCTTGCCAAAGGAGCTGCGTATAGCAAGACAGTCCCAGTCAACAAAAGCACAGTGGAACCGCCAAGCAAGAAGGATCAGGGTTCCCACTCAATTTCAAAAATAAAATTCCCTGACTTTTCCAGGTCAATTTTTAGAAAATTCCAGTCACAAAATTTGGTTTGAGACATAAAAAATAGCTTGCGGTATAAAACAGAACATAGCTCGCGACATAAAAGACAACATAGCAACGTGACTAGCGATATAAATTGAATGCTCAAAAAGTATTTTCCAGGTTTGTATCATCATTTTTCCAGGTTTTTTAGCAATATTTACGATTTCCCCTGATATTTCCCTGACTTTTTTCATAATTTCAAATTCCCTGACATTTCCAGGTTTTCCCTGTTCTCCCTGACCCGTGGGAACCCTGAAGGATTATCCCAGTGATCCACTGAGGCAAAAAAATTGTTAATCAATGTATGACTGGCCACAATAAAAGATAAAGCATGCGAATACTTGGTCAAAACAACTGGAGTATGCTTTAACAATTTTTTAAAAATGAAAAAGTGAAAGAACCTAAGTAGTGGATGAGTTTATCGCCAAACATCAAAGCAACCATTTAGAGCTTCAATTAACCACTATTCCAAGACATTTGTATACACATGACCAATTTCTTCAAATTACGGCACCCATCCGACTCATTGTGCATGGGGAGCAAAACCTACATATAGTACAGTGCAATAGTCCAATACTGCAGAGAGGCAATGGACACGCGGGACGGAAATATCCCGGTGTTCTACTGCGGCACCAACCACTACGCTTTCAAGGAGCCAAAGAAAACTGTGATAAAAAATCTTTACCCGTAGTACTATTTAGAACAGAATACAAGAAAAAAAATATTACCACAAGGCGAAACACAAAAACCCCTCTTATCCAGCAGCTTGGCACTAAGAGCCAAATAGACAGTATAGTGTGGCAGTCCCAAAACAACAAGAGGACAGTGGAAGGTAATGCGTGGGACAGGATAATCTCGGTGACCCACTGTGGTGCCGATCACTGCACTTTCCAGAAGGCAAGAAATTGTTACTCAGTGAATCACTATCCACAATGTAAGCCGAAGCAGAGGAATATTTGGCCAAAATGACTACAATATGCTGAAAAGTTGATAAAAACAAAAACTGAAAAATACCTAAGCGGTGGATGACTTCATATGCACCCAAATTCAATAAGCATAGTGTTTCATAATAGTCCTCCTATATTCTAAGTTTTGTGCAATTATATAGAACAGAATCTGAGATATAGTCTTCCTGTTCACAGGGAAAATTTTAGCATATGAGTGCTACTTATCAGCCGATATGCACCCAAATTGAATCAGCATAATGTTTCATAATAAACCTCTTATACATCAAGTTTTGTTCAATTAAACACAACAGAACCCGAGATACAGCCTTCCCAATGAGAGAAATAACTATATGGCAGCACCACTTGTTGGGCGATTTGCATCGAAAGTTGATAGGCACTAATTTATGTCAAGGTGCAACTACATACAGATAAATTTATATGAAATCCTGTGCAGTAGTTCCTGAGATACAGTTGCCCAAAATTTTTATCACTTACACAAACGCACACATACAGACAGGCAGACATTTTCTAAAAATGGTCAAATCTTCTGACAATGCTCCTGCTTCCAACGATTACACATACTCCGTTCCTTGTATATTTTATACTAACGGTAAATAAAAGTTAACAAAATTACAAACAGGACTTTTCTTCTTGCCAAATCTAATGTGAATGCAAAAATTTTCAGCGAGGAAGAAAGGGTTTCGACTTCGACCTAACAAAAAGTACGCACTCGTATTTAAAAAATAAGTTAACGAGATTCGTAATTAAATTCTTCATACCAATCCAAGACAGCTACACTTTCTTCCTGTTTTTGCAGGATTCTTTAACGGCCAGCAAATAAACACTGTCTCCATTTTTAGCTTTCACCTCCCTCTCCCCAGCCGATTTTCTACCTAAGCCCCTGCTTCCAATGATTACAGGCATACCCTGTACAAGTGATAGAAAGTGTATTATTTCCGGGCGAAAAAAACAGATACTAAACCAACTGCTCCTTTTTTTTTTTTTTTTTTTTCCCCACTTTAATGGGTGCAGAAGTAAATTTTGTCCAGTATTCTGTAGGCAGACATTTTCTTTCGATGATTGAAATGTCCAACCCTGACTACCCTTAGAGGGCTTCATACATTTTACTTACCCTATTTTGCTTCCAGAAATTTCCGGTGTCACTCCCTTTCTCCCCGCACCCCTTGAGACAGCGTGTTTTGTTTTATTTTTCCTCCAATACTTTTCTAAGCTGCAGTGCAAGATAGGTACTTCTTCATTATTATTTCATAAACGAATATTGAAATTAAATATCCTGTAAATATCCTGATTTTCGTTCTCTTTTCATTTTCTCAATTAAACAAAGCTTTATGTACTCTTGATATTTTTTTGTGGGAAATTAATGTTCTAAAATTAAACCAATACATCATTAGATTTGACAGAATTCATTATAAGATTAAGAAAATAAATTATCAGATTCTTTGAAATATAAATGAGAAAATCAAAATATTCTGCATACGTAAGTAGTTAAAAATAAAACATTAAAATTATATATAAAAAAGTACCAGGGTTTTAAAAAGCACGTTTTTTTTTTTTTTTTTTTTTTTTTTTTTTTTTTTTTTTGGGGGGGGGGGGTTAATTGGGGTTTTTATATTAAACCTAGAATAACACTATTGGGGTTGAATTTTAAGTTTATTTCAAAAGAAGACAGTTTTAGACTAAAAGAAAACTTATTACAAAATACTATAATTAATTAAAAATTAAATAACTGTCATATTCTTAATAGTATTTGGTTTGATCTAAACTGTAAAATGAATTCTTATTTCATTCTATTCAGCATTTTGTCACAATTTTGAATTAATTTTTTTATTAATAAGTTATTTTGTGTAAAACTAAAACTAGTAGCAAAAGGAAAATATTTTAACCCTTCCATGTACGATTTTCATATTACAAATAATTGTGCATTTCCAAATGGTTAAAATAAAAAAATAAAAAGTATGCAAAATTATTTTAATTTTTGTTAATATTGATACTGACATATTTTATTCATATTTGAAAACTTAGTTAATAAAGGAATTCAAAACAAAGTTATCACTGCCTGCATTTTACACTTACTACGTGTCAGGAGTCAAAACTCAGGTTTTAATTTTTGGGGCCCATTTTTGTGAAATTATTATTCATTTTTGTGAATATATTCGCAACATTTCTGTGATAGTTTTTGTACTGTGTTAAAATCAGTTTTATTTTTGTTTTATGTATTGCCATTTATCTATTAATTGCTAGAATTTTAATGTTAAAATTTATTAGATATCATGTAACACCTTCCATTTTATCAGTTGTTCTATATAAATGTTTATTATCAATATATAATGTATTATTATTATTATTATTCTATGTTAATGTTTATTTCATTGAACCAAGTTATAGGTAATCATTAAAAATGATTCTAGGAACACGGAAAATTTTATAAAAAGATCATATTTATAAAACTAAATCTTTTTAAAAAGGCTGTTTTAATGAATTTGAAGTTTGTGAGGGGCAACAAAAGAATTCCATTTTTTGCCTATATTGAACCTTACAAGGTCAATATAGTATATTTGTTAGTAAGTTTGACATTTGTTGTTAAATCCTTAGAATTTTAGGCCAAGTATTGCTATTTTTTTTTTTTTTTTTTTTTTAACATCATGACTTACAAGTACTAACTTGCAATTTTGTTCATTTTCTCTCATCTTTCTTTTTTCAAAACTGTTCCGTTCAAAAGAGATACTGCAGATAGATGGTTGAAATGAAAGGAATTTTAACGTAGTTGAAAAATAATTACATAATTTCAAACTGGCATATATATCACTAATATGTTACACTGTGTTATGTAGATATATACACAATAATTATATATATATATATATATATATATAATTATTATTATTATACTATATATAATAATTATATTTATTACATTTATAATAATGTCAAGTAAAAAAATATAAGTGAAAAAATAGTAAATTATTTTTTAAAAAGTGAAAAATTTTATTAGATTTAAAAAATCAATAAAACCCCCTGGGTTTTTTTTAAGTGGAAAAAAAAAAAACGTACGGGTTTTTTGGGTTTGTGGGTGGGTCCAAAACCCTGGAAAGTACTGAGTTAGAATTTAATAACTGCCTTTGTAGAACCACCAATGACAATAGTGTGTTACAATGGGTCTTAGAAATTTATGCACAGTCAAAATAATATTTTAAAAAGTTTATATAACACCGACATATAATTTAATATCCCATTAAATAAATGTATAAATAACAATTTATTGCTTCATCATGAATTCGAAATTTTATATTACATATATATTTAAATAATAATGATAAAAAATATACATTAAAAAAATATTTTTAATTATATTTAAAAGAAAATTATATTTTAAAAAATCGCCATACATTGTCTTAAGTGTTTAATCGCAGAGCTAAATCAATTGCTATTCAATATATGAATAAATTTGCTACATGCTAATTGGTTCGTCTTGCCTACCAATCATTTCAAACGAATGTATTTACATCGAGTTATTACATTTCTGCTTAATCGCTATTTGAAGATCTTTAGTTCAAAAATATTGTTTTCCTGTCGACAACGATGAACAATCCAAAACATCCATGGTTTGAGAAAGGTTTTAGTCATTTCGTGTAATTAGAAATGTGAATAAA
Organism: Salticus scenicus; assembly: GCA_963930645.1. Classification (NCBI taxonomy): domain Eukaryota; kingdom Metazoa; phylum Arthropoda; class Arachnida; order Araneae; family Salticidae; genus Salticus; species Salticus scenicus. Next base: position 171,810,366 of record OZ005651.1, read on the forward strand.
AGCCCTACGCCGAAATTTCAGCTCAGACCCTCGAATAATCAATAGGGGGGGGGGGCAAATAACCTTCTTTAACCTTTCTAATAGTTCACTTATATGTTTACCTTCGAGGAAGGTCAGGGTAATTTGCCCGTTGAATGGGAAAATGCCCTCAAAGCATAAGAAAATGTCAGTCTTCCTTTTGGTTTAAAAACTTTCTCTGCACTTTCCTGAGGTCGCGCCAATAGCAACTATCAGGACCATCTAAATTCCATTTCTTTTCATCGTTGAATATAACAATAAGCCACCTGTAACCGTAAGATATAAAACTACCTAACATGCAAAAATCCTAGAAACTGCTACTTTCATGCAGATTGAATGGCGAGGGGAAGGTATTTATTTATATACCTAAATTACGCGATATTTTGAGAATTCTTAATACATCATAAGGCAAATTAAACATTCAAAATGAGAAATTTCAATAAAAACAAAATAATTTTACATAAAATTCGGACACAGCAAAATTTTCAAAAACCCTGAATTCAGGGGTAGCCCTGAAAAAGATTTCACCCTTGATGCTTTCTGGTCCAGTGAAATCTAGTGAGTTTACGACACGATGGCAGATACTTTCAAGTTTTCAGTTTTAAAGAATACCCCCCCCCCCCCCCAAAAAAAAACTCACGCACCATAAACGTCGATTTTCATATAATAACACGACCTCTTTTACCACTTGTAATGTCAAGTGAAAACATGAGGTTGTCCGTTTCACGGTTTTCGTTGTATATTATTACTAGAAAGGAATTTAAATATAGCACGCACTTTACGATTTAAAATCACGAATTGCTCAATCTTTTGATTTCATTTTCAAAATCTTCTAAATCTCCACTCGCGTGAATTCTGAACGTGAGCGCCACTTTAGCATACTATCCAATTATATTTAGAATAATTTCTTTTCATCTTCTTTTATACAACACTCGGGAGCCGTCATTTAAAGCAAGCAATCCCATGTTTGCAAAAATTTTCATAAAGTGCATAATTTTTTAAAATACAGCAAACTCTCGATTATCCGCGGCATTGAAATACTGTTAGGTCGTTGCACAAGTTCGTGCGGACGCGGATCATTTTATTGCCTCCAAAGACGACAGCTTCTATCGCCGTGGTATACATTTGTTACCTGAAAAATGGGCAAAGGTTGTAGAAAGTAATGGAGAGTATTTTGATTAAAAATTGTCATTTGATTTGATGTATTTTTATGAAATGAAGCAATAAAAAACCGCACGATTTTATGCAAAGACTAAATATCCGCAACACTGAGTTATATATTTTCCTTGATATTTAGCCTTCAATTTGTATTTTATTTAAAAATTTAATTGTACATCTAATTGTATGTACTGTTATTGTTTAAATCCACCATAATTTATAGTAGCAAAAAAGCCAAGGAAGATTGAAATCGCGGATAATCGAGAGTTTACTGTAACCATTTTTTAATTAAAATTTCAAAATATAATTTTTTAAAAAGATAATTTTGTTTAACCGAAAGAGCCGTGTTTATTTTGGTGGACTTTAATTGAGCATTGTGTTGTCATTCATATCACAAGAATTTTGTTTGAAACAAAACGAACATAATGTAGGAATTGCTTTAACTTTACAAAACGATACATCAGACCATGCGGTAGGAAAAAAAATTACAGTGCTTTTTTAATGTGATATATGCAGGGTTTCGGACCCGCCCACAAACCCAAAAAAAAACCGGGCGGGTTTTTTTTTTTATTTATTTATTTACCCACTTAAAAAAAAATCATTTTTTATAAAGTGAAAAATTTTATTACATTTAATTTTTTTTTTTTTTTTTTTTTTTTTTTTTTAATAAAAAAAAAAATTCATAAAAAAAAAATTATCTTTTTACTTATATTTTCTTACTTGATATTATTATATATAATAAATATATATGTAGTATAATAATTATATGTATATATCTACATAATATAGTATAGCATATTAGTGATATATATGCCAGTTTGAAATTATGTAATTATTTTTCAACTTTGTTAGAAAAATTCCTTTCATTTCAACCATCTATTATAATACTCTTTTGAACGGAACAGTTTTAAGAAAATGAAAGATGAGAAAAAATGAACAAAATTGCAAGCTATTTTTGTATTTGTAAGTCATGATGAAAAAAAAAAAAAAAAAAAAAAAAGTAAAGCTTTGTTTAAAATTCTAAGGATTTAACAAATATTAAACACTAGCAGGCTACGCCCGCTTCGCTGGTCACTATATTTAAATGAATTTGCAAAAGAATTGAATCACTCTTTATTTTTTATGGAAATAAATTTAGATTAAAAATTCCTTTTAAGGTCAAAAAGTCAAAACAACATATTACAAATTAAATGAAATGAAATATTTCTTCCGTTTTGAACTCGTTTTGCAACAATGCTCTATGTCTTATGTGAATGATTCTCAAGAATGAATCAACAATTGTTTACAAATTTAATGGATTATGCATGGGAAATAACAAATAAGTACGCTGTAATTTAAAAATTGCAGCTCTTAGAACTTCAAAACTGATAATTTTTTAAAAGTTATTCATTATTCTTTAATATTAGTCTGTTTTTTGTTTAATATTAGACACTTATTTTAAGATAAAATCAATCGAATGATATCACGTTGTGAAAATTTGCAATGTAATATCTTTAAATCTAATAACTTGATGTATATGGTGTCCTCACAAAAAATGAACAGTTATTAGAGCTTTTTTTTTTTTTAAAGTATAATACTATATAGTATCTTTTAAAAAAGTCCATTGGTTTTTACTAAAAAAAAAAAAAAAAAAAAAAAAAAAATGGCCGACTTTCATCACCAAAGTAGTTAAATCTAGACCAATCAAAAATAGGAGTGATCCGCCCAGATGTGTTCCGCCGACAAACTCTTTGCTTTATTTATATAGATAACTAACCAACATAATATGTATATTCACCCTGTAAGGTTTGATACAGGCAAAAAATGGGGTTCTTTTGTTGCCCCTCGAAAATTTCAAATTCATTAAAACAGCCTTTTTAAAACATTTAGTTTTATAAAAATGCTCTTTTTATGAAATTTCTCCGTGTTTCCAGAACTATTTTTAATGTTTACTTATAACCTGCTTCCTGCTTCAGTGAAACACCATGAACTTGATAATAACCTTTTATATAGAACGAGTGATAAAACGGAAGGTGTTACATAATATATATATATATATATACTGAATTGACTCCTGACATGTAAGTGTAAAAAGTATTCAGTGATAATTTCGTTTTGTATTCCTTTATTAATTAAGTTTTCAGATATGAATAAAAATAAAACAGTTATCAATATTAACCAAAAAAAGCACAGTTTTTTTACTCTAACCATATAAAAATGTATAATTATTTGTAATATGTAAATCGTACATGGAAGGCTTAAAATATTTTTCTTTTGCTACTAGTTTTAATTTTACACAAAATGACTAAATAATAAAAAAAATTAATTAAATTCAAAAATATGATTTAAAAAATACTGAATAGAACGAAGTAACATTACATTCAGTTTAGGCCAAACCAAATATTAAGAATATGAAGGTTACTTAATTTTTAATTAATTATAATTAAGTGTTACTCTAAGTTTAGTAAAAAAAAAAAAAAAAAAAAAAAATACCCCCTCCCCCTGGATATATGTTTGATTATTTATAACCAAAAATTTTTATTAATGGCCACTTATGGTAAATTGGTGTTTCAGAATTAAAATAGTGCATAAAATTTAAGCAAATAATCTAGAAGATGTGAAGAAAAATAAAAATAAGTAATTGGATCAGAATTAGCGTTTTGGGATTTAATATTGATCTTAACAAAAACTCCACAACAAATGAAATAGCACTGTAAGTCAGATGGTTAGAAAAAATTCATTTGTTTTATGTTATCTTTTGATTGCAATGATCAAAATTGATTAGATATGTAACAGCTGTTTCTTAGAAAATCAGTCATGCGATATGTTTTCGAAATTTAGACCTATTTATGAAGTAATGCTATTACAAATATCAAGTTATAATAACTTAAACAACAATGAAGGAAGTTTCCAAATTAGAATATCATTACTGAGTAACAGTATTAATATTTTTAAAGCACTTTTTAATACTAAATAATGTAGGGAGATGGCATTTTTCTTTTTCCAATGAAGTTTTATTATTATTATAGAAAATGCAATTAGGTTGTAAACAGAATACTGCAAAACACTTTATTTCGTGTTTCTTTACTTTAAGACTAAATAACTTTTTTCTTTCTATGATAAAAATTGCTAAAGAAAAAAAAAAAAAGTTTTTAATTTTTAATCGAATTTATTGTATTTTTAGAGCATTAAATATAAAAAATAAAAAACAGACAGAAGGTCATCGGGCAGCAGACTATTAAAATATTAAACTCTAAAATATATAAATAAAAATGCAATCCTTGTAAAGTTTGAGGTTAACTAAGTAAAGCATGAAATTATATTAGAAGTGAATGAGAGATTATTCTACATTTACATTAACATTACAATATACATATTTTAGACTCAAAATACTTCAGAAGAAGAATTCTTCATTTAAAAAAGAAAGAATTAAAAAAAGGGGGTATTGCGGAAATTCTCATTGCACTCAGAAAAAAAAAAAAATTGTTGATCAATTTGATCTTTAAGAATTGTTAAATTGTAAAATATGCAGAACAACGAAAGAAAAACACATTTCAGTAAAAGATTTAAAATAATTATTAGTATAACTTCCTCCGCTAAATAATAATTAAAAGAAATTTCCAGCAGCAATGACTATGCCGGAAAAAAAAAATTAAGAAGTCTCTTCAATTGTTTTTCAGGCTATTCAATACATTAAATTTATTCAATACATTTAAGTTGAGTTGTTTTAAGATTAATTATATTGTTATATGATGTGCATGAAGTTGTAAAAATTTAGAGCCCACAAAAGCCACATAGTCTCTATTTTTCAAAGCATAGAAAAGGCTTAATCTCCTTCCTGTTTAAAAGGAACAATTTTTAAATATCCACTTTTCGAAACTAACAACATAAATAGTATCTATGGGAATTATAGACACATGTTAAAAGCTATAAAAAAGATTTATCCTTATTGGAAATCGGAATACTTCATAACACGATATATCTGAGGTACAAGTTTACAACTCGCCCTGTCACCAAGACACATGTTATAATAAATTCGCCAAATCACACGTAAAAGTAAAAAAAAATAATCAGTACTTACTTATATACCAAGATATACGAAAGAAAATGATGCATCCGGTAGATATTCAAAGTAATCCAATAATCCCTTTTTTGAGTGTAAACCTTCTCTTAAGTAATCATATCCAATGAATAATCCAAGGTATGACCGACACAAAATGGGGGCGAAATTGCCTAGAAATCAAACATTGCGTATCCGATGTGCGACACCAAATCATAAAAGTTACCGTTTGAAATATGCAGAATAAATTGACAATGAAACTAAATTAATTTAAATGATTAAGCCAAATATATTGGACTTTATCCCATTGAAAAGCAGTCACATGTATTTTTCACACTTGACATTACCGACTAAAACCTTCTACCGAAATTTCTTCTCGTCTTCATGTCGCTCAGAACGAAACATACGATTGGTTGCTACCTTAGAGAGCAGGTATTGCTACAGTACTCAGTTATTCTTTGTACTATTGTTACAGAAGGACCAAACCCCTGGGGTCAGTCATAACAAAACACTTTGAAAACACGTTCTTCAGGTATAAAATAAACCGGCAAGTGTCTTCGATTTGTCCTGCCGTTCACAAAAGAGATGGGTCACCTGACACCTCAAGGCGTTTTCCAAGAAGAAATGTGAAAGAGTTAGCGGTTAAAACTAAGCACTTAAAAGGAATGCTCACCAAATTTTAAAACGGGCAATTATTTACTGTCAATTTCCCTTGTCAAAATTTATAAATAATTACAATTTTAACTATTTATAAGGTTTCATGACTACGTTGAAAACAATGTAAATTAAAATTTTCTCAGCTTCAAAATACGTAAGACAAAACTCTCAGATATCAGATCATTTTCATATTTTTAAAGTTTCATTAATTAATATAAGAGAGTAATAAAATGAATATTTTTTCAAATACAATGAAAAAATATTCATTTTATTTTCATTGTATATATTATTGTATTTTTTCAAATACAATAATATATACAAATAGGCTAGACGATAAGATTACGGAAGTAATATATACACAGGATAATCCAAAAGTCACAGAAAAAAATAATAAAAGCCTCATTATTTAAAAAGTACTGACTGTAGCTGTAAGTGGTTTTCACTGAAATGTACAGCAAAACATGGGATTTATATATGTAAGAAAAAAGATTAGTTACATTTTTTTACCAACATACCGCTGTATTCGCACTATCCTCTCACATTTCAAATGAGAATTTCCAATGTGCAACATCTGACGATCTTTCTAATGAATGACGGCCATTACACTGAGCATTTACAATCTTAGTTACGTTGTTGAATGAACCGCATCACTGTAAAAAAAAATAAATTTAAAATTATAGCGTCACCTTACGAAGAAAATTTAAACTAATTTTCTAGTAAATATTTTGTTACCTAAAAAAAAATCCTATGTCTTTCTGTGTAATTCAGTGAAAACCGCATAATGCTAATACTTTTTGAATAATAAATTTTTTTTATTTTTTCTGTAACTTCAGATTTTCGATTGATTCACACGTTTTTCAGAGGCTAGAATAGGATTTTACCCTTTTTAGAAAATGTCTGCCTGTTTGTGTGTGGCGAAAATTTTGCAGTAGATCTAGCTCAAGAACCAATGCTCAGAACTTCATGCAAATGTACATGTAATTGCATTTTGACATAAATTAGTGCCTATCGACTAATAGTGAATATCGCTCAACAAGTGGCGTTTCCATTCCTTTTCATCTAAATTTTTAATATGGCAGTATAGGATAAAATTGCGCATAAACATGGACAATGAAAATTATTTTTAATGAATCATTATGATATATATATATATACATATATAATAGTAATAGTCAACGAATATTTATTTATTTTATTTATTTATTTATTTTTGGCATATGTAGGAGCATTATGTACCACCTGAGGTAAAGTATCCGTCCCCCAGGTGTAAATTTCCAATATGGGTATTGTTCAAAAGAACTCGTCAGTATCTTTAAAATGAATCGTTGATTCATAGATATGCAATAGTTTAAAACAAAGTAATCGATTCTTTTCTTTATTGGGGAAAAAAAAAAAAAAAAAAAAACGCGTTTTCTAAGATGTGTTATCTGCAGATATAGCAAAATTTTCTTTCGGCAGTTAGTATTATACTTATCTGACATGAAAATCGTCTGCACTCACCATGGTTGATTTTTGGTTCTATGGATAAGGTCGATGGCCCACGGAAAACTCAGAACGGTTAGATCGAGGAGCGCGACCTAGAATCAAACCTGGCACATCCCGTCTACCAGTTTTGAGCGCAGAACCACTCGGCGATTAATGGAACGCACTCACTATGGAAAATAAATAAATAATTTGTACTGGGTGAATTTGTATAGGAAAATACAGAAGGAAATTTTGTGATGACCACAACATAGTAGATTCCCCAATATTCTTGTATATTTTAAATAAGATAATGAATGGGCGAGATCAGTGGTAAATCAAGTCCCAATTACAGATATTTTTAAGAAAGATAAAGTATGATTATGATGCAAGCAAAGAAATCAAAATTACGTAAATGTTGATTACGATTTTTAATAACTATATAAAATGTATATAAATGTTAATTTTTTGCTGTAATCTTCAAATATTCATACTTCATGACAACATATCTATAAAGATTATCTGAAAAGTAGTAGAAATTTTTAAATGAACTTTACTCTTTCTTAACGCTGTTTGAAATCGAAATTGCTCAAAAAAAAAAAAAACAGGCATAATAATCAACCGTAAGTTAAAAAAAATAACACAAAACAGAGATATTGTTAGAATGAACAACGTGAGACGCTTTCCATGTATATATACACAGCAGGGGCGTACAATTCAAAAATCACGAGAATAGCCCAAAGAATTTCATTTCCAAAGTTGTACAAATTTTTTTTCAAGGAAATAAACGCTAATTAATATTTTGCCGTTATTAATTACAAAGAAATCAAATATAAAAGGAACATTTTAAATAAGATACTTTTTTCATTTGGCATTAAAAGGAAATTTAGCGATAACCAATGATGAAGGCTTGAGCTCTCTGGCCCTCCCCTTGCCTACGCTCCTGACACAATGTGCCCAAGTGTTGTTGAGGCACAATGCCTATTTCCTTAACAAGTAGCCACAGTTAAAAGTAGTTACACTTCAAACAGCAAAAATGTTTTCAAGTTTAAAATATTTATAAAAAAATAAACAGTTAAGTCAATGAATTAATGCACTGTTGTAAAAATTAAGGGGTTACACGTGTTTCGAAGGCTAAAAGAAAGCATATTTTCTCTCTATTTTTACATAATAAGTAAACATTTTTGTTTACAATTTTGAGCATATAAAAGAGCAACATTCAAAACAATATTTTATCAAATTTTCATTAAAAATTCTTTGAAAATTCAGTCAGTGTGTATTGGTTTCCCAGAGGCCCTTCAGAAAAGCGGTGGACACGATTTATCAGAAACACACCGATCGTGTTAAATTTTCGCACACTTCTTCAAAATAGAATTGACTAGTGCTCAACGAAGAATTTTTCATTTTACGATTACAACTAATTTTACAAGGCTAGACGTGGGGTAAAATGTGCCGAAAATTGTACTGCTTTCGCATACAACTCTGCCTTAAAAAATAAATAAATAATATAAAAATCCTTCGTTTCAAACACTAGTCAATTCTATTTTGAAGAGGTCTGCAAAATTTCAATACGATCGGAGCATTCATTTTCGAGAAATCGTGTCTACCGTCTTTCTGAAGGGTCTCAGGAAATCAGAACGCACCGGCTGAATTTTCAAAATTTTATAATGAAAAATTTTACAGGGTGCATACTCATATATGGGGAAAAAATTCCCTGAGTTCCCAGATCATTTTCAAGATAATATTAGCGACATATTACAAGAAACGCTCCTCTAGACAGGTCAAAATACACAGCTACTTCCACTGTATGGTGTCATATTACTCTCGACCATGATAAAAATTCAGGTAGAAATCATTGTTTACATGCGTATTTTCACAATACTTAATCAACTGAATTTCTATACGAAGCTTAACAAGAAAAATATAACTTGAGAGAAAGAAAATATCTGTTTTTCCAGGTTTTATAACAGATTTTCCCTGACTTTTAATGAAAATTTTTATTTTCCCTGAGTTTTCCCTGATTTTTTTTTTTTTTTTTTAACAAATTCCAAATTCCTTGAGTATTCCCTGTTTTCCAGGTTTTCCCTGATGAGTATGAACCCTGTTTTATAAAGTATTGTTTAAATGTTGCTCGTTTATATGCTCAAATTTTTGAATAAAAATTTTTATTTATTAGGATTTTTAAAAAAAGACAAAGACAGGGAAAATACGCTTTTTTTAGCCTTCGAAACCCATGTAACTTATTAATATATTAAAAATTTTTAAACGGTCCCGGTCTTTTAGATTATGCTTAACATAACTTTTTTTATATACTACCATGTAGAATAAAACATCTGCATAAAGTTAGGGGCACATTTAATGCTGAGAAATGAAGTGTTATAAACAAAATAATTGCAAAGACAAATATTTTGCAGCAATTTCTACAATTTTTGCAATCAATCGGTTAAATTAATTAATCAAATATTGGATAAAATGTTTTACTTCATGCTTAACAATTTGACAGCAAATAATATAGAAACATAATACATGAATTTTAATATTTGTATAGTCCCTTAAAGTTGACCGTAACGAGGCATGTTTAAATACGCGGAAAGGAGACTTGCGTCAAAAATATTTAATGCTCAAAAATATTTACAACTCAGTAAATTTTAGTTGTAGATGTCTGGTTCTTTATTTTGTATGAAACAGTATGGGGATGATCTTCCAAAATATAACTGGTAAGAGCAAGGGACGACATAAAAATTTAAATTTTGTAATTTTCACAGAAATGCATCTATTCACAAAAAAAAAAAAAAAAAAAAAAAAAAAAAAAATTAAGATGACTGATTTTTACACATATTTTGAAAATGGAAGTATTAGAGGTCTGCACGGGCTGAATTTCTTAATTTGGTTTCGGGCGGACCGAGCCTGTATTAAATTAATTTCCGGGTCGAGTAGGCCCGGAATTTTCTTTCCACTTTCCTCATTAAATAACAAAAAAGGTAAATGATAAAACACTTCTTTGGTCATTTATTTTACATAATTTTATAGGCTAGTATGTCACATAAAATTTCGTTTTATTAAAAATTGTTTTTAACTTAAACTTGATTGTCTGACTGACTATGCCTCGAAATTGATGTTGTATGTTATTTAAAGTCACAATAGCAGGTTTTCTATTTAAAATAGTATATGCCTTTCATTACTAGTTTGCTCAAATGTACAAACAAAAGAGATTAGATACATTACTATCCATGAGGTTTTTTGCTCTATGGCGTACCGAGTCTAGGGACAATGAAGGATATTTTTTAAGAATTTTTTTATATTACTAAGAATTTTTTATATAACTAAATTTAATTATATTAGCGTCAATTTCAGATGCACAAACGCATCTTTTCCTTTAAAAATGGTTAGATTAGCTATAATGTTTTGTATATAACAGGATCGCATAAAAAGTTTCGGATACATTATGGATTGTAAGTGGAAATGATGAAAGTAGATTTTTAGTAGTATTTACCATTTTTAATATCTTCCTACATTGTTCAATGAATACTAATACTTTCGATTTGACTTTATGTCTGTGTGCTTTCTATCCAACTGCCTACGTAATAAATTTATGTTTATATGTAATTGTCTTCTAAAAGACCAGTAGTTGTTAATGGATATTCTATTGTTTCGCCATATAAAACCTCTGAAAAGTAGACACTAGTAAAATTTTGCATTCAAAATGCATGCAATTTTTTTTTTTTTTTAATATTTATTTTTATTTTTGATCGGGCCGGACCTGATTTTATCAATTTTTGTCCGGGTCGGGTTCGGCCTCAAATTTTCGGAGGCCCGTACAGACCTCTAGGAATTACATCACTGTGATAAACAGTTTGAAGAAATAGACTTTGGCATTTGGATACCTGTATATATTTACATATACTGAAAGTGTGGGAAAATGAGACAAATACATCACTAAGGTTTCACGTTATTTTTTAATCAACTGCTTTAAAAGAAAGCAGAGATTTTCTTGATACTTCCCAAAAATTTTAAAAATGCATATTTATGTTATAATATGCCTTTCATAAACTATAAGGGTATATTTTGCCTGGTACGAGTTTGTGTGGAACAATAGTGTAAAGGAGAGACTTCTGAAAGAGAAGTAGATCATAATTTCTCGTTTGTGAAGGAAAAAAAAAAAAAAATGGGAAAAGATCTCTTTCATACAGGTGCGATCTACTCCAATATTCAATACATATGTTCAACCAAGTCCGTAATAAAATGCATAATTTTTTTTTTTTTTTTAATTAAAAAATTTCTTTCTAAAACATACATGTAGAATGATTCAATACGACGATTCTAACAGCTTAGTTTTTTAAAATGTAATTCATATTCCTAAATATTAAGATGCTGATAATTAACAATTAATTATATTACATAGTTTTCTAAGCCTTTAATTCAATTGGATACATAAATAAACTGGTTTCTCTCCAGTAAAATGAAAAACGAATGTAAGGACAAAAATGTATTTCAAATATTAATGTAATAATTTACTAAATTAAATTGTCTTTAGACTTACAATCGTATTAAATAGGAGACAACAAAAATATCTGTACTCGTAGACATATTATAAATAAAATCTTACCCCCGCAACAGATAAACGATATATATATATATATATTAACGTTTCTTTAAACAAGCAAATTTCTTATCTCACTTCAATTTTCATTATTATTATATTTTTTCTTTGAGAAGTGAAAGGTCTCAATAAAATATTTAAATAATTATTTTTACACATAAAATTATATACGAAGTGTGGAGAGCGGTGGCGGAGAAGAGATTTCTACACTCTAATCGTTTCTGCCACTTCCTGAACTCGAGCGCTTTATCGGCACAAAAGCGCACATCGAAGAAGACAGGTAAAGAAGGGGGGAAAGTAATTTCCAGTAACTTGTTTGTGAACCGGTTGTTGCCGTATTTCACCAGGCTTTTTTTTCGGGAATAGATATCATATCAATGGTGTCCATTTTGAACATAATAGTAGTTACAATACTGTAACTACCGTCTAGAATTTGTAAAAGCATAAACTATGAGATGCTGTAAGTGCCATTTAAGTCGAGAGGAACAGCAGGCTGAGAATAGTAATTGAAAGCTTTAAAGATTATAGTTACGGTCGAATAATGAACAGTTCGTGCCGCCCTAAAAAGGTGTCTTTTTTTTCGTAAAATTACAGTTTAATAAATCATTTTAAAATACAAGATTATTAGATCACTAAAAGAGGAGGATGGTCAGTATATAGAGATAAACAACTGATGAAATATTATTAGGTACATTTGTTCCGTAAATAGATGTTATTTGTTGCTATTATTGATGTTGACGTTATTATAATTTTATTTGTCACGAGGAAGATCCGCGCATTTAATTAAACGGATATCTAGTTTATTCTCGTGAGTTTCGGAGAAAATTACAAAACTCCAAGCACAAGCGCAACCTGTGGCGGGCGGTTCGAACTGAAATCGACATTTCCAATCTAACAGATTCGAGAGCAGAATCTCTCGGTTAGTGGTGAGGATGTAATTAAACAGAAAAGTGTTCAAAAAATGGTATGTAGAATTTTAATATATTTTAAACGATTTCTGGGGCACTTAAGCTGCAACATGCGTTACAACAAGATGTTAGCAACATTCAGGGGGAGGAAAGAGATGCTACAGGTGGTTTTAATTAGATATTTTTAATAATGCTCAATATACAATAATTTAAAGACATCTGCAATAAGAAAAAGAAATTCAATTAAATACAACATGCCAAAGTTATCATCTAAATTGAATTTTGGAAGAACTTACCTATGTTAACTGTCTAGGCTTGGCAGTGTTAATGTTGGAAAGTATTAACCAAACCTTCATGCTTACCTTTAAAAAAAATGTTAATCCAACAAATTCCCATAAAATGTTTAACGACTTTAAATTTCGAATTAAAAAAAAAAGTACGTACTTCATTTGAAATACTTTGCTTCGATCAATATTTACGAATTTTTAATCATCCATCCAAAAAAATTGAACAGTTTTACTATGCATTCAAAATACGACCATAATGCCATACACATACTACCTATATAAAATATGTGTCTAAGGTTTTAGAATTTAGCGAAAATAAAACCTTACCTGTGTTGTTAAACAGTTGAAACCGAATCTATGCCGGAAGAGTCGAAGGAAATGAGACACGTAAGGTCCTTCCCACATGCCCCGTATGACTTCATACGGTTGTCCATCTGCAAATTAAAACAAAACATTAGAAATATAATAATGTATGATCATTAAATTTATATTTTATCAATGAAAATTATGCACAAATCAAAACAAATTTATTTTAAATCAAAAAGCGTATAGTGCTTGTTACTTCAACAACTTGATAAAATTGTCTCGACTTACCTGATTAAAAAAAAAAAAAAAAAAAAAAGAAAGCTTCTTTTAATTTAATTAAACTTTTCTTTTAAAAATTTAAATAAGTTGTAACATTTTTAAATATATTATAAAATCCAGAAAACTGTTACAAACCGCGGGTCGCGTTAACCTTCCAGCGGACGCGCCTTCTCTTATCAACGTAGAAGGTCGCGTGTATTTCCCGGGTACGCTATTACAAAATGTAAATTTTCAAAAGTGTATGTATTAAAAACTATGTTAAAAATAGTAAAGTGTTAACATAATAAGTACAATTTAGTTAAATAATTTTAACGTAATAGAATGCGTAATTTATGTATAGCGTATCTCAAGGATACACATATTCGCTGTATAGTTAATATTATCCAGCGAACTATATATAGTATTTTGAAGAAAATCATGAGTAACAAAATTCATTTTGAAAACAAAAATATTGATTTTACTATTCCTCACGTTTTTAAGTTGATTTTTTTAGAAATCGACCTACTGCAATCACTTCGTTTATTTGTCTACACTAAGCGACAAAAAAAAAAAAAAAAAAAAAAAAAAAAAAGCCGCACTGCAGAAAAATTGACTGATACCTTTTGGGTTTGTAATAATTTAAAAACTAATGATTGCAACAAATAAAATTGTTATGTTTGTATAATATGGAAGTCATAACATGATACCTATGTACATTTTCGATTTAATAATTCGTTTTATTACACTTTACGAAGTATTTAATAAAAAGCTACATAAAATTTTCTTTTTGACCGTAATATAATAAATATATACTTTGTACTCTATCGTGATTTATTATATGAAATAAACAAGTGCTATTTTCATGTATGAAATAAAACTATTTATTTGTTAGATCTAAACAATTATTTAATAAAAATATGTATTCTGGATTGGATAATTCCGCCTTTATATGGAATTACTGCTTCAATGCGCAATGCCATAGCATTTTACAATTTTTTAACATGAAACTCAGAAATTTCACTGTGCCAAATATCATAAATATTTTTTTCTAGTTCTTTCAAAGTTGTAGGCTACAAATTTCCAATCTCCACCCTCTTTTATAGATTAAACATTTTCGAGCTGATTGAGATTAGGACAATTTTCAGGTCTAATAAAGAAGAAGTCCTGCGATATTCTTTGAGGAATTTAATTTTAAGTAAAAAAAGTTTTGATAACTTACAAAATTATAGATGCTCGTGAGAATTTATAAGTAATTTTAACAACTTGAATCAAATAAATGTATCACAAGCGCCATATAACAAGGTGCATTATCATCTTGAAATGCTGATTATGGAAGAGTCTGAAATACCCCCCAAAGTAGTCGGTCAGGTATCAATTTTTTAATGACCAAGTTTTATTTCGGGTTAATTGATCCCATGAACAGGAAAATTTGCCAGACTCACCGAAAAATTATGCATTTTCGTATCGTAATGTACGGGGAATGTGTCATTGTTTTAAAAGTGCGATTTTCATTAAGTCAGTCACATTTTCGAGATCAGATCTGCTTGTTTCCGTCAGTTCGAAATAAGTTAAACTTGACTCATCAGAGAGAACAACTTCAGCCCAATAATTAATTGATCATTTTTTAATTTTTTTAACCCTCTAATGTCTTGTTTTTCTAATTCTTTCCGTTAAGAATGTATTTTTTTTTTTTTTTTTTTTTTCAGATTTTCTGGCAATTAAACCTGCCTTGTTTAATTGTTATTTCACTGTATTTAGATAAATTATGTTACTAAACACTTTTTCTGAATCCCTGCTATGTTCTAAATGTAATACAAACTGATTTTTTAAGCACTGGCTTTTTAACTTACGGTCATCTCGACTGGATGAGTAACGTGGCCGCCTACGGATAAATGCGTAGTTTAAACAGCCAAAAAATATTATATCTCGCTAAAAACCACTTATATTTTGTTAACATTTAATCATTTTAACATCCATTTGAAAATTTCAAATGTACATTGTAAAAAGCATATTTAAGGCCGGATTTCCTTGAATTTTGATGTAAATATAGACAATATAAGGGTATCAATGAACTTTATTATGAACTTTATCCGCCATTTTTAACAAAGTGGCGAATATCTTAAGTTAAGCGGCACCACTTGAAATCATGCTACCACTTGAAAATTTAAAATCACGATAACTTCCGAAATAATACTCGAAATCGAACCAAATTTGGACAGTGAACTTATCTTATAAATATCTTGGACGAGTTTGTTAACCAAATAGCTCCGCCTATGTGTTTTCAAGTGGAGGCCACTTGAAAATTTCAAATTCACACTGTAAAGAGCGTATTTAAGACCGGATTTGGTTGAATTTTGATGTATACATAGACTATATAAGGGTCACAACAAAGTTTATTAATGAACTTCATCCGGCATTTTTAACAAAGTGCGGATGTTATAAACTAAGCGAGACAACTTGAAATTAGGCTACCACTTGAAAATTTATAAACATAACTTTTAAAATTCTGATTACTGGGCAACTTGTTCCAACATTTTGTTTCCAAGTTACGGCCGTTTGAAATCACATTGCCACTTGAAAATATACCATCAAGATAACTTTCTAAACTGATTCACACAAAAGTTGGATAGCGAACTTATGGTTCAAATATCTTGGATAAGCTCGCTTGGTAACTTGATCCGCAATTTTATTTTCAAGTGGCTGCCACATGAAAATGTATTATAACTTTTGTAATACTGAATCAATTCGCATCAAATTTGGGTAGTGGATTTATCATTCAAATATCTCGCATAAGTTCGCAGGGCATCTCACTTGGCTTTTTTGTTTCCAAGTAGCCACTTGAAAATTTTTTATCGCGATAATTTTTTAAATACTGAATTAGTTTGAACTAAAGTTGGACAGTGAACATATCATAAAAATACCTTGGATGATTTCGCTGGGCAAGTTGCTTCGCCATTTTCTTTCCAAGTTGCAGCCACTTAGACTGCTACTTGAAAATTTGTCATAACTTTTGAAACACTGCAGTGATTCGAACCAAAGTTGGACAGCGAACTTATGCATCAAATATCTTCGATGAGTTTGCTGGGCTACTTGCTCCGTTATACTGTTTCCAAGTGGCGGCCACTTGAAAATTTGTTATCACGATAACTTTTGAAACACTTAATCAATTCAAACCAAAGTTGAAAAATGGATTTATCATTCACATATCTATGATTTCGGTGGGCAATTTTCTCCGCAATTTTGTTTCCAAGTTCCGTTCACTTGAACGTAAACACTTGAGACTTCGTTATCGCGTTAACTTTAGAAATACTGAATATATTCGAACTAAAGTTGGACAGTGGATTTATCTAACAAATATCTTGGATTAGTTCACTGAGCAACTTGCTCAGCCATTATGATCCAAGTGGTGGCCACTTAATTTTTCAACACGATGACTTTTGAGATTCTGAATTAATTCGAACTAAATTTGTACAGTAGACTTATCTCATAAGTGCATCTGATATATTTGTTTGCCAACTTGGCCTGCCCTTTTGTTTCCAAGTGCCAGCCACTTGAAAATTTTAAATTCACATATAAAAGTACTTATGAACCGATTTGTTTAAAACTCCATATGTACATAGCCTAAATCAGTATTTCTACAAAGTCCATTAATAATTTGTAACCTCCATTTTGGAACAAAATGGCGGCTACTTGATAAGTAAAAAGAAATCAATCTACCCTCCCGAAAGAGCCAGAAGGACTTTTTTTTTTTTTTTTTTTTCCCGAAATTAGAATACAAAGAAAAATGTTTAAGGGGACTAGACACCATTGAAGGTTTCACATAACAGTTTATATTTCCATTTAATATTTATAAATTGAAACTATATTAGGTTTTTTCAATAAAATACACATTTAGGCAACAATTCTAATGGTTTTTGATACATTTTTTACCGATTTGAAATTTTTAAAATCATATCTTCATAATGCTCATACTTTTATTTATTTTTATTTATTTTTTAATGTTTAATAGAACTTACTTAAAAAAAAATTAGGGATGGATTTTGAAATGTATTAGTAAGTTTTTGGGAAAAAATAAAGTGCATATGCATGTAAAATATATATAAAGATTTTTGTTTCATTTTTAATATTTTTTCTTTTAAGGATATTGCAAAATTCATCCCTAATTTATTTAAGTAGGTTCTATAAAACATTTATATATATATATGTATACTAGCAGACCCGGCCACGCGTTGCTGTGACTAAGTTATACGTTGAATTATACGGCTGTAAACTATTTAGTACAGTTAAATTATTATTTACGAACAAAGACGAAAACGTTGTAGCCGATGTAAAAACCCACAGGGTTGAGATTTGAAACTTAGGTCAAAATTTGGAAGCGATTGATAAAAATTTTCGTAGTGTTGATATTAAGCACAAATTAATTTTATTGTAGGGTCCTATAAATTTTAATGGAGAAGTGATATATATTATTTCTAATGCTACTTTGGATAAAATTGCTAAAATGACTAATATATAAATTAAATTCTATTAAAATTCTATTAAAATAAAAGTATAAAAGAAACAGACGATTTTAAAATCAATTTTTATGGAGGAGTGAAATATAATATATGCTATAATGGATAATTTTACTATTAAATGACCTCATCATTTTAAATATTTTAAAGAGGGCAACAGCTGTAGTTATAAAAGGGAAAACAATAAGGCTAAACCAGAAAAATAAGTAAATTTGATAAATATTTTAAAACTTTAAAATTGGAAATCTTATGAAATATTGGACATTTAAAGTAAATACATGTATCATTTTAAATACAAAAAGATTTTGGAAAAGTTTAGTGTATTTTAACGAAGTGATGAGAAGTTTTTGAGTATGTTAAAATTTTAATAGTAAATTCAAGTCAATAAAGATGGGAAACATTGAGGATTAAGATAAGAATAATTATAAGATTTAAAAAAAAAAAAAAAAAAAAAAAAAAAAAAAACTTTTTATATACCATGCTTTTAAATTTTAATATACTAATAATATACAAATTAAAAGGAAAATGATAAATATTCTATCATAGTTTGAAGTCAAATTTGTTTTCAAATGTCTAAATAAAATATCTGATGTAAGATACTAATATTTTGCAGCGGAATAGATTTCATTTCTGTCATCCTTGGCGAAAAAAAAAGAATATCGCCAAATTATCTGGCGAAAATATTTAATTCCTTTCAAAAATCATGGTTATTTTAACAACTTATATTAAAAGAGTAATGAATAATATGAAACAATATTTCGTACAATACATATTACATGTCATACATACGTACAATGAATAATACATATTACATTTCGTACAATGCATACATCTGGCATGTATATTTTCGTGTTACGCTTTTGATCGCCAAATAATAATAATAATAATAATAAAAAGCCAAGGGAGACAGAGTTTTGAAATTTAAAATTAAAATTTTGTCAATTTGACAGCAAAATAATTCAATCTAACACCCGCGATAACTAATACATATCTATACCCAAATATAAGGATTAAAATCGGGAAATAAATTTCCTCGATTTTTAATAATTTCTTACAAAAAATCCAGTGGGCAATTAACATAGGAAATCTTTTTCTTGGCTGCACAGACGGTCAGTGAGTCACACTTCGCTTGCGTATAGAACTCATAGATATAGTATAGCATATATAGAATAGAGTGATCATTGGGGAGAAAAAAAATATTCCTTTTCATTTGGGAAAAGACGACGTTTTTACCAAAATATGGCCGTCTTTCCCCGAGTGAATACACACGGGAATACATACTAATATTTTAGCAAATAAAATTTATGAATAATTTATTTGCTAAAGGGGAATGGAAGACTCCAGATACAGTTTCAAATTCATATTTCTTTCTTTCTTTTCTTTTTTTTTTTTTTTTTTTTTTTTTTTTTTCAATACCACTTAATGGCTGTTTCCAAAGCTTTTATTTTTTATCTTTTTTCGGCATCAAAAATCTTTCTACGATAACATGGGGATGAGAGATCTATATATATTACTATATCTATGATAGAACTACATTAGCACTTTATCAATGTGTATAAAATCTTTAAATTGATTATGACGTCAATTTTCGTGAGATGCATAATTTAACTTTTTATAATTTTTTAACGTTCACGTTTGATTAAATGTATTTATTTTTATGTCGAAAGAAAATGAACTCGTATTTTTTTTTTTTTTTTTTTTTTTGGCAACAATTAAATTAATGGAACTCACAGATATTTTGGAGCAACTTTAATAAAGGTCTATAATTAACAAATAATTGCAATAAAACAATATTGTGACAATAAATTGAGATAAAAACTATCCTATCTCTCAAGTTGGATCAAACTGCACACAGTGTGCAAAATTTCATCAAAATCAGTTCCTTAGTTTAGGAGTTTACCCCGGACAAACATCGTGACACGTAATTTATATATATATACAGATTAAATTATAAAGTTTTGATCAATGAAGCACAAATAAGTAAAAAACAGGATTAATTTCACTGTATTATCTTCATTATAATATGAATTCAATTTACACTTCAGTCTAAGTAACACGTGGCCGGCTATGCTAACACCAAAAATTTAAAAAGTGGAAATAATTGAATTATACGAAATTTATTAATAGGTTAAAAAGTTGAAGATTCTTTGTGTAGATGGCAGCACCAAATATATTTCAGCTTTCATTTTCATATGAAACAGAGTAATTGCTCCACGCTCTACTTTCCCCGTTTCATTTTTGAAAGGAAATATGAAAGTTGAAAGTAATCTGTTACAAATAAAGACTGTAAATATTTTGAGGAGAATTTTATAGCGTCAACAACACGTGGTAATTATGCTGTTAAAATGTAGCTTATATGACACGTTCGTAGATTTACCATAGCAGCGCCATCTATTGATTACTTACTCAACCCAGTCGAAAGGTATCGACATCTGTTAGAATCATTTGGAGTTAACAGATAATTGTGACTGTCAAATAATAACAGACAAATAATTAGCAATAAATTAAAATTGCGACTATAATTTGAGATTTAAACTATCCTATCTCTCAAGTTGGATCGAACTGCACATGGTGTGCGAATTTTATTATAAACGGTTAAGTGGTTTAGGAGTCCATTGAGGACAAACATTGTGACACGAGATTTATATATATTAAGAAAGATAAGGAAGGTTTTTTTTTTTTTTTTTTAAATATCTAGCATTTTGAAGATCACGAATTCATTTAAAAAAAACCCAAAAAAATGCAAACTAACGCAATTTAAAGATTTCAGATCTGTAAAAAATCGTTGCCTGAATATATATTATACAAATATATTTCATATCAAATGGAAATACAGGTTTTTCTATTAAACTTTCAGTAATGCCAAGTCAAAGGTACTCATGCCTTTAACGCTTGCAAAAAAAATTTTGTAAGACAAATTGATTTACATGATAATCTTCGCGGCTAATTTTTTCAACATTCTGTTGCGACGCAATTTCTTTTTTAGAACTTGATAAATGATATAACATTTTCGCCAGTCAATTTTTCTTGTTTAAAAAAAAAAAAAAAGAGCACTTAAGGTGAAAGATTGTGCTTAGTACAGGGTGGGCGGAAAGTAACTCCCTATTTGGAATTCGGAATAGCTATTAATGTTATGCGTAGATTACAATGACAGTTACCTTGTTTTGTAGACTGTAGTGTGGCATTATTTGTAATACTTTTTCCTTTTTCATGTATGTAATATATAGGGCAGTGGCTTGACGAGTGATTCACTGGAGACTGGATAGGCCGCCGAGGCTCCACAGAATGGCCTGCGCGTAGTCCAGACCTCACGCCATGCGATTACTTTTTATGGGGGTGGGCTAAAGAAGAAGTGTACTGCAGCAAACTTCAAACTCTTGGTGACCTTGAGAATAAAATCCGTGAGGTCATAATAAGTGGTGTTCCTGATGAGTTCTTGTGGAAGGTAGTAGCAAACGCACCTGTTCGTTTAAGACAGTGTATAGGAAATACTGGGGTACAGATTGAATTGTAACTTTTGTAATTATCATGCCACACAATAAACTAAATGTGTACAAAAAACCGACTTCATACCTACATTCGTTTAGGAGAAAAAAATTATTTCTTTTTCAGTAGGGAGTTACTTTCCGCCCACCCTGTATTTTAGAGATTTAACGCTCTAAATACATATATATTGTAGGATTAAGTGTATAGCTAGAAATTAATTCTTAAATATACACTGAAATTGGTGCGTTATAAAAATCTGATATTTTTAAAATTAAACATTTTCTATGAGCGGTAAGTAATTTTACTTTTTTTTATATATATAAATAACGTTTTACTAAGGCTTTATCCTTTATTTTTACTTTCTTCTATATGTAATATAGAGAAAGTATTGGATTCGCGAAAATTTTCGAAGTCCACTTTTTGATGGATTTACATGTTTTGGGATGTGGAGAACACGAATCAATAGTCTTTAGAAAATGTCTGTCTGTCTGTCTGTCTGTATCATTTTTTTGTGGACGCTGTATCTCACGAACCAATGAATGAAATTTAACCAAACTTGGTATTTAGTTGCACCCTGACATAAACTGGTGCTGATTAGATTTTGGGATCAATCGCTCAATAGGTGGCGTTGTGATCGCATTTTATGCAAATTTTTAACATGGCAGCATAGGACAAAATTCCGTATAAATGGGCATAAAGAGAGTTATTTTACACTTGTGATTGTAAAATTAATATGAATTATTGATAATAGTAGTAGTTAGCTAGGAAAAAAATTTTGTGCATGGGGGGGCATCGGTTCCCCCCCCCCCCGGGGAAGTAAATTTTCAAGATGGGTATCTTTCGAAAGGTCTCGTTGATAATAGTAATAGTTAACTTGGAAAAAATTTTTGTGCATGTGGGGGCATCGGTTGCCCCCCCACCGGGGGGGCAAAGTTTCAAGATGGGTATCTTTCGAAAGATCTCGTCAATACCTTTAAAACGAATGGTTGAACGATAAATCTGTGATAATTTAAACCAAAGTTATCGATATTTTTAACTTTTAACAAAAAAAAACTTGGAAAAATATCGCAATTTTTTTTTTTTTTTTTTTTTTTTTTAACGAAATTTAACCAAACTTGGTATTTAGTTGGTCCCCGACATAAACTGGTGCTGATTATGTTTGGGGATCAATAGCTCAATAGGTGGCGCTGTGATAGCATTTTATCTATATTTTTAACATGGCAGCATAGGACAAAAATTCGTATAAATGTGCATAATTAGAGTTGTTTTAAACTTGTGATTGTAAAATTAATATGAATTATTGATAATAGTAGTATGTAACTAGGAAAAAAAATTTCTGCATGGGGGGGGGGCATCGCTTCCCACCCTGGGGGGGAAGTACCCCCCCGGGGGGGATAAATTTTCAAGATGGGTATCTTTCGAAAGGTCTCGTCAATACCTTTAAAACGAATGGTTGAACTATAAATCTGTGATAATTTAAAACAAAGTTATCGATTTTTTTCACTTTTAACAAAAAAAAAAAAAAAAAAAAATTAGAAAAAAAAAATCGTACTTTTTTTTTTTTTTTTTTTTTTTTTTAATATTGTTACTGATTGAATATGTATAGGTAAATATAGAAGAAAGTCTTGTGGTGGCCACAACATACTAGTTTTTAAATGATGCATATTCGCATAATTTTTTTCTTGTTTTTATATTGATATAAAAAATTAAAATTTTAATTATAATTGCTTGTTATGAAATAGCAAGAAAATAAATTATAAATCCTTGTTTTATTGTGCCATGTTGCACAGCACTGCCACTGTGACCAATTCTTTCACAGTGCTGAACTATAATTCACATATCAAAGAATTTGATAAATATAAAGATTATTTTATTTTGACAGCCAAATTTCTCTTCACAATCACAAGATTGGAATTTCTAGTATCACCGTTTACCAAGCCACTTTATTTAAATTTTATTCATAGAAACTTTGAATATATATTTTCAATAAATGTTTAAAAATAATAATAATAATAATAATAATAATAATAATAATGTTAATTGTTTTTACTTTCTTCTATATGTAATATAGAGAAAGTATTGGATTCGCGAAAATTTTCTACCTCCGTTTTTTGATGGATTTACATGTTTTGGGATGTCTAGATTACGAATTAATAGTTTTTAGAAAATGTCTGTCTGTCTGTCTGTCTGTATCATTTTTTTGTGGACGCTGTATCTCACGAACCAATGAATGAAATTTAACCAAACTTGGTATTTAGTTGCACCCTGACATAAACTGGTGCTGATTAGATTTTGGGATCAATCGCTCAACAGGTGGCGTTGTGATAGCATTTTATGCAAATTTTTAACATGGCAGCATAGGACAAAATTCCGTATAAATGGGCATAAAGAGAGTTATTTTACACTTGTGATTGTAAAATTAATATGAATTATTGATAATAGTAGTAGTTAACTAGGAAAAAAATTTTGTGCATGTGGGGGCATCGGTTCCCCCCCCCCTGGGGGGGAAGTACCCCCCCGGGGAAGTAAATTTTCAAGATGGGTATCTTTCGAAAGGTCTCGTTGATAATAGTAATAGTTAACTGGGAAAAAATGTTTGTGCATGTGGGGGCATCGGTCCCCCCCCCACCGGGGGGGGAGTTCCCACCCGGGGGGGCAAAGTTTCAAGATGGGTATCTTTCGAAAGGTCTCGTCAATACCTTTAAAACGAATGGTTGAACCATACATCTGTGATAATTTAAACCAAAGTTATCGATTTTTTTTTACTTTTAACAAAACAAAACTTAGAAAAAAAAATCGCAATTTTTTTTTTTTTTTTAACGAAATTTAACCAAACTTGGTATTTAGTTGGTCCCCGACATAAACTGGTGCTGATTATGTTTGGGGATCAATAGCTCAACAGGTGGCGCTGTGATAGCATTTTAGCTAAATTTTTAACATGGCAGCATAGGACAAAAATTCGTATAAATGTGCATAATAAGAGTTGTTTTAAACTTGTGATTGTAAAATTAATATGAATTATTGATAATAGTAGTATGTAACTAGGAAAAAAAAATTTCTGCATGGGGGGGCATCGCTTCCCCCCGTAGGGGGGAAATACCCCCCCCCCCAGGGGGGGTAAATTTTCACAATGGGTATCTTTCGAAAGATCAGGTTGATAACTGTGGGGGGGGGAGTTCCCACCCGGGGGGGCAAAGTTTCAAGATGGGTATCTTTCGAAAGGTCTCGTCAATACCTTTAAAACGAATGGTTGAACTATAAATCTGAGATAATTAAAAACAAAGTTATCGATTTTTTTTACTTTTAACAAAAAAAAAGAAAAAAAACTTAGAAAAAAAAATCGTATTTTTTTTTTTTTTTAAATATTGTTGTTATTGATTGAATATGTATAGGTAAATATAGAAGAAAGTCTTGTGGTGGCCACAACATACTAGTTTACTATATATATATATATATTCATATACGCATATAGATATCACATAAATAAAGTAATACACGTGGGAATGTAAGAATTTGTGAACTCATTGAAGAGTTCACAAAAAAAAAAAAATAAATAAATAAATAAAGCAATTGGATTCAAGGTCCTAAACGGCCTAAGGTGGCTTCGATTAGCTACAGAAAGATGAGGTAGAATAAAGATAGTAAAAAATCCGATCAATCACTGTAATTACCGTTTTAGAATTATGCAAAACATTTTATTGAAGAAAAAGTTTTTCTTTAATTATAGTTGTGCTACTGCTAAACCAAAACGAAACGGTGCAGTCGAATGGTGAAGTAATTACGGCATATAGAAATTTTGTTTGTCTTTCTGTATTTCTAATCAGAGAATTCTGTGGAATGTAAATTCCAATACAAAGCATATGCTGGAGCCAACATTTGGGTGAAATGACCGGCTAAACGGTTGAAGCCCGACTGGCATCAGATATTTTATTTAACCGCATATTAAATTCCCAGAATAAACAAATGACAGACGTGAAAATTGAAATTATATGTTATCAGACAACAGTTAGTCGCCACTTTTTTGTAAAGTTTTCTGCTGGTTACGAAATAAATAGTTATATCACGTAGATTTCTGGAGAAACTTTTTAAACTAGTCCGACTTTTGCGAACTTCTGTTTAAAGTTCGTCAATTATTATAATGTCCCGTTTTCAGTGACTATATATTTCTGTCAACGGTCTTTTTTTTATCCTTAATTTTTTCTTGTCTCGATTCTTGAAAAAGTCATTTTCCATAAACAACAGATAAATTTTTCGCTTTCTTGCAGACGATTGTCAAAATACAGGACCATTTCTTTGCTGATTAAAATATGGAATACGTTTAATCACAAGTTAAGTGCAGAAATAAGTAGTTATTTAACCGCTAATGGACATAATTCGCGCTTTCTTCAAAGCTAATTCCCGAAATACGTTATTCCAACACAAATAAACAAAATTAATGCTTTTTTTTTTTACGCAGATTCAGAAATATGCCATATTTTGGGGCCCAATTTCTTAAGTACGAGATTATTTAGTCGCTGTTTGACTTACTTTACGTTTTGATTGCCGAAAAAAAAAAAAAAAAAAAAAAAATTCCACAAGGTCAATAATGAAAATCATGCTTATGAAAGGTCACGCGACGGGGGAAAAAAAGTGGCGAGTTTTTAATTCTTTAACTTACTACTTTATTTTATTTAGTCGACACGTGGCGAGTAGTGAGTAGCTTATTTTTACAGTCTATATATAAGCATACGGAATCATCTACTTTATATTTATTTTTGAATGAATAATGTATGGTTTAAGGTAACAAGTTCATGAGATAATTTTACCAGAAGTTTGCAGTGCAACACACAGCACAATTATATTACGTCAACATCGGAATCAGATTCAGGTACTCAACCCATCGCTCAGTTACTTAATCATATATAAAATCTAAGCACTAGGAACTGTTTAGATCTTCAGACGCGGAAGAAGAACGATGTGAGTGGCGCAATCAGAGAGTACAAACTCACATTACGAAGCGGCACAGAAGAATTAATGTGACGCAATTTTAGCACTTCAAAATATGCAAATAGCCTCCGTGGAGTAGTGCGAAGGCGTTTCTTATTTCGCTCAAATCTACTGAAATATTTTCAAAGAATTCAGAGTCAGTGGTTGAAACTATTATAAATCATCCGAAAACCAATACAAATAGATCAGTTTCAAAACAAACTAACGAATTCGCATCTTTTTATTTCAAGGTTAGAAATGAATGGATAATTATTCTAGCAAATAAATATATATTCTTTGTGTAAAGACAGGAATTTTTCAGGTTTAGTTTTTTAAAGCAAATTCTTGGTTTCTTAAATAGCGTCATTTCTTTTCTTTTTTTTTTTTTTTTTCTTTTTGAGTAAAACTAAAACAGAGATCTTTTTATAAAAAATCGTATAATCTATGCGCGCCATATCAATTTTATCTCTTGCTAAAATTTTAACGGTGTTGATACGTATTTAATAATCTATGTCGCAAATGTTCTTAGAATTATACAAAGCTTAGGTATGATATTGTGCATCCCTAATAGCCAGCGACTGATAAAAGTTGGAAAAACTCGTCAATATTTTCCCCAGGAGCTACAGGTGGCAAAGGAATTTGTTGCCCAGGATTTTCCAAAGTCTTTCTTGGCTTTGGGCCAAGGAACTTCGGGGAACCAATATCGACTTAATTTCTTTCATCAAATGCCTCTATAAAAGTATTATAATATTTAGTTACAAACTAGATAAATATGATAAACAATTTTTTTAATACACATAACAACATTAAAAAAAAAAAAAAAAAAAACTACAAAATGAAGAAAAGTGCAAATACTCAACTTTAAATCCATAAAGCTATTTTCTTTCTTTTTAATTATTATTTTTATAATGAGAAAATAAAAGGCATGTGTAAGTACACTAAGGAACCAAAAAAAAAAAAAAAAAAGCCGCACTGCAGAAAAGTTGACTTACACCTTTTTTACTTGTAATAACTTCAAAACTAATGGTTGAAACAAATAAAACTGTCATGTTTGCATAATAACAAAGAGATGAAATGATACCTATGTATATAATTCCCTTTATTACACTCTGTGAAGAACTAAATAAAAGTCTACATAGAACTTTCCTTTTAAACGTAATATAATAAACATATACTTTGTATTCTGTTATGATTTATTATATGAAATAAACAAGTTATATTTTAATATATGAAATAAAACTATTTACTTGTTAGATCTAAACAATTACTTAATAAAAAGACGTATTCTGCATTGGGTTAATTCCACCTTTACATGGGATTACTGCTTCAATGCGCAATGGCATCCAGTATTTTAATATAAATCTCAGAAATTTCCCTGTGCGCATAAAAAGCATAAATATTTTTTTCTAGTTCTTGCAGAGTTGTGGGCTGCAAATTTCAAATCCTCCCACCTCTCCCTCATCTTTTTATAGACTAAACATTTTCGAGCGGATTGAGGTTAGGACAATTCCCAAGTCTGGTAAAAAAGAAATTCTACGATAATCTTTGTGGGATTTAACTTAAAGTTAAAAATATGATATGATTACTTACAGAATTATAGGTGCTCATGAGAATAGATAGGTAATTTAAAAAACTTTAATCAAATAAACGTACCACAGACGCCCTTTTAGCAAGGTGCAAATGCTGTTTGCGGGGAAATCTGAAATACCTTCAAAATAGTCGGTCAGGCGCCATTTTTATAATGGCCGCATTTTATTACGAGTCAATTGATCCTTTGAGCATGGAAATTTGCCCGACTCCTTGAAAAGTTATGCACAGGGCCGTAACTACCACCGGGGCAACCGAGGCAGCGCCCCGGGGCCCCTTAGTTTAGGAGCCCCGGGCGACGCTCCATAAAAAAGTTTCGACAGGGTTTCAAAATTTAGTACGCAATGTTGAAAGTTAAAATTGAAAAACTTTTAACTTCTACTCAAAAACTTATATCTTTTTTGCGTACTTTAAAAACTTAACTAAGTTAAACTTCGCTACAATATTCGCTCCTGTTTAATCAATATGCAGAAAATAATTAGTCCCAGTCAGGCCAGGCCCAATGAACGTCTTATTACTGAAAGTGGTCTCTGGGGGCATGTCCGCGGGCAGACCTCTACCTGAATATAACGATTTTTTTTCGCGATTAAACATTGTTACAAAGTCACATACAGTTAAAAATTAAACATATTCTGTTTATTAATTATATAAAATTAAAAGTTAATATACATATTTATAAACTTCTTGTCGTTTTATTTCATTTTTCAATTCAATTAAAAAATATAAAATTTTTATAATTATAATTTTACATAAATAAATTAAATGCGCATGTCTCTCAAAAGTTTTAATTATAAATTCTTCATTTAAATATATTTTTAATGAAATCTAATTCATTTGTTTCATTTTAAAATGAAACATTTCACAAAAACCCCTTTTATTTTTCTATTGGTAATAAAAGCTAATAACCTCTTATTCATTTCCTGTTAAAAGTATGTATGTTAAACATATTTCACTTCTTCTGCCTCTCATTAAATACCAAGCATTGAAAATATTTTCTTTTCTGTAAGTGCAATTGAAAAAGACAAAACCAAACAAAAACAACACACTTTTTTTTTTAAAAAACATCCAGTGCAATCCAATTTCAACCCCCAATCCCCCCCCCCTTGTATCTAGCTAATCGCCATTGACGGGATTTTTCAAAATCAACTTGCTGCTTTATGATAATAAAACGATGATTTTTGGATCGGAAATTTATTATTTCAGCAGATTGGCAACTTTATTATTTAGAGTAGAGGCAGATGATTCATTTCTGTAAACATTCGGCACTTTAGAAGTGTAATTGAAATGTTCTAAAAGCGAATTTTCCGAATTATAAAAAATTAATACAATATATTAAAAACACACAATCAACTGATTGGAAAGAAAATCATATTTATTAAAATTTATTTTTCCGACCGAGTGAAAATAATGCCTGGACCGGGAGCCGAACCCCTGATCTTTGACTCTCAATAAATTTCAATAAATATGATTTTCTTCACAATCATTTGATTGTGTGTTTTTAATATATTGTATTTCTTTCTCCCATTGTTTAATGATGTTTTCCTTTACCAGCGGCTTATTTCTGTTGAGTTATCTACATGATAGACCAGATGTTTCTGCCTAAAGGCTGTCTGAGTGAGTAATGTCCACCGGTTGTCGGCCTGGATAGCTCAATTGGTAGAGCCTTGACCTTGTAAGTCAAAGATCTGGGGTTCGTCTCCCGGTCAAGGCATTATTTTCACTCGGTCGGAAAAATAAATTTCAATAAATATAAAAATTTAGTCTCTGTTTTGTAATGTATAAGTAAATAATGAAACGTACATACTTAAGTGGTTCACAAAAAAGACTAGAAAAGAAGAGAAGATCTTCAGAGGCAGCAAAGAGCTCTTTGCATTTAACTTCATGGTTAAATAGTTCCCAATCTCGAACTCACTCCGCGACGAATTATGACAAAACAGGTAAAATTTATATTTATAAATTTATTAAATATTTTTATATTATAAAGCATATTTTATGAAATTTGTACTGTACAAAACATAATGGAATTAACATTTATTATTCATACTCCTACAAAAACATATGTTTTCAAAAAAATGTGGTACGATCATAATTAATGATTGGTTTAGCATTTTTAATTACACTTTCCATTTTTAACACATTCTAACAAAGTTTAAAAGTGATTATGACTTTTCTTTGTAACTTTACTACTTGTTTATCCACGCTTTAATTTATATAAATATCTTTTAAATGATTTGAAAATAATTATATATCTTCTTATAACATCTTCACTATTGAAAATCGATAAATAATGCGTAACTTGTTTGTGTACAGGGACTGGACTTACAAAAGATTTTTAATGCAATACGGTCTATAAGAAGTATATTTTTAAAAGTATATTTTAATATAGTATCTTTGTACTACTGCACACGACGTAACGATATTAATTTATATTATTTAAATATTCAGAACCGTTTTCCCTGTGGAATAAAGCGTAATACGCGTTATTTATCATTTCAATTACCCAACTATAGTGCGACCACGTTTCCTACGACTAGCAGTGAGGACGAGTCCAAAAGTTGGGAGGAGTGCAAAATTGGCCGAGAGATTGTTATTTGGCAAACATCCAGTTATTCGGTGTTCCTTTATCGTTTGTTTACTCTGTCACCCCTATTTTAACACTGAACTCGTTCAATCCGCACTTGCGCAGAGGCTTCCATGGTCGCAAGAAATGTGGTTAAAGAATACGTAGGTAATGAACAATGCTGATTACACGACTACCATTGGTAATACGGAATAATTTTAATGGTGAAAAATTTCGATCTCAGATTTTCAAATTATTTACATGTTTTAAGGTTTCCCGAATCTAAAAAAGTGCTTTTAGAAAATTGGTCAATGTGTATGTGTGTGTGTGTGAAGGGAGGGGCAGGAGAGATCTTCTGATTGTCACAACTCCAAAATGATAAAAGATAAAGAGATAAAACTTCAGGTCCGGTGTGCAGATGATTTTATCAACTTCTGGCGAAAATGAGAAAACCTTAAATGGAACAGGGAAAATCGGAAGTGGGACCGTAAGTCTGTGTCACAAAAACGGAAAAAATTTCATCAAAGTTGATACAGAAACATCATTTTAGGTGTTTCATATGTATCAATTGCTTAATTATGAAAATACATAGGCATATTGAATTAGTAGGTTCATTTTAAATCTCGCAAGTGTATTTCTAAAAAAAAGTTTCTTCATATTTTCTTCCAACTCGCCATATTAACTCCTTTTTAGATGTTCTTTCGTATGCAATTTTTGGTTTACGATAGCCAGATGAGTTTGCCAGGTTTTAGTAAAAATCGGAAATGGGATCAGAAGTCGGTATTTTAAAAAGAGCGCTATTGATGATGATCTTCAAACCTGATTTTCAACAAACCATTTTTCCGATGTTCTTTCACTTGCATTAATTAGTTGCTATAATAAATTTAATAGACATTCTGATTATTAAAGTCAGTTTTATATCTCGAAACATGGATTTTTCAAAAAACGCCTCTGCCGATTTTCTATAAAATCACTGTATGTATTTTCTGTTGCCTGTTTATCGTTTCCCTGTTGAGGGTTTCTCATCCACGAATCTCGATGTGCTTGGAATCTCAGGGGAGGAGAACTAACGATTTACGTATGTTCCTGAGCAGCTCCTCTTTTCCAAATAACAAATAAATTATAAAATAAATAAAAACATTCCCTTTCGTATGTCTTTACGGCGTATGTATTAGTTTGCTAATAAAAAAAATAAAAAAAAAGTTCGACATCTGATTTGATTGGTTTGATTAATCTTACGTCTTCTAACTACATTGTCTCCAAAAAGAGTTTATAATATGCATAACAGTGGGAAATGAAATTCTTATGGTTGTTAGACAACAGATTTTCTTCTTTTTCTTCTCTTTTTTTTAATTAGACCCGAAAAATTTATTCGTACACATTATCAAATACAAACGGAAATTCCTCACGTAATTTTTTTATGTTATTAAAATTGTTGGAATACATTATAAGGCTCATTCACATTTTAGAGGACATGCAGGACTACGCAAAAACAATACTATTAATGTTTTTTTTTTTTTTTTTTTTTTTTTTAGAAATAAAGCTATAAAGACTCATTTGTGAAATTCCTTCCTCCATTGTAAAAAACGAAGTACATACTAAAGGGCTACGCAAAAACAATCTATTTTATGGATCAATTTTTCTTTAAAATAAAGCTGAAAAGATAACTTACCAAAAATTCAGTTTTATGTATAGAGTAAAATTGACTTTCATGTACCA
This sequence comes from Salticus scenicus, assembly GCA_963930645.1. NCBI lineage: Eukaryota > Metazoa > Arthropoda > Arachnida > Araneae > Salticidae > Salticus > Salticus scenicus. The sequence continues at coordinate 171,842,889 of OZ005651.1, forward strand.
TATTAACAAAAAATATTAGATATCATTGTTTAGCAAATAAAAAATAAATTTAGAAAAATGTAATTAATATGCCAACATAGGCATAAGGTATTCAAAATGAATGTTAAGGAAAGATCAACTACAATCATTTTTAACATTTTCATAACTTTTTTTTTTTTTTTTTTAACTGACTTAAATGCATATATATATATATATATATATATATATATATATAGTGCGTGTACGTAAAATCAATTAAAAGAAAAAATATGAAAAATATAAATTAATGATAAATATTTAGCAAAATGTAGGAAAGTATTTTGCTATACACTTTTTTACATCTTTTCTACGTTATGAACATGATACAAATTGATTTTTTAAACTTTTGCTTTTTAACTTGTGGTCATCTCCCTTGGATGAGCAGCATGGCCGCCTACAGCCAAATTACCAGTTTAATACGCCAAAAAATTTTTATAGCTTTCTCAAAACCACCTCACCAATATTTCGTTAACATTTAATTATTTTGCCATCTCACGGATTAAAATATTTTTTGATTTTCATTCTAAAATTAATACTTTTTGTGGCATCGTTAATTGTGTTGGCCTTGCCATTTTTGAAATACTTTCTAAAATAACAATTTTCATGACAATTATATTTTGCTTTTAACACTAGGCTCAATCCTAACGTGTACGTGGAGGACGACATAATAAAATGAGTTCGAAAAGTTAACTTTTTAAACGATAAAATTGGCGGTTGCAGAAAGGAAAATAAACAAGTGGGGCTTTTTTTTTTTTTTTTTTTTTTTGTTTGTTTGTTTGTTTGTTTTTGTTCCTTAGTGTATATGTGTTTATTAGGTATTTCAGACTCCAAAATCTGAATATCAAGCTCTCGGCGGTTAACTATTCTATGTGCAGTTTGATTACATTACTTTCTTCCAAACAAAATCAAATTGATTCATTTTATAGTTGCTTATGTTTTTCTCTTACAGGGGAGAAAAAAAAAAAAAAATGGACACATTATTATCTGTGGGCGCATATTGATTTTAAGGACGAATAACTAATTTACTTACTGATGTTTCTGTAACAAAATATGATACTGTTTGCGTTATTCACACACGGGAGTAAATAAATTAATAAAATTTTTAATAATAAATTTTCGTGCATCAGCAGATTGAAACTTTTTGCTGTCAAAACAGTGTATGTAAATGTGTATACATGTTGCATATGTAAATCTGCCTCGAAAAATTTACTTATTATATATTATTCTTTAAATCTTGAGCAGTTATTTATGAATCTTCTATATCTTTGTAATTTTTTTCAACAACTTTAAATTTTTGTATGTCTTGCAGTGGATGTATCATCCATAATTCTTATACAGAATCTTTTTTAGAATGATGGAATTAATTATTTAAAGGCTTTTCAATGATAATACGCATTTTTAAATTTGGCAAATTCTTATAATTATAAAATGTAAATTTTCACGGACACTTATAACTGTTGCTGTGTAAAAAGTGTTTCACATACTACTGTTAATAATAAGTATTATTATCTGCCCGTATAGAAATCGAAGTTCAATCTCTTTTTCTAAAAACTCTACATAAGATTTTTTAAGTAATTCTCTTTAAAGCTAGGGGAAATCTTCTTAATCTCTATGTGAACCGCACGATTTTTCTTTATGGTTGGTACTGAGCCAAGACTGTTCAAAGTCTTTTTAACGGGATTTCACGTTTGAAATAATGCTATTCACCAAAACCAGCTATAAAAGAAATAAAAGAGGAAAACAATTCCCTTTGGCGTTTAATAGTTAATATTATTAAATCAAAATTAAATATTATTTGTTATTTCTTCAATTAGCTAGCATTTATGTTTTTTTTTTTTTTTTATCTTCTATTTAAAAACAGGAACGCTTTAATAATAATAATAAATGAAAAAACGCAGTGGGAGAAATTCGTGTTGAAAAGGTACGTGAAATTGGTGTTGAACTATTAATTTAAACTATACTTTATTTGTTTATCCATTTTATTTTTTTCTGACAGTTATACTTTTTCTAGTTTAATAAAAGAATTAATTTAGAAAAGAAACAGAGAGAATAAACTTCCTAATTGAAATTTTTTTTTTATATATTATCTAGTAATTTTGTTGCAGATTTTTTCAGATAATGGATTGTTTACTAGCTAATGCATCATTAACTGTTTTGCAGCTTTTTAAATAGATTTTAAAAAAAAAAAAAAAAAAAAAAATAGAAAAAAGCTTGGAGGAGACGCAGGAGAAGGGGGAAAAAACGATAACTTGGTATGTTGTTGTTTATTTATTTGTGTGTATAACTCCGGTGACAAAACATGCTCAAAAATTAACGTGCTCTAGCCCTCTAAATCAAATTCAAAATTTGTATTAAAATTTTCCCACGTCAGATTGAGCTGAAATTTTGCATAATGTATAATTCTGATGACATTACATGCTCAAGTAGTAAGGGGTGGGGCTCTGGGTGTCCTGGGCACCCAACTCTAGTTCAAAAGTTGTTTTCGAATCATAACCCACTTCCTATCATCCGCCTCACCTGAAATTTTGCACACACACACACACACACACACACACACACACACATATATATATATATATATATATATATATATATTATACACATCAGCTAAATTGAATTATTATTTTTTTTTTCGGGAAAACTGAATTAATTAAATCAAATAATCACTATTAATTTTTTGAAATTACGTTAATATAAGTGGGGGCCGGGGGAGGAAAGGGAGGGGAGAGAAAATTGTTCAGATTGATAAGCTATTATAACTGGAAAAGAGAATTTTTAAAACCTTACACAAACTTTTTTGTGTGTGTGTGTGTGTGTGTGTGTGTGTGTGTGTGTGTGTTTGTAAAAATACATTATAGAAAAAAAAAAAAAAACGAAAGAAAGAAAAATGTTCCCAGAATATTGTAAAATACATGAGCTTACTATTATGTAAATAAACATTTTTACAAGTACCAAAGCCAATTAAGTGCACAAGAGTCCTTGGCCTGGGTGAAGTGCCTTCCGTCAGAATCTTTCTAAGTTATCGTAGCTCCTATTCAAGCAAGTTTCGGAGAAAAACTCTCAACTTGTTAGGCCTACGAGATCGACCTGGGTTCGAACCTGGCACCTCTTGTCTGCCAACAATTTCACTAGGAATTCTTCGATTAACTACCACAGACGGTATTATCTAATTATGGCTTGAAAGAAAACTTGACTTAACGATGCGATAATTTAAATATATTCTGTATTATGGCTGTGTATTTGAACACTGATATCAGCAATTTTTAAAAAATGACCTGTTCATCATTATAATCATCAAACACCAGGAAGGAAGATTGAATTAAACAACAAATATTATATAATTTATTTATTTAACGTTTTTGAAAATATTGCTGTTTTCTTCAAAGTTCCACACATTTCCTTCATTTTCCATTAAATCGATGTTTATTTGAAATACTTGCATTAATAGGTAAATCTAAATTTGAATTGCAAAATATATTCAAAAACTTAGAAATTTTTAATTAAGTTCTCCAAATGTGTTGACTACCCATAAGTACCGTTGCTTGTAAAAATAGAGTGATATTTAAAAGCTCGCTAATTTCAGCAGATAGATGTCAGACTGAATGTTATGAAATATTAATAAAATCTTTTTGTAAAAAAATAGAACCGACTCCAAAAAGGAACTACAATTCAAACAACTAAAAATGAAAGAAAATTGGCAGAAAATGGAACTGTAGATTGCGCCTAAAAGTATAAAATAATTTCCTTCGCCAAACAACCTATAACACTACAATTAATCATAACTTTTGAAGTCGGCGCAAAATTAAATAAAATTTAATTAGTTTTTAAAGGTTTGTCTTTAGATCGGTAGCAACAAATGCTGTTGTCTCGAATGATCCATTTTCATGTTTCCTTTATAATTTTATCACTGTATACAATTGGTCCATTAGTAGCATCTACAAAGAACAGTGAACATTCTTCACAATGCGGTATTTATGTTTCTACGAAGTTAGATCATCCTTGATGGCTTTTGAATTTGGCGATAAAAACGTAAGGCAATGTACGATGTGTTGTTTCATATTCTTGATTACTCTCTTGATATACCTTATTAAAATAATCATGATATCCCAAAGAAATTAAATATGTTTGCCAGATAATTTTGCGATTTTTCGTTCACCAAGGACGTCAGATACCAGCATCTTCGCCAAATTTTGCTGCTTACGAAATCTTATTTGTTTTCTTGAATCAAAGCAGTTTTCGGCTGCGTTTTGCAGGTAACAGTGTGAGACGTGTATTTTGAATAGCATTTGATTTTTGTATTGAATAAAGGTATCAATTTTTATTTAATTTTGCGCCGACTTCAAAAGTTATGATTAATTGTAGTGTTATAGGTTGTTTGGCGAAGGAAATTATTTTATACTTTTAGGCGCAATCTACAGTTCCATTTTCTGCCAATTTTCTTTCATTTTTAGTTGTTTGAATTGTAGTTCCTTTTTGGAGTCGGTTCTATTTTTTTACAAAAAGATTTTATTTTTCTCTTTTCAGTGAAAACGTATTTATATAGCAGAGCATCAGAAGACTTTCGACGGAAGTTTCACAAATCACAACTTCCAAGAAAAATGGCATTACTTAAAAAATGGTTTATGTCACTGAAAAATACATTAAATGCACCCAATGTGAACAAAAAAGTTACATCTCCATCTAGAAAGTTATCCACTCGAGAGACAGTTGTGCCAGTTTTATTCTAGTCAAGTTTTAAGTTGATTTTTCTCAAATGCTGCATTTTTAAATTGTGTCACTTTTCTTGCCTTTATCGGATATGACCAAAAAACTATCTATTGAACGAACATACGTTAAATTAAAAAGTCTTTAGAAATGTAAAGAAAGGATACGCTGTATTCGTAACCGAAAATTTTGTTAGGCATATATATTGAACTTCACAGTAAATACGTGTCACCCACAACGCTGGAAATTGCGCAGCGTAAAGTTCAAACAAAGAGCAAAATATGCATTGCTGCAGACAGAAGTTTCAACATCGATACTTACACACTTCTTTTACCAGTGCAGCTGCTTGCGTTCGGCAGTTAGAGTGAGAACAGACTTTTGTGAGTATCCTGTAATTTGTTTATACCTTAATATAATCCTAATGAAACTTATTTCAGGCCAAGATCACTACGACAACAAAAAAAGTATTAAAATTAAATCATCTCTTACGAAGTTATAAGTTAACAAATTTGAACAACAACAACGAGAAATATGGTTTGTATTGAGAACCTCTTCCTTTATGAAGTCGGCTTAAAACGCCTATGCGTTAATCGATGTGACCGCTTACAATAACCATACTTTGAATTTTACATAGCATAAATGTCACCCGCTACGCTACAACATATGCAATGTTTTTCAAGTGTACACAAAATAG